>OX336389.2:1062017479-1063431479 GCA_946902985.2 Meconema thalassinum | reverse complement strand
CTGCTAAGGTCCCATTCCGGTTTTGTACCGAAAATAAGGTCCTGTTAACACCAACCTACACATATGGGGTACCTACAGGTTCCGCATAACCCCAAGTGTGCGCGAAACGCACTCACTTCCCCTTTAAATGCCTCACAATTAAATAAATACCGTAATAAATGTACATTTACAATGGGAGCACCGTAACCTGGCGAGCCTGCCGCTAGAGCGCAGGGCAGCGCGGCGGAGGCAGCCATCTGGCGGGAGCGCGGCGTACTGCTAGGCTAGCCTGCTGTTAGAGCGCAGGGCAGCACGGCGGCGACAGCCATCTGGCGGGAGCGCGGCGTACTGCTAGCTGAGGAGTCTCTCAGCAGATGGCACCGGTGTGGTCTCGCCAAGATTTTCTCTAGGGTTCACATCTTTGCAAATGTAAAAATTGCTGTAGAAGAAACTCCCGAGCAAACAATAACCGATGAATTCGTTGTAACATCGAATATTGTGTACAAAGAGGTGCTGTGACAAGTACAAAACACTGTTGTACATAATTCTTTGTGTTCTTCTCATGTACGTATGCCGTTTAACAACAATAAATACATTTCTTCAATATTTAAAACTTCGTTCTCCCACATTCTTCCCTACTACCCCATAAACCTACATTCACGTCGCGAAAGCTTGCACGGGCCCACTAGTAATAATAATTTAAATAGTAATCCGGGCCGTGAAAGCCTTAATCTACATATCAGAATTTAATTTCTTCGCAGAGCCAGGAATCGAACCCGGACCTGAACGTGATTTGAAGCGCACCATTATGCTTAGGAAACGTCTGGGAGGGAATGCTGGCGTATACAAAACCAAATCTTGTACGTAAAAGCGGGATTAATGGGGGGTATAATTAAATCTTACTGTCACCTCCACATACTGTGGTATGCTAGAATCTGGCTGCTGAAATATTAACGGGATAATACCACTCCGTGCAAGGCTCGCCATCTTCCTGAGAGACTGAACTAGAACTGCATGGAAATGACGGAAGATTAAGTTAACCCAATTTTTCGAGTTCTTAAGGGAACATTAGACGGTTAATGGTTCCTTCCTGCACAGGGAGTGTTAACATGTCAGGGACATATTCCAGTAATGAATAGACGCATGCATAATGGCTTGCCTGCATACGTGATGTGAAGGGACACAGCTGCTCAGAACAGTTAGCGTCATTCTGCCATTTCATTCCCCTTCTTTACTGCATCCGCATGCGCTATTACCACAGACATCACAAGAATGCTTAGCTAGTCCAGAGATCCTACTTTCTGACCCCACAGATTAGCCAGGCGCTTTAAGTTGCGCACCACGACTGCGAGGAGAAGACTGGGTGCGTGACACAACGGTACTGCTCCTGCCTACTGCACCCCAGTTTGCAGGATCGAATTCCTGTGCAATCAGTTGGTATTTGTGGCCGCCTAAAATCGATGGCGCTGCATCAAAAGATCTATCGACACGCCAAAAAACGTCTTGGAGGCATAATTGCTGCACTCTGTCATCTCTAAAAGCCGCAAAAGCTGAACGGAATTAAAGCACATTATTATTATTATTAGTAGTAGTAGTAGTAGTAGCAGTAGTATTCACAATATTATTATCAATATCGGAAGGAACGAAGGAATCTTGTAGTTTTACGTGACCGTTAATCTAGCGATCACGGGCCATCGGACCTCCATTTTACAGGACGTGATAATTCACTCCGATAATCTCACATGCAATGACCGGAAATGAATCCCGGTCCGCCTTGTTGAGAGACGAGCAGCTTGACCACTGCACCATCACGCCCCATCATTTTTATTATTATTATGATTTGTATTAGGCCTATAATTATAATTATTATGATTATTATTATTAATAGTAGTAGTTCACAGTTTGTTTATTTAAGCCAAATTTTACATATTTTAGTCCTGCCAAGCTTACGCTTGTCGGCAGGTGCCAATTAAAATCTCTACTTAGTATAAAACAAAGTCCCCGATTCTTGGATGTTACGGGTAAACTCGAGAACCACTGGATGTATTTTGATGCGGTTTTCACCGTTCTGTAAAGGATATATCGAGAATGATTTCTGTAGAAAATAATTTATTTATGATCAAAGGAAGCCAAGCAGTAACGATTTTAGTGGAAAAGTCGAAAAAATCTGGCGTCTGAGCGCTTTGTAAACCGTTAAAAATATCTAAATACTATGAGTGTAAGAATTGTTCAACATGAAATGTTCTACAAAAATCAGTCCAGGAGAGCATATGTCTATCTTCAATACATCACCCACTATAAGGGTTTTTAGGTTTACATTTCTTTAAACGGTGTCCATTCAACTACTGAAGCGACAGTTTACGAGCTAGCTAAGGGCGATTTTATCATCCCTGTTACAGTCTAGCTAGCGGGTGAACCTATTGCCCCAGATAGAGCCAGCAGCAAACCGTTGAGTCGTGTTGAGTTAAGATTTCTGAGAAGGGTGGTTGTGTTTGGAGTTTCCCTGGAAGTGCAACTCGGGTTTTCTTCATTTCGCCTGTTAAACACAGTCAAGTTAAGATTGAACGGAAGGGGTATTTGAGTTTCATTTACCTCGCCATTCCCTGTAAGTGCAACTCTTATTTCGCCTGTGAACTTTTCGTTCCGCAAAATTCACAGTCAATTTAAGATTGGACGGAAGGGGGATTATATTATATTAAATTATACTGTACTAATTGGCGTATAATCTCTACTTAGTATAAAACAAAGTCCCCGATTCTTGGATGTCACGGGTAATCTTGAGAACCACTGAATGGATTTTGATGCGGTTTTCACCATTCTGTAAAGGATATCTCGAGGAAGGTTTCTGTAGAAAATAATTTATTTATGACCAAAGGAAGTCAATCACTAACGATTTCAGTGAAAAGGTCGAAAAAAACTGGCGTCCGTGCGCTTTTTAAGTTTACGCTGGGCAAACCGTTAAAATATCTATATACTATGAGTATAAGAATTGTTCAGCATGAAAAGCTCTACAAAAAGCCCGGGAGAGCATATATCTATCTTCAATACATCGCATACTATAAATGTTTTTACGTTTTCATTTCTTCCAACAATCTCCATTCAGTTACTGAGGCGACAGTTTACGAGCTAGCTAGGGGCGACTATATCACCCCAATTACAGCTTAGCTAGCGGACGAGCGTATTGCCCCAGATACAGCCAACAGCAAACTGTCGAGTCGTGTTGAGTTAAAAACTTTAGAGAAGAGTGGTTGTGTTTGGAGCTTCCCTGGAAGTGCAACACGGCTTTTATTCATTTCGCCTGTGAACATTTCGTTCTGCAAAATTCACAGTCAAGTTAAGATTGGACGGAAGGGGGATTTGTGTTTCATGCACCTCGCCATTCTTAAATTACGTCTGACAAGAATTTGTTGCACATGCATCTCTATGATAATATAATTAATAGTCCAGTCAGTGATTTAACCCATCATGCCGAGACGTAAAACGGATATTGGTCGTTGTTCATTGACATTAGAAAAAAAGCGCTTATCACGTAATGCATTCATAACTGTTCCCGGGCGAATCCAGGTACGGTTGCTAGTTACAATATAGACTATATGTTAACAAAAACAGTAGTAGTAGTAGTAGTATCATCACTGTATTAATGTTAATATTATAATTAATAATGGTATTATTGCAGTATTAGCATTATTATTATTATTATTATTATTATTATTATTATCATCATCATCATCATCATCATCAACATTCGAACATCAGAAACTTTGTCATTGACACAAACATTAAACTCAGAGACTTATTTAAGTTGAAAGTTGAAAGGGTTATTCTCTTACTTTTCTGGAGTATGTGCATACTGCCAATTATGTCTACTCCCCAGATGGAAACATTACTCTGAACTCAGTTTATTCATAACTTATCCAGCCATGCTGCTTGTGTACAAGCAAGGTGGATCGGATTTGATTCCTTCCTTCTTCTTTCCTTCCTTCCTTCCGTCCTTCCTTCCTTCCTTCCTTCCTTCTTTCCTTCCTACCTTCCGTCATTCTTTCCTTTATTCCTTCTATCCTTCCTTCCTTCTTTCTTTCCTTCCTTCAATTCTCCCTTCCTTCCTTCTTTCTTTCCTTACTTCCTTCCATCCTTCCTTCCTTCCTTCCATCCATTCTTCCTTCATTCTTTCTTTCTTTCTTTCTTTCTTTCCTTCCTTCCTTCCTTCCTTCCTTCCATCCTTCGTTCCTACCTTCCTTCCTCCTTTCATTCCTACCTTCCTTCCTTCTTTCCTCCATACCTACTTTCCTTCCTACTTACTTACCTACCTTCCTTCCTTCCTACCTTTCTTCCTGCCTAGCTACCTACTCCCCCTTTCCTTCCTTCCCCGTCTTTCCTTCCTGAGCTTGCTCCGTTTCTAAACTATTTCAGATCAGAACGTTGAGTATAACACTTTTTTAAATTACCCTTCAGTTTCACATTTAGAATTTTCAGCGATTGCTATGTATCTACCCAACCGAGGACTACAATGATTCAATATTTCTCACAGTTTGATGTTCCTTTCAGCCTATTTTCATTTATAAAATAATTGGCTTATGACATCACCTTTTTCCGTGTGTGTGTGTGTGTGTGTGTATGTGTGCGTATGTATCTGTGTGTGTCCCCCCAATTAAATCTAAACGGCTTGAGCGATTTTAATGAAACTCCGTAAGGTCATATATTGTGTAACCCCGACTGTGCCCCTCAAATTGTACTGCGTCTCACCAATCCATCATGGCAGCTGTGCGAAATATTTCACCGGCATTCTATATCTCCAAAAATAATATTGATATCACCCTGAAAATGTTTACGGTGATAAAGGGCACTACTTGGAGTTCATCTATGTGACTTTCAAAACCCTGTGAAGTACAAAACGAACATGGCGGCCAAGCGAACTTGAAACATTTATATAGACTTTACTCGCGATTTAACAAACCGAGCGCAGTGAAACATGGTACTGCAAATGTTTTACACATTGTAATGCACTGACATCTAATTTAGTTTAATTGTTTTCATAACCTCAATATGGCGGCTGTGTGAAATATTAAAATTAAGTTTTTACTTCTTGTGTTCTAATCATGCGATCGAAGTGAACGTTTGAATATTGGACCTACGCAATAGTCATTATCTAATAGTACATAACTCTATGGCCTATAAAAATCAAACATGGTGATCATACGAAATATTTAGATGGTTCTCAATATCCACGAATTTACAGTATTACAGCAATCAAACGGATTTTTTTATGTTGATAGGCGCAATTAACATAAGTGGGATATATGAAAATAGGCTATTTAGTTCTTCACGGAACTGCTTGTTTATATATGTGTTTGCATGCCTCTCAGTCTATTTGTCCGCTTTTATACTATGACGTCAAATCTGCTTCAATACATGTCATGACATTTCGCTAGAAGTCATCGCCGGAACAAGACTAGGCTACAGATGATTTGCATAATACTATCCAGTACAATAAATACTTAATCGCTCTTCATTACAAAATTGTCTCTTTGATTTAAAATTTGTATAGATAAATTTCATTGAGAATTTAATTGTTGTTGTTTATTTATTTAGGGACTTTGCGACATCGTGGTCATGTAGCCCCGTGTACCTGGGTTTGTGTGAAATTTGTCTGATAACCGGTCTTATTGGTATGTCAGTATTAGTGTATGTATTTGTATGTTAAGTGAGTATTGGGAAGGAGACGGCCGTGCCATTAACATATCAATCATCCTGGCATTTGCCGGGAGTGGAAATGAGAAACCACGGAAAACATCCAAGATGGCTGAGGTGAGAATCGAGCCCACTTATTGACGTAGTAGCTAGTATTCTTGGTTAACACCGCGGTGGTCAAGGTTCGATTCCCAGTTCTGGCTAGAAATTTAATTCTGGTCTGAAGGCTGGAACGTGGTACAGTAAGTTTCATGACGGGAAACTGAGCCATCCTGGAAATGATTTTCTGTGGTTTCCCACTTCTACTCCAGGCAAATGGCGGGAAAATATCTAACTTAAGACCACGACCGCTTACTGCGCAAATCCTGCCTCAATTACAAATACACACTCTAGTACAGAAGTCACAGTGGCACATGTTATCAGACGAATTCTACACCCACCCAAGTACACGGGCTCCATGATTTCGATGTCGTAAATCTCCGAAAGAATCAACAAGAAAAACGTAGATGTTTTCGGAGAGAAATTACGCTATGTAGAGCCAACGAAATTTTTCGTAGGTGGAATTTGCACCGCTGGACTTTAGGCCTCCAATATTTCTCATCGCATGTGTCTTGATTAATATTTCACTGTATGAGAATTTAGAATCATCTACTGCATTGAAAGAAATACTGAAAACGTGCCTGAAAACGGTGACATGTCATTTAATTCATTTTACAGAAAACAAGTTATTTTCAACATCTTTGCCATGCTCTGTGTAATTATTGAGAGCCAGAGGCTGAGGCGATGCGCTGCTCGCAGTCTCACTTCAGGCGACGCCCGGCGACGCGACGTGACGCACCTAATTAACATCTTTGTTACCACGTTTTTGCACTCACGGAACGAGTCACAAAACGCATGCTAACAAGCCCAAAAGAAGCACGACGATTATATTCATTCTCACCTTATACCATGTCACGTATCAGACTGGGCTCATCATTACACGTTATGTCTTGAGGGACGGGAGACATAAATGAACATGCTAACAAGGGAAGGATGCCCTTCGGGTCACTGATTTTACTGAACGTTTGGAGGACATGTGACTCTAGAGCAGAGATAGCAGATGGTCTTTAGGTAATTACTGAGACTCGACGACCGACTGAAGTACCAATGCGCGTATGCAAGTTCATGAGACTATATCCTAAGTCGGTGGACGAGTGGATTCGAATCGTACGGTCGGCCGTCGTAATGGTCTTGCGTGATATCCCACTTTACACTTGATTCGTAGTAGTAGATATTGTTGTTGTTGATGATGATTCTTTAGGGGTTTTGCATCATCGTGGTCATGTAGCCCCGTGTACGTGTGTGTGTAGAAGTTGTCTGATAATCTGTGTTATTGTGATGGCTGTAGTGGACTCATTTATTGTAACTTGGCACTTATTTGACACAAAATATAAGGTTTGACCGCTGGAAGAAAATAATTTGAGCCATTCCTAGCGAAGATGAAATTATACGAGTTTCAACACTGGCAGCTGCACAGGTGGGTGTGTCCAATAAGTTATTATGTCCTCTACAATCGATCGCACTAGTTAATTAACCCAGCACGTACCATATACCCACTGACCGTAGACAGCCTGTTATTGGAGTGGTTTTAACAGTTCAACTGTGCAGTGTGTACACCCACCAGCGCACATATTTAGATAGACTACCTCATATTGATGCTGTATCACAGAGAGTCCGGCATTCCGCCTGCTAGCTCACTAGGTCAATTTGGTACAGCTATTGTGTGCGATGCCATCGTTGATTGGCTCAGCCTTCACGCGCGAGAATACACTGCACACATTGTTGAGCTTTGATCTCGTGCAAATGTTACCTTTGTCCAAAGTAGGGCGGAGTACAAAACACATAATATAGTCTAGGAATCAAATGTAAAGAGGAGTATTTAAAATTAAATTTACTCAGCCAGCGAATCCACGATATTGAAAACACGAGTAAGATACTGTATTTCTCATCAACGACGTGTAGGTTGGGTGTTTAATAATAATAATAATAATACTACTAATAATAATGATGATGATAATAATAATGATAATAAAAATATTGTCTTAATGACCCCTTTAAATGGTGCGGTCTTTAGAGACACCGGGATGCCAACATTTTTCCCAGAAGTAAATCTACTGACACGGCTTCCTCACATTTGTGCACCCTCAAATGCCAACTGACTGCGCCAGGATTCGATCCTTCAAACTTGGGAACAGCAGGCGAAAACGTTACCGCTGCGTCACGCAGTCAGTCAGGTTTTAATAAGAATATAACCGAGGATATAATAGTGACAGAGCTTTGTGAACGTAGATGGACCTTGGGTGCACGATGACTATGTAAATCACATGGTTTAATGAATTATATCAGAAATGTGATTTGAACCACTGCATGAGATCCTCCTTTATGTCTTGCTGTCAGTAACCCGCTAGAGCGTGGACCAATCTGAGTTGAGAAGAAAGAGGAGGATTTGAGCGGGTTGATAGTACCGGCAGCTTCAAAAAGGGGAGGATTTCTAAATACGCCCTAGGGTATTGTGACAGTATTCATACACCTCTCTCTAGCGATCGTCCAAATTAATATGGGAATGAAATACCATCACAGATATATCCTATGTGACCTCGCCTACATGCATGCAGAGTTTCACTGAAGATTGCGATGTTCCCTTGCCAGTGTGACATTAAGGGGGCTAGTTAGATATTATTGGAATTCATTGAGTTTCGGCGGGAATTTTTGTCTAGAGGAACTAGTTTTTG
Organism: Meconema thalassinum; assembly: GCA_946902985.2. Taxonomy (NCBI): domain Eukaryota; kingdom Metazoa; phylum Arthropoda; class Insecta; order Orthoptera; family Tettigoniidae; genus Meconema; species Meconema thalassinum. The sequence goes on along the minus strand of OX336389.2, from coordinate 1,063,423,041 downwards.
TTGGCAGGTCGGACACCAAACACATCAGAAGCGTAAACAAGAGATGAAATGAGTGAAGGTGACTGACATGTGGCAAGGAATTGAAAGGAAGGAATCGACTGTGGCCTATTAAAGGGTACCATTTTCCATCTACTTCAAGGAATGTTGATAGTGTGGTATGCATTCACATGCCCGTCGTGACGGGAGACAGCCTGGATCCATTGCCATGGGCATTAACGCACCGAGCTACTCAATCGGTCCATGGAAATCACATCAAAATTAAATTAAATTACATAATTATGGTGTTTGAAGCCATTTTTTAGTGTTGCCTTAGTAATCGAAATTTGATGTTTTTCAGTCGGTCAACACGATCGTACCCAATTGTGATGGGTTATTCCCCAATCTTGAAAAATATTTACATGAGATTAACAAATAATAAATAATGAATAAATCTCATGTAAATAGAAATTCACATGCACTGACCGAGAATCAAACCTAAGCCACCTTGGTGAGAGGCAAACAGCTTCATCGCTGAGCCATCACACCTCTCAATCGAAATCGTATTCATTAATGAAAGTAAATCAATTCTTTATACCGTCGTTGACGGGTTTGTAGTATAGATACAATACATATATATATTAATCGTTAACCAAAACACTAGCCACTGCTCGTGACGGCGGATTCTGGTGACCATTCCAATCACACGCTGGAGCATGCGCAGTGCGATGAGCAATACGGCGTGTGCAATAGTTATGCTGAGAGTCACGAGGTAGAGTGCGTTGACTTTAAGGTTATAATGGTAACATTATACTGAATAAACATGAACTTCCAAAAGTAGGCAGCAGAAGATTCATTCGTCTCATAAATCATTAAAATCTCAAATTTAGCACGTCACAAATATTTCTCAGTGTTGTCTAAGTGATCTATTGCCAGTCTGTCAACAAGAGTGTGCCTAATTAGCGTGGGCGAGGAGCAACAATTAATTTCTTGTCTGAAAAAATACCTGCATTATGTATAGGCTACAATTAATAAAACATTTCTCACACAAATTGTGTGCTTGATTGGATGACAAGGTTCGTTATTCAAATGAACATCACCAGTTTCTGCTCACATAGTGGATGTAACACTTCTGTACAACAGTATTTACAGTTATTAAGGTACAGAAGTTCTTAATTAAACCTCTTAATTTGTTAGAACCTGACACGGCGGTCTAGAGCGCAAACGCGCTACCTCATGCCTCTCTGGCATCGGGAGAGCGTGGGTTCGAATCCCTCCTCCACCGTCCTGAAAATGGTTTTCGTGTTTTCCCATTTTCATCACCAGGCCAATGCCGGGACGGTTCTTTTCAATCGGTCCACGGCCGATTTCCTTCCAAAATCCCTTCCCTGATCCGCCCTGAAAAGATGGTTGGTTGGTTCTTACGTTTAGGGGCTGCGACAACGCGGTCATGTAGCCCCGTGTACTTTGAGTGTGTGTAGAATCTGTCTGATAACCGGTGTTAATTGTGATGACTGTATTAGTGTGTGTTATCTGTTTTTTAATTTATGTACTGCAACTTAGAATGTTTCAAATAGTTCCTACTTTTGCCGCCAAGCGCCACCGTCAACGACTACTAGGCGAAGTTCAGAACTTAGCTACTAGACGCCACCGCAGTCGGCTCTTGGCAACGAACGTAGAGACCTAAGAGCGTTGTTTACATTCTTAACCAATCCAATTTAGCTTCACACAGGTGCAATTAGTGGAAGGTTCTTTAACATGCCATAAATCAATGACATGGGACTGCCGGCTTTACTTCCCCTCCGAAGGAAGGCATACTGAGGTATTTTTGACGCTCTTAAAAAATCCGACGGCTTCGTCCGGGTTTGAACCCGCTATCTTGGGCATAGAAGCTCAGCATTCTACCGACTACGCCACCGAAGCCGCCGCCCTGAAAAGAAAATGAATAGCCATTGGCTACATTGAAATGAAAATCAACAGCCTGCTTCCAGTCGACCAGCCGAGTCAGGGAATGAAATGAATAAAGCCCCATCTAGCTGCGAGGATATGAACTGTGCCAGCTGCCAAAGCCTGTCGCACTCCCCTGGAACAATGATTAAATGAATGACAGATGAAACGAAATGTTAGTGGAGAGTTTTGCTGGAATGAAATTGTGACAGGGAAAACCGGAATACTCGGAGAAAAACCTTTCTTGTCCCGCTTTGTCCAGCACAAATCTCACATGGGATGACCGTGGCAGCATTAATAAAATGAATTAATTTATTTAAAAAAATAAGGTGCCATGGACAGCAAGAGTATCTAAGAACGAGTTCTGAAATGGATAAATAGATGTCGAGAAAAATTCACTACTGTCAAAAGTAGAAATACTTGATACCTGGGGCACATTCTTCGGAACATAAATTACCACCACCTTTAGCTGATAATTAAAGGAAAGAGAGGAAGGGGGCGTAGGAGGATATCATGGCTGCATCATATAAAAGAATGGACGGGTCTAATTTCTACTGTTATTTTACTATTTACAGCTACTAATAGGACGGAAATGACACGTGTGGCTGATAACATCTATTAATGGATATCCAAAAGAAGATAATTAAAGAATGCAGGGTGAAAGTGTTCTATTGAAATCAAAATTATAGCATGTCATATCGTGCGTAAATCGCAATTATGTAATTTTGAACTCTTCAGCCAGTCAATATGAATTTACCTTATGCCTCGGTGGGGTGCAATATATACTGTATAATATGTAAATGACACTCCTGGAAAAGATTACATGTAGACTATTAGTTAAGAACACTAATAATTGACCCATTTTAATAGTGAACATAAACTAATACATGTAATCTTTCTAGGAGTGTCATTTACATATTATATTAATTGTTCACCGACTGAAGAGTTACAACTAACAGTTTGTATAGGTAACACTGAAAGAATAGCTTCAAATCTTTACAAACACAATTATGTTTTCACACAGTTCATCTGTTGATCATGTTACCATATGCTGTCAAACGAATTTATTCAGACAACTAACGACTTTCGTAATAATTTATACAGTATGTTCATTCATTTTAGTACCCAATTTTGCATAGGTACTTGTATTAACCCTTTTTAGAGCAGCATATTCTTGAAGAAATTTTATTGGTATTTCTAGTGATTTCATTTTAATTATTTTAGCCTAATTGCAATTAATAATTGTTTTCTTTGTCATTTTAATGTTCATATTTATTTTCTTTCTTTCTTTCTTTCTTTCTTTCTTTCTTTCTTTATCGTTTACCCTCCGCGGTTGGCTTTTCCCACGGACTAAGCGAGGGAGCCCACCTCTACCTCCACTGACGGTGTCGTGAAGCTTGAGACTCTGCTTCGGGGCTACAACTGGGGAGTGTGACTAGCACGTCGTCCAGGCGGCTTCACCTGCAAATTGAACAGGGGCCTGATGAAGGGATGGGAAGAGTGCGAGGGATAGACTAGGAAGAGGGAACGAGGCGGCCGTGGCCTTACGTTAGGAGCCATCCAGGCACTTGCCCGACGATGAAGAGGGAAACCACGGAAAACCACTTCGAGGATGGCTGATGTGGGAATCAAACCCCCTCTACTCATTTGGACCACCCGAGGCTGAGTAGACCCCGTTCGAGTCCTCATACCACTTTTCAAGTTTCGTGGCAGAGCCGGGAATCAAACCGCGGACCTCCTGGGTGGCAGCTAATCATGTGCGAGGGATAGTGACGGAGGTGACCATATTTAGTTCGATAAGTTTTTTTTTGTATTCTTTTATCATCTCAAAATTAGCATCATAAAATTATTATAATTTTTATTTTTGTGAGCTTATTTATTTTTAACTAGCAACACGACCCGGCTTCGCCCGGGAGAATGCATTACGTAATAAGCGCTTATTTTTCTCCAGTATCAATGAACAACGACCAATATCCGTTTTACGTCTCGGCATGATGGGTTAAAATCACTGGCTGGAATATTAGTTATATTATCATGGAGATGCATGTGCAACAAATTCTTGTCAGACGTAATTTGAGAATGGCGACGTGCATGAAACACAAATCCCCCTTCCGTCCAATCTTAACTTGACTGTGAATTTTGCGGAACGAAAAGTTCACAGGCGAAATGAAGTAAAGCCGAGTTGCACTTCCAGGGAAACTCCAAACCAAACCACCCTTCTCAGAAGTCTTAACTCAACACAACTCAACGGTTTGCTGCTGGCTGTATCTGGGGCAATAGGTTCGCCCGCTAGCTAGGCTGTAACAGGGATGATAGATTTGCCCTTAGATAGCTCGTAAACTGTTGCCTCAGTATTTGAATGGACATGGTTGGAAGAAATTAAAACGTAAAACACTCATAGTGGGCGATGTATTGAAGATAGACATATGCTCTCGCAGACTTTTTTGTAGAACATGCTGAAAAATTCTTACACTCATTGTATTTAGATATTTTTAACAGTTTGCCCAGCGTAAGCTTACAAAGCGCTTGGACGCCAGTTTTTTTTTTCCACCGACATCGTTACTGCTCGGCTTCCTTTGATCATAAATAAATTATTTTCTACAGAAATCATCCTCGAGATATCCTTTACAGACTGGTGAAAACCGCATGAAAATCCATCCAGTTGTTCTCGAGTTTACCCGTAACATCCAAGAATCGGGGACTTTGTTTAATAATAAGTAGAGATTATAATTTATAATTATAATTTAATATAATATTATCCTCCTTCCGTCCAAACTAAACTGACTGTGAATTTTGCGGAACGAAAAGTTCATAGGTGAAATGAGTGTTGCATTTCCAGGGAATGGCGAGGTGAATAAAACTCAAATCCCCCTTCCGTCCAATCTTAACTTGACTGTGTTTCACAGGCGAAATGAAGAAAGCCCAAGTTACACTTCCAGGGAAACTCCAAACACAACCACCCTTCTCAGGAGTATTAACTCAACACGATTGGACGGTTTGCTGCTGGCTTCTATCTGGGGCAATAGGTTCGCCCGCTACCTAGGCTGTAACAGAGATGATAGACTAGCCCTTAGCTAGCTCGTACTCTGCCGCCTCAGTAGTTGAATGAACATGTTTGCAAGAAATGAAAACGTAAAAGCACTTATAGTGGGCGATGTATTGAAGATAGACATATGCTCTCGCGGACTTTTTTGTAGAAATTTTCATGCTGAACAATTCTTGCACTCATAGTATTGAGATATGTTTAACGGTTTGTCCAGCGTAAGCTTACAAAGCGCTCGGACGCCATTTTTTTCTTCGAGTTTTCCACTGAAATCATTACTGCTCGGCTTCCTTTGATCATAAATAAATTATTTTCTACAGAAATAATCCTCGAGATATCCTTTACAGAATGGTGGAAACCGCATCAAAATCCATCCAGTGGTTCTCGAGTTTACCCGTAACAAATACAAATCGGGGACTTAGTTTTATACTAAGTAGAGTTGTGTAGACGCATATTTATTTTTAGCCTACTTTTCACATTTTGCAAAAATGGGGAAAAAGTAGACTTATGAGATCGATCCGGGAAAATGTGTGTCTGTCTGTCTGTCCTTCTGTCTGTCTGTCTGTCCTTCTGTCTGTCTGGCTGTGTGTGTGTCCCCCCCCTATCAACTCCTAAACGGCTGCAGCAATCAAAACCAAATTTAGTATGAGTAAAGATGTGCACCGGAATATCTCACGTCCATATTTGAAAATGATGTCAGTGCTACCAACTGCTGAAAAAACGCACTAGAAATTTGAGCTCCATGTTGGATATCTTGGAAGGTATGCATGGGAGCTATTCCAAAATTGGCACACATGTAGATATTACTATTTCAGTTTAATTTCCAGGAGGCCAACCATGAAAGTGTTGCCAAAATAATTTTAAGCCTTCTGATAAGTCCAATGTTTAAATGAATATAACTTCTACACTATCAATTGGATTTTAACCAAATTTTGTATGTAATATCTATACATAAACAGATATGACTGAGCGTATTCCTAAGAGCCACCAGGGCTGCCAACTGTTAATAATTGCTCTCTCTATTTATTTATTTTTATCCAAATACCAATATATCAGAAAGTATGCAAGCCAACAGCTTTAAACTATGCACACGTATATTCTGACATTTTAGATTAATTTGGAGTAACTTATATTCGACAGTTCTACAAACATGATTATAAGCCTGCTGATAGTACCAATTTTTAAATACATGTAACTTCTATACTATCAGTTGGATTTCAACCAAATTTCGTATGTGCTATGTGTACCATAACAGATATGACTATAAGTATTGTTAAGAGCAACCAGGGCTGCCAACTGTTAATAAATGCTGTCTATATTGTTTTTAACCTAATATCAATATATCAGAAAGTATGCAAGCCAACAACTCTATACTTTGCACACGTGTAGCACCTGACATTCTAGATTAATTTGGAGTAATTAACACAAGGCAGTGCTGCCAACATGATTCTATGCCTGCTGATATGTCCAATTTTAAAATACATGTAACTTCTATACTAACAAATGGATTTCATCCAAAATTGGCACAACATGATATCATAATATTTCAGATTATTTCTGACCAGCACACGCATGACATTGTTGGCAACATGCTTTTACGCGTGCTGATAGATCCAGTGTCTAACTGCATGTAACGTCCATTGGACTTCAACCAAATTTTGTATTCTGTACCTTAAGAGATGGAACTAAAAATATATTCAGTCACCAGGGCTGCCAACTGTAGTGCTCTATTAGGCTGCATTATACCAGGTATATTTTGAACTAATTAGATATTTCGATATTACCAACTTAATTTCGTCATTATTCTAGATAGGTTCATATTCTGTAGAATAATCATTGGCATGAAAAGTAGGCTGTATAGTTCTTCACGGAACTTCTTGTTAATTTTAATTTTATTATCTTATTTTCTTTCTTTTACTCTTTAATTTTAATTGTTAATACTTAAAAATAAATAATTAAGCACCTTAGGTCTAATAATTGGATTTCAGAAATATTAACACTTAAAAAAAATTCGTTGATATATGGCTGAATGATTCAACCATCTTCGACAATATAAATTGTCCTTCTAGTAGGTGGTAAATATACAGACCACTGGGCTATAAATGCTTAACCTGTGGACAGCTGGCGAGACAAGACATTCAACAGGACATCGCATGTACAACCCTGCGTAATGTCATCCACACACGCACCACGTCATGGCTGGTCGTGGCTCGCCGCGAACAAAATGTGCTGTTCCTCCTGATATGGCAGATAAACAATATTGTGTTAGAGGGTCCTCCGCACTTGCGTGTGACTTTGTCCGAGTGCGCGTGCGTGTTTGTGTATGTGTGTGTTGGTATGAGTGAGTGGAGTGGATAAGTAATCTTGCGCCGCTAGTTGCGTGTCATTCGTTGTGATCGAAGCAGCTTGTCTTTTCAAAACACTGCAGTTTCTTATGAAGTAGAAATCGCTCCACCATGAACCCTCCTGGCGACGTGCCATCAAGTGTAGAACAGTGCAGGTAATCGCTGCTTACTTTCGATCCCCAGAATTGCACATTCCCAACTGTTGGTTCATACAAAATTGAAGAACTGTTGGTATACACGCAGTGTGCGGGAGGCATGGGTCGATTCTTACCACTGCCTGTAAAAAGTAGATCATTATTAGACCTCACTGTATAGGCCATCAATGAACAAAAGTCTGTGCCTCGTTTGAATACATACTGGGAGAATATCGCATGTTAAGTAATGATGACGTCGTTTCATACGTGGGACTTGGGCTTCGTCGTCATTAAGCCTCGTGTACTTGGGTGTGTGTAAAATCTGTCTGATGACCTGTCTTATTGAGGTGTTTCTAGTACGGGGCCCCAGCTGAGTCCGGCATTGCTTCCACTTAGTTGTGCCGGGCTCCTCTCCGTCTTCTTTCCTGTCGACCTCACATGGACAACTCTTGTTCTCTTCCTACCCCGACGGTTTTAGGGTATCCGCGGCCAAGGGAGTCTCTTCCTTTCCCGTCTTCATTGGCCCTTGTCTCATCTTATCCGATACCCTCCTTCTGCGAGGGGTCAGCCTTCTTTTTCTTTTCCTGTTATCTCCTGCCTTCTACTCAAGGCCCTCAAGGAGGCAGGGTGTATGTAGCCCCACCACTTCTGGAGCACCCTAGATATTGCAACACCCTCAGGGGCTCACGGCTGGTGAGTTCGGGATTTGGCGACCCCAAGGGATTCCTGAGCTGGGTCCTGTTTCCCCCTTTTATCCATTACCTCTGGGGTGGACCCTCTCCTCTTTCACTTTCATATCTGCCTTTCATGGCTCTCCTTCCTTCCAAGTCCCTCAATTCGCATTCTTCGAGGGTTGAGGGCATTTCTTTTCCTCCTGTCCTTTATATGCCTCATTCTCCTTTTGTTTTCCATTTCTTCTTCTAGTATATAAGTTAGTAGTTAGTTTTAGTTATAGTTTCCATTGCGTTATCTTCAAGATCACCCAAACCATTAGGGGCCGATAACCTAGATGTTAGGCCCCTAAAACAACAATTATCATCATCATATTATTATCATGTTCGTAGTACAGATGTGTGAAAATTATTAGATTCGACGCCAGTTTCCCAAAACATCATTCATACTTTACACGGCTTAATGCACTAAATATGTTTGCAAGGCGGTGAAATTGCTTCCAATGTTAATCCAAGAGTCTTAATTATATTTTCTTTTATGTTCGACCCTGACTATTATATGTCAGAAAACTGTACTATATTGAGGCTCATTATAACACTATTTTTCATTATGAAACAGTTTCTCCCACCAATCAGAGCTCAAGAAACAGTTGTTTGACCAATTAGATAAGGATAGCATCGCACCTGCGCTGAGTTCCAAGGCCTTCTAATTTAAATTTCACTGCGTTGCCTAATGTCATAGTGGGGTAATCGAGGAGGCCATGGTCAAATACAAGGCATTCTCTGCGTCCCATGCGCTCTGTTCAGTACATAAAACTGGCGAAATCTCGACAGATATTTATGAATATTTATGTTCGAACTTAGAATAGTTATAATAATTATCGTCGAACATAAACAGTCGTATGCAACTCGCCTATAATGGTAATTATAGGCTCGTTGCATAATGTACTATTAAAAGACTCAAAGGTGTTTTTTTTAGAATTTCCACTAACAGAGGAGCTTTGCTACTGCAAAATGGCATACGTTTTGTCTTGAATACTTCACTCTACTCTTCGTGTGAATTTAGAGCTGAGGGTTTTGGAGTCCTCTTACTGATGATCCGCTCTTGAAATATTCAAAGATTCGTGAACTATGGATAGAAGTCACCTGACTTATCTATATATATAAAGCACAAAGTTTGTCTGTCTGTCTGTCTGTTTGTCTGTTACGTATACAAATCTACACCGTTTCACCGATCTCAACCAAAATTTGTATACTTACCCTTCGGAACCCTGCGGGTAACCCTGTCAACTTTAAATTTCGGACAGACCACCCCATTCCCTGCATTTAGGCCCTTTTGCACAAATCTACACCGTTTCACCGATCTGCACCAAAATTTGTATACCTACCCTTTGGAACACTGCGAGTAACACTGTCTACTTAAAATTTCGGACAGACCACCCCATTCCCTGAATTTAGGCCCTTTGGTCCAAATCTACACCGTTTCACCGATTTGAACCAAAATTTGTATACTTACACTTTGGAACCCTGCGAGTAACACTGTCTGCTTGAAATTGCGGACAGACCATTCCATTCCCTGCATTTAGGCCCTTTGTCCCAAATCTAAACCGTTTCACCGATCTCAACAAAAATTTGTATATTTACCCTTTGGAACACTGCGACTAACACTATCTGCTTTAAATTGCAGAGAGGCTACTCCATCCCCTGCATTTAGGCCCTTTGGCACAAATCTACACCGTTTCATCGATCTGAATCAAAATTTGTATACTTACCCTTTGGAACCCTGCGAGTAACACTGTCCACTTAAAATTTCGGACAGACCACCCCATTCCCTGCATTTAGGTCCTTTGGCACAAATCTACACCGTTTCACCGATCAGAACCAACATTCGAATACTTATCCTTTGGTACCCTGCGAGTAATACTGTCTGCTTGAAATTGCGGACAAACCACTCCATTCCCTGCATTTAGGCCCTTTGGCACAAATCTACACCGTTTCACCGATCAGAACCAAAATTCGTATTCTTACCCTTTGGTACCCTGCGAGAAACACTGTCTGCTTGAAATTGCGGACAGACCACTCCATTCCCTGCATTTAGGCCCTTTGGAACAAATCTACACCGTTTCACCGATCTGAACCAAAATTTGTATACCCACCCTTTGGAACCCTGCGAGTAACACTGTCCACTTAAAATTTCGGACAGACCACCCCATTCCCTGCATTTAGGTCCTTTGGCACAAATCTACACCGTTTCACCGATCAGAACCAACATTCGGATACTTATCCTTTGGTACCCTGCGAGTAATACTGTCTGCTTGAAATTGCGGACAAACCACTCCATTCCCTGCATTTAGGCCCTTTGGCACAAATCTACACCGTTTCACCTATCAGAACCAAAATCTGTGTACTTACCCTTTGGAACCCTGCGTGTAACACTGTCTGCTTGAAATTGCGGACAGACCTCTCCATTCCCTGCATTTAGGCCCTTTGGCCCAAATCTACACTGTTTCACCGATTTCAACCAAAATTTGTATATTTACCCTTAGGAACACTGCGAGTAACAGTCAGCTTGAAATTGTGGAGAGGCCACTCCAACCCCTGCATTTAGGCCGTTTGGCACAAATCTACACCGTTTCACCGATCTGACCCAAATTTTACATACTTACCCTTTGGAACTCGACAAGTAACACTGTTCACTTTAAATTTCGGACAGACCACACTATTCTCTGCTTTTTGGCCCTTTGGCACAAAACTACACCGTTTCACCGATCTCAAATAATTACCCTTTGCAACTCGACGAGTAACACTGTCGACTCGAAATTTTGGACATACCACTCCGTTCCCCGCATTTAGGCCCTTTGGCACAAATCTACATCGTTCACCGATCGAATACAAAACGTGTATACTTACCCTTTGGAACCCAATGAGTAACACTGTCCACTTGGAATTTCGGACAGACCACTCCATTCCCTGCATTTAGGCCCTTTTGCACATATCTACATCGTTTCACCGATCTGAACCTAAATTTGTATACTTACCCTTTGGAACCCGACGAGTAACACTGTCCACTTAAAACTTTGGACAGACAACTCCATATCCTGCATTTAGGCCCTTTGGCAAAATCTACCCTGTTTCACCGATCAGAGCCAAATTTTACCTACTCACCCTTTGGAACCTGACGTGTAACACTTTCTACATGAAATTTCGGATAGACCATTCCATTTACCGCATTTAGGCTCTTTGGCAAAAATCTACATAGTTTCACCCATCTCAACCAATCTTTATGTAAGTTACTTACCCTTTGGAACCCGACGAGTAACACTGTCTGCTTGAACTTTCGGACAGAGCACTCCATTCCCTGTATTTAGACCCTTTGTCACAAATCTATATCTTTTCACCAATCTGGATCAAAATTTGTATACTTACTCTTTGGAACCCAACGAGTATCGCTGTCCACTTTAAATTTCTGACATACCTCTCCATTCCCTGCATTTAGCTCAGGAATCCCTCGGGGTTGCCAGCTTCCTAACTCACCCGCCATGAGCCCATGAGGGTGTACCAGAAATGGTGGGGCTACACACTCCCTGCCTCTTTGAGGGCCTTGAGCAGAAGACAGGAGATATAATGAAACGGAATAGAAGGCAGACCCCTCGAAGAATGAGGGCCTCAGGAAAGATGAGACAACGGCCAATTAAGTGGGAAATTGAAAGACTCCCTAGCCCTCGGATGCCCTAATACAGTCGGGGTCGGAAGAGATCAAGAGTTGACCAAGGGAGGCCGACAGGAAAGAGAACTGAAAGGAGCCTGGCACCAGGAAGTAGAAGCGATGTCAGACTCAGCTGAGGTCCGGTGGTCGCCAACCCACGTCCCACAAGTTGTGAGACTCTGGGGGGGGGGGAAAGTTGTGAGAATAGCTTGCTAATTCATCGCGAGGTGACATGAGAGGACTTTCCAGAGCTGTATATACTGATGCAAGCACAGGGCCGTTGCTCAAGCCAATGTGGTGTTGCGAAAGAGTGAGTGATTTCCCGGCCAATCTAAATACGACGGGGAACCCAAAACTTGTGTCATCATATTTCGTCATCATCTACGATCATCTCAGGTTCGTGCAGCTTGAACCCATTTTCTTTGCCGAGCAGTACGCCATAAGCTCTTTCACTAGACTCATCGAGTACAGGCCTAAGCCAGAAAATAAGGTTGTGACTTTGGAAGACATCGAAGCTAGACATTTGAATTACCTATATCAGTTGTAAATTACACCATGTTCGTTTAGTAGTCATTTTTTCATTACCTTATTATTATCATCATCATAAGTGCAAATGACCTAGATGTTACGCGCATCATACCACTAATCACCGCCGCATAAAGTCTTTCTCGACTGTGATTTTTAAAATATTTATTTTTATTACAGTACATTGTGTACATTATAAGTTGAAGTGTCAATTCAATACAGGTAGTAGTTTCCCTCATCATCCTCATCATAAGGGCAAATGACCTAGATGTTACGCCCATTACACCATTAATCACCACACACAATAAGTATTCCTCGCCTGTGAATTTTGAAATATGTATTTCTATTACGGTAGTTTGTAAGTTTGACGTGTCAATTCAACAGTAGTTTTCATTATCATCCTTATCAAAGGGGCAAATGACCTAGATATTACGCCCTCATTGTCTTTGGGGGGGGGCAAATGACCTAGATTTTATGTCCATTATATTTCTAAGGAGACTTTGATACATTATCATCATTCCACCGGGCGAAGCCGGGTACTACTGCTAGTAGGGTATATTCCAAAGTCAATGAATAATAGAAAACGGGCCAAGTTCGGGTATCCCTCGGAATAACCAATTCTGAAAGTTTCCAGGCACAATTCATTATGGGAACAGGTGTACGCCAATAAGGGAGTAAACATTACTAAGGAGGGTTACAAAAGATGCCAGCAGTTTGTCAATAAAATGATTTTGAATAAAACATTGTAACTGATTTAAAATCTTTATTTGGTTCTAATAATTTGCACCCCTCTGTAGTTTATGTACAGCATTTGTAATTCAGGTAATTCAGGGAGTAGTCGGCCGTGGCCTTCAGTTAGGAAACATCCCAGTATTTTCCTGGAGTAGATATGGGAAAACCACGGGAAGACACTTCCAGGATGGATGAGGAGGGAACTGAACCCATCTGTTCCAGTTTTCCCTCTCGAGGCTGAGTGTAGCCCCGTTCCAGCCCTCAGACCAGAATAAAATTTCTTGGCAGAGCCTGAAATCGAACCTGGACCTCCAGGGCGACAGCCAAGAAGTCTAGCCTCCACTACACCAGGAAGTGGTAATATGTCGCTGTGCTATTGTCATATTGGTTCTTCACAAAAGCGATAAACTTCTCAGAACATCAGTAGTATTGGTGAATGTTTATTTAAGTTGAACATATCTAGGTCATCTGCTCTTAATGATTTGGGTGACAGGGAAAAGGAAAGGAAAGGAGAATTACAAATAAACAAAATACTGACTTGCATCTAACTTATGAACTAGAAGAAAGGATCAAAAAAATCTATAAAGATACCCAAATGTAGGGGGGAAAATGACCTCAACCCTCGAAGAATGAGGATTTAGAGACTTGGAAAGAAGATGCCCCATGACTAGCAGTTAGGAGAGAGTCCGCCCAATGTCATTAAAAGATGGGAAAGAGCCGGATGCAGCTCAGAAATCTCTCGGGGTCGCCAACTCTAAAAAATAACCAGCCGTGAGCTCTTGAAAAATTGTGTTGTTAATTATTTAGGGGCTTTGTGACATCATTGCCATGTAGCCCCGTGTACATGCGTGTGTGTAGAAGTTGTCTGATAACCTGTGTCACTGTCACGTCTGTAATAGTGTGTGTACTTGTAATCGAGGTAGGATTTGGGTAGGAAGCGGCCATGTACTTAAGTGAGGCACCCCGGCACATGCCTGGAGTAAAAGTGGAAACCCACGGAAAACCACTTCCAGGATGGCTGAGGTAGGAATTGAACCTGCCTCTTCTCATGTTTGGTTGAGTGAACCCCATTCCAGCTCTCAGACCAGAATTAAATTCCTTGGCAGAGCCGGGAATCCAAACCGGACCTCTATGGTGACAGCCAAGATTGCTAGGCACTACGCAATGAGGCGGACCATCTTGAAAAAATGGCCGCCTTCTTCCCTCTTCCCTCTTCCTGTTTCTAAATTCCCATTGCAAATTTTGAGGGCTTGTAGTGGAGACTAAGACGTTTAAGTTTAGCATAGGAACTTGTGTCCGGAAACGTACCGTCTTCCCGCTACCCGCACCCTGCCTCCTTTAGCGGCTTATACACTGGCTGTGGATACCATACAAAGAAGAAGTTTTTTGTTGTTGTTGTTGTTGTTGTTGTTGTTGTTGTAATATCGTGTACTTGGGCGTGTGTGTAGAATGTTTTTGATAACCTGTGTTGTTTGGTGTCTAGTAGTATGCGTTTGTATTTCAGGTGAGTATTGGGAAGGAGAGTCGCCTCTGTAGCGTAGCGGTCAGCATGGTTCGCTGCCGCCCCGGAGGTCTTGGGTTCGATTCCCGGCTCTGCTACGAAATTTGAAAAGTGGTATGAGGACTGGAACGGGGTCTACTCAGCCTCGGGTGGTCCAAATGAGTAGAGGGGGGGGGGGGGGGGCTCGATTCCCACCTCAGCCATCCTCGAAGTGGTTGTACGTGGTTTCCCACTTCGTCTTCAGGCAAATGCCGGGATGGTACCTCCTGTAAGGCCACGGCCGCCTTCTTCCCTCTTCCTAGCCTCTCCATCCCAATCTACCCCTCCGTTCCCATCCCTCATGAGGCCCCTGTTCACTTTGCAGGTGAGGCCGCCTGGGCGAAGTGCTGATCACATCTCCCCAGTTGTATCCATCCCGACCAAATGTTCCAAGCTCCAGGACACTGCCCGTAGCGGCGTTAGTGGTGAATTCCCTCTCTGAGTCCGTGGGAAACACCAACCTAGAGGGTAAATCGAATAAATAATAATAATAATAATAATAATTGGGAAGGAGGCGGCCATGGTCTTACGTTTGGTAACATCCCGGAATTCGCCTGGAGTAAAAGTTGGAAGCCACTGAAAACCACTTCCAGGGTGATTGAAGTGGGAAAACCCACCTCTTCTCAGTTTTGCCTCACGGGGATGAGTCTAACTCGTTCCAGCCCTAAGACCGGAATTGATTTTCTTGGCAGAGCCAGAAATCGAACCCGGACCTTCAGGGTGGCAGCCAAGAATGCTGGCCACTACACCAGAATGTGGACTCAAAGAATGAGGGTACCAGGAAAGAAATTACAAGGGCCAATTGAGGCAGGAACATAAAATCATCTTAGGCTTCAGATACGGTACCCTAATACTGTATCATCGGGGTCGGGAAAGAGTAAGAATTGTCTAAGGGAGGTTGAGAGGAAATTTTAAAGAGAGGAGCCCGGCTCAAGTAATATTTCCTGTGGACCATTTAAAATTTTGGGTGAAAATGTGATCATCTACTCCGGCTGGTTATTGTGTTAAGGACCATTTCTGATATCCTTGATTATATAACCTACGTTATGAGAGAGCACGCAGCAGGTAATGGTGACAGCTAGGTACCTGGCACAGAGTCCACGTGACGTAGGCATGTGCCAGAGAGGTGTGCCTTATCAATGGCGTTGCCCCATTGTATATTGTCCTCATGAAACACATGATATCTTACATAATCCTTGTCCATTACTTCTTATTCACCTCACCACCTTTTCCTCGAGCTAGAAATGAAGTTTAAACTGATACAATACTTCGTCTACATTACCATCATTACATTTTATTTCATTACCTTACTCTACCGTAGCCTGTGTGAAGTGCTTTGAGATGTCTCAGTACCTTCCTAAACCAACCACCGCCGAGCTGGAAACAAGAGAGGGAAAAATTAATTTTTGTTTTACATTTTATGAGCTAGAGCATTAACATACCACTCTGGTGGGAATGTAACGTGGTCATGTAGACAGGAATAAAATTTTAATGAAATGTATCATAAAACTCGTGGCAAATCACTTGCTTCCAAGATGAGGTTTTTACTCGCAAATGAAGATAAACTTGTTATGACTTATGATGGCTCGCAATGCATTGCAATTTAAATGTCAGACACAGATGTCAAGCATTTGAACGTGGTGACTAATTGCTTTTGGGGGTCTTTTTATGGGTGGGAACAACGTGGTCATGTGCGTATTGTGTTATAAAACATTTCTGATATCCTGCATTGTAACACATCGTTAGTTGTGGCTCAACCTTCATTGGTAGTGTTTATTGATGAGACTTCTCTTTCAATGGTTCCATGTTCTATTCTCGGTTCAATCAGACTGGCTGCGTGGCTCAGCGGTAACGTTCTAGCCTGCTGCTCCCAAGGGTACAGGATCGAATCGTGGTGCAGTCATTTGGCAATTGAGTTTGTCCAAATCCCAGAGAGCCGTATCAGATCTACTATCACGTTAAGGATAACATTCGGGACAATCCTCCGGCATCTTGAGGTCTCTTAAAGTCGCAGTAGTTATAAGGAACGTAAAACCAATAACATTATTATTATTATTACTATTATTATTATTATTAATATTATTAGTATTAGTATTATAATTATTTCTTTCGATTCAAGCAATAAATGTATTCCTATTCTGATGGTCATAAATGAGTACACTCATCATTATGAGGCTATACTTAGAAGATAAGGGTTCGATTCCCACCTTAGGCCTTCTAGAAGTGGATTTACGTAGTTTCTCACTTTTACTCCAGTCACCTGGCGGGATTTTATCTGACTTAAAGACACGACCATGGAACCAGACTTGATTTAATTGATCAGTCAGACACCTTTGAGGCCCATTTTGGGTGAGCCAAATAAATATCCCAACTGATCGTGAATACCATCCATAACGGGTCTACCAAAACCAAAACGCAGCGAATATTACATTTCGAAATCTTACAGGGTCAAACAAAGTAAAAAAACAGCAATAGTACTGAAGCATATCTCCTCCAACATATTAATATTCTGCTGGCATACAACGCACTCTGAACTGGATCAGACTAGCTTTTGTTGTGAAAAAGATAAACTAGACAAAGAAATATTAACTATAAAATCTTTGTATTAAAGTAAGTAGAGAACAAATTCCTTTTCAATCCTCCGAACTTATGCAGGCCAGGGTTATCAGATCATCCCCGTCCAGTAACGTTTGATACTGAATCAGCGCGTAGGCCTATAGACGCAACTTAAAGTGTTAGGCCCAAATTCATTCAGCCTCTGCCCTGAATTTTGAAGTACGCTAGGTTTAAATACAGTGATTATCATCGCATGGTACAAGTACATCCGTGAAGAACTATATAGCCTATTTTCATACATCCTACTTATATTAATTGCCTCTATCAACATACACAATTTCAATTTGATTGCTGTAATAGATTCGTAGATAATGAGAACCGCCTAAATATTTCGGATGGCCACCATGTTGGAATTTAATATAGAGACCTTTGAGTTATGTAATATCACATGACGATTATTGTGTAGGTGTTTTATTCAAACTTCAATCGCATGATTGGGACACAAGAAATAAAAGCGAGCTTTTCATATTTCGCTCAGCCGCCATCTTGTGGTTATGAAAATAATTGAAATGTATTAGATGCCAGTGGATTAAAATTCATATAAGCATATACCGTATCAAGTTTCACTGCACTCGGATGGTTAGATCGCGAGATACGTCCATTTGAATATTTAAATTTCGTGTCGCCGCCATGTTGGATTTGCGATCACCAGGTTATTGAACGTCCCATAGGTGAAGTTGTATACTGTCTATACACATACAAAATTTCAGTTTGATTGCTGTCATAGATTAACAGATATTGAGAATCGTCTAAATATTTCGGATAGTCACCATGCTGGAATTTAATATATGTTGGCCATAGAGTTATGTACTATTAGATTAGGATTATTGTGTACGTTCATTATTCAAACGTTGATTTTGATCGCATGATTAGGACACATTAAATGAAAACTTAATTTTGAAATTTCGCACAGCCGCCATCTTGAAGTTATGTAAACAATTGAACTAAATTAGATGTCAGTTCATTGCAATTTGTACAGTCATTTTCTGTACCAAGTTTCACTGAGTTCGGATGGTTAAATCGCGAGAAAAGTCTATTTAAATGTTACAAATTTGCTTGGCCGCCATATTCGTTATGTAGTTAACATATTTTTGAAAATCACATAGGTGAACGTCTAGTGGTGCCCTTTATCAGCGTACAAATTATCAGGGTGATATGAGTAATAGTTTCGGATATATAGAATGCCGGTGAAATATTTCGCACAGACGCCATGTTGGAGGCTAAACGGACCCTGTTCTAGGACTCAGACCAGATTTTTTTTGGCAGAGCCAGGAATCGAACCTGGACTTCCTGGGCGTTAATCTACGAAGCTAACTAATCTACGAAAAGTGAATACCCTTCAATTTTGCTTTTAAAGAAGGTTGTTGTTGTTGATGATTATTTAAGGGAACTTGCGATATCGTGAGTAGGGGGATAGTGGTGTTTCTAACCCACCCGGCGTTGCTAAGGTGGCGTCCATGTTAAATCATTAATATCTGGCCAACCCATGGTCTGATGTTGACAGATGAGGTGTCGTTGGACTCGGGTTGACGCCCTCTTTCCAATGGACCACACATTTCAACCCCTAAATAAAACCTACCCCTACTAGGGGGTGAAATTGTAATTTTTTAGTGAAAGTCTCTTTTCAAAGGCGACATGTATAAGGTGCGCTGCTAAAATGAACTTAAACGTTGTTGCTCATATAGCGCATGCGTTTTGCTGGATGCCTCTATGAATCTACATATTTGTTTTTGTTTTTTACGCATGCGCACTTGAGATTTTTGTAAGGTCTTTGAAAAAATGACTTATAAGAAGGGGTTTTGGTGGTGAGGAGAGAACCAGATAGTCGCCTACTTTCCTACGAAGTTTGCCGATATCTCCCGAACGCAAGGTCGGATTTGGACGTGTGACGTGTCAAATGGCTTGTCTCGAAACCCTCTTTATTTTGGTAATAGGTTAAAGTTTTTGAGAATGAGGGAAACAGAATTTTTTGGTGTAAAACTGTGATTTTAGATTTTTGTTATATCTCACAAACCAATAACGCCAGAGACGTATACGAGGGGTCGTAGGACTCGGGGTGACGCCCCCCACCCCCCTTTCCAAATATAGTATTTATGTTTAAAAAATGCGAAAGGGTCTAACGACACTTTCGTTGAAAATATTTTAGTTTTTAAAACTTTTTTAAAAAATCTGTCTAAAATGTTCATGAAGAGTGGTTGTAGATAGAAAGAGACGATACCACTGGGCACGTGTTTCAGCGAGGCTATTACTGGCCACGGTGGAGATATACCAATACAGTATTCGCTATTTCGATGAGACGGCGGTTCGAGGGTTCGTTTACCGATTTTTCCTATGATGGAATACCTAATTCCTAAACCCCCTGAAGGGGGTCTTTAACATGTAAACGATTATGAGTGACATAACAAATGATAGTTCCTTGATCAGATGAAGTTGGCTTTAGATAGAACAAACAGAACTTGGTTATACGTTGCTTGAAGTGAGTATAGAAAACAAACTTGCTGGGGCAGACTGACAGGATGTGGATGTTATTTGAGCTTATTGGAATGCATTGACTTGACTTGACAACAGGGCAATGAAAAAAGCACAGAGATGCTGAGGACACTTGAAGGTCAAACGATATGGCAACCATGGTGGGAGGGGGAAGCGAGGGTAGATGTCGATGTTCAATGGATGAATTTATATTTTGCGAAACATTGTTCGGAGAGGGTCATTTGACGACTTATTTAAGAGTATTTATTTTTCCGATCTTTCCTATGGTGGACTCATTGACGGAAATAATCCAAAACTGCTAGGGCATGGCCTTGAGATTTTTAAACCGATAATGGGATTTTGACATACAAGGTCCCCCTAGAACTTGACATGATGTCATTCATTTTATGGCTTATGAATTTCCCCAAAAAAGACCCAAAACAACAAGATCATGGACTTTTGCTTTTCTTAATACATTGCAAACCCATAATGTTAGATGTTTACTGTGAGTGACGAAACCTAGCTAGGTAAAGAAAGAATTATTGTAGGCTACATGTATGGTGACTGACACGTCTTTGACCATTGGAAGTTGTTTTCAGATCTGACTGTAGTACATAGGGAGTATAGGTTGTAGGCATGGCTTGACACACGGTTTACACAAAATTCAATTTATCGATTCAAGAATTAAGAGTAGACTATCATTAATTAATTGGTTAAAGAGTGTAGCTAAAAAAATAATGGTGACTATATTAAAATAAACTGAACCAAGTCGAATCAAACCCAACTGAACCAAACCAAGCCTAAAGCAAACCAAACCTAATCAAGAAGTAGCCAAGGGCTTAAGTGTAAAACTTGTGGGGGAATGCAGTCATTGGCAATGTCCAAAAGAAGGGATGACGCTCTACCTTTAGAGGGTAAGGTAAACCTAGTGCATGGTGCTAATGCATATTCCCAAGTACATGAACCACACACACACAACTATCCTATGCTGTTTTTATGAGTTGACTGTTAAAACTTACTCAGTGGTTACTGAGCAAGATGGTCGCTACACACAACAAGCTTTAAATACTTGAGGCTATTAATCTATACTCACACACACACTCGCTTGTTCTAAACTAAGCTGTCTTGCTGCCAGTGCTCACGCAATATGCAAATGACAGAAATGCTTGGCTAACAGAAATACAATCATTTTCGGTTGTCTAATATTACCAGTTAACCATTACGTGCTATAGTGGTGAGCACATGTGCCTCTGCACTGGAGATCGTAACTCGATTTCTAGCTCTAAGGCCTAGAACGAATCAAACTAAGAAAGAAGGGTATGGTGACGCAGTGGTTAAACTGTAAGCCTTTCACTAAGGTAGACTAGGGTTTGATTTTAGGTTAATATACATGTCATAAACAAACAAACAAACAAACAAACAAAAAAGCAGAGATAATGTTTAAAACTGATTACACTTGTCTCTTTTCAAATTATTACTTAGATTACAAATACAAAGGTGGACAGGGTTTGATATACAGTTAATGCTGCCTATCGCATACTAGCTTGTAAGAAAGCCAAACAAGCAAAAGGCGTAGGTAGAGCAGTGGTAAAATCGCTATGTGTAGAGAACTACCTAACGGTTTTATGAACTGGCAAAGGTATGTCGCATAAACAGTGCAGGATACAATCCAGCAACCATAATTTTTATCTTGTGGAACGGAGAAAACATATATATAGAGAGAGATATAGAAAGCTTGTGTATGTATGGGTAGCATTGATTGTTTGACCAGAGAAAATACGGTGAGGTAGGGTGGGGAGAGGGAGAATTAACACTTATATATGAATGGTAAATAGTATTTTTTTTCAATAGTTTTGTTTTTCAAATACAGTGGTAGATAGCCGTTATTTTGTAAAACATTCTTACTTGCAGTAGTAATAAGCCTCTACGGTTCCGCTAACACACATAGACAGACTGTACTATTGCCATGGTCAAGCACTCACATTAAGATCATTTACAAAAACATAAAATGAAAAATAAAAAATCTTGTTTTGGAAATATCGTTTTTCAACAGACACAAAATAAATAAAAAATGTGTAAACAGCAAAATGGAAAATCCATGTTTCCATATAGACAAAATTTAAAAACCTTAAACGAAATTTTAAAAAATATAAGTACAAATGGGAAATTGACAAATGCGTAAATTTGAAAATGGAAAATCAATGTTCCCATATCATGAAATTGAAAAAACCTCAAACTGTCATTTAAAAAAATGCAAATGGAAAACTGACAAAATGCAATGTGTGAAATGTGAAATTGAACAAATGGCTATCATTATTTTAAAAACTAAAAAAAAAAAACACGGTACTGTATGGTTGAGGTGCGAATCAAACCCTCTCTACTTATTTTTGACCACCCGAGACTGAGTATACTTGTTTTAGTCCTCATACCACTTTTAAAATGTTGTATTAAAGCTAGGAATTGAACCCAAGAGCTTGTAGGGGAGACCAAGGTTAGAATATGTTAAACAGATAGTCTTAATTGTAGGGTGTGGTAGCTATATAGAGATGAAACGATTAGCTCGCGACAGGGGCATTAAGATCTGCAGCAAACCAGTCAAACGACTAAAGACTCAAACAACAACATGTAAGCTCACCAAAAAAATGTTGTGTAACGGTAAATGTTAGTCAACGAACAGTAATACATTACTAAAACCCATGACACGATACCTAAGAGCTTTCCTAAAGTTATTTTAAAATGCCTTTAACCCTATATTAAACACCCAGTTCACATTATTCATAACTGCAATGTTATGGTAAAACAAAACAAAATCTATATTTCAAAACAAGCAAGTGGTTTAGTCAATGTATACTGGGAAAAGTTTTGTAAACACTCAAGTCCACAAGACTAATTAAATTAGTAACGGTCAGGTTGGCCGAGTGGTTAAGGTGTTTGACTTAAGATCAAATTTCCTGTACAAGGAAGCAAGGGTTCGAATCCCTTACCAGACATAACTATTGCCTTAACATGGCTTGTCCACACTGAATTATTATGATACTTGCTACACAAACCATAGACAGAGTGTATTGTTTAAGACACTCTCTTTATGCACATAGTCAGAGACTGTTGATGGTTAACAATTGCATTAATAGTGGGACATGGGGATAGTAATTAAGAAAAACAGCCAATACCCATACAATATTTTTATTCATTTAGTTTTTTTACAATAGTTACACACTGAATACAACTTTTATATCTTTTTATCATTGTTTGATATAGATTTTAAACACAACGCTTGTTGTAGATCCTTTTATAACATTCTCCAGGTACTCTTGTTCTTGAAAACTGGGGAAGCCGCAATGGTTTTATAGACATTAAACCCTCATCCTCTTCTTTTTCATCATCATCATCACCATCATTATCATTATAAATATTTTCATCATAATTATTATAGTCATTGTCATCATCATCATCATCATCATCATCATCATCATCATCATCATCATCATCGTCATCATCATCCTCAACATCACTAGAACTATCCAATTCTTTTTTTTTCCTTTTCAAAAGGGACCTCCTGAAGAGTCTGTGTTGCTTTTGATAGTGTTGAGGGTTATTTGAACGTTGAGAACTGTCATAACATGACTTTTTGAGGAGATGATAATTGCTTTTCAACAAACAATGCGCTATCTTGAGCAGCAATATCATTTTCTTGAACTTCTTTTTAGCATTTTCATGATATTTTGTTGACAGCAACAGTGTTTTATCTGGTACACTACATTGATGATTACCCACACTTAAGACCTTACCATTCTTACTTTTTAGATGACCTAATCATTTTGTTGTCCTTTGTTTTGAACACTGCCAAAAAATGTTTCTTTTCACATTTTGCCGCTTATAGTTATAGGAGTAGCCATGATACATTGCACGTGGTTTGCCTTTATTGGTTATAGTATATTCCATAGTAGTAACTGACTTGTTAAGTTGATCTACATACTACAAAGGTCAGAACAATTCTGGTGAAAGTGTGATTTTGTGTTGACGTTTTATATAGGATGATGTTGGTGGCTTATGCGGGTGGCTTATGTTGGTGGCTTATATTGGTGGCTTATGTTGGTGGCTTATATTGGTGGCTTATGTTGGTGGCTTATGTTGATGGCCAATGTTAGTGGCTTATATTGGTGGCTTATTTTGGTGGCTTATCTTGGTGGCTTATGTTGGTGGCTTATGTTGGTGGCTTATATTGGTGGCTTATGTTGGTGGCTTATGTTGGTGGCTTATATTGGTGGCTTATGTTGATGGCTTATTTCGGTGGCTTCTGTTGGTGATTGATATTGGTGGCTTATGTTGGTGGCTTATATTGGTGGCTTATGTCGGTGGCTTATGTTGGTGGCTTATGTTGATGACTTATGTTGGTGGCTGATGTTGATGGCTTATGTTGGTGGCTTATGTTGGTGGCTTATGTTGGTGGTTTATGTTGATGGCTTATGTTGGTGGTTTATATTGGTGGCTTATGTTGATGGGTTAATTTGGTGGCTTATGTTGGTGGCTTATATTGGTGGCTTTTGTTGATGGCTAATGTTGGGGGCTTATGTTTGTGGCTTATATTGGTGGCTTATGTTGATGGCTTATGTTGGTGGCTTATGTTGGTGGCTTATATTGGTGGCTTATGTAGATGGCTTATGTTGGTGGCTTATGTTGTGGCTTATATTGGTCGCTTATGTTGATGGCTTATGTTGTTGGCTTATGTTAATGCCTTATGTTGGTAGCTTATTTTGTTGTCAGTTTTTGTTATATAATGTATTTGTTCCATTCATTTATGACGTCATAGCCAGTCTTAAAGCAAGTCTAAACTTGTCCGACATGTTGGATTTTTTGTTCATGTGTGAAACTATCAAGTACCAATGATCAAGTGAGCTTCTTTCGTCTCTAATCCGCAGTTCTGCCCCATAGCATTGAGAATATTTATTGTAGTAGCCTATAAAGAAACAAAAAAATCATGTCTAATACAGTTTAGCTATAAGTGACCAGAACCACTACATATAACATTTTATTCTAAGAGCTTTCCATAATGATAAAAACATGAGCTTACCATAATGATGGATTGTGTAAGTAAACGTCTTTTGCTGCTTGATGCCACTACTAAAGTGATACTCATACAATAGACAAGTGAGTTCATGTTTTGCTGACGTTATCGTATGTTCCAACGCACGCACACGGCAAGGCGTGTGCGCCTGCTTCGCGAAAGGCGTGTGCTCTTAGAATGAAATGTTATATATAGTGGTTCTGGTCACTTATAGCTAAACTGTATTAGACATGATTTTTTTGATTCTTTATAGGCTACTACAATAAATATTCTCAATGCTATGGGGCAGAACTGCTGATTAGAGAGAAAGAAGCTCACTTGATCATTGGTACTTGATAGTTTCACACATGAACAAAAAATCTAACATGTCGGACAAGTTTAGACTTCCTTTAAGACTGGCTATGACGTCATAAATGAATGGAACAAATACATTATATAACAAAAACTGACATCAAAATAAGCTACCAACATAAGGCATTAACATAAGCCACCAACTTAAGCCATCAACATAAGCCACCAATATAAGCCACCAACATAAGCCACCAACATAAGCCACCAACATAAGCGACCAATATAAGCCACAACATAAGCCACCAACATAAGCCCCCTACATTTGCCATCAACATAAGCCACCAATATAAGCCACCAACATAAGCCACCAAATTAAGCCATCAACATAAGCCACCAATATAAGCCACCAACAAAAGCCATCAACATGAACCACCAATATAAGCCACCAACATAAGCCACCAACATAAGCCATCAACATAAGCCACCAATATAAGCCACCAACATAAGCCACCAACATAAGCCATCAACATAAGTCACCAATATAAGCCACCAACATAAGCCATCAACATAAGCCATCAACATAAGCCACCAGCATAAGCCACCAATATAAGCCACCAACATAAGCCACCAGAATAAGCCATCAACATAAGCCACCAATATAAGCCACCAACATAAGCCACCAATATAAGCCACCAACATAAGCCACCAACATAAGCCACCAATATAAGCCACCAACATAAGCCACCAACATAAGCCACCAACATAAGCCACCAACATTGGCCACCAACATAAGCCACCAATATAAGCCACCAATATAAGCCACCCGCATAAGCCACCAACATCATCCTATATAAAACGTCAACACAAAATCACACTTTCACCAGAATTGTTCTGACCTTTGTAGTATGTAGATCAACTTTACAAGTCAGTTACTACTATGGAATATACTATGACCAATAAAGGCAAACCACGTGCAATGTATCATGGCTACTCCTATAACTATAAGCGGCAAAATGTGAATGGAATCATATTTTGGCAGTGTTCAAAACAAAGGACAACAAAATGTTTAGGTCATCTAAAAAGTAAGAATGGTAAGGTCTTAAGTGTGGGTAATCATCAATGTAGTGTACCAGATAAAACACTGTTGCTGTCAACAAAATATCATGAAAATGCTAAAAAGCAAGTTCAAGAAAATGATATTGCTGCTCAAGATAGTGCATTGTTTGTTGAAAAGCAATTATCATCTCCTCAAAAAGTCATGTTAGGACAGTTGTCAACGTTCGAAAAACCCTTAACACTATCAAAAGCAACACAGACTCTTCAAGAGGTCCCTTTTGAAAAGGAAAAAAAAAGAATTGGATAGTTCTAGTGATGTTGAGGATGATGATGACGATGATGATGATGATGATGATGATGATGATGATGATGTTGGTGGCAATGACTATAATAATTATGATGAAAATATTTATAATGATAATGATGGTGATGATGATGATGAAAAAGAAGAGGATGAGGGTTTAATGTCTATAAAACCATTGCGGCTTCCCCAGTTTTTAAGAACAAGAGTACCTGGAGAATGTTATAAAAGGATCTACAACAAGCGTTGTGTTTAAAATCTATATCAAACAATGATAAAAAGTTATAAAAGTTGTATTCAGTGTGTAACTATTGTAAAAAAACTAATTGAATTAAAATATTGTATGGGTATTGGCTGTTTTTCTTAATTGCTATCCCCATGTCCCACTATTAATGCAATTGTTAACCATCAACAGTCTCTGACTATGTGCATAAAGAGAGTGCCTTAAACAATACACTCTGTCTATGGTTTGTGTAGCAAGTATCATAATAATTCAGTGTGGACAAGCCATGTTAAGGCAATAGTTATGTCTGGTAAGGGATTCGAACCCTTGCTTCCTTGTACAGGAAATTTGATCTTAAGTCAAACACCTTAACCACTCGGCCAACCTGACCGTTACTAATTTAATTAGTCTTGTGGACTTGAGTGTTTACAAAACTTTTCCCAGTATACATTGACTAAACCACTTGCTTGTTTTGAAATATAGATTTTGTTTTGTTTTACCATAACATTGCAGTTATGAATATTGTGAACTGGGTGTTTAATATAGGGTTAAAGGCATTTTAAAATAACTTAAGAAAAGCTCTTAGGTATCGTGTCATGGGTTTTAGTAATGTATTACTGTTCGTTGACTAACATTTACCGTTACAAAACATAATTTTGGTGAGCTTACATGTTTTTGTTTGAGTCTTTAGTCGTTTGACTGGTTTGCTGCAGATCTTAATGCCCCTGTCCCGAGCTAATCGTTTCATCTCTATATAGCTACCACACCCTACAATTAAGACTATCTGTTTAACATATTCTAATCTTGGTCTCCCCCTGCAAGCTCTTGGGTTCAATTCCTTGCTTTAATACAAAATTTTAAAAGTGGTATGAGGACTAAAACAAGTATACTCAGTCTCGGGTGGTCCAAAATAAGTAGAGAGGGTTTGATTCACACCTCAACCATACAGAACCGTGTTTTTTTTTTTTTAGTTTTTAAAATAATGATAGCCATTTGTTCAATTACACATTTCACACATTGCAATTTGTCAGTTTTCCATTAGCATTTTTTTAAATGACAGTTTGATGTTTTTTCAATTTCATGATATGGAAACATGGATTTTCCATTTTCATATTTACGCATTTGTCAATTTCCCATTAGTACATATTTTTTTTTAAATTTTGTTTAAGTTTTTTAAATTTTGTCTATATGAAAACATGGATTTTCCATTTTGCTGTTTACACATTTTTTATTTATTTTGTGTCTGTTGAAAAACGACATTTCCAAAACAAGATTTTTTATTTTTCATTTTATGTTTTTGTAAATGATCTTAATGTGAGTGCTTGACCATGGCAATAGTACAGTCTGTCTATGTGTGTTAGCGGAACCGTAGAGGCTCATTACTACTGCAAGTAAGAATGTTTTACAAAATAACCGCTATCTACCACTGTATTTAAAAATCAAAACTATTGAAAAAAACAAAAATACTATTTACCATTCATATATAAGTGTTAATTCTCCCTCTCCCCACCCTACCTCACCGTATTTTCTCTGGTCAAACAATCAATGCTACCCATACATACACAAGCTTTCTATATCTCTCTCTCTATATATGTTTTCTCTGTTCCACAAGATAAAAATTATGGTTGCTGGATTGTATACTGCATTGTTTATGCGACATACATTTGCCAGTTCATAAAACCGTTAGGTAGTTATCTACACATAGCGATTTTACCACTGCTCTACCTACGCCTTTTGCTTGTTTGGCTTTCTTACAGGCTAGTATGCGATAGGCAGATTTAACTGTATATCAAACCCAGTCCACCTTTGTATTTGTAATCTAAGTAATAATTTGAAAAGAGACAAGTGTAATCAGTTTTAAACATTATCTCTGCTTTTATGTTTGTTTGTTTATGACATGTATATTAACCTAAAATCAAACCCTAGTCTACCTTAGTGAAAGGCTAACAGTTTAACCACTGCGTCACCATACCCTTCTTTCTTAGTTTGATTCGTTCTAGGCCTTAGAGCTAGAAATCGAGTTACGATCTCCAGTGCAAGAGGCACATGTGCTCACCACTACAGCACGTAATGGTTAGCTGGTAACATTAGACAACGGAAAATGATTGTATTTCTGCTAACCAAGCATTTCTGTCATTTGCCTACTGTGTGAGCACTGCCAGCAAGACAGCTTAATTTAGAACAAGCGAGTGTGTGTGTGTATTGATTAATAGCCTCAAGTATTTAAAGCTTGTTGTGTGTAGCGACCATCTTGCTCAGTAACCACTGAGTAAGTTTTAACAGTCAACTCATAAAAACAGCATAGGATAGTTGTGTGTGTGTGTGTGTGTGGTTCATGTACTTGGGAATATGCATTAGCACCATGCACTAGGTTTACCTTACCCTTAAGGTAGAGCATTATCCCTTCTTTTGGACATTGCCAATGACTGCATTCCCCCACAAGTTTTACACTTAAGCCCTTGGCTAGTTCTTGATTAGGTTTGGTTTGCTTTAGGCTTGGTTTGGTTCAGTTGGGTTTGATTCGACTTGGTTCAGTTTAGTTTAATGTAGTCACCATTATTTTTTTTAGCTACACTCTTTAACCAATTAATTAATGATAGTCTACTCTTAATTCTTGAATCGATAAATTGAATTTTGTGTACACCGTTTGTCAAGCCATGCCTACAACCTATACTCCCTATGTACTACAGTCAGATCTGAAAACAACTTCCAATGGTCAAAGACGTGTCAGTCACCATACATGTAGCCTACAATAATTCTTTCTTTACCTAGCTAGGTTTCGTCACTCACAGTAAACATCTAACATTATGGTTTTGCAATATATTAAGAAAAGCAAAAGTCCATGATCTTGTTGTTTTGGGTCTTTTTTGGGGAAATTCATAAGCCATAAAATGAATGACATCATGTCAAGTTCTGGGGGGACCTTGTATGGCAAATTCCCATTATCGGTTTAAAAATCTCAAGGCCATGCCCTAGCAGTTTTGGATTATTTCAGTCAATGAGTCCACCATAGGAAAGATCGGAAAAATAAATAGTCTTAAACAAGTCGTCAAATGACCCTCTCCGAACAATGCTTCGCAAAATATAAATTCATCCATTAAACATCGACATCTAACCTCTCTTTCCCCTCCCACCATGGTTGCCATATCGTTTGACCTTCAAGTGTCTTCAGCATCTCTGTGCTTTTTTCATTGCCCTGTTGTCAAGACAAGTCAATGCATTCCAATAAGCTCAAATAACATCCACATCCTGTCAGTCTGCCCCAGCAAGTTTGTTTTCTATACTCACTTCAAGCAACATATAACCAAGTTCTGTTTGTTCTATCTAAAGCCAACTTCATCTGATCAAGGAATTATCATTTGTTATGTCACTTATAATCGTTTACATGTTAAAGACCCCCTTCAGGGGGTTTAGGAATTAGGTATTCCATCATAGGAAAAATCGGAAAACGAACCCTCGACCCGCCGTCTCATCGAAATAGCGAATACTGTAATGTTATATTACCCCTGTGGCCAGTAATAGCCTCGTTTAAACACGTGCCCAGTGGTATCGTCTCTTTCTATCTTCAACCACTCTTCATGAACGTTTTAGACAGATTTTTTAAAAAAGTTTTAAAAACTAAAATGTTTTCAACGAAAGTGTCGTTAGACTCTTTCGCATTTTTTAAAACATAAATACTATATTCGAAAAGGGGGGAGGAAGGGAGGGGCGTCACCCCGAGTCCTACGACCCCTCGTGTATGTCTCTGGAGTTATTGGTTTGTGAGATATAACAAAAAGTCTAAAATCACAGTTTTACACCAAACAATTTTGTTTCCCTCATTCTCAAAAACTTTAACCTGTTACCAAAATAAAGAGGGTTTCGAGACAAGCCATTTGACACGTCATAGGACCAAATCCGTCCATGTATTCGTAAGATATCGGAAAAAGTCTAAAATCATGGTTTAACCCCCCAAAAGCCTGTTTCCCTCGTTCTCAAAACTTTAACCTATTAATAACATATATAGGGCTTCGCGACAAGCGATTTGACACGTCACACGTCCAAATCCGACCTTGCGTTCGAGAGATATCGGCAAACTTCGTAAGAAAGTAGGCGACTGTCTGGTTCTCTCCTCACCACCAGAAACCCTTCTTATAAATAATTTTTTCAAAGAGCTTACAAAAATCCCAAGTGCGCATGCGTAAAAAACAAAGACAAAAATGTTGATTCATAGCGGCATTCAGAAAAACGCATGCGCTAATTGAGCAACAACGTTTACGTTCATTTTGGCAGCGCACCTTATACATGTCGCATTTGAAATGAGACTTTCACTAAAATATTACAATTTCACCCCCTAGTAGGGGTAGGTTTTATTTAGGGGTTGAAATGAGTGGTCCATTGGAAAGAGGGCGTCTACCTGAGTCCAACGACACCTCATTTGTCAACATCGGACCATGGGTTGGCCAGATATTAATAATTTAACATGGACGCCGCCCGAGCAACGCCGGGTGGGTTAGAAGCACCACTACCCCCCTACTATCGTGGTCATGTAGCCACGTCTACTTCAGAGTGCGCAGGAGTTGTCTGATATCCTGTGTCACTGTGATGTCTGTACTAGTGTGTGTACTTGTAGCCTAATCGGTGTAGGATTTGGGAGGTACCATGGTGGCATTTGCCTGGTGTAGAAGTGAGTAACCACGGAAAGCCACTTCCAAAATGGTTGAGGTAGGTATTGACCCTGCCTCTTCTCAGTTTTGCCTCACGAGGTCGAGTTTACCCCATTCCAGCCCTTAGACCAGGTTCTTTTTTTTTGGCAGAGCCGGGAATCGAACCCCGGCCTCCAAAGTAACAGCCAAGAATGCTAGCCACTACACAACGAGATGGACATAAAAAAGGTATGTATTCTGCCATTCAATAGTAGAATCGTTTTCAAGTCGGTCAACAAGAGTGAATCCAATTAGATTGGGCGAGGATTAACAATTATCCTAGTACCTGAAATAAATAATTCATGTATTTACACACATCAAAAAAAGTTTTGCATCACCTCGGTTCCAAGAGTTCCGGAACCTTTAATTAAAAAGGGAATAGAGATCAACACAAACAACATTTCAGCTCGTTTTATTGCTCATGAGACCCACACATTGCATGTTGTACCATCATACAGCTAGACTTTCAGCATTTGTGGTCCAGATTGCAGTACACACCACTACCTCTAATACCCAGTAGCACGTCCTCTTGCATTGATGCATGCCTGTATTCGCCGTGGCATACTATCCACAAGTTCATCAAGACACTGTTGGTCCAAATTGTCCCACTCCTCAACGACAATTCGGCGTAAATCTCTCAGAGTGGTTGGTGGGTCAAGACGTCCATAAACAGCCCTTTTCAACATATCCCAGGCATGTTCGATAGGGTTCATGTCTGGCGAACATGCTGGCCACTGTAGTCGAGCGATGTCGTTATCTTGAAGGAACGCATTCACAAGATGTGCACGATGAGGTCGAGAATTGTCGTCCATGAAGACAAATGCCTCTCCAATATTCTGCCGATATGGGTGCACTATGGGTCGGAGGATGTCATTCAGGTATCGTAAAGCCGTTTCGGAGCCTTCCATGACCACCAGTGGCGTACGTCGGCCCCACATAATGCCACCCCAAAACATCAGGGAACCACCACCTTGCTGCACTCGCTGGACAGTGTGTCTAAGACGTTCAGCCTGACCAGGGTGCCTCCAAACACGTCTCCGACGATTGTCTGGTTGAAGGCATATGCGACACTCTAGGTGAAGAGAACGTGATGCCAATTCCGTGGGGTCCATTCAGCATGTTGTTGGGCCCATCTGTACCGCGCTGCATGGTGTCGGGGTTGCAAAGCTGGACCTCGCCATGGACGTCGGGAGTGAAGTTGCGCATCATGCAGCCTATTGCGCACAGTTTGAGTTGAAACACGACGTCCTGTGGCTGAACGAAACGCATTATTCAACATGGTGGCATTGCTGTCAGGGTTCCTCCGAGCGGCAATCCGTAAGTAGCGGTCATCCACTACAGTAGTAGCCCTTGGGCGGCCTGAGCGAGGCCTGTCATCGACAGTTCCTGTATCTCTGTACCTCCTCCATGTCCGAACAACATCGCTTTGGTTCACTCTGAGACGCCTGGAAACTTCCCTTGTTGAGAGCCCTTCTTGACACAAAGTAACAATGCGGACGCGATCGAACTGCGGTATTGACCTTCTAGGCATGGTAGAACTACAGACAACATGAGCAGCGTACCTTCGTCCTGGTGGAATGACTGGAACTGATCGGCTGTCGTACCCCCTCCGTCTAATAGGCCCTGCTCATGCATGGTTGTTTACATCTTTGAGCAGTTTTAGTGACATCTATGAACAGTCAAAGGGACTGTATCTTTGATACAATATACACAGTCAACGTCTATATGCCGGAGATCTGGGAACCGAGGTGATGCAAAACTTTTTTTGATGTGTGTATTTCAATCTAATTGGGTACACTCTCGTTGACTGACTGTAAATTGATCGTATTCTATTAATATATTATTAGCCAACACTTGAAGAATGGTATCTATTATTTGAATATTCATCCATTTAACCATAGTACAAAACGTGAATATAGTAATGAAGCTGTGGTTTACGCTGCCATTCGGTAATGAGAGCTTTTACCCGGGCTAGACTATATATAAGCCTAATAAATATGCAACCCGGAATGGAAGGACCGCAATCGATAAGTAGGTTCCGAGCGAGCCAATCCTCCTTCCTTCTTCCTCCTTGTGATCGCCTCCTCTTTAATTAAACATTCTCAGCCAATGACCCATGTTTCAAAATAAGCCTTGATATTTAGATGGGAAATGCTGATACCTGCCATAAAATCACTTGCGCTTTAACAATGGAATTCTTAAGATACGCGAACTGAATTCCAAGAGTCATGCTATTCGGTAATTTAGAGGAAAATTCCTTGCCACACGAGCTGGAAGGTTCGATCGGAAGGTGAGGTGGAGGTTAGAGCCCCGGGAATGGAGGTTAATGTGATGTGGGAAGTGCTACGCCCAGACCGCAGTGCGATCCGGCGATCCCCCGATCAAGACGCATTCTCCCTATCAGCAAGCTGAGTTCAAACACATTTACCAATACAGCTAACTTCTTCAAGATACACTCAGGGTCGGATTTAACAGTATGCCGCCTGTAGGCTAAAGTCCATTTGCCCCCCCCCCCCCCCCCTATAGTTCATATTTGCTTAATACATTTGTTTTATACAACAAAAGGATAGAATTCATTACCGGGTGAGTTAGCCGTGGTGGTTACGGCATGACTGATGGCAGTCGCTCACATCCGGGAGGCGAGGAGGTTCGAATCCCCCCGCCGGCAACCTTGAAGATGGTCTTCTGTGGTTTCCCATCTTCCTTCCAGGCAAATGCCGGGGTTGGTCCCTAACTATAGGCCACAGCCGCTACATTCCTACTCCTCGTCCTTCGATTCCAACTTCCCTCCCGAACGGTACTTGTAGCTCACCCATTGGGTGTCCGTCTCGAAGCAGCTACAAAACTGGCGAGCCGAACATGTCCTCGGACACTCCCGGCACTAAAAGCCATACGCTTAAAAAAAAAAAAAAAAATAGAATTCATTGGCGTTTCCAACTTTTTTAAACATAAAGTTCACTTAGTTCAGATAAATCTACAATTTTAATGGTTTACATAATAAATTACACATTGAAATTAGTTAGTTATCTACTTGTATTTTGTTACTTACTTCTTTTAAGATTCGTTAAAAAAGAAATGGATTTCGAACTTAATTAATTAATTTGTTCTTGGAGATCAGTGATCACTATTTTACGCATATTTTTATATTTTAATGCTAATGACTGTCTTTTGCGTAATTGAAGAACTGTGTTCAATTTGAATTAAGTTGTCTTACAATGTGAAATGAAATCACACAAAATGTAGTCAATTACTGGTTAATTTGTTCAAAAATATACAAACATCTCTAAAACAACTCACCGCACGTAATCTTGATGTTCAAATTTACATAGCTTTCTTACGAGATTTCTTAATGGCAAACTCGTTAATAATGTCCCCATATGAAAGTGTTTTTGTTGTATTTGCCTCAATAGAAAGTAATGAATGTGAGATTAACCTTATTTCAGAAATACTTGTTCGCAGATAGTTCTTAACTCTTCTAAGGCAGGAAAATCTGTAGAAGTAACATATTAACATATGTTTAAGTAACATGTATTCCTAAATTCGTACGGAAATTATTTTTAACGTCTGAAATACTTCATTTTAACTTTTGAATAAATTGCGAAATTGCCGTCACTGAATTATAGGCTGCAGCCTACTTAGCCTATTTAGAAATAAGGCCCTGGATACACTTACTTCTAAAGAAATAAACCTTCAATTCTCTTTTCGTCTGGAATTTAATTGTAATGGAATTTTATCTCTGCTGGTATGCTCGCATACACTATTCTCTGAACGCAAAATAATCTTAGAAACAGATTCCAAAAACAACATGGTTTCACTCTACATCTTTCTCATCACTATATAAGAACATTATCAGTCGGTAAACACGTAGACGGGTGACCAATTACATTAGACCGTTATTGCCAGTCTCATAGACTACTAATAAATATAAATAAGCACACAAAACCTACACTTTCAAAAATATTCACTGAATTATATGCCTATATCGGCCACGGTGGCCGAGAACGCTAACGTGCTACCTCCTGCCTAGCTGGTATCGGAAGTGCTTGGATTCAAATCCTACTTCGGCCGTCCTGAATATAGTTTTCCGTGGTTTCCCATATTCACCCCCAGGCAAATACCGGGACAGTTCCTTTAAACATGTCCACGGTGGACATCCTTCCAAAATCCCTTCCTTAATTAGACCAAAGTTAGCGGTCACCTGGGTGATCGGCCCGTCACAATCCCTAGTTGTATCGGCTGGCAGAGTGTTTCCAGCTCAAAGACACTGTATTCGAGACGGTAGAGGAATGATCCATCACTGAGTCCCTAGGCGAAGCTAAGCTGGGAGGATAAGCGATAAGAAAATATTATATCTCTATAAATAAACTAGGCTCTCTGTCTGAGCTAATTTCAGCTAATACTTGAAATTTCATCCCAATGTGATGCATTATGACCAAATATTGGGAAGACTCGGCTAAATCGGTAATATAAATGATGATGATGATAATTGCTGTTTTAAGGGGCCTAACATCTAGGCTATCAGCCGCCGTAATATTATGGGATTGGTGGTAAACATGATAATTTAAGGGAAAGGGTGTCAAACAATTTACATAGAAATTGAATTACTCCGTATTTAAAAAACATTAAACTTTCATCTAGCATGGGGGTTGTAAAAGTAACACTTTCAAAGAAATGTGAATTTAGCACATTTTTAGGGATTTTTTTGTTGATACTAGTAGTAATAGTGCTAACTCCGCGGTACATTCCGCAATATGATAGCCTACGTCTTGTAAGTACCACTACGGCATGGATGCATCACCAAAGTATATGAGATTATATCAATGCTTCACAACCGGGTGAGTACCGACAGTAGTGGCTACGCGCGCTAAAGCGCAGCGTTAGGTCAAGGGGCCAAGCTCTCTGCTGACTCGGTAGACGCGTGGGTTCGAGCCCCACCGTCAGCTGTCCTTGAAATGGTTTTCCGTGGTTTCCCATTTTCAACACCAGGCAAATGCTGGGACAGTACCTTCTGACAGGCCACGGCCGCTTCCTTCCACATCCTTGCCCAGTTTCATTCATCTTCATCCATTCCATCTCTCATCCCGACGCGCAGGTCGCCCACGGGCGTCGACTAGAAAGACCTGCACTCGGCCTCTCAGGAGGCTACACGAGAAAAAAAACCGGGTGAGTTAGCCGTGGTCGTTACGGCGTGGCTGCAGGCTGTCGCTTACATGTGAGGGGCGAGCAGGTTCAAATCCCCCCGCCGGCAACCTTGAAGATGGTCTTCTGTGGTTTCCCATCTTTCTTCCAGGCAAATGCCGGGGTTGGTCCCTAACTATAGGTCACAGCCGCTACCTTCCAACTCCTCGTCCTTACATTCAAACTCTCCTCCCCAGACAACAGTCCACACGTAACGGTAGGTGTAGCTCATCCCATGGTTGTCCGCATAGAAGCAACTACAAACTCTGGCGAGCGAACATTTCCACGGACACTCCCGACACTAAAAGCCATTCGCTAAAAATAAATTTAAAAAAATCTTCACAAACTAATAACGCAGGTCTTCATGATTTTACCACCAGGTACAGTATTTGTCGTTTCAAAATTCATAGCCAAGGGAAATTAATTAGTTGTCTCAGCACAACTGGTGAGATGAACTCGTCTCTTGCACTGGGGTATCTCTGTAGAACATGTATATTTCAAGTACTGCAGAATTGTCCGGCTCCGTGGCTAAATGGTTAGCGCACTAGGCTTTGGCCCGAAGTGCCCCGGGTTCGATTCCCGGCCGAGCCATCAGGGACTTTAATCTCCTGGGGTTAATTCCCGTGGCTCGGAAACTGGGTGTATGTGTCGTCTTCATCATCACTTCATCCTCATTACGACGCGCAGGTCAGCCACGGGCGTCAACTAGAAAGACCTACACTCGGCCTCTCCGGAGGCCACACGATCATTCATTCATTCACCGTGGAATTAACAAAGTCTTCCCTACCGTCAGGTTATTTTTGTCTGTTTGTAAGTTGTTGACATTACCAGACAGATCCCATGTACACTCACGCACAAACCCAAACCACATGGAGCTACATGACCACGAAGTCGCACAATCCCTAAATGGAACAACAACAAAAACTCTAGAAAAGGAAAGGGGTATAAATGCCTCACTCTCCTCGCTAGCATGCGGTTCGCCTTTGAAATCTAGCTAAGCGGATATGTTAACATACCATGACTGCCTGCAGCCAAGGCTATCCCAGCGCGAGGCACAGCGTTGTCAACTTTCCACCGTAGCCACTGAGAGCTAGCAGCGAGACTGGTCAGAACTACGTGCAGATGTTCAACACTGGACCCTGACTGGACGCCTGATACCTGCGTAACACACGAGCTATCCGCCAGGGCAGGACATTAGAGTCCACGTGGAGTGATTGAGGAAGCATTCTATTGGTCAACAACCGTCAGCTATTGATCAGTAGCGAACAAATTTATTTTCGTCGCATGCTACTACCTAACGTTTGAGTTGCCACTTGATAACCAGGAAAGTGAGGGAACTATATGCGCCGAGTCAGTTTGGAGAAACATACTTTTAAAGTTGTGCTATATTGTTCTATGCATTGTGCGTTGATGCGTATCCGCCAACTGGGATGCAGGTTTTTGTACGCGCACCCTTTAATGTTTGGAGGAAATTTCCCGCAGCAAGAAGCGAAGCTAATACGGTGTTCTATTCTCAGAGTTCCTCAAGCCTTTCTATGGTGCATTAATTCATTTTCAATGGAAATATCATATTTAATCAGCCGTATTGGCTGTGCATAATAGCCACAAAGGAAGAGGGATATTCATAGTGACTGCTACGTTGGAAAAATGAAGAAATAACATGTTTGCCTCTCCTGTTCCACTAATATTACCGCTCAATATCAAATCATTAATACAATTACCTCTACATCTGGTTATAAGGATAATAAATCCCAGGTATAGCTTGAAACAGACCCTTGCACATCTACCATTTATAAGTATAACCACCCTGATCGTTTGCACGATCTGAAGTTTCATTGCCGTTGTAAAATTTGGGCGGCATTAAACGAATTATTATCTAGAATGTAGAAGAAGTCAACTGCATCATGCACCTAAAAAAAACATCAAAGTAAAGGGTGATCCTTCTGCTGGAGTGGGGCCGGCGGCCGTCTGCCGGGTGCGCGCGTCTTCCGCTAGCCAACCGAGCTCGTACCGTGGATTGCGCGCAGGTGGAAATCGTAAAAAGTACATTAATTAATGGTAAATTCACAAGCAAATCATGATTAAAGAACTTTCCTTTCCACAGGAGATGCTGAGAGTGTTCTCTTTCAGCTGACAGACAGGCGTTGTACCGTGTAAATAAATTAGCGTTTACACGTTGTGATTCCCTTCTCTTGTGGGGGACATGAATGAATGAATGAATGAATGAATGAATGTATATTGTTCTCCAGCTCCACTAGAGTACGGGTAATTGATCTGTACACCTTGTATTTTAAATTAACCCACAGTTGAACATCAAACGGGCTTAGGTCCGTACTTCGATTGATTACAGTAAATACGCAGGGGGGTGCAGGAGTAGCTACATAATGTAACTATGTAACTTCAAAAGTTACTGTCTGTCAGCTAAAGGAGAACATTTTCAGTATCTTCTGTGAAAAGATAAGTTCTAACATTTAACTGGTGACGAGAGGTCATCCAGATTCCCAAGAAATAAAAAAGACATGTGTGCTTCTTTAATTAAATCTTGCAGCTGTTGTTTATGTTACATTCTTATCTGTGCGCTGATACTTCACACCCTCGTGATGAAAGTTTAGTGACTATGACTTTAATGGCCCTGGTTAGCTCCCCTCTGACTCGCGCAACCCTGTGGACCAAGCTCGGTTGGCTGGCGGAAGGCACGTGCGCCCGGCAGTCGGTCTCCGGCCGCGCTCCAGCAAAAGATTCTCACTGTACAACCCCAAATTACCAACTTGTACTGACATGTGTTGAATCCTCTTTCAGCACTCAGTATACCGACCATTCATAATTGCAAACTGCACTGCTTAATTAGAAGCCAGAATATTGTATTCGTTAGTGCCGGTAATTAATATTAATATTAACAACAGCAGCATTATCAGCATATTCCTAAGATATGCCCTTTTAACGGCTAATTCTCTTCCAGTCGTACTTTAATTCTGTTCTAAGAGCTGGAACGGGGTTCAGTCTGCCTCTTGAGGCAAAAACTGAGGAGCGGTGGGTTCGATTCTCACCTCAGCCAACCTGGAAGTGGTTTCCCGCTTAAACTCCAGGATGTTTCCTAACTTAAGACCACGGCCTCCTCCTTCCCAATCCTCACCTGGCAGTGCATTAAATAACACACACACACACACACACACACACACACACACTGCTCACAATAACACAGGTTATCAGACAAATTCCACACATACCCAAATACATAGAGCTAAATGATCACGATGTCGCAAAGCCCCTAAATGAATCAACAACAACAACGAGGGCCAGAGCATCGTAATTGGCTGAGGGTCGATCTTCACTCTCACTCTGCCTACTACAGCAGTGTTGGTATCGTGCCATGACAACGTCATTGGTGCGTGCTTTGCTCTCACCAGATTCGTTCTTGCATGATTCCATTGCAACTAGCTGCTATGTGTTGAAACATTTTGAGTGGTGGTCTCTCATTTTAATGGCAATGTAATCTGCTAAAATGATTTGTATTCATGTTATTATCACCATGTTTCAATGCATGAAAAGAGTGCAGTCAATTGCTTCAGTCAGAAGCGCACAGATTGCCCAATCTCATGGAAATGAAAATCCACAGCCTGCTTCCAGTCTCCGACCGGGTCAGGAACGGAATGAATGAAGCCTCCATATAGCGGCGAGGATATGAACTCTGCCGGCTGCCGAGACCTGACGCACTCCTCTGGGGCAATGATTAAATGAATGACAGATGAAATGAAACTATAGTGGAGTGTTGCTGGAATTAAATTTTGACAGGGAAAACCAGAGTGCCCGGAGAAAATCCTGTCTGCCTCCGTTTTGTCCAGCACAGATCTCACATGGATTTCAGGGATTTCAACCACGGACCCAGCGGTGAGAGGCCGGCGTGCTGCCGCCTAAGCCACGGAGGCTTCCAGATTGCCCAATCTCATATTATTCGAAACTGCTTGTGTGCCCCTATACATCTCACTGGTATTGAAATAAGATATCCCCATGTATGTAGATTTACCGGCTTGTTATGAAGTTCCACCCCTTTAAGGTTTGTCGTTTCCCGTTTACACCATCAGGCAAATGCCGGGACGATTCCTTTCAACAGTTCCCCGGTCGACTTCCTTCACCTGGGCGATCGGCCTGTCACCATCCTCAGTTGTATCTGCTGACAAAGTGTGTTCAGCTCCCAGATACCGTCCTTGCGGCGGTAGAGGAAGGATTTTTCGCAGAGTCCGTGGGTGAAACCGAGCTAGGAGGATAAGCGATTAAAATATTATTATTATTATTATTCTTATTATTACATTGTTTTTATTATCCTCCCTATATTATTCTGTTAAGGTCACATTCCGGTTTTGTACCGATAATAAGGTCCTGTTAAGACTAACCTACACATATGGGGTACCTACAGGTTCTGCATAACCCCATGAGTGCCTGAAACGCACTCACTTCCTCTTTAAATGCCTCACAATTAACTTAATACCTTAATAATTGTACATTTACAATGGGAGCACCGTACTCTGGCGAGCCTGCCACTAGAGCACATGACAGTGCGTCGGTGGCAGCCATCTGGTGGGATCGCGGCGTACTGCAAGGTGAGCCAGCCGCTAGAGTGCAGGGCAGCGCGGCGGTGGCAGCCATCTGGCGGGAGCGCGGCGTACTGCCAGCTGAAGAGTCTCTCAGCAAATGGCTTCGGTGTGGTCTCGCCAAGACTTTCTCTCGGGTTCAATCCTTTGCAAATGTAAAAATTGCTGTAGAAGAAACTCTCGAGCAATCAATAACCGATGAATTCGTTGTAACATCGAATATTGTGTACAAAGAGGTGCTGTGACAAGTACAAAACTCTGTTCTACATAATTCTTTGTGTTCTTCTCATGTACGTGTGTCGCTTAACAACAATAAATACATGTCTTCAGTATTTAAAACTTCCTTTTCCCACATTCTTCCCTACTACCCCATAAACCTACATTCACGTTGCGAAAGCTCGCACGGGCCCACTAGTTAATATTGTTTCTAGTGAGACCCTCCTTACTATTACATCTTCAAAGGCTCAATACAAATTTTGAAATTGCTTGCATCTTTCTTTCTTTCTTTCTTTCTTTCTTTCTTTCTTTCTTTCTTTCTTTCTTTTTAGCCTATTTCCATTTTATGAAAAAAAATAGGCTTATGAGATCACCCTTTGTCCGTGTGCGTGTGCGTATGTGTGTCTGTGTGATGTGTGTGTGTGTATGTCCCCCCTAATAACTTCTAAACGGCTGGAGCTATTTTAATGAAACTCGGTATGGTTATAGCACCATTTTGGCCGACCCCGACCGTGCCCTTCAATGTTTGTTACGTCTCACCAATCCAAGATGGCGGCTTTGCGAAATATTTCACCAGCATTCAATATCTCCGAAACTATTACCGATATCGCCCCGAAATTTTGTACGGTGTTAAAGGGAGCTACAAGAAGTTCACCTAAGAGACTTTCGAAAACCTGGTAACTACAAATCCAACATGGCGGCCAAGCGACGTTGCGACTTTTAAATAGACCTTTCTCACGGTTTAACCAACCAAACGCAATGAAGCTTGGTACAGTCTATGTTTATACACATTGAAATGCACTGGCGTCTAATTTAGTTCAATTGTTTACGTATCCTTAAGATGGCGGCTGTGCAAAATATTTCACCGGCATTCTATATCTCCGAAACTATTACTGATACCACCCTGAAATTTTGTACGGAGATAAGGGGTACTATTGAAAGTTTATTTATGAGACCTTCAAAAACCTGTTAACAACAAAATTAACATGGCGGCGAAGCGAATATGAAAGGTTTATATGGACTTTTCTCGCGATTTAATCATCCAAACGCTATGAAACTTGGTACAGAAAATGTGTATACACATTGTAATGCACTATCATCTAAATTAGTTCATTTGTTTATATATTATCAAGATGGTGGCAGTGCGAATTTTAAAATTAAGGATTTATTTCGTGTGTCGTAATCATGCGATCAAAGTGAAAGTTTGAATAATGAACCTACGCAATAATGTTCCTTTAATGGTAGACTACATTAACTTACTCTATTGCCTATACATATAAAAATCAGACATGGCGACCATCCGAAATATTTAGAAGGTTCTCAATATCTACGAATCTATTACAGCGATCAAACTGAATTTATTTATGTTCATAGGGGCTATGACCATAAGTTCACCTATAGGATTTTCAATAACCTGGTAATAACAAATCCAACATGGCGGTGACGCGAAGTATAAATATTTAAATGGACGTTTCTCCCAATTTAGCCATCGGAGTGCATTGAAACGTGGTACAGTAAATGCTCATACAAATGCTAATCCGCTGGCATCTAATTTATTTCAATTGTTCCCATAACCACAAGATGGCAGCTGTGCGAAATTTTAAAATCTCGTTTTTACTTCTTGGGTCCTAATCATGCGATTGAAGTTTGAATACTACACGTGCACGATAATCGTCATGTAACAGTACATAACTCTAAGATCAACATGTACAAAAATCCAACAAGGTGATCATTCGAAATATTAGACAGTTCTCAATATCTACGAATGTATTACAGCAATCAAACTGAAATTTTATATGTTGATAGAGGCAATTAACTTAAATAGGAGATATGAAAATAGGCTTTAGTTCTTCACGGAACTACTTGTTTTGATCTCCAGGGTTGAGAAGGATAGGTTTGTCGGTGTGGTCAAAACAGCAGCCTTCGGACTCCCAAAC
This sequence comes from Meconema thalassinum, assembly GCA_946902985.2. Lineage (NCBI taxonomy): Eukaryota > Metazoa > Arthropoda > Insecta > Orthoptera > Tettigoniidae > Meconema > Meconema thalassinum. The sequence continues at coordinate 1,063,379,796 of OX336389.2, read as the reverse complement.
AGCTTACACCGCATCCTAAAAGTGGACTAGGCTCACGATCTAGTAAAATAATTGCTATTCAGTCGATCACCTCGGTAATGTACCCAATGTAATTCGGCGGGGAACTACACTTATCGACTCACTCTTGCTAACATAGAAGAAATTACATGAATTATTTCGCCTATGTACTTTTTATACTTTTCTAGTCCAATTCCGCGGCTTAATGGAAAGCGTGCTACAATTTGGACTGAGGAACCCCGGGATCGATTCCCAGCCGGGCTGTGGAAATTTAACCACGTATAGACCTAGTTACATCTTCTGGTTCGGTGACTGGTTGTTGTGACGTGCTCATCATTCATTTCATCATCATTACGAAGCGCAGGTCACCCACGGGCGTCAAATTGAAAGACTTGCGCTAAGCCTCTCCGGAGGCCACACCCACGGACTCTGTAAGGGGATCATTCCTCTATTAACACAAGGACGTGATCTGGGAGCTGCACACACTTTGTCAGCAGATACAAATGGGGATGGTGACAGTCCGATCGTCCCGGAGAACTTGGGTTAATTAACAAAGAGTCACGGAATGGATTTTGAAGATAGTCAGCTGTGGACACTCCCAGCATTCACCTATTCGTGGAAATGTGAAACTACGAAAACCATTTTCAGGACGGCTGAGGTGGGATTCTAGCCCACGCTCTCCCGATGTCAGCGCGGTAAGAGCAAACGCGTTAACGCTCTCGGACACCGTGGCTGGTCATTATGATAATAATTAATAATAATAATAATTATACTCTTGTATAAGTGTATAATTAATCCATGTATTTTTTTCCAAACTAGCAGGTGTGAATAGGCATGTTTTATTCTCCGCCCGATGTAACTAAGCACATTAAAATATCGACCGATTTAAAAACAAAAATCTATACCTAGTTTACGGAAGCAACATTGAAAACTGGCTTCAAAAATTTCTATCTCATGGGATGCAATAATTTGATACGGTTCCCTATGAAATACTGTATTTCGTTCAGTTATGTGTGTCTCTAATAATCTGGGCAAATCTCAAGGAGGACAGGAATGCAGACTGCTCTTATTACAAGCCATTGTGGATTATGCAATAAGAGCACTTAAATAAAGTTTTGAGGCAGTTTTAGTTTAGACTACGGAAATATTTTTTTATCCTGTCCCCCACGAGGTCACTGCCACGAGTCACGAACCTAGTACAGCGGTGACGTCACGGCAAGCGTGCAACTGGCACGGCCTGATGCCACGGTCGAAATAAATTGACTGATAGCAGCTTGAAGCGTGAGAAGCATAGTCCGCAAGTGTTTGCTCGCGCAAGAGTTCATGCAACATGTTAAGCTCCGTTCATCATTACCAAAGTAAATAAATCTTCTTCCCACATTGCCAACCTCCTTGTATACAATATCTAAAATTCTTTTTCCAAGCCCTGGGGCGTAGCCCTGCTTATTAAATCGCGCACCATATCCGCGAGGGCAGCTGCAGCAAGTTTGGAGATTGCTGTTCGAATCCCGGCACTGGCAGCGGCTATCCTAAGTGTGTTCTACCCCGGGGTTTTCCACACTCCCTCCAGTACTGTACTTGAAGTCCCGGTGCGCCTGCCCCATCATTGTCCCTAATACAGTAACACAAACTACTACAGTTGTCACAGAAATACAGGACATCAGACAAGTCCAATACACACTTTACTACACGAGTGGTAGATCAAGCCTGGACTTAAACACTACCGGAGGGAAGATGATGTGAAAAAGGAAAAGGATTAGGAAAGAAACAAACTTTGGGCAAAAATGAAGCGAACCCGCAAAAAAAAACTTTATTTTCTTCTTCTTCTTCTTCTTCTACCTTATCCGATACGGACGTTGGCTACCACCATGGCTAACGCCTTCTTATCCTGTGCAATCCTGAAGAGTTCCGTGGAAGACAGCCCAAACCACGTTTTTAAATTATCCATCCAAGTTATTCGTCTCCTTCCTGGTCCACGCCGTCCTTCAATTTTACCCTGAAGTATAACTTGGAGCAGACGGTATTTTGGATTCCTCATCATGTGTCCCAAGTATTCCAATTTCCTCTTCTTAATTGTGTTTAACAGCTCAGGTTGGCTGCTCACACGCTGAAGAACCTCGGCATTACTCACATGTTCTGTCCACGAAATTTTAAGAATCCGCCGGTATATCCACATTTCAAAAGCTCGAATCTTCTTTTCTGTAGCTACGGACAAGGTCCAAGCTTCAACACCATAAAGAAGGGTGGAGACAACATAACACTTCACAATTCTTTTCTTAAGCGTCATACTGAGATCTCGACAGCATAGTAGTTGTTTCATTGTCATAAAGATGGATCTAGCCTTCTCTATACGGCATCTTATTTCAACCGAAGGATCCCAATTCTCATTAATATTCTGTCCTGAATAAACCAAACTCTTGACTCGCTCAATCTGATGTCCATCGACTAAAAGGACTTGTGACAATGCTGGTTTTCGCGATATTATCATATATTTTGTTTTCTTAATGTTGAGGTCAAGGCCATATTGTTTACTCTTTTGATACACCATAGTAACAATCTCTTTAAGTCCTTCGAAACTATTTGCAATCAATACAGTATCATCTGCGTACCGTATATTATTAATATAATTACCATTGACCTTAATACCTTGTTGAATGCCATCAAGTGCCTCGGAGAAAATCTGTTCTGCATAGATATTATAAAGAAGTGGTGAAAGAATGCATCCTTGTCTCACACCACGCATTATTTCCACTGATCTCGATATATGTCCATCAATTCTGATACTAGCCTTTTGACCCCAGTATAAATTAATGATGATCCGAATGTCTTTCTCATCTATTCCTGAGTTCTTGAGTGCATTATACAACTTATCATGCTGACAACGGTCAAAGGCTTTTACATAGTCCAGAAAACATGCATATACATCCTGATTCACCTCACGGCATCTCTGGAAAAGAACTTGAAGCGCAAATAATGCCTCACGAGTTCCTAGACCGTTGCGGAACCCAAACTGCGTGTCACTGATATTCATCTCGCATTTCCTGTATATGCGATTATGGATAACTTTGAGAAATATCTTGAGCACATGACTCATAAGACTGATTGTCCTGAAGTCACTACATGACTTAGCCATCGGTTTCTTCGGAAGAGCAATAAATGTAGACAAGAGCCAGTCTTCTGGTAATATGCCCGTGTCGTATATCTTGTTATATAAATTAGTGAGCGTCACAATGCTATCATCATCCAAGATCTTCAATAATTCCACTGGAATGTCATCTTGACCAGGAGCCTTACCATTTTTCGCTATCCTAATCGCATATTTCACTTCATCCATGGTGATCATAGGTCCAACAACTGAAGGAATTTCGGGTCGGGAAGGACGATGATCATCATTAAAAAGCTCTTGTATATATTTCTCCCAAACCTGTAATTTTTCTTCAACTTCAAATACCGTGTTACCTTGACTATCAACCAAGTTGACTGTGTTTCTTTTCCTGTGTCTACCTGAAACTTCTTTGATTTTCTTATGGACCTGGAAAGTATCATATTTACTATTAAGTTCTTCAATTTCTTTGCACCTATCTGACATCCAAACTTCCTTGGCTTGTCTGATCTTATTCTTTATCAATCTATGAATAAACCAATATTCTTCATTATCTCTTCCTTTGACTTCTCTTCGTTTATCCATTAGATTCAATATTTCGTCCGTCATCCATGCCTTCCTTTTTTTATGTTGTCTCTTGTTCTTAAGAAAATGATCTCCAACCCTCTTCAATGAGGTTTTAAAAGTGTCCCAAAGTTCCAAGGGCTGCATGTCATTTGAATTCAACGTCTTAAGATCAGTGGCAAGAGCAGCAGCCACCTGTGACCTTGTATTTATTTCCCGAAGGGCATCAGTATCATATTTATTTTGTGTTGTTTTTATCGGAATCTTGTTAAGCCGGACACAAATTTTGCTAATGAGAGGATTGTGGTCAGAAGGAACATCTGCTCCTGGATAGGTTTTTGCAAAAATCACGCTGTTTCTAAATCTGTTTTTAATTAGAATGAAATCAATTTGATTTCTTATTATGTTGTCTGGACTATCAGCAGGTGCTTTCCACGTATAAAGTCTCCTGGCAGGAAGCTTAAACCAAGTATTAGCAATGACAAAGTTCTCCTCTCTACAAAACTGCACTAAACGATCCCCTCTGTTGTTTCTTTGTCCGAGACCCCACTGGCCCACAATGAGTTCTTCAGGACCTTTCCCAACCTTTGCATTAAAATCTCCCATAACTAGGGTTACATCATGTTCTTTGGTGTCTTTGAGGACGGTCTGAATTTGGGCATAGAATTCCTCAACATCTTCATCGCTTTTGTCACTAGTAGGGGCATACACTTGAATGAGATTAATGTGGAAAGGTTTACCACGTAACTTTAACATCATTATTCTACTGGAGAATGGTATACAACTGATAACAGCAGACTGCAAACTTTTGTCCACTATAAAACCCACTCCATGCAAATGCCTGGCATCATTATTACCACTGTAGTATATCATGCAATCCTCCACATTACAATCTCCTGTCCCCGGCCATCTCATCTCACTTATACCCATTATGGACACATTCATCCTCTTCATCTCATGAATTGTATTGTGAATCTTTCCTGCTTCAAACATACTCCGTACATTCCACGTTCCTATCTTCAGGGCTGACCGGGAGATTCTTCGCACCCTCTGACCACTTAAGGTCTGCCCGGGACTAAGGGCCAATGTAATTGGGTTTTCAGCCATGAAGATTATCCTGGGAAAAAATAATTGAGGTGGTTTCCCGTTGCCTTCCTCAATGCGCAGTAACCACATCACATTCCAACATCCAAGGATGCCATGATATGATGCAGCTGTTTGCTGATGCAAGGTCGACAGATCGATCTTGTATCAACAATAATGATATAGCTGCTGCCACTATATCATGTCCTCAGTTGATCCGCGGGTGCAAGCACCACTCTCAACAAGAGCCCCTATCAGCCATTGGGACGCGCCGTGTCGGGGTTGAGGACTTCCCCGCCCAGATCCGTCTTCCACAGAGTACAGAAAAGCCCTTACTCAGTTCAGAGCTCCTCCCCCATGGAAGCTGCACCTGGCACGGAACTTTATTTTAGATAATAATAAACTAGTATCAAATAGTTGGTGGAACAAAGCTGGTGAGTGCAAGATGGGAAAGCAAATACCAGTCTTAAAATTGAATAGTTAATGGGGCATTTTCAAAGATAGATTTATTATGGAAAAACTACTAAAAACTTGTTAAATGAAACTAATAAAGAGAACACAGTCTTGCTTACGCATAGAGTAACCAAGAGTGTGTACAACCAAGTACTTATAAACAAGTGTAATGATGCGAGCAAAGCAAGCTGAGATTGCCGGCCAGCAGTCGCTAAGTGCAGTGTCCTTCCCGAGCAGTAAATCGGGTACTTTAGGGGCACAGTTCACTGGCGAAAAAATGCAAAAAAGGGGCAATTGAATTATTTCTTTTCTCTGCTAAAAGAACATGTTTTAGGGAGCATTCTAAAATGCTGAGATGGTGGCAATTAACAGTGATAGTTTTATTTCCCACCGAGGATGGATCCCTGAGCGAAAGACTGATCGCATTTGGAGTATACAGAGATAGAAAGCCCTCTAAGCTTTTAGTAAGAATATTGTAATTAGCAGAAATGACTGGAAGAAAACAATTGTTGTGTTTGAAGTAGGCTTAACTTTTATCCAGCAGAGTGCCTACTAGAAGTTTAGCAGCGGTAAGAAACCCAAACCTAACTTAGACAAAACTACAATTCAAAGAAGTAAATTTTAGGACAAGGCAGGAATCGCCTCGAGTAGAAATTTGGCCGAGCTAACTATACTCGCCTTTCATAATTTACAAGAAATAACTAAAGTAAACTTTATGCGCAATATTAGCAGATGTTTTGCCATAAACACAACAAATGCCAGATTAATTTTGAGATTAACACGAATTGTTTGTGAGAGTTTCTGCAAGTACAGAAAATAGTACCAGAATAAGGGGAAAAGGAACGTCGAGGATAAAATGCTCTGAGAGCAATAGAATGTGCTCGGACAAATAAAAAACCGTTTAATTGAGGAAGCTCGAAAGTAGTTTAGTCAATTACAAATCGAAGGTCATAGACCTATAACACAATTAATAAGAAACCCTTACAAAGGGTGTAGATGCTTTGTTAACAAATTAAGCGTGTTATAAATTCTTGACTAGCGTGCTTTCACAATAAAGCGACAACACTTTAGATAAATACAAAGTTACAATCTGAAATTCTTGGGCGCAGCAGGAGAAAAAAGAGAGAAAAATTTTAAAGGTTGGTTTTACAACCACCTAGAGTATTGAAGCAGAAATGAATTAGTGAAAAATACAAAATGATAGGGAGCCTATTAATAGACAAAGCCACATAGAAAAAAATTACAAGAAAATTATTTTAAATAATTCTAAATTGTTAGTAATAGAAAACTGGGGATGGAGGAAATGGGGAATTATTGTTTGGCCAATTTTATTGTTTCACACGCAACGCGACACGGAAGATAGTTAAACGAACACCCTTTTTGTAGCACTGAAAGTTTTTGTTGAGCGTTTGTAAATTGTCACTATTTCAGTTTATGTGGTTTGTACTGAGGTGAAAGATAGCAGTAATTTGACGTTATAGAGTTTTGAGGTGGTAGCCTGTATAGTTTTTCAGTGGGCAGAGTCTATTGCATGATTTGAAGTTTCACAAGTAGAATGTAACATAAAATGGGGCAAGAAACGAAATCCCACGATGAAATTGGAGAATAACCTGGAACGGTTTCAAGATTTAGTAGAACAATCCCACGAAGAAGAAAGCTTGATTTTCAAAAAGCTAAGTTTAGCATAAATCCCGCGATGGAGAGAAAGAATCCCCCTTTGACAAAGAAGCGCTAGGAAGTCTTCATAACCATTCAATGGCGAGTTGAAAAAGCTTTAGCAAGGCGTAATGAAATCCATCGTAGGAGGCTTTTAGCAAATTTCTCAAGGTTGTAAAAGTTCATAATTAGGAGAAAATGTTCGTTTGAAACACTTCAGAATACGATTGATTAGAAACCATAAAATTTGTTTAAAAACACTTAGATGGTTACCTATCTTTGCATTGTAGAGCAGTTGGAGATCACGGCCGGCCGTTAAAACTTTGTTTAAACATGGCGACGATTTGAAATTTTACCACATAGTGGAGAGTAAACTTTCACCAAGGAGGAGAGCTTGCAGTCGACGAAGCACTTAGCACAGAGTGAACGAGAGAGTCAAGCGTGCAGGCGAACGAAATCGGAGACGGGAAGGTAAGGGGTGGACATATTAGGGATACAGTATGACCAACATAGAAAAATACACTGTACATTTTTCACAGAATATATTTTAGGAAAAGCGAATTCTTCATGGAAAATGCAGACAGCGATGTATATGCAATCTACTTGAAGTTTGTTGAACCAGGTTTAGAAAGGACTGAAGTTCAAGGCTTCAGCGGGTTGCCGCATGGAGTGCTGTAGAGAAATCTTACAACGAAAATGCACATCTGAAACAGACTTTCAAAACATATAAGAGTATGCACAGAGAAAGCAGGAAACAAGAACGTCTCCGTTGGTGTTTACGAGAAAGGGGAAGCTAAGGAAAGAACGTGAATAAAGGAAGAAAAATCAAAGAGTAACCTATTAAAGGTAACATACGTGTATATTCCAGAGAATATACCAACGAGGATTATGGCCAGTTCCGATCGTCAATTGTAGCCTGTACAATACAACCTGAATTGACCATTTAACTACAGACACATACAGTATTCACTCTAAACAAGCAAGTTTGAAGGTCAATCACCACTTTCAGTATTTCAACAAAACATCACATAGACTATAACTATCAAATATCGACGAGTTGAACTATCTCAACTAATGCCGCAACTAAAGAAGTGTACATATTGTAAATATTTTCAGCCATACTTTCAGACATAAAAATTTTGTAGCCTGAGTGTAATGGATCTGTTGATGATCGCATGACGATCCAAACTGGTCATCCAAGTGTATTTATTAATCTCATGTCAATTTTTTTCAGGATTAGGGAATTACCCATCTCATTTGGGTACAATTGACTGAAAAGCATCAAACTTCCCTATACTAAGACAACACTGAAAATGGCATCAAACAACATATTTTTCCAAAATACTGCCTGGCGCAGCACTAACGTTCGAATTTGCTGTTCCCAAGGTTGCAGCATCGAATCCTGGCACGGTCAATTGACATTTGAGGTTGCGCAAATGCGAGGGAGTTGTGTTAGTAGATTTACTGGCACGCTAAAGTTCCCCTTCGAAGCAATATTCCAGCATTTCGGCGTCTCTAAAAGCCGCAATTGTAGTTAAAAAAAAAAGACGTAAAACCAATACGCTAAGGTGCATGTGTCACAAAACTCAAGCATCTAAACCAGAGGGCGTTAGAAGGAGTGGTTCGTACCAAAATCTTCAAAATCATCTCAATAGTACAGGAAAAATCTTGCATTTCTTGAGAAGTGAACGGGAATATATGTATTTGTTTATAAAGTGTTTTAGAACAAATAAGCAAGACGATAGCCCCTGGCAGAACTGTGTCACGTACAGCCCGCATAGCACTAGTGACGGGCGGGTAGTCTATTTACATGGGGTGCACACAACCCATTATCCGAGAGTTGTTGCACGGGTCCGCTAGTTATTATTATTATTATTGTTATTATTATTATTTTTATTTCTTTCACTAAGGAGGCATATTACCCTAGGCTAGTTACAAGTTTATCCCCCCAAAGCTCCAAAACGAACGGCGCTAAATTGAACTAAAGGTGTCTTGGATGTCACCATGGGGGTTCAGGTTCGATTCCTTGTTCTATCAAGACATTTAATTCTGCTTAGAGCGCTCGTACGGGGTTTGTTGTTGTTGTTGTTGTCGTTGTTGTTTCATTTGAGAGCCTTAGACAGCGGGGTAAATTAGCCCCGTGTACTTGAGTGTGTGTGGAATTTTGTCTGATAACACTAGACAACAAACTTAAACATTTGTTTTCTACAAATACAAAAATAGTTGATTTATATGGATTTGAGTGTGCTGAAGTGGAAAATGAAAGTTAAAAATCTACAGGGTCATTATCTATGTGCGCCCCGATAAACACGGCAAGCTAAGCCGGCTGTGACTGGCACAGATCGCGGGCGCGCGTACGCGGTTCTGCCGGTGGTTCGGCGCGCTCCGCTGACTCATATCGTTAGTTCACACGTGTTTTGTCATGCATATGGACGTGTATCTGCAAAGCTTAGACGTTAGTGTGGCACGTTGAGTGAGCATTGTGATTACTGTGATTACTGGTCATGCCTAGACACCACTTCACATTGCGCGAACGTGTGTATATCCATAATTCGTATATGAAAAGCAGAAAATCTTGTTCTGAAACGAGACGAAATTTTCAAATCATGTTTCCAGGAAGACCTGTGCCTGATGCCAGTACAATTAGTAGGCTCACTAAACGATTCAAGGAAACAGGCTCCGTAAATAATAAAAGAGTTGACATACATTCTTTCATCAGAAGATGCCAGGTGTGTGTTACAAGAGACGGAGGACATTTTCAGCATCGCCTATGAGCACTGTAAGTACACATTATTGAACATGTTTGGTAAAAGTGTAAAAGTGCGCGCCACCGCCGGCTGAACCGGGTACACGCCTTCGCGATCTGCACCAGTCACAGCCGGCTTAACTTGCCGTGTTTATCGGGGCGCACATAGATAATGACCCTGTAGATAAGTTCAGGTTTGGAAGTTACTGAAACTTTTATGTCCTTCACATATTATAATGGGACAAGAATTGTTGGAGTTATTAGCACATCTGCGGGGCATTATAACAGAAGTTTTGATTCCACACTGTAACTAAAAAACTCACGTCAATGTTACAATACAAAAAGGAGCAGTTTTGATTCCATACAGTAACGCAGAAACTCGTATTACAACACAAAATGGATCACTACGGAAGACAAGCAATCTTAGACTGTGTCAGCTAGAAAGAAACCACAGCATTCATTGGCATTCCTGAAATAAGAATAAATGAGAGCTAAGACAGAAATAAGGACGTAACAAACTTCATATAGCACGAAAATGGGAGCTAACAAACGGAAATTATTGTCATTTTTGAATTCAGCGTATTAAAATCTATTACGATTGGGTATTTTTGTATGTAAAAATTTCATTGTTGAACAGTGTAACCTGTGTTATTTTGCTGGCTGAATTAGTGTTTGTATTTGTAATTCAGCTAAGGATTGGGAATGTGGCGGCCGTGGTCCTAAATTATGAATCATCAACATATGCCTGGAGGAGAAGTGGGAAACCACGGAAAACCACTTTCAGGATGGCCAAGGTGGGAATCAAACCCACCTCTTTTCAGTTTTGCCTCACGAGGCCGAGTGTACCCCGTTTCAGTCCTTAGTCCAGAATTGAATTTCTTGGCAGAAACGGGAATTGAACCCGGACCACCGCACCAGGGTGACAGCTAAGGGTGCTAACCACTACACCACGACGTGGTGAAACGGAGTTTACTCAACCTCCTGAGAAGCGTTTGGTTCGATACCAATTTCAGCTACCCAAGATGTGGTTTTCCACGGTTCACTACCTTTAGCTTATTCCAGGTGAATTCCAGGATGGTGTCTACATTAAAGCCACGGTCACCTTCTACCCGCATCCTTGCTTAATTTGCAAATACTGTACACACACTAGTACAGTCATCACAATGACACAGGTTATCAGACAGATTTATCACACACAGCCAAGTACGCGGAGCTACATTATCACGATATGGCAAAGCCTCTAAGTAAATCAACAACAACATACTTCAACGTGATACCATGTAGTACCTTGTACTTTGTTAATACTCATTAAACAAAACCGCTCTCATTTCACCCAGGAGGCAAAGTCTTATTTGATAGCGTACTTGAATCACAGATGTTTGTGTGCTTCCTATTGTTTTCGTGAGTTCGAAAGAGACCAAATTTTGCATGAAAGTTATGGGGATGATTCCTGTTCCAGACATTACAATGGGACAAATGATCTCCTGGCCCAGCTTTCACACTTCTTTTATTTCTCAAGTTAGCTTGGTATATTTGTGCTCCTTCTGGGCACAGGTCTTCCGTTCATTGTGCCTTTTATTATTATTGTTATTATTATAAATATTATCATCTTATTATTATAATTAATACTCCAGTTATTATTAAATGACGATCAACGAATATTTTGCCAGCACATCCTGGTCCATCTCTTGAGGCTGATTTTGCTGAGTTTGGTTTACATTTAGGAGCGCTCAAATGTGAAGGACCGTTATCAGTGGATTCACTGATAGACATTAGTCTAAATATCTTCAACGCAAAATTCCATACTTCAGAGGCTCTAAAACGACATCAGTTAAAAGGGACGTTAATCTCAATGAATAATTATTTTATTATTATTATTAATATGAATATATCCGCAAATGAATGACGCATCGGATTTCCTCGTACCACCATACATTGGAGCAGATGACCTTGCTGTTTCGACCCTAAAACAATCATCCTTCACCTCATCCACTTCTTTTTGTCGTCCATGTCGTTAAATATTCTGGGAAATATTGAGAAAGTACTGTAGAAGTATTCTGAAACCATCACAATAATAGACAATTCACACTGTCTGTGTCCACATCTACTAGCATCTAATTTCTGATTGGCAAATTTATAAGCAAAATGAATTGTAGGCACTTGGACCGTATATGACTGTCGGTGTGTTCAAGAATATCAATTGATATTAAGCACTGATAAACAAACAAACAGACAGCCACTGAGGAATAAACAACATAAAGACCAGTATGACTGGGATGTGTCGAGTGTAATCACCCCTAGGGCTAGGATTTTTATGTAACATCAACATGCCAAATACAGTATACTGTATGCATATTTAGGTGAAGTATGTAATATTACATTAAACATACATACTTACATATACATTTTCATTACCGGCCGCGGTGGCCGAGAGCTTAGAAGTTGGTCACTAGTCGTGGCCGAGTGAGGTACGTGTGTGCGCGCTGTGTGACCGCATTGGAAGAGTGTACGTTTCCTAATACCGGTGCTTCCGATAATTCCACGGGTGTACTGACCTTCCGTGTGTCATTCGGACAATACTTTTTCAAGTAGTGTTCCAGATAGGACAACAAAACCAGAAACCCAGAAAACCCCGCTGAAAATCATGTCCGGATACCAGAGGAAAAACACCGTACGCTGCCAATGGGACAGGCAGAGTTCTCGCCCCACACCAGGAGAAATCCACCGCTGGATTAGCGATACCCTCCGGTTGACTGTTGACCAAGTAGAAGCCATCCAGTTAAATGCGCAAGAAAAAACCATGTACATCAAGGTAATCAGCATATCTACTTATCAGAAATTGCTAAATACTTTTGCAGATCCTATTAAATTTCAGTATGACTCAGGCGAAATGACGAATGTTAAGCTCTCCACAGCGGATTCCAATTTTACCATAGTGCGTATATTTAATGTCCCACTCGAAGTTCCCCCGGAAATTTTCAAATCCGTCCTGTCGAAATATGGCACTGTGAGTGACGTCAGGAAAGAACAATGGTCTTCTGCTTATCAGTTCCCGGTGTATAATGGAATACGTGCAGTCACTATGGAAATCAAACAAGATATCCCCTCCACTGAGACTTTTGGTGGCCATTCTGGCTATATATCGTATAATGGACAGAAACAGACCTGTTTAATTTGCAATGCTAACACACATCTACGTATCAACTGCCCAAAGAAAATGATTCCCCTCGGTATAACTCCTACACAACAACGACGTGCCCAATTCTCGGAAGTTGTGACACAGCAAACTTCACATGAAAACATGCTTATTGATCAGTCAGCTGGGACAACACCAGAAGTGGCCTTGGACACACATGACGCAGAACTGGTACCTTGCACTGACCAGATCAGCGAGCCACAGATTGCCCCTGTGCTATCGGCAACCTGTATCGCAGCCTTAGAACCAACTCTGCCGTCCCTACAGGCTGCCACAGAAATTTTGTCTTCACTGCCCCCACCTTCTCTGGTACCTACCGACTCACTTAAGCAGGTGGATCGGGGATCCGAGAACGTATCTAAGAAGATTAAAACAAATGCCTCGATTGCCGTACCAGCCCCGAAGAATCAAACTGGCTCTACAAACGTTCCCGCAGCTGTGAAAAAGAAACAAAATCTTCATTCTACGTCATCTAGGGACCCACGAACGCTCTCAAACGCTGACAGCCGGCCTATGAATGGCAGTCATAAGGAACTATCTCAACCTAATTTGACATAGTGCACCAGTATATTTCTCACCTGTGTCTTTTTTGGTTTTTCTTTCTCGAGTCCACCTTCCAGTATGTCTAGCACAGCTTTATACTTCTATTAATGGCGCAATTTCTCACTGTGGCCACTGTGAATATCAATGTAATAGAATGCCCTCTGAAATTTCAACTGTTGGAGAGATTCCTTCGAGATGCAGACATTGACATTGCCTTCATTCAAGAAGTTGCTATACCCTGTTTGCTCATATCTGCCTTCTACAAACAATACATCAATACCGGTACTACGAATAGAGGGACCGGATTCCTCATAAGACATGATATCCCACTCGAAGGTGTGCTATGTCATCCATCAGGACGCATAATATCTGGACACATAAACAATACCACCCTGATAAATGTGTATGCCCCATCCGGGTCCAATAAACGTGTGGAACGGAAAATGTTCTTTCAACAGAGTATACTGCCTCATCTGCACGACTTTAAGGAAAAACTTATTCTTGCAGGGGATTTCAATTGTATTCAACGCCCAGAGGATTCCACTAGTCCATACCAAGGCGTCAACCCGGCTCTCAGGACACATTCTTACCTCCCTACACCTCATTGATGCTGTGGATAGTTTAAGGGTGCCCCTGCCCCATTACACCTGTATAAGTCACAACTCCTCATCACGAATTGACCGCATCTACTTTTCACAGGAACTTATCCAGCCTAGACGATATGAAGTGATACCTGCCAGTTTCATTGACCATCATCCAGTCGTATGTACAATCTCTTACCCCCATCCCATATTTCACATAGGAAGAGGTTATTGGAAACTGAATTGCTCGCTGTTACTGGTGGAGGAATGCCAAGATATTTTCAGACAACACTGGACTCGATGGGTCCAACAAAAATGCAAATTTCGCGACTGCGCAGACTGGTGGGATATTTTAGTTAAACCAGGGATCCACCGTGTCTTTAAGAACATATCCTACCAACGAGGTCGGGAAAGACGGGATACAGTTGAATTTTACTATCGAGTTCTTCGCCAGCTCCAGCAAAGATCTGATGCTGGGGAGCGTATATATGATCAGATTCGGGAAGTTAAAACCAAGCTCCTGTCTCTACAGCAACGAACGCTCGCTCATATAAACGTGGCTTTAAAAGATCGTAAAGTGCTCCCGGACGAAAGTGCAAGTATATACCATATCGCCAAAGGACAACGTGAGCGGCAACGTAAATATATCCACCGCCTCCGCACCAGTACTGGAAGTGTCGTCACCTCCCCTGACGCTATACGTAGTGAAATATCATTATTTTATCAACGGTTCTACGCTAAGGCTCCAATTGATCCACAGCAGGTGACCCTATTGCTTTCATCTTGCAGTACCCAACTATCTCCGGACAACAAAACTCTGCTCAGCGCGGATATTACGGATGAAGAGATTCACTCTGTGGTTAAGCACCTCCCAAACAACCGCTCACCTGGCATTGATGGACTGCCATATGAAATGTATAAACAATTCTGGCCTCTCATTGGCAAAGAATTTTGTCATGTCTTGCGTACCATTCTCCAACGTCGTGCTCTTTGTCAATCACATCACGAGGGTACCATAGTCCTCATACCAAAAACATCCTCTCCCATGGCAGTTGGTGACTTCCGACCAGTTACTCTGCTCTGCAGTGATTATAAAGTCCTTACCAAAGTACTTGCATGCCGATTGAAGACTGTTCTACATGATATCATTGGTGATGAACAATGTTGCAGTATTCCTGGAAGAACTCTGTTAACAAACTTAGCGATACTACGGGACCTACACCTAAAAGCCGAAATGCTCCCCACTGAGCCAATGAGTTTTCTCACCTTAGATCTTGATAAAGCTTTCGACCGCATCAGTCATGAATACTTGTACATGGTCTTGCAACACTTTGAATTTCCTGAAATCCTTATTGACTACATTCGTATGATAAATTGTAATGCTACGTCTCGAGCGCTCGTCAACGGTTTTCTTTCCCCTCTGACTCCAATACAACGATCAGTTAGGCAAGGATGTCCCCTTTCCATGCTACTTTTTGTCATTGGCCTTGAACCGTTCATTCGGACTACCCAGGTGAAGCTACAGGGTTACAAACTGTCCACACATGTTTTTGGCATGTGCGCCTATGCTGATGACGTATCAATATTGATCCGCAATAATGAAGACATCTCCCACATCGATAGCGTCCTTCAGCTCTACCATATCGCCTCTGGAGCACAATCTAACCCCCAGAAAACTGCTTTGCTTCCGCTCAATACTAACTCAGTGATTACCCAACAGCCCTGGTTCCGGATAGTAAATGAGGTGAACATTCTTGGCATTACCTGGAAGCAATCGCTTCTGGACACAGTGCAAGTAAACTGGACTAAGGTCATTGCCAAAGTTAGGGGAGTGCTGATCCAATTTGGTCAAAGAAACCTCAATATAGTGCAACGGGTCATGGTCCTCAACGTGTTTGCGTTCTCTAAAATATGGTATGTCGCACAACTTTTCCCACTTCCCAAAATGTTTGAGAGCCAATTGGCAAAATATACAGGTTGGTTTATATGGCAAGGATTTTTGTTCCGAGTACAACGGGAACAGTTGTATCTCCCATCCCGGCAAGGCGGGCTAGGGCTAACAGCTCATGGCATGAAATGCCGTGCACTCCTCTGCAAGAACGATATCACCATTCTTTCCCAACATGACACTTTTACGAAAGCGCTATACAAAGATATTCGAAACACAGCCCGTGGTTGTGATAGAGCTTTGCCGAAGATATTTAGGGACCATCAACAGCACCTTCTGGAAACTGTTCGCCAAATGCCTTCAGGGACTGTTCCAACGACGAAAGGATTTATAACATTTTGCGGCAAGTGGTACACTCCAAACCGCGAATCGAGGCCACCACCCTCTACGTCCATTGGCCCACTGTTTGGAAAAATTTTGGGGCTATGACCACTTCTTCTGCTGTACACTCCCATGTTTTTATCTTCCTCAACGATCTCATCCCAACCGCTCTACGGCGATATACCATCCGTCTTGAAGCTTACCCATGGTGTACTATATGTGGTCAAACTGATACGGCGATACACCGCTTCACATCATGCACGCGAGTTGCCTCCACGTGGCTGTGGTGTAAGGGAAAAGTATGTCAACTATTAAATGTGCCCACGGATGACCTTGATGACAGGAAGTTGATTCGTTTGTCGGTGACCGCCCTCCCCCAAATTAAACAGACTGCCATTGTGTGGATAATGGGCCAATATGTACACTTCGTGATGGACAATGAACAACATTTCTCGTTCCTGGATCTCAGGTATCACCTGCAGAAAGAGCGTTGGAAGCTTAGTGAAAGTGGACAATTGTACGATAAATATGGACACTATCTGGATTTCTTGTGATGTAATAATATGGTATTTATCATATCTGAAAATTCTGTAATTCTGTAAAGAGTTAAAAAAAAAAGAACTCTAACGCGCTACCTCGTGTCTCGCTGGCATCGGGAGAGCGTGGGTTCGAATTCCACCTCGGCCGTCCTGAAAATGGGTTTCATGGTTTTCCATTTTCACCACCAGGCAAAATGCCGGGACGGTTCCTTTAAATAAGTCCACGGCCGATTTCCTTCCGAAATCCCTTCCCTGATCCGTCCTGAAAAGAAAAATACATGGCCATTTGCTGCATTAATAAAATTATATACATTTTAATTTGAGACTAGTTTGCCTTTCAGCGTCTAGTCTAGTCTGCAAGCCTCTGTTTGCGAACAAGTCACCTCCATGATGCCCTATTAGCAGTTAGCATTGCAGCCTCCTCTGCTTCTACACCTCTCACTTTGAAATCGTTATACACTGAATGTAACCATCGCCTCCTAGGTGTACCTCTACCTCTCTTACCCTCTCTTAACCTCTCAGGTAATCTCCCCTCCCCCATTCTCTTCACTTGACCCCACCATCTGAGTCGGCTCATATGAACAGCTTCATCTAGTGTGCTTATTTATAACTTAGCCTTTATCTCTTCATCACGAGTACCTTCCTGCCATTGCCATCTATTTGTCTCAGCATTCTTTCCTGCTACTCTCATATCAGTTACCTCTAGCTTAGATATCCTGAATCCACCCAGCTCTCACTTCCATACAGCAAGGTTGGTCTAAATACTGAGCGTTGTAGGAAGAGTTTCGTCGCTACACTAACTTCTTTCTTACAGATAAAATATGAAATATTAATTTAATTGAAGTTCTTCATTTTATTGATTATAGTTTTGCAAAATAAAGTGTGCTACAATAATTAATTAATCAATTCAGTATGTCCATATTATAGCAAATGTAAATGAATTCCATTATTATGTACGAAATAGTGCGTACCAACTCAAGAATAAGTATTCTGAGGGCACTTTTCGGTTGCGGGGTGGGAGGATATATAGCAGCCTTTCTGAACAACAGGTTGAAAAGTAGAGTCTCAGGCATTCACTGAAATTGACTACAGTGAAGTCCAGCCGCTGAGCCTCCAGCAGGGTGTGACGTGAATTCCCATTCCCTCATCACCACTAATATCTTTATTAGTATTCTTCCTTGGGCCTTTCTCAGCAGCTTATGAATTGCTTCAAATATCCGTTTCATGTACCTGAGTTTCTAGTGAACAAATATTGTCATACACACTGTTTTTAATTATCGTACATTTCACTTGCGAATAGATACTACTTTTACAGTAAGAGACAGAATATGAATGTTTCCATAAAAAGAAGTAAAAGTATATGAAACAAGTAGTTCCGTGAAGAACTAAATAGCCTATGTTCAGATATCCTACTTATGTTAATTGCCCCTATCAACATACAACACTTCAGTATGATTGCTGTAATAGATTCGTAGATATTGAGAACCGTCTAAATATTTCAGATGGTCACCCTGTTGGAATTTTATATTTGTAGGCCTTTAAGTTATGTACTATTACAAGAAGATTATTGCGTAGGTGTACTGTATTTTCAAACTTCAATCGTATGATTAGGACACAAGAAATCCAAACTTAATTGTGAAATTTCGCACATCTGTCACCTTGAGGCTATGTAAACAATTGAACTAGATTATATGTCACTATATAAACATTTGCTGTTCTACGTTTCACTGCGCTCGGATGGTTAAATCGCGAGAAAAATCTATTTAAATGTTTCAAATTCGCTTGGCTGCCATGTTCGTATTGTACTTAAAATGTTTTTGAAAGTTACATAGGTGAACTTCTAGTAACGCCCCTTTATCACCGTACAAAATGTATGGGTGATATCAGAAATAGTTTCGGAGATATAGAATGCCAGTGAAATATTTCGCACAGCCGCCATGTTTGTTTATTGGGACCCACACACATTCACACACACATACGCACACACACGGACAAAAGATGATCTCATAAGCATATTTTTTCATAAATGAAAATAGGCTAATAATGTCATTATGATCATATATGTAAAATAAAGAGACAGAAGATGTGATTTTACATTTAAAAACGTAAACATTTGTAAAACAAAAGTCATTATGATCAAACATGTAAAAATATACAAATAAAACGTAATTATTTGATATCTAAGGTTCTAATTCATGGACATTTTTAGTTATGTAGGCCTATATGCAAAGGGAAAGAATACTCGTATGTATTTATATAAAAATCCTAGCCCTAGTAATCAGACAACGCCAAACGAGTCACTATCTCTATCTCACGCGTGTAGTACACCACAGTGTGGCCATCGCTGTTACAGCATTTGGAGCAGTCACATTCAGACATGGGAAGGAACATCCATTATGTACAGCCTGTTCCGATTCAACACGGAACTGTAAAATGGGTTGCCTACCCACCCACAATCGGCTAGAAATCTGCTCGCAGCGCGCTAACGATGGGACTGAGTTCGATTTCACTGATTGCCGCCTTCTTATGCAACGTTTCAAAGTATTTTGCTCATTCAAAATATATTTACACAGGCTGACAATAAGTTTGAACGATTTCTGTTTCAGAACTTGTTATTTTACGCTTCTGTTAATGACTTTTGCAGAGCATTTCTACGAACTAAAATTTTATTTTACAACATAGTTTATTACAAAACATTGTATTACTGTGTTGTATTATATTTACAACACAATTTATTGCTTTTTAACCCAATACCACAGAGCGAGATACAATTTCGAAATGATTTGTTACAAAATTGTAATCAGTCTTCCATGCGACTAAAAAGTTAAATTATCACAGATGTTACATATACTGCAAATGGGTTCAAATCCCGATGAGGTGGATGTCGCTCAACGTATTTATTTTTGTAACTTTTTTCATGATTGCATCGTATTTACTCGCGTAATTAAAGTAGTAATAGCTGTTACTTACTCCACGACGCTCTACAAAAGTTAAAACGAACATATTATTTGCTTATCACCTGCTTTGCCGGCAGATGCTTTAATCATAAGAAACAATTTTATTAAGAATAATGTTACTTACAGCCGATTAAGAATGTTACATTCTCATAATAATGCTTGTTTGTGCTTTCAGAAAAATATAGTGCAGCTGCTTTGAAGTAAGACTAAACTGCCTGTTACAGGTAAATAGTTCTGAAATAGAAATCGTTGAAACGTATTCTTAATTAAAGTCAATTTTGTAACAAATCATTTCGAAATTGTATCTCGTTTTGTGGTATTGGGTTAAAAAGCAATAAATTGAGTTGTAAATAAAATGCAACACAAATATACATTGTGTTGTAACAAACTATGTTGTAAAATACAATTTTATTTCATAGAAATGCTCTGCAAAAGCCATTAACAAAAGCGTAAAATAACAAGTTCTGAAACAGAAATCGTTCAAACTTGTTGTGAAGCCTGTGTAAATATATTTTGAAACAGCAAAATACTTTGGAATGCTGCATAAGAAAGTGGCAATCAGTGAAATCGAACTCAGCCCCGTCGCTAGCGCGCTACGAGTCGATTTCAAGCCGATTGCGGGTGGGTAGGCTACCCATTTTAGAGTTCCGTGTTGAATCGGAACAGACTGTACATTGATGACGCAGTCGTGTACGTCACATGTTCATATTGGAAGTCGTCTGTCCTCTGGGTTACCTAGCGGCATGAATAGGATTTACTAGACTATAATTAATCACCCTAGGAAGAAGCTCAAGGTATAATGAGTAGAGTCTACGTTGAAACTTTGTTGGCTGATGAAGATGAACTGAAGACCGGAACTTACTAAGTTGTCAGTGGAATTTATGATGTTTATTCCAACCGGTGGAGTTATCTCTAGCGACATCCGACTTTCATCTCATTGTATGATGTATAATTGAAGAGCAAAGCTCAGATATTTCAAGCTTCCTGTTTCTCTGGGAATTGACAGCCAACGGAGTGAGATCACTAAAATCTTCTTGGATTTCAGATGGATTAGAGACGAAATGTTTCCAGTCTACATTTGCTACCATGCACCCTAAAAACATGGAACCAACTGCTGCTTTTTGTCACTTCGTTAAGATTAGCCAACCGTGTATATACTGTCTACGCTAAAAGCACACCTTTTAATTCCCACTATCTCAGGAACTCTTACAGGTAATCCAAACTTAGGGAATTCAAGCCTTAACTCTCATTCACAATGCCTTGTAGTAAAATTATCATTAAACAGTTAGCAATCACACACCCACACAAAAATTCAAAAAAGTACGCATTTTTTCAATATATTTTGCTATATTTTCAGGAGATTTTCTTTTCTGTTGCTAAATGTTCTGAAATTCAAATAATGTGACGGTAGAATTGTTTGATCGCAAAAAAATACATTATTCTTGTCATTCATTAAGTTAATGTTATTTTATCATACTCGTGTGATGGGTAAAAACGACTGTTAGACGATGTTTGAATCACAACGTGTTGAGCTATTTTTCGTCACTTCACTGTTCGTCTAACGAGTCAGTTAGTTCCTGATCTCCAGTGCCAGGGGACACTTGTTCGTCCTCAAATAACGACATGGTATAAAGTTAGGCAATGCCAAATCTAAGGACAGAGAAGAAGGAAGGGAGGAAGGGAATCGAACCTGGACCTCCGGGGCGACAGCCAAGAATGATAGCCGCTACACCGCGAGGTGTTCAAATTCAATCCTATCCTGAGGCCTGGAACGGGGTACATTCAGCCTTGTGAGGAAAGAATGAGAAGAGATGGGTTGTATTTCCATCTCAGACATTTTGGAAGTGATTTTCCGTGGTTTCCCACATCTGCGCCAGGTAAATGGTGGGTAGGTTCCTAATTAAACCGCCACGGCCTCCTCCTTTCAAATTATCACCTGATTTACAAATACACACATTAATAAAAAATCACAATAACACAGATTATTAGACAAAATTACAAACATACCCAAGTACACGGGGCTGAATGACCACGATGCCCAAGCCCCTCAAATGAAACGATAACACCAACGTAAAAGTTATTATAAATTGCCTGAATAATGCAAAATTAGGAACTAATACACATATATAATACACTAATATAATTGTGTGAGTGCCAAAGAAGTCGCTGGGTTTGAACTACTGATGTCTTCCCACGTACTGCATACCACGAATTCCAAAGACAACAATTCGGTCATTACCTGGTTTACTCACGTTTTCAGTTTTCTTTGTGCTCTGTGTTCTGTTTTTTTTTTTGTCGTATGGCCTCCTGAGAGGCCGAGTGCAGGTCTTTCTAGTCGACGCTCGTGGGCGACCTGCGCGTCGGGATGAGAGATGGATTGGATGAAGATGAATGAAACTGGGCAAGGATGTGGAAGGAAGCGGCCGTGGCCTGTCAGAAAGAACCGTCCCAGCATTTACCTGGTGTTGAAAATGGGAAACCACGAAAAACCATTTCAAGGACGGCCGACGATGGGGCTCGAACCCACGCGTCTACCGAGTCAGCAGAGAGCTACCATGCACCCTACGCTTTAGCCAGCGTAGCCACTGCTGTCGGTTGTGTTCTGATGAGTAACACACAGAAAGCTATGTGAACATGCTGACAGTACAAAGGGAACAATACACAGTTAAAGCCGGATAAATATTAAGCACCATGCGGGAGGTAGCAGCAACTGTCGATATATTTAGGTCAGGAATAGACGGGCTGCGCATGCTTACAGCCAACGCTCCCGCTCGCCGTCGTAGCGAGAAAATAGAATTCTCCTAGCACAGAGACAATCCTTTTTGCTTTCGGGAACCTTGCATTTTTTAAATCACAATCGATATTATTAGCAGTTCACTTTTCAACAAGAAGTATGCTCGCTATACGTCGCAGAAAAGTATTCCTTCTTATTTCAGATAACAGATGACTTGTACTAGTGTGTAGAGACTAAACTATACTACATTGCTAGCTCTCTGCGTAGCGCAGTGGTATGGTTATCGCCTGATGTGCCCAAGGATGTAGAATCAAATCTCGCCGCAGTTAGTTCCGGTTCCAGGTACTGGAACGTTACCGTTCACATGTAAGACACCGAAGTTCTGTCTTTAAGACTTACTCTGGGTAAATAGCTACACCTGTTTGGCTATTAAGCTTCGAGGTTTAGCGTGCTTGACACTAACCTTTTGTCCGAAGGGTCCTGACTTCAATTCTCGACGGGATGGAGAAATTTTAACTTCGGATAGTATATTCCTCTTGTTCAGGGATGGAGCTCTGTGACATCCCCATCATTCATTTCATCCTCATTAAGACTTGCATGTTGCGTATAGGCGCAACTCCCAAGACCTGCACCATGTCTTCATGGAGACCACATGCCATTAATTACTAGCTTATAGTCAGTAATGTTCCCAGCATCACATTCTTCGTTTTGTTTTGCTCTAAAATATCTTCCTCGATGTCATCAATATCGAATCATATTGAAACTTGCTTCCATTTCGCTGAAGGACGTATCTGGTTCTTACTCTTTAAATATTGATATCACGGTGGATACAGATCCGTCATGTATGCAGGAAACTCACTTAATTAGCCCGAGTCCGCCTCGTTGTGTAGTGGTCAGCATTTCTGCCTTTCACCTAGGAAGTCTGAGTTTGACTCGGGGCTTTAGCAAGGAATTTAATTCTGGTCTGAGGGCTGTAACGTGATGCACTTAGCTTCGTGAAGCAAAACTGAGAAGAGGTGGTTCGATTCCTACCTCAAACATTCTAGAAGTGGTTTTCCGTGGCTTCCCACTTCCATTCCGGGAAAATGCCGGGATGGTACTGAACTCGAATTTAAAGATGCTCAGGATGACAAGAATGAATTTTTGGTTGTTTTGGTGAAATTTTGTAAAGATTAAAGCATTTTGAGTTATTGCACAATATCAGATTTTGATGAAGGCACAATGGCTTCAGATTGCAGCTAAGAGAAGAAAATGGCTACCCCAAGCCAAGATTTAACCTTGTCACGTGCCGTATATTTGCTAGAAATGGTATAGCAACAGACAGAGTTGAGTAGAGATGATTCTGATTGGTTAATCAAGTTTCTCAAGGCGCGATGGAAGAAGGGATTTTACTGCCCGTAATGAAGAGCTTGAGCTGATAACTATGCTGATATTTTGTTAAGAAGGGAGAAAACTTACATCTCTAATTATGGAGAAACGTCTAAATTAACAAGGATCATGATAAATACCATTGGAAGGAAGTTTGGAGACCATGTATGGATATACAGTATAAGCGAATATTCAGTCCCGCTAATTGGGGCGGTTTACTCATGAGGAGCCATGCCATTAGTTTCGATGTGGGGACGACGCGACTGATCTGACTGCCTTTGTGCGGAGAGCGGTTGAGTGAGTAGGACCTGTGTCACGTGAGGTCCCAAAAAGCCCAGAAATTAGGCGAGTGCGAGCGATCCGTATCACCTACCGTGAGGGAGCCGGTAACTCAGATCAGCCACAGAGCCGTGTTCGGTGAATGAAATTGCAGTTTACAAAAGTGCTTGAATATCAGATTCTGTGTGAACTAGCATTATGAAAGTACATTAATACTATTGAGAAACATAATATACACGTGCTGTATGAATGTTTCGGTTGAACTCCGAATATTTATAGTCGTATCGATAGAGAAAGCCAGTGGCGACAAAATTGCTTATCTTAGAAGCTACCAAGCCATTTTGTGCGCGATTCTTTGTGAAGCAAGTGAGCTATGGACTTGTAGTCAACGAGAGTGAGTGATGCACTTGAGTGGTATATGAACGTACAGATAACATTAGCCGTGGACGTAGTCATTTATACTATTCGATATAAATATATTTCAACGATGTTATATTCTCAAAAGTTGAGGGGAATGCTTATCTACGTTCATGAAGTGATCGCGATGTAGTTTTAAACCACAGATTCGCTAGGAATGTGTTTTTTTGTCGTGTAGCCTCCTGAGAGGCCGAGTGCAGGTCTTTCTAGTCGACGCCCGTGGGCGACCTGTGCGTCGGAATGAGAGATGGAATGGATGAAGATGAATGAAACTGGGCAAGGATGTGGAAGGATGCGACCGTGGCCTGTCAGAAGGTACTGTCCCAGCATTTGCCTGGTGTTGAAAATGGGAAACCACGGAAAACCATTTCAAGGACAGCCGACGGTGGGGCTCGAACCCACGCGTCTACCGAGTCAGCAGAGAGCTTGGCCCCTTGACCTAACGCAGCGCTTTAGCCCGCGTAGCCACTACTGTCGGTAGGAATGTGATGTATACTGACGAACTGGAATACCAAGCAACCAATACTAAGTCAAACTATCACAATGAAGAATAGTTATCGCAACTACACATTCTTTGTCTACATTACGGAAATACGCAGTCACGTCGTGTCGACATTCAACAAGATCCGAAGAGAAACAGGGTGTCCCGTTTCAATGCTTGAAGATTGGTTCAGCTCCGCTGAGGAAGAAGATGTTATAATTTGAGACCGGACGACGCAGTTCGATACTGGAGGCCCATGTTCGAGCCGTGACAATTCAGTTTTCCGGAGGAATAAGATGAGCTATTCAGAGTGTGGAGTGCTGTTCCCAACAGTATTTTCCACCACACTTATTCTACAAGATTCATCCCAAGGTAGAGAGTGATCTTCGTTCGTAGACGTTGATTGTAGTTTGCTGTATCTAGAATATTATTGAGTACTTTCACCATTTCAACACTTTTATTAATTTTATTCTTCAGTGAATATGTATTATGGCACTTCAGTATATTTTTCCATGATAGATATTTATTTATAAATTTCATCGTTTGAAGATTTTAATCCACGATTTGGATTTTATTGCATTTTGCATTTCGACATTCAACATTTACGAATTTAAGATCGTTTTCTTAAATTTCTTGGCTTTATTTCGGATTTGATAATTGATTGGAAATGTTATCGTAAGAGGAAAATTTAGATTAGGGGAAGATTCTTCGTAGATGAAACTGTTTGTTGACGTTCGATTGTATTTTATCATCGATCTTTGAAGAATATCTTTGCATTATTAAAGTATAGTTATACGTGGTATAACTTGAATGAAACTTGAAGCTACATTAAATATGATAAACATTCGGACTATTGAACGTTGTTCATGAATGAAATATTTTATTAGACATTTGAAAATTGTTCATATTTATTTAAAATAATTTATCAACATACATTAAAGATTTAAAATAGAAGAATTTATTCTACTTTACCGTGACATATCCACATAATTGAGTAGTCTATAAAACCTATTGCAACATTTTAATTAATAGTTGCTGATTTTAATATTGCATTATAGCAATAAATTGGTAGCGACAAGAGAGGTGTGATGAAACTGTATTATTATTAAATATGAACAACCATTACTTTAAATCGGATTAACAAGTAAACCAATTTTTCATCGCTGTTCTATAACTAAGAATTATTTTAACAACATGAGATGTTATACACTGTGAACATTGGGTAAAGCATTTATTGTCATTGAGAACTTATGTAACAGTTCCAAGAATGACTAGTAACAAAGAATACGTTTTTATATTACGAAGTACAGGATTATTGAAGCTATATTGTGTGTTAGCTGTTTTATGAAGATCTAATACGCATTTAACACCTGCCATTGAGAAAGTAATCGTATTTGGAGTATAATGGTGAACTTTATAGAGCATTGATGTTAAGAGAAGATTATTATACGTATTGTGAACGTATAACTGGAACGTATAATGTATTTTAAATCAGTGTGGATCTAAGAAAGATCATTGATGTATAACATCATATTTTAATCGACTTACAGTTGAATTGACAAATGTCATTGGCGGAAAATACTTATGAAAGGATTAAAATATAACTGGTTTGTTAATCCATATTGAACTATTACCAAGGATAAAGATTATTATCGTATGAGCTAAGCTTAATTGTTCGGCCATATTAGCATGAATATGACATGAAACCCTATGAATGTAATGATGATAATTTTATATAAACAAATGAAAGTTGATGTTAAGTAATAAAACAAAGCAATGTGATGGACGAATAGAAGAGAAAGTTATGTAAATAGATAATTACAATGACGATAAGTGGTATAAACAATTTAAATGAAAGTAAACAATACGTATACTAAAAGTAAACAATATTTGCAACATTTAATAAGTATAAACAATTTAAACGAAAGTAAACAGTACTCAGGAATAATTAAAAGAAGGATAAAGTTAATTAAACAATTAACCTTATAAACAGCTGATAGATTTAAATAAATAAATAAATAAATAATAATATTATTTATATTATTGGATAATATGCTTAAATAAATATTTATAATAATAAATATTGATTTGCGTTAATAAATAATTAGTGAATTTGTTTAATATTAATTGATATTAATATGTACAATTATTTGAACTTTCATTAATTATTTCCATATATTTTAAAAATAATTATAGGGATTTTGTGTAACAATTAAACATTTATTTATGTATTTGAAGGGCAATTAAACAATTTAATGACAATTTGGGGATGGATGTTCGAGGGACATGACGATGTTCTTTGTTTACATCAAGGATGTTTAACAATATAAATAGGTGGTCTTATGACAGATCAACATTTAGCAATTTGCATAAATATTGTGAATTTGTGAAAATTGAGAAATAGGAGAGAATATTAGTGGAAGATTTATGTCAAATTAACAGTGGAATTATTTTAAAATTTGTATTTTCGGAATGAAGATAAAGTTAAGAGAGATGTCAGGAACAGCTGATTGCTTGACAAGTTTATAGTCAATTTCAGCAATAATATACTACGAGTATATTTATTCAGAGGTCATGTATAGAGTAACAGAAAGTAACGAATTTTATTTTGGAATTCATATTTTAAATTTTAAATTGAATTATTTCTTTGAAACTCAGAAACAGCGGATTAGTGTCTACTTTGCGGAACAGCTGATCAATGTTTACGTTTAAGAAGTAGTGGACTTCTAATCTTAGATGGACATTTATAATCATCTCGTTTTACTATTTAACAAGCGTGCTCATTAAACATTTTACGGAACTGATTTAAATATTGGATGGTTGTTTTATTAAACTTAATTTGTTTGTTTAATTTTTAATACATTTTATTTTAGTTGGTTTTTATAAACATGACTTGAATGATTTATTTGAATTATGGAGGGAGATTGTGTTTTGGAGCGGCTTAAGGTTTAGGTAAGCCCCTTGCTATGCCCCATATGCCCCGAGAACCGTACGTTTCTCGTACTCTCCACTTTTTTAGTTGGTTTGCCCAGTTTTTATTCTTCAAAACACAATGCAGAACATACCTATCCCCATGTAGCTCTTGTCGGTAGGATATTCAGGTTCATCTAGGCGGGAAACTCACGATTCTACAATCCAGCTGATCTTCGGATACGACGAGCGGCTTTTCATGGTTTATTCGGTTACAGTACCTAGAGTAAGGCCACGGCCACTTCCTGTCCAAATCCTACCTAGATTACAAATACACACACTAGTACAGAAATCACAGTAACACAGGTTATCAGACAAATTCTTCACATAGGCTTACCCAAGTACACGGGACTACATGGCCACGATGTCGCAAAATTATTCCCATGTGATTTGTTTTTGTTGACCGAGTCGATTTAAAAGGAAGTGGACCAATTAACAGGATTTTACTGTGTGACATTCATGGCAATAGTTTAATAGAAGAAATAGCCGAGTGGGTTGTTGGGGACTGATAATGGTTTCTGGCTAGAAGAGAATTCGTAACTAACTAGATTCTTACTGTCTTTCTTATCTA
The DNA here is from genome assembly GCA_946902985.2 of Meconema thalassinum. Lineage (NCBI taxonomy): Eukaryota > Metazoa > Arthropoda > Insecta > Orthoptera > Tettigoniidae > Meconema > Meconema thalassinum. The sequence goes on along the minus strand of OX336389.2, from coordinate 1,063,351,289 downwards.
TGTAAATCCAATTGTAATTCTCATCTTCGTTTGTTGGCCAGTTATCCCACTATATACCGTCTTGCATTTTCACTGTTGTACATCGAGCAGTAGATTGCAGTTTACTGCCGGTAAAGGAAGCAGGCTATAGTAGGTAGTCATCTTTTTTATGACGCTGATGCGAGCATTCACCCGGGGTGCCATTCCGTACCAGTTTTGTGGCTCCCTTTCATCAGGTGGGTGAATGTACTGTATTGAGGCAGCAGGGATAACTACGTGGGTGTGTGGCCCCATAGCTAATTGATTAACATGCTAGGCATAAGTCTAAAGTGTCCAGGTTCGATTTCCGCCCGGGTCATGGGGATTTTAATCTGTTGTGATTGATTTCCCTCAACTCTGGAATTGGATGTTTGTAACATCTTCATAAAATCAATACCAAAATTAAGGCGCATAAATGGTAAAACAAATGAATTATCTCAAATGAAAACAAAGATGGGTGAAAATGGTTTGTGTATTGTGTGTATTGGATTTGTCCGATAACCTGTGATTCTGTGATAGCTGTAATAATGAATGTATAAGCCATTCAAGATACGAGTGCTACTGAACTTGGCTGCGCCAACGATTGTTGCTTATAACAGCAGCAGGAGCCTTGGGGGACACAGCGATGACGGATTGTAGTCACCACATAAGTCAAGCAGCATTCCACGCACTACTTGTGTTAGACAGAAGTTATATCGTGAATTGTGAACGGAAAAATTAATAATAATTGGCGAATTATGAATTATGCGTTTCTAATTGTTTCGCAACAACACAGCTAAGCGTAACAGGAGTACAAGTTACCACGGAGAGTGAGGCTACGGGAGCTGAGTCATTAGCTACCCACGCGAGAAGACATGCTTGTATTTCTTGCTGTTCCCACTGGAGTTCGCACACGACCCTATCCAGAAGTAACAATAATATCGTATGACCTCGGGTGCCATGTGCAAGCTTTGTAATTTGACACCCAGAGGGTAGCTTGCATGTCGAATTTCGTTGTTCCTTGAAGCACTATGAAAGTCAAGTAGGTTAAATAACTAAGCTCCTTGAACTCTATAGCGCTATCTAATAGAGAAATGAGGAACTTGGTGTTGGTGGAAACTCCCGAGATTAATTTTGCCATTATGAACACGGCCTACTGAATTCAAATGTGTTCTTTAACATGCCAACATCGTAAGACATGCGTGTCGTATTTTTGCCGCCTTTCAAAAATCACTTACCACGGCCAGCGAAGCTGACAACTTGGGGTTAGTAGACCGACACGCTAACCACTTACCCACCGTGGCAAGCTTATCCAGAAGTAAATAAAGAACAGTTCCCACCTTGGTCACCGGCACTCGTAACTGTAATAAATAAGGTCTAGTAAATGGTTATGATGATTATTATTATTGTTGTTTTAAAGGACGAGGTCATCTACCCCAGCAATGAAGGGTAGGTGCCCCGGGAGTTGAAATAGGTTACCAAGCTGCTATTAGCCTGAAGGGTGTGTTGAAAAACTTGATGAAAATACACACGTATGATGCCAGCTGCGCCTGTGTCAGGATTCAAGCCTTGAATCTGCTGACTTCGAGCTCCTCATTGCAGTAGTGGGCTACTCTTTGGTTTCGTCCTCTTTGTGTAAAAATAGTAATTCTGATGATCATTGAATGACTTTTTTATTTTAGAGACACCGGGCCGGGTTGACAAACGTTTACCCTGCACACTAGAGTGGTTCAACTGACATGGATTCTCCCTTATTTCTGACTGACTGTCTGGGACTTCAGCAATAATTTTCTGGCCATGAAACAGAGGCTACTTCCAAGACATGGCTTTTTTCCTGCTCTAGTGAACAAGACGTTGTCCCTATTGATGGTGATCAGGTGCCATCAAGTCGGCGTCGACTCCCAGCGACTGCTTGGATGGACTGTCTCCATATGATTCGGTCTTCAGCCATATACTTCAGATTCTTCACTGACATATTCATGTTGGATTTGAAGGAGTCGATGCATCTCAATGCTGGCCGCCCTCGTCTCCGAGGCCCTTCCACCTTTCCAAGCATAATTGTCATTTCAAACGAATAAGAACATCTCATAATGTGTCCAAAATATGACAGCTGTAATCTAGTTATCAATGCTTCAAGAGACAGATCTGGTTTGATTTTTTGAATTAACTTACACATACATTTGTCTTCTTGGCTGTCCAAGGAATGCGCAATATCCTTCTCCAACACCAGAGCTCAAAAGCATCAATATACCTCCTATCTCGTCTTCTTATGGTGAACTTGAGATCTGAACTTGAGAAATCTCATAAAATGCTCAAGCAATTGGATTAGCGTTTATATACAACAGCAAACTTGTGGTTTTATGTACTTGCTATTCTGGTATGGTACTCACAATTCTACGTGAAATTCCAACCATATGCACTATATACGATACTTTATTTTGAAAATCTCAACAGAAATTGCTAAGATTCGATCCACGACTGCCTTGGTGAAAGCTGATGATAATGCCACTGAGCTATCACCCTCCCTATTGAGTTTAATAAAACTGTAAGGTAAGTATTCATTTTGCTAGTGACGGACGTGTTTTATGACTGAGGTGTGTGTACTTTGCACGATGAATGGCTGATAGATTAATTTCTAGGGAGTGTGGGAGTTGTTCAAAGTCACCCGCTCTAGCTCTTCACAGCGGAAAACTTCACCGTGAAGGAAAGAACAAATCGTATTAATCCGAGTACAGGGCTTAGCATTTGAACGCTAACCTGAACCTCGAAATACTTAAAATGAGAATTGAAGTATTTAGGATATTTATTTATTACTCACATTTTATTTATTTATGTATTTATTTATTTATGTATTTATTTTATTAATTTATATTTTTATTTATTTGGGGAGCATGATGGCGCAATGGCTTAGCTGCTCGTCTTTCACCCGGATGGCCGGGGTTCGAATCCCGGTGACAGCGGAGTGGGATTTTCAACTGAAAAATCACGTGGCGTCAGGAAGGGCATCCGGTCTTAAATACCCGGCCAAAACCAAAATGAGCCTGGTTGGCTCCGGCGACCCCAATTAATTGGGAAAAGCCGAAGAAAGTTTAGTTTTATTTATTTATTTATATATTTATTTATTTGCTAGTTACGATGTTATTATTAAGATTATTTTATGATTATTATTATTATTAATAATAATATCATTTATGTGCTTTACTCATGAAGAAGATGATTAAGATGAAGATGAAGGTGAAGATGAAGATGAAGAAGATGAATGTGTTGGCAGTGTATAGCCTACACTCCACAAAATGGACCTATGCTTGCCGGTGGTGGTTGGTGAATGAAGGCTATAGCAGCCTTCCATAGCTGAGCAATCCCAGAGAAGAGGTCAAAGTAAATCAGCGTAGAAATCTTGTTTCGTATCAGACCACCTAACAGGGATGGAAGGAATCTGGGTAGCGTCAAGGTTTAGGCGCGGACACGGCCACTAACCACCACGCTTGTTGTTCGATATTTGTATGTAAGAACATCTGTCCATGAGATGAAGACTATGTAACTATGCATCAAGCAAAGCAGTTTTAATGAGATCTTTTATTAGGAAATAATCTACTCCCGAAAGTACTCCATGTCAGCAAAACCATTGCCATGTAGTCACAGAGGGTTCGGAAGAAATGTTCTACTATTTGAGAGATATTTCTATGAACGATTGTTCCCACAGAGAAATGTATGAGCAAACCATCGGTTCATTTAAATCTGACTCACGCTTATATATAATAATACCATTGAGAATGTATAACTTTGACATTTTTCCCGCTCTGCACCATTCTGCATTCCCTATCTTTAAGAACAGGTAGTAATTCTCCATTCTGCCATACAGGGTCCTAATGCAAACCATATTATGTCTACGATATTATTAGTGTCGTATGAACCGGATTGATATTCTCTTTTTTGCCGACAACTGAGGCAGCATGGACAGGTCTACGATGTGACACTGTACTTTGCACTTCACGTGTTCATCTATCAGAATCATTGAGGTCATTGCTGTGCGCCCAAAGTCACGTCTTCTCTAGGAACATTTGAGACCTCTCGATGTGTAACCAGACGCCTGGTGCAGTTAGGTGTTCTCAGCCGTACTCAAAATTAGTTGGGACTAAGATTTAGAAACATCAGCTATCTGTATGTTGGCTATTTTATGAAGAAAATAATTTACATCACATTTAATGCCAAAACACATGCAGTTAATGTGAAGCTGATATATTAGGAAATGGTCAGTTGCTTCAACATTATGGGAAAGTTGTTCTTTTGTTGTGGATGTTGAAAGCTATTCCAGCAACAATTACGTATGTGAACAGAGTTTGTTTCCATATGAATAAGAAATAGACTGACTATATCGATATTTCTATATTGGCATTGATGAAATTAATAGATTTCTTGAAATGTTCAAATAATTTCCACCCTTTTAAAGAACTGTGTCTCACAGGGATGAGTTTCTTTTTCTGGTGTGGCTCTTTTTTCTGTTATTGATTAAAGGCTGAAGTGTAGATGTGTATACTATCAGTGACGTGATGGGTCATAAAGTCCTCCTGGGGTGAAGTAATGGTCCATGCAGTTCATACTGGTGGTCACATCGCATAACCTACGACTTTGTATATTCGATGTATTTAATACCTGTTTCGTGATTTATCTGCCGTTGACATTTCTAGGAACCCTCAAACAATAAATAGTCTCAGGCGTGAGTGGCGTGTTATGAGTGAATCATGTGGAATTATATCAAAGAAAACGGCTAGTTCGTTGATTGTGCGTGGTGAGACACATGCACGAGACGTCCCAAAGGAAGCAATTCTTGATATCCATCACTTTCTATAAATTCGTTTGAAGTCCTGTCACACACCGATCTGCAAATATCGCCACCAGTCATTCATTGAATTCACAGTCGTTTCAAAGACACAAAACTGGACAAGGTCGTAGACATTTTACAACCAAGATCGTTGACTTATATTGCGTCACCTCCATTTGTCGTTGATGAGCTGTTAAACCAAGAGATCTTAAGCACGAACCCTTAAGAGATTTTGGTATGGTGGAGGGAAGGAAACGTTTGATTCCAGGAACGATTGAGTTCCCACTTGACATCGCAGCACCGAGCAGGTAAGCATCACAAATTCGAACTTGTTCTTGATAAAATTATCCCATTTTAGGATATGAGCCGTAGTCAGTTCCTGAAAGATACCAGATGGAGCTTTTCAATAAATGTACAGTATTAATGCTCAATGCAGTTTATGTCCAAGGATACTTCAGCCACCCCATTCTCCGGATACTATTGTGTCTCCTGGATTGATGAGTAGAATAATGCCTTCCACTAGAGTAAATCCCTCATCCACAGTAAGGGATTGGAGGATGTAATTTGTGCAGACCAAACCTGTCATCTTACCCTGGGTCAAGTTAGTGGTTTGCGATGAACAAATATGACGCCACCCTAAACATGGGAAATATCCCTGCTGCTGATGGTGCTCCAGGATGAAGAGGTGCATTTTCTATCTTCTAAGCATCTCCAAACTGTAATGCTTCCGTTGTATGGTTTCGTGTTAATGGTTCCCCGTCAGCAAGAAGCGGACGCTCCCATGGTTCCCGATAATATTGGCAATGCGCTGTTACTGATATGATAAAAGCTTCCATATCCAAAGTGGATAGTCAAAGAGGAGATAAAAGTACAAATCTCCTCGACAGGAGATTCACACATTCACTTCGGTAGCCCTCCGAAGATCCTGGTACAAAGAAGACAACACGTGGAAAGCAATAACTATCAACCAACTCCGTGCATTATTTCCCATGGGTCAATTGTCAGTGAGCAACACTTTGTGTCTCTCACAATTGTTTTCACATACGTAATTTATTACTTTGAATTACTCCAACTGCTACTTACTGGAATTCCTTTGCAACAGCGTTACAGTGGTTCATTGCAAGTAAATGTACTCTTGATACTGTATGTTCACCTTGTTCCTATCCGTGTTGTCCCCACAAAACCCAAACCAAAAGTAATGTAGTAATAGACACGACAAACGCCTCCTAATGGACAATTGGGAAGCTCATTTCCGAAATGTATTATTATAGCCTCCTAAGCATTTATTTTGAAACGTTTGTAGTATAAGAAATATTCAAGAAAACAAGGTGGGTTTGGTACTTTTTGGCACTGAAATTCCAAATATTTGCATGTTAAAGGCTTACATCTCACTACAACTATCAGAAACTTCGAGAAAACTTAACTGCATTTATGTACGTAATAATAAAAAATGAGTTATTTACAGTGAAGCCACACACAGAACAATAATCTGAAATAATTAATTCCGTAATTTTGGAACAAAACAACATGCAATTCTAAAACAAAACATCCCGTCACACGTAATATTGCCCGGTCATGTTCCTGCTCGTTGTCACGTGCCCCAGGATTGGCTCCTTATTGGCTGCATATATACTGCATGTTTTGAGCAAATTATGCTACGGGATTTGGTATATATTGACAGGAAGCACTGAAATATTGCTTCTATGATTCCTTATCGACTGACATTAAGCACGATTTTAAAGGGTCTGTTTGACATTGAACGGGCCTTTTTGACAATTTCATTTGCTTTCATACTGTGGAGCTTTAATTATAATCTCAATCTGTCATTTTTTATTTGGTACTCTTTGGGAATACGCTTTTAAAATAATATCTTACCCAATCCTCTCTCATGGGGCGTGATGGCGCAGTGGTTAAGCTACTTGCATCTCACCATTACGGGCCGGGTTCAATTCGCGGTTAATACTGTACATGTGAAACTTTCGAAGTGAATGTCAAGTCCTATGGTTTTTTTTTTTCAAGTAATAGAGGGAGGTCTTCCTTCCTCTTGCTTGTCTAATAACGTAAAGTGTTAGGGTACCGTAGCATTTTTACTTCATCTCTCTCCTGAAGATAATTGAGTTGTCCAGTTGCAAATCCCGTTTAATCTCATTTTTATGAGAAACGTTTCTCTGGACTTTGTCTCACGTATCTTTTGTCTTTGTTGTTTTCTACTTTTTTATTTTTGATGTGTAACATCTTTCCACTCGGTTGCTGGATATTTTTGTGGGAGTGATTTTGAAAAACGGGACGGAAGTGGATCGGAACGATCGAGGTGGCACCAGCTGGCACACTTCCGTTCGATCGAACGGAAGTGTGCTCGAACGAAAGTGTGCTAGCTGGCAGTGGTGGATCGAACGGAAGTGTAAGACGCACTGCGAACTCGATCGATCCAGCCGGCAGTGGTAAGATCCAGCCGGCAGTGGTAAGAGAAACAATGAGCGCGCGGTGTCGGAAATTGATACCATGACGTACTCTCTTGGCCATATGGAATGTATATGACATACTGGACGGTAAACGCTCATGCGAACTCTGGTGTCAAGTGATTGAAACAAGCACATGGTACATGTTCGAAGTCTTCGTAACAATATTTTAATGGTAAAATGCCTTAAAATCAAACATTGTAAGTAGTCGGCATTGCCGGTATTATGTTTCTACGCAATGGCTATTCAAATATTAACCCATATAACGGTAATGCAGTCATCAATATAACACAATCATTGTGGTTATACGAGAATTGAGCAAGCCTTCATGAACTATTGCTGAATACATTCTCTTTACTCACAAGAGGGCCTATTCATAAGGCATTTTAAACTCAATTTCACGCAGGAACATTATCGAAACAAGCAAAATATAAATGAAACTTAACTCCGTAATGCAGTATTATTGGAACGTGGAAATAAGTCACCATATTGTGCACAATGTTTGCGTAGTCGAAATACCCGTGGGGTTATCGCCTATGACTGTGAATCTAGAGATCTCGGTTTCGAATCCCGGACGGGGTAGATATTTTTGCTACCAGATCATTTTAAACGATATTTATCATATCAATATGACTCATTTTAACAGAATCCATATGAAATTACGTGTTGGTCTGTGAATCAAGAGATCCTATGTATAAGGAATTTAAGGTTATGAGCGGTGTCGCGTCTGTTAATCTAGTTGATCCATATCGTATTCTTTATTTAGCTAGTGCTGGTGGAAGTTACAAATCATCTAATAAAATCAGTTCCGTATTATAAACTACAATATCTGTAAAACACTCCCTTTTACAATATATTAATATTTGTGCCAATAATAGTATAAAATACCGGTGTGTCAACAATTTCACGTGAGGTTTCTTCTATGTCAGATGTTACACATCATATGCGACTACTGTAAAGCTAGTAATTTTGTTTGCTTTGTGTTTTTGGTTTTTGGTTTTGTGTTTGCTTTGTGCTTTTGCTTTTGAATTTTACTTTTTGCTTTTCTTTCTTGGTTTTTTTTTTGTTTTCTGCTTTTGCTTTTTTGCTTTTTGCTTTGTGTTTCTTCTTTTTTGTTTTCTGCTTTTGCTTTGACGTTTGCTTTTGAATTTTGCTTTTTGCTTCGTGTCTTTTGTTTTTGGTTTTGTGTTTGTTTTCTGGAAAATCAAAATTAAACAAAATAAACAAAACAAAATGAAAATAACACAAATCAAAATAAAAACTAAAATAAAACAAAATAAACAAAACAAAATCAAAATAAAACAAAACAAAATAAAATAACTTAAATAAAACAAATAAATAAATAAATAAATAATAATAAAATAAAACAAAACAAAATTAAATTAAACACAACAAATCAAAGCAAAACAAAATAATGTAAAATAAAATAAAATAATTGAATAATTTTCTACGACATGATCCTTATTCACAAGTGGATTAAACGACTTTTGCAAATGGACGACTCAATTCATAGCATACTACCCAACTTTACCTTTAATGTGATAAATGAAACAAATAGAGTCTGCGTATCACAGTTCCTAGAGGCACTGGGCTTCTAACTGGAAGAGAGTGGGTAAGGTAGTGAGTTTTAGAAATAATTCCAGAAACGTCAATAGCCCTGGAGTTCACTAAGCCTAGAACAGAAATGAGTAAGGTACCATGGTAATTCCTGGGAGACAAAATGGCCGGGCTTGAAGCTAACAACTCCTTTCCATCTAGTACCGTTGTCTCAAAATAAGTGGAAGCTTCTACCTTTCCATGGCTTGCACGTACCGCAGTTATATTTGCTATACTTTAATATAATCCCGTACCGTACCTCCTCTTGGGAGCCACTTGATTTGAACTGGGTGGCCAACTAGAAGCACTTGACTTGTTCGAGGCCTCTTAACTGTGCAGTAATTGGCTTTTGTCATGCACACACATATCATGATAGTGCATTACAAGACTCTTGATTCGCTGTTCATGTAGGTCACATGGCAAGCCACTAGATTAACGCAAGTATATGGCCACGATACACAGTACCGCCCACTGCAAACACATAAACCTCTCTTCAGTAGGTGCTACGAATAGAACACACATATATTACGTTGAAGGAAACTGACCAAGTTAGACTGTGCTTTCTTAAGTTTGAAAAAAATAGATCACAAAACTAGAATACCTCAAACAATGCATAAAGTCAACCAACTCGGATGAAAATTTTCATGGAGTGCTTAAGGCTGGCTCTACTCCCGATTACAGGCTACTCACTTCCTAACAACCGACAGAACGTGTTACGTGTTACGTGCTTGTAGCCTAAAGATAAGTAGGCCTATATCAGAATTAGAAAAATTTCTCCGACGTATGTGCGAAGAACAACATTCTTCATCCTTCAGAATGGCTTTTCGGTTTTTTTGAGAGTTATACGTTTCTTGAGTTATGAAGTTTCCCCCAACAAGCATGGTTGGCATTTTCAAAGATTTGTTCGGAATCTAACGGATTCATCAACTGGCCTTGAATTCTCACACCAGTATATTAACATTATTTTTCTGTTATAGAAGAAAGTCATGTGACAAGGTTCGAGAAGTATTGTAATGCACTGACCAAAATATAGAAGAGAAATAATTAACTTGTACTACCCATATCTTCACTTACAGGCACGCCAGTAGGGGAGTAGTGGGGATCCTAACCCGCCGGGTGCTCAAAGTAAGTACATCCTCAGCCATGTAATATTTCCGATAGCTCGTTGACCCATGGGCATACGACATGTCGTAGGACTCGGAGTGACGACCCTTTTTCTATGGACGACTCGTTATATTTTTTAAATTTGTTTTGAAAATTTTTGTTTTTGAAAGTAGGCGATATCTCCAAAAAAAATCATGATAGAACGTTGTGCAATGGCTGAAACAAATGTCCCTATGTCCTTTATCGTTAGAATAAAACTTAATATGTTTTACATTTTTTTCCAAAAGGATCAATTTCGAAAGTGGGCTATATTTCAGAAACTAAGAAATTTACAAAAAAGTGTGTTTGACATAAATGAAAGGCCATTGCCCCCTTTATCTCCAAAATAAGTTTGAAGTCTCGAAGACAAAAACTGTGTATAGTAGTGGGGCAATGTCACATCTACTTATAGTCGCGTGCGTGCTTGAATACGGATGGCTATGTTGGAAAAGGGTTGTGTTGGGTAAAGGACTAGGGTTAGAAGGTCGAGTGAGGTGTCGTTTTAATGGTATTTTTCCACTCTATCGGATGGTGAGGTTATTTTTTTAATCGGTGGATTATTGGAAAACTCTATTTTTGACATTTTTGGTAATATATCGCGAATCAATAAAGCTACAACGATGATTCAGGTGTCATTTTATTCGGTGCGTGATCCTCTTGACGATGATGCATGTGTTGAGAATGATGGAAACCAATTTTGGGGTAGAACCCATGATTTTAGACTTTTTGTTATATCTTGCAAACCAATAAGGCTAGAGGCGTGTACCAGGTGTCAAAGGACTTGTGGTGACGTCCCTGTGTGGAATGAAGTATTTATGTTTCCAAAATAATTTAACAAAGGGCCTAACGATACACAGTTTGAAAAAAAGAAATTGAATTTTAAAACTTTTTTAAAAATTTAATTAAGAGTGGTAGTTGAGAGAGAGAGAGTCGGTACCGGTTATGTGAGTGTGTTTAAACGAGCCTATCGCTCGCCATGGTGGCTGTGCTCAAAAGAGCAATCGACATTCCGACAGGACGGCGGGGTGGCATACGACGGTTCGTTTTCCGATCCTTGTTATGGCGGACTGATTGACGTTAATATCCCAAAACGCGTGAAGAGTGCTATGATTTTTTTACCCCTGAAGGGGATCTTTAAACGTGTTAGTAAACTGTTATCAGTGACATGACTCTATGGCGTTGACATAGACTTATAGACTAGCAGACGCTTATAGGATATGAAAACCTATAACGTTTCTGTCGACCAAGCGATGTCAATGTAGACAAGAAATGAATGTAGATGAAGGAATTATAATTCTGTGATGAGACAAAGCTGGCTCTATATATATGACAACAGAACTTGTATGTGTGTTGTGGATGGATTGAGGAACAGACTGCAGTACGTGTGACCAAACAAGAAATGATATTGTCTGCTGGCTTGCTGGCTGCGTATCTTATCAAGCTTGAGGTATGCGCTGACCTGACTTAGCAACAGTGCAATGGAAAAGTACAGAGAGACAGACGACACATGAAGGTCAAACGCTAAGAATGGATCTGGCAACAGTGTCAGAAGGAAAACGTACAGACCATGCAACTCATCCTCTCAATCGCCACCGGCACAACTAATAGCCGGGCGAGAGCAGTGATGGGGAGTGGTGGGAGGTTTCTCACAGTGACGCTGTGCTGGCTGCAAAGACGTGGCCACCAACCACAGGAAACATTCATCATCAAAATTTTCAATGTTAACCACAGCCTTTTTCGATGCTATTGCCTGTGGTGTTCGAATGAAGCTAGACCCAGCATTGAAAGGATTGAATTGACAAATGTTGATTTTCAGGTGATGAATTTTGTCTAACGCAAGACCACTGGGTCCTTCTTGCAGTTTATCGAATTTATTGAGCAAGGCATTGACCACATGGGTTCCATACCACTTTTCTAAATTATGGGCTATGAAAAGCTCTTGCATTCGACTGCAAATATAAAATTTCTGTTTATGTTCCACGTCCTTCTTTTTATATAAAAAATCACACAGGAGTTCTGTGTTCACCTTTAAAGCTGTGTGCAACCCTTGTGCTGTACAAATTTGATCCTTAAAAGTGTCAAATCATGACTCTAAAATTTCTTTAGGAATCAAACTTAACGTAACATTTTTTCCACGCCACCAGAGAATACACGGGATTAAGAACAAAAATCAAGGTGTTGCCAAGTAAAATTATTCACAGCGGTAGAATGCATCATTAAAAAAAAGACAGTCTTACCTGAGTTTTCAGCCGTCGGCTGCACGACAATGGTTCCTCTCTCTACTCTGGTGCTATAGCGGTAAAGCTTTTTTATTCCCAACACTCTAAAAATTAACTAAAATAAATCTTCATAAGTATATCAATTCCAAATAGTACATGCATTTCATAAATAAAATATGGTATTAAACAAATCAAGCAGGTTATATAAAAAGTAAATCTCACCTGGGTTTGTAAAAGCCTTGTTTTATTCTCTTCTGGTGGGCTAGCGTAAAATGGTATGTCTGTCCCTCTTTTTCTCTCTCTCTTTATCTCTCTCCCATGTTCACCCAGTTTCTATAACAAATAAATAAATAAAATTCATTAATCACCTCATCAATTAATCCATCAATCAATCAATCAATTAATCATTCTCAGTAAATATACAGGGTCATCAGTTTGGGATGTCAGAAAAGAAAAACGCTATACACAAGAAACTATGCAAATGTATTGCTTGTTAACGGTACATACGTGTTAAGGAGAGTCTGGAGTTTGTGTCACAGCACATAAGCACTCATCATGTCCACCATCGCGCACGCGGCACAAATGATACCTCGAATCCATGTTGCGCCACGTGGCACGCAGCATTTCTGAAGTGATTTGCTGAAAGTCCGCTGTAATCTCCCTCCGTAAGTCAGCCAGATTTTGTGGTCTTTGTGCGTACACTGTCGACTTGACGTAGCCCCATACAAAGAAATCTGGAGGAGTTAGGTCAGGGCTAATAGGAGGCCATGTGATAGGTCCATCACGGCCGCACCAGCGATCGTTGAAAATGAGGTTTAATTGTTCCCTCACCATGATAGCCCAATACGGTGGAGCACCATCCTGTTGATAGATAATCATGTCCAGTATCCTATCTTGCTGTAATTGAGGGACCACATACTGCTCGATCATGGCAAGATAATTGACGGCAAGAACAGTCTCCTCCGCAAAAAAGAACGGTCCGTAGACTTTCTCAGAGGTCACTCCGCACCACACATTCACTTTAGGGCTGGCTCTTTCGAGTTCGTATGAGACATGTGGATTTTCTGTTTCCCAAATGATGCAGTTATGCGTGTTGTCTCGGCCAGTCATATGGAATGAGGCTTAGTCCGTGAACATCCATTGTTTTAACAATTGATCGTCACCTTCCTGCCGCTCACACATCGTTGTAACAAAACTGTGTCGAGCTCCGTAATTCGGCAGTGTCAATGCTTGCAGGTGCTGCATACGGTATGGACGCATGTGAAGATAACGTCTAACAATCCTGTGACATGTTGTGTATGGTGTATTCTGCTCTGTTGATAAGCGGGTGAGTGACTTCCGTGGACTCTGCGTCATGGCTTGTCGAATATCTTCCTCCTTGTTGCTATCACGCCGCCTCCCACCTGTGTGAGGCATCTGCAGTCCATTTTCCAAAAACATGTTGTACCATTTAACAATGTCCCAATGTGATGGGACATCCCTAACGTTGTACTGACGTCTGAAAGCTCACTGGGTCTTCACTACACACGAAAATTTGGCATACCATACGACACACTGAGCGCGTTGTTGTGGTGTAACGACCATCTTCACTCAACTCTGTAACAACACTGAGCACTGAGCGCGCGCTAACTTGTACCGCCCTGTACCTGACATCTGGTGATTGCACTATGAACTACACTACTGCGTTGTCTCGCGGAAGTCATTGTTGCAAAGAGAATCATTGTTATCTCCCATCATTGTCTCGTACATTATAGAAAATTGCATAGATATATATGCATTAACATAATAGCTATAACGTTATACTTTTCTGACATCCCAAACGGATGACCCTGTATAAATAAATAAATAAATAAATACGTTACTTACAGTGAGTCCCAGTATTTTTCCGTCAACACATGCAAAAAAGAAACTGTTCAAACCAGAGCAAGTGTTTGTACTGCAACGTCTAACAAAGTAATTATATAGTTTGTGACATGACATCCTCAAGACTCTCTGTTCCCCTCCCCTCCCCGTCCCCTCCTTCCAACCACTGCTGTTTACACACCACTCGCCAGGCTATTGGTGGTGATGTGAACCAGAGCTCTCTCGTTTCCCTCTCCTTCACTCCCCGCCCCTCCCCTCAACTCCCCCCTCCACCACCCACCACTCCCCATCAAAGCTCTCGCCCAGCTATTGGCTGTGGCGGTGGCGATGGTGGAGATGAGTTGCATTGTCTGTACGTTTTCACTCTGACACTGTTGCCAGCTCCATTCTTAGCGTTTGACCTTCATCTGTCCTCTGCCTCTCTGTACTTTTCCATTGCACTGTTGCCAAGTCAGGTCAGTGCATTCCTCAAGCTTGATAAGATTCGCAGCCAGCAAGCCAGCAGACAACATCATTTCTTGTTTGGTCACTCGTACTGCAGTCTGTTCCTCAATCCATCCACAGCACACATACAAGTTCTTTTGTCATATATATAGATCCAGCTTCGTCTCATCACAGAATTATAATTTTTTTCATTTACACTCATGTCTTGTCTTCATTGACATCGCTTGGCCGACCGATACGTTATAGGTTTTCATATCCTTCAAACGTCTGCTGGTCTACAAGTCTATGTCAACGCCATAGAGTCATGTCACTGATAACAATTTACTAAAACGTTTAAGTTCCCCTTCAGGGGTAAAAAAAATATAGCACTCTTCACACGTTTTGGGATATTAGCGTCAATCTGTCCGCCATAACCAAGATTGGACGAACCGTCGTATGCAGCCCCGCCGTCCTGTCGAAATATCGATTGCTCTATTGAGCACAGCCACCGTGACTGGCGACAGGCTCGTTTATACACACTCACATAACCGGTCTCTCTCTCTCTCTCTACTACCACTCTTAATTAAAATTTAAACACGATTTAAAAATCAATTTCTTTTTTCAAGCTGTGTGTCGTTAGGCCCTTTGTCAATTTTTTTTGGAAAAATAAATACTACATTCAAAACAGGGACGTCACCACAAGTCCTTGAGCACCTGGTACACGCCTCTAGACTTATTGGTTTGCAAGATATTACAAAAAGTCTAAAATCATGGTTTATACCCCAAAATCGGTTTCTATAATTCTCAACACGTGCATCATCGTCAAGAGAATCACGCTTCGAAAAAAATGACACCTCAATCATCGTTGTAGCTTTATTGGTTCGCGAAGTATTACCATGAATGTCAAAAACAAAGTTTTCCAATAAACCTCCGATTAAAAAAATAACTTCACCATCGGATGGAGCGGAAAAATACCATTAAAATGGCATCTCACTCGACCCTCTAGCCACAGTCCTTCACCCAGCATAACCCTTTTCTAACATAGCCATCCGTATTCAAGCGATTCAAGTAGATGTCCCATTGCCCCATTACTACACACAAGTTTTGTCCTACAGACTTGAAACATATTTTGGGGAGAGAGGGGTAAATAACTTTCATTTATGTCAAATACACTTTTTTGTAAAATTCTTAGTTTCAGAAATATAGCCCACTTTCAAAATTAATTCGTTGGTAAAAAGAATTTAAAAATATAAAGTTTTATTCCAACGATAAAGGACATACAGACCATTCGTTTCAGCCATTGCACAACGTTCTTAGTTTTTGGAAATATCGCCTACTTTCAAAAACATTTTTTTTAATATAAGATGCGTTCAAAAAGTAACGAGCCGGAGGCTGGAATGCGCAAACCGGTGACGACATTGGCTAATCGTGGCGTGTGTAACGAGGTGTGGTTCCGACCAGAGCGTGGGAGGTCACAGCCTTTCACTAGAGGGCACGCGTGTACGTCATGTGACGATACAAAGTGAGCAGCAGCATGCATCAATCGTCCAACGCTGCCAGTCGCATTGCAAATAGTGACATGGAGGCGTCAACCGAAGAGCAAAGAGGTGTTGTCCGGTTTCTGACAGCGGAAGGCGTAGGGGGAACGGACATTCATCGCCGAATGTCACAAGTGTACGGCGAACACTGCGTGTCCCTTGCAAGGGTCAAGGCATGGCACAAGCGCTTCAGGGAAGAATGGGTGTCGTTGGCCGATGATGCCCGGTCTGGCCCACCCCTCTGCATTACCGATGACAACGTCCAGCTGGTTGATGCACTCATTACCCAGGACCGCCGAGTGACAGTGAACGCCATAGCCGCCGTGGTCGCTCCACGACGATGCACGACCTCATACGGCCAACACAGTTGCGGCACTCCTGCAGAAATTCAAATGGGAGGTTCTCGGCCACCCTCCATACAGTCCTGACCTCTCTCCCTGTGATTACGCCATGTTTGGTCCCCTGAAAAGGGCTCTTCGGGGCCAACGATTCACCACGGACGCCGACGTCCAGCTGTATGTGCGGAACTGGTTTGCATCGCAGCCCAGGGAATTTTATGAGACAGTCATTCACCGCCTCGTGTCACAGTGGGACAAGTGCCTCAATAGCCAGGGCCAGTACTTCTAACATACAGGTACTGGTTTCTGTTATTATGCCTCCGGCTCGTTACTTTTTGAACTCACCTTATACAGGGTTTCTATAAAAGAACTCCGGGGTTTTAAAAAATCATATCTTAATAACTGTGGAAGATAGCAAAATGTAGTTAATTTCTCTGTAACGAGTAACTCATCAAGTTTTACTCATACCAATTGGGAATGTTTTCATTACACGTTAGCATCGCTGCGGAGCGTTGACCTTGAAACAACTTAGCGGCAGTCAGTGCTGTCTGGATTGCCGTGCTATGGCGACACCGTAACAAAAGGCTCAATGCGTTATTCGCCTAATAGAAACTAATTCTGTTGTTACGGTACAAAGAAATTTTCGACGTAATTATGGTGTTGACCCGCCTACGGATAAATCCAATCGCAAGTGGTTAAGTGCTTACAAACAAACAGGAAGTGTCTTAAAACAAAAGTCACCGGGTAGGTCGCGTGTGTCACAAGAGAATGTGGACAGAATCCGAGCTTCATGCCTTCGAAGCCCTAAGAAATCATTGACAAGTCGCAGTCTGGGGTTGGGGTTACCAAGATCCAACAGTTCATAAGGTAATTCATAAAAGACGTCGTTTAACTGCTTACAAAATTCAACTGATACACCACATTAAACCGGCAGACAAGATTAAGAGATTAGACTTTTCTGTTTCCATGCTAAACAAAATCGATGAAAATAACGATTTTTTTAAATGTTATTTTTAGTGATGAAGCGACTTTTCGTGTGAACGGGTCTGTGAACAGACATAATTGCAGAATTTGGGGATCAAAGCCGCCCCATGAGTTCATAGAGTATAACGTGACACGCCAAAAGTGAATGTTTGGTGTTGTCTTATGCATGATAGAGTAATAGGCCCTTCATTTTTGTTGAAAGAAATATCAATGGTGATGTCTATTGTGACATGTTAGAGGAATGTGTTTTTCCACAGTTAGATGACATTGAGGCTGAGAAGGGTTTAGTCCACTTCCAACAAGATGGGGCACCACCACACTTCAGTTTGCGTGTGCGAGAGGCACTTGACGCTCGACTCGGCAACAGATGGATTGGAAGGGAAGGACCTATCTCATGGCCTCCAAGGAGCCCTGATATGACTCCGTTGGACTTTTTCTTCTGGGGGCATATCAAGAATCTTGTGTATGCGGAGAAAATTCATGATGTTGGCCATCTCAGGGAACGAATAATCAATTGTGTGGCAACCGTCCCCCCAGACATGCTGGCCAGGACATGGGAAGAGGTGGAATACCGTTACGATGTGTGCCGTGCCACTAACGGGGCTCATATTGAACTTTATTAAATTGTTTAAAAAAAACTTGAAAATGCAACCTTTCCAATCATGTATTAAACATTAATACAACTTTTTTACTTCATTACAATATTTTGCCTCAAAACCCCGGAGTTCTTTTATAGACACCCTGTATAACGAGTCGTCCATAGGAAAGGGGACGTCACCCCGAGTCCTACAACATGTCGCATGCCCATGGGTTCGCGAGCTATCGGAAATATTACATGGCTGAGGATGTCGGGTAGGCCTACTTACTTTTTGAGCATCCGGTGGCTTAGGATCCCCACAACTCCTCTGCTCACGCCTAACGCCGTCAGGGTGAAAGTTAGAATCATAGCGCAATGCAGTAACAACAAATTACATATTTATAACAGTGTACAGATTAATTAAAAACAGGGTGAAAATCAGTGTATATAATGGTATGGACATGTTATGCGAAGACCGGAGAATCATGTAGTGAAGAAGTGCCTTTCCATGGCTACGCAAAGGAGACGGAGCGGAAGACCTCAAACAACATGGATGACGAATGTCCAGAGGGACATGAGAGTATTGGGCCTATCTGCTGATGATGCTTTACAACGAAATGAGTGGCGCCTCAGGATTAAGAAAGCCGACCCCACGTAACGGGGAAAGGTGAGGAGGAAGAAGAAGAAGTTACTGTCTTGGGACATCGAATGATTGAATTAAGAAGAACATTTGCTAAAAATTACAAATTTTCAGTTCACATTGTTCGCAGCCAAAGTAACAAAGTGCTGTAATCTACATTAAGGCAGTAATGGTAATCTTTATACAGGGTGAGCTGGATATAACCAGGCAGCCGGGAACATATGATGCCCCAGGTCAGGAAGCGGCAAAAAGCGTGAAAAAACGCACAATAAGTGTACGAGGTTAAGTGAATGGATTTATTTTATAATTTAAACATATCTACTTTGGCGTAGCCGTGTTCGTTAAATCGCGCACCAGGACCGTGAGAGCAACTGCAGAAAGTCCGGAGATTGGAGGTTCGAATCTTGGCACTGACAGTGGCTATCGTGAGTGTAGTTTTTCCCCCGGGGCATTCCACACTCCCTCAGGCAAATGCTTGGGATAGTATCTTATTTCAAGTTCCGGGGCACCTACCCCACCACTGTCCCTAATACAGCTAAGCACACTACTACAGCCATCACATAAATATAGGATATCCGACATATTCAACACGCACCCAACTTCACGGGGCTTAAGACCAAGATGTCCCAAGGCCCTGAATTAAATTATCATCATGCCTAACAGGTTAAGCATAGGTAATATTACCTTGTGTTTGCGCTGTGCTGTGCAGCAAAGCAAAATAAAGACATAGGGTCCGTGATGGATCCGCGTATGGTGGGAGTTGTTTCCCAAAAAATCCATGCATCATAACTGCAATTACCTCCACATGCCCTGCCTGCGTTACTTTCACTAAATACCATCTGATTGCAACGTTGTTACGTGCTATATTCTGTACATTTCTAATTTTTTTGAGTTCGTCACATCTCGTCTTCTGTTTGCCGAGTTAACGCATAGTCCCCTGTTTATAAAATTTCTCTTCTGTGTTACATTTTGAGCTTTCGGCTTAATGACCTACTTATTTTTTTAATCTTGAACAGCTTAATTTCATCAGCTTATTTTTTGTCTATTTGTCCTTCTGTCCTTTAATTGGAATGGCTGCGTGGCTCAGCGGTAATGTTCTCGCTTGCTGGGTCCTAGGTTGCAGATTCGTACCCTGGCACAGTCAGCTGGCATTTGAGGGTGCACAAATGCGAGGGAGCCGTGTCAGTAGATTTACTGGCACGTTAAAGATCCCCTTCGGGGCAAAATCCGGCACCCCGGCGTCTCTAAAAGCCACAGTAGTTAAAAGGGACGTAAAACCAATAACATTATTATGTCCTTTAATTATGAGCTAGCGCAAAACTACTGGAGTGAAAGTCAATAAAAATCGTACAAAGGGTAAAAAGGGTTACGAAAAATCGTTAAATCTTTTCTAATTCGTCCGGGAAGGAAGACAACGGCGCAACCTACAACAGTCTCTTTTCCCCAAGTACCTGTGGCTAGGTAACTAATCGCTTCCACTATTCTCTCAATATCACAAAGTGATAAATACATCTTCCTGGCGTAGGCATACTGTACAGTATATTACAATCAATCTCCTTAGAACACGTAATAAACCATTCACTTTCTAGATCACGGGTGCTGGAGAAAATTTTCTACTAAATCCGACAGCCAAGCTAAGGTTTCTCTCGTTAGCACCAAGGTCAGAAGAGTATTTCTTTTATTTGATGCTAACCTACTGTATGAATCCATCGACGACGAGTAAGCTTGCTAGTTCAATTTTTTAAGCGTATGGCTTTTAGTGCCGGGAGTGTCCGAGGACATATTCGGCTCGCCAGTTTTGTAGCTGCTTCGAGGCGGACACCCAATGGGTGAGCTACAAGTACCGTCGCGTGTGGAGTGTTGTCTGGGGAGGAAAGTTTGAATGTAAGGACAAGGATTTGGAAGGTAGCGGCTGTGGCCTATAGTTAGGGACCAACCCCGGCATTTGCCTGGAAGGAAGATGGGAAACCACAGAAGACCACCTTCAAGGTTGCCGGCGGGGGGATTCGAACCTCCTCGCCTCCCGGATGTGAGCGACTGCCAGCAGTCATGCCGTAACGACCACGGCTAACTCACCCGGTAGTTCAAATTAAAGGTACCATACTGTCGGTATCGAAGTTGTATGTAGCAACGTCTGGTAATGAATGTGTTAAATTCACACCACTTCACTGCTTGAAGGTGATCCGAATATTTCTTCCAGACATTTTTACTGTGACTGAAATTATCATGCGAGCAGCTGCATTCTTATGAGCAAATCTGTAAGGAAGCACTGCTGTGACCTTTAGTGCCAGTATATGCCATTATTCTATTCATATATTAGGGTGTTTGGAATACTACAAAATATTTTCTATCGCATATAATGCATGCAAGAAGAACATTCTCTATTGTGGAATTTAGTTTAGAGAATCAATCGTGTGTATTTAAGGGGAAAGTTAAAATTTACTTCATTGCGTTGCTTGTGTGACTGTGCCGTGAATCGATACGACAGCGTACACTGGGCAACTGAAACCCCACATTTGGTGGTGAACAGCTGATACTGAGATGTGGTTTATCTCGTCGAGTCCAACTAGATTAATTTCTCTTCAGAATTATCACTGGTACTGCGTAGTTAAAAATACTGCATTGCACAATCTTACATTTACTCACCATCTCATTGTCCAATATAAGTGGTATTCTCACTAACCTGGAGTGCTGCCACTTAAACTAACGAGTATCAAATCTTTCTGTTAAGAAGTTGGTAGTCGTTCCTTCATTTTTGGTCTTGGAAAATCGTTCCCATTATCAACATTTTCATAAATGTGTGTGGAATGTCACGCAAAACCTATGTTGTCGTTGTGTTCGTATCAGTGTGCGTGATTGTAAGGATTGGGAAAGAAGTCGCAGAGGCCTGCAGGTTCTGATGGGAGATACAACGGAAAACTGCATCCAGGATGATCGAGAGTGGGTTTCGAAACTAAATTTCCTCTCGGTTGTCCAACCCTCATTCTGATACTAAATGTTCGATGCTGCAACACCCATACCTTAGGGTGTGGTACAAAATCATTGAAGTTTTACAAGTCAGAATCGTCCCCAAAGAGTTCGCTTTTGTAACATAAACAAATTTGATAATTTGATAACATTCGGGAAATACCGAATACTTTTAGAGGTCGTGACGTTGCAATTATGAATTTTCGTTTGCGTCACTTTTGTTTTTGCAATGAATAACAATCCTTAGATTGATACATCATATATTAAATGTCTGTCTGTCAGGTAGTCAGCCCGAAGGCTGGTTGGATCCCCAAAAAGCACCGCCGTTAGGTTATGTGGGTATCTACCCACAAAAACCCAAGGCAGCGCTATATTGAGGCGTACTAGGCAAGAAGAGGAGTGAGGTAGTTTTCCATTGCTCTCCTCACTGAGACAGTATAGCAGTACGAACCCCATGAGCGGAACCTTCACAGCATCCACAGGCAGAGACTGTGGCCTGAATGTCATTACTCAGCACCACCCATACCTCAGTAGCTGTAATCACAGCCATGAGTGAGACTGAGATATCAGTGAAAAGCCACATTTTACTCTAGCCTGTGCCAACAGACAAATGCAAATGTACTGCATTCATCAAGAGATGGCAAACAGGCCAAATATTAAATGTATATGTTATGAATGTGCTGTAGTACGCTCTATGTATCGTGGGTGATCTTACAATACCGCTCTTCTTTTCCATCCATTATTTTCCTTATGATTGGTTACTCCTCTCAGCCGTATGTGGCTGTGCCATCCAACAGAAGAATTCACGTTGGGTTCAGTCCTCGGTGTAGGGGGTAAAGAAAAATTAGCCTTTAACTCATTGTACAGAACAAAAGTATATTTCTGTGTACAATAGTGATGCACTCCCACAGTTTAGTACCTGTACTCGTATAATGGAGGTCCATTTTCCTTTAACTCTATACACACAAAATAGTACATTATGCAACGAGCCTATAATGACAATAATTAAGACACAAGTATGTTTATAAAACGAATGTAGCGAATTTTATAATTTCCATACGAATGTCTTAATTACCATTATAGGCGAGTTGCATACGACTGTTTATGTTCGACGATAATTGTAACTATTTTATGTTTGAACATAAATATTCATAAATATCTGTCGAGATTTCACCAGTTTTATATACTGAACAGAGCGCATGAGACGCAGAGAATGCCTTGTATTTGACCATGGCCTCCTGGAATACCTCTCTATGATACTCGCAGCGCAGTGAAATTTAAAATAGGGGGCCATGGAAGTGAGCATAGGTGCGATGCTATCCTCACCTAATTGGACACACAACTGTTTCTTGAGCTCTGATTGGTAGGAGAAACTGTATCATAATGAAAATTTGTACTATAATGAGCCTCATTATAGTACAGTTTTCTGATATATAGACTAATATTTACATTTCTCCAGGGTCGAACATAAATGAATCTAGCGTGAACTGTTTTGTTGGACGGCGCATCCACATAGGCTGGTAGGCGTGACCATTCATAAGGACAATATTATGGAAATGAAGAGCATTGTCAGAGACGTGGTATTGCAAGTTTAGTGACGATATTATTAATGTAATATAGTTGACTTTGGTTAGCTTATTCCAGCTCTGTACATCCAGTCAAAACAATGAATAATCTTGCTGAGGCATTGTTCCCTGTACCCTTGCAAAACACACCACAGTCTCGTGGCATCAGCTTCTTTCTGACCAGGCTCTGCAAGCAAAGGGAGAATGTCAAGAACGATCGTTGTCGATCCCATGTTACTAGTACATTAGTCACTTCCGAGACCAATAGTTTCATTCCGTCTACTCACCTGCAAGATCAAGAGAAGGAAGGAAGCTTGTAGTTTAACGTGACCGTTAATCTTGAGATCATGAGCCACGGGACCTCCCTTTTACGTGGAATCCGAACCTCAGAACTTGGCATTTCACTTCGAAAATCTCAAATGCATTGACCGGGAATCGAACCCGGACCGCCTTGGTGAGAGGCATACAGCTAGACCGCTGAGCCACCACGCCCCTCCTGCAGGATCAGTTGATAATAAGAAACAGTTGTAGTAGTTGACTTTGTTTGGAATCACTAACTTCGTACACTATGCGCTCCCAGCTGAAGATATGTAATCAAGATTAACGAAAGATGCGATATCTCGAGAGCTGCATGGACCATGTGCACGTGAATGGACATGGCCATCCGAAGACATGTCGAGCAGTGCCCCTAGCGCGGAGTACACAAAGTCGTGCGGGTAAATACTCTCTGAGGAGTTGAACGTAGACAATGGAGAGTTGGTGTCACTGTGCTATAGGACAACGAATGAATAAGTTATCAAGTTGTGCTACAAATTGGGGAAAATGGCAACGGTGGTACATGTAATGCGCAAGTAAGTTCTTGGGATGGATGACTTGAGCAGAAAATGTTCTAATGACTGGTTTTTAACACTTTTGTGACATGAAGGTAACGACTGAGTGTGTGCCAGGTTCGGCCTTTTTATCGACAAGCAGAACCCCGGAGAGATCACCAAGTACGATATTTTAGGGCTCCAATTCCTTAACCGACTCCACGGTGTATAGTAAAAGACAATCGTCCCTTTGAGGGTTTTGGTAAGTGGGATATTTGTTCTAAGTTTTTGCCACAAGCTGGCAAACAGTCAGAAAGCGAAACGGATAGAAACGTCTAGATGTTACAGTACCATGTGTGAGCAGGATCCATCAGGGAACTATCGTCACAGAGAAAGAGAAATGGTGCTACCAGTTCGATCCAGAATCCAAGCGTTTACTGACTTCCCTGTGACCTAAAAAGAGTCACCAACAAACGTCTGTCTCTAAAAGAACATTGATACATGAATGAGAGACAGCGGTAAACTCTGTATTCCTAAATGGACCTTTGCTGAAAGTTCCCAGAAACATTATGGGCTTATTAAATGTTTAATGGGATGGATGGCCATTAGGCAAATTTTGAAAGCCAATAAAGTTAATTTGTATCTTCTGTTGTAGCCTATTTTTTCAGATGAAATATAGGTTTAAGGGATCACCTTTTGTGTGTGTACGTGCTCGTATGTGTGCGTGTATGTGAGCGAGTCTTCCTTATATATTTCGATGGAGCGACGTCAATGAAACTTTGTGAAGCCTTGCTGATGCCGATCGGCCTTGATCGTGCCTTTAAATTTCATTATGTCTCACCAATCCAACTTAGCTGCCGCGCGAAATATTTCAATCGGGATTCAGTATCTCCGTACCTATTGCAGCAATCTGGATTTTTTATGGTGATAAAGGACTATGTCTTTAACCCGGACGGCCGAGCTTCGAATCACGGTGACAGCGGGGTGGAATTTTCAACTTAAAAATCACGTGCTGACAGGAAGGACATCGGGCCTTAAATCCCCGGCCTAAACTAAAATGAGCCTGGTTGGCTCCGGCGACCCCAATTAATTTGGAAATATGGGATAGTGAACCACTCATTGAGTCTAAACTCACAGGTGTATGAACCAATGTCTTATTTTTATAAAGTTTTGGTCGCTTACATATAAATTACTTGTACATGCATTCACCAAACTCGTCACTGAGTGATCCCAGAATAGGGTGCTTGGGCTGATAACCCGAATAAATCCTATCAAAGAAACTGAAACAAGAAATAGCCGGACTGATTCAAAAGGCGCGACATTTGCTATGAAAAAGGACACTCGAATTGGATTCTGGAACATTCAGACGATGTGGCAGACTGGGAATCTTGAAGTAGGGTCAAGAGAAATGGTTCGGTACAAACTGACAATTCTGGGCTTTAGCGAGACAAGATGGACAGGTTTTGGAGAAATTAAAACTAGGAATGGAAGCACTCGATTTTATTCGGGAAGAGATGATGACAACCATACAGAGGGGGTAGCTTTACTGTTAAGTAGTATAGCCAAGAAGATTTTGCTAGAGTGGCATCCCATTTCTGAAAGGATAATTACTGCACGATTTGCATGTAGTGCAAGACCGGTTACTATAGTGCAATGTTACACTCCAACTGAGATGGCTGAAGAAGAGGAGAAAGATAGGTTTTACAGTAAACTGCATGCAACTTTAAGAAGCGTACGGAAAAGAGATATCGTTATGGTGATGGGAGTTCTAAATGCAAAAATTGGAAGTGAAAATCATGGCATGGAACAAATTATGGGAAGACAAGGTATGGGTGTTCGAAATGACAATGGGGATTGATTTATTGATTTGTGTGGTACGTTTGGACTGGTTATTGTTGGTACGATTTTCCCTCACAGAGAATGCCACAAGGTAACCTGGGTTTTCCCTGACCATAAGACAGAAAATCAGATTGATCATTTTTCTCTTAAAAGGAACTGGCGCACCTCTCTATTTCTATGTAAGGAACAGAAGAGGAGCTGATGTTGGTAGCGACCATCATTTGGTTACAGCGACTTACTAGCCACAGTAAGGAGAGCAGGGCAGTACGGAAGAGTGAAATATAACATTGGAAGACTCAAGGAGACAGCCATCAAAGAAGAGTTCTCTATATAACTCCGTAACCGGTTCGAAGAGTTAGGTAATCTGGGGCAGTAAGAGGTTGAGGATATCGACAAAAAGTGGATTAAGACCAGAGAAATGTTAAATTCAACTTGCGAGGCGGTTCTTGGAGTAAAACAGAAAGGAAGACCTGACTGGGTTTCACAAGATACCTGGAACTTAATCGAAGAAGGAAGAATAGCTAAAACCAGAAAGAATGATGCCAATTCACGTGATGCCAAGGAGAGAATCCGCAAGGAATACTCGGCTATTAATCGATCGGTTAAGCACTGTTTTCGTAGGGATAAGAGGGCGTTTGCCAATAAACTAGCTACAGAAGCTGAGCATGCAGCTGAAGTAGGTGATGCAAGAACTGTTTATACCATCACAAGACAACTGTCTAACAAGAAATTTGATGGCAACAAGCCAATTAAGAATAAAGATGGCATTCTCCTTACCTCCGAAGAAGAGTAGATGAAGAAATGGAGAGAGCATTTTAATGAAGTGCTGAACCGGATAACAGAAGACAGTGGGGAGCTAGAGGAAGGAGACGAAGAGATCCAGGATGACTGAAGGTTCAGCAGTGATGTACCGACAAAACAGTAGATAGTAAAAACCATCAAACACCTATAGAATAGGAAAGCTCCAGGACTGGATAATAATATTCCTGAAGCTCTCTAAGCAAATCCTGATGTATCTGCGGATCTGCTACTTCCATTAATCACTGCTATGTAGGAAAATGAGACTCT
Source organism: Meconema thalassinum (assembly GCA_946902985.2). NCBI lineage: Eukaryota > Metazoa > Arthropoda > Insecta > Orthoptera > Tettigoniidae > Meconema > Meconema thalassinum. The sequence goes on along the minus strand of OX336389.2, from coordinate 1,063,324,442 downwards.
ACCCAAGGAATGGAACCAAGGGCTGCTCATTAAACTTCCGAAGAGAGGGGACCTGTCTGTTTGTGATAACTCGAGGGGCATTACACTACTTTCAGTACCCAGTAAGGTTCTCTCATGAATCTACCTTGATAGGATTAAAGCTTATGTGGACAGCAAGCTGCGAAAAGAGCAGGCTGGGTTCCGAGAAGGACAATCCTGTGCCGACCAGATTAACACCTTACGGATAATTGCATAACAATCAGTGGAATACCAATCTTCTCTGTATATGCTCTTCATTGATTTCGAGAAGGCTTTTGACAGTATCTTCAGGACTATGATCTGGAGAGTAATGAAGATCTTTGGCATCCCCCAAAAGATCATACGCCTAGTCTAGTCCATGTATGATAGTTACACATGCCAGGTGGAACATAGAGGACGTTTCGCGGAAACAATTGAAGTTAAGACCGGTGTGAAACAAGGATTCCTACTTTCACCTATATTGTTCCTCATGACCCTTGATGTTGTTATGAGAAACGCAATGAATCGTCGATTGGGCATCCAATGGAATCTTACTCAACGACTGGAAGACTTGGATTTTGCTGATGACATATGCTTACTTGCCCACAGTTGCAGAGATATGAAAACTAAGCTCAATGATCTAAAAGCTGAAGCACAGGAAGTCGGACTCTGGATTAATATTAATAAGACCAATGACATGAGGGTGAGAAACCGCAACAGTACACCATTGCAACTTGATGGACAGGTCATAGAGAGGGTGAATAGCTTCTGCTATCCAAGAAGCATTGTAACGGCGAATGGAGGGGCAGAAGAAGTCATTAACATCCGTTTGAATAAAGCTAGGGGCGCATTTGCAACACTTCGTCCCATATGGAGGTCCAAAGAACTCAGTATGAGAACAAAATTACGGATTTTCAATAGCAATGCCAAGTCGGTGCTGCTATATGCATGTGAAACTTGGAAAGTGACCAAATCCTTGGCACGAAAGATCCAGATATTTGTAAATAAATGTCTTAGGAACATATTAGAAATACACTGGCCAGATGTGGTTTCAAATGAGGAATTGTGGATGAGGACAGATCAACTGCCGGTCGAACAACAGATCAAAAGAAGAAAGAGGCAATTGATTGGCCTCACACTGCGTAGATCTGATGACAGCATTGCTAAGCAAGCCATGGAATGGAATCCTCAGGGCCAAAGGAGAAGTGGAAGACCTAGATGACATGGAGAAGATCAGTGGAGGAAGAGAGCGAGCAGCTTGGATACTCGTGGGGAAGGATAAAATCCACAGCACGCAACAGAACCAGATGGCGAACCCTTGTTTCGGCCCTATGCTCCTCAACAGGAGTTTAAGTAATTAAGACAAGTCATTATTCAAACGTTCACTTGGATCGCATGATTAGGACACAAGAAATAAAAACTAAATTTTAAAATTGCGCACAGCCGCCATCTTAGGGTTATGAAAACAATTGAATGTAATTAAATGTCAGTAGATTACATTTTGTATGAACATTTACTATACCTAGTTTCACTGCTCTTGGATGATTAAATCGCGAGTAAATTCCATACAAATGTTTCAACTTCGCTTGGCCACCATGTTGGTTTTGTTCTCACCAGTTTATTAAAAGCCCCATAGGTGAAATTATGTTAATTGATTCGCAGATATTGAAAACAGTCTACATATTTCGGATGGTCGCCATGTTGGATTGTTACACATATAGGCCATTGAGTAATGTACCATTGGATGAAGATTATTGCGTAAGTTCATTATTGAAACTTTCACTTCGATCGCAAGATTAGGACACAAGAAATGAACCTCAATTTGAAAATTGCCCACAGTCACCATATTAAGGTTATGAAAATAATTGAACTAAATTAGATGCCAGTACATTAAAATGTGTATAAACGTTCACTGAACCAAGTTTCACTGCGCTCGGAAGGTTGAATCGCGAGAAAAGTCCTATTAAATGTGTAACGTCGTTTGACTGCCTTGTTGCTTCTTGAAAGTCACATACTTCTGGTAGTAGGCTGCCCTTTTATTACCGCACAAAATAGCAGGGTGATATCTGTTACTGTTGTGGAGATATAGCAAGCCAGTGATGTTTTTCGCGCGGCAGCCATGTTGAATTAGTGAAAAGTATTAAAATTTGAAAGGCACGGTCGACGTCGGACGAGGTAGTCGTATGTACTTACCGACTCTCATTGAAATTGCTTTGGCTATCGAGATTTTATTAGGGTGACACACACACTTTCACACGCATATGCGCACACATACGGACAAAAGGTGATCTCATAAGCCTGTTCTTTCATAAATGAAATTAGGCTAAGAATAAGCTATTTTATTTGTTTACAGAACTTTTTGTTTCTGATGCTATTTACCGAATATTTTAGACATCCATTGCAATTTTTGAATAAGTCGATAAGATTATCTACATCGCAATCCGCATGAAACTCTAGTTACTATCAGCATCATCACATTTTACCTAATGAGAGTCCCAAAAAATTCTAGTATGAATTTTGATGGAAGTGAGTGATACCAGGCATGGATAAAAGATACATTGCCAGTTTCATTCACTGGTTACGCTATTTCACCTTGCTATGAATAAAACGGAAGGGTATATTGATTATATGCTCGTACATGGATCCACCGAGCTGCAGAGTTTAAATACACTCGCTGGGGTGCGCAAATAGTGGCTTTATTTGCTTAACACTGATTTTAGCTCACCCAGAAAGACATTTTGTTCTCGCTAACAATGTGGAAATGTCGAATAGTTTGAACAATATGCGAGTGTGGCATATTTACTCTATTTCTTGGCGTGATCGCGTCCATGCTCTGATTATTGCCTCTCAACTGCTGAAAATAACTACAGTAGCCAACTAACTTCCGGCGCCCAACCATTTTTATACAAAGCGTCCTCGATTTTATACAATCTATCGCAACATGAGCTCACAGAACTGAAACATCACTCACCCACTGAAGATAGTATGCTAATACCATGTAATACCACCTCTAGCCTTAATAACCGCCTTCATTGGGTGAGGAAGGCAGTCTAAAAGTTTCTGTAGGTATGGCATATTTGGTTGAAGTCATTCACTAATAAACGGATTCCAAAGAGCCACAAAATTACGAGGATAATGAATTCTGCATTTCATCCGCTGTTCCACATATTCACACAAACCTTCTATAGGATTAAAGTCGAGTGATTAAATGGGCCACCAAATAAAGAGGATGCGAATTTCTGCATTTTATCCGCTGTTATAAATATTCGCACAAACTTAACATTGGATTAAGATCTGGTGATTAAATGGGACACCAAATTACGAGGATACTGATTTCTGCATTTCATCCTCTGTTCCAGATATTCCAACAAATATTCTATGGGATTAAGATCTGGTGATTAAATTGGCCACCAAATGACGAGGATGCTGATTTTTGCATTTCATCCCCTGTTCCAAACATTCCAACAAACGTTCTATGGGATTAAGACCCGGGGATTACATTGGCCACCAAAGTACGAGGATGCTCATTTCTGCATTTCATCCGCTGTTCCAAATATGCCCACAAACTTTCTAAGGGATCAAGATTCCGTGATTAAATTGGCCACCAAAGTTTGAGGATGCTGATTTCTGCAGTTCATCCACTGTTCCAAATAATCCCACAAAAACATTCTTTGGGATTCAGAGCCTGTGTTTAAATGGACCATCAAATTACGAGGATGCTCATATCTGCATTTCAACCGCTGTTTCAAATATTCCAACAAACTTTCTTTTGGATAACGATCCGGTGATTGTGTTTAAATAGGTCAGTTGAGGGGTGACAGGTAGTTTGCGAGTCACGTATGCTTGTGGCCCTGTTAGCACGGCTCTTGTCATCTTGGAAATAGAGAATATACACAGCAAACTCATCATCAAGCTGTTTAACAAAGGGTAACACTTGATCACCGAGAGTATTGAAATACATTTCATGGGTCGTATTTACTATGGTCTTTTATTGTACAAAAGCATCCACAATAGCCTACATCACCGAACCGCCTCGGATCTCAACTGCACCCTCCACACGCTACGAGTGAAATGCCTCATTTAGCCGTTAGTGCATCATTTAAAAACATGGAGAGCAGACAGTGACGAGGTTAACTACTCTCATCTGGACCGCGTAAGACTCAACCAGATATGTAGCATGTACAATACAATCTGAACTGACCTTTTAACAACAATCACATATTCACACTAAGCAAGCAAATTTGGAGGTCAATCACCACTTTCAGTATCTTAACAAAACATCACATAGGCGTAGACTATAAGTAACAAATATTGACTAGCTGCATTATTTTTACTTCTACTGCAACTAAATAAGTGTACATATTGTAAATACTTTCACCCATACTTTAAGACATAGATTCAATAGCTTAAGTGTAATGGATCTGATGATGATCGCTTGACGATCGAAACTGGTCATCCAAGTTTATTTATTAATCTCATGTAATTTTTTCAGGATAAGGGAATAACCGATCACAATTGGGTACAGTCGTGTTGACCGACTGAAAAATATTACATTTTGAATACAAAGGCAACACTGAAAATGGCTTCATACACCATAATGTGAGTAATTATTATCCTTGGATGACCTGTTTCGATCGTCAAGCGGTCATCGTCACATCCTTTACACTCAGGCTGCTCATCCAAGTGTAATAATTTGTTGAGGCTTTGAAGGCAACACCCATTACGATTTGGATGCAATCATGTTGACCGACTTAAATGCATTTATATTTTATTTACTAAGGAAACACTGAATTTCGCTTCCAACTCGATAAAGAAGTGCAGCTTGAAGACTGCATACACACACACACTGCTTCACTACCATGGTCAAATATCAGCGGTGAAGGGTCACCTGGTACAGTGTAACACCATTTACAGTGCTCCAATGCACCTTGTGCGCACTTTCGAAGGGGTGACTAAGTTTTTTAGCCTCTTATCATCTTATGAAATACAGGCTTATGAGATGTGACTTTCAAAAATTGATAGGCACAAAACCAACATGGTGGTTACGCGAACCATAGCGTATAGAAGAGAAATTGTGGAGACTCCCGAATCTGCTGCAACTTTTAGTATGAGCAGTTGCTGCGCCCGCCACAGACAGCGCAGTGGTTGATTGTTGCTGGCTAGAGTCACATTTTATGCGCTCGCGAGTTTGAAACACAGAAATGCTGCCTTAATTAGACTTTATTTCTTGGTGTTGTAAAGTGTATGCGACCAAGAAGCAATCGCCACGATAAAAGTAAGTTGCTGTACAAAAATGAAGTAATTGATTTTAATTACTACGGACAGGGTTAATGACATGGACAGATCCACCGAGTTCTCAGGCCTTCAACCATGTCCAAAATTGACTTCTATACACATAAACCTTACATCTTTCCAATGAATGAACACGAGACTCGCTTTCCAATTATTCAGCAAGGCGACCGCGAATGCCATTAAGTTCTTCCGGCAAATTAACCCCGACATTTTTAGCGGCAGTGAGAATACAGAATTATTCACGAGAGACATGAGCAATCCAGCAGATGCGCTTAACTCCAAAATACCAACAAACGCACTCTTCAACGATGCCCATTCGCACAAGGCATTAATAGACTTTTGTGAATCCATTAGCTCAGAAAATAAGACGATCACCCATCAACTGTAGATTTTCTGAATTTGCATACAGTATGTTCCAATTAAGATGGCTATATCACCGTCCTGGAACTGTGAACCTAAGTTAGAACCTCCTCTCACGTCAGTTGTTAATCAAATGCGATTATGTGTGACGCAAACCGAGGAACAAAACAAATCTGTTAAGTTGACCGTGGAGGACAACATTAGAGACAAAGTGGTGGTAACGGACGGAGAGAATAATCTTCCCCTTCCTTATGAAGACAATATTGCGAAACAATGCTTGGTTTACTAAAGTATCTAGCAGGGTACATTTTCAAGCAACAAAAAAAAATCAGCTGTGATAAGTGTGCAACAACGGTGGGGTTAGGCGGTTCTTCCACATCTGCCTTATTCGCCTGATCTGAGCCCATACGACTATGATCTAATCCCCAAAGTCAAGAAGCCATTACGTGGACGACGGTTTGCAAACAAAGAAGACATCGTAACAGCATTTCGGAGGGAGGTGTTACACGTTAGCGATACACATGCAGCGAATGGTATTCAGCGCCTGCCCCACCGCTGGCGACGCACAGTAGACACCTTGGGTGATTATTTCGAAGGTCTGTAACCAGTGGAGACCTGTCCTTTGAACGTAGTCTTGTGTATTAGCTGTCTATACCATAATAAAACAATGTTTACCAATGGCCTGTGTTCTGTAACTTACCTACGAGCATCTCCTAACGTCAGAATTTATCTTCAGGCACTATGCATACGTACATGCCCTATATTTCCAAATGCATATCGTAGATTTTCCGTGTTGTGTCCTGTTCGCGAGAAGAAAATAGTTGCCTTGACTTATGACTCGACCCTTGTATTATATTATATTATATTATATTATATTATATTATATTATATTATATTATATTATATTATATTATATTATATTATATTATATTATATTATATTATATTATATTATATTATATTATATTATATTATATTATATTATATTATATTATCATCATCATCTTCATTTCCCCTATTCCAGTTGACACTGTGTGGGGGCAAATATGGTTCCTCTCCACTTTGCTCTGTCGTTCCACCATTCCTCCTTCGACACACAGTGTTCCAATCCAGGTTCCGTTTTCTAATACTATTCTCCACCGAGTCCATCCAACGCATTCTTGGTCTTCCTCGTCCTCTCTTCCCAGTCTTCCGTCGTTCCAGTGCTCATCTTGGTAGCCTTACTTCATTCATCCGTTTGACATGTCCAAACCATCTCAATCTGTTTTGCTCCAGTTTGTCAATTAGTTTCTGTACTCCCAGTTCTTTCCGTATATCTTCATTTCTCACTCTGTCCCTCCTCGTTTTCTGGACCATACTTCTCAGGAATCTCATCTCAGCTGCTTGTACTCTGCTCTCATCCCTCTTAGTCATTGTCCAAGTTTCTGCTGCATATGCCATTATAGGAACATAATATGCTTTGTACATAACTTCTTTAGCCTTAATTGGTATATCCTTGTTCCATACTAGTCCCCGTACCTGTTGGTAGAAAGCACTCCCGAGTTGTATTCTTCTGCTAATTTACAAATCTAGTCTTCCAACTTCAGTCAGTTCACTTCCCAAGTATTTGAAGTGTTTCACTACTTCCAATTCCGTATCTCCTACTTTGATTACTCCTTTTCCTTCTTTCTTATCTCAGGGGCCGATAACCTCGATGTTAGGCCCCTTAAAACAACAATTATCATCATCATCATCTTTCTTATCTCTACTCATCACCACTGTTTTACTCGTCTCCACATTTATCTTCAATCCCCATTGCTCAATCTTTTCATTTAGTACGTCTAACTCTTCTTGTACCTCCATCTCATCCTCACCCCAGGTCACAACATCGTCTGCAAACAACATTACCTTCATCTTTGCCCTATATTATATTATATTATATTATATTATATTTTATGTTCGACCCTCACTATTATGTGTCAGAAAACTGTATCATAATGATGGTCATTATAACACTCTTTTTCATTATGATACAGTTTCTCCAGCCAATCAGAGCTCGTTCATTGACCAATTATGTAACGATACCTTCACGCGTGCGCTCAAAATCCAACATGTCGGACATAAACACAACATCGAACTATAATAAATTACCGACATGTAATACGCACCGTCCATATGTTCGCGTAAATAAACTGGCGAATATGAGACAACAAATAGCACTGTACCTTAATATAATTTCTACACAGTGCATTCATTGTCTTCAAACAACTCCAGTGACAATATTACTGAGGGGCGACAGATGTCAACATATGGCCTGCATATGGCATTGCAAGCACACAGAGCGCATGCGTCGGTCGTCCAGTGATCTTGAAAGACAGAGATATAACACCCAACGCTCGCTCTGCGATCACAACATTCAAGTAGCTGACTCTCAACAGATATTTATGAATATTTATGTTAAAACATATAATAAAGTTATAATTATCGTCGAACATAAACAGTCGTATGCAACTCGCCTATAATGGTAATTAAGACACTCGTATGGAAATTATAAAACCCGCATACGCTCGTTTTATAAAAAATACTCGTGTCTTAATTATAGCCATTATAGGCTCGTTGCATAATGTACTATTATGTTCGACCCTCACTATTATGTGTCAGAAAACTGTATCATAATGATGGTCTTTATAACACCGTTTTTCATTACGATACAGTTTCTCCAGCCAATCAGAGCTCGTTCATTGACCAATTAGGTAACGATACCTTCGCGCATGCGCTCAAAATCCAACATGTCGAGCATAAACACAACATCGAACTATAATAAATTACCGACATGGAATACGCACCGTCCATATGTTCGCGTAAATAAACTGGCGAATATGAGACAAGAAATAGCACTGTATTATACCTTGATATCCCCAAAACCAATTTCTACACAGCGCGTGGTTTTGACACGACTTCAGTGACAATTTTACTGAATACTGGTGCGCAATCTGAACATATGGTATTGAAGCACACAGAGCGTATGCGTCGGTTGTCCAGAGAGCTTGGACAAGAGAGATATACTACCCACCGCAGCACCCGATCACAACATTCTAGTGACTGAACAGATATTATGAATATTTATGTTAAAACATATAATAAAGTTATAATTATCGTCGAACATAAACAGTCGTATGCAACTCGCCTATAATGGTAATTAAGACACTCGTATGGAAATTATAAAACTCGCATACGATCGTTTTATAAAAATACTCGTGTCTTAATTACAGCCATTATAGGCTCGTTGCATGCTGTACTAATATTATATTATATTATATTATATTATATTATATTATATTATATTATATTATATTATATTATATTATATTATATTATATTATATTATATTATATTATATTATATTATATTATATTATATTATATCATATTATATTATATTATATTATATTATATCTGCTGTATTTGTGCAGTAGAGAATGGTCTGTAGCTTATGATTTTTACTCATTCAGTTACATTTTGATCCCCGTCAGAATGTTTTATTTCCTTACTATATGAAACTATGAAGTAACCTGATGTTTCATAATTAACTCAACGGACGTCAGCGTTTTATATACTCAGTGCGGAGAATCTTATAATTGGTTCATCTTGTCGAATACAACGTATTGGAAGTTGATAACTGAAAAGTAACATTCAACTGCTGGTATTGATACCGTCAGCACTCAGCGCCAGCCGATGCTAGAGCTGCCTAGCGGCTGGACCATACAAACTCCAAAAGTCACGTTTCTTTCTCTTCTATACGCTATGCGCGAACTTTTAATACAATACACCATTTCATCGACAATTCTTGCAAGATGGGATGGGTGTCTTGATGTTGGTAGGTTGAGGAACGAAAGAACTATGGGGCATGTCTCCATAATAATAATAATATGTTATGTTATGTAATAATGAAAAATCCACAGCCTGCTTCCAGTCTCCGACCGGGTCAGGAATGGAATGAATGAAGCCCCCATCTAGCGGCGAGGATATGAACTGTGCCGGCTGCCGAGGCCTGACGCACTCCTCTGGGGCAATGATTAAATGAATGACAGATGAAATGAAATGATAGTGGAGAGTGTTGCTGGAATGAAATTTTGACAGGGAAAACCGGAGTACACGGAGAAAAACCTGTCTGCCTCCGTTTTGTCCAGCACAGATCTCACATGGAGTGACCGGGATTTGAACCACGGACCCAGCGGTGAGAGGCCGGCGTACTGCCGCCTAAGCCACGGAGGCTTATGTTATGTAATAATAATAATGATAATTGTTGTTTTAAGGGGCCCAACATCTAAGTGTTATGTTTCGTGAAGACATCGATAAACAGAGTGTTGACAAGTTTAAATCAATTCGACAAGGAAAGTGAAGATGAAAGAAATGGAATGTCCGAGTTCCTGCTTCTTGTTTGTTACGTATATTTCCATATCCTGGTAATATATCGAAGAAACCAAATACGAGTAGGAACATGCAATGCATATAATGTTAATGGCAGGACCCAGTATTTCGGCAATATCCCCTCAAAACTAAATAGACTGTCGCTATTTACTACTATAATTTGTTCGGATGGCATTAGCTACGTAGTTTTGTTTTCCAACGAAGGATATTATCATTTTGTAGAATAGGCCTACTACCTTTCTATCCCGTTACGATACTACTCAAAAGACAAGAAGTCCATTTTATCACCATGTTCTCAGTCGGAGGGCTTCATATAACACACCATCTTCCGTTGTCCTGTCCCAAAGGTCCAGCGTTCTTTTTCCTGACTTTGCCAAGAAAGATATTTATGGCCTGAGAGTTGTAACGGAGTTCATTTAACCCTTTTAGAGGTAGCTGAGAAGTTGTGGCATCCCAGAAGTTGTTACCATGATATTCCTTTTCCTTTCCAGGCAAATCCTTGGTTGGTGCGTAACTAAACTTAGGCACCTGCTCCTCAATCCTAGCCTCAGTTACAAATACAAACGCCAGTACAGATATAGCAATAAGAGAAATTCCCCGATAGATTCAACACACACAGCGGACTGATGACTTCAATGTAACAATTCCCCAAATCAAGCAACAACATACTAGTATTACAGACTTTGTCCAACCGTTAAATACACAATCTTTATTTACGCTGCTGGCAGGTAACTTCCACTGACCGTGTGGAATCTGTAAATGTTCAATTTAGATTTAAATTTACTGGTTAGTTGACCAAGCGAGTTCCTTGATATGGAGAATTAATGGAAAAATTACAATTATCTTCCATTAGTTGTTACTTCAAAATGTCGAATACTGTACGAAATGTTTTCAGCTGAACTGATTGTATAGGCTGAACCTCTCCATAGCTGGTGAAGATGGTGCACTAATTGTGACTTTACGGGAAAAACACTTTCTTGACACGTATTTTCTTAGGTGTTGATAATGTATATTTATACGTCATTCCATTCATTCTTCCTTGTAATATTATCAAAAAAAATGTCTTGAGAGGTTATGAGTTCACCCATTAACTTTGGAACGGTTGAGTCGAGATAAAACATGTCTGGTGAAACTCTCTACCCCAATTCACTTCAGACAACTTTACGAACAAACACTTCAAAATAAAATAAACATTATTAATAAAGCAATAAAACGTAAAACGAGGTAACAGAAGTAATTAATACACTCATGCAAGATCGTCATGCAATGAACCTGTATGAACAGCCATAAACTGTCAACATAAATTGTACGGTTTTATGGTAGCCATTTGTCACCATTGGACTATCGAGGTGAATTATTAAAACTATATGCAAATGTACAGAAAATGTAAGAAAAGTTCACTATGTGGCCAAACGTTCCCAGACACCCATTAATGTTCGTTCCAAAGACCACAGCCAAGTAACTAATAGCGCGTAAGACTTCTTTTTGCAATTATTACAGCGTTTACTCTTCACAGAAACGTTCCCTCTAAATTCTGATACACTGAAGGTGGAAATTGTTTATATTATTCCTAAAGTATGGTGAATGGTTATAGGATGAAAATATCTGGCACACATCCAACGCTCCAACTCATCCCCAAGATAGTTGATAGGGTTCATGACAGAGCGTTGAGAAGGCAGTCCAGTAAATCCACCTGATGTTCTTCAAACCACGACGAAATGGTCCTTGGTTTGTGAGCTGGTGAAATTATCATGCTGACAGAGAAAATATCTGATTCCAAACTGTTGCCACAGTATGGGAACCATATTCTTCTCAAAAATCTTTCCATAAACATCTGCAATCATTTTTCCATCGACAAAACCTAATGGTCCGAGCCCACACTGGGGAAATCAGCCCCAGACCATCACACGAACTCCACCGAATTTCACTCTCGGCAAAACACATTCAGGAAAGTACATTTCGCCAGGCATCCGTCAGGTCCACATACGACCATCTGATGAATACTGTGACTCACCACTCGATAGAAGCCTTTTAACAAAAATCCACAGACCAATAGTGGCGTTGTTTCCAGCACTCAAAGTGAAGTAGCACATTCATTATTGTGATCAGTGGCTTATGGGCATCAGCACAACCTTCAAGACAGGGTGCTATTGCCTCTCGACTGGTACGGCAGTTCTCTCACTGACCTGCAACGGAAACCACATGAGATACTATACAAGGACGTCTATCGGTAGGTTCGTGAAGTACTCTTCAGAGCTCGATGGTTCATATGAGATGATTTCTTAGGCCTACCAGAGCGTTGATTCTGTTCAGTGCTTCCCTTACCCACTTCACAATAATTTTGCTAACATTGGATTTCCTAAAAGCATGGGCATTTTGTAAAAGAGATTTCACGGAAGTTACATCTTCCTGTCAGAATGCCCAAATTTGTAGACCCCTACAAGCATGCCCGATTGAACACGCCCACCTCCCTCCGTTGACACATTCTTGCAGAAAACACGTCCATAATGTTGATGTATCGTGTTTGTTTTTATATACTTTTCGATGAATATCCGGAAGTCACACATTGCACATTTCCCCCATGAGCTCAGAAATAGTGGGATGTGGGTTGGTGACCACGGGACCCTAACTAAATCAGGCATTGCTACCACTTACTTGTGCTGAACTCCTATCGACTTACCTTGTCAACTCGTTTTCACCTCCGACTCCTTTTCTTCTTCTAGTAAGCCTAAGTTAGTTGTAAGTTTGTAGTTTTAGTTCTAGTTTTCAATTCATCATTTTTTCTCATTGTCACTCAAACCATTAGGGGGGCGATAACCTAGATGTTACCTCCCTTAGAACAACAATGATGATCATCATCATGAGTGCAATTGCAGTAGTTGTTTGGAGGCTTTTGACTAAATGGTGTACATACTAGTAGTAGGTTCTGAACATACGACAAAATTAACTGGGGGAAACAGCATGAGGTAACCCTTATATCCATTACTACATAGGCATTTTTCTATGCCGCAGTAAAATTAGGTTATTCTGCTGTTCTGGTTTAAGTCAAGACGTATTGCTCCAGTTAAAATGATTCAATTGTGTAGTTTTTTTTCCAAGAAATTAATATGAATATTCTCAGTTATGTGCTTTGGTACACCATTTATTACGTCATCAGTACACGAGAAGGTAGACAGATATATGCATGCTCATCTGGCTGTAATTGTTTTTGTCTGTTGCAATTGGTTGTTTCAATTTTGAAATTTACTGGGCGTTTCCGATCTGTCACCAAGGAACTGAAGGCATACAAAACATTTTGCAGACAAAACACATCTTGCACTAGCCTACAATATTAAGGAAACGAAATGAAAGAAGCACAGTTAATTTCAACAACTGGTAAAAGGAACGTAGAACCTGTATCATTTCGATGAAAGAGACCACAAACTGATTTGGTGCAAATTAAGGAAGGTTCGACCTAAAATGCAGAAAGTGAGGTCTGTGTGCAAACGGATTGAGTTGAAATTCTTCAAGATAAGGAACTCCGGCAGAAATACATGGAAATTACTGGTGAGAAATTCCAAAAAGTAAATGGGAAATAAACGCAGCTCATTGAAACAGAGTGGTCAGGATACAGGGATGTAGTGCTAGAATACCAAAGGCATGTCTTGGGACAACAGTGTGTAAAGACATGAAAACTCAAACGTCCTGGTGGAATGTCTTTGTGAAGTCAGCCTGTAAAAGTAAAAAGAAGGCTTACCATAAATGGCTCCAAACAAGGAATCCAGCAGACTGAGAGCTATGTGTAGTGGAAAGGAACAGAACCAAACAAATAATAATATAGTCCAAAAGGAAATCATGGGAGGAATTTGGAGATAAATTATACAAGTTAGGTCAAGCGGCAGAAAAACCGTTCTTGGAGTGTTATAAATAATGTTAGAAATGGAGGAAAGAGAGAAGTAAGTAGCGTTCAGGATAATTCAGGGAAACTCATTGTAGATACCAAGAAGTTGAAGCCCGATTCTCGGATGAAATTACCGTAACGTCGGGTATCCCTCAGGACAGCGTAATCGGAACTTTGTTAATTTTGGCGTTTGACTTACCAAATGGGATTCGCAGTGACTGTCGATTGTTTGCGGATGATAGTGTTATATATCGAAAGATACATGACTCACAAGACAATGCAGTACTTCAAGATGACCTGAACCTGGTCTATAAGTGGGCGATTGAAAATAAAATGAAAATAAACACAAGAAAATGTAGTCTAATAAAAATAGGGAAAGTGCGAAGGCAAAATTTTCAATATAACATTGGCTCGGAAATACTTGTAGAAGAAAAGTCTTGCTAATATTTGGGCGTTCACGTAAGAAATGATATGAAATGGAGTAGTCATATAGGATGTATAGTTTCTAAAGCTTACAAATCCCAGCACTTTGTAATGAGGGTATTAAAAGGAACTAGTACCTCTGCTAAAGAATTAGGATATTTGTCACTTGTAAGACCTATTCTGGAATACGCCTCGGCGGTTAGGGATCCATATCAAGTAGGGCTCATAAATGAGTTGGAAATGGTACAAAGAAAGGCCGCTAGATTTGTGCTCAGTGACTTTAATCCCAGGAGCTGTGTGAGCCGTATGTTAAAGAAACTTGGGTGGGAATCGCTTGAGGCTAGGAGGATGAAATCTAGACACTGCGCTATGTACAACACGTATACAAATCAACCAGCATGGGGTGAGCTTAGCAAACGTATGGAAAAGCCTACTTACATGGGTAGGAGCGATCATCCTTTCAAAGTTAAGGGCCGACCACAGCGAACAAATTATGGTAAATATTATTTCGTAAACCGTGCCATTGATAATTGGAACTCTCTACCTGCCGCAGTCTTAGAGCCATTTCCCAAACAGATAGGTGTGTTTAAGAAAAGACTGACTATTTGTGTAAATACTCCAGCTTAATTGTTAGTGAATTGTTATGTGCAATTATTTATTTGTTATGTATATCTAATTTGCCACCGGGGGACACACCCCCAATTGCAAATAAACGAGTGAATGAATGAATGAAAAGTCACAGGGAAGGCTTCTAAAACTTTCTAAATGTAATTGGACACTTACCTGGCAATGTGGCAGATGTTGAGGTTATGCAGGAAGAGCATGAAGACAGGAACGGGATCGCGGTTGAGGAAGTAGAGAGGGAGGTAAATAAACTGCAATGTCACAAAGCGGCAGGGGTAGATGAAATTCGTCCAGAAATTGTAAGGTATAGTGGGAATGAAGGACTGAAATTGTTGCATAGGACAATAAAATTGGCACGGGATTGATAACGAAGGTAATAAGGAAGATTGCAACAATTATAAAGCATTTCAGTGATAAGTGTCCCAGGCAAAGTGTACTCGGCAACGTAGAAAGGAGCGTTCGATCATTAGCTCAGAGTAAGAGTAAGATGGATGAATCCAGTGTGGCGTTAGACGACAACGAGGATGTCAGGATCAAATTTTTAGTATGCACCAAGTTATTCAGAAATGCTACGAGAGGAACAAATATTTCTGTATGTGTTTTATAAATCTAGAGAAGGCGTACGATATAGACTCAATAAGAAGATGCTCAGCATCTTGATGAATTATGGTATCGATGGAAAGGTGCTACAGGCAATCAAAAGTATTTTTGTGAGAGGTGAAGGCTGCGGGGAGAGTTGATGGCAGGATAGTTCTTGTTTCAAGGTTGTTACAGGAGTTAGAATAGGCTGTAATCTTTCACCATTACTGTTTATTTTATATATGAACCATTTGCTGAAGGGCATAAACTTGCTGGTTAGGATTCAGTTAGGTGGAAACCAGGTAAGCAGTCTGGCCATGCTGATGTTCTGGTTTCAATGACAGACTCCGGCGAAATATTACGAGCTAACGTGTTAGAACTTGGACATAAATGTGAGAAATATGCTATGAAAATCAGAATTTCAAAACCGAAGGTTATACCGGCAGGGAAGACATGCAAGAAAATAGAATGCCAGATAGGAAGAACTAAACTGGGGCAGATGGACCGTTTTAAGTACTAAGGCCGTGTATTCTCGCAGGATGGTAGTATGGGGAAAGGAATATTAATAATAATGTTATTGGTTTAACGTCCTTTTTAACTACTGTAGCTTTTAGAGACCCCCGGGTGCTGGAATTTTGCTCCGAAGGGGATCTTAAACGTGCCAGTAAATCTACTGACACGGCTCCCTCGCATTTGCGCAACCTAAAATGCTAGCTGACTGCGCCAGGATACGAACCTGCATCCTAGGACCCAGCAAGCGAGATCGTTACCGCTTTTTTTTTAACTCTTTACAGAATTACAGAATTTTCATATATGATAAATACCATACTATTACATCACAAGAAAATCCAGATAGTGTCCATATTTATCGTACAATTGTCCACTTTCACTAAGCTTCCAACGCTCTTTCTGCAGGTGATACCTGAGATCCAGGAACGAGAAATGTTGATCATTGTCCATCACGAAGTGTACATATTGGCCCATTATCCACACAATGGCAGTCTGTTTAATTTGGGGGAAGGCGGTCACCGACAAACGAATCAACTTCCTGTCATCAAGGTCATCCGTGGGCACATTTAATAGTTGACATACTTTTCCCTTACACCACAGCCACTTGGAGGCAACTCGCGTGCATGATGTGAAGCGGTGTATCGCCGTATCAGTTTGACCACATATAGTACACCATGGGCAAGCTTCAAGACGGATGGTATATCTCCGTAGAGCGGTTGGGATGAGATCGTTGAGGAAGATAAAAACATGGGAGTGTACAGCAGAAGAAATGGTCATAGCCCCAAAATTTTTCCAAACAGTGGGCCAATGGACGTAGAGGGTGGTGGCCTCGATTCGCGGTTTGGAGTGTACCACTTGCCGCAACATGTTATAAATACTTTTCGTCGTTGGAACAGTCCCTGAAGGCATTTGGCGAACAGTTTCCAGAAGGTGCTGTTGATGGTCCCTAAATATCTTCGGCAAAGCTCTATCACAACCACGGGCTGTGTTTCGAATATCTTTGTATAGCGCTTTCGTAAAAGTGTCATGTTGGGAAAGAATGGTGATATCGTTCTTGCAGAGGAGTGCACGGCATTTCATGCCATGAGCTGTTAGCCCTAGCCCGCCTTGCCGGGATGGGAGATACAACTGTTCCCGTTGTACTCGGAACAAAAATCCTTGCCATATAAACCAACCTGTATATTTTGCCAATTGGCTCTCAAACATTTTGGGAAGTGGGAAAAGTTGTGCGACATACCATATTTTAGAGAGCGCAAACACTTTGAGGACCATGACCCGTTGCACTATATTGAGGTTTCTTTGACCAAATTGGATCAGCACTCCCCTAACTTTGGCAATGACCTTAGTCCAGTTTGCTTGCACTGTGTCCAGAAGCAATTGCTTCCAGGTAATGCCAAGAATTTTCACCTCATTTACTATCCGGAACCAGGGCTGTTGGGTAATCACTGAGTTAGTATTGAGCGGAAGCAAAGCAGTTTTCTGGGGGTTCGATTGTGCTCCAGAGGCGATATGGTAGAGCTGAAGGACGCTATCGATGTGGGAGATGTCTTCATTATTGCGGATCAATATTGATACGTCATCATATAGGCGCACATGCCAAAAACATGTGTGGACAGTTTGTAACCCTGTAGCTTCACCTGGGTAGTCCGAATGAACGGTTCAAGGCCAATGACAAAAAGTAGCATGGAAAGGGGACATCCTTGCCTAACTGATCGTTGTATTGGAGTCAGAGGGGAAAGAAAACCGTTGACGAGCACTCGAGACGTAGCATTACAATTTATCATACGAATGTAGTCAATAAGGATTTCAGGAAATTCAAAGTGTTGCAAGACCATGTACAAGTATTCATGACTGATGCGGTCGAAAGCTTTATCAAGATCTAAGGTGAGAAAACTCATTGGCTCAGTGGGGAGCATTTCGGCTTTTAGGTGTAGGTCCCGTAGTATCGCTAAGTTTGTTAACAGAGTTCTTCCAGGAATACTGCAACATTGTTCATCAACAATGATATCATGTAGAACAGTCTTCAATCGGTATGCAAGTACTTTGGTAAGGACTTTATAATCACTGCAGAGCAGAGTAACTGGTCGGAAGTCACCAACTGCCATGAGAGAGGATGTTTTTGGTATGAGGACTATGGTACCCTCGTGATGTGATTGACAAAGAGCACGACGTTGGAGAATGCTACGCAAGACATGACAAAATTCTTTGCCAATGAGAGGCCAGAAGTGTTTATACATTTCATATGGCAGTCCATCAATGCCAGGTGAGCGGTTGTTTGGGAGGTGCTTAACCACAGAGTGAATCTCTTCATCCGTAATATCCGTGCTGAGCAGAGTTTTGTTGTCCGGAGATAGTTGGGTACTGCAAGATGATAAAATAATGATATTTCACTACGTATAGCGTCAGGGGAGGTCACGACACTTCCAGTACTGGTGCAGAGGCGGTGGATATATTTACGTTGCCGCTCACGTTGTCCTTTGGCGATATGGTATACCACTTGCACTTTCGTCCGGGAGCACTGTACGATCTTTTAAAGCCACGTTTATATGAGCGAGCGTTCGTTGCTGTAGAGACAGGAGCTTGGTTTTAACTTCCCGAATCTGATCATATATACGCTCCCCAGAACCGCTGAGCCACGCAGCCAGTCCGGGAAAGAAATAATGTCGAGGTGTAGAAAAGCCAATGCAGTGGGTAGTCAGTATTCCGCAAGAAAGAAGTTAGTGTAGTGACGAAACTCCCCGTAAATCACTGATAGTTTGGACCGACCTTGTTGTATGGACGTGAGAGCTGAGTAGATTCAGAATATCTGATAGCATGCATTGGCTAGAAGTAACGGATATGAGGGTAGTGAGAATGATGGTAGGAAGGTGCTCGTAATGAAGAGATAAAGACTAAGTTAGAAACCAACTTGCTACATGAAGCTGTTCGTATGAGCCGGCTCTGATGGTGGAGTCATCTGAAGAGAATGGGGGAGGAGATATTACTTAAGAAGTTAATGAGTGTGAGAAGCAGAGGTTGACCTAGCAGGCAATGGTTAGATTCAGGGTTGAACCATTTCAAAGTGAGAGATGTAGAAGCAGAGGAGGCCGCATTGCTAACTGCTAATAGGAGATTATGGAGGCGACTTGTTCACAAACAAAGGCTTGCAGACTAGACTCAACGCTGAAAGGCAAAACAGTCACAAATGAAAGTATAATGTATGCATTATAATGTATTATTATGGCTGTTATTATTATTATTATTATTATTATTATTATTATTATTATTATTATTATTTAGCTTGTTTTGGGCTTTAAAGTCATATTAAGTCATGTTTGTCTTTTGTTTCAGGTAAGTCGGAGGCTGCATTAAGAAGCCATTTTATTCTTAATAACCACGAAGGTAAGACCCCAAGGTACCAATAATATAGGCAAAGGAAATAGATGAATAAACGTATCTTATCCCTGACAGAGACATTGTTGTTGTTGCTTCTTACGGGGATTGGCATAATCTGGTCATTTAGCCTCGTGTACATGGAGTGTGTGGCATTTGTCTGATAACCTGCATGATTGTGATGACTGCATTAGTGTGTGCAATTGTCATTCAGATGAGATTTCGATGGAGCTGGCCGTGGTCTTAAGTTAGGAATCATCCTGACATTAGCCTGGAATAGAAGTAAGAAACCACACTACATCACTCCTAGGATGGCTGAGGTGGGAATAGCAGCCACCTCTTGTTCGTTTAACCTCACGAGGCTGAAGTGTACCCCGTTCCAAACCTCAGACGAGGAATTTTACATATAGCCTGGTGTTTTTTAGTGTTGTTCAAGTGGGGATTTAGCGGCTTCCTAGATTTTTTCTTGCGTTTCATGTCTACTATCTAGCGATGGTCAGCTAATATACTGTAGGTTGATGACGCTGATACTGGCTGAGTGTTCACCTTCCTGTGTTCACATGTTGGCAGTATTTCCCGGCAAGCTGTAACAGTCAGCATACACTAGGACCAGACAGCTGTGTATACACAGCCACTCCAGTACGTTGCTGCATTGTGTGGAATTACTAGGAAACATAGAGGGAGGGAAGAGAAGCAGCATATCTGTTGGCGTACCAAATACGAGTATAGCTGCTACGCAGGGCTTTAGGGAACGATCACGGGCCCCATGGCAATGACTTCCGGGCCCTCTAAATTTGAGTCTTTTCTATGAAATCTTAATATTCTCTTAAAACAAACAAAAATTTCAAAATTTGATTATGTGAAATGAAGTGTAAAGCTATTCAATGTATTGATTTTTCTATCAACCAGTCATGTTGTTGCCGGCTCATATTCACATTTCTTATGCCTTTTTTAATGTTTTACTTTCAATTTTCGTGACTTGTCTATATTTTCGAAGTTGCCTTTGGCATTCTAAGACTTGAGATTTGGTTTGCTGTCTTACTTGCCAGTATGTACATAAATAACAGTTCCTCGGAAATGTCTAAAATTTGACAAAAGTTTTTTGTTCTACAGCGGCTCAAGAATCGTCATAGTTAACATACAGAGTGGTTAACCAGGCCCCTTTTTTGTAGGAAGGCAACCCAACTAACGCGTATACCATAGTCATCCTAAAAGCATTACTACCGGCTCTTTAACGGCCTTAGTTCAACTTTACCGTTGAGTTCATGTCCTGTATATCGTAGAAATCATTAGCGGTAGTGTTATTTCAATGACATCAACTATAATGCATGTTTTAAACGATTACAGTTCCGAATAACACCACCTTACGTTTGGATAGGTGTCTATGGGGGCTACATATAGATTCAATACGTGCCAGCAATTCGCTAAGGCTATCAGTAGCTAACGTGGCTAAATTATGCATTCCTGCTGATGCGTCAGGCAAGCTGCCTGGTAGCAGGTTCGATCCCCGGGCTGGTACATGCTTTTTCACTGAATGCCATTTACAGTGGATGTACTATGGCCGATTATGTACCTGTGCCAACGAGTGATTTATTAATTTGTCCTTAAAAGGACGGTTTCTATCCGATGGTACGTAGCCAGGTTGGATGACGACATAATGATTTGTAAAACGAAAGCAAGCCCTGCATATTCAGGGTAGCAAGTATTCAAAATATTGACCACCTTGGTTTAAAGGGAAAATCAGACTCGCTCAGGCCACCGCACGTGTCGCGTCAAAACCCTCTGTAATCTCGGGATGTAAACCATTCCTCATTCTTACGTTCAGCAAATATAAAACAGTATTGATTCATCCGTCGCCTACGTATTGTAGTGGTCAGCGTGCGTAGCTTACCACCCGGGATGTCTGAGGTTCGATTCCTGGCTCTGCTATGAAATTTGAAAAAGTGGTATGTGGAATGGAACGGGGTCTGCTCAGCCTCGGGTGGTCCAAATGCGTAGAGGGGGTTCGATTCTCTCCTCAGCCATCCTCGAAGTGGCTTTCCGTGGTTTGCCACTTCGTCTCCAGGTAAATGCCGGGATGGCACCTAACGTAAAGCCATGGCTGCCTCCTTCCCTCTTCCTTGCCTATCCCTTCCAATCTTCCCATACCTTCCCATCCCTCATAAGGCCCCTGTTCGCTTTGCAGGTGAGGCCACCTGGGCGAGTGGCTCGTCCTACCCCCCCCCCCCACAGTTTTATCCCACCACCCAATGTTCCAATATTCAGGACACTGCCCTGGAGGTGGTAAAGGATGGATCCCTCGCTGAGTCCGAGGGAAAAGCCAACCCTGGAGAGTAAACCGACTAAAAATAAAAATAAAAAAATCATCCACTAATGAGGAAAACCGTATCGTATTGAGTTCATTTGATTGTTAACAAGACTCTTCTTTTTAAGCGTCTGCTGAATGAATTTGCAGGTAGGATTATTTTATACAAACAAAATAAAGTGTGTTGGTATGCCTGTGGCATTGATTTTGAAATCTTTATCAAAATTATCATCTACTCGAGACCAACCAAAATTTCCTGGAATTGGTTTTCCGTGGTATCCCACTTCTACTCCAGATAAAGTGCTGGGATGGTTCCAAAGTTAAGTCCACTGCCACCTCCTTAACACTCCTACCTTCAGTTACAACTACACAAACTACTACTGACACCTTAATAACATAGGTTATTAGACAAATTTAAACACACACAAGAACATAAGAATGAAATGATGACAATGTTCAAGCCCCTAAAGTTTAAAAATAAACTTCAAATATTGACGGCGCTGAGAACAGCAAAATGATGTCTCATGTGCATTTGCTCATAGCTCATGAACTATTAGTCCTACTGACGTGGAATTTGAATTAAAGAAAACTTTGAACCTTCCTCTATACCTTGTAACTGGTTGTTCTTCGAGGCAACTATTTTCCTTAAAATTGGCTACGGTGGTGAAAATACACTTGCGAATCACTTCACTGGGTAATTTCCAGCCAATGGTAGCTGTTTTAAACCCTGATTTTTTGCTTGAAAGCAATATCAATTTGTGGATGGGGGTATATTAATTATACCGTACCACTGTAAACACCTCACCGATTAGTCTACAAATGCCAATGATAAGACAGTTTGAGTGCTAAGAGTGCACGGCAGTTGCATTGTGAACAGCCAATAACCGCGAGAACATTACAATATTCCTAATTCTCATAGGTCCATAGCGTAATGTTTCCGCTACCCACAATGCAGTGGAAACTCATGTGGCTAGGTGATGCAATCGAGGTGGCCGTGGGTTACGCGAACACCTGCACTTTTCAAAGCCATCACAACAGAAGAAAAGAAAATGAATCTTATCCTTGAACGTGAACATTAACATTTCTAATGTCCGACGACTAAAACCGTATTCGAACCGGTAAGAACGATTTAGATTTTAAAAAAAGTCTAGTGCCCAACGCAAACGTTCTCACAATCTATCTTCAAATTTCAACGCACTCTGCACAGGAATACATCGTAAGTGAATAAATGTGGTAATGCGTTTTTGTATGTGTGGCTTGATATTATATCCCCACTAAAATGGAGCACGGGCTGTCGTTCAAAATGTTTGCCTACGGCCGGATTCGAAGCACTATTGTGCTCGGTATCACATACTACGTCAGATTGGACTTCAAACGCCTCAGCCACGGAGACAACGTACACGTAGCGCACTTCACGGGTACTAGTTAACTAGGCTGTTCCACCTAGAACGTTATTATGTGTGTCAAAGTCTTCAATCATGGTTTATAGTGTTCATTTAACTTTCTACTATTGCAGATCACGTGGCGTAACCTATTAATTCGATTGTATTACATGTACATGTATTCTTCAAGGAGCAATAAATCATATGTTCGTAGAATGGTCCTTAGTATTTGGCGCGGAAGTGATTACGGTCGTTTTTCCTTTGCTAGGCCATCGCTCAGTTTACATTGCTGTCACACAGGCAATGCGCAGAGCAATATCGACCATCAGGAGAATTGTAATGTTAGTTGGGTTTCATAAAACTAGATAATAAGGGGCTGGTGAACCACTCTGTATATCATATTAAGATTTAATTAGTTTTGTTATTTAATGATTTCTTGTGCCATAAATTTAAACACATTACTTAATTTCAAAATTCAGTCTAATTTGTGTTTCAATATTATACAAAATTGGTCTTTCGATTTATATAAAAGACTGTTATCGTCTCTTCTGGAACCTTGACGCTGAAGCCCCAGGGCTGTAGCCACGTTTGCCCAGTTTTAGCTGAACATAATGATAACGAGAATGTGACTTGTGTAAACAATGTTCAAATCATTCAAATATTACAGTAAATACTCAGCTGAAGAACCGTATGTTGACTCTTTCAAAGAACAAGCACTCGTTCAATAATTATCAAACATAAGTAAGGTAAGTCCACATTATCAAATAGGCCACTAAAATTGCAAGAATCACATAGCAAACTCACTGTTGCATGAATTCAAATGACATAATTATTCATTCACCGTACAATACAGGCAAGGTGATATGTTTCTCTCAACAAACTAAAATGTTATGCAATCGAGGCATTTAATCTGGGAATCAACAGGTTAAAGTAATTGTCCTCCTCTCGAGAAGCATGTTTTTTTTTTAGTAGTTTACCCTCTAGGTTGGTGGAACCCACGGACTCGGCGAGGGAACTCACCACTACCGCCTCTACGGGCAGTGTCCTAGAGCTGGGAACATCGAATCGGAAGGGATACAACTGGTGAGGTGGGATTGGCACCTCGCCCAGGCAACCTCACCTGCAAAGCGAACAGGGGCCTCATGAGGGAAGGTAAGGGATGGGTAGGAGGGATAGGCAAGGAAGAGGGAAGGAGGCGGCCGTGGCCTTGAAGAAGGTACTGTCCCCGTTTACCCGGATAGTAGGCTGTCAGATATCCGCCCCCTCAATCGGATTGCCAACAATCAATCGCACCGGCTCAGCTGCACCAATGAAAATGGCACTGACAGATACTACCGAGGTTTGAACACAGAAGTTACCAAGAAAATTATTGTGGAACACACCAAAATAGACGGGGGTTCATACTTACTTTTACTTACCTCTTAAAAATTATCTCGGGGATTGGGTTGACAACAGGATCTCTAAAGTATGCTCCCACAATAACCTTCACCATGACATTTAAAAATGAACCAGACCGAAGACGAGAACTTTGAACTGTACAAAAGCTTTTATTTCAAATAAAGAGTATGATTTTAACAAACTCAACAAAATAAATGTGGCTATCAGTAGCCCATGTCAATCTGACTATGTCCTCCTAAAGGACTTGCAAAGTTATCAAACAATATGTTAGCTCCCATGAGCTCAAAATAACGTAACATTCAAAACACAATTGGATTGGATGAGGAAGTCAGGATGCGACACATATATATAGAGCATTTGGTTTCTTTTAATAAACATGACACTTGTATTAATAGGCGCAAGGCCAGAGTATCGACCTCGCCCGCTGATAACCAGTTGTCTAACCAGCTGCGATCTACCCTTCAATCTGACGTACACCTGTCAGATGGGGTTCACTTGTCACGCCACACTGCGTAAGAATTCAGATCCTTCTCAAAGCTTTAAATGTCTGCAAGACAACTCATATATATTGACGCAAATCTTTCAAATGCTTAACTCACATACCACTGGATTATTCTGACAATCCCTAAACTTGTTAAGTTATCATCCAAATGTTTAATAAGCATAGTTTAGAGTATAAAACACACTCTTAAATGTTTATAACAAAATCACATAAATTATTTATAACAATTAGAAATTGTTTATAATATTGACGAAGATAATTACAAAAATTTTAAACACGCCTTTAACATTACTTTCGTTCCACATTATTGGCAAAGATATTTACATTTATTATTTACAATATTAACATTTAAATTATTTAAATTATTAATTTAAGAAATACATTGAACCACATGTTCATCCGGTTGGTAAATTCATAATCGTGTTAATATAATCGACCAATGAAGGTTAGTTATACATGTTAATGTCACAATCTGGTTTAATAAAGGTTGTAATAATTATAATTATTATTTGTGACGGTAATCTTCATTCAAAATCTTATCTCAAATTCTTTCAAAACTCTTGTTAATTATAACAGTAAATTCACTTGATTAATTTTCAACGAACTATGACAATACACTCTAGCGGAAAATACTTCGCTTACAAAATAATGCACACACTGCATTAAAAATAGGCCCAAAATTCATCATATATTAAAATATACGGCATCAAAATCTTCCACAGAATTTACAAAAACCTCCACTAACACAATCTTTATCATCATTAATTACTGTGGGAATCTCCTTCATTTATTTAAGGGCATTATACATCAGCGACTTTCAACATGTCCGCTGCACTATCGATTATACATTCATAGTTCCACTTAAAAATTCTTATAATCATTAATTGTTTCAAAACTGTTGTCATTTAACCTTCGTGGATTTCATTCATGAATCGAAATGAAGTAAAAATTTGCCAATCACAAACAAATTTAATAGTGAATACGCTTATATACGCCTGTCTGGTCTATCAAAATTTAAGATTAACATCTTCGAAGAATTGTAGTATCAAAATACTATCATCAAAATAAAGTGCGACTAAGCTGCAAAATAGTCGAATAGAATCCAATTAGACTGGGAATGCAAACATCATTATATAAATCTCTAAATGAGAAAACTCCTAACACAAGTTTATGACTTTAATGCATTCAATAATTCATAATTAAAGTTCATCTTTCACAAAATGGTCTATGATGCAATGATCGTTCATAACTGACGATAAATGTCTGTGTTGCAATCAATTCAAATAACGACTAGTATTTCCAAGATCGTCGACAACGTAAGAGATTTTAACGCTCTAAAATCATTTAAATGTTCTTCCTTCTTGATGATGGCAGAAAATTGGTCAAAGTAATTAAACTGGGGTAGAATTACTTTAATAAAGTGACACGCTGTCTGAATTTAAATCTGCCATAAAAATCATTAACTTACAGTCAAATCGTGACTACAAAAAAAATATATTAAGCAAATTACTGAAAAATCTAAATATCAGTCTCAACTGATCCAAAATCATTTAACTATGCCCATGACATAACAATGTCTTAATAAATCGTCGAAAAAGGCATAACTCATCAAGGTGTACTGAGAATAGGAATCTCAAACAAGAATATAGGGCAAAATACATGAGGACAAAAATATGGGAAAATGGTTGCTCAAATATTGCTAAGAAACTCAAATACAATAAACGTTCACGACTACCTTATCTGCCGATTGACGTTCCAGAGGAAAATTCCCCAAAGAAGACTGTTGATGGATCCATTTCACCAAGTTAAAGCTGAGCTCCATCCTCGAAACAAGAAACAGCACCCTCGGAGAATCGAACTGCTTCCTTCTCCGGAAATCGCACTGCTCCGTGAAGACGAACGACATCCTTCCGGCAATAATCTTCTTTGTGAGTCGGGACAACCCTGACCTCTCTTGAAAAATCCCTGAAGTTCCAGTAGAAAATCGCCATGAAGTTTTTGTAGAAATTTCCGAAGAAATATTCATATTCAGAAAGCATGAAATCATTTCCATTGCTGTTTGATAGTATTCAGCGTTGAACCACGAAACATGAGTGTAGATGGTTATTCACCACATGTTCGCTTGTGTGGAATAGCAATTAGCGAAGTTCCATGCTGCTATCTTACTCCGTTGAAATATGTCCCAATTGCATTAAAGTCCTTTAGCCTTCCATCTTCTCTTCGGTAATAGTATTAGAAGAACAAACTGCCATATTAAACTGTTCCATAATACTGTAGCGTTGTGTCACAAAAGCAATCTGAAGTCTCCCTATTTCACTAGCCGTGTCAGCCGTGGCGTAGATTCTGGCGATACAAAGTGCTTCTCATGTAGCGAGAAAATCACTTTTGTCAGTCGTCTAAAACTGCTAATATCTTCCAAAATAATTACTCGAAATTGTTCAACTTTTCTACACTCCTTACTGTAGCAATGCACAATAGAATTAGCTTCTAGGCGACCGCTAACTGTTCACAGCTAATCTTGTAGACGCGTTATAATGTGCGTTTCAACTTCACCTAGATTTACTCACAGTAAACCTGCACTGCTTGTATGTTCGACTCTCGTTTTAATGCAGTGGGTTCACCACGCGTTATAAAGACGACTCTTTCACTACTAATCTCACTCGACGTTTCACCGAAATAACTATTTGAGATCTGACGATTGAATATCAGACGATTGATGATCTGAGAGAATGAGGCTCCTCTCTTCTGCGCAAGGCCTTTTATGAACTTCATGAGGGGCGTATCTATCCCTTCCATAGGGTGTTACTGCGTCATCGCTAGAAGTTCCAACTTCGTCAATACATGACGGATTTTCAAAATTCAAAAACTGAAAATAAATTTCACCAAAATTCCAGAACAATGCCTCTACTGCAAATGGATTTCCACAATTCTGCATTCCAAAAAGTAATAAAAATACCATAGTTTCAGCAATCTCCGTCTTCCTTCAGACTATCGTTCATTGGTTCAAGCCTCCCCTCCTATAGCATAACTTCTTCCTCAGCAGAATTCCACGTTTCCTGCGACTGCGTCGTAGATCTCGGATCTTTCTCGAATAAATGCTGACGTCACTGAGAATCTCAGCTCAAGTAGCCTGCTGGCATAACGTCTGCGTCATCCGTGCTTACGTCATGACCTACCCACGTCATAACTATGACAGCCATAACTTTCATTATAATTTCCAATAAAGCCACCGTGGTCTCTATATAATTCAATTACGGGGGCAGTACCATCCCGGCATTTGCCCGAAAACGAAGTGGGAAATTACGGAAAACCACTTCGAGGATGGCTGAGGTGGGAATCGAACCCCGTCTACTCATTTGGACCACCCGAGGCTGAGTAGACTCCGTTCCAGTCCTCATACCACTTTTCAAATTTCGTGGCAGAGCCGGGAATCGAACCCAGGACCTCCGGGGCGGCAGCTAACCATGCTGACCGCTACGCTACGGAGGCGACAGAAGCATGATTATAGGAATAATAATAGCCAAACTAACGAAAGTAGCCTCAATTAACTGTCTAGTGCGAGAAAACGCCCAATTTAATTCCCATGGCTTCCAATATGTGTACGGAGATAACAACCTAACATGAAAAAATGAAAATCCACAGCCTGCTTCCAGTCGACCGACTGGGTCAGGGAATGGCATGAATGAAGACCCCATCTAGCGGCGAGGATATGAACTGTGCCGGCTGCCGAAGCCTGTCGTACTCCTCTGGGGCAATGATTAAATGAATGACAAATGAAATTAAATGATAGTGGAGAGTGTTGCTGGAATGAAATTGTGACAGGGTAATCCGGAGTACCCGAACAGAAACTTGTCTGCCTCCACTTTGTCCAGCACAAATCTCACATGGAGTGAACCACGGACCCAGCGATGAGAGGCCGGCATGTTGCCGCCTAAGTCATGGAGGCTCAACAACAACCTAACATATTTGGTGCAATGTTATAGTTCAAAGTAAATCATAAGTTGTTAAGCTCAAACATGTCTGTTAACTGAAACACTCCAACAACACTGCCACCACAGCCCCACTGTGACTAGAACAGCAACATGCCTGTTCTGAGTTGTAATCACAAAACATTCAGGCCTTGATCTCACATCACACTGGTTATAGCTGACTTGAGTATCCTGGGCCTGACTTAAATGCACTATACTCCTTAAGAACAATGTACGTCACTGTTCACTCACGCAATGCCCTGCAGACAGAGCCTGGAATCAACTCGTATATCCCTTTCCGGTCGCCCTTGTCTGACGTCACACGCCATACGCAGCTTGCTCTTCCTTCATTAACATCATAATTCAGTGACTTGTTCTGAGCTGGCATACACCATCGCAATAATGGTAATAATCTCGGTAAAATAATATACCATTACAATGAACTAATATGCTGGTATTGTTGTATTTTAGATAACGCCTCAATGAGCGATTCTGGACACCTACTTTCCAGGGCTGGAGGTTTGTTGAAGTGAGTTATCTTGAGTATCAACGCATTCTTTGATTTATTGTCATTGTTGATTCTTTACGAACATAGATACATCGTGGTCATGTATCCCTATGTACTTAAGTGTGCGTAGAAAATGTGTGATAACCTGTGTCACTGTGATGTCTGAATTAGTGTGTTTATTTGTAATTGAGGAAGGATTTGGGTAGAAAGCGGCCGTGGCTTTCAGTTAAGTACTATACCGGCATTTGCCTGAAGTAGAAGTGGGAGACCACGGAAAACTATTTCCAGGATGACTGAGATGGAAATCGAAACCACTTTTGCCTCACGAGCCTGAAAGGACTCCGTTTCACCGCTCAGACCAGAATTATGTTTCTTGTCAGAGCCAGGAATCGAACCCGTTCCTCTGGGGCAACAGCCAAGAATGCTAGCCGCTACACCAGGAAGTGGACGAAATAGCTTTTAAGAAATAGGAATTTGACAACCACCAGTGGCATTAAAGAAGCACCTAAAATATATTGGTAAATACGTCATCAAGGTTGCAAATAGAGAATACATTGGGAAAATAATGTGGCCATGTAATAATGAAAATGAAAATCCACAGCCTGCTTCCAGTCTCCGACCGGGTCAGGAATGGAATGAAGGAAGCCCCGATCTAGCGGCGAGGATTTGAACTGTGCCGGCTGCCGAGGCCTGACGCACTCCTCTGGGGCAATGATTAAATGAACGACAGATGAAATGAAATGATAGTGGAGAGTGTTGCTGGAATGAAATTTTGACAGGGAAAACCGGAGTACCCGGAGAAAAACCTGTCTGCCTCCGTTTTGTCCAGCACAGATCTCACATGGAGTGACCGGGATTTGAACCACGGACTCAGCGGTGAGAGGCCGGCGCGCTGCCGCCTAAGCCACGGAGGCCCTTCCATGTAATAATAATGATACTAATTTAAATATAATTATTAGTAATAATAATAATAATAACAACCAAAGTTTATTTTATAGACAATGCGGGACGGTATGTGAAATGTTGCAGCCATCTTTTCAGTGTTTCCTGTACAAACTATCAATTTATACTTTTCAGTCGGTCAACACGCTTTTGCCCAATGAGATTATGCGGGGTAACTATGCAGTATATATAACACAACAATCCTCAAAAAATACCAGTATGAATTAATTATTCACTGATATAGGGGGAATTGGGGGTAAATTTCCTATTATTATTCACTGATATACGGGGAATTGGGCGTAAATTCGCTATTATCAGTGAATTATTAATACATGTATTTTTTTTTTCAGGAATAGTGTGGACAGAAGGTCGTTCACCACTAATCAAAGACCACTCAGGCACAAAAAATAAAGAAGTTTGAACCGCTGGCAGAAGAAAATAAAGATATGACTAGTAAACTGTGAGATAACTTTACCACTGGTCATGTCAGCAACGGAAGTAGTTCCAAAGACTCAGGTAACGGATCTGGAGGAACTAAAAATGAAATATCTGATTGCCAGAATGCAGAAAGCAATGTTTCTAGATACATGTCACATAGTCTCATTATTTATAACATAGTAATTATACGGTGTTTGATTGTTAAGTCCGTACCTGGTGCAACTGACTTTCTCACACTACTCCTCACTTTACCCCATATTGGGCGAACATTTTGTTACTTTCTGACGAATTTTAATTCTAATTTCCTGCTTATTGATAAAATTAATAACAAATTTCACAATGTGATGATAATAAATCTGATATTGGGGTGTTAGGCACTCTTAGAAGAACACATCAGGAAAAATCAGGGTAACTGGCTACATGTGACAAATCTCGGTTGAATGAAACTGGTGATATGCTGCAAGATTTATATATTCGATATGTACACTCATACACAAGGATTCTTATCGGTACAAGCTCACGAGTTCCCTAACGCCAACGTAGTACCAATCCTAATATTGCAGATTCTTGGGTTATTGTTCCCTAAGAATCTGTCCTGTCTGAATAGCTGTAGTGGTGATATGTTCTGGAAAATAACTTCACACGTATGTTATTGACTTGCATGAGCTGGCCTCAACAGTGACTTCTTGATATGAGAAGTGCTGAATACAATAGCGACCTGATTTTTGTTGTTGTTAGCCTGTGTCTCCGTGCTGACTTACTACTATCCTGACACAGTGACCTACTTCTGTTATCCTGTATCTCGTACATACAAACAACTTTAACCACAAGGCTATATAATGAACTTGAACATTTACCAGCATACCGCCAGACTGTCGTACTACAAAACCAGACGTCGTTCAGGCATAGCCCCTGGCCGCAACTGTCCACAAGAAAAAGAGTAAAGAGCTATCCACACAAGGTCTTGAAATATGAATCTCTGATATCACGTGGTCACCCACTCCAACAGATTGACCCAAACAGATCCACAGTTTCTAGATGCTTAATTCAAACCACCCAAGCCACGCTAAGTTTGGACTAGGGCACTGACCATCACCAAGTTCATCCGACAGAAATTGCGTTGTATTTCCCTGCTCACTATTCTCGAGTATAATGCATCATTGAGCAATAGTTACAGTCTTTGTGCTTATCTCCAGTTACCACTGTCATAAAGAGAATAATTTACAGAAATCCCTGACGCCAAAGCCTTGCTAATAACCAATAATTGAATCTTAATACTAAGTGATGGAATGATATAACACTAATGAAATGATAAGGCAATATGATACCAAATAGACCAAAATAAAATATAATAGGCCTACATGTCTGGGCTATACGGGTTCGATCATAATGTGACCTGTACAGTTACACTTGTATATTGTGATTCTCCATGTTAATGAGGAAATAAAAATAATAATAATGATAATAATAAACGTAATCGTATATTCCATATAAAATATTTGGTGCAATATGTCATCAGAAATTATCGCTTACATCAGTCTGTAACAAGAGGTATTTGAGAACCTAATTGCGTTGGTGATCTGCGGACATAGCTCTTGCAATGCATATCATGAATAATGCTTTAACTAATATTTAACAGAGCAGACATGGTGTTTGCAGCAACGCAAGTTCAGTGCTTCACTCCCTCAGCTGACAGAGTACAAGCAGAGTACGAGTGTGGTTGGGAACTATTCTTTAGAGGTCCTGTAAACTGATGGTCCCTTACAATATGACCACCAAATTAATGTGGTTTAGGATAAGCATTAGCCTGTAAAACCTTGGCCAATTGGTGAGGCTTCCATTCCACTAGGTGGCAGAAGGCATCCAGCGATTTCTCATAACATAAGCACACCCAAACCTCCTCTATTTGGCGTAAATACAAGCGTGATGGTGATGATGTAGCACGAAACCTTTTTCTGCAAGTAGAACCACATGCATTCGATTGGGTTCATACCCACGCTAGTAGGGAACCACAACATTCCCTGTCATGTTCCTCTAACCTGTTCCCCTCGACTATCCCTGCATGGTGCATTGTCCTGTTGGAAGTGACCATCACCAACAGCGAACACTGTTTACATGAGCGGATGAACCTTGTTCTGAATGACGTCCAGTTACCGGACAGCTTTCAGAGACTGGTGTACCGAAATAATGCACCGTAGTGTGTCCCATGAAAACATTGCCCTGATCATCGCACCGTCTCCGCCAGCCTGTTCCAGTTCAACCGTTTGTAATCGCCTCCTATGAAAGTCCTCCAACACGTGCTCGTCACGCACATTGGGGATTTTCAATGAATGGTCAAAATTAACATGGAGATGAAATGAAATAGTTTTCTTGCGATCTGAGGTTCTGTGAGACTGGGAGTTTCACGTTTTGATGGTTCTTTGTCGGATTTTTTGGAAGAATAAACTTTTGAACATCTAATCCTTGCCGAGGAGACTCCTAGAAAGGAATAACTATTGTTTTCCCCTATTATAGTTTGCTTCTCCAAATCGATTTTCGGTCAATGAGTAAATTATTTTGGTTTCCAGTTTTTATGCAACATGAACGTTTCACAAAATTTCGAACTGTAAAAATAAATGTAAATAAACAGAATTTTGTCTCCACGTCGTGGGACAATTAATCTGAAATGTGCATTTACTACTTTGAAGTTTTCAGTGACGCGTTATTGGAATACGCTCATATTTACTAGGGTCAGCGATCTTTGTGCATGGCCAGTGTACGGGCAACTTAGAGGTCGTGGAGTAGAATCCCACTTTTAGCCATAGTACATTCATTTCGTGGTTATCGATTTCAACTCCCAGACAACGCAGATATGGCACATAGTATGAGACCATGGCTGCATCATACCCGTTTCTAAATCTTGTTACAAGTATTGACACTTCAATAACGGGGGTTATCAGAAATATTTAATATGCAAATATTTAGAGATAATGTCCTCAAAGTCCCAAGCCCCTGAAAACAGACAACTAACGACAACGTACTGTATTTGACTAAGAGCAAAGTCCACATTTATCATGAAAACAAATTAAGCGAGGGTGTTTTAGTATCTAGTGCATATACCGAAGACTATCTTCGTACATGCACACGGTCGTTAAGGTTTCCGGTGGAGTCTTCTCTCTCATCGCATGATTTTACCACATATCCCACATTTAACAATCTTGGCTCATGCGTTGATGAGGCAGATACTTGCGAATATTATATCTAGTGATTTTTCATTCACGGGACTGCTCCTATAGTGGTTCTGATTGAGCCCTCTAGTGCTCATTCCCACGCTGTCCGGCTCCGTGCCTAAGTGGTTAGCGCACTAAGCTTTGGCCCGTAGTGCCTAGGGTTTGATTCCAGGCCGAACCATCAGGGATTTTAATCTCCTGCGGTTAATTTCAGTTTCTCGGGTACTGGATGTATGTGACGTCTTCATCATCACTCCATGCTCATTACGACGTGCAGGTTGCCCACGGGCGACTACTAGAAAGATCTGCACTCGGCCTGTTCGGAGGCCACACGATCATTCCCATGATAGATAGCTGGGTGGGAGCCGGGGGGTTGTCCCACACCAGGTCAGTATGAGTTTAACTCTGGTAACGTATTCACGTGTTCTTCCTCGTGCGTCTTAATGAAGTGACAGTGCATTAAGTGTTAATAACCTACGCGACAATCGACAATCGTAGCTGCGGGCTACCTGACACCCTTTCACCGCCGTTAGCACCTTGAAGCGACCCACCGGCCATTACACGTGGAGCTGTCCAACGAAAGAAAAGTTACCCTATTATACTCGAATTATGCAGTAAAAAGTAGAAAGTGGGGAACGCACTTTTAATATTGGCTAATTCTACCGTGTCATTTATAAATTTACTTTCTTATGTTTATCATGCATGTGGGGAGCGTGATGGCACAGTGCCTTACGAGGGGAGGATACGATGCATGGGTCACCGATTCGAACCATCTTTAGTCGCCTACACATGTAGGACATGACCAGGCGTAAACCAGGTGCAAGTAGTAATGTACGCTTCTCAGCCGTTTCCGAGAAATTAATTATTCGCAATTGAAGTCCGGCGTCCATGTGCGTTGTACGCTAGTAAGAATCCAACGAGGGCGTAGTGCAGCGGTAAGAGCCATGCACATCGTAAGCACGGGATAGCTGGATCGAATCCCACCGGTGAGCTGTTGTAGTATGTGTCTGTGTGTGTGTTTTTTTATATATTTTTATTTTTTTTATTTTTTTTTACCATTGGCAATTTCTAACCAATACGCATGCCATGAGTCACTGCTTGCGGGGTACGGGGTGGTCTGATGGTTCACAGACGTGCAATGAATGGAACAGACTGGGCCTTGAATGTATAAACGTATACATTTAGCCTAATAGAATACACCTGACCGTGTATAATACCAATATATTTGCAATGCCAATATTGTACATTATGTTTTTATTTTTATTCAGTCAATTTACCCTCTAGGTTGGTGGTTCCCACGGACTCAGCGAGGGAACTCACCACTACCGCCACTATGGGCAGTGTCCTGGAGCCTGGAACATCTGGACGGGAGGGATACATCTGGGGAGGTGTGATCAGCACTTCGCCGAGGCGGCCTCACCTGCAAAGCGAACAGGGGCCTCATGAGGGATGGGAAGGGATGGAAGATTGGGATGGATAGGCGAGGAAGAGGGGGGAGGCGGCCGTGGCCTTACAGTAGGTACTGTCCCCGTTTACCCGGATAGTAGGCTGTCAGATATCCGCCCCCTCAATCGGATTGCCAACAATCAATCGCACCAGCTCAGCTACATCAATGAAAATGGCACTGACAGATACTACCGAGGTTTGAACACAGAAGTTACCAAGAAAAATTATTGTGGAACACACCAAAATAGACGGGGTTTCATACTTACATTTACTTACCTCTTATAAATATCTCGGGGATTGGGTTGACAACAGGATCCTTAAAGTATGCTCTCACAATAACCTTCACCATGACATTTAAAAATGAACCAGACCGAAGACGAGAACTTTGAACTGTACAAAAGCTTTATTTTCAAATAAAGAGAATGATTTTCACAACTCAACAAAATAAACGTGGCTATCAGTAGCCTATGTCAATCTGACTACGTCCTCCTAAAGGACTTGCAAATTATCAAACAGTATGTTAGCTCCCTTGAGCTCAAAATAACGTAACATTTTAATACACATTTGGATTGGATGAGGAAGTCAGGGAACGACATATATAGAGCATTTGGTTTCTTTTAATAAACATTGCACTTGTATAAATAGGCACAAGGCCGGAGTATCGACCTCACCCGCTTGTAACCAGATGTCTGGCCGGCTGGTCTACTCCTTAACCTGACTCACACCTGTCGAATGGGGCGCACTCCTCCCCACACTTGCGTAAGAATACAGCTCCTTTTAAAGCTTTAAATGTCTACAAGACAACTCATACATATTGACGCAAATCTTTCAAATGTTTAACTTCCATCCCACTGGATTATTTTAACATTACTTAAACTTGTTAAGTTATCATCCAAATGTTTAATCAGCATAGTTTAGAGTATCAAACACACTCTTAAATGTTTATAACAAAATCACATAAATTATTTATAACAATTGGAAATTGTTTATACTATTGTCGAAAATAATTACAAAAATTTTAAACACGCCTTTAACATTACTTTCGTTCCACATTATTGTCAAAGATATTTACATTTATTATTTACAATATCAACATTTAAATTATTTAAATTAATAATTTAAGAAATACATTGAACCACATGTTTTATCCGTTTTGTAAATTCATAATCGTGTTTAATATAATCGACCAATGAAGGTTAGTTATACATGTAAATGTCACAATCTGGTTTAATAAAGGTTGTAATAATTTTAATTATTTGTGACGGCAATCTTCATTCAAAATCTTATCTCAAATTCTTTCAAACTCTTGTCAATTATAACAGTAAATTCACTTGATTAATTTTCAACGAACTATGACAATACACTCTAGCGGAAAATACTTCGCTTACAAAATAATGCATAAACTGCATTCAAAATAGCCCAAAATTCATCATATATTAATCTATATGGCATTAAAACTTCCACCGAACTTACAAAACTTCCACAAATAATTCTTTATCATTATTAACTACTGTGGGAATCTCCTTCATTTATTTAAGGGCATTATACGTCAGCGACTTTCAACATGTCCGCTGCACTATCGATTATACATTCATAGTTCCACTTAAAAATTCATATATCAATAATTGTTTCAAAACTGTTGTCATTTAAACTTCGTGGACTTCATTCATGAATCGAAATGAAATAAAAATTTGCCAATCACAAACAAATTTAATAGTGAATACGCTTATATACGCCTGTCTGGTCTATCAAAATTTAAGATTAACATCTTCAAAGAATTGTAGTATCAAAATACTATCATCAAATAAATGTGACTAAAACTTCAAAGTAGTCGAATAGAATCCAATTAGACTGGGGAATGCAAACATCATTATATAAATCTCTATATGAGAAAAAACCTAACACAAGTTTCACGAATTTAATGCATTCAATAATTCATAATTAATGTTCATCTTTCACAAAATTGCCTAAGATGCAATGATCGTTCATGACTGACGATAAATGTCTGTGTTGCAGTCAATTCAAATAACGACTAGTATTTCCAAGATCGTCGACAACGTACTGGATTTTAACGCTCTAAAATCATTTAAATGTTCTTCCTTCTTGATGATGACAGAAAATTGTTCAAAGTAATTAAACTGGGGTAGAATTACTTTAATAAAGTGACACGCTGTCTGAATTTTAATCTGCCATAAAAATCATTAACTTACAGTCAAATCGTGACTACAAAAATAAGCAAATTACTGAAAAATCTAAATATCAGTCTCAACTGATTCAAAATCATTTAACTATGCCCATGACATAACAATGTCTTAATAAAACGTCGAAAAAGGCATAACTCATCAAGGTGTACTGAGAATAGGAATCTCAAACAAGAATATCGGGCAAAAATACATGAGGACAAAAATATGAGAAAAATGGTTGCTCAAATATTGCTAAGAAACTCAAATACAATAAACGTTCACGACTACCTTATCTGCCGATTGACGTTCCAGAGGAAAATTCCCCAAAGAAGACTGTTGATGGATCCATTTCACCAAGTTAAAGCTGAGCTCCATCCTCGAAACCAGAAACAGCACCATCGAAGAATCGAACTGCTTCACGAAGACGAACGACATCCTTCCGGCAATAATCTTCTTTGTGAGTCGGGACAACCCTGACCTCTCTTGAAAAATCCCTGAAGTTCCCGTTGAAAATCGCCATGAAGTTTTTGTATAAATTTCCGAAGAAATATTCATATTCAGAAAGTATGAAATCATTTCTGTTGCTGTTTGATAGTATTCAGCCTTTACTCACGAAACATGGGTGTAGATGGTTATTTCACCACATGTTCGCTTGTATGGAATAGCAATTAGCGAAGTTCCATGTTGCTATTTTACTCCGTTGAAATATGTCCCAATTGCATTAAAGTCCTTTAGCCTTCCATATGCTCTTCGGTTGTAGTATTAGAAGAACAAACTGCCTTATTAAATTGCTCCATTATACTGCAGTGTTGTGTCACAAAAGCAATCTGAAGTCTCCCTATTTCACTAGCCCTGTCAGCCGTAGCGTTGAGTCTGGCTATACAAAAAGTGTTTCTCCTGTGGCGAGAAAATCACTTTTGTCAGTCGTCTAATATTGTCAATAACTTCCAAAGTGCTTCCTCGAAATTGTTCAGCTTTTCTACAGTCCTTACTGTATCAATGCACAAGAGAATTAGCTTATAGGCGACCGCTAACTGTTCACAGCTAATCTCGTAGAAGCGTTTTAAGTGTCGTTTCAACTTCACCTAGATTTACTTCACAGTAAACCTGCACTGCTTGTATGTTCGACTAGTGGCTTCGCCACGCGTTACAAAGACGACTTTTTCACTAATAATCTCACTCGACGTTTTACTGAAATGCTTATTTGAAATCTGACGATTGATTTATAATCTGAGAGAATGAGGCTCCTCTCTTCTGCGCAAGGCCTTTTATGAACTTCATGAGGGGCGTATCTATCCCTTCCATCGCGTGTTGCTGCGTCATCGCTAGAAGTTCCAACTTCGTCAATACATGACGGATTTTCATAATTCAAAAACTGAAAATAAATTTCACCAAAATTCCAGATCAATGCCTCTACTGCAAATGGATTTCCACAATTCTGCACTCCAAAAGTAATAAAAATACCATAGTTTCAGCAATCTCCGTCTTCCTTTAGACTATCGTTCATTGGTTTAAGTCTCCCCTCCAATAGCATAATTTCTTCCTCAGCAGAATTCCACGTTTCTCGCGACTGCGTCGTACATCTCGGATCCTTCTCGAATAAATTGCTGACGTCACTGAGAATCTCAGCTCAAGTAGCCTGCTGGCCTAGCGTCTGCGTCATCCGTGCTTACGTCATGACTACCCACGTCATAACTATGACAGCCATAACTTTCGCTATAATTTCCAAAATAGCCACCGTGGTCTCTATATAATTCAATTACGGGGGCAGTACCATCCCGGCATTTGCCCGAAGACGAAGTGGGAAACCACGGAAAACCACTTCGAGGATGGCTGAGGTGGGAATCGAACCCCTCTACTCATTTGGACTACCTGAGGCTGAGTAGACCCCGTTACAGTCCTCATACCACTTTTCAAATTTCGTGGCAGAGCCGGGAATCGAACCCAGGACCTCCGAGACGGCAGCTAACCATGCTGACCGCTACGCTACGGAGGCGACTTTGTACATTATGTAATGTCACAAACTTTGACCCCCATACGATGATTTCAGAATCCCTTTTCCCGCTCACATAACACGTCATTACAATTGATTATAAAATAAACATTGTTCACGACACCTACAATTGTACGAATTGCCAATGTTTACAACAACAAATAAAACACAACACACTACAAAAGCTCACCGGTGGGATTCGATCCAGCGATCCCGCGCTTACGAAGCAGGTCTGTTATCGCTGCACCACGCGCTCGATGGCTTTTTGCTAGCGTACAACGCACATAGACGCCGCACTGCAATATTGCATTTAATAAATTTCTCGGAAACGGCTGAGAAACGCATCTTACAACTTGCACCTGGTATACGACTGGTCATGCCCTACTCGTGTACTAAAGATGGTTCGAATCGGTGACCCATGCATCGTATCCTCCAATTGTTAGCTACTCGTCTTTCACCTGGACGGCCGGGATTCCAATCCTGGTGACAGCGGGGTGGAATTTTCACTTGAAAAATCACGTGGCGTCAGGAAGGGGATCCGGCCCTAAATCCCTGGCCCAATCCAAAATGAGCCTGGTTGGCTCCGGCGACCCCAATTAATTGGGAAAAGCCGAAGAAAGTTTTATGTTTATAATACGTACACGTCGAAAACTATTAAGCGTGGTTTATTAACAAGATTGAAACAAAGAATACGTCGGCCTGGAATCGATATAGCTATTTTGTACTTCGTAGAGAATTACGTGCAATCCATGGGAGGCTGAATATTATAAAGCGTTATAATTTAAAATGTGAATATTCTTGGAACTGTTACTCATAAACGCTCTAGAGGAAATTAGTTGTCTGCTTCGGGTATCTGGTTTCGTCACGCTTATCATCTCTCGTCAGTCAGGTTGCGGGGAGGTTAAATCTACAGTATGTTAG
This sequence comes from Meconema thalassinum, assembly GCA_946902985.2. Classification (NCBI taxonomy): domain Eukaryota; kingdom Metazoa; phylum Arthropoda; class Insecta; order Orthoptera; family Tettigoniidae; genus Meconema; species Meconema thalassinum. The sequence goes on along the minus strand of OX336389.2, from coordinate 1,063,283,802 downwards.
TTGTCGTCAGTTAGAGTAGGTTGATAACCGTGCTCTTAGTTTCACTCGGCGTTGGTATAACGACAGCCTATCAGAAGATTTTATATTCTGAACTTCAAGATATGTTAACTTTAAAAATGAGAAGACACTCGTCGTATCAGAAGATCAGCTGGATTGTAGAAGCTGGAATGTCCCCTGCTAGAGAAACCTGAAAATCCTACCGACAAGAGCTACATGTGGGTACACCAGTCCTACGATTGTATTATGGAAAATAAAAACTGGGCAAACCACTCAAATAATTGGAGAATACAAGAAACATACGGTTCTCGGGGCAAATGGGACATGGCAAAGGATTAATTTAAAACAAAATCCATTCCACAACCAAATCTCCTTCCATAATTTAAATAAATCACTTAAGCTTGTTTAGAAAAACGAACGATAATATTTATTCAGAATAAACAATAAAAATTAAAATTCAATAAAATAAAATTACAATTTTAAATTAAGTTAAGTAAAATAATAATAAACACGCTTGTCAAACAAGAAAGTAAAATACTAAACAGTGTCTATCTGACATTCGTAATCCACTGCTCTTCCAAAAGTAAACAAGGATCAGCTGTTTCTGAAAGTAATCACTGATCATCTGATTCAGAGTTAATAATAAAGTTTGAGTTATAATATTCGAAAATATTATGAAGTTTAGCATACAACTCCTTTAATCTATACATCAACCTCAGAATGTATAATTCACCTGCGAACTACAGCTTATATTCACATCACTTGTCAACCAAACAGCTGTTTCTGACATCTCAACTAAACAATTATGGGCTACACCACTCTCTTCAAAATAATAACATCACTGGTACATATCTCGTCAACATTCTTTCCTTCTTCCGTTCTTATTAATCTCCATTAAACAATCTTCATTAATTATACAAACTTTCAAAGAACCGGCCTGTCATACGTCATTCTACAACAACATTGTCAACATCGATAATGAAAACAATTATCATGTTTTAATGTTGATCAAACATCCTCTCTCCAAACTATCAACATTAAAATACTTCAATCCTCACCTTAAAAATTAGTATTGTTTATATAAGTCACTAATAATCCCTAAAATAATTATTTAATAATCCAAATATTTATCAATATTAACATCCATTAATATTTATACAACCACATTAGTTGTTAATCGTTGAATATTAATATTTATTATTATAAATAATATCCATACATGCTACTTGCATTATTATTAATGTTTATTTATTTACATTTAATCAGCTGTTTATTTGTTTAATAACTTTATTAACTGTATTTGTTTTAATACTGTTCATTAGTATTACTTACTCTCAATACTATAATGACTTATTATCATCGCTAATGTTTATCACTTTCATTACTTTCATTACCATCATTAAGTTTCATTAATTTAGTTAACCATCGTTACAATTTATATGGGTTTATGTCACTTCCAGTCTAATATGGCCAAACAATTATGCTAAGCTCATACGCATATTTTCTAAATCATGTTAATAATATTAATAAAGTTAACCAATCATTAGTTTATAATCTATTCACAATACATTTTCCGCCAACTTCCTCTCTGTCATTTCGACTGTAGGTCAATTAAAATAAATTATGTTCTTCGACACTCCTTCTTACATCAGTACTGTATTATACTGCAATATTATTCTCAATAATTCGATTACACCACGTATTAGAACTTCAACATAATAACTTTGCTCTTCAATCAAAAACATTTCCTCTCTATAATACGTCCGGAATATGTATTATAGCTTATCAACACAGCTATCTCTCTATCATAGAAATAAAAATACTCACTTCAATTATAATACGTACTTATCATTACCGCTTGATCTTAGAACTGTCACACTAGTTCTCCATTACAATAATATTTCAATACGATGTTCACAGTATATTAATACTTTCGTTACCTAAATATTTTCATTCAACTTGACCTTAAATTACGGTACATGAACTTCCTTGGTTTACTTGATTGTTACTCTGATTGAAAAACAATAGTCGTTAATATTTAATAAATATACAGATTTGTAACAGCTCACTGATCGTTACTGATTCCCATATTGCAATGTTAAATGTCATCAACTATTATAATAGTAGTGCAATATTAATGTTGCAAAAGGTTTTAAAAGAATTCTGAATCGTCGACATATCACGATTTATTAGAAGAAAATCTTCTCTATCTGATATATTTAAAATGGCAATAAATAATTAATATCAATGCTCAAATAGACTAATTAACGAACATAATCTAAACGACGTTCAATAGTCCGAATCAATATATATTCAATATATTTCAAGTCCTACTCATATAATATGACGTATAATTGTGGCTTTAAATATTGCCAATGTGCTTCACTAGATCGTCGAAAATATTCCAAAACATGCGAATAGTGTTTTATAGTCGATAAATCTTCTTCCCAAATAATATTCTTTTACATCAAAATTCCCAAACAAATATCGTTGTCGAAAATAATATTACTGCAATTTAAGAAACCAGTATTCATCATCATCATCATCTTGTACAGTTTCCAGCCTCAGGCTGGGTCTGTTTGGAACATAAGCCTCGCCACTTAGTCCTTTCTTCCCACCACCTCTCCGCTGTCACTCTGGTCCAGTCCTCGCCTCTCTTCTTGACACATTCCTCCACTCCTTTCAGCCATCTATCTCTTGGTCTTCCCCTTGGTCGTTTCTTCTGCATCTGCATCTCATGTATCCTCTTGGGAATCTTCTTCTCATCCATTCTCTTTAAGTGTCCATACCACCTCAGTCTTGATGTCTCAATCCTACCTTGCAAGTATTAAATTCATTAATTCAGAAAATCGAAATTCAAAGATGAAATAAAATTCACAACGCAGATAAAATCCTCGAAGGCTGTTGAAACTGACGAATGAATCCTACTCGTGGAAAATCCTAAAATTCTACATTAAATCCACTGAAGCATAATTTAATTAAAATAATGTTGAAATGGTTGATGCTCCAAAATATGCTAACTACAGCAATTCTACTCAACAAACTAGATAAATGTGTAACATTATTATTGGATAATTTTGCTTAATGATGGTTGCTCAGAACACTCCAGCCCCTCAGCATATATCACATTCCTAGCGCATAGTTAACTTACGTCGCCATCACACTCTTCATATCAATGCAAAGTCTCATTCCTCTCAACATTCCAATATTCAACATCGTAGAAATAATTCGAATATAAAAATATCAATGCTCACAGTCAATGTTTCTAGTACGTCTTTCTTTTCAGGAATGTGCCGGACTGTCTTTGTTACCGTTAGGTTGCATGCTCATGTGACGTGTAGTTTCAACTCACACGCAAACTGCTACTTCTCGTCTGAGATAATCACTTTTGTATGAAGAGTCTCATTCCTCTCAAATATAGCTATACAGACTCGCAATTTCGTTAAAATATCAACGGAGCACATGTGTGCAATCGCATACTGAATTTATAGTATACTTCCTCACAGTTATTTAGCATAAAAGCTGAGTTTTAAACACGAAGGCACTCTATTGCTCAATTCACTGGAACGCGGCTCTGTTGCACTGGTCCAAACGATCGACTTCTCGGCCGTCAAGAATATGCGCGCCCGCACTCACATATAAATTAGCGATCGGGACCGTGTTCATAACACCTCCTACTACTTCAAGCGATACCACAAAAGAGACCTCGCTGATCTGCGCGTCATCCCCCACCTAGGACTATAACATGGTGCCTCATTAGAAGATTCGCGGCAAGTGACCATAACTCCATATAATTACATAAATCTTTGTAGGTTGACATCAAACTCCATGACAAAAATACCAACAATATTCCTTATCAGATTCTACATAATTCCAGTGTTCCAGAAGTTGATCAGCTCCTTTCTACATAATAATATATGCGAAAATTTCATATGAGGAGCTTCACTTTTGCCTCCAAATTCCCTTTCTACCTTGCATTTCCTCAAACTGTATTAACCAATCGTATCATTTCCTTCCTGTTACTATGCCATTTCCCGCTTCTATTGATTCACTCAGAATCCTTCATTGCAATGTCAAAAATACATGTTGTTGTGCAATCTTCGAAATTCCTTCATTTGAGACTAAAATTTGTCAAGTGTTTAAAATAGCATTTTCATGATCATGGCCATCTTAATATTCGGGTTCAGTATACAACCGCAGAAATGAGCAACAAGCAAAGGAGTTGTCGTACTAGGGAACAAAATCAAAATCGCCCTCGAATATCTATGATATTTTGCAACGTATAATATCACCTATTTCCCTGTAGGACGGTTTACGAGTTATATTCCTCGTCGGGAATAGAACCCGCAACCCCCAATATTAATGGTTTCAGCTTCTAAAAGCTATATTATTATTATTATCATTACTGCAAGAGTGTCAGCCGAGTTTCAACAGACAGTATGTATGCTAATTTCTCAATACTAAGTGACTCGAGCTGTGTATAATCTGATAACAACTCAAAGTCCAGAGGACGCACAAACTCGTGCCTTGCCAGCTACGAATCATTTCTCAGTATAATATTTAATAACAACTCGAGGTCCAAATGACACATACCCTTGTGCCTAGCATGCTATGAATAATTACAAAACAGCTCAGGGTTCAGATGAGACACAGTCTCGTGCTTGGCAGAGTCCAGCCAGATATTTCCGTGACGTATGTTCCTTACTCCAGACCACTACCAGCCCCTTCCATGTGTGTCCCCCTCTACTCTGGTAACTAGCCAGTAAGATTGTACTGTATCCCACCTAGAAGGATTGACATGTGACTTGTTTAATTCTAATTAAATTCTGGACTCGCAGAGCTCCAGTCTCTTGTAACTTAGTAATCTTAAGACTAACCAACTGAACTGGTTGGCAGTCGGGCTTCATGCCTCGTCACTTGTAAATAACTTCAAATGTATTAGTGACTAGTCGAAACAATAAATATATCAATTGAACTCATCGCTTCATTTGAAATAGATATCACTCAGACTCGTGAGAACCTGTGAGGACCTAGCTTAGCATGCTAGCCACGAACAATTGTTAAGTGACAAACTTAACTGGAATCCCGTCCGGGATTCGAGTCGAGTAACTTAACTGGGGGCCTGCCGTCCGAGATAGATAAATGATCGCCACTAGATCTACGTGCTAGTTGGATGAAGTGTTCAGACAACGATCCAGAATCGCCTTTCGTCACTCGTCTAGCAAAGCCAGTTATCTTCCCGAAAACTACTGAAGTAATCTATTTCATTTGAACCAGCCAGCTAGTTAGGAGTGGAACTGACAACCTCACTGGAGGCTATTCGACCACAACCGACTACGCTAGCTTGAAGGAAGGAAGCTAGCCGACAACGCTCCAGAAGCGCCTTTCGCAGCAACCAACCGCCATCGTCGTACGAGTGTACCGACAACTCCACTGGGGGCCTTTCGATCGCTCGACGACGTCGAAGAGAACCAACCGACTACGGAACGAGAGGAAGTAAGCCGACAACGCTCCAAGAATCCAACGGTCCAAGCAGCGCCTTTCGACTACAGCCTATCGCCGTACGTTACTGCTGTACGTGCGCACCGACAGCTCTGAAAAGGGGCTCGCTCGCTCGACATCGCAGAAGAAAAACCAACCGACTACAACTACAGACCAAGGAAGATGCAGTCCAAGCTGATCATCCTTTCCTGCCTGTAAGTTACATTTGAAATACCTTATTGTACTGCCTGAATATTGCTACCAACAGCATGGTTCATTCTTAACTTAACTGATACAAGAGCACTAATAATAAATTCATTTAGCCCTTCAAAAGTGGAGTGAGTTTGTGTAAATCTAAACGGGGTTTTCGCATATCAGTATTTTCTTTTGAATTAAAAACATAGATACTAAGATAATAATAAATTTGTTTTGCCTATCAAATGAAAAAGAATTTAGCTTGATCGAAAGATACGTCGCTTTTCCTATTTCATTTTGAACTAATACTTGTAAAATAAAAAAATTAAATAATAAATTCTTGCCTTTCAATCGGAAGCAAATTACGGTAAACTTTGACTAGCAGAGTTTGCTTTGTTATTTCGTTTGAATTAAATTAATAAAATTAAAACAAATAATAAATACATAATAGTAAATATTTGTGCCTTTCAAAAAGAATAATCAAAGTGCGTTCTTATTTAGCGGACCTTACACTTTTTATCCCCTTTTTGAATTAATATTGAAACTAAACCTTTTTTTATATAAACAAAAAACAAAACATCATCATCAATCATCATTCTCATTTCAGAATAAATATCATTTTACTAGCTTATATTGTGGAGAATCTAAACGGGATATCCACATATCATTAATATTTCAAATTAATAATAATAATAATAATAATAAGTTATTCTCCTTTTATTGTAAAATCCTAACCGGGGCTCTTTCACATATATTTTTGACTAATATTAACACTAATAAGTAAGTAATTAACTTTTAAAAGTAATCCATTTAAATTTATTTTAAATTTCATTAACTTTTAATTATTTTAATTTCATAAACTATAATAATCTATATTAGCTGAGACAAACTCATCATTAAGATTTTAGTTATACCTAAAAACATTTTAGTAGAAGATTTGGAACCCTACCATTCTTATTTGAGATAACAGGTTTCCAAACAGCTTGACCACTAAGCTACTCAGTATACAATCCATCTAACCAACCTTTTCGAAACCACATTAGGTATACATTGTCTAGCAGTATCCGATACCAAATCACTAAAGAATAAACCCCATTACAAATAAAGCATGGATCTAATAGAGACCATAAGATTCTATCAAAATCGATTGGAAGAAAGCGTGGGAAATCCAAAAGAAATGTTTTATTGCATCAAAAAACTGTATAATTTACCAATCAATGCGATGCATTTGTATGAAACCCTTGTAGGGAAAACAGTAAACGCTTTCCGACGCTACTAAGGAGACGTTGGATGTGCGGCAAGAGCAGTAGTAGCAGAATGGAAAAATATAGTGAGCGCAGACATTGATGACGTAGAAGAGGAAGCCAGAGGTAGAAATAGGAGGAGAGGATAGGAAATTAGAAAATTATTCACCCTCTTAAATACAGTAAAATATCCTCCCAATAACACTGTCAGTTACAGGCCATTCATACAGTCACCAACTAACAGATTCAGTCAAGCGACACAACCACTAAACTATACTTCCCACAATCTGTTTGCATATCCAAGGCCACAAAGACACTACTTTCCTCAACCACGACCCTTTTCCAACCAACCTAACCAACAATTCAGAATCCCTAACCAATCACCAAACTTCAGACCCTTTCAAGGTCCGAACCCACCGACTTTCAAACCTCAGAACCAACAACCCTTTAAGCCAATGAATCGTCCTTATCCTACGCCAAATAACATAGGCCGACGTTTTACACCTAATAACCAAAGTTATCCTAAGCGTATGTCTAGTGTATCCACCATCCGAGGGAATGTAAATACGCACGCAGAAGAAACCAACGATTGTGGCTATGTACCACCAGAATACTTTCAGGAGGCACACTCGTCAGAATATTTTGAAGAAACACAACCGTACGAACACGAGTTCGAACACGACACAGTCCACCCATCCTCATTCTCATTCAATGAAGATCACGAACAAAGTCAGGATTTTCTCTTGGCTCAGTCCTCTCAAGCGAAGACTTAAATAACATAAGAAATGCTCCTAAATTACCATTCATCACTCTATTTGGTTTTAAAATTTTAATAGACAGTGGTGCATGCAATTCTATAATGAATCCGACAGTCGCACACCAACACTTTGCAGAATATTTGTTCCAAGAACCGTTCTGTATACAATCGGTTCATTCGCAAACAATGGGCGAAGAAAACATACAATTCCCTATTTTTTCAGAATATGAAATTAACTCTCCCGTAGACTTTAGAGTCATGCAATGGCATGATTATTTCGATGCGCTAATTTGCATAGCTGATTTTGTCAAACTAGGTGCGAAGATAGATTATGAATCGAACCAAGTTACGCTAGCCGACAAAGACATAGCATTCCATTTTCACTCGAGTAATAAGCAAGTGAATCATTTTCAACCCGCAGTAGATACACATAACACTGCGATTCCTGTCGACATCGAGAAAAGAGATGAGTATATTTTGAATTTTAAATATGGTGAAATGTATCTCTTAGATGCCAAAAACCATCAGGTCATATACCCCACAGAAACACAACTAAGACAAGAGTTTAAGGAACCGATTTTAGTTGAGCCACTGGAAAAGAACTCCATTACAGTCGGCGATATTCAAGAATATCCCCACACAAAACTAGAAGAATCTGATTTTGACAAAAGAAAGACTAATCACGTTGCAGATACACTTTCTAGAATACAAGTAAATGTGAACGACGAAACAGTCTCGAATGTAGCCATCCCCGGAGATGCCACATATCAAGACGAAATTGATAATGAAACCATACACTCGAATCAGGAAGATCCTATCTTCACACTGAAAACATCAGAGCGTAATTTGAACCAAAACCGAAATCAAATTATCTTAAAATATGGTAATGTCCCTAAGGTTCTTGAACAGAAACTGTTCAAGAAATACACACGACACGTTATGATAGTAACACAGAAAAACCTTCAACAAGATTTGAACAAACACCTACTTAAAGTAATCAACACCCCAAACAAGTATGCCATTTACTTTAATGATCTAACCCTTGAAATCCCATTCATTAGAACATGTCAGAAATTATTCACGTCAGAGCTAGTAATTATCAGAACAACTAAATTTTTAGAGGACATTGAATGTCCAGAAATACAGAAACAGTTAATTCTACAATATCATTCAATAAATCACAATGGTATTATAGAAACGTTTGAACACCTTCGAACCAAGTACTATTGGCCACACCTAAAAGAACAATTTACAAATCTAATCAATCAGTGTAACTTATGTCAGAGGAATAAATATGAAAGACATCCTAACGAGGTATCAAACCAAGGTCCTATAACAGCCGACTACCCATTTGCTCAGATTCATATTGATACTTCTCAATGTGTCTCCTCGTCTCCAAAAAGTAATGAATATATTGAGATTCCAGGAAACCAGTTGAAAATCTTAAATGAATGTAAACCCGACCAAAAAGATTCCAATTTCGAGCACTCCTATCAAATAGGTGAAACTGTATATGTCCTAGACCCTCTAACCAGAAATAGGAAATCCAGAAACCTATATAATGAAGGCACAATAACCAAACTTGAAGAAAACCGAGTATACTGCAAAATGAAAAATGGCAAGACCCATGTCAGAAATTTCCGTGGCATTAAACCTAAAAGGAAATTTCTTCCCTACCCAGATTCCTACCATGATACGCCATCATCTACACAGAACCCATAACAACGTCAGAATTTTATGCCGACCCCATGGGATCTGTATTGGAAATCAATAATTACCATAAATTCATGTTTCATTTCAATCTTACTACTTTAAAAGATTCGTACACAAATATTGATGATACTGTCTCTAGCCTTTTATTAAAAAGTAATAATACCTTTCCGCATTTATTATATGAACTAACTGAGATAACTAAAAATGCAAAAAAAAAAGGAATTAAATAACCTAATACCTAATACATCTAATAGAACTAAACGTGGTCTAATAAATGGATTAGGAAAAGTAATTAAGTTCATCTCTGGCAATCTGGACCAGGATGATTTAGATATTTTACAAAGTCAATTAGACATTCTAAAACAAAGTCGCACTAATGAAATTAAACATATAAATAAACTAGTATCATTCACAAATTCAATTGCTCAAAAATTTTATGATAAAATGAATCATGATAATGGCAATATGAAGGTAATCCAAGGTATACTTCGAACAGATGACTTCAAGATGAATCTACTGGAAAACATCCAATACGTGTTACTGTGCATCAACAAATTCCAAGAAATCATGCGAGTGTTTCAAGAGACCATTAGTCTCTCATTTCATGAAATGACAAATGTAAAATTGTTCTCAAGAAAAGACTTAACTAACATAGTCAAACATTTGTTATCAATCTACCCTACACAGAGTATGATCCATACTGATCAATACCATCAGTATGAAAACCTGCAATTGTCAAAGACTCAAGTCCTTATGCTGGACGAAGAAATAATTATAATTCTCTCCATGCCAATAACGGATGGAAACCAATACAAACTATATGATGTAACCCCTATACCCACTATTAATAATATTGTACTTGCCCCATCTGAAAAATATTACCTACAAGGTCCAATTTTGAAATGGTCCACTGTACCATGTATTAAGAACACTCAAACTTATGTGTGTTTATATTATAACACCAGAATCACAAATTGTAATTTAACAAACACTGCAGGATGTGAATTTGCTTCTGTAAAGAATAATGTAAAAACATTTAGACTCATAAACAAGAAACACATTCTGTTCCTTACTAAAGATCCAGAGGTAATTCTACAAACGTGCCCAGAATCCCAGAAATCCATACAGATTTCAGGACCACAGGTAATTTATTCTAATGAATCTTGTCCTATTTCCAGTATGGGAATAACTTTACAACAAAAACCTACCAATTACATTCATACTTTCCCATCCTTAAATATTCAGAATGAACCTGCAATAAAGATTTAAATTAAGTTTCACATTTCCCATTTAGATGTAAAGAAATTGAAACTGGACTTATAACCAATTCCTATAACTTCTATTGGTACAAAAATATTCGTATCTACCAACGTCATTCTTGTGATATTAATAACAGGTATTGTTATAATCATGTTCAGGAAAAGACTGTATAAATTAAGCAAATCTGTAAAAATTAGAAATAAGAAAAATGTAAATGAAAATGTTACTGAGGGCAGTAACGTTAAAGAAAGAGGGGAGGAGTTATATTCCTCGTCGGGAATAGAACCCGCAACCACCAATATTAATGGTTTCAGCTTCTAAAAGCTATATTATTATTATTATCATTACTGCAAGAGTGTCAGCCGAGTTTCAACAGACAGTATGTATGCTAATTTCTCAATACTAAGTGACTAGAGCTGTGTATAATCTGATAACAACTCAAAGTCCAGAGGACGCACAAACTAGTGCCTTGCCAGCTATGAATCATTTCTCAGTATAATATTTAATAACAACTCGAGGTCCAAATGACACATACCCTTGTGCCTAGCATGCTATGAATAATTACAAAACAGCTCAGGGTTCAGATGAGACACAGTCTCGTGCTTGGCAGAGTCCAGCCAGATATTTCCGTGACGTATGTTCCTTACTCCAGACCACTACCAGCCCCTTCCATGTGTGTCCCCCTCTACTCTGGTAACTAGCCAGTAAGATTGTACTGTATCCCACCTAGAGGGATTGACATGTGACTTGTTTAATTCTAATAAAACTCTGGACTCGCAGAGCTCCAGTCTCTTGTAACTTAGTAATCTTAAGACCAACCAACTGAACTGGTTGGCAGTCGGGCTTCATGCCTCGGCACTTGTAAATAACTTCAAATGTATTAGTGACTAGTCGAAACAATAAATATATCAATTGAACTCATCGCTTCATTTGAAATAGATATCACTCAGACTCGTGAGAACCTGTGAGGACCTAGCTTAGCATGCTAGCCACGAACAATTGTTAAGCGACAAACTTAACTGGAATCCCGTCCGGGATTCGAGTCGAGTAACTTAACTTACGTACCTTAGAATTGTGATAGATGGTGATAAAAAAAGGATGGAATTATAATTGGGAACATTAGCATTAATAATTTGCACCATAACACATACATAATCAAGCATCATCGTACAAATGAGCTACTGAAGAATCAATCAGAATACCAGGAAGGGGCTATGCCGAATTTGATTTGATGACATGACAGCATATTCCATCTGAATTTTAATGGATGTACTGATCATGGATTCAACGTTGTCCACCATTATATGACGTTGTGACATAGCTATCAGGGTGCTATCAGTATCTAACCTTTTAAAGGGAATGCCCTCTACTACAAGATTTTATGTGATTCAGAGGTGTTGTGGAAGCAGACGTTATTCCGCGAAGCCACGCACATGCTTCCTTCAGCCAACTGAATGAGCTTGAGAGGAGTCAAGTTGTAGCGTTTTGTGTGGCAGGTTTATCCTTTCAGAGAATTATTGCACACGTTGGACGCCCACGCAGCACAGACGTCCACCAGGTTCGCCCAATTGTAAGGACAGTATTCGCTGACCGTACAGCCTCCACATCACAGATACGAGTAAATATAGCCCCAGGAATGTAATCACAAACCACTAGGACCAGTTGTTATTAATTCGTATTAGGGGCTTGGGACATCTTTGGTCATCAGCCCCGTGTACTAGGGTGTGTGTTGAATTTGCCTGATAACCTGCATGTTTGTGGTAACTGTAGGAGTGTGTGTGTAGCTGTATTAGAGACAGGGATGGGGTAGGTGCCCACGGACTTGAAATGAGGTACTATCCCAGCTTTTGCCTGGAGGGAGTGTGGAAAAATCAAGGGAATTTCACACTCAATATATCCGCTGTCAGAGTCGGGATTGAAACTTCCAATCTCCAAACTTGTTGCAGCTCCCAATTGCGGTCATGATGAGTGATTTAACGCAGAGGCTATGCCGCGAGGTCACTAATTACAGGTTACTGACAGGGGGACCTTGGGCTTGCATACGTCTAGCCTGTCTGCACTCATCCCATAGAATCGACGTGGTGTTAAAAATTGTGTAGTGGATTCGTAAGAAGTAGACTTGAATATTTTTCAATAGATTAGAACCCAAGATGTGCGAATGCCAACGATAGAATTGAAATGACACAAAATACATTTCTTAGATACCTGGAATACAAAAGTATAAGTGTGTATCCTAAATATGCAAGCTATAATTACTTACTGACATATTTTTAAGACCTTAGAGATAAGAAGACAGGATAGTTGTATGTTATTTACATTTAAATGCTTTATTAACATCACTGATGGTTGTAATTTGTTATCTGAATTTAAATTATGTGTTCCTCCGCGGCAAATGTGATCGAAACGTATAACATTCCACTATTCAAGAGCCAATACAGAGCAACATAAAAATTAAAGACATTCAATATTTGTAAATAATTATGCACACATTTCAATTTGACAACACCCTTCGTAATTTTGCATCCTCATGTGCAACCATTAATATCATACCCTCCTTAGAAGTGATTGTGTAATGTAATGATTTAAGTACCGCACTTATCTTTGAACAACTACTATAACATTTATGTTCGACGATGTCGAAATGTAAATATTATGTGTCAGAAAACTGTATCATAATGATGGTCATTATAACACTGTTTTTCATTACGATACAGTTTCTCCAGCCAATCAGAGCTCATTCATTGACCAATTAGGTAAGGATACCTTAGCGCATGTGCTCAAAATCCAACATGTCGGACATAAACACAACATCTTCCTACATAAATTACCGACATGGAATACACACCGTCCATATATTTGCGTAAATAAACTGACGAATATGAGACAAGAAGTAGCACTGTACCTTAATATCACCAACTCTAATTTCTACACAGTGCATTGTCTTCAAACGACTCCGGTGACAATATTAGTGAGGGACGGCAGATGTAAACATATAGCCGGCATAATATGGCATTGCAAGCACACAGAGCTCATGCGTCGGTCGGTCAGAGGGCATGAAAGACAGAGATATCATACCCAGCGCTCGCACTCCGATCACAAAATTCAAGTGGCTGTCTCTCAACAGATATTTATGAATATTTTTGTTAAAACATGTAATAAAGTTATAATTATCGTCGAACATAAACAGTCGTATGGAACTCGCCTATAATGGTAAATAATACGCTTGTTTTATAAACATACTCATATCTTAATTATTGCCTTTATAGGCTCGTTGCATAATGTACCATTAGTCTAATTATTATTATGGTTATTATTATTACTAGCGGACCCGTGCGAGAACTCTCGCATAATGGGTTGTGTGCGCCCCATGTGTACAGACTACCCGCACGGTCTAGTGCTATGAGGGCTGTAGGCGACAGAGTTCTCGCAAGGGCTATCGACTTGTTTAGTGGTTTAAAAGCACGTAATAAACTTTCCAAGAAATGCAACTTTTTTTCCTGTACTATTGAGACGATTTGGAAGATTTTGATACAAACCACACCTTCTAACTCCTTCTGGTTTAGGAGCTTGAATTTTGTGAAACATACACCTTAGCCTTAGCGTATTATACAGTATAATAAGATTATTATTATTATTTTAGCATAAGAAATTTATTAACACACTTATCAAACAAATTGGGGAGGGGTAATTATTTCTTTCAAGTAATAAGGGTGTTAAAATAATTGTTGCTAGAGAGCATTTCTATTTTTAAATTACTTAAGAAACACTGAAAATGACTTCGAGCAATTCAATAGTTAGGCTGCAACCTATTGAAAGCACTATAAATAAATAAATAAATAGCATGACTTGTGCCGGCAGACTAGCACATGGAAAATGGAATGGTGAGCCATGGTGTTCAACAATGGAAACATATTCTATCCCTAAGCAAGTGATGGTAGTTACCGTTGACGACGTACAGTACATTTGGCTAGTACTTCCTCATACAGTGAATTCATTCAAAACACATTGGTCCCATCCTAGGCCTGAAGGTCTGGGGAGCAATAAGTTACAAATCTCGTTCACATTTGGCGTTGAACGCTGGCTACTCTTTGGTCCGTTGTTGCAACGGTAGGTGTTGTGTGCTCACCCACACACTGCCAGTCCATCAAAATGTGTCCTACAGAAACTTGTGTGGCCACTATGTTCGCTGGACTTGTCTCCAATCGAGCACCTGTGAGCAATTGGTATGATGCAACGATCGGTGACCCATGCATATCGCCCAACTGCAACTCCTACAGCGTTGCATGACCAGATCAAGCAGCCATGGAATGGTGTATCCAGAGACAATATTTTCCTCTTTTGTAATCGCCTGTATGTCGGACTCAAAGGCTCCATGTCACCCGTGGAGGCAACACCGCATGCTAGTATAAATGTTTCATTAGGGGACTATACCTGGCACCTTGGAACCACTTGAGCTCTTGAACTGTAAAGATCATCATTACATGTTTTCCTTAGGATAAACCCCTGTTTCTGATGTTGGTATGAGAACATCCTTTCATGATTGGGCGCAGTCAGCTGGCATTTGAGGGTGCGCAAATGCGAGGGAGCCGCGTCAGTACATTTACTGGCACGTTAAAGTTCCCCTTCGGGGCAAAATTCCGGCACCCCGGCGTCTCTAAAAGCCAGGGTAGTTAAAAGGGACGTAAAACCAATAACATTATTATTATTATTATTATTATTTCATGATTGGTCTGCTTTAAGAAAAGTCAACTTCAGCTAACTACTCAATTTCACTGTGTCCTAAAATAATCCAAGGCTGTAAGTACACGAAAAAAGAAAGGATTTTAAAATAATGTCGACTGTATGGCGCAGCAGTAAGGTGCTGTTCCCAAAGTTGCAGGATTGGATCCCTACACCACGCTGGTGCAGTCTGGTGGTATTTGAGGGTGCTTAAACGTGAGGCACTCGTGTCAGTAGATTTATTGGCACGTTAAAAGTTATTTTCTAGTTAATATTGCGGAACATATATGTCTCTAAAGCCACAGCGATTATATGACATGCTAAACACATAACATATTTTTCTTTTCTAATACGGTACAATTGGCGTCCATCACGGGAAGTTTTTCCTGAAAGTAAGTTAGTACTGTCGCATTCAATTCAAGATGCATGGCGACCTTGTCCTAGGATTCACCTTGTTGGTTTCACGACTGCCTCAAGGTAAGGTCATATTTATGTTGTGTTCCCGTCTTAAATGATAAATTGGTGACCAAGACCAAAACAAGTCTGTTAAGTATAAGTTATTCACTTTCATTTACGATGTCTCTAGCAAAATCAATACCATCACTTCAGTCACGCGAACACGAAACACCATCACTGTTCTCTGCTTGATTAGGTGGTAGTAAGTCATGTGTCGGGAATGGAACTCTTGAACTTCGTGATAACAATCGTTACGAAATTTTCACACAGCTACTACTACTACTACTACTACTACTAATGATAATAATAATAGTAGTAATGATATTAATGAAACCTCCGTGGCTTAGGCGGCAGCACGCCGGCCTCTCACCGCTGGGTCCGTGGTTCAAATCCCGGTCACTCCATGTGAGATTTGTGCTGGACAAAGCGGAGGCGGACAGGTTTTTCTCCAGGTAGCCTACTCCGGTTTTCCCTGGCACAATTTCATTCCTGCAAAACTCTCCACTATCATTTCATTGCATCTGTTATTCATTTAATCATTGCCCCAGGGGAGTGCGACAGGCTTCGGCAGCCGGCACAGTTTATATCCTCGTCGCTAGATGGGGGCTTCATTCATTCCATTCCCTGACCCGGTCGGTCGACTGGAAGCAGGCTGTGGATTTTCATTTTCAATAATAATATTAATAATGTACTGACATAGGCACTGCACTGTCATCCGGCCAGATGCTTTATATGCAGCGGATGACTCGCCATGAACAAGAAAGGGATGTTGGAGAAATTTGAATCCAAGGAAAGGAATATTTTGAGAAAATACTTAGGTCCGATTTAAGAGAATTGTGAATAAAGAAGACGGCATAACCAGGATGTATATACACATGTGGAGAAAATTACTGACGCAACGCGGAAAAGATGGATTAAGTTTTATGGGCACGTGGCCCGAATGACGTCAAGACGATTAACTTATGACATTTTCACTTTTATTGAAGAGAAAAAGACAAAGGAAGCTGGTTCAGGGAGATACAAAACGATCTGCACGAGATTGGGTTCCCATGTGAAGATATCCAGGAGCGTGACCGGCTTAAGAGAAAACTCTTCAAATTTCGGAGTTTCCAACCTAAGCCAACGCTGAAAACTAGAAAGGTGTGGGCAAAAGTGAGAAAGGAACAATACCATCTACGAATGAAGGGATACTGGGCCAATTTTAAAGCTAAAAGGAAACAGTTGAAATGAATTGGTCCTTAGTTGGCCGAAACGAAACAAGAAGTTGAGTATTCTTCAGAACGGCTCTTCGAGTTACTCTCAGGATCACATTGACCCACTCGCCTCAGCAGGTGTATACAAAATTCATGCGGCCAATTACCATCATCATCATCATCATTTATTTATAAAACGGTAAGTTGTATGTGTCACAAAACTCAGGCTCTTAAGCCAGAGGGAGTTAGAAGGTGTGGTTTGTACAAAATCTTCCTTGCCACGGCTGGGTCCTTGCAAATCCTCACCTGAATTACAAATACACACACTACTGCAGACACCACACTAACACCAAAGATGTAACTAGAGTTTGCTTCAGAAGGGAGATTAGCGGAGTCAAAATTACATTTGGAAAAAGGAAGGAAGCTTGTAGTTTAACGTGACCGTTAATATTGAGATCATGAGCCACGGGACCTCCTTTTTACGTGGAATCCAAACCACAGGACATGGCATTTCACTTCGAAAATCTCACATGCATTGACCGGGAATCGAACCCAGACCGCCTTGGTGAGAGGCATACAGCTAGACCGCTGAGCCACCACGCCCCAAAATTACATTTGGGGGCAAGGGTCATAATGAGACATAGCCTAATAAGTGAAAGCCAATATAGGGTTCCAGAAGTTTATTTCCATTAGCATTTGATGCGTTGTATTTGCACCTATCAACGTGCAAATGTTCAAAAATTTACAATTGATATTAAATTATAGGGTCAAGTTTTCTTCGCAAAATCATCTTGCCCTTCCTACTTCCTGACAATGTATAACTATTAATGAGCTTTAGTTTCCAATTAAAATTTAACTTAAAATGGAATTCAAGTAAACACAATATCCCTCACTTTCCAAAATGACCCACTAGGATACTAACAGAATGGCAAGTGCCACGTGGTGTATTTTTGGAAAGGAATTAGGAGATATTGGGCTACACTCATCTCACTGCCACCCCTCTGGGTAACTGAACAGCTGACTATTTTCTCATTCAGTAAGTGTTAATTTAAGGAGCACTAAAATGTTACACGAGTGAAAAGAATTGCTTCCAAACAGAATCCAATCATTTGTCATCAATGTGAAGGTTGATTTTATTCAAAATGATAAACTTCATCAAATTTCATACTTTCATTATTTGACTCTGAGGGGAGATTGATCCCCCTCGCAGTTACGCCGCTGACACTAACACAGGATATCATACAAATTCTAAATACACACACAAGTAGGCTACACGGGATTAAATGACCACGTTGTCCAAGCCCCTCAAATGAAATAATAACAACAACATGCTGATGATGATGGTGATGGTGATGATGATGATGATGATGACCTCACCAACACTGAATCCCCGCGGATTCAACCATAGGAGATTAAAATCCCTACAGCTCTGTCGGGAATCGAGCCAAGGAATGTCTGGCCATAGCCGTGCATTGTAACCACTTATCCTCGGCGCTGAATTATGGACCCTACATAAGGTAACACGTATAACAAACGACAACCGTTGTATAGGAGGAAGTTTACACTCACAGCATATACGCGGACTGCTTCAACCTCGCCTCAGCATTTAAAACGGAATATTGTCGTTTGTAGAGACCAGAGAGAGAGAGAGACGGAGTGCCCGTAGCGTTTATCTTCCGCCTCCCGCCGTAATGAAAGCCGCTCTGCGGCCGGGACAGGCTTCCACATGGTAAAAGGCAATTATCGATTTCCATGACTGGTTTTCGTAGCCGTACAAACAGACCACTGGGCATCAAAGAGAAACTGTATTGACATAAGTTTCCCGCATTGCTACAATAGGGACTTCCCGCGGGGTCTACCTTCAAATCCCATGAATACGGCTCATAGGTCATAGGACATCTTTCATCTAACAATACTTCCCATGTTGAGAAGGTCAGAGACTGGTTTTGTTAATGTTGTTTCCTTTGGGGGCTTTGCGATATCATGGTCATGTAGCTTAAGTGTCTGATAACCTGTGTTATTGTAATAGCTGTACTAATGAGCAGGTCCGTCGATAGGGGGGGGGGGACAAGGGGGGCAAATACAAAGGGGCCTGTAAGCAATGAGGGCCCGTTAGTAGTGGTGCACGTTAGTTTCAGTTTATTGTAGCTACTATTGTGTTATGTAAAATGCTGGCTATAACTTACAGCCTGTCCGAGCCTTAGCAGAGTAAGGATGTCGATATGTCTACAGCTCTGAAGATATCTCATGTTACCGAAATTTAAACTGCCAAAAGAAATTAGGCAGAAAACACTTCCGAGGCATGTGTGACAGTGCGATCATTTGGTAGAAGAAATTCATCAATTCTGCAAATTACAAAGAACGCGCTTTAATGAAACTTATACTACCACCAGAAGGGCAGGGTAGCAACTTCCCCACTCCAAAAAGAAATCTATGTATGACAGTTAGGTGTTATAACTGTTTAGAAATAATGTAGTACAATTAAGTGCTGAATCTGCTATCAAACTACTGTAAATGCGGAGTTTTAAAATGCTACATATTTTTCATTACGTGCTGGTAAATAAAGTGAAGACTTACAGAATTGCAAAATATTTCCCTATGAATGTTAACTGTATTACAATTACTCAAATATTCCAAATTGTTTTCTGCAATTTGCAAAATATATTTCGTACAATAAATGCTAAAAATCATTAATAAAATAAGATTTGTATGTTCTTCAAAATCATGACTATTCATTAGAAGATTTTTTTAATGATATTGTCTTTCCGGAATAGCTAGTAGGGGATAGTAATAATTTAAATTACCGTATTTCAAGGGGGGGGGGAGAAAAACATTGAATAGGGGCCCTTAAATCCTCTCGGTGACTCTGCTATTGTGTGTGCATGTGCAATTGTAATTCAGACTAGGATTCGGGTAGAAGGCTTCCGTGACCTCAATATGAAGAAGAACCCGGCATTCATTCATTTACTTTATTTGCAAATAAGGGTAATTCTCTGGCGGCAAATTGTACAATTATGGAAAATCACCAACAATAATATCTAACAGACTTAATGTATGCAAGTCGCGATTTGGAAGCTATAGTATTTACATCGCAGCATTTACACAACATTTCAGTCTTCTCTTAAACACATCAATATGTTTGGGGAAAGCCTCTTTGACTGTGCCAGATAATGAGTTCCAATTATCAATACCACGGTTAATGAAATTTTCCTGGAGTAGAAGTGGTAAACTACGGAAAACCACTTCTAGGATGGCTGAGGTGGGAATTGAACGCACCTCTTCTCAGTTTTGCCTCGCAAGGATGAGTGTACCCGTTCTAGCCCTTAGACAAGAATTAAATTTATTGGCAGAGCGCGGAATCAAACACGGACCTCAGGGGTGACAGTCAATAATGATAGCCGCTAAACCAGGAGGTGGTCTGAGGTAGGAATCGAACCCACCTATTCTCACGAGGCTGAATGAACACCGTTCCAGCCCTCTGGCCAGAATTAAATTTCTTAGCATAGCCGGGAATCAAGCTTGGACCTCCACGTTGGCAGCCAAAATTGCTAGTCACTATGCCTCGAGTTGGTTAACTGGTGAACATGGTTCTCTTGATTTTCCGGTTGATTCTACATGGGACTGAGTCATCCAGTTGCAAAACTCGATTAATCCACTTGTGAATAAGAATCATTTCCATGAGAAACGTTTCTCTGGACTTTGCTTCGCGTATCTTTTGTGTTTGTTGTATTCTACTTTTTGCTTTTTGCTTTGTGTTTTTGGTTTTGGGTTTGTATTTGCTTTGCTCTTTTGCTTTTTTTTTGCTTTTGGTATTGTGTTTGTTTTCTGCTTTTGATTTTTTTGAATTTTGCTGTTTGTTTGTGTTTCTTGATTTTTTTTCAACTTTTGCATTTGTTTTTGAATTTTCCTTTTTGCTTTGTGTTTTTTGGTTTTGGTTTTATGTTTGTTTTCTGGAAAATCAAAATAAAACAAAATAAACAAAACAAACAAAATAAAACAAAACAAAATCAAAATAAACCAAAATATAATTAAACAAAACAAAAGAAAACAAAATAAGATAATATATAATAAAGTAACATAAAAAAATTAAATAATTTTACGACATGATCCTTATTCACAAGATGGCGGCTGTGCGAAATATTTTACTGGAATTCTATATCTCCGAAACTATTTGTGGTATCACCCTGCAATTTTGTGCGGTAACTAGAACTTGAAGTTTACCTATGTAACTTTCAAAAACCTGTTAAGTACAAAACGAACATGGTGGCCAAGCGAGTAGTGGAAATGAATCGGTTCTAGCACCACCGCCACCGCTCCACCGCTGGAATACTAAAATGGCAATATCTCGCGAACCAATCAGGCTAGAGACTTGTACGAGGTGTCATTGAACTCGGGCTAACACCCCCTTTCCAATGGACAACATATTTCCACCCCAAAATAAAACCTACCCCTACTAGGGGGTGAAATTGTATTTTTTTAGAGAATCTCTCTTTCCAATTGCAACATGTGAGAGTTTGAATGCCAATATGGAATGAAAGGTTGTTCTACTTAAAGTGCATGTGTTTTGTTTTATACACATGCCCACTCATAGCTTTTGTAAGAGGGCGGGCTTTTTAAAAGATGGCGGCTGTAGTGTAACCTAACCTAACCCAATCTGATGGGTTATTGTTGACGGGTCATCGTTGACGGATTATTGTTGGCAGGTCCATGTTGACGAGTCCCTGTGGACGGGTCATTGTTGACGAGTCATGGCTGACGGGTCCTTGTTGACGAGTCCCTGTGGACGGGTCATTGTTGACGGGTCCTTGTTGACGGGTCATTGTTGACGAGTCCCTGTGGACGGGTCATTGTTGACGAGTCCTTGTGGACAGGTCCTTGTGGATGAGCCCCTTTGGACTGGTCCCTTTGGACTGGTCCCTAATGATATGATGAAATTAAACGTTGTTCCACATGAAACGCATGTGAAGAGCCGATTGCTACTATGAATTAACATGTTTGTTTTCTGTTTTTACGCATGCGCACTTGGGGTTTTCGTAAGAGGGTGGACTTTTTAAATAATGATTTATAGATGAGTTATTAAAAAAAATAACCAAAAGATCCAAAACTAATAGGTCATTGGCTTTTTAATATCTCATGAACCAATAAAGCTAGGGACTTGTATGAGGGGTCGTTGGACTTGGTATGACGCCCCGTTTTTCAATGTATTTTTGATTTTTGTCAAAAGGGCCTAAGTACACTTTCGTTAATATCTCGTGAACCAATAAGGCTAGGGACTTGTATGAGGGGTCGTAGCACATGGGATGGCATTCCCTTTTTAAATGTATTTTTTGAAATTTTGACAAGGGGCCTAACTACACTTTTGTTGATATTTCCTGAACTCATGATGGGATTTTGACCTGTGAGGTGTCGTTGGACTTGGGCAGACACTCTCTTTTTGAATGTATTTTTGACATTTTAACAAAGGACTTAACTACACTTTTGTTAATATCTCGCGAACCAATAAGGCTAGGGACTTGTATGTGGGGTCCTAGCACTCGGGGTGACGCTCTGTTTTTAAATATATATTTAATGTTTGTCAAAAGGGCCTAACTGCACTGTTGTTAATATCTCGATAACTAATAGTGGGAGAAAGTCAAGTGAGGTGTTATAATACTAAGGATGTCCAACCCTTTCCCATGACCAACGAATTTACTCCAAATATTCAAAACAACAAGGACAATGACCTGAGATTATATAAACTAAGACTTGGATATCGACATGTGAGGTGTCATAGGACTTAGAATGGTCAACTCTTTCCCATGACCAATGAATTTACCTAAAATATCCAAAATATTAAGGTCATTGACCTGAGATTTTATAAATTAATAATTGGATACGGACATGTGAGTTGTTTACCGTGAGTGATGAAACATAGCTAGGTAGAGAAAGAACTAGTGTAGGCTACATGTATGGTGACTGACAAGTCTTTCACTATTGGAACTTGTTTTCAGATCAGACTGTAGTACAGAGAGAGTATAGGTTGCAGACATGGGCTAATTAATGACAAACGGTGTATACAAAATCGGATTTATTGATTCAAGAATTAAGAGTAGAATATCTTTAATTGATTGGTTAAAGAGGATAGCTAATGAAACAAAATGGTGACTACATTGAACTAAACTGAACCAAGCTGAATCAAACCCAACCAAACCGAACCAAACCTAATCGAAAACAAGCCAAGGGCTTAAGTGTAAAACTTGTGGGTGGATGTGGTCATTGGTAATGTCAAAAAGGAAAGGGATAACGCTCTACCTATAGAGGGTAAGGTAAAGCTAGTGCATGGTGCTAATGCACACACCCAAGTCCATGAACCTCACACAATTATCCTATGCAGTTTTTATGGGTTGACTGTTAAAACTTGCTCAGTGGTTACTGGGACAAGATGGTCGCTACACACAACATGCTTTAAATATCTGAGGCTAATAATCTATACACACACACACTCACACACACTTGTTCTAAACTAAACTGTCTTGCTGGCAGAGCTCACACAGTAGGCAAATGACAGAAATGCTTGGCTAACAGAAATACAATCATTTTCGGTTGTCTAATGTTACCAGCTAAACATTACGTGCTATAGTGGTGAGCACATGTGCCTCTTTCACTGGAGATCTTAATTCGATTTCTAGCTCTAAGGCAAACGAATCAAACTAAGAAAAAAGGGTATGGCAACGCAGTGGTTAAACTGTTAACCTTTCACTAAGGTAGACTAGGGTTTGATTTTAGGTTAATATGCATGTCATAAACAAACAAATAAAAGCAGAGATAATGTTTAAAACTGATTACACTTGTCTCTTTTCAAATTATTACTTAGATTACAAATAGAAACGTGGACTGGGTTTGACATACAGTTAATGCTTCCTATCACATACTAGACTGTAAGAAAGCCAAACAAGCAATAGGCGTAGGTAAAGCAGTGGTAAAATCGTTATGTGTAGAGAAATACCTAACGGTTTTATGAACTGGCAAAGGTATGTCGCATAAACAGTGCAGGATACAATCCAGCAACCATAATTTTTATCTTGTGGACAAGAGAAAACATATATAGATAGAGAGATATATAGAAAGCTTGTGTATGTGTGGGTAGCATTGGTTGTTTGACCAGAGAAAATACGGTGAGGTAGGGTGGGGAGAGGGAGAATTAGCACTTATATATGAATGGAAAATAGAATGTTTTCAATCGTTTTGTTTTTCAAATGCAGTGGTAGATAGTCGTTATTTTGTAAAACATTCTTACTTGCAGTAGTATAAGCCTCTATGGTTCCGCTAACACATAGATAGACTGTATTATTGCCATGGTCCAGCACTCACATTAAGATTATTTACAAAATCATAAAATGAAAAATAAAAAATCTTGTTTTGGAAATATCGTTTTTAAACATACACAAAATAAATATATAAAAAATTTGTAAACAGCAAAATGGAAAATCCATGTTTCCATATAGACAAAATTTAAAAACTTTAAACGGACATTTAAGAAAATATATGCAAATGGGAAATTGACAAATGTGTAAATATGAAAATGGTTCATGTTTCCATATCATGAAATTGAAAAACATCAAACTGTCATTTAAAAAAATTCAAAATGGAAAATTGATAAATTGCAATGTGTGAAATGTGAAATTGAACAAATGGTTATCATTTTTTTTAAGAACATGGTGCTCTATGGTTGAGGTGTGAATCAAACCCTCTCTACTTATTTGGACCACTCGAGACTGAGTAGACTAGTTTTAGTTGTCATACCACTTTTAAAAGTTTGTGTTAAATCTAGGAATTGAACCCAAGAGCTTGTAGGGGAGATCCAAGGTTATAATATGTTAAACAGATAGCCTTGAATGTAGGGTGTGGTAGCTATGTAGAGATGAGACGTTTCGCTCGGGGCAGGGAGGCATGGAGATCTGCATCAAACCAGTCAAAAGACTGACGACTCAAACAACAACATGTAGAACTCACCAAAATAATGTTGTGTAACGGTAAATGTTAGTCAACGAACAGTAATGCATTACTAAAACCCATGACACGATACCTAAGAGCTTTTCTAAAATTATTTTAAAATGCCTTTAACCCTATATTAAACACCCAGTTCACAAGACTCATAACTGCAAGGTTATGGTCAAACAAAACAAAATCTATATTTCAAAACAAACAAGTGGTTTAGTCAATGTATACTGGAAAAAGTTTTATAAACACTCAAGTCCACAAAAATAATTAAATTAGTAACTGTCAGGTTGACCGAGTGGTTATGGTGTTTGACTTAAGTTCAAATTTTCTGTACAAGAAAGCAAGGGTTCGAATCCCTTACCTGATATAACTATTGCCTCAACATGGCTTGCCACACTGTATTATTGTGTACTCGGTAAACAAACCATAGATAGAGTGGATTCTTGAGGCGTGGAAGATGGATACAACATAACTTTGCGAACATAGTCAGAGACTGTTGATGGTTAACAATTGCATTAATAGTGGGACATAGGGATAGCAATTAAGAAAAACAGACAATACCCATACACTATTTTTATTTATTTAATGTAAGTACTTGTACAATAGTTATATACAAACTACAACTCTCTTTTGTCTATTACTATCTAGTCCTTTTCGATCCACTTGCATATCAAGGGCAGATGACTATGTAGTTCAGTCCCTTAAAACAACAACAACACTACCTCTTGCATAGTCTGTGATGTTGATGATTCTTGAGGCGTGGAAGATGGATACAACATAACTTTTACAACAGGGGTTAAGCGTTGCTCAACAAACAATGCACTATTTTGAGTAGCAACATCTTTCTCTTGTACTAACTATTTAACATTCTGATGATTCTTTGTCAACACCATCAGTGTTTTGTCTGGAGCACTACATTGATGATCACTCACACTTAAAACCACACCATTTCTACTTTTCATTTTGCCTCGACATTTTGTTGACCTCTGTTTTGAGCATCGCCAGAATAGTATTCCTTTTACATTTTGTCGTCTATAGTTATAAGAGTAGCCTTTATAGAGTACACGTTGTTTACCTCGGTTAGTTGTAGTAAGTTCCATAGTAGTAACTAACCTGTTAGTATGATTTGCACACTACAAAGGTTATCTCTGTTCTGGTAATAGAATTATTTAGCGTTGGCTTTTATATTTAATATGTACAGTTTAAAGTGATAGAAAAGTGGTAGAAACGTGATAGCAAAGTGGTAGACAAGTGGTAGACAATTGGTAACATAGTGGTAGCAAAGTGGTAGCAAAGTGGTAGAAAAGTGGCAGAAAAGTAATAGAAAAGTGGTAGCCAAGTGGTAGAAAAGTGGTAGCAAACTAGAAAAGTGGTAGAAAAGTGGCAGAAATGTAGTAGAAAAGTGGGAGCAAAGTGGTAGAAAAGTGGTAGCAAACTAGAAAAGTGGTAGCAAAGTGGTAGCAAAGTGGTAGAAAATATTACATGAATTGTTAAGAAATAGTTTAAGCGGTTGCATGGATTCATTACACTATAATTTTAGCATCACGAAGCTCATTTTCTATATCCAAAAGTTCTTCCTCATATTTAGTTAGACCAGCCTGTTTACAGGTATGCAAGTACTGAAGCCACTGGATTAGCTTATTGGGATTGTTCCAGTAAACAAATTTAACAAATGATTTTTTTGGGTGTAAACCATTATCATCATCATCATCATCATAATCATCATCATCATGGTTATCATCATCAATATAATTATCATCAATATAAACATCATCACTATTACTATCTAATCCTTTTTGTTCATCTTGCAATGCAACAACCATTGGCATAGTTTGTGTTGTCTTTGATAGTGTTAGAGGTTTCTTAGACGTTAACGACTGTCCTAACATGTCTTTTTCAGGAGATAATAAATGCTCTTTAACAAACAAAGCACTATCTTGAGCCACACTATTCTTTTCTTGGTCTTGCTTTTTTACCTTGGTTCGATTATTTTGTCCATTTAAATGAGTATTATTTTGAGATTTACAATGATGATCGATTGAAATAAGTATGTTGGAGCCTTTTGTTTTAATCATTCCTCGACACTTTTTAGATCGTTGTTTCGAACAGCACCAAATAACAGTTCCATTTTTATTAGTTCTTTTTACAATATATGCATATCCTTTATAGTAAGCACATGGCTTACCATAGCTAGTCGTTGATACTTCCATGTCAACTGTTAAGCATAAACTAATCTCTAGTAAAGTTAACTCGATAATAAAAATGATAGTTTGTAGTATGTGCAGTTTAAAGTAAGAGCAAAAGTGAGAGTCAAATGGTAGAAAAGTGTTAGCAAAGTGGTGGAAGAGTGGTAGCAGTTTATAGTAGTCATGATCTTTTTTTACCAGAATGTGATTTGAGTAAATGTAATTTCTAAACCTTAGCAGTGAGTAGTCAGTTAGTCTTGGTTCAGACAAGCGTAAACAGTTCTCCAATGAATCAGAGATCAAGATTTTCATTATGAAACAGTTGTGTAACCAATTAGGTATCGGTACTTGATAGCTTCACACATGAACAAAAATTCCAACATATCTGACATGAATTACATGATTTGAAAGTTGACAAAGAATACCCAATCAACCATTGTAGTTACAATGTCAAACACAAAGACAAAATCAGCATGAACTTTTAAGTTACAGGAAAATTCTATGAAATAGACTATGCAGGAAATTTGGAAATATACATCAGAAGTTCGCAACACCATCCTTCTAGCCTATATAAATTATCGACATGGAAAGTGTGCACTGCCCCTAACATTAAACCAATTTATCAATAACACAAGTCAACAATCAAAACATTTTGTGTTGAGTCTATCATTTAATGCATATATTCTGTCTACATTGAACAGTAACAAAAAAACGCCATTCATAATTAATTAAGTTTGCTTTAATTCTTTATGTAGTGATAAATACATATCTAAAGTTTTGGCTGACTGTTCAGGGTGAATCGGCTTTGAACACATAAGAGAGGGAATATTTTAAGACTTAACCTCAGCTCACCTAACATAACCTAAATTTACCTAACCTAACCTTGTCATATAGGTAAGAAACGGGTCAAGCTATGCTTTCGACTACCGAGTTTCAGCTACTTTTCAAGGTTACTCTCCCGAACATTGCCGGAGACTGCTGATAAACACTTATGTTCCCACGGCGGCGGCGCGCAACGACTTACATGACGCGCTTCCCCCTTTTCATTGAAGATGGCGGCCGTAGCTTAACTTAACCTAGCCTACCTAACAAGATGGCGGCCGTAGCTTTACCTAACCTAGTCTAACCTAACGAGATGGCGGCCGTAACCTAACCTAACCTACGAGGTGTGATCAAAAAGTTCCAAAAATGTGGCTGTGACTTAACCAAACCTAGCCTAGCCTAACCTAACCTAACCTACAAGGTGTGTTCAAAAAGTTTCAAAATGGCGGCCGTAGCTTCACTTAACCTAACCTAACCTAACTTAACCTAAACCTACGAGGTGTGATCAAAAATTTTTCAAAATAGTGGTCATAGCTTAACTGAAACTAGCCTAACCTAACCTAACCTAAACCTACGAGGTGTGATCATAAAGTTCCAAGAAGGCGTCGTAGCTTAACTCAACCTAACCTAACCCTACGAGGTGTGATCAAAAAGTTCCAAAAATGGCTGCCGTAGCTTAACTTAACTTTTGATTGATCCCTGTTGATTGACCCCTTTTGATTGATCTCTGTTGATGTATCCCTTTGGACTGGTCCCTGTTGACTAGCCCCTTTGGACGGGTCCTTTTTGAAGGGAGTCATTTTTTTTACAGGTCCCGGAGGACGGGTCCTTGTTGATGGGTCCCAGTGGGCGGGGTCCTTTGGACTTATCCCCATGGAATGGCCCATGCATTTTATCCAAATTATGTCAAAGGGACCCCTCCCACTGGGACCCATCAACGAGGACCCGTCCTCCGGAACCTGTAAAAAAAATGACTCCCTTCAAAAAGGACCCGTCCAAAGGGGCTAGTCAACAGGGACCAGTCCAAAGGGATACATCAACAGAGATCAATCAAAAGGGGTCAATCAACAGGGATCAATCAAAGGTTAAGTTAAGCTACGGCAGCCATTTTTGGAACTTTTTGATCACACCTCGTAGGGTTAGGTTAGGTTGAGTTAAGCTACGACCGCCATCTTGGAACTTTATGATCACACCTCGTAGGTTCAGGTTAGGTTAGGTTAGGCTAGGTTCAGTTAAGCTATGACCACTATTTTGAAAAATTTTTGATCACACCTCGTAGGTTTAGTTTAAGTTAGGTTAGGTTAGGTTAAGTGAAGCTACGGCCGCCATTTTGAAACTTTTTGAACACACCTTGTAGGTTAGGTTAGGTTAGGTTAGGCTAGGTTTGGTTAAGTCACAGCCACATTTTTGGAACTTTTTGATCGCACCTCGTAGGTTAGGTTAGGTTACGGCCGCCATCTTGTTAGGTTAGACTAGGTTAGGTAAAGCTACGGCCGCCATCTAGTTAGGTTAGGCTAGGTTAAGTTAAGCTACGGCCGCCATCTTCAATGAAAAGGGGGAAGCGCGTCATGTTAGTCGTTGCGCGCCGCCGCCGTGGGAACATAAGTGTTTATCAGCAGTCTCCGGCAATGTTCGGGAGAGTAACCTTTAAAAGTAGCTGAAACTCGGTAGTCGAAAGCATAGCTTAACCTGTTTCTTACCTATATGACAAGGTTAGGTTAGGTAAATTTAGGTTATGTTAGGTGAGCTGAGGTTAAGTCTTAAAATATTCCCTCTCTTATGTGTTCAAAGCCGATTCACCCTGAACAGTCAGCCAAAACTTTAGATATGTATTTATCATTACATAAAGAATTAAAGCAAACTTAATTAATTATGAATGGCGTTTTTTGTTACTGTTCAATGTAGACAGAATATATGCATTAAATGATAGACTCAACACAAAATGTTTTGATTGTTGACTTGTGTTATTGATAAATTGGTTTAATGTTAGGGGCAGTGCACACTTTCCATGTCGATAATTTATATAGGCTAGAAGGATGGTGTTGCAAACTTCTGATGTGTATTTCCAAATTTCCTGCATAGTCTATTTCATAGAACTTTCCTGTAACTTAAAAGTTCATGCTGATTTTGTCTTTGTGTTTGACATTGTAACTACAATGGTTGATTGGATATTCTTTGTCAACTTTCAAATCATGTAATTCATGTCAGATATGTTGGAAATTTTGTTCATGTGTGAAGCTATCAAGTACCGATACATAATTGGTTACACAACTGTTTCATAATGAAAATATTGATCTCTGATTCATTGGAGAACTGTTTACGCTTGTCTGAACCAAGACTAACTGACTACTCACTGCTAAGGTTTAGAAGTTACATTTACTCAAATCACATTCTGGTAAAAAAAAGATCATGACTACTATAAACTGCTACCACTCTTCCACCACTTTGCTAACACTTTTCTACCATTTGACTCTCACTTTTGCTCTTACTTTAAACTGCACATACTACAAACTATCATTTTATTATCGAGTTAACTTTACTAGAGATTAGTTTATGCTTAACAGTTGACATGGAAGTATCAACGACTAGCTATGGTAAGCCATGTGCTTACTATAAAGGATATGCATATATTGTAAAAAGAACTAATAAAAATGGAACTGTTATTTGGTGCTGTTCGAAACAACGATCTAAAAAGTGTCGAGGAATGATTAAAACAAAAGGCTCCAACATACTTATTTCAATCGATCATCATTGTAAATCTCAAAATAATACTCATTTAAATGGACAAAATAATCGAACCAAGGTAAAAAAGCAAGACCAAGAAAAGAATAGTGTGGCTCAAGATAGTGCTTTGTTTGTTAAAGAGCATTTATTATCTCCTGAAAAAGACATGTTAGGACAGTCGTTAACGTCTAAGAAACCTCTAACACTATCAAAGACAACACAAACTATGCCAAAGGTTGTTGCATTGCAAGATGAACAAAAAGGATTAGATAGTAATAGTGATGATGTTTATATTGATGATAATTATATTGATGATGATAACCATGATGATGATGATTATGATGATGATGATGATGATGATAATGGTTTACACCCAAAAAAATCATTTGTTAAATTTGTTTACTGGAACAATCCCAATAAGCTAATCCAGTGGCTTCAGTACTTGCATACCTGTAAACAGGCTGGTCATACTAAATATGAGGAAGAACTTTTGGATATAGAAATTGAGCTTCGTGATGTTAAAATTATAGTGTAATGAATCCATGTAACCGCTTAAACTATTTCTTAACAATTCATGTAATATTTTCTACCACTTTGCTACCACTTTGCTACCACTTTTCTAGTTTGCTACCACTTTTCTACCACTTTGCTCCCACTTTTCTATTACTTTTCTGCCACTTTTCTACCACTTTTCTACCACTTTGCTACCACTTTGCTACCACTATGTTACCAATTGTCTACCACTTGTCTACCACTTTGCTATCACGTTTCTACCACTTTTATATCACTTTAAACTGTACATATTAAATATAAAAGCCAACGCTAAATAATTCTATTACCAGAACAGAGATAACATTTGTTGTGTGCAAATCATACTAACAGGTTAGTTACTACTATGGAACTTACTACAACTAACCGAGGTAAACAACGTGTACTCTATAAAGGCTACTCTTATAACTATAGACGACAAAATGTAAAAGGAATACTATTCTGGCGTTGCTCAAAACAGAGGTCAACAAAATGTCGAGGCAAAATGAAAAGTAGAAATGGTGTGGTTTTAAGTGTGAGTGATCATCAATGTAGTGCTCCAGACAAAACACTAATGGTGTTGACAAAAAATCATCAGAATGTTAAAAAGTTAGTACTAGAGAAAGATGTTGCTACTCAAAATAGTGCATTGTTTGTTGAGCAACGTTTAACCCCTGTTGTAAAAGTTATGTTGTATCCATCTTCCACGCCTCAAGAATCATCAACATCACAGACTATGCAAGAGGTAGTGTTGTTGTTGTTTTAAGGGACTGAACTACAAAGTCATCTGCCCTTGATATGCAAGTGGATCGAAAAGGACTAGATAGTAATAGACAAAAGAGAGTTGTAGTTTGTATATAACTATTGTACAAGTACTTACATTAAATAAATAAATATAGTGTTAGGGTATTGTCTGTTTTTCTTAATTGCTATCCCTATGTCCCACTATTAATGCAATTGTTAACCATCAACAGTCTCTGACTATGTTCGCAGAGAGAGTGACCTTAAACAATACACTCTATCTATGGTTTGTGTGTACCGAGTACACAATAATACAGTGTGGTCGAGCCATGTTGAGGCAATAGTTATATCAGGTAAGGGATTCGAACCCTTGCTTTCTTGTACAGAAAATTTGAACTTAAGTCAAACACCATAACCACTCGGTCAACCTGACAGTTACTAATTTAATTATTTTTGTGGACTTGAGTGTTTATAAAACTTTTTCCAGTATACATTGACTAAACCACTTGTTCAATTCCTAGATTTAACACAAACTTTTAAAAGTGGTATGACAACTAAAACTAGTCTACTCAGTCTCGAGTGGTCCAAATAAGTAGAGAGGGTTTGATTCACATCTCAACCATAGAGCACCATGTTCTTTAAAAAAAATGATAACCATTTGTTCAATTTCACATTTCACACATTGCAATTTGTCAATTTTCCATTTTGCATTTTTTTAAATGACAGTTTGATGGTTTTCAATTTCATGATATGGAAACATGGATTTTTCCATTTTCATATTTACACATTTGTCAATTTCCCATTTGCACATATTTTCATAAATGTCCGTTTAAGGTTTTTAAATTTTGTCTATATGGAAACATGGATTTTCCATTTTGCTGTTTACAAATTTTTTATATATTTATTTTGTGTATGTTGTAAAACGATATTTCCAAAACAAGATTTTTTATTTTTCATTTTATGATTTTGTAAGTAATCTTAATGTGAGTGCTTGACCATGGCAATAATACAGTCTATCTATGTGTTAGCGGAACCATAGAGGCTTATACTAATGCAAGTAAGAATGTTTTACAAAATAACGACTATCTACCACTGCATTTGAAAAACAAAACGATTGAAAAAAATCTATTTTCCATTCATATATAAGTGCTAATTCTCACTCTCCCCACCCTACCTCACCGTATTTTCTCTGGTCAAACAACCAATGCTACCCACACATACACAAGCTTTCTATATATCTCTCTCTATATATATGTTTTCTCTTGTCCACAAGATAAAAATTATGGTTGCTGGATTGTATCCTGCACTGTTTATGCGACATACCTTTGCCAGTTCATAAAACCGTTAGGTATTTCTCTACACATAACGATTTTACCACTGCTTTACCTACGCCTTTTGCTTGTTTGGCTTTCTTACAGTCTAGTATGTGATAGGAAGCATTAACTGTATGTCAAACCCAGTCCACGTTTCTATTTGTAATCTAAGTAATAAAGTGTTTAGTCCTTTTCAGTCGGTCAACACGAATGTACCCAAAAGAGATGGGTTATGCCCTAATCCTGAAATAAATTACATGAGATTAATAAAACACTAGGATGACCAGTTTCGATCGTCAAGCGATCATCATCAGATCCATTACACTTAGGCTATAAAATCTATGTTTGAAATACAGGTGAAAATATTTACAATATGTACAATTATTTAGTTGCAGTATTGGTACTGCAACTGTCAGTGTATGCTAAATGCAGTATATATGTTAGGTGAAATGCTAAATGGTGATAGCTATCCGGAGATTGTACTTTAGAGAGATTATATGGTTGTAAACTATGGTTAAACTATAAAAAAAATTAGGCTAACTACTTATCTGATTGTCTTCCGTACTACAGCTACTCGCAGTTTTCGTGCTTACTAGAACTCACTGTGCGGTCGACTGCGGTGGTTATCTTAACGACTGGTTTTTCCCTCCCTTCTCCCCCCTACCCCTACGTGCTGTGGGGAGTGATCGCGATGTGTTTATGTGAGGTGTTGCCAACCTAGATAAGATGTATGTTATTGAATGAGGTGGGTCTGCAACTATTAAAGACCGTGGATTAGCCCTCGCCACGCGTGGAGCATAACCCATTCGTACTAAGCGTTGACGGTCTTATGAGGACGTCCCGGCACCTTTAATACTGCCGCGAATATGGGCCTTGGTTTATTGCAGAAGAAAAGTACATCGTACACCTGATCCAGATAACATTTACCTATTAAAAAACCCCTAATTTCCCCCCTTTTTTTATCTAGCTTGGCTGTGTCACTAAATTGTGTTTTGTTTCCGACAGGGTGTGTTTTTTAGTTGCAATCAAACTAAACTTTTGTATGTTGATAGAGGCAATTAATCTAAGTAGGATATATGAAAATAGGCTATTGAGTTCTTCACGGAACTACTTATTATGCCATTTATTTTGTTTTAATTCTAAATCCTAAATTTTAATTATTTTATTTTATATAATTTAATGTAATTTAAATTATTTTAATTTTGATTGTTTCAATTTTAAATATTTTTAAATTTATTCGCTTTATTTATTTTTATTTTCATTAATTTATTTTTATTATTTTACTAGCAAAAGTACCCTTTCCTGGTAAGGTCATCGGTATTAGTAACCAGACATTATCAATTGAGCTACTGTTGCAATGGTTAGGGGCTTGTCATTCCTTCATAAGATTATCATAGCGAAGTTAGTTTTCTCGGAATATCACAGACACTGTTAGTTTAAGTACCTTAAAATGTGGTTTTCGGAGACCCTTTATAGACTCCCAATTTTTTCTTTGTCTCATATTGACAACCGCAACGTATGCGTTGGTCGTCCTTCTAGGATAATTTTTATATTTCGCCTTTTTAGCATGTATTTTGAATAGTTTTTCCATATACCCACCCTTCTATGAGACGTACGGTGAAGAGTTTTACAGTTGATTGGTGTATTGACTCTCATGGATACCATACCTAATTTTACGATACTCAAAGCG
The DNA here is from genome assembly GCA_946902985.2 of Meconema thalassinum. Lineage (NCBI taxonomy): Eukaryota > Metazoa > Arthropoda > Insecta > Orthoptera > Tettigoniidae > Meconema > Meconema thalassinum. Next base: position 1,063,248,803 of record OX336389.2, on the reverse strand, counting down.
TCCGAAAACGAGTTATAGGCGTACATAGTGATACACAGATAGACAGACAGACTAATCTATTGACTTCAACATGCCACCCATTTGTCCAAATAGGGATTTATCAACCACACAGTATCAAACAAAATCATCCTTACGATGAACCCGTTTGTTGACAAAAAATCATTACTGAAAATGTGCTCTCAAACTAAACTCACCTAAAGTGTACTTTTTGACCTGAAAATAAAATTGAAAACCTCGTAGACGAAACGCAATACACGTCACACAAAAACTGACCTTCTCCATTGTTCTAAGTCTCCATCCACAGGAAGACCCCTCTAATAAATTATAAAGGCTTGTGGTGCATGAAAATTCAGTTGTTGTTGGTTTTTTTTTTGCCTCCGATGGCCAAATTCCTAAAAGCCGCAAAAATACTATTTCAATTAAGAATTTTTTGAAAATAATGTTGCTGTTTGGAGATATAATAGACCTTCTGTACGAAATATAATCGTGTAAATCGCGTGAAAAAATTCTAGGGTACCCCTTGACCTCCTTAAACGCATTGATGAATTTTACAGCCTAAAGTTGGTTCCGTGATAACCTTATAGCCATTTGCAAAATTTCACAGAAATGCAATAAATGGAGTGGCATTGCATCTTTCAGAAATAGGTGGAAAGTTGGATGTCACCTCTTGAGAGACTGTTCTCATGGTTACCGGCTTGCATTCCTTCATTGGTTTATCAAATTAAATTAGTTTTCTAGGAATATCTCAAAATCTGTTGGTTTTGGAGCCTTAAAATGTAGTTTTCGGGGACCCTTTCGGGCACCCGAGTTTTGTTTCTGACACCAAGGGGCTGAAAATGAGGTTTGTCTCGCCGTTGTACGCCGTAATATATTAATAATAATAATACTAATAATAATAATAATAATAATAATAATAATAATAATAATAATAATAATAATATAGGGATATAGATATAATAGACCTTCCGTACCTCACCCGCACGTGTAAATCGCTAAAAACAATTCTAGAGTTCCCCTTGACCCCCTTAAGCGCATTATAAATATTGATAAATTTTACAGCTTAATTTGGTTCCATGTTAATCTTATAGCAGTTTGCAAACGTTCACAGTAATATAATAAATGGAATTGCGTCATACAGGAATAATTGAACCTCTGAGATTCTGTTGCCGTGATTACTGGCATGCACTCTTTCATTAGTTTATTAAATGAAATTAGCTTCCTGGGGATATCTCAAAAACTGTTGGTATAAGGGCCTTAAAATGTGGTTTTCGGGGTCCCTCCCGAGTTTTGTTTCTCACATTGAAGGGCTGAAAATGAGTTTGTCTCGCCCTTCTACGCCTATTTCAGCATGTATTTTAAGGGGGTAGGCCCCCTTTAAAGAGAGGTACGGAGAAGAGTTACATCAATGATTGGTGCCGTGCCTCTGATAGATATCTGTACCAAATTTTACGTAGATCCACCGAGCCATTCTCAAGTTATAAGGGAACAAAATTGTCCACAGAGAGACGGACAAACAGACAGACAGATAGACAGGCAAACATTTTATTTTCACATCCATCCATCCATCCATCCATCCATCCATCCATCCATCCATCATAAAACATTCTAAAACGCGTAAATAACGCAAATTTCCGTAGAAATTTAGAAAAAAAACGGACAAACTTTCATTTCTAAATATATAGGGATTCTATATAATTATCGTGAATTTAATTATGTTCATTTTAATTCTTTAAATTTGTTGCTGTTTGAGTCTTCAGTCTTTTGACTGGTTTGATGCAGCTCTCCATGCCTCCCTGTCCTGAGCTAATCGTTTCATCTCTACATAACTACCACACCCTACATCTGAGGCAATCTGTTTAACATATTCTAACCTTGGTCTACCCCTACGGTTCTTGTCCTCGACCCTTCCTTCCATAACTAAGCTTGCTATTCCTGGGTGTCTTAGTATGTGTCCTACCAACCTATCTCTTCTCTTCATTAGCAGTCGCCAGAAACATCTCTCCTCTCCCACTCGTCTTAATACCTCTATGTTTGTAACCCTATCTACCCATCTGATCTTCATCATTCTCCTGTAACACCACATTTCAAATGCTTCTATTCTCCTCTTTTCTGCTGCACCAATAGTCCAAGTTTCACTTCCATAGAGCGCCACGCTCCAGACAAAGGCTTTCAAAAATGACTTCCTAATACCTAAATCTATATTCGATGTCAGCAGATTCTTTTTTGTAGAAAAGCTTTCTTTGCCTGAGCCAACCTACTTTTTATATCCTCTTTGCTTCGTCCATCACTGGTTATTCTACTTCCTAAGTAACAGAAGTCTTCTACTTCCTTCAGCTTTTCACCTGTCAATTTGATCTCCATAGAGGTTTCTGATTTATTTCGGCTGCATTCCAGTATTTTTGTTTTACATTTATTAATTTTCATCATGAATTCTTTCTGTAAGACGGAGTCCATACCATTCAAAAACTCATTCAAATCCTCAGGCTTGTCGGCCAAGATGACTATGTCATAAGCAAATCACAGAGTTGAAATTATTTCTCCTTGAATCTTCACTCCCACTTTAAATTTTTCTCTAATTTCCTTCATTGCTTGTTCAATGTAAAGATTGAAAAGTATGGGTGATAAGTTGCAGCCTTGCCTTACACCTTTCTGAATACCAGCTTCTCTCTCATGTCCTTCAACTCGAATGACTGCTGTCTGGTTTCTGTATAGATTGTATATCACCCTCCTATCCCTGTACTTTATTCCAATCGATTTCAAAATGTCAAACAATTTAGTCCAATCAACGTTATCAAAAGCCTTTTCTAAGTCTACAAAAGCCATGAACGTTCTCTTATCTTTCCTTATTCTACCTTCCAAAATCAGCCTAAGACTTAGTACAGCTTCCCTTGTTCCTACATTTCTCCTGAAACCAAACTGGTCTTCACCCAACTCCGTTTCTATCTGGCTTTCAATCCTCTTGTAAATTATCCTAGACAGGATCTTTGAAGCATGAGTAATCAAGCTGATTGTACGGTAATCTTCACATCTGTCAGCTCCCACTTTCTTTGGTATAGGGATGATTACATTCTTCTTGAAATCAGGGGGTACCTCACCTGTCTCATAAATCCTACACACCAAGTGAAATAACCTGATCAGACCTTCATCTCCTATGCAGCGTAGCAACTCAATCGGTATATCATCTATGCCTGGTGCTTTGTTCCTGCTTAAGTCTTCCAAAGGTCTATCAAATTCTGATCTCAATATTAAATCTCCTTTCGCATCCTCATCAATTTCCTCCTCCCTTTCCATTATATGATTCTCAATCTCCTTTCCCTTATACAAACTCTCTATGTAAGCTTTCCATCTCTCAATCTTTTCTTCCCTATCTGTTAGAGGCTTTCCATTTGTGTCCTTAATATTACAGCACTTAGTCTTCTTTTCCCCAAAAGTATTCTTAATCCTTCGATAAGCTGTGTCTACTTTACCTAATTTCAGACAATTTTCTATACCTGCACATTTCTCTTTCAACCATTCTTCTTTCGCTTCCTTGCACTTCTTGTTAACCTCATTTCTCAGACGTCTGTATTCTGCTTTCCCCTTCTCATCTCTTACATTCTTGTGTTTCCGCCTTTCATCCATCAATTCTAGTATATCCTGAGTGATCCACGGTTTTCTACCTATTCTTTCTTTCCTACCAATGTTTTCTTCTGCGGATTTTGTTATTTCATTCTTCAAAAGTGCCCATTCGTCTGCAATTGAAGTTTGTTTAGGGTTTTTCATTAGTCCTTCCTTTATACTCTTCTTGAATCTTTCGTTTACATCCTTCTCTTTCAGTCTGTCTATTGCCCACCTTTTTGGCTTTTGACTTTTCTTCAGTTTCTTCAACTTTAATCTGCATTTCATTACGACCAGATTGTGGTCAGAGTTTATGTCAGCACCAGGATATGCTTTACAATCCAAAATCTGGTTTCGAAACCTCTGCTTGACCATAATGAAGTCGATTTGGTAACGCCCTGTATCTCCTGGTCTCATCCATGTGTATATTCTTCTATTGTGGTTATTGAATAAGGTGTTAGCTATGACCAACTCATGCTCGGTGCAGAATTCTACCAGCCTGCTTCCTCGATCATTCCTTTCACCTAATCCGAAATCCCCTACTATTTTCCCTTCTCTCCCTTTTCCTACCACAGCATTCCACTCTCCCATTACTATAACATTTTCATCACCCTTGATATACCTTGATAAATTTAAGAATTTATTTTTAATTATTTTGATTTTTCTTTTGATTTTAAATACATTACTTTAATATTGATGATTTTTATGATTTTAATATTTATCATTTTAATTATTTTAATTTCAATTTTACCATCTTAAATTACAGTATTTTAAGTATTTTGAGTTTTCTTTTGATTTTGATTATTTGAATTTTATTTAATATACTGTATTGTTAATTATTTTGTTTTTTACTCTTTTGAGTGTAATTGTTTAATTTAAATTATTTCAACTTGTAAATATTTTGAATTTAATTGTTTTAATTTAATTCTTCCCATTTTAAATATTTTAATTTTGTGTTTTACTATCATTTAATATGTTTTATTCATTGCATTTATCTTTATAGGATAATTCTAATTATATGTTTTATTATTTACTCTTTATTTCTATTTTATATGTCATTTTTATTTTGTGTTACTTTTTACTTTTTGTTTGTTTTTTAAAATGGTATGCAGCACAGGGATATACAGAAAAAAAGGGTTTTTAAAAATGTTTGCACTCCTACAGGAACATTCGTTGAAAAAAGCTGAATTATTTAACCATTTAACCATAAGATACATTATCCTAATGATAGGCACTTGGTATACATAGCCTACCCCTATCCTTCCTTCACCTGTGAGCAGACTTCCGATCAAATGAAAGCAATCTCGTCTCGCCTGTTGCTGACGTTAATTCATCTTACGAGCTTTAGGACGTACTGTACTTCTCATCGACGCAGTGTACTTTGGTGTGTGCTATGTTTATCTGAATAACTATGCTTCTGTGGTGGTTATATTAGTAAATGTAATTGTAACAATTCGTGTCTACGATTGGAGTAGGTACCCTGGGACTTGACTGCTTGACTTTAAGTGTGGAATAACCAGGAGAGATCCCACGCTAATATGTCCTGCTCTCAGTGTGGGGTTTCGAACCTTTGATTTGATTACTGAACCTCCAGCTCCTTCTTGTAACCTGGTGAGCGAATTTTCGCGCACTGTTGGGCTGCGGGTTTGGAATTTAAAACAGACGTAAGTGTATAAGGGCGTGATTAAACAGTGCCATCAATGCTACCTTCTCACCATGACGTTTGCAGTTTATATCCTGGCAAATGTGTGTTGGTCATTTACTCGTATTATCAAACGTCGCGTATTGTGGTTCAAAATCTACTTAAGTATGTATATCCTGTAGCTTATTATCACTAAACTAACAGTATCACAAATATAAAGTTTTGCTCTTTAGCAGCCGTTAACGCCTTTTGATGCAAACTATTCATGGGTAGCTGTTGTGTTCAGGTTGGGTCAGTAACTTTAATCGGAGCAGCGGAACGTGAAACCTCGTGATCACTTGCCTGAACACATGGAGTTAATGGCCTGTTTTCATTAAACTCCCTACATAATGACTGGCACTCCAAATAAATGGCGTTTGACAACTAGATAATGCTCTACTGCCGAGCCCATTAACTGTCCAGTTGTAGTTATAGTCAAGAAGAGCTTCATGCTCATCCCACTTCATGTAAAACAACATTTCTCTACCGTGTATCACCCTGTTTTCATGATAGTGAAAAATGACATTCCCACTGTCAAATGGAAGTCATAGTTGAAACATTTTAGGGCCTGAGATATCTTGGTCACCAGCCTCATGTAGCCTACATGGATGTGTGAAGAATTCGAATAATTATATAAATATTTATAATAATAATAATAATAATAATAATAATAATAATAGCATTAAAATAATAACATAAATAATAATAATAATAATAATAATAATAATAATAATAATAATTAGTTAGTTATTTTTGTTTTTAGAGATGGAACAGCGTGGTTATCTGCCCTCTTAACACAGATTAAATTATACAATTTAGAATACGTATAATTTAGAGGTGGATGCCTAAATATGAGAAAAGCCTAAAATTAATCAAACCGAAAAATAAAATAAAACTAATGATTACAGAAAACGAAGATTCAGAATTCAAAAAAGAACAAAGTCTTTGAGTAAACGTATACTTGAAAATTAAGATCTGGGATATCTTGGTCATTAGCCCCGTTTAGGAGCTTGTGTGTAACTTGTCTGATAACCTGTATTAATGTGATGACTGTATTAGTGTGTGTAACTGTATTAGGGGTGGGGATGAGGTAGGTGCCCCGGGACTTGAAATAAGTTACTATCCCGGAATTTGCCTGAAGGCCGTGAGGAAAAACCTGGACAAAAACCACACTCAGAATAGCCGCTGTAGCGCCGGGATACGAACCTCCGATCTCCAGACTTGCTGAAGCTGACCCTGCGGGTGTGGTGCACGCCGCGCCTTGAGATGTTTCATTTCGAGGTTAGGACACCGTGATTATTTCAGCCCCATGTATTTTGGCTCCCAGTACAAGTGCTGTTTTGGTGTTGGTGGTAGTGTGTGTATTCAGCAGCCACCTCGGTACCGGCTAAATATTAATACTACTACTAATACTACTACTACTACTCCTAATAATAATAATAGTAATAATAATGTTATTAGTTTAACGACCCTTTCAACTACTGAGGCTTTTAGAGACGCTGGGTGCCGGAATTTTACCCTGAAAGGAATCTTTAATGCTTTTACCTGCCCGTATATCAACTTACACGGCTCCCTTGAAGAATATCAGACTGGCTGCATGGAGTAGGGATATTGTTCTCCCTTGCTATGCCGAAGATTGCAGGATCGAATCCTGGTGAAGTCAGTTGACATTTGAAGGTAAGCAAATACGTGGGAGTTGTGTCAGAAGATTTATTGACACGTTAGAGATTCCATTCGGGGCAGAATTCCAGCACCTCGGCGTCTCTAAAGCCTCAGCAGTTAATATTATTATTATTATTATTATTATTATTATTATTATTATTATTATTATTATTATTATTATTATTATTATTATTATTATTACTAGAAGACCCGTGCTGCTCCGTAGCACTCACTTCAACAATCCTACAGCAATTCTTTCCATATGGCATTTGCATGTCTGCATGCGAGATGCCTGAACAGACATTTACGGTACCGTCGCTTTTGGGTAAATGATTAAGTAGACGTATGAGATCGAATGTGTGGGTGTCTGCCTGTCCTGTGTGAGTGTGTCCCACTATTTACCCAGCGTAAGCTTAGACGGCGCACGGACGTCAGGTCCCAGACGCAATTCTGAAAAGCCAAGGTGAACAGCGAAACTTCTCTGAAGTATTAACTCGACACGACTCGACAGTTTGATGCTGGCTGAAGCCGGGGTGATAGGTCGCTCGCAAGCTCATAAACTCACTTTCAAGCTAGTAATTTAAATTTGCACTGAATGGAGATTGCTGGAAGAAATGAAAACGTAAAAACACTTATAGTGGGCGATGTGGGAGCTGTCGCGGACGTTTTTGCAGAACTTTTCATGCTGAACAATTCTAAGGGTATATAGATATTTTTAACGGTTTACCCAGCGTAAGCTTAAAATACACATGGACGACAGGTTTTTCTTCGACTCGATTCACTGAAATTGTTACGGCTCGGCTTCTGTTGGTCATAAATAAATGTTTTTCTACCGAATCCTTCATCGAGAAATCCTTTACAGAATGGTGAAAATTGCATCAAAATCCATCAAGTTGTTCTCGAGATTACACGTTTCATCCAAGAATCGGGGACTGAGTTTTATACTAAGTAGATAGAGATATCCACACAAATTAAGGCTACAGCGGTACAATTTGGTGTTCTGTCCACTTATGATAGGCCTACCAATTGTATAAATTTAAAAAAAAAACATGGGTCTCTTATGTTTGAATTTGGAGTTTTAACTCTTGGGTAACATATAGAGGTGTGCAAATTAATAGAATTAAATGAAATAATTTAAATTAGTCATAATTTATTTTATTCAAAATCATTTTATTGACCAACTTCTTTTGTTGTCCTACTTAGTAGTGTTTCCTCTCCCGTGGTATTACACCTTTTCTCATTAGGAATTGCGTCTGGAAACTTTCAGATTAGGGGATTCCGAGGGATATCTGAGCTGGGCCCGTTTTCAATTTTTCATTGACTTTGAAATTTAAGTCAGGTGATTTCAATGCATAGTTCATGAATCTTTGAATAGTTCAAAAGCGATCATCAGTTAAAAGACCCCAGTCCCTCTGCCGTAAATTCACACGAAAAGTAGAGTGAAGTAATAAAAATGAAACGTGTGGCATTTTGCATTTGCAAAGCTCCTCTCTTAGTGGAAATTCTCAAAAATAATTTTAATTTGAGTTTCTTAAATGAAAATATAATTAGGAGTCATGGTTAAACATTTGAAGCAATTTCAATGCCTTGTAAACATACTTAGTGCATTAAACCGCGAAAAGTAAAAATGAAATTTTGGAAAAGTGACATCGAATCTATAAATTTGCACACCTCTGTAAAGACAGCTATCACCTCCACCACTACAGATAGAATAGTAAGTAAAGGCGATTGATGAAAAATGAACAGATAACTCACACAGAAGGAATTAATGCTTATTTAGCTGTAAATTTGATTGAGTATATCATAGTTATGGAACTGAGGGAATGAAAGAACAGGATGTAGGATAGTAATCACCGAGGTAGGACAATAGCACTTTTTTACCATAACACCACAGGACAGTTATCGTATTAGGGATGCGGACGTCCTTATATACTTTTTATTTATTCTGTGCCCCATTTGTTGACGTCTGTGCTCATCCTCAGCATTCGTTTCCACATTCTAATAGTACTTCCTTCCATACGACATTTGCTGTTCGCTTGTCTTTTGGTTCTATTTGAACTTAGACGTCATGAATGGATTTTGCTCGCGATAGTGCGACATACAGTTGTCCATGGCTAAACACCGGTTGAGGTAAATAAATGCCTTCATGATCTATTGTTTGACCTTGGGCTTTATTGATAGTTATACAAAAAGCCAAACGTGCTGGAAACTGCCTCCTTTTGAAGTAAAATGGCAAAGAAGTATCTGATGGCATAAGGTCAAGGTGAGGAAGTAGGACATTTTCTCCAACATTTACGCCAGTAATAATTTCCAGGTGTAAGCAATAGTCATGTATCTTCCGAACCAACAGTCTAGTACCGTTCAACAGACCTTGGGTAACATTAATATTTCTCAACAAAATCACAATTGAGCCTTCTTTTAGTCGAAGGATATGAGGTGGCAATCCACTTATGTCTATGCTGTCTAAATATTCTGTTGGGAATTGTAGAAGTTCACTCTCATCTTCAGTAATCAACTTATTCACACTGATGTAAGTTCTCGATGATCCTGGGATAAGCTCTAAAACTTTGTCATTGATTTCTTTACAGTGTTCATTTTTAGGTGCTAAAATAGCGATTTTTGAAAAGCGTGAAATACCTTTCAGCATGGTAACTTCCTTTCCATACATTTCAGTGATGATTTCAGTTATAGCAATGATGGAGGGTGGTAAGTCGACTAATTCTGAATTTTCGCCATCGACGTGAGGGTATTCACCGTTACCAATTTGTATCAAGAAGTTTGCAAAGTCACGTTGATCTGTATCCGCTCGCATACTTTTGTTGAGTTAAAACATTTTGAATAATGACCGCAAAGGAGAGACCTTACTGACATTTGGATTGAAGCTGCTCTAGATCCGTGAGGCACAACAGGCAATACCTGCCTAAAATCTCCACCTAAGATGATATTTTTTCCTCCAAAAGGCACGTCGATATTCATGATGTCCTTGAGAAGAAGATTTACACACAACAACGCGTGCTTATTAGCCATAGGGGCTTCATCCCAGATGATGAGTTTTACTGAACGAATATAAAAAGCTTCCTTGCTGTTAACTTTTATTCCTGATACAGAACTTTCATGTAAATGTAGAGGTTACTTGAACTGGCTGTGTACATTGCGCCCCTGAGGTAGTAACATTGCTGCAATACCATTCCATGCAATAGAAACTACATTTAACCCCAAATTTGTGCTACTGTGAATCAAGCATTGGTAAAGAAATGTTCTTCCGGTGCCCCCTGGACCGTCAATAAAATATGCATTACTCATCCTTTCATTGCTGTTTTGTACTAACCCCATAATTTCTGTAATTATAGCCATTTGGTTTTCATTTGCTTGGTTTATCATCCGACTTAATTGATCCTCATTAAGTTTTGGATAATTCATTGCTAAATTTGACTGAGGGAAATTATCAATAATTGCTGGAAAATCTAGAGAAGTAATGGGAAGACCATGGAGCTTTAATGTGTTAGAAATATGTATAAGAGTGAAATGATATACAATGTTAGGTTCGAGAAACTGCAGATAATCTTCTGATAATGAATTCTTGAAAAATATCCCATAACTGTCTTACATTTGAAGGGGTCTGAAAGATACGTGTGTAAAAAACAGTTGTCCTAACTGAGAAGGCATCTGAAATTGAGACGCTTCTGCCAAACAACGCTACCATTCAGAATCATCAATCAGCAAACCTCGCTCCATAGCTGTTTCTTTAAAAGTAGAATAGACAACGGCTTTGTATGTTCGTACATCCCCCCAGGGGCTCACATCTAGTGGGACGTGGGTTGGCGACCACGGGGCCCCAGGTGAGTCCGGCATTGCTTCCACTTACTTGTGCCGGCTCCTCTCCGCCTTCTTTCCTGTCGACCTCACTTGGTCAACTCTTGTTCTCTTCCGACCCCGATGGTATTTGGGTATCCGAGGCCTAGGGAGTCTCTTCCTTTCCCGCCTTAATTGGCCCTTGTCTCATCTTTTCTGATAACCTCCTTCTGCGAGGGGTCAGCCTTCTTTTTCTTTTCATGTTATCTCCTGCCTTCTGCTCAAGGCCCTCAAGGAGGCAGTGTGTGTGTAGCCCCACCACTTCTGGTGCACCCTAGATAATGCTACACCCTCAGGGGCTCACGGCTGGTGAGTTCGGGAGTTGGCGACCCCGAGGGATTCCAGAGCAGCGTCCGGTTTCCCCCTTTTGTCCCTTACCTGTGGGGCGGACCCACTCCTCTTTCACTTTCCTATCTCCCTTTAATGGCTCTCATTCCTTCCAAGTCTCTCAATCTGCATTCTTCGAGGGTTGAGGGCATTTCTTTTCCTCCTGTCCTTTATTTGCCTTATTCTCCTTTTGTTTTCCATTTCTTCTTCTAGTATATAAGTTCGTAGTTAGTTTTAGTTATAAGTTTACTTTTCATTTTCATCTTCACGGTCACCCAGACCATTAGGGGCCGATAACCTCGATGTTAGGCCCCTTAAAACAACAATTATCATCATCATCATCATGTATGTTCGTAGATCCTGGAAGCTGGTATTACCTATGACGTGAAGCAATAACAGGCGTAAATAACACCTTTCTGTTTCTGTAGGCGAAACATTGTACATTCTGCCTATAGTTTTTGAAAATTTTGATGTGTAACATCTTTCCGCTCGGTTGCTGGATAGTTTTGTGGGAGTGTACTAGCTAGCAGTGGTGGAAAACGGAAGTATGCACTGCCCGCTCGATCAATCGAACGGAAGTGTACTAGCTGGCAGTGGTGGAAAACGGAAGTAGGCAATGCATGCTCGATCAATCGAACGGAAGTGTACTAGCTGGCAGTGGTGGAAGGAACGGAAGTATAAGATGCACTGCCAACTCGATCGATCGATCCAGCGGGCAGTGGTAAGACCCAGCTGGCAGTGGTACGAGAAACAATGAGCGCTCGGTGTCGGAAATTGATACCATGACGTACTCTCGGGCATGTGGAATGTATATGACATACTAAACGGAAAACTCTCATGCGAAATCTGGTATCAAGTGATTGAAACAAATGACATGGTACATGTTCGAAGTCTTCGTATCAGTATTTAAATGGTAAAATGCCTTAATATCAAACATTGTAAGTAGTCGGCATTGCCGGTATTATGTTTCTGCACAATGGCTATTCAAATGTTAACCCACATAACGGTAATGCAGTCATCAATATAATATAATCGTTGTGGTTATACGAGAATTGAACAAGCCTTCATGAACTATTACTGAATACATTCTCTTTACTCACAAGAGAGCCTATTCATAAGGCATTTTAAACTCAATTTCACGCAGGAACATTATCGAAACAAGCAAAATATAAATGAAACTTAATTCCGTAATGCAGTATTATTGGAACGTGGAAGTAAGTCACCATCTTGTGCGACATATTTCCCTAGTCGAATTAGCCGTGAGGTTAGTGCTTATGACTGTGAATCTAGAGTTCTTGGGTTCGAATCCCGGCCGGGGTAGATATTTTTGCTACCAGATTATCATTTTAAACGATATTTATCATATCAATATGGCTCATTTTAACAGAATCCATATGAAATTACGTGTTGGTCTGTGAATGAAGAGGACCTGTTTATAAGTAATTTAAGGTTTTGAGCGGTGTCACGTCTATTCATCTAGGCTAGTGCTGGTGGAAGCTACAAATCATCTAATAAAATGAGTTCCGTATTATAAACTACAATATCTGTAAAACACTCCCTTTTACAATAGATTAATATTTGTGCCAATAAAAGTATAAAATACCGGTGTATCAACAATTTCACGTGAGGTTTCTTCTATTTCAGATGTTACACATCGTATGCGACTACTGTAAGGCTCGTTTTCTTTTTTCTTTTTTGCCACTGGTAGTTGCTCTTATTCCAGACGTAATGTACTGGTGTTTCAGGATATATATACGGACTTCTGACTTGCGAATCTTGATTTAACTTGAACCATGATTGTAATTCCGTGTTGCGCAACTGTGCTTGAAGTAAAATATCAGGAGCGTTATCATTTTAAAATAGATATTTTGCAAGTTTGGCAAGTGAACCGGTAATCGCACGATAGAATGTGATTGTTCATGCATGTGAAATGAAAATATCCTGTATGTGACTTCTGTGGAACCAACATATCTAGCATTTAAAAACGAAGTATTTTCATCGTAGTTCACCTTTTCGCCTTCAGGACAGATTTTAACATCCCAGCAGTCATGACCTTTATACGCATACTTGTGGATGTATTTAACACTCCGAACACTTGATCATATTTCAACATTAATATGAGCTTGAAAGTAAAGTAAAAGAAATGGTTTGTAGGGAACAATGAATCGACTATCGATTTCAATGTCATCATCATCATCATCATCTTGTACAGTTTCCAGCCCCAGGCTGGGTCTGTTTGGAACATAAGCCTCGCCACTTAGTTCTTTCTTCCCACCACCTCTCCGCTGTCACTCTGGTCCAGTCCTCGCCTCTCTTCTTGACACATCCCTCCACTCCATTTAGCCATCTATCTCTTGGTCTTCCCCTTGGTCATTTCTTCTGCATCTGCATCTCATGTATGCTCTTGGGAATCTTCTTCTCATCCATTCTCTTTAAGTGTCCATACCACCTCAGTCTTGATGTCTCAATCCTACCTTGCAAGGGCTCCTCTTTCACCATTTCCCTGACCTTTTCATTCCTCACCCTGTCTCTTCTTGTTACTCCGACCCTACTACGATAGGCCTAGCAAGCCAGTAGTGGATATCATATTTGCTTTCAAAACAGGAACAGGCCATTTCAATGTCAAAGCCTCGAATTGTTTTTATAATAATCCGTGCATTATTTCTTCTCCTATACGAAGGATAACCATTGGCATTATCTTTGGTCTCTTCCTGTAACTGTTTAGGGAAATCTTTCTTACATACGCCATCTTTCATACAGACTGAAGAAGAATTCAAAGATCCGCAAGGACCATGTACCATATGACGTCGTACAAACTCGTATAGCTCTTCATCCTTGAGATCTGGTATTTCGGTTTACACCACACTGCCGATGTCAGAAATTTCTCGAAACTTACAATCTTACGTTAATGTTAATAGTAGATGGATGTGCGGGTGATCTCGTTTTTGAAATTCCACTGTATATAGATATGCTTTTACTTTACTGAAAATTTCCTTGACATTAATCAATCGCAGCAATTCCTTTACTTTGCAATGGAAAACTCTCACTACAATATCAGGCCTGTCATTAGCCGTAGCCCAAGGATAAATGCTGTTGAGTATTTCTGGCCAGCCCGCATTACAGGTGAACGTAATGTATAAATCTGGCTTCCCAAACTTCCTGAATATCGCCATCGCATCCTGATAACTTTGCATCATATTCCTTGGGCTACCTGTAAAAGAAGAAGGCAAAACTACAATACGACCGACTCTGAAATTTTCATTTTCAACTCGTGCATGCAAGGCGTCTGCTAAACCGGCATATTTATCAACAAGCAACTTCGTTTGTTGATGACGTATATACTTTAACCGGTCACCTTCCATACGACAGTAGTAATCCACGAACAGCTGTTGAGTCAATTTACCAGCGTTAATAACGAGATTGAAATCGACCTCAGCACATAGACCTCGAATGGCAATTCTGTACAGAATACTTTCACGCGTTGTTACAGTATTACATATTTTAGTTTGTCTCACTCCAGCAGTTGGCATTGAAATGTGCCAACCAGACTCTCCGCAAGGCCAAATCAAGGTATAACACATAGGATCACAGTGCATACTTTCAAAATCAACATTCCTCAAGCCACCTTCTCTCTCATATACTGCAATGTGTCGATGAGATGGTGGGTCTCCATCAACAGTTCCAAATACAGCAGCAATTTCTGAATATGTGGGGTCATTTTAACGTCTTGGATCTGAGGAAGGTTCATGATAGAAACACATTACCAATTCCATTTCACGACGAGTTTCTTTTAGAGCTGATTTTTTCTCTTCACTTACTTTGTGGTGCATTGTTTTATAAGAGTGCACGTAAGGATTGTGCTGATCTAGTAAACGATTTAAAAGACTGAGGACATCTTCTCTCAGTTCGTGATTAGCATTATTCAGTAGCCTTAAATCATTTGCCTCTGAAAATTCTAGCCACTTGAACTGGTTTCCTGTTTTCTGGCATATAAAGGGTAAATTGTATGATGAATGACACCATTGATTTTGAAACAGTAAGGCCCATGGCTCGGTAGTAGCTCAACAGTAGCACCAAAGGATACAAACGGCATCGCATTATTATAATGCCGAATATTTTTCCTAAAATATTTACTGATTTAGTCACAATTCGTAAACACCTGCTTAATTTCTGGAAGTATTGTGTATGGTGGAAATTTCACTTTGCCAAAAACAAAAGTTTGGTGCTTTTCAGTCGGTCAACACGAATGTACCCAAAAGAGCTGGGTTATGCCCTAATCCTGAAAAAAAAATACATGAGATCAATAAATACAGCACCAAACTTTTGTTTACTAAGTCAACACTGAAAAATGGCTTCAAACCCCACAATGTTTCACTTTGCCATTGCTACAACAAAGAGAATAGTGACCACTTGTATTTTTCTTTTTTGAAAAGAATACAGCTGAGCACTACTGACAAATATTACACAGACTTCCAATTGAGAATGGTTCTATGTAGGGAATAGTATCATAAACAGCACATCGATAAGTGGCTGAGAACGGTTTTGTGACAATCTGTTTCTGATATCGATTTGAGTGGCGTAGTGCTCGTTTGTGTTTCTTGGTATTCACGTTTTCGACCATATTTGACTCTGAGTTAGCACTGATATCTAGGACATCATAGTGACCGTTCCGACTATCTCCAAAGTACAGTAAGGAAATTATTTGGTGGCGTATTTTCGGCGTTTACAGTGTGCGTTTTATTATTAGTGCTATGTTTATATTCATTTTGTAAACTTGAGCAGTGGCAACTAACTCAACATGACCTCCATGAATTCCATTCATAGACATATACATTTTGTAATCATCGCTCGTATTGATAGGAGTTTCGTACATATCGCTGTTGCCAACAATAAAGGATGAATAATTATTCCAATTGTCTGTAACATGCTTAAGAATTCATTTTCTAACCTGCGTAAATTAACTGTGATTGTTGTACATACAATATGCCAATGACGTGAATAAACAATTTCCGTCACTTTTAATTTTTATCACATTTTGTCTCTGGCTAACTGGTTCTGAGGTTCGCTTCCGACACGATCCAGGGGATTTACTGCACGTAAACCCACTCTTAGTTTGAAACTGTAAATCAGCCACTGAATCGAGTGACTGGGCATCCACGTTCTCAACTGAGTTAGCACTGATACCGGTATTTAGGACATCATAATGTCCGTTCCATCCATCCCCAGCGTATAGCAAAGGAATTATTCTATTTGCTGCCATATGTTCTGCTTTTACACTATGCGTATTATTATGATTTATGCCAATATCCATTTTGTAAACTTGAGCAGCGGCAACTAACTCAACATGATCTCCATGAATTCCATTCATTGACATATAAACTTTGTAATCATTGCTCGTATTTATAGCAATTTCATACGTATCGCTGAGGACAATAATAAAAGGAGAATAATTATTCCAGTTGTCTGTAACAAGTTTAACAATTCGCTTTCTAACCTGTGTAAATAAACTCTGATTGTTGTACACACAATATGCCAATGACCTAAACAGACAATTACCGTCACCTTTAATCCTTATAACATTTGTAATTGAGGGTCGCCTCTCACTCATCATATGCATTATCGTTTTGATTGAATCTCAGTTAATGTGAAGATTTCTACGAGGATTCACATTACTACCATGAATGACGACAAATGAGTGGATGAATGATGAATCAAAAAGAAGACAGTTTGTAGCTGGTGAGACCAAAGACTATATAACAGAAATATCGGAAACACAATACAATATGGCGGTTCCACCATTCGACTGTAGCGGCATCTCCGTGAAATTAGTTGTCTTACGTATACAGTATTTGTTGTCATTCAAAGAGGTGTTGACATGAAAGTGTCATTAGCAAAATGGCTGCCGATTGCGCATGAGCATTTTAGTCCCAAAATAATCCATTCTTTGAGAAGTTTTAATTAAATTATGTGCACAGAATCCCGTTCTGCTTATTCTATGGATACCTGTGACATTAGCGCCCGAGTGGAGCAGGTAGAGGTTAATGATAATATCATGACGTAATTAGGGAACTGATCGCCCTATACCAGTGAATGTATATAATTATATTGGATGTATTGAAACACCAAACAAACAAACAAACAAACAAACAAAATAAAACAAAAATGGCAGGCTGAAATATTCTGTTTTGGCGAGATTCAAACCGCATAGAAGATTTTTAAGTGAATGCGTTATGTCGCCAAGGAGATTTGATCTCAGTTAATGTGAAGATTTTTACGTGGATTCACATTACTACCATGAATGACGACAAATGAGTGGATAAGGCCGAACTACGAACTACGGCACTTGGTTACTCGAATGGCAGTGCACGAGTTTCATTTCAAACTCTGTAAAACCAAGGCCTACCACCAGCCAACGTCTAGTTGCGTGAGCGTTCGTTGTAGCGCCACGTGTGGCAGATATCACATCTGTCACGTGGGGCTTTGTGAAATGTGACCTTGAAGAAATGAATATTCGGAATTATTTTAATACACGGATGATATAAACAAGGGAGGTGGGGTTCAATCGATAATGCGTGATGGGCATTACATTTTAAGACAACAAACGTCGTCGTAGCGCAAATACTTTCCAAGATATTTCAGTTTTAGTAAAAGGTGAAGTTTCTTACAAATTATTTTAATATATAAGATTAGTAGTAGTAGTAGAAGTATTAATATTTAGCCGAAGACAAGGTTGCTGCTGAATACACACACTACCACCAACACCACAAGAGCACTTGTACTGGGAGCCAAAATACATGGTGCTGAAATAATCTGGGTGTCCAAACCTCGAAATGAAACATCTCAATGCGCGGCTTGCACCACGCCCGTGGGGCAGCTTCTGTAAGTCCGGAGAATGGAGGTTCGTATCACGGCGCTGACAGCGGCTATCCTGAGTGTGGGATTTTTTTCCAGGTTTTTCCACACGCCCTCCAGGCAAATTCCGGGATATTAACTTATTTCAAGTTCCGGATCACCTACCTCATCACCGCCCCTATTACAGTTTCACACACTGCTACAGTCATCACAATAATACAGGTTATCAGACAAGTTAAACATACACCCTCCTAAACGGGGCAATAATGAAGATATCCCAAGCTCCTAAATTCAATTAACAACAACTTCAGAATGCAACAACAACAACAACAACAACAACAACAACAACAACAACATCATCATCATCATCAACAACAACAACAACAACAACAACACCAACAACAACAACAACAAAGAGAAGAGAATGATGACCAAAATGAAATCAACTAACAATGGAAATAACAGAGTTTATTATAATCCTGGTAATGCACTCGCACTTTGGAAGTCGATTCCCACTGTATGCCTGATGTCCAAAGTTGCTGAAACTACGAGGACAGAGAGAATTACCCAATGGCACGCTATATGAGCAACAAGAACTTAAATTATTACTCCAGGCAGTTGTTGTGTACTTTGCTAGTGTGTACTTTTGTTAATTGTTTTATTGTGAAAAAGGAAGAACATGTCTCTTATCTGGAAGTTTCATGTCTTGTAATCACGTATACTCTTCCCAACAAGTTAGCAACACTCTGACTGGCTGACTGACTGTACAACGCATGCCCCAGTTAATTGAATCTGAAATTACGAAGTGCTTGCAGTCTTTTACTGACATCGAACTTTGAACTGTGGCATTCAGAACACAATGCATTCGTTGAGTAAAAGATACAAAATTGTTAGTAGATTACACCCCAATTAGTCAAAATGCAAAGCCAAGTGGACATCGTACCTGCAGTATGCAGTTCCTTAAAAAATAATGATGATAATAATAATAATAATAACATTAATAGTACATTATGCAACGAGCATATAATGGCAAGTACGTTTGAAGCGAGTTTTATAATTTCCATACGAGTGTCTTGATTACCATTATAGGCGAGTTGCATACGACTGTTAATGTTCGACGATAATTATAACTATTTTATGTTCGAACATAAATATTCATAAATATCTGTCGAGATTTTGCCAGTTTTATGTACTGACGCATCCCGAATGCTAAGTGGGACTTTGCTCTCTTCAGAGACTCCCTTCAGTGTATTGTAATTATAGTGTAAGGCACTGATGAATAAATATGAAAATGTAAAATGAAACACAGCACATGGGACGCAAAGAATGGCCTCCTCGACTACCCCACTATGACACGAGCCACGCGGTGAAATTTAAAATAGAAGGCCTTTGAAGTCAGCGCAGGTGCGATGCTATCCTTACCTAATTGGTCACACAACTGTTTCTTGAGCTCTGATTGGCGGGGGAAACTGTTTCATAATGGAAAATATTACTATAATGACCCTCATTATGATACAGTATTTTGGCATATAATATTTACATTTTGACTTCGTCGAACATAAAAATAATAACCTTACGATTAGACCTAGAGGAACGAATGCTCATAGACCGTGCATTATTGGGAATGCGTGGTCAGCACGACGACACCCTCAGTTACGCTACCTTGTTTATGAGCCACGCGGAGCAACTTTTCATTGAACGCAACTACTGAACTGTCTTCAACAGTCTGGGTACACACCGTTTCAGCCCTCACGTCAGATTTTAAATTTCTAGTGGAACCGGGAATCGAACTCGGAGTCTCCTCGGTAAGAAGCTAGAGTGTCACCTCTACACCAGGAGGTCGACTGATACTCGTAATAATAATAATAATAATACTACTACTAATAATAATAATAATAATCCAGGTTTAAACGTTGTATGCTTGCCTCGTAACTTGGAGTTTCTGAGTTCGATTCTCGACTCCGCTAGGGATTTAAAATCTGTCGCATATGGTTTATTCAAGTGTTCTAGGAATCCTGAACGCAAATCATTAACAAAATGGGCCGAAATTCTCTTAACCCTTCATGGGATAGTGGTCTCTATATTAACCACCTGTCATAAGGACATTTTAAGCTTCCAAATATGCTGATAGTTGAATCTTTAAGCCCAATTTCGAAGAATTTTCATGCCGAAGTGCTAGTATTTTTTTAAAATCAAATATTATATACGTATCTACCTGACGTAATGTGTTGGATAAAAATAAAAATAAAAACTAAAAACATTAACAATTGAATTGTAAAATTAAAATATAAATATAGAAATAAAAATAATAAAAATTAAATTACAATAATTAAATAAATATAATAATTAAAATAATAAACATAACCATAAACAATTATGAAAAATAATTGTAAAATTAATTGGAAATTGGTTAATTAATTAATTGAATAGAAAAATATCAGAATTAAATCTATAAGAACATACATTGAACATTATAAATAAATATATAAACATTAATATTAGAGAAACAAAAATAACATTATTAATAATTATAATAAATTAAAATGTAAAAACACATGAATTTAAAAAATAGCTTTGCCCTATAAAGGGTTAAAGTAGACAGAATGTGGCATAGAAGGAAAATGAAGACCAAACTATTTTGTTACAGACGGTAAATATTCCTGGTAGTTACAATTGGCAGTTGGAGACATGTCTTCTATCTCCACGGGCGGGGATTACTTTTTAATGCTTAATGCTTATAGTCGTATTCTTTATCATACTATAGAAGAGTAATTGTTATGCCATTTATTGTGTTTTAAGGGGGTGTTGATGTTGTAGTTGATTCATTAGGAAACTTGCGATATCGGTCATGTAGTCCCAAGTACGTGGGTGTGTGTAGATGTTGTCTGATGACCTGTGTCACTGTGATGTCTGTACTAGTGTGTGTATTTGTAATCGAGTTAGGATATGGGTAGAAAGAAGCCGTTGCTTTACATCAGGTACAATCCCGGCATTTGCCTGCGGTAGAAGTGGGGGAAACCATGGAGCCTGGGATTGAATTCACGATTTTGGAGTGCTATTCAGGAATCGAAATGTAATGTTTTTTAGTCATTCAACATCAGTGTACCCAATTGTAATGGGTGTTTATTCCAGATTTTTTTAATTTAAGATGAATAAATATAATTGGATGACCAGTTTCGATCGTCAGGTGATCATCATCTGATCCTTTACACAAAGACTATTAAGCCTGGGTGATTTGAATCTTTTGGCTTCACCATTTGCCTAACTAGCCGTGAACATTATCATGTTTAAAGCCATTTTTCAGTGTTGCTTATGTAATACATTTTTCTTCCAGTCGGTTGACACGATTGTACCTACTTGTACTGGGTGTCTTCCTAATCCTGAAAAAAATTCATGAGATAATGATCATGATCGTTTGGCTTCCGGAGAGGCCGAGTGCAGGTCTTTCTAGTTGACGCCCGTGGGCGACCTGCGCGTCGTAATGAGGAAGAAGTGGTGATGAAGACCTCACGTACAACCAGTTCCCAAGCAATGGGATTGAATCCCAGGATATTAAAATCCGTGATGGTTCGGCCAGGAATCGATCCCGGAGCACTTCGGAGCAAAGTCTAGCGAGATAACCATTTAGTCACGGAGCCGGTCTAAATCACATTAAAGGATCTGATTGTGATCGCTGGTCGATCGACACTGGTCATCCAAGTCTATTTACTAATTTCATGTAAAATGTTTTTCAGGATTAGGGAATCACTCATTAAAATACAGCACAATTGTTTTGAGCTACTGAAACATTACATTTCCATTACTAAGACAACACCGAGAAATGGTTTCCAACACGATAATACAGTATTATTCAGGGATGTTGAGATTTAGGGGGAAGTCATTCAAAAGGAATAGGCTCTGCATCAACATGACATTTATATTCCCTTCTTTCTTTTGTCTCAGGATTAAGTCTTGTTATTGTCCTTAATTCATTTAATGGGCAGCTTGGTCATCAGCCTCATCTACTTGGGTATGTGTTGAATTTCTTTGAGAACCTAGGTTAATGTGGTAACTGTAGTAGTGTGTGTAACAAACATTTCTAGGGTCAGGTAGTAGAGAAAGTACCTCGGGAGGTGACTTCAATGTGGGGGAAGATATACACCTTGTGGCACAGTGGCTAGCATTCGTGGCCCCTTAGGTCTGGGTTGGATTCTCAGCTCTGCTTAGAAATTTAATTCTGATCTGAACACTGGAACGGGGTACAC
This sequence comes from Meconema thalassinum, assembly GCA_946902985.2. Taxonomy (NCBI): domain Eukaryota; kingdom Metazoa; phylum Arthropoda; class Insecta; order Orthoptera; family Tettigoniidae; genus Meconema; species Meconema thalassinum. The sequence goes on along the minus strand of OX336389.2, from coordinate 1,063,226,588 downwards.
TCAGCCTCGTGAGGAAAAATTCGGAAGAGGTGGGTTCGATTCCCACCTCATCCATCTTGGAAGTGGTTCTCCTTGATTTCTCACTTTAACTCAAGGGTTGGTTCCTAATTTATAGCCACGGCCACCTCCTTTGGAATCCTCACCCCAGTTACAAATACAATCACTGATACAGATATCACAATAGCACATATTATGAGACAAATTGAATCGGTGGGAGATGAAAAGCATTAAGTCAAAAATTGTCATTTTTAAAACAATTAGTATTCTGAAATATTGACCCAAGGGCCTTGGAACGGCATAGGAAATAATTAACTCAGCCTTCTGTAGCCTGAACCTACTGCTAGATGTAGTGCGATCAGAGGAGAAAAGCATTAAGTCAATGACTTGCTGCCTTTCAGTGCCGTATTTCGTACTTAATGTTGGCCGCACTGCAAGATTCCCCCGTGTTACAGTGCTATTGTAAATTACATTTGTACAAGGTTTACGTGTTTTTATGTTACAAAAAATGCATTTTAAAATGAAATAAAATGTGACATATTCATTCTGGATGGCTTTATGCCGCACTAAACCGACCACGGAGCTGAAAGGCATTAAGTCACGTTCGCAAAACTCATTTGAAGGATGTGTTTATTAAATGAAAATTTATATTCTGCTAACACAAATATATCCTGAATAGGTGCTTCACACTATAGATAACTAATATAGTGTGTTTGTTAAGTTCTGTTCTGTCAATGACGTCTTTTCTTTCTCCTGAAAAGTAGTGAAAACTGACTTAATGCTTTTCAGCTCCAACTGATTCAATTGTACAATCACCCAAGTTCACGGGGGTAAATGACCACGATGTCCAAGCCCCACAAATAAAACAACAACAACTTGAATGAGGAACCGTCACGGTATTTGCTTGGAAAGAGTGTGAGGAATTCCACAGTGTGAGTGCCAGGGTTCAAACAATCTCTGCTACAGCGCCCTATCGCAGTCGTGGTACGCGATTTAAAGCAAATGGCTACGCCCTAAGGTCGGAGAAGAAGTTAATGCGGCAAAAAGATTATAATCATGCTGTTATTTCTCCGTTTCTAAACGGTTGTGAGGCAGAGCGGCGGGAATGTGTGGAACTTATTTCCTCAGAGCACTGGCTCTCATTGAAGCGGACACAAACAAAACAGCGTTAGGCTGTTGTGGGCAACGCATGCATGCATATTTAAACCTCCATTGCGATAGGAAATTGACCATTAAACATAACCACAGGTATTGTTCTCTGTAATTACTATCACGATCCATATTTCCGCTCTTTGACTTCTCTGAGTCCACCTCGTTGTATAGTGGCAAGCATTCTTGGATGTCACCGCGGAGGCCCGGGTTCGATTCCCGGCTCTGCCAAGGAATTTAATTCTGGTCTGAGGGCTGGAACGAGGAACACTCAGCCTCGTGAGGCAAAACTAAGAAGAGTCAGGTTCAATTCCTACCTCAGCCATCCTAGAAGTGGATTTTCCGTGGTTTGCCACTTCTACTTGAGGCAAGTGCTGAGATTTTTCCTAACATAATTCCACGCTCGCCTCCTTCACAATCCTCACCAGAATGGCAAATACACACACTAATTCAGCCATCACAATAACACAGGTCATCAGACAAAATTCCACATCCACCCAAATACACTTGGACACATGACCATGATGTCGAAAATTCCCAAAAGAATCAACAAAAACTACGAGAAGAGATGAAACGATTAGCTCAGGACAGGGAGGCATGGAGCGGTGTTTCAAACCAGTCAATTGACTTTCTTCCTTTCAAGATCGTCACACGCGATCTGGATCTATAATTTCAATTCCTCTACAACATCCATCTGCCTTCAGTAACTCTTTCCTCGTGTCGGGAACTAGAATTTGGAATAATTGTCCTCGTGACGTCAGAAATTGTACTTCCCTAACAACTTTCAAACGTGCATGTAAATATTTCCTCTTGAATTCGTAGGCCAACTAGAACAATTTTTGTATGAATGTGTGAGTGAATGACCATAGTAAGATTTTGTTAAAAATGTATGTCATTTGTATAGCCAAGTTATATCACGCAGCCGCCATTTTAATTCTACTGCAGTATTTAAGTTTTCCTAGTATTTAAGTTTGGTAGGTTAAGAATAACATATGGGAGTATTCATGTAAGTTGCACTGTGTTCGTGTTGACCGACTGAAAAACACCAAACTTATGTATACTAAGGCAACACTGAAAAATGGCTTCAACATTCGTGTTGACTGAATGAAAAGCACCAAAATTTTGCTTACTATGGCAACACTGAAAAATGACTTCAACATTCGTGTAGACCGACTGAAAAGCACCAAACCTTTGTGTGGTTAAGTGTAAGAGAGGTCCTAGAGCCCTAACTTCGCCACAATAAAGGCACCAATAAATAAATAAATAAATAAATAAATGAATAAATAGACTCAAACAACAACAACAACAACATCATCCCCCACCAGAAGCAAACAGTTACGCCACTGGGTGGTCTATTGACTGCGCTATATGACAGCTATGGGAATAGGTCGTATTCTCTTTGTTCAGGTATGGTTATAAAATATGTTTCTGGGACAGTTGCAGGAGCTGGTGGAGAAATTATTGGCGTTTGACTATTGACCTTACGACAAGGGAGCTATTCCTAGTTTTATGGAATAAACAACCTGAAGTGAAACCTTATGAATATTTATTGCATGATATTTAGAACCTGTGAACTTGTTTGGCGCAGTTCAATCATCGTAAAGCAGCTCATCCCTGTTGGCCTCAATATACTCTCTCTCTCACACATTATACCGTATTTTATATATCTGTTTCGTTACTCGCCACAAAGCTATTGATCACTTCTTCGTTCCGGCCACATGACACGTGGCCTCATTTCTTACTTCCACTGCGCACGTAGCTGTACAAAATACTATTATTGCCAAATAGCTCAAAATCAGTTCCTTCATTGATCCAGTATTATGACCTCCATGAATTACAGCTTCAAAAGAAAGAGGAAAAGAATGACTTACCTGCTACATTAACTGTATATTATCCCATAGCGTAGCCATGAACATGCCTCATGATTACAAAAGGGAACTGGAAATTCTAAGATTGAAACCTCGGCCCTAAGAACGGCCATTCTGAGTATGGGTTTCCCGGTTGTATTCCATGCTTCTTATACAAATGATGGGAATTACTAATTACTTACTAATCGTCACCGGGGACCTACTCTAATCCTACACCATAGTAACTGAGTTGCAATCACACACAGTACAATTGTCATTCAAATAGCATAGGCTACTGGGCAAATACCGTATACGGGGTTGATGATCAAAAATTTCCCAAGCTCCTAATTGAGGCAATAAGAAGAAGCAATTTATTTATCAATGTCAGGTACTGTATTTATTCCTAATTTTGGCAAGTAAACAAAAAAAATGTTTCTCAGAAAAAAATCGAACAGAAAATTTGATAAACGTTGCCGAGTAATCTTCCTTACCCATTATAATATATGAAACATTTAGAAGACTAAATTAACATAATAAATTTTATAAAAGTTGTGCATATGAAATAGATTAACATTCGTAATTCTTCGAAAACATTGTGAAAATTGTGAAAAGAATTGAATCAATCGGTGGAGAAATGAACTAACTTGTAAGTCACATTAACTAATTTTTCAGTCCAAGGAAAGTACTGGTTTTTCTTTCGCCAAAACATGTCTCTTGTGCCGTCCTATTTTGTATACAGTAATTACATTTGTCTTTTGGTGCGATGCCTGTTCTCCAATTTAATACAGTTGAAATCACTTTGAGGAGCGACAATTTGAAAAATATGGACATCATTCCTTTCTCCACTCGCTAACATATTCAAATCAATGTATTTTTGTGAAAAATGCACACATCGCATATGAATAGTATTTAGTAAGTTTAAGTTAAGATTTCGTAATCAGTTATCTAATCAAATAGCATGTATGTCAAAAAAGCAGAATATTGACGCATATTAGTTCTGTTTCTTCACAAATTTTCACACAAGTTCTGTTCAAATTAAATAAAACATAACACCATTTTTGTACTTAAACAATACAACATGAATCCAGCAAATACGGAAACTCGATCAACATACAGCAGCCCATCCAACGTTCATGTAAGACAACCATGTGCATCAGCCCGCACAGGAGTCCCTAGCATGCTGAACCCTTTCATACGGCCCACCTGTTCATTTACTAAAACTGTTTTACTTGCGTAATCTGTCAAGCTAAAGTAAATATTTTTCCAACCCTCGGCAATGCAGTGCGAACATTTTCTCTCTGGGCTTAGCAACTCTGTTACCACAAGCCCTGGCGCCAACGATCGTCTATCCCACCTCTCTTCCACTTGGCCCTGAGCTGTAAATCACGCCAGAAGCTAGGTAAGCATGTCGCTAACTTCCTTATTGTTGATTGATAATAACAATGTTATTGTTCTTACGTCTCTTTTCACTACTGCGGCTTTTAGAGACGCCGGGGTGACGGAATTTTGCCCCGAAGGGAACCGCTAACGTGCCAGTAAATCTACGGATACGGTTCCCTTGCATTTGCGCATTCTCAAATGCCACCTGACTGCGCCATGATTCGGTTCTGCAACCTTGGGCACGAATGGCAAGATCGTTACTAGTGCGCCACGCAGCCAGTCTATTGTTGATTGAGTTGTGTACTGTGTTACTTTAGTAGCTAATGTCGTCATCGCATACGTAAAGGAAAGAGGACACCAAAGTTCACGTATTTCAAATAAAAAGGACTGAGGATTACTTCTTTTTGTCAGTGAGAAAGGTGAACCATTTTGCCTTATTTTTTCAGCTGTAATTAAAGAAACAAAGTTTGGTGCTTTTCAGTCGGACAACACGAATGTACCTAAAAGAGTTGGGTTATAACCTAATTCTGAAAAAATTACATGAGATTAATAAATACACTAGGATGACCAGTTTCGATCGTCAAGCGATCATCATCAGATCCATTACACTTAGGCTATAAAATCTATGTTTGAAAATACAGGTGAAAATAGTTACAATATGCAACTAAATGATTGTACATATTGTAAATATTTTCACCTGTATTTTCAAACATAAATTGTATAGCCTAAGTGTAATGGATCTGATGATGATCGCTTGACGATCGAAACTGGTCATCCTAGTGTAGTTATTAATCTCATATAATTTTTTTTTTCAGGATTAGGGTATAACACAACTCTTTTGGGTACATTCGTGTTGACGGACTGAAAAGCACCAAACTTTTGTTTACTAAAGCAACACTGAAAAATGGCTTCAACCCCCATAATGTAATGAAAGACTATAACATTGAAAGGCATTATAGGCCTACTTTAAGACATTATAGTTTTGATGATTTCCACGGACACCTTCGCCAAGCCAAAATGAAACACTTGAAATAAACGTTGTGTGGTCATCAACTGCTTTTTGAAAGACAGAACGACGATGTTTATGAAATTGTCTGTGCTAGTTTAATATTGTAAGTGAAATAATTGCAAAGCTTTCCAAGTCGTATTCTGACGGCGACTTTGTGAAAGAGTGTATAGTGGCAATTGCGGATGTTTTGTGTCCAGATAAAAGTATCACAGTTCAGTTTGTCGCGCTGGATATTTGCGAGGCGCATAGGTAACATAGCAGACGATATTGTATCCAACATGATGCAGATTATATCAATGCATTCGAGGCATTCTCAATAGCTTTGAATGAAATCTGTAACGTCACGGACATAGCTCAGTTAGCTATCTTCATACGAGGTGTGTATAAAGAATTACATTGTACAAAAGAAATTCTTACCTTGCAAACTTTGAAAACGGGGGAAGATACCTTTCAGGAGGTGAAATATATATTCGACAAATTCCATCTGAGCTGGGAAGACATGTGAGGAGTATCGACTGATGGAGCTCATTCAATGGTTGGACCAAATGTAGGAACTGTAAAGAAAATACAGGAAGAGTTACTTGGCAGAAAGTTTGATGTCAATAACTTGTGTTTTCTTCCACTCTATTTAACACCAGGAGAATCCTAGTGATGAATTACTTAAATTTGTTCACGTCATGAATACAGTGGTACAGTATATTGTGTCAACTATATAAAGTTGAAAGGTTTCACTTACCACCAATTTAAGATATGTATAGACGAACTGGAAAAGGAGGAAGATCTCGTCTAGTATACAGAAGTACCTACGGTGGTTGAGCAGCGTTTCTATCATCTGATAAATTAAGTGGAACCTTAAATGGACATGAAAGGAAATCTGAGGCACTGTTTGCTGTTGAAAAGTGGCTGTGTAAGCTTGCATTCACTGTGGGTATTATCTGTCACTTGAATGAGTTGAATTCAAAACTACAAACCCAAGTTCAATTGGCTCTTAAACTTTACGGACATATGAAATCCTATCAGAGGAAAGTGAATCTATGGGTGGCCGGTAACCAAGATTTTAGACCCCTTGAAACAAGAAGACGAGGATATATGGATAAATCAAATGGAGAGTGTTATGCCATAGTGAAATAAGCGACATTTTAAAAAACATCAAATTAAGCGCAGTATGTGACTGACATATGTGTTCTTTGTGAGCTGCCATAACGAACTAAATCGAATCGATATTTGTTTCGGCTACCGTGGTATTGCTATTACAAAGAATTGAAGTTGTAATCTTCATTGGCATTTGTCTCATAACCGCTAGTGAGTCGCTTAGTTCACTATGGCATAACACTCCCCAAATGAGAAATGAAAATTCCTGTCACTTTCAAACCCGGTCGCAGCGGGATAAATCATCCTGTAACTTCTCCTTCTACGCAGACTTATGGGCATATTTGCTTGAAAACTACGATGTCAGATTTAGCAACTTCAGAAAGGAAGAAGTGAATTTCAGTATTTTCTCATCACCATTCAACATTGACGTGAGTAGTGATCCTGAACATTTGCAAATGGAACTTATTGAACTTCAGGAGAATGTGGATTTGAAAGGAGTATTTAAGGGCACCTACACACAAAAGTGTTATGTAAAATACTTTCCATACAAGAAGTACCCTTACCTATTTACCTTCAATATTAGGAGGATGACTTTGTTTGGCAGCACGTAACTATGAGAGCAAATCGTCTCGCGCATCAAGCGGATTAAATCCAAAGAGAGGGGAAGGATAACTGATGTCCACGTTGAAAACACCCTCCGCGTTGGAATGTCCAGAGTACCACCGAACGTTGAGAGACAGGATCAGAACACGATGGGCCAACTTTCCCATTAAAATAGGAAGTAAATACATATGTATTTTCTTCAGTTTTTGGTTACCGTTATAAAAATCTTCTTTATGTGTTTGTGATAAACGAGTTTCTTCATTGAATGTGGCTACTACGTTCTTGTGGTTAGCTCACCTTGCGTTCGAAGTTGCACATGCCTGTTGTAAGAGGTATGAGTTCTTGATCACCTTCAGTTCACCAGAGTTCTGGACTCGATTCCTTTCTCCGTAGTGTGATATTAAGCTCCTTAAAGTTTCTCCCATACGCAATAGGAAAATTCAGTTCCTTTCACCGCAGTAAGCTGCATCTTCGTCAGTTTAGTGCATCTACGTTTTAAAATAGATATATTCAAAAATGAACTTAGTTCATTTCTCCACCGACCGATTCAATTGTTACTACCCGAATCATTAAATTTTAAACAAAATATTCCCGAGTGAGTCCTCCTGTTATTCGAATAGGTGCGTGTCCTGACGGGTTTAAAATTAAAGTGTGAGTCTCTTTAGTTATAATTTTCCAATATCCTAAAATTAGAGAAGGAGGGATACGGTTGCTTGAAACCACTGAGAAATCAAATCCATTCCATGTGATACATGCGCCATTGATCGGCGAAGATGTGTATCATATTCCCTGAGATAGTTGCCTGGGTGATGCTCCTGGGACGAACATTGCTCATCAATATGTTGGCAATTGCAATCAAACCACCCGTAGACAATGCGATTACCACCGACCTGAATGGTCCACTTCTGATAATTAGTTACATTACCGTTCTGATCATCAGATTGAATTGTGCATTTATTGTGTAGGTGTTGAATATCCCACGCAGGTGCCCTTGCAATGCGCAGAAAGCTATGTGCAGTAGAGTAGCATGACGTTGCTATAAAATTATTCGACTACAAATTACACTCTCCTTTCAAACATAAATGATAATGTTAGCAGATGAAATAATATTGGCTACCTCGTGGTGTAGTGGCTAGCAATCTTTACTGTCACCACTGAGGTACGGGTTCGATTCTCACCTCTGTAAGAAATCTAATTCTGGTCTGAGGGCTGGAAAGGGGTACACTCAGCCTCGTTTGACAGAACTAAGAAGAGGTGGGTTCGAATCCACCTGTCCCCGCAGAAGGCTAACACTGTCACACCTTTTCTCAATGCAATGAACTTACGCAATTTGTAACAGTTGTGTTGTCGTTGTTTCATTTGAGGGACTTGGATATCGTGGCCATTTTATCCACGTGTACATGTGTGTATGTGTATATTTAGACAGAATATATCTCATAACCTGTGTTATTGTGGTATCTCTAGTGGTGTGTATTTGTAAACCAGATGAGAATTGGAAAAAAGGCGGCCGTGGCATTTAGGTAAGACCTATCACGGCATTTGCACGTCGTGGAAGTGGGAAACCATTGAAAACCACATCCAGGATGGCTAAGGTGTGAATTGAACCCACCTCTACTCAGTGTTTCCTCGCGAGGCTGAGTGTACCCCGTTCCAGCCCTCAGACCTTCGCGGCGACAGTCAAGAATCCTTGCAACTACACCACGGGGTGTTCACATTTGTAACAACATGAACCTCATTTAATAATAATAATAATAATGTTTAATGTTTATTCATTTTGAGTGCTAACAGCATCTTGGTCATCAACCTGGTGTTTTTGGGTGTGCGTTTAATATGTCTGTTGACCTTTGCTTCTGTAGTGGCTGTAATAGTGTAAGTAAAAGTAACTTTTTGGGTATAGGTTTGAGGTAGGTGCCACAGGACGTAAAACCATCCCTGCATTTTCCTGGAGGGTGTGGAAGCATAAAACCCACACTAGGGCTGGCCACTGTCAGTATCGGAATTACACATTTCAATGTTCGGATTTGCTGCCTCCCCCTGCAGCAATGGAGCACTACATAACGTGTACATAATGCTGCAGTGATATGTAAAAATAAGAATAATATTACTATAAAAAGAATGTCAATTGGAACCCAGTGGACTGCACATATCTGAGGACTACCACTGTCCGACTCATAGCCTGGATATTAGGGGGGATGTGTGGCTGGCATATTCGTACCAAAAAGCTAATCAATTTCTCCAACGTGGCTGCGTACAACCCATTCTAGGTATCACGTCAAATTTCATATTTTCAGTGGAGCCGGGTATCGAAACGGGGACCTCATCGTTAAAGGCGGGTTCACACGGAGTCGTGAAGCGGGCGAGAGCACTACTGGTCGATCAGCCGGTCGTGGACACGACCTCGTGTGAACCAGTGGTAGTGGGTGCGGGGGTCGTACTCGCCCTCGAAAAGGTGGGGCGTGAAATCTGCGACTGGTTGGAGTGAGCACGACCGCTTCAGTCGTATTCTTTCGCAGCGCACGTTCTGCCATGATTGAACAACGAGTGAGAAACCTACGACCAGCGAGAACACTTCGTCCGTGTGAACTGAACAAGGTCGTGGGTTCTTAGGGTGAATAAGCAAGTTGTGACGCTCGCTGAAAACTAGTAGTGCTCTCGCCCGCTTCACGAACCCGCCTTTAAGGGGAACGCGTAATATCCATAAACTCCGGGCCAGATTAATAATAGGCTAATAATAATAATATCAATTTTGAAAATAGGTACGATAAAATTATAGGCCATGTTTCGTTGCTGAGCATAATATACCGCCTTCTGTTGTCTTGGGGGTAGTATTTAGGCTCCAGTCCCCAAGAATATGGGTTTGATTCCCGGCTCTGCCAAGTAATTTTAATCTGTTCTGAGGGCTGGAACTCGGTACACTCAGTCTCATGAGGCAAAAGTGAGAAGAGATGGGCTCGATTAGCGCGTCAGCCATCATAAAAGCGGCTTTCCGTGATTTTCCACTGATACTCCAGTCAACTAAAAGTCATGGTCTCCTCCTTCCAAATCCCAGTCGCCATTACAAATACACACTCTAATATGGACACCAAAATAACACAGGTTACTTATTTATTTATTTATTTATTTATTTATTTATTTATTTATTTATTTATTAATCAAAGCACAAACTACAGCTATGCTAGCCCTTCACGCTTGTACAAATTACAACAAATCATACACACAACAAAGTGCACGAGACTTAGTGACGGCATAAACCCCTAAATGAATCAACAACAATTAAGCTATATAATCATATATACGAGAGCAGATCGGAAAGTAACGCACAATCGTTTCTTTCTCCCCTGGTATTGCATCTGGAATGTAGAAATTTCACGGCGATATAGTTTGAAGTTTGCGCTACAGAGGTTTTATATTTCATGTGCAGCTCTAGCGAGAGAAGCCTTAACTACGAAACAAACATGGTGCTCTTGTTACTGTCGTCAACTTGTGAAGAGCAGCGAAGTGTAGTTCTATATTTGTGGCCCAAAGGGCATAAACCGAGTGAATTTCACAGGGTCATGCGTGGCGTGTATGGGGACGACTGTATGGACCGTAGCAATGTCTCCAGGTGGTGTGCATTCTTCCAAGAGGGCCGTGCGAAACTTAATGATTCGTCAACCTCCGGGCGGCTGGAAACAGCTGCCTCTATAGAGTGAAAACATGCTGATTTTGCAATACGAAAAAATTCAAAGTGACAATCTGCTAGGGAAGTGTTTGTGAGAGTGTTCTGGGATACGTGTGGTGTGTTATTGGTGGACATTGCTGAATACGGGACCACTGTGAATGCTGCAGCCTACATTAAACTTTGGTTAAGTTGCGTCGTGCCCTTCGTGACAAACGCCACAAATGCTGACGGCATCAAACGTCTTCAGGACAATGCCCGCCCCCATGTTGCTGCTCCTGTTCATGAGAAAATCATCCAATTTTGGTGGGAGGTGCTCCAGCATCCACCATACCTTCCAGACCTGGCACCGCCGGACTATTATCTGTCTGGTCCCATGAAGAAATTCCTGTTAGGCGAACATTTTGCGACAGATGCGGATGTGAAATTAGCAGTGCGCAGATGGCTATACTACAACCAAACGGACCTCTGCGAACAGGGCATTTTGAAACTTGTACCACGATGGCAGAAATACAGGGAGATTCTTCAGTTGGAACGGGGCCGGTGGCCGGCTGCCGGGCGTGCGTGCCTTCCGCAAGCCAACCGAGCTCGTCCGCGGATTGCGCGCAGGTGAAAACCATAAAAAGTACATTAATTAATGGTAAATTCACCAGCAAATCATTATTAAAGAACTTACCTTTTCACAGAAGATGCGGAGAGTGTTCTCCTTCAGCTGACAGACGGCGTTGTACAGTGTAAATAAATTAGCGTTTACACGTTGTAATTCCCTTCTGTTGTGGGGGATATCCGCTGCCGTATATTGTTCACCAGCTCCACTAGAGTACGGGTAATTGATATGTATACTTTGTATTTTAAATTACCCCACAATTAAACATCAAACGGGCTTAGGTCCATGCTTTGAATAATTACAGTAAACACGCAGGTGGGTACAGGAGTAGCTACATAATGTAACGATGTAACTTCCCAAGTTACTGTCTGTCAGCTGAAGGAGAACATTTTCAGCATCGTCTGTGAAAAGGTAAGTTCTAACCTTTAACTGGTGACGTGAGGTCATCCAGATTCCCAAAAAATAAAAGAAACATCGATGATTCTTTAATTAAATTTTGCAGGACGCTGTTGTTTAAGTTACCTTCTTATCTGCGCGCTGACACTTCACACCCTCGTTGATGAAAGTTTAGTGACTTAATGACATTAATGTCCCTGATTAGCTCGCCTCCGCACAATCCGCGGCCCAAGCTTGGATGGCCGGCGGAAGGCGTGCGCGCTCGAAGGCGTCCGCCGGCCCCGCTCTAGCAAAAGAATCTCACTGTACGTTGAGAGCGTCGGTGACTATGTAGAGAAGTAGGTCTGAAATGAAGGCTCATTTTTAATTGTTTGGTTTTGTTACCTATTAAACCTTTTGGGAAAAAGAGGATTGAGCGTTACTTTCAGATCTGCCCTCGTATGGAACGCTGGGTTGTATGTTTCACAAATCTCAGGAAGTTAGAAGGTGCGGTTTGTACCAAAATTTTCCAAATCGTCTCAAAAGTAAATGAAAATACTTACATTTCTTGAAAAGTGAACGGAAATATATGTATTTGTTTATAAACTGCGGGTCAATAAATAAACAAGATAATAGCCCCTGCCAGAAGTGTGTCCTGTTGAGCCCGCACAAGAGTAAAGCCGGGTGGGTGGCTTAGCACATGCGCCCAGGTCCTCTAGTTTATAATATTCCGTAAGTAGGTATGTGTTAATAGTGGTCCTACATCGCCAAACTATATTTACCAAATAAACGTTACAAGAAGGAAATAGAAGGTTTTGCTTCATTTTGGTTTGATTTAGTACAAGCAGTGAGAGAACTCGCCAGAAAGTTTCCGAACTTGCGTGGCATAATTTATTTCCCACAGCTAAATCTCTTGGCATTTTATGAGAGAGCAGTCATATTGTAAAATGCTAGTAGAGTAAAGAGGACATTGAAACTCGCTGAAAGTTAACTGCAGTTTGAGGAAGTTAATTGGCTCCTAGCCAAATATTGTACCCGAGTTCGTACTCTTAGCAATGGCATTGAGTGCACCTGGAGATCCACTCCACTCGCTACATACTGGTGCCCAGAATTCCCACACTACGCAAATCCATTGTTATTGTTGTTTCATACGAGGGGCTTGACGATCGTGGGCTTTTTAGCCCCATGTACTAGTGTGTGTACTTTCGTCTGATAACCTGTGTCATTGTGATGGCTGTATTAGTGTGTATATTTGAAATTCAGGAGAGGATTGGCAAGGAGATGGCCTTGGCCTTAAGTTAGGAACCATCCAAGCATTTTCCTGCAAAAGAAGTAGGGAAACCACCGAAAACCACTTTCGGGATGGCTGAGGTGGGAATCGAACCCATTTCTTCTCAGCTTTGCCTCACGAATCTTGGTATACCCCGTTCCAGACTTACCACAAGAATTCATTTTTTTTGGCAGAGCCGGGAATTGAACCCCAACCTCTGGGGAGACAGCTAAGAATGCTAGCCGCTACACCACGAGGTGGTCCCACCAAAGTACAGAATATGTTAGTGTTTGTTGTTGCTAATTTATTTATGGGCATTTTTATTACTTTTTTTGATTAGTGAGTGTACTTGCAATTCAGGTGAGGATACGGAAGAAGACGACCGTGGCCTTAATTTAAGAAATATCCTGACATTTGATTGGAGATGAACTCGGAAAACCATGGAAAGCAACATCTAAGAAGGCAGAGTTGGGAATCAAACTCACCTGTTCGCAGTTTTGCCTCATGATATTGAATGTTCCCTGTTCCTACCCTTAGAAGAGAATTAAATTTTTGGCAGAGTCGGGAATGGAACTCAGACCCCCGTGGTGACAGCCAAGCATAATAACTGCTCCAGCAAGGGCTGGTCTCAAGTAATTTAGGATTTGAAACCTAGAATGGGGTACACTCAGTCTAGAATTTTCTGTAATTGTACAATTTGCCACCGAGCAATTACCCCCTTCTCTACTTAGTTTAAAACAAAGTCCCCGATTCTGCGATGTTCCGGTAATCTCGAGAACCACTGGATGGATTTTGATGCGTATTTCATTATTCTGTAAAGGGCATCTTGAGGAAGGTTTGTGTAGGAAATAGTTTATTTATGACCAAAGGAAGCCGAGCAGTAACGATTTTAGTGAAGTCGTCGAAAAAAAATCCTGGCGTCCGTGAGCTTTTTAAGCCTACGCTGGGCAAGCCGTTAAAAATATCTATTCAGTATAGTATGTGTAAGAATTGTTCAGCTTGAAAAGTTCTACAAAGAAGTCCGCGACAACACTATCTTCAATACATTGCCCACTATAAGTGTTTTTACGTTTTCATTTCTCCCAGCAATCTCCATTCAATTCCTAGCTTCAAGACAGTTTACGAGCTAGCTGTCTGGCAAGTGAGTCTAGGCAGGCCCTATCACACCAGACACTGTCGAGTCCAGTCGAGTCGTGACTTCAGAGAAGAGTGGATGTGTTTGGAGTTCCCCTGGAAGTGCAACTTGGCTTTTCTTTACATCGCCTGTGAGCTTTTCGTTCCGCAGAATACACAGTCAAGTTTAGATTGGACAGAAGGGGAATTTGTGTCTCATGTACCTCGCCATTCTTAAATTACGCCTGACAAGAATTCGTTACACATGCTATCTCCATGACAATACAATTAATAGGCCGTAGATCGTAGTTCATTAAAATCGAAATTAATACGCTTATCAAGTAACAATGAAACTGACCAACACATAATTTCTCGATTGTCACAAGAGAGAGAAAGAAAGAATTCACAAAGACAAAGGGAGTCATCACCAAAGTTCCTTTGACACAGGGAAGAAACTTTCATGGTGTGTGGTCCGATAAAGAGAATTTGGCTATGAATTATGATTCTTCCAGAAATTATATAAATGATACTTCAGTTTCCGGGCAAAGCCGGTGTGGGTTGCTAGTCTCTACTTGGTATAAAACAAAGTCCCCGATTCTTGGACCTCACGGGTAATCTCGAGAACCACTGGATGGATTTTGATGCGGTTTTCACCATTCTGTAAAGGATATCTTAAGGAAGGGTTCTGTAGGAAATAATTTGTTTATGATCGAAGGAAGCCAAGCAGTAACGTTTTCAGTGAAAAAGTCGAAAAAACCTGGCGTCCGTGAGCTCTTTAAGCTTATGCAGGGCAAAACGTTAAAAATATCAATATACTATGAGTGTAAGAATTGGTCAGCATGAAAAGTTCTTCAAAATATTCCCGGAGAGCATATGTCTATCTTCAATACATCGCCCACTATGAGAGACTTTACGTTTTCATTTCATCCAACAATTCTCCATTCAATTACTGAGGCGACAGTTTACGACCTAGCACGTAATGCATTCATAACTGTTCCCGGGCGAATCCGGGGTGGGTTGCTAGTTTGTAATAAAGTAAATGAATGAATGAATGAAAAAATGGCATGATAGGTTCTAACTTAAGACCATGGGACAGTAATATAACACAGGTTATCAGACAAAACATTGACACCTGTGCCGGAGCTGAAATTATCTTATGTTGTTGTTAATTCATTTTAGTGGCTTGTGTTACCTAAATCATCAACTCCGTGCTCTTAAGTGTGTGCTGAAATTGTTTAATAACCTGTGTGTATGTGATGACTGTTGGAGCGTTTATCTGTATATAAGGGTCAGTTATGTGGTAGGTGCCCCGGGACTTGAAATCAGGTACTATCCCGACATTTGCCCTGAGGGAGTATAGAAAAACCGGGGGGAGAAACCACACTCAGGATAGCCACTATCGGTGCTAAGAATCGAACCTCCGATCCCCGCACTTGCTGCAGCTCCCCGTCGCAGTCATGGTACGCGCATGGCTACGCGGAGGGCAGGAGCTGAAATGACTGTGATGCTGAAGCTCCTAAATAAAACAACAACAAATATGATTATAAAACCTTCGTGTATGCTGCGAAGAGGAAGTATACTGTTCTCTAAAAGGTAATATCCAATTTTCATCTGTATCACATTCCTGTTTGGTAATATATGAAAAACAGATCTTATGAATGTTTGAACCACGTAATCAACTGAAAGTAGTTTTACTTGGGAGAGAGAGGCCTCAGTGGTTCGTGTTTCGCCAAGGTTAGCGCTCCGTAACCGCATTGCTGTTTGTACGTCAATACTGCAGCGAATGTGCGAACCAAAACAAACAAAAGTCCTCGCAAGAAACGAACCTGTTAGAGAAAGGGCGCAACCCAGGTATCGAATTATCGACTATCTAAATGAACTCCTAGAACCCACCTGCAGGTGAAGGGAAATTGGAAACTGTACTAAGATAATCAATTTCAATTCCATTACTTGGGGCAGGCGAGGAGGCAGATCGAAGCCAGATTGTTTTTTAACACTAAACTCTAGTCGGCAAGTCACGTTCCACCAAGAAAACATGTTTCCACATAAGAGCGCCACAAATCAACAGGGGCGTTACATTGGTCCAGAGTAGGGTGGGTTACGTCTGAAACGTAACTGCGATACATTTATCGTTACAAAACATAATAATTGAGTTACCGTTACAATTACTTTATGTACAAAGTAACTGCGTTACATTTAAATTACTTTGTGTGCAAAGTAACTGCGTTACATTTACAATTAGGCTAATTTGTGTGCAAAGTAGCTGCGTTACATTTACAATTAGGCTACTTTGTGTGCAAAGTAACTGCGTTACATTTACAATTGGGCAACTTTGTGTGCAAAGTAACTGCGTTACATTTACAATTAGGCTACCGTGTGAGCAGAGTAACTGCGTTACATTTACAATTAGGCTACTTTGTGTGCAAAGTATTTGCGTTACATTTACAATTAGGCTACTTCGTGTGCAGAGTAACTGCGTTACATTTACAATTAGGCTACTTTGTGTGCAAAGTAACTACGTTACATTTACAATTAGGCTACCTTGTGTGCAGAGTAACTGCGTTACATTTACAATTAGGCTACCTTGTGTGCAGAGTAACTGCGTTACATTTACAATTAGGCTACTTCGTGTGCAAAGTAACTGCGTTACATTTACAATTAGGCTACATTGTGTGCAAAGTAACTGCGTTACATTTACAATTAGGCTACTTTGTGTGCAAAGTAACTGCGTTACATTTACAATTAGGCTACTTTGTGTGCAAAGTAACTACGTTACAGTTACAATTAGGCTATCTTGTGTGCAGAGTATAACTGCGTTACATTTACGATTAGGCTACTTCGTGTGCAAAGTAACTGCGTTACATTTACAATTAGGCTACTCTGTGTGCAAAGTATTTGCGTTACATTTACAATTAGGCTACTTCGTGTGAAAAGTAACTGCGTTACATTTACAATTAGGCTACTTTGTGTGCAAAGTAACTGCGTTACATTTACAATTAGGCTACTTTGTGTGCAAAGTAACTGCGTTACATTTACAATTAGGCTACTCTGTGTGCAAAGTAACTACGTTACAGTTACAATTAGGCTACCTTGCGTGCAGAGTAACTGCGTTACATTTACAATTAGGCTACTTCGTGTGAAAAGTAACTGCGTTACATTTACAATTAGGCTACTTTGTGTGCAAAGTTACTGCGTTACATTTACAATTAGGCTACTTTGTGTGCAAAGTAACTACGTTACAGTTACAATTAGGCTACCTTGCGTGCAGAGTAACTGCGTTACATTTACAATTAGGCTACTTCGTGTGAAAAGTAACTGCGTTACATTTACAATTAGGCTACTTTGTGTGCAAAGTATTTGCGTTACATTTACAATTAGGCTACTTCGTGTGCAAAGTAACTGCGTTACATTTACAATTAGGCTACTTTGTGTGCAAAGTAACTGCGTTACATTTACAATTAGGCTACTTTGTGTGCAAAGTAACTGCGTTACATTTACAATTAGGCTACTTTGTGTGCAAAGTAACTACGTTACAGTTACAATTCGGCTACCTTGCGTGCAGAGTAACTGCGTTACATTTACAATTAGGCTACTTCGTGTGAAAAGTAACTGCGTTACATTTACAATTAGGCTTCTTTGTGTGAAAAGTAACTACGTTACAGTTACCGTTATAATTACGAAACAGTTACAATTGCCAAACTACACATAGTTACTTTGCGCAACTTTTCTATAAAATTGTTGTGTACACACCTTCAAAGGGGGCAGATGGGTAGTTGGTAGCGCACGAGTAGATACAACAAATGAAGGACGGCACACGAATCGTTTTAACAAAATCCCCTATGGGTTCATATAAGTAACCATTCATCCGATTGCGATGAAACTTTGGTGAATTGTTGTGTACACTCATGCGAAGGTTTCTGGCTTAGTAAATGCATTTACCGTTGGTAGCGCACGAGAAAATTCAACAAATGAGTGACGGCGCGTGAATCGTTTAAACAAAACCCCGTGTGCATTCATATACCATTCATCCGATTGCAACGAAATTTTGGTGATTTGTTGTGTGAAGTCCATGGAGGGTTCCTTGGTTACTCAATACATTTTACAACAGGTAGCGCACGAGTAGATTAAAAATATGAGTGACGGCGTGCGAATCGTTTCAATAAAATTCCGTATGCGTTCATATACCATTCATCCGATTGCGATGTAACTGTGGTGAGTTGCTGTGCACGCTGTCACGAATGTTTCTGAATTAGTAAATCCATTTTACTATAGTGTAGAGGCATTAAGCGGTTTTTTTTAAGTATTGTGTATCCAAAAGCACTTCAACAAAATTAGAACGCCAACACTGTAATGGGTTATTAGTGCCCCATGTTGGTAGCGACAAATGTAATGGTTATTAATTAGTGCCCCATGTTGGTAGCGACAAATGTAATGGTTTCGCTAGCCCACACTGTTGGGAGAGAAATGTAACTGTTTACCTTTGCCTAAGCTATGTTGTTTTAATGGGCGCCAAGACCTCAATGCAATGTTGAAATCTAAATTTGTATTTAACAACGTCTAGCTCTGGCAGAACACATTCAAGACTCTATTCACTCAGATCGTGGTATGATTTGATCATTAACCCAACAAACAATTGTATCAGGAGAAGGAATTGGTCTATATCTAATGCTACCTACTGAAAGCAAAGATTGCATTGTAAAAGAAATGAATTTATTATATAAAACAAGTATAGCAAAATTAATAATAATAATAAGTTTAAAATTTAAATTGGAGCGTTGTGATTTGAATATTACCGATAGAAAATTACGTGAAAACGGAGTCTGATAAATTGATTTTACTCTTATTTCCAAGCTATGAAGTTACTGAATTATGAAATATAAAACAAAGAAAAATGAGAGATTGCGTATTTCTGCGTCATTAGCGCTTACCCCTGGAAATTGCCAAAGCATTTCCCTCGTTCTTGATGATGCTGTGTGCTTCCCACAGTCTCCTGGACGTCGTCATCTCCGTCGAAATTTGATGATATTCTGGTAGATTAGATAATTCTATGGTCCGTACATCGGACCCAAACTCTCGTAAAACCGCACTGGGTACGTTTTACAAAAGTTCGTCGCTAACTCCACTGAACATCGGAGCGTCACGCACTTGCGACCGTACACTGCAAGTTCTACACAGATTGTCCGCGTTTCACGGCGCGTCGAACGATATATCCACATGCCGGCTCCCCACTCTTCAGTCCCAACTAGCTTACGTCGTCTCCCCTGATTGGCTGAACCACCACGCGATCTTCTCCTCCTCCGGGTCATTACACTCGGCGACAGGGTTCCGTTTCAACAATTCGCCTCTTCTTGACGATGCGACCCAAGATTGCGCCATGCTCCTCGACAGGAATCAGCTTGTATTAGAATTCCCAGTGAGTCATGTCTCTCAAATACCCTAACTGACAAAACTCCGTAAAATTCCGTAATCAGATAATTTTCTATGATATCGTCGTTCGTAATAATTTGCTTGATAGCGTTTTCTAATACATAGAAAACCTATCTGAATGCTAATAATTTTTATAAAATGCTCCGAAAATATCTAAATAATAATTATAATAAATTAATAATAATAATAAATTAACATGAAAAATTATCTTGGCTGAACAATTTGCCGCGTAAATAAATATAGAATGGCTTCCTACTGACTTATGCCAGTTGCATAAAAAACCCTCGAAAAACACGTTACATATTCGCCTCGGATCATCGGATGATTTACCGTGACGACGGTCCATTATCCGATTATCCCAGACACGTTAATAAACCCCATCCAAAATACATATTACATAAATGAAATCACCCTAAATTACAGATATATACACTCATAATTTTTCTTCACGCACTTTGCGTCAAAGTTTGTTGTCACTATGGATTGCACTTTGCAACCAGTCCAATGTTTTACATATAGAATAGTGTTCCATGGATATTTCCGCCTCTCAAATTGCTCTATGTTGGAGAAATAGACATAATTAATGTGTGAGCACTATGTATTTATGATGTCATATCACACGCATTGAAGGTGTTCTGATATATTTATATCACCATAGAACTTCCTAATTTCACTGGAGGTCCCCTCCTTATGGTGACATTTAATTCCACTTATCACTGAGCACACGATCACACTATTGTGGCAGCGCCTCGTGACCATAATACTTAATCTCTCTTTAAAGTAGATTAAATTAATATTGACTTCTGAAAAAAAAACAGTAAATGCGCATTACATATAACACCAAATATTTCTGTGCCGTAATCGCCCTGTCTTGTTAAGTTCCCGTTAACCATATTCTACTTAATACTAGTTCTCAACACAGACCATTTCTCCTCACACAAATAATACCATTGTACAAATTATCTTATATTACACACTTACAAATCTTACATGGCGTGGCCGTAAACAGAAATCACGTGTGCTGATATGTATGAGTTTCATGAAGGACATTCTCGCATTCTGATGGCCCATCTTTTATCTCGTGGACGCCTTAAGCTAACAAGCCCTATACAAGCGCTCCCCCATCTCTTGGAGATAAATGGGAACCCATCAGCGCTGCCAAAATGGCCTTGGTGCATCGAGACAATTTAGTGCTCAACAGCATCCGACAATCCCGTCATATTTCCCTGTACCTTAAAAACTCTCATTTACTTACATACTACCCCCCTGTGTGACTTCCGATACGCCTGCCTTAAGACCAGATCTTCCACGCACCAGATACCACACTTACTCATTTGATAGGCTGGCTCGCCAGCTAAACACACTCACTTTATGACACATATTTTCGTAGACAATGTATATTATACGTCCCGTATAATCTGTTTCCCTCACTATTCTCCAGCACATATGCTGTTTTTCCAATACGTTTGGAAACTATAAATGTTTCTGCGTCACCTGCTTCCAACCTTGCAAGTGGCTCCCTTAAATGAACGTCATCACGTTGCTCTACCTAGCATATTTCTCAGTGTCTGTAACGATGCCCTGTTGCTACTGTCCACACATGCACATATTAAAATACCGTCCTCTGCTTTAACCACAGGATAATCCCTACATAAATTAGTGTCCCTCGATAGCATGTCTGCAAGAATGTTATCTTTACCTTTAATATATTTTACTGTGAATTCGTATTCCTGCAGAGCAAGAATCCACCTACTAACTCTGTTAGAACTGAGTTTACAAGTCCTCATATACAGTAATGCATGGTGATCTGTGTGGATCTCAAATTTCCCCCCTACTATATACATTCTAAATTTCCCTAAACTGAAAACAATACCTAAAAGCTCTAACTCAGTAATCGTGTATCTTTTCTCTGCTGCAGTCAGTCCTCGCGAGGCTAAAGATACAATGCACAGATTACCCTCATCATCCTTCTGACATAATACTCCAGCAATGCCTATATGTGAAGCATCTGTCATAACCACATATTCCTTATCTTTTAACGGATATTTCAGCACTACAGCTTTCTCAAAACCTTCCTTCAGCGCTCTAAAAGCCTGTTCATGCTTGGACTCCCATCTCCACCGAGTCCCACTTTTAAGCAATTCCCTGAATGGTTCTACCAACCCTGAGTATTTAAGAACGAACCTCCTGAAAAAGTTGCAAATTCCCAGGTAAGTTTTTAACTGTTTAACATTCTGTGGCACCTCTGCGTTAAGTATCTTATTAACCCTACTTTCTTCTGGTGTTACACCTCTACTCGACACTCTATGACCTAAAAATGTCACTTCTGACTGACAGAATGACGACTTAGACAGCTTCAAAGTGAACCCTGCCTGATCTAACTTCTGAAAAACTATATTTAAATGATGTAGATGCTCCTCAAAACTGCGTGAACTAATTACCATATCATCTATGTAAATGGTTACAAACTCTCCTGTGTCATCCCCTAATGCGATGTTTAAAGCCCTAATTAAAGCTGCTGAACTACTCTTTAACCCATAAGGTGTTCTACAAAATTGATAAAGGTTATATTTATGACTAAAAGCTGTAAATGGTCTATCTTCGTACATAAGTGGCACTTGCCAAAAACTGGAACTCAAATCTACACAAGTGAAATACTTCTTCCCCTCAAATGTTTGCATTAATTCCTCTATTGACATAGATTTCAGCTGATCTGAACTAATTCTACTGTTAACCAAACGAGCGTCTAAACAAATACGAACAGTGCCGTCGGTCTTGGGTACCGTGATCAAAGAATTAACATATGGACTGTTCGAGTGCTCAATAATCCCATCTTCAAGCATCTGATTAATTTGTGCCTCAACTGCACTCTGATAAGCGAAAGGTACAGGATATCTATGTCCTGTGAATACTGACCTATCAATAACGTTCAATGAATGTGTATAGCAATTGGCCATACCAATGCGATCCTCAAACACTCTCCTATTACACCATAACACATCATAGATCCGAACACATTGTTCCACCTCTATATCTCCCTGAAATGCAGCATCACGTAACGAGTCCTCTAGACTTCCGTTCGTAATCACACTGCCCGCAAAACATGGAGAACCCCGCTCTACGGCTGGCGATATCTCATTTAAAGTACAAATCACACCTACAATACTACTCCTCTGAATATGGTCATTGAACGCTACTTCTACTTCAGAATCTCCCCATTTAAATTTCAAACTCCCTACATCATAACATAAGTTACCAGACACTCTACTTAGCCACTCTGAACCCAAGATAACACTGAATACTAAATTTGGAATTACAAGGCAAATCTGCTTCTCTACATGATTATTAATTTTAATGTCTACTAAAACTTGCTTAGAAATTACTTTAGACCTCTTCCCAACAGCTGTGATAACAAAAGTGCTTTTAATTGGCATCTCCTCAAAATTTACTCCAGTTCCTTTCATTTTATCATAAAATGCACTACTTATGCAACTCTTCATACAACCACTATCAATTAAAACATCTGTGTACGCCTCGGACACGTTAAATTTAACTATGGGGCTCTTACTAACCACTTCCTGAATAATACCTTCATCATTTAGTTCATGTAATAATTCATTTCTTACATTTAGGTCATAGGGTTCCTGTATAATTGTATGGACAGGGCATGCTACAGACTGAGATTCTGACCTTACTTCGCAGCCTGGTTCGCGTTTAAAGAACCGCTACAGCTGGCCGTAGTACTACTAACTACTGAACTAGTCTGGTTGTTCTGGGCTGTGTTGTCATTGTTTGGCTGTATATTACTACCACTAGGCTGTCCTCTTCCTTGACCCCTATTCTGGTTGTAATTATTGTCATTATAATTTCTCCCTTGATTTCCCCTGAAATCATTGTTTCTCCCTTGATTTCCCCTGTAATCATTGTTTCTCCCTTGATTTCCCCTGTAATCATTGTTCCTCCCTTGATTTCCCCTGAAATCATTGTTCCTCCCTTGATACTGATTACCATAGCCATTTCCTCTGTTCTGATTTAGCTGATTATTATTATTTCTATTTTGAGCGTTGGCCCCTTCGCCACCGTTCCCTTGAACTTCTTGATGCCTGGCTTCATTAGGTCTATTATTATTATTACCCTGGTTCCGATTGAAATTGTCATCATAACCCCCTCTCCCTAGTGCATCAAATGTGCTTAACAAATTTTCTACTTGTGATATAGTCTTTACATTCTGGATACAAGCAGCCTCCTTGATCCTATAGGGAAAGTGCCTAAGTAGCAACCTTACCACATCACTTTCCTCCTTCAAGCCATCCAGATATTTACACACTAATACCTGCCCTAAAAAGTATTCGGTCATGGTGGAGCTTCCTTTAGGGTTATATTTACCACACACTACTCCCTCACGATGCTGCGACTGAATAACCTCATTCCAGAACTTTTCACAGAATTTCATTTTAAAATCATTGATATCAGTAAACTTGTCTCTGTAGACAGCAAACCAATTCCTCGTTTCCCCCACAAACACTTGTTCTAAAATTTCAACTACCTGGCACCACTCAATACTACCATTTTCCAACCTTTCCCCGAATTTATTTTCTATAGTGTTCATGAACTCCATTGGGCACCCCTGTCGATTGCTGAACTTACCCAGTTCTACCTCCCTGTGTGTGCTATTCACAAAAACTGGCCTATTCTGACTATTTTCTTGCCTGATCCTAGCTTTTAATTTTAACTCTAATTCTGCGATTTTCTCCTCAGCCTTCCTCTCAATACTGTTTACTGTTAATTTAATGTTTCCTTCTGATTCTTCTACTTTATCATATAGCTTTGCTTGTTTCTCCTCAATCTTGCTAATGCTTTCCCTATTACTCTCTCTTAAATCATTTACTTCTGCAACTATTTGTGAGTGGACTTTCTCCATTCTACCCCCCAGCTGTTCCTTAACCTCTTTAGTAGCTACCTGAATTTTGTCAATTTCTCCCCCCAATTGCTTTTTGACCTGCTGTGTTTCCAGTTGCACTAGTTCTTTTAAATTTTCAGCCTGTGTACTGATTCTAATTTCCAACTCCTCCTGTACTTTTCCTAATTTTCTGTCTACATCTGCAATAATCTCTTTAGCCTTTTCTTCCATCACCCCCCTGATCTCACCTCTAATCAGTTCGAATTTGTCACTCATTTCCCTACTGTTTTGTTCTAATTTAGCATTTAAAGTTTCAGTACTCTCTCTATTTTCCTTACTGTTTTGTTCTAATCTTGCATTATTCTGTTCTAATTTTGCATTTAACGCTTCTGTACTTTCTTTATTTTCCCTACTGTTTTGTTCTAATTTTGCATTATTCTGTTCTAATTTTGCATTAAAAGCTTCTGTACTTTCGTTATTTTCCCTACTGTTTTGTTCTAATTTTGCATTATTCTGTTCTAATTTTGCATTTAAAGCATCACTACTAACTTTGTTCTGATACATGAACTCGAGAAGTAAAGTTTTTAATTCTGGTTGGCCGCCTACACTCCCTGTTTCAGTATCGGGATTTACCTCCGCTACCCCGGTACTACCATCACTCGACATACTGCTCGTATCATCATTCTCCCGTTGATGACCACTACGTAACCTCATCTGTCTTTCTTTCTCATCCCCCATAATGATATACACTGATACAGACAAATAACCCCCAAAATACAGGCACAGAAATATATACCCTTCTCCTTCCACAAATGTTATTAGGTTTTCAGCCCCAAGTTGTCGGCGACAAATGAAACGTTTATCAGCCCACACGTTGAGCGACAAATGTAATGGGTTATTAGTGCCCCATGTTGGTAGCGACAAATGTAATGGTTATTAATTAGTGCCCCATGTTGGTAGCGACAAATGTAATGGTTTCGCTAGCCCACACTGTTGGGAGAGAAATGTAACTGTTTACCTTTGCCTAAGCTATGTTGTTTTAATGGGCGCCAAGACCTCAATGCAATGTTGAAATCTAAATTTGTATTTAACAACGTCTAGCTCTGGCAGAACACATTCAAGACTCTATTCACTCAGATCGTGGTATGATTTGATCATTAACCCAACAAACAATTGTATCAGGAGAAGGAATTGGTCTATATCTAATGCTACCTACTGAAAGCAAAGATTGCATTGTAAAAGAAATGAATTTATTATATAAAACAAGTATAGCAAAATTAATAATAATAATAAGTTTAAAATTTAAATTGGAGCGTTGTGATTTGAATATTACCGATAGAAAATTACGTGAAAACGGAGTCTGATAAATTGATTTTACTCTTATTTCCAAGCTATGAAGTTACTGAATTATGAAATATAAAACAAAGAAAAATGAGAGATTGCGTATTTCTGCGTCATTAGCGCTTACCCCTGGAAATTGCCAAAGCATTTCCCTCGTTCTTGATGATGCTGTGTGCTTCCCACAGTCTCCTGGACGTCGTCATCTCCGTCGAAATTTGATGATATTCTGGTAGATTAGATAATTCTATGGTCCGTACATCGGACCCAAACTCTCGTAAAACCGCACTGTTTACGTTTTACAAAAGTTCGTCGCTAACTCCACTGAACATCGGAGCGTCACGCACTTGCGACCGTACACTGCAAGTTCTACACAGATTGTCCGCGTTTCACGGCGCGTCGAACGATATATCCACATGCCGGCTCCCCACTCTTCAGTCCCAACTAGCTTACGTCGTCTCCCCTGATTGGCTGAACCACCACGCGATCTTCTCCTCCTCCGGGTCATTACACTCGGCGACAGGGTTCCGTTTCAACAATTCGCCTCTTCTTGACGATGCGACCCAAGATTGCGCCATGCTCCTCGACAGGAATCAGCTTGTATTAGAATTCCCAGTGAGTCATGTCTCTCAAATACCCTAACTGACAAAACTCCGTAAAATTCCGTAATCAGATAATTTTCTATGATATCGTCGTTCGTAATAATTTGCTTGATAGCGTTTTCTAATACATAGAAAACCTATCTGAATGCTAATAATTTTTATAAAATGCTCCGAAAATATCTAAATAATAATTATAATAAATTAATAATAATAATAAATTAACATGAAAAATTATCTTGGCTGAACAATTTGCCGCGTAAATAAATATAGAATGGCTTCCTACTGACTTATGCCAGTTGCATAAAAAACCCTCGAAAAACACGTTACAACACTTTCTTTGATTGGCATTGCAACGCATGCCGGGTATAGCTTGTATTTAATAATTAATTTGTGATTACTGTCGTAATCTCATCTCTGTCTAGTTTCGATGCGTAAATTAAATGCTTTGAGACATACATTATTATTCCCTACCCTGACTTTGCAGTGAATCACGATTACTTCTTCCTCAAATCCTTCTGTCACCTAATCCCAATGAGGACAGTTTCGTGCAAACTAATTGACAGAATATCCAAATATTTCTTGCCTAGATACGTTGCTTCGCTTGTCACAGGCCACATAACCTACTAGTTTAACATTGCCAAATAAAACTCCAAATTGTTTTCACTGGCTTGAATCATCATTAGAACCAGAAATCATCACTATTCACGGTACGCAAGCATAATAACGTCGCTGGTTAAAAATGCAGATTTTTTCCAAGTATGCAACGCATACCGTATATTACTGTACCACAGATTTTCATCAACACACTCTACAGCAGCCACCAGTCATGAACATCAACCTGATAGATTACGTTTTAACAAATTCTACGGACGAGTGCCATTGCATTATAGCACTAGAAATCAAAAAATAAACATTCCGAACGAATGTAAATAAACGGACACACATTTAAATACAATACGAACAGAATCGATAGAATTCGCTTGTATCGATATACCTACATCAAAGAGTATCGCTCATTACGCATCCAGCATTTTTCTTGCCATAGAATACAAGACGTTTTCCCAGCATTTCCATGATCAGAAACGGTCATATTACTTACGAAATAGGAATACATGTTGAATTAGTTGGAAAAACTACAGGTTTCAATAAAATCGAAGATTATCACGCCATCTGTTGGTTACAAACAGAACTAATTGGTGACCTGGAATGACTGCTAGCGCCTTTGAACACTGTCTGTCGGAACTACTAGAAGGCAAGCTGGAATTGGCTTCAAAACTCCCTGTACAGTTTCATCCACCCGGTGCAGACGGCACTCCGTCATCGCGTCCCCTCCTGCTCATCCCGCAGGGCCCTGCTTCAATAAGCAACAAACGCTGGGACAGCCAGGTTAAGCGGCAATCAAATCTTGAACGGCTAATAGAAGGTATCCTTAAAGCAAAACTAGCCTACATATTTATGTAGCCTTTCGTTTCTTTCTTCTGAACGGTTGGTTTCCTTAGACCAGGGCAGGCAGAGGCGGCAACACATAGTCGTTTTCACTCCGTATGTCGAGATGTAACATTGCAGGTGAAAATGTCGTTACGGCATTACATAATCCATGGTGTGCTCCTTCCTGTATGCAGAAGTGTTTAAACCAGACTTTCACCTTGCAAATCCCTAACCCCGTGGCACCACAGCTCATGAAGGGCTTTAGCCAACCAAGTGACCGATGCCCAGCCACTTGGCCTACTGATTGCGGGGTGACGCGTAGGTTCCCCTCAGCCGTTAATCTTGGTTTCCACGACAGGGGCACTACGTCACTCTCAGGCAGCTACTCAATTGTCTTCACGAGGCTGAGTGCAATCCGTTCCAGCCCTCACGTAAGTTTCTAAAATCCCTGACGGTGCCCGAAATCGAACCTGGGCCTCCACTACTCCAATACCACGGGGGCGGCCGTTCACCTTGCACGGCGGGTATTTAACATATGAGGTTCCTCCGGCCAGAAGAGGTGTTCGATTGCCTGTTGCTTATTTTTATGGACTTGTGACATATTGGTCATCAGTCCCCTGTGCTTGGATACGTGTTGAAATTGTCTGAACTGTGTTTCTGTGATGAATGCAATAATGTGTGTAACTGAAATCGTACGGCTGTAGGGTTGGGGTAGGTGCCAAAAATTTTAAATACGATAGTCCACGACTTTCCAGGAGAGAATGTGCAAAAAGCGGAAATACACGCTCAGGATGAATGCTGTTAGCGCCGGGATTCGAATCTTTGTTCTCCGGACTTCCAGCTCCTCCTTTCTGTCTTTGTGCGGGATATAACGCGCTCTGCTGCGCCGTGGGTTGATCGTTGCTGACAAATGTTTTTTGTTTTGTTTATTAATGAATATTGATCCCAAGAGGTTCTCTTTGTCGACAAGAATGTCTAATTTCAAGACTCTTCATCCAACTACATTAATCTGTAAGCTCTCTTCCCTGTTAATTTTGAAGAGTGAATTATCCCTAAAGTTCAAGTGGATTGCTTGCTAATGGAGTCCATGATGCCAGAATGATGAATCACTGAATGGAATAAATCGACAGCGTGTCAATTCTGCTAATCGGATTACACGGACCACTTCCGTAGACCATCGGAAGCCTTTTATCCACGGTGCTAGTTCCACCAGAAAGTTAGAAATGTGAGAATTATTTTTATGTTCGTATTGCCACTGGATTTACCTCCCCTCACACCTACCCTGGCCAACATACAGTCAACCGGTATCATACAATGGGAAAAGGGTTAAGATACACAAACTTTTTCATTATATTCCTTCCTTGCTAATGTTGTTATTCTATGAAGGGGCTTCAGTATCTTGGCCATCAATCCCATGCAACCGGGTTTGTACGTGTTGCTTGTTTTATAACCTGTGTTATTTGAGTGTACTTTGAATAGGTGCTATGATTGGAAAGGAGGCACATTGGTTTTAAGTTAAAAACCATTATCAGATAGATATGGAACGCAAGAGAATGTCAATTCGAGGATGTCTCGGGTGAAATCGAACCTGTATTCTTATTTTCTTCAGGTGGCTATGTGTACCCCATTCCATCAATCAAGCCAGAATTAAATTTCTTTGCAGAGCTGGGAGTCGAACTCCTGATCTTTGGAGCTGAGATCTCAATACGTACCCTGCGGGTACAGACAATGGAAAGCAGCACACCTTGTTCCATAGAATATTGGAAAACTAAAAATATATTTGTCAAAGTGCGTACGCTGACCGGAATGTCTTCTTCGAGTTTTACGATGTTTTGATTTCAGATGTGATGGTAAATAAGGACCGGTGAAGATAATTTATGTTCAGTTCTTGCCTACAAAGAAATTAATTATACAAGAAGAAGATTCTTATAGGGAACAGTGGATAGTTGAGTAAGGTCATGGGGTTCCATGAATTGCAGTGAGTAAAGAATTCGGAGTCTTGCAAATTTGGCAAGTGGTTCTGGGTCAAGTTTTAAAATAGTGTATTTGTTCCTGTGGCAGAGATTTGTCTGTGTATGTGGGACCTTCAAAGCTGTACAATGAAGCGAAACTTTAAGAACTTTGAGGAACTGGACTCGGTCACTTTACAGATCTTAGTATTCAGTCGAAAATAACATAATCACATTACTGCTTCCCGGTTTTTGGTGCCGTTTCTAAGTGCTCAACAGTTTACATGAAGCCTCGCCCACCCGTCTCTCGCGTTCGCGTGCATAATATTCGTGCACAGGAAATTTCCGAAGTGCTCACTGCTAGCACGGAATGGTGGAGGGTCAATTCCGCTTAGGGTGGAGGCTGATAGAATTTAGCTTCACACTGTCACTTCCGAACACTTGTGTAAGTTATTAGCAGTTGTTTTTAGCTTAAAAATCCTTTCTTAGTTTCTTGCATATTGCAATTTACAAAGAAATTTAGGGATCCTTAGCGTAATAGCGACACATATTTCGGCAACGTTATAAATTTTCTACTCTTCGTATTTTTCTTCTTTTTGTTTACTGAAAGATTCATTTAAAATGACACGTTCGAGAAGCAGATAATGCAGCAGCGTATAATTACTCTTTTAATCTTGAAGGGCATTAACCAAGCAATGTTATTGAAGAACGAACTCTAATATTAATGATAGTGAAATGAAAATCCACAGCCTGCTTCCAGTCTCCGACCGGGTCAGGAATGGAATGAATGAAGCCCCCATCTAGCGTTGAGGATATGAACTGTGCCGGCTGCCGAGGCCTGACGCACTCCTCTGGGGCAATGATTAAATGAATGACAGATGAAATGAAATGTGAGTGGAGAGTGTTGCTGGAATGAAATGTTGACAGGGAAAACCGGAGTACCCGGAGAAAACCCTGTCTGCCTCCGTTTTGTCCAGCACAGATCTCACATGGAGTGACCGGGATTTAAACCACGGATCCAGCGGTGAGAGGCCGGCGAGCTGCCGCCTAAGCCACGGAGGCTTTAATATTAATGATAGTAATAATAATAAATAAGTACGGGTGTTCGTTAAGGAGACGGCATCTCCCCTATTCTGTTTAACTTAGTTCTAGACAAAGTTATTAGAAAATGGGAAAAGGATATCTAGGGTGTCAAAATCGGAAATTTGGGAAGCAAGATCAATGTGAAATGTTTAGCATTTGCTGATGATCTAACAATCATTACTAAGACCAAGGGTGAAACAAGATATGCCATACAGAGAATACTCAATGTAGCATCAAAAGCAGGCCTCCAGATATCGTACGAGAAAACCAAGTACATGGAAAATCTACATCAAAATAGCAAAAGAACTACGCTAGAATTGGAAAACGGCTCAATTTCAGAGGTTTCCTCCTTCTAATATCTTGGAGAAATCATACTACCATCAGGACTAGACAGCAGTGCCAATGTAGAAAGAACCACCAAACTTCATAAGGCATACAGACTGACATGGAATTACCACAACCAAAGGGTCATATCGCGTAATGCAAAATTACGACACTACAAGACAATTGTATTGACGGAAGCTTTATATGTCTCAGAAACCATATGCCTGGGTGGCCACTCTGAAAGTCCAGACATTGAAAAACATGAACGGAAAATTCTCCGGAAAATGTATGGTCCCACGAGAGAAAATGGAATGCGGAATAAGAGGAGAACAGCGGACCTCTACTCCTTCACTGACAGGTTCACTGATGCCGTACGGAAGCGACGCCTGAATTTCTATGGCCATATCTACAGAATGAACAGCGACAGACTAACTAAGAGATTATTCAGAGTAATCAACTGAAAGAAGGCTAGAATGGCTAGAAGAAACTAAGGCGGACCTCCAAGAAATAAATATTACAGACGACATCATTGACAATCATAGAGCTTTTAGGACAAAATTAGCCAACCATAAATTTAGGGAGAAACCCATAAAGAAAACTGGTAGGAAGTGGTCGACAGAACGCAAGATGCAACACAGTGCATTCATGAAGAGATTTTGGGAGGATAAGAGGGCGAAAACCATCAGGCCAACTAACAAGTTCAAACGCGCTTTTTGAATGGGCATAACGACGAAAGAAAGAAATGGAGTCTTTCATTTAGTAGGCACAAATAGTACAAGCCATTTAGATAGAAGATAAGGAATTAAAATATCCGACATTCGAGACTCGAACCAATATACGACCAAATAACTCATTTGTTATGAAGTCGTGAAAATTCAGTTCTTGGAACCTAGCTAAGAGTAAGCGATAATAAAAATATGATATGCTACCACAGGCTAGCATAATAATTGTATTCTTGCTATGAGATATAAGTGCATTCGCATTAATTCTGTGGCAGAGGATTGGCGTACGCTGTTTCCACTGTTTGAACCCTTCATTGGGGTCATGGTCATCATGGGTTGTGTTAACATAACATACTTCAATACTAAAATGGTTGTTTTCTATGAAAAATAATAAGTCTACGAAAAATGGACGTCCTTACAAAGTTATTTAAGAAAATAGTTGAACATGTATTTGAGAACTAATTAAGGCCAATAATAGGAAAATGTTATGAAATTATCCTGTAATATAATTAATATTGTAACTTTCAGTCGGACCTAAATTAAGGCCACGGCCACCACCTTCCATATACTCATCTGAATAAGAACTACACACACTAATACAGCCATCACAGTAACACAGGTTATCAGACAAATTCCATATACACATACACAAGTACACGGGGATACATGACCACGATGTCAAAAAGCTCCTTAATGAATCAACAACAACAACAACAACAACAACAACAACAACTAGTAATACATAAGTACAAATTCAGTTGGCATGGCGTGTCTGCAACTGACGACGTTCGGTGGATATCATATACCAGGTGAATCAGCTGATCCTAATAATATATTTCCATACAGCTCAACTGTTGTCAAGAAGGTCGATATTCCCTGCCTGCATAACTTAAGGTACTAATGCATTGCAAGCGTATCCCGCAAATGTTACTCAACCCTATTATTTTTTCTTTTCTTTTTAGTCTGTAGTCACATCGAGCGAAAAGTAATAGGATTCAGTATCGTTTGCAGGATATGCTTGCTGTCCGTTAGTACCTACCATACGGGATGCAGCAGAGAAATATCGACCTTCCTGATACCGCTAGTTGGGCTGCATAAAACAATATTAATAGGGGCAGGTAATTCATCTGGTATATGAAACACTAAGGTGTATGTTTCACAAAACTCAAACTCTTAAACAAGATGGAGTTAGAAGGTGCGGTTTGTACCAAAATATTCCTAATCACCTCAATAATTCAGGAAGAATCTTGCATTTCTTGAGAACTTATTAAAGGCAATTAAACAAATAAACAAGAAATGTGTCGCGACGAGTTCGCATTACAGTAAAGCCTAGTGGGTCGTCTACTCACATGATGTCAGACAAGTAACCAATCGTAACAAATGAGCATCCAAAGAAAGGAATTACCTGCAGCAGTAACGAATTTCATTCTGATTTCATAAATATCGAGTGTTTGAATGGTATGGACTCCGTCTTGAGGAAAGAATTCATGATAAATAAATCAATAAATGCAAAACAAAAATATTGGAATGCAGCCGAAATAAATCAGAAACCTCTATGGACATAAAATTGGCAGATGAAAATCTAAGGAAGTAGGAGAAGTCTGTTACTTAGGAAGCAAAATAACCAGTGATGGACGAAAGAGGATATAAATAATAGAATGTTTAAGAACCTTCCACTAATTGCACCTGTGTGAAGCTAAATTAATATAGGTTAAACATTTGACTAACGTTCTTAGGTTCCTACGTTCGTCGTCAAGAGCTGACTGCGGTGGCATCTGGGAACTAATATCTGAACTAGTTGGTCGTTGACGGTGGCGTTTGGCGGCAAAAGTAGGACCTACTTAAAAAAAATGCAATGCCTGCAGTCCTTACTTGAATAAAAAGAACAGATACCACACACTAATACAGTCATCACAATTAACACCGGTTATCAGACAGATCCTACACACACCCAAAGTACACGGAGCTACATGACCGCGTTGTCGCAGCCCCTAAACTGAGGAACCAACCAACCTAAGTTTTTTCATGGATCTCCTAGTTCTGTATATCCTAATTCACGATTTTTTCATTAGATTAGAAACATTCTCTTGTGTTGGGCTTCCCAAACACTACGCAGTGATCAGTTCACACGAGTAAATTACTCTGGTGTTAATCACTAATCACCTGCATCATCACTCATTAATCCAGTTCCTCCCATAGAAATGAGTAATAATATTTCGAAATGTATTTATCTGTATTCTCATTTTGGTTTAAATGCATGGATGGCAAACAAAAGGGAGTCGAGGTTGAAAATGATTTCCCAGTGTATTCTCTGGCCATTGTGTGGACGTGTTGAATGGTGCGGCTCGCTAATCGTACTGCGCTTCAGCTATTTGCACTTCACAATGTTATCTGCCGTAGGAAGAACACAACGAGACTACTGGGAATTTTAAATGTGCTCTAGAAACCTATCCCTCTCTCTCCTATGAAATTATTGCGTTAATGCGAATTGCATTCACCGGAAAACGTCTCTTACTTGAAGATATAGCTACGCGGGTCGTTCAAAAACAGATTCATTAATATTATCGTTTGGAAGCCATTTTTACCCTACTTTCGATTTTTGCAAAAAATGAAAGTAGACTTATGAGATCACTACAGGGCCAAAAATTG
The DNA here is from genome assembly GCA_946902985.2 of Meconema thalassinum. Classification (NCBI taxonomy): domain Eukaryota; kingdom Metazoa; phylum Arthropoda; class Insecta; order Orthoptera; family Tettigoniidae; genus Meconema; species Meconema thalassinum. The sequence goes on along the minus strand of OX336389.2, from coordinate 1,063,192,066 downwards.
TGTGTCAGTCTGTGTGCGTATGAGTGTGTGTATTAGTGTGTGTGTACCCTGCATGACTGCCCCCCCCCATATCAATTCAAACACGGTGAAACGGAATTGAACGAAATTTGGTATAGAGGTAGCACTAGCAAAAGGCGCCTCAGTCATGTTTTATATAGCCGCCATCTTGACGGAAAAATAATTGCGGCCACCCAAATGTTAACAGCTTAAATCAAATTACGACCAAGCTAATCATTTGATCTCTATCAAATTTTGCAACAACATATCGTTTTGCGGGAAACATCGTTGGGACAAACTACAAGGTCATCAGCCCAATAGTTTGCAGATGGCGGCCATGTATGTGTGCAAATAGATTCCACCTATCAATTCAAACATGGTGAAACCAAATTGAACGAAATTTGGTACAGAGGTAGCACTAACAATGGGCACCTCAGTGCCATGTTTTATATCGTCGCCATCTTGACGGAAACGTAATGGCGGCCACCCAAATGTTGAAAGCTTAAATCACATTACAATCAACCTAATCATCTGATCTCTACCAAATTTTGCAACTACATACCGTGTTACGGGAAGCATCGTTGGACCAAACTACAAGATCATCAACCCAATAGTTTCCAGGTGTTGGATGTATGAATCATGCCAGTATTATGGCCTAACTTATGATTAAACAAGGCCTGGCCTCAACAATTTAGTTATTGTACATAGGGAGGTTTAATCTGTCCTCAAAGGGGTGACGGGTAAGATATTAGCATCCTATGATAGAATATGAAACCATAGAAGTGACTAACAGGTTGGGCTTACCGTGCCTCATCGTTGTGGGCGCGTGTCATCCCGTTGTCAACATGGCCGCTATTTTTGCTCGTAAATACATATATTTCCGTAACTTCCTAAGTTTAAATCCATTTATGAATGTACTGAACAAAATAATACAGGGTAAACCATCCTATTGTTGGCACCCCTCCAGTAATTGGCACTGCTTACTACAACTGGGCATGATAAGGCGATTGTCATGTTTACAGTCCTGCAAGTTCCCTAATTTTGGGCCTCAACACTCCTCATGTAGTATTTCAATTGTTTCCGCCAGTTGGCATTGTTACAATAGAGGCTAGCAGCAATCCCGCCAGTTACTGCAAACATTGTTTCTCACTGGACTGTTTCCTTAGCGGTAAGTTAAGAACATTATATACATATGACATTAGTATATTAATATATTAAATAATTATGATTGTTTATGAGTATATGGTACATTCGTTTGTGTATTGTAAAATACTTTTAAGACAACTCAGACCTCTTAACCTCACTCGATACATTGTTATAAATGTGCCAATTACTGGGTAATTCCATATTTTGTTTTATGATCATAACGTCGGTAGAAAAAGTAGACCAAACATTCTGCTATGTGTATATAGTTTTTTAAAGTCATAAGGCACATGTAACCATTTATTGGCATGGGTGCCAATGACTGGAAAATGATGTGTCAATAATTGGTCGCATGAGATTGTACTTATTTCCTATATTTTGTTAGTAGGCATTAAGCTCTAAGTAAAAAATGGGTGCTCGGCGGGCAAACAAGTATAGTGCGGAGAGCCGTTCAAGCTTGAAGGAGTGACAGCTGCTAGTGCTTGCGTAGCGAAAGAAGATGTTGAGGCATGGTTCAGTTCAGGATATCTTCCAAGAAGAGAATGTGTTTCATATTCTTTCAGATCCCGAAAGAGTATTTAATGGTGATGAAACTAACTTCATGTTGCGTCCCAAGAAAAATCTTGTTCTAGCACCTTCAGGCAGTATGAATGTGTACGAAGTTGTGATGCCAAGTCAACTTTAACAGTAATGTGCACCTTTTGGGCCACGGGGAAGATGTGCCCACCCATGATCATATATCAACTACAGAGGATTCCACTAGAGATTACCCGTACATTTCAGAAAAATGGGGTTTTGGAAGCAGTGATAATGGCTGGATGAAATCTGAGCTCTTCTTTGAGTACGTGGGGAATGTATTCTACCCTTATATTGTACTGTAGAAAATAACATTCCATTGCCCGTCATTTTATTAGTAGATGGACATAAAACCTCAGTGACCTGTGCAAGGAGCTGAAGATTGTTCTTTTTGGACTGTATCCAAACTCTACAAGAATTTTGCTGCCAGTTGATGTTGCAGCAATTAAGCTATTAAGCCTATTAAAGGAAAGTGGAAAGCTGTCCTTTCTTGGCGAACCAACAATCCAAATAAGGCCATCACAAAGTAGTATTTTGCTCCTATTCTTGAGGGAATGTTTATGAACATAAATATTGAAGCTTCTCTCAAAAATAGCTTTAAGGCAATGGGGTTTTGCCGTTGGAATGTTGATGCAGTGGATTTATCCAAATATCTTGAGAAACATATTTCCACTGCCAGTGCAAATACCATTCCACCACCTTGCACTCAGACTCTACGGTGTGATGAATTCTGCAAAATTGTAGGAGAGAAGCGAATAGATGATTTTACCAAACTGAAAGGAATTTTGGCGCAAGAAGGAAATGGAGAGGTCTGTACAGTCTTTGGGAAAATTTTCACCGGAAGGATAATGGGAAAATTAAAATCAGCAGCTTGATCGATGATCTAAATGTTGACAGGGAGTCAGATGAACATGATGTGATTCTAAACAGTCCCCTGATTCAACAACAAGGTGGAGGAAGTAATGGAATGCACCATGATTCCCAGGACAGTGCTGCCCTTTGACTACAGAACAGTACCCTATAGATGACCACCTTGAGTTGAATGATAACAACAATGCAACCAATGTTACTCCAAATAAATCTGGTCCCTTGCATGGTGTTCTCCACTAGCCAGGAACCCCCAAAAGAAAAGGAAAAAGAAACACGGAGAGAATTCCTTTTGTCTTAACATCACGAAAATGGGAAGAAACATATGAAGCAAAGAAAAATCTGATAGAAGATGCCCCGAAAGAAAAAGAAAAGAGGAAACTTGAAAGCGAAGAAAATAAGATTTTAAAACAAACTTCCCTAATCTCTGGCAAAAGGCCCTCTGAGAAAGGAAGTACCGGTAATAGAAATCCCAAAAATAGCTAAGACTAGTTTATAGGGAATTCCATTGGATGATAATCAACCGTCCCCTAGTTCCATCAAAAGACCAGACGTTTCGGAAGGAACTTGTGGTAAAGTAACCTATGGAATGAGCTTTAAATGGACTCGCTCTGCAGGAGATTCTAAGAAAGAATTTGAATGCAGTAGTTGAAAAATACTTTACCACCAAAAACGCATTCCAGAGGATTGCCAAATTCATATTCTAGATGATTCTGATTAAGACCTGTTTGTTCTGCGATCCAGATGACTATGATTTATTTCAAATAGCATCACATCACACTACAAAGTAGTCTTCATTACTTTAAAGTTTGCTCTACCACACCTGCATGACAAAAATAATTGCCACATTGCTGACGATTATGAAGAAGATTTTTCCTCAGCTATGTGTGTCTTCATATCCATTGATGACTAAAAGTTATAGGACTACATTTCCAGTCGGTACTTTTATCATATATAATTTTCTAAAATCTGCATTTCATTATGAAGTCCATGACACTGTTTCATTGAAAAATAAATCAATATGGTGCTCTAAAACTCATCGGGGCATTGTACCAGTACCAATAACTGGAAAATATTTGCCAATTACTGGAAAAAGGTGCCAATAAGTGGTATTTTTTAACCTTTTATTTCAAAAATTAATTTAGAGAATAATTTTGAGTCTATAATTCTGGTAAGTAATCAAACACACACTCACATATCTCATAATGTTACAGCAGTCTCAACTAAGTGTAAGTTAGAAACTCTGTGAGCAAGAGTCATTTATATAGAAGAGTGTTCTTAAAGTGCCAATAACTGGATGGTTTACCCCATATTTAGTTTCAAATGGTTTATAGAAACACCAGAAACGCTAATGAAATCGTTGATTTCAACACAAAATATGATACAGTTATACTAGACCAGTTGTTTATCAAGTATGACGTAGGGCATCCGTGGCGTAATGGTAGCGACTTGGGCTCTTAGTCTGGGGGTTCGTGGATCAAATCACTGCAGGTTCAAATTTCTTTACTACGTTCCTTTTGGTATTCATTGATTTATAACTACTCACACATTATAGTGTTAAGCATATACTGTGGTGTGTATTTGCAATCAAAAATATTATATATATACTTACTAGCAACCCGACCCGGCTTCGCCCGGGAGAATGCATTACGTGATAAGCGCTTTTATTTCTCCATTGTCAATGAACAACGACCAATATCCGTTTTACGTCTTGGCATGATGGGTTAAAATCACTGACTTGACTATTAGTTATATTATCATGGAGATGCATGTGCAACAAATTCTTGTCAGACGTAATTTAAGAATGGCGACGTGCATGAAACACAAATCCCCCTTCCGTCCAATCTTAACTTGACTGTGAATTTTGTGGAACGAAAAGTTCACAGGCGAAATGAAGAAAACCCGAGTTGCACTTCCAGGGAAACTCCAAACAAAACCACCCTTCTCAGAAGTCTTAACACAATACGACTCAACGGTTTGCTGCTGGCTGTATCTGGGGCAATAGGTTCGCCCGCTAGCTAGGCTGTAACGGGGATGATAGATTCGCCCTTAGATAGCTCGTAAACTGTTGCCTCAGTAATTGAATGGACATGGTTGGAAGAAATTAAAACGTAAAAACACTCATAGTGGGCGATGTATTGAAGATAGACATATGCTCTCGCGGACTTTTTTTGTAGAACTTTTCATGCTGAACAATTCTTACACTCATAGTATTTAGATATTTTTAACAGTTTGCCCAGCGTAAGCTTACAAAGTGCTCGGACGCCAGTTTTTTTTTACTTTTCCACCGAAATCATTACTGCTCGGCTTCCTTTGGTCATAAATAAATTATTTTCTACAGAAATCATCCTCGAGATATCCTTTACAGAATGGTGAAAACCGCATGCAAATCCATCCAGTGGTTTTCGAGTTTACCCGTAACATCCAAGAATCGGGGACTTTGTTTTATACTAAGTAGAGATTATACGCCAATCAGTATAATTTAATATAATATAATCCTACTTCCGTCCAATCTAAATTGACTGTGAATTTTGCGAAACGAAAAGTTCACAGGCGAAATGAGATTTGTACTTCCAGGGAATGGCGAGGTGAATGAAACTCAAATCCCCCTTCCGTCCAATCTTAACTTGACTGTGTTTCACAGGCGAAATGAAGAAAACCCGAGTTACACTTCCAGGGAAACTCCAGACACAACCACCCTTCTCAGGAGTATTAACTCAACACGACTGGACGGTTTGCTGCTGGCTTCTATCTGGGGCAATAGGTTCGCCCGCTAGATAGGCTGTAACAGAGATGATAGACTCGCCCTTAGCTAGCTCGTACTCTGACGCCTCAGTAGTTGAATGGACATGTTTGGAAGAAATTAAAACGTAAAAACACTCATAGTGGGCGATGTATTGAAGATAGACATATGCTCTCCCGGACTTTTTTGTAGAACTTTTCATGCTGAACAATTCTTACACTCATAGTATTGAGGATATTTTAACGGTTTGCCCTGCGCAAGCTTACAAAGCGCTCGGACGCCGTTTTTTTTTCGACTTTTCCACTGAAATCGTTACTGCTCGGCTTCCTTTGATCATAAATAAATTATATTCTACAGAAATAATTCTCGAGATATCCTTTGCAGAATGGTGGAAACCGCATCAAAATCCATCCAGTGTTTCTCGAGTTTACCCGTAACAAACACAAATCGGGGACTTTGTTTTATACTAAGTAGAGATAACACCACATATTTCAACACTCGAATACCTCGATTAATATTCGTTGACCTTGATCCGCGGTAGAGACTATTGTTTTTGTTTATGTTGTTGATTTTTTAGGGCTTTTGCGTCATTATGCTCTTGTAGCCCCGTTTACTTGGGTGTGTATAGAAGTTGTCTGAAAACCTGTGTCACTGTGATGTCTGTAGGCTTATTAGTTTGTGTACTTTTATAGGAGGAAGGATTTGGGCAGGAAGCTGTTGTTGTAGTTGTTTCATTTCAGATGTATGGACATCATTGTCATTTAGCCTCGTGTACTTGGGTGAGTGTTGTATTTTGTCTGATAACCTGTGTTATTGTGATGTCTGTATTAAGGTGGGTATATATAATTCAGGTGAGGATTCAACCAATCATCGTTTAATATCCGTATAGCACGTTGTATTTCAACAAGCTACTACAACCAACATTCAATTATACTCGTTGAGAGGGACAAAGAGTTATTACTATACCCATGCATATAGGAGAAAGTAGGCTATATGTTCTCTACTGAACATCTTGTTATTGCCTTAGTAATCGCAATTCAATGCTTTTTAGTCCGTCAACACCATTAAACCCAATTATAATGGGTGGTTTCCTAATCCTGAAAACAATTTTACATGGAATTAATAAATACACGTGAATGCAGTTTCGATCGTCAAGCGATCATCATCATATCTTTTACACATAGGCTATTAAATCTACATCTACAAGTGTAGGTTATGATATTTACAATATATACACCTACTTACTGTGGTTTCAGTAGTGATTAAGCCAGCACAACTAGTCAAAATATATGATTTTCTGTTGAGATGCTAGTAGTGATGATTGGCCTTCATGTTTGCTTGCTTAGTGTGATCATGTGATTGTTATTAAATGGTCAGGTTATTGTGGATTTTGCACTAAGCTGTTTGAGCGATGTGTGTTCCGTTCCCGTGCTGTTGGCGGCACCGTTGCCTGTACTGAATAAATCACACATTTTGACTAGTTGTGTCCTCCAGGGCGCTACCATACGCACTACGTCATAAACTACATTTAAAAACAAGTCAAAACGTTTTGCCTAGTGGTGTTCAATTCTTAGCCTGCATGACCGCCACTGTGAAGCGAGTATGATATACTCAAAATAGATAGTTGCTCGTGGTGGAAAGTAAAAGGCCATGGGAATGGGTTAGCTGTTAGCTGCCAGTGACGTGTGGATAAGGGCAGGAACAAATCAACTGAAGCTGTTCCTGCTCGTGGAAGTCTGTGAAACGTAACTAGTATTCTTGGCTGTCGTCGTAGAGGACCGGGTTTGATTCCCGGCTCTGCCATGAAATTTAATTCTACCCCGAAGGCTGGAAGGTACATTCTGCCTCATGAAGCAAAACTGAGAAGAGGTGGGTTCGATTCCTACCTCAATCATCCTGGAAGTGGTTTTCAGTGGGTTCCCAGTTCTACTCCAGGCAAAGGGTACCTAACGTAAGGCCAAGAACGCGTCTTATCCAAATCCTACCTCAATTACAAGTGGACACACTAGTACAGACATCACAGTGACACATGTTTTGAGACAAATTCTACACACACCTGAATACACGGGGCTACATGACCACGATATCGCAAAGTCCCTAAAGAATGAACAACAACAACAACAACAACGAGACGTCCCTGTCTAACCGCCTGTTTCTAGCAGAATGTAGAGTGTTGTACACCCACTGGTGATGGGTTCATAGAATACTTGTGGGAAGAAAGGGCTATGTACTGCTCGGGTCTAAGCTGCGTGAACATGAGAGGAATGTGCATCGCAGACTGTGAGAAGTGGTGGTGACGAGTGATGAGGTTTCTCGGCCCTTGCGTAGTAACAGAAGCAAATACATTAGTCGGTGACTCACCCACTCATTCGCAATGCCACACTGGTTTCAGAAATTACCATATGTTAGCAGTATTGGAATAGACGAGAATGTCAGGTTACACGGCGGGCTGTCGACAGGCTTCTCAATTCTCGCCTGCTCCTTCCGCGCCTCTGCCCTTTATCCCGCAAGTTCACAGAGCTTAGACCCGAGCAGTAGTAAGTCTGCTACCCAACGGCGCCGCTGCTGCTAAGTTCGGTGATCCCAAGATCGAATCTTGGCGTTAATATTGGTCATCGAGTCTGTGGTTCCTCTCCAGGTTTTACCATACTCACTCCCGCAAATACCGGGAATGTTCTAGTTCCACCTTACCCAATCCTCCACATAAACATTAGTCTACATTTACACTAATGGAGGAACCATAAATAACTGGCAAAACCATAATCACCATTGCTAGAATCCTTGGCTACTTTGAAACTACGATTTACGTAAGCCAAGGCGTAGCCATCTAGTTGATCCCTGAATTCTTAGTCCCGTCATCCACCAAAAAATGACTAAATTATGATCACTTGGCGTAAGACTCCGCATGAAACTCCAGGGTAAATCGCCCTCCAAAAGGTTAATTAGAGTCACTATAGCACAGAGTCTCACATCCCCTTTTGCGTCTCATAAGTCAAGTGCACGACTAAGGAGGTCGGTGAGCTTCCTAGTGGGCATCAGTCTAATGTGGGTTTTGAAAGTTATTTCTTAATGCACAAAGGCATGCTTCTTTGAATTAAAGTTGGCTCTTCTGACAGGTTGAAAGCCACATCTACATCACAGGCTGAATATCAGAACCAAGAAATACAGTACATTGCAACTGTGAAGTGTAATCAAACTTCCCGAGTCTCTCGATACACAAATAGGACTCCAAAAGAAGTGTTTAAATACTACCATGTTCGATCTCAATCCAAAACTGTCTGTCTCAAACACATCAACCATTGAGATACACCGTGTAAGATCAATGGCCGACATAGTCTGTGAGTGTTGGGGTGGAATTAAGTGTTTCGTAAATTATAAGGTGGCCGTGAAGCCTTGGTATCTTCTGCGTCGCCTCCTGGTGTAGCGGTTCTCTTTTTTTGTTTTATTTTTTATGTTTTAAAATTTTTTGCTCCTCCGGTCCATCAATCCAGTGATTGTCTACCTTGTTTACTTGTTTCTGTTTATTCTATTTATTTGCATTTTTTTGTTTTTTTGTACATGAAGACGTCACAAACATCCAGTCCCCGAGCCAGAGAAATTAACCACAGGAGATTAAATTCCCCATGGGCCGGCCGGGAATCGAACCCGGGACCCTTCAGGCCAAAGCTTAGAACGCTAAACAATTAGCCATGGAGCCGGACTAGTTAGCGTGTTCATTTCGTGGCTCTGCCAAGAAAATTAATTGAGGGCTGGAATGGGGTACATTCAACCTCGTAAGGCAACACTGAGAAAAGATGGGTTCGATTCCCACCTCAGGCATCTTGCAAGTGGTTTGCCGTGGTTTCCCCACTTCCACTCCAGGAGAATAATGGGACGGTTCCTAACTTAAGGCCACGGCTGCCTTCTTCCCAATCCCCATCTGAATTACAAATACCTATACACACACACTAATTCAGCCATCAGCCTATCAGTCAAAATTCTATACTCACCCAAGTAGACGGGGGTAAATGAAACCGACGTACAAGCCCCTCAAATGAAACAACAACTTGTTAGCTTCTACCTTCAAATATTTATATCCATTGCTACCTCAAAGCTCTAGCATAACATTTCGTTTCTCTTGGAGCTCTTTTTACCCAGGTCCTCAAGAGATGGTGAGAGTTAGCCACCCCTGAGTAGAATATTGCACATGGCAATGAACAGATGTAGAGTACTTTATATTCATGGGTTGCAGAATAACGAATGTCTGCAAGAAACCATTTGCCTGGGGAGATTACATTAATAAGATAGGAACTCACCGGAAAACACAACTTTTAGAATTGTATAGGCTGGGACTCCGAACCTCTATGGTATAATTCTGATAGCATGCTGGACTTTAAGAGTTTCTCTCCTGCCCGTCTCACGACTCACTCTAGTTGGCACAATGTAAACATAGCAAAAGGAATAAAAAACATTGCCAACATAATGGCTGCTAAAGAGTTGCTATTGTCTCATTAGAGGGGCTTCGACATCGTGGTCTTTTAGCCCCGTCTACTTAAGTGTGTGAATGTGTAGAATTTTTCTGATAACATGTGTCTTTGTTGTGTCTGTAGTAGTGTGTGTGTGTGTGTGTGTGTTTGTAATTCATAGAAGGATTGGGTAGGAGGCGGCCGTGGCCTTAAGTTGGGAACTATCCTTATATTCGTCTGGAGTAGAAGTGAGACACCATGGAAACCACTTCCAGGATGGCTGATGTGAATATCAAACCCATATCTTCTCACTTTTACCTCACGAGGTTGAGACCAGCATTATTATTTTATAGCAATGCCGAGAAATGAACGCAGAACTTCAGGACCAGCGTCTTAATGCGTACTGACTGTCTGCGTGCCGCAGTGGTATGTTCTCGCCTGCTGTTCCAAAGGTTGCAGGACCTAATCCTGGCGCAGTCAGTTGGCATCAAGGTCTCAAATGTGAAGGAGCCGTGTCAGTAAATTTACTGACACGTTAAAGATCCCCTTCGGGGCAAATATCTGTCACCCTGGCGTTCCTAAAAGCCTCAGTAATAAAAGGAGATGTAAAACCAATAAAAGTGTATAAGGAAGATCGGGGAGTTTACGTTTAGTTTGCCCTCAGGTAAGTGCCCTGTTATCTGGGTTGTGCCCGTGGGATGCTGGAATACAAAATAATATAGGTTATAGTATAACGTCAGAGCCTTCGTACAATTTCCATTCCCCAGCGTGTTTTAAGTAGAGTGGTCGAAGTTGGAGTGGCATTTCTATTAGCTGACTGACGTAATTATCTGTGCAACAAACAGTGAAAGGGTAAAATCTACAAAAATGAAAACTGATAGAATGTTAAAATTTCATCACGAGTTACACTGCTCCCTGCATCATGCATGCCTGTGGAGGACATGCCACATGCTCACATTACATTGTTAAATGTTCTCCATGGCAGAAATAAGGTGATTGTCTTCCTACTGCCCCATTACAGGATGTTTCACAATGGTGGCACTTCTTTTTAATAACATATCATGTGAAAACATATCCGTCTAAATTAGAAATTAAAACGTTCGCGGTCACCTTGTTACGATACAAGAGTTTGAACATTATTTCATGAGGTAACTAGAGGTTATTCGCCGAGTCGAGACTGTGCCCCTGGCTACCCGGACAAGGAAACACGCCCAGTTTTCGTCATCGGCTCTGCCAGACAGGGGTATCCAGGAAACTCCAAGATCATCAGTCATGCCGTAGCCCTAGAAAGGACAAGACTTGCTGCACTTAGTGCTGTGTGGCACTGTATACTGTTGCCTGTCATAAGCAGTTGTTGTTTGAGTCTTCAGTCTTTTGACTGGTTTGATGCAGCCCTCCATGCCTCCCTGTCCTGAGCTAATCGTTTCATCTCTACATAGCTCCGACACACTACATCCGAGGCAATCTGTTTAACGTATTCTAACCTTGGTCTACCCCTACAGTTCTTGTCCTCGACCCTTCCTTCCATAACTAAGCTTGCTATTCCTGGGTGTCTTAGTATGTGTCCTACCAACCTATCTCTTCTCTTCATTAGCAGTCGCCAGAAACATCTCTCCTCTCCCACTCGTCTTAATACCTCTTTGTTTGTAACCCTATCTACACATCTGATCTTCATCATTCTCCTGTAACATCACATTTCAAATGCTTCAATTCTCCTCTTTTCTGCTGCACCAATAGTCCAAGTTTCACTTCCATAGAGCGCCACGCTCCAGACAAAGGCTTTCAAAAATGACTTCCTCATACCTAAATCTATATTCGATGTCAGCAGATTCCTTTTTTGTAGAAATGCTTTCTTTGCCTGAGCCAACCTACTTTTTATATCCTCTTTGCTTCGTCCATCATTGGTTATTCTGCTTCCTAAGTAACAGAAGTCTCCTACTTCCTTCAGTTTTCACCTGCCAATTTGATCTCCGTAGAGGTTTCTGATTTATTTCATCTGCATTCCACTATTTTTGTTTTACATTTATTAATTTTCATCATGAATTCTTTCCGTAAGACGGAGTCCATACCATTCAAAACCTCATTCAAATCCTCAGGCTTGTCGGCCAAGATGACGATGTCATCAGCAAATCTCAGAGTTGAAATTATTTCTCCTTGAATCTTCACTCCCACTTTAAATTTTTCTCTAATTTCCTTCATTGCTTGTTCAATGTAAAGATTGAAAAGTATGGGTGATAAGTTGCAGCCTTGCCTTACACCTTTCTGAATACCAGCTTCTCTCTCATGTCCTTCAACTCGAATGACTGCTGTCTGGTTTCTGTATAGATTGTATATCACCCTCCTATCCCTGTACTTTATTCCAATCGATTTCAAAATGTCAAACAATTAAGTCCAATCAACGTTATCAAAAGCCTTTTCTAAGTCTACAAAAGCCATGAACGTTCTCTTATCTTTCCTTATTCTACCTTCCAAAATCAGCCTAAGACTTAGTACAGCTTCCCTTGTTCCTACATTTCTCCTGAAACCAAACTGGTCTTCACCCAACACCGTTTCTATCTGGCTTTCAATCCTCTTGTAAATTATTCTAGACAGGATCTTTGAAGCATGAGTAACAAGCTGATTGTACGGTAATCTTCACATCTGTCAGCTGCCACTTTCTTTGGTATAGGGATGATTACATTCTTCTTGAAATCAGGGGGTACCTCACCTGTCTCATAGATCCTACACACCAAGTGAAATAACCTGATCAGACCTTCATCTCCTATGCAGCGTAGCAACTCAATCGGTATATCATCTATGCCTGGTGCTTTGTTCCTGCTTAAGTCTTCCAAAGCTCTATCAAATTCTGATCTCAATATTAAATCTCCTTTCGCATCCTCATCAATTTCTTCCACCTTTTCCATTACATGATTCTCAATTTCCTGTCCCTTATACAAACTCTCTATGTAAGCTTTCCATCTCTCAACCTTTTCTTCCCTATCTGTTAGAGGCTTTCCATTTGGGTCCTTAATATTGTTACGTGCCACCCCCTAGTGGCACTTTTGTTAACTGGATTACGGTGGGGATACAAAGCACAACACCAATTACTGCTTAAAGAAATAATTAACTTTATTGTGGCCAGAAAATTACACTAGTCAGCAAATACAAGCAATTAGGAGCCTTATTCCAGTTTCCTCAAGTCTCTTCCTTGAGCGCTCCTGGCCCTTCCACTTGTCAACAGATCACAGAAGTTAATCCGTCCTAATGAGTACGGTGGCCTTGACAGAAACTACCTGCTCCTCTCCTTTATGCTCTCCGACCACAATTACTTACGATCACTTGCTGCAGGCTATTTCGCTGTCCACAAGCTGGAGAAACAATGTCACTGGATTTCGTAACTCGCACAGCACTTCGTCACCACACTTCTGTCGCACAAGGTAATCGCTCGCACTAGCTCGTAAAACACAACTACAACAACTGCTAGACAGGTCGCACTTATATAGCAGGCCGGTGACTCAATAAATGCTTCTAGATCCATCCAGGGTTCACGGCTTCTCGAGGTTTCCATCGCTGGTCCAGTCACGAATATTCTGGACTATCCCTTTGTCTTAGTAGCCCTGTTGCATAAGGCGCGCGCAATACAGGAGGCAGGACACAGCCCAGCCCTGGGGCAGTTGTGACTCATGCGGCGAGTGATTACACAAACTCACAGCCGTAACACCACCCCCTTCCTAAAAAGGCTGATCGTCCCGATCAATCATTGGTCCGTCTGTGTCCCTCCGTAGGCTGCCAGGCGATCTCGATGCTCGATCTTCATCTTCGCCCTCGGGCTCCGCTGGATCCTGTAGACGACATCGTTGATCCGTTTCACGACTCGGTACGAGCCCTCCCAGGACTTCCGCAGTTTGGGTGACAGGCCTTTCTTCCGTAATGGGTTGAAGAGCCAGACCAGGTCGTCCTCGTGGAATCCGCCGGCATCCGTCTGCTGGTCGTATCGGGTCTTCATTCGGTCGGTCTCGATCCGTAGTTTCCTCCTCGTGAACGCGTGTACGCCCTCCAGTTGGTCGACCAGTTCTTGACAATACTGGCTTACCGGGATCGGATCATTCCCAGGTCGGCCGAAGGCAAGATCGACAGGTAGACGGAGCTCCCTCCCAAACATGGCCCGGGCTGGTGTGCACCCGGTGGCTTCATGCACGGCGGCGCGGTAGGCCAGGAGAAATAGTGGAAGATGTTTGTCCCAATCCCTCTGGTGCTCGCTGACGACTATTCGGAGATGGTTCTCGATGGTGCGATTGAATCGCTCTACCATCCCGTCGGACTGAGGGTGTAGCGGCGTTGTCCTAGTCTTCCGGATTCCGAGCAGCTGGCATAGGTTCTGGAACACCTGCGACTCGAAGTTCCTCCCTTGGTCGGAGTGCAGCTCCAGGGGTACTCCGTACCGGCTGACGAATTCCTTCACCAGGGTCTCTGCAATCGTCGCGGATTCTTGGTTAGGGAGCGCATACGCCTCCGGCCATTTGGAAAAGTAGTCGTTGACGACTAATATGTAGCGGTTCCCTGCCTCGCTTAACGGGAATGGCCCAGCAACATCGATGGCCACTCTCTCCATGGGGCCGCCCACGTTGTAGGTCTTCAGTGGACCCCGTCGTCTTCGTCCTGGGCCCTTGCTGGCTGCGCAATCGTGGCACCTCGCGCAGTGGTTCTCCACGTCTGTTCGGCATCCGATCCAGTAGAACCGCTCTCTCAGCTTCTTCAGGGTCTTCTTTATCCCTAGGTGTCCACCAGATGATCCTCCATGAACTTCCTTCAGGACTTCCTCCGTCATAGCCTTTGGAACGACGACTTGTTCCCGAGATGTCTTCCCGTCGGTGCTCTCCCAGGCGCGGCAGATGAGGCCATCCCTTACAATCAGCGAGTCCCACTGTGCCCAGTAGGACTTAAACTTTGGGCTGCAGTCACTCACAATGTTCCACCCGGCTCTGGGGACACAGGCCCTCTTCCATTCGGCTATCAGTCCCAGGTCATCATCTTCTGCTTGTGCCCGCGTGAAAGATTCGCGGCTCCAGTTCCCCTGAAGTTCCACAGTAGTCCGTCGGCACTGTATCCCGGTGTTCTCCACCCTTCGGGCACAGAAGGTGCAGTCTTCGGGGCACGGTCTTCGTGACAGGGCGTCGGCGTTAGAATGCAGTTGGCCTTTCCTGTGCTGAATCTCAAAGTTGTACTGTTGAAGCCTCTCTAACCACCGCGCGAGTTGACCCTCGGGCTGCTTGAAGTTCAGGAGCCACCGCAGGGATGCATGGTCGGTCCTGATGAGAAATTCTTGCCCGTACAGGTACTTGTGGAAGTGTTCAATGGTCTTCACGATGGCGAGCAGCTCCTTCCTGGTGACGCAGTAGTTCCTTTCTGGCTTTGACAGGGCCTTGCTGAAGTAGGCCACTACTCTCTCCTCGCCGTCCACTACTTGCGACAGGATCCCCCCTATGCCAAAGTCGCTGGCATCGGTATCGACGATGAACCTTGTTCCAGGTCTGGGGTAGGCCAGAATAGGTGCGGTGCACAGAGCCTGCTTGAGTTGTTCGAAGGCACTGTGGCATTCTGCTGTCCACGTGAAGAGTTGGTCCTTCTCAGTCAGTCGATGTAAAGGTTTGGCGATGTCGGCGAATCCTCTCACGAAGCGACGATAATAAGTGCAGAGTCCCAGGAAGCTTCGTAGTTGGGACTTGTCCTTCGGAACTGGCCACTCCTTCACAGCTGCGGTCTTCTCTGGGTCGGTGCGCACCCCTTCCTCGGAAACGATATGCCCAAGGTACTGGACCCGCTTCTGGAAGAGCTGACACTTCTTGGGGCTCAACTTCAGCTGGGCAGCCCGTAGCTTCAACAAGATCTCCTTCAGGTTGCTGTAGTGCTCCTCGAAGCTCCTCCCCAGAACGATGACGTCGTCTAGGTATACCAGGCAGGTCTTCCAGTGTAGTCCCCTCAGAATGGACTCCATTAGCCTTTCGAAGGTTGCAGGGGCGTTGCACAGACCGAATGGCATGACGGTGAACTGCCAGAGCCCGCTGCCCACAGAGAACGCCGTTTTCTCGCGGTCCTTAGGGTGGACCTCCACCTGCCAAAAGCCACTCTTCAATTCCAAGGTGGAGAACCATCTTGATCCTGATATGGTGTCCAGCGTGTCGTCGGTCCGGGGTAGAGGGTAGCTGTCCTTCTTCGTGACGACGTTCACCCGCCTGTAGTCCACGCAGAACCCGGTGGAACCGTCCTTCTTCTTCACTAGCACGACCGGAGAACTCCAAGGACTATGTGATGGCTCGATCACCCCTAGCTCCTTCATCTCTTCTACCATCCGGTCGACTTCGGCTTGCTTGGCGAGCGGGACACGTCTGAATGGGGCCCTAATCGGTGCGCTGTCCCCAACGTCGATTCTGTGCTGGACCAAGCTTGTCCTGCCGAAGTCTTTGCTCCCCACGGAGAAGACATCCTGGAATTCGCGTAGCAGGTCCTGAAGTTGGCGTGATTGCTCTTCGTCTAAATGGTCCTGGGATCCTTGGTACAGCTTCTGTAGTTCTTCTGGCAGGGCGCGACTTCTTCGGTTGTCCGTCTGCAGGTGTCCGTCCGTCGTATCTGTGATGCGGGCAATCCAGGTAACGGGCTCGCAGACTCCTAGGTTGGTGTCCCGGTGAACCGTAATGTCGTAGTCGTTCAGGTTGGACAGGCGGACGTACGGCCGAGACGTCGTGTTGATGAGAGTCTTGGCAACTAGCAATCCTTTTGTCTGGATGTCCTCATATTTTGGCTCGATGACAGCCGCCACTCCCTCAGCAGTTCCGTCGACAATTACGGCAGCGCTGACCTCCGTCCTGGCGGGAACGATGACGTCTTCTCTCAGCCTTACTCGTCGTGCGGTGATGGACTGGTGCGCAGGTTGCAAAGCAAGTTCCTCACCTCCGAAGTGCAGAGTGTTGGTACTCAGAGCCAAGATAATGTTGTTCTGGTCCAGGAAGTCCAGTCCGATGATCACTTCATTTGATACGTCAGCCACAAGCACTGGATGCTTTATCGCCCGTCGACCAATGACGAACTCCAGTGATGCTTCGCCATGTACCGGTGCGGTCTCTCCGGTCGCGGTTATTAGCTGGAGTTTCCTTTGTGTGGGTTGCACTCTCCACTTCGGGATCACGGTGGGACTGACGATGGTCCTCGATGCTCCCGTGCCGATTAGCATGGGCCAGCTCTCTCCGTTGACGACTCCGTCGACCGTCAGGCTGCTATTGTACCTCCGTAACTTCGTCACACGAACCTGGACTGCCGGGGCTTGACGACTGTCACAAGCCAACCTTTGACCCCAAGGCTGGCTAATACTTGCTTTCCTGGGCCGCGCGGTTTCCCTACGACTGACTGTCCCGACGGAAACCCTTGGCGGCGGCGATCACCGCAGTCCTTGCTCAGGTGGCCTCTCTTACGGCAGGTCCAGCAGGTCGGTAGTCCTCTTCCGGGCCGCCTCTCCGGTTGCCTTCCGGCTGTGTCGTTACTGGTGGTGCCGCGACTATCGAAGAAACGGCTTAGCGCCTCCATTAATTCGTCGGCCAGGGGTTTGGTCTCGTTGGTTTTTACTGGTTCGTCGACGTCCACTTGACGCACCCGCGCGTGCATTCTGGATGCCTGTTTTGCCGTCTCGAACGCAAGTGCGTGGCTCAGCGCATCTGCCAGGGTCTTATTGCGCGCGAGTCGCAGCGCCTGTTGAGTGTCCGAGTCCCGAAGCCCGTCGGTGAAGGTCTGCGTCGCAATCTGTTCCAGGAAGTCGGCCGGCGCTGTTGGATAGGTGAGCCTTACGAGGCGTGCGATGTCCATCTCGAACTCCTGCAGGGTTTCCGCGTTCTTCTGTACCCGGGTCCGGAGCTGCATCTGGTAGGCCTGCTGAAGATGGCTATCTCCATATCGGGACTCCATATGGGCGATCAGTGAAGCGTAGTCCTGGGATCCAGTCGGGATGGCCTGAAGGACGTTAAGGGCGTCATCTCTCAGCGCTACAATGAGAGCTGTAGCCTTTTCTGTGTTGTTCCAGTTATTTATGGAACATGCCGCCTCGAACTGACGTAAGTAGGTGCTCCACGGGACCTTTCCGTGGAAGGTTGGGGGCGTCACTCTGCTATGTCCCGTTCCTGATATTCCCGGTGTAACGGTGGGCGGGCGTTGGCGCAGCTCGGCAACTTCCTCTCGTAGAGCGTTGAATTTCTCTTCCACCCCCGTCAGTGGGCGTTGGCGCAGCTCGGCAACTTCCTTTTGTAAGGCGTTGAATTTCTCCTCCACCCCCATCAGCGGGCGTTGGCACAGCTCGGCAACTTCCACTTGTAAGGCGTTGAATTTCTCCTCCACCCCCATCAGCGGTCGTTGGCACAGCTCGGCAACTTCCACTTGCAAGGCGTTGAATTTCTGCTCCACCCCCATCAGCGGGCGTTGGCGCAGCTCGGCAACTTCCACTTGTAAGGCGTTGAATTTCGCCTCCACCCCCATCAGCGGGCGTTGGCGCAGCTCGGCAACTTCCACTTGTAAGGCGTCGAACTTCTTTTCCACTGCTGCGACTTCCTCACGTTGGCCCTGTTCTAATTTCCTTTGGCTCTCCTCTAATTTCGTCCGCAGACACTCTTCCAGATTTTTCTGGCCATCCAGAAATTTGGCGGTTAGGTCCTCTGCTAACTTATTCTGGCCGCCTTCCATCTTCTTCTGGCCGTCTTCTAGTTTGGCAGTTAGGTTCTCGGATAACTTCTTCTGGCCGTCTTCTAGTTTGGTTTCCATGCCATTTAACTTCTCTAGCAATGCTGCGAATTGCTCTTCCATTTTAGCTGTTTGTCTTGTAAAGGGCATGCGATCACAGGAAAATTTAAAAAAAAAATTGACCTGCTCGGGTTTTGAAACCAGGACCGTCAGGTGTTGTGCTTGAATTCGTAATCCGGCTTCTGACACCAGTTGTTACGTGCCACCCCCTAGTGGCACTTTTGTTAACTGGATTACGGTGGGGATACAAAGCACAACACCAATTACTGCTTAAAGAAATAATTAACTTTATTGTGGCCAGAAAATTACACTAGTCAGCAAATACAAGCAATTAGGAGCCTTATTCCAGTTTCCTCAAGTCTCTTCCTTGAGCGCTCTTGGCCCTTCCACTTGTCAACAGATCACAGAAGTTAATCCGTCCTAATGAGTACGGTGGCCTTGACAGAAACTACCTGCTCCTCTCCTTTATGTTCTCCGACCACAATTACTTACGATCACTTGCTGCTGGCTATTTCGCTGTCCACAAGCTGGAGAAACAATGTCACTGGATTTCGTAACTCGCACAGCACTTCGTCACCACACTTCTGTCGCACAAGGTAATCGCTCGCACTAGATCGTAAAACACAACAACAACAACTGCTAGACAGGTCGCACTAATATAGCAGGCCGGTTACTCAATAAATGCTTCTAGATCCATCCAGGGTTCACGGCTTCTCGAGGTTTCCATCGCTGGTCCAGTCACGAATATTCTGGACTATCCCTTTGTCTTAGTAGCCCTGTTGCATAAGGCGCGCGCAATACAGGAGGCAGGACACAGCCCAGCCCTGGGACAGTTGTGACTCATGCGGCGAGTGATTACACAAACTCACAGCCGTAACAATATTACAGCACTTAGTCTTCTTTTCCCCAAAAGTATTCTTAATCCTTCGATAAGCTGTGTCTACTTTTCCTAATTTCAGACAATTTTCTATACCTGCACATTTCTCTTTCAACCATTCTTCTTTCGCTTCTTTGCACTTCTTGTTAACCTCATTTCTCAGACGTCTGTATTCTGCTTTCCCCTTTTCATCTCTTACATTCTTGTGTTTCCGCCTTTCATCCATCAATTCTAGTATATCCTGAGTGATCCACGGTTTTCTACCTATTCTTTCTTTCCTACCAATGTTTTCTTCTGTGGATTTTGTTATTTCATTCTTCAAAAGTGCCCATTCGTCTGCAATTGAAGTTTGTTTAGGGTTTTTTAATTAGTCCTTCCTTTATACTCTTCTTGAATCTTTCGTTTACATCCTTCTCTTTCAGTCTGTCTATTGCCCACCTTTTTGGCTTTTGAATTTTCTTCAGTTTCTTCAACTTTAATCTGCATTTCATTACAACCAGATTGTGGTCAGAGTTTATGTCAGCACCAGGATATGTTTTACAATCCAAAATCTGGTTTCGAAACCTCTGCTTGACCATAATGAAGTCGATTTGGTAACGCCCTGTATCTCCTGGTCTCATCCATGTATATATTCTTCTATTGTGGTTATTGAATAAGGTGTTAGCTATGACCAATTCATGCTCGGTGCAGAATTCTACCAGCCTGCTTCCTCGATCATTCCTTTCACCTAATCCGAAATCTCTTACTATCTTCCCTTCTCTCCCTTTTCCTACCACAGCATTCCAATCTCCCATTACTATAACATTTTCATCACCCTTGATATACCTCAGAATTTCGTATATTTCTTCGTAGACCTTTTCAACATCCTCATCATCAGCTTGACTGGTAGGCATATAGACTTGTACCACTGTGGTGCAGGTAGGTTTAGTATTGATTTTTGCTACAATAATCCGTTCACTATATTGCTCATAATATTCCACCCGCTGTCCAAGTTTCCTACTCAATATGAGGCCAACCCCTGCTTGGCCATTGTTTGATTTGGTGCTAATGACCCTATAGTCTCCTGACCAAATGTCCTGTTCTTCCTGCCAGCGCATTTCACTAATCCCAACCAAATCCAACCTCAACCTATCCATTTCCCTTTCTAAGTTTTCTAACCTTCCACTTCCTAGCAGACTTCTAACATTCCACGCTCCGATCCATAGAATGTCAGATTTCCTCTTTGTCACTTCTGTGATGTTAACCCCCTCTCGAGTAGTCCCCACCCGGAGATCCGAACGGGGGACTAGTTTACTTCCGGATTGAAATTTTACAAGGGAGGAGGCCATCATCACATGTAATTATGCATAGAGAGGTGCATATCCTCGGGAATAGCATACGGCTGTAGTTTCCCGTTGCTTTCAGCCGTGCAGCAGGACGCAGTGTAGCCATTATTTGGCTTATATTATCGATATCTTAACCGTCTATAAGACAAGTAAAGAATTGATTTATTCTGAAAGGCTGCTACTCCCTTTCAGAATAAGTAAAGAGCAATTCTACTAACAAAAATACTAACCTTCTACCGTACTAACAATTAAATACCAAAATTCTACTAACGAAAAAAATACTAAAGTTCCACCAAAAACAAATACTACCACTAAAACAGTCTGTCACCAGGCACACTCACATACACCCTCACACATCACAGTCTACTGAAACAATGAACTATAACTAATAAACAATGCAACTGCTACCAGACACACTCACACACCACAGTCTAATAGAACAATGACATATATCTAATAGACAAACTAACTACCTACTTACAACTAAAACTAACTAACTAACTACCTACTTACAACTAAAACTAACTACATACTTACTGTACTGTTAAGCAGTTAAGAACAATTTAATTAATTAACTAAATAATTACATAAACGAACAATAAATAAACTGCGCTGTAGCATGTAACCGATAAGTCAGTCCACTTCACATGTAGGCTGTACACAGCACTGAGGTTGGCGTACGTTCTACAAGCACAGCTCTATGCACCCCTTGCGGGCAGCCCTGCAATCACGTGTACAACTGTGTTTACTTCCAGTATCTAGACTCGTCGAACAGACTTTAGTGAATGTGTACATTATTACACAGCTAGCACTACAACTGACGACCATGCCTTGAATGGACTGGAGCTGATAACCTGGATGTAAGGCCCCTTAAAACAATAGTTATCACCATCATCATGAACGGACCAGAGTTCCTGGATCAGTGTTTACAAACTCATAAAGGTTGTTCAACATGACGGCTACCAATCTCGATACAAGAAAGGCAACGACGCATGAAATTCTGTATGACCGCTCTACCTTTCGGATGATAAGAGGAAAAACAAACACCGTATTGGTCGCCTACAAGTTTATGTCCATCCATTCACTGCTTAGCTGTGTAATATACTTGTACGCATGTATTGTCAATAAGCAAGACACACGACTAACTACTCAGGATGTCTTATTCGTGTTACACATGTTTACGTCCATAGCACCTTTGTGTGGCCTTGGAGACCACATGGCAATGTGCTCAGGTTGGCGGCCGAGATTGCCGGTATCCGTTTGGCACGCTCTCACTGAGGCACCCTATAGTCGCAACACAAGCCCGCAGCCCATGGTGCATGAAGCAAGTGTGAAAAATGGCATGCCAACTAACCATCAGTGAGTCATTCAGTGTAAAGATTACGGAAAAATACAGTATGTGCTGCCATTCTACTGCGTCTGAGAGGACAAACGCATATCACTGTTGGAACAACGCAGGAATGGTAACGACGTGACTGTGCATGCGGTCTTCTCTGCTAAGTTGAGCGCTATAATAAAAATAATAATAATAATAATAATAATAATAATAATAATAATAATAATAATAATAATAATAATAATAATAATATCATATGGCCTCGGGAGCCGGGTGCAAGCTTTGTTAGTTGACACCGAAAGGGTAGCTTGCATGTCGAATTTCGTTGTTCCTTGAAGCACTATGAAAGCCAAGGAGGTTAGATATCTAAGCTCCTCGAACAGTAGCGCTTTCTAGTAGAGAAATGAGAAACTTTGTGTTGGCGGAAACTCCCGAGATTAATTTTTCCATTATGAACACGGCCTACTGATTTCAAATGGGTTCATTGACATGCCAACATCGTATGACATGGTTTTGTAATTTTTGCCGCCCTTCAAAAATCACTTCCCACGGCCAGGAGTGAACCTGCATGCTAGGGGTTAGTAGACCGACACGTTGACCACTCACCCACCGTGAGTTGAGCGCTGGCACACAGGGTATATTGATTTTTAAATTAATGCAGCCAATGGCCAGGGAAGGGATTTCGGAAGGAAATCGGCCATGGACCTATTTGAAAGAAACCGTCCCGGCATTTGCCTGGAGGTGAAAATGGGAAACTACAAAAAAGGAAAAAGAGTAAGGAAGTTATGGGGTTTAACTTGACCGTTAATCTTGAGATCATTGAGGCACGGGACCTCGTTTTAACATGGAATCCGAACCACAGGACATGGCATTTCACATCGAAAATCTCACATACATTGACCGGGAATCGAGCCCGGTCCACCTTGGTGAGAGGCCAACAGCTTGACCGCTGCGCCATCACGCCCCCCAAACTACAAAAAGCATTCTCAGGACGGCCAAGGTGGGATTCCAAACCGCGCTCTCACGATTTAGCGCGTTAACCCTCTCTTTTTTTCTTTTTATCATTTTAAATGATCTTGTCGACTTCGTCGTTACAATGAGGTCTGGCGTTACGTTGCGGCGACGGGACGAAATGTACCAAGAATGCACTGAGGTGTGTGACGTCATAGTACCACTTTAGCTCCCTCCTTTCCCCGCGCGCTCCGGTGAGAGTGACGTCATCCAGCGAGCTACCTCCTTTGACCTTCCTTTGCACTTGCTAATGGACTTTGAGTTCACGCAGTTCGCTGCATGATCATGAGGCTTTCACCCAGCATTTTTCAGCATTTGTAGCATTTAAAATGATATAAAGTCTAGTCTTTCAGACTGACTATCACTCTTTTTTTTTCCTTTTTCTTTCATCATTACTTGGATAGTTTTACTTTTCCTGTGTACGTTGTTGCCTGTATTTCCTTGTTTTCGTATGAAGACGTCACAATCACCCAGCCCCCGAGCCAGGGGAATCCCTCTCAGCCACCGTAGATCTCTATACGAAAGACAGCAAGGTTTGAATGTTCGTACACGAGGGGCATTCAGGAAGTAAGTTACACATAATTATAGTGGGTCAATGAATTTTTATTGAGCGACGCACTTCATTGCAGACTGACGCAGCCTGCATATCGCTAATAACATTAGTCACCCAGTTCTTAAATCATCGGTTTGAACTTTCTACCAAAGTATCAATTCCCTAGCGGGGTGCGATGGTGCAGTGGTCACACTCGTTGCCACCCTCCAAGGCAGAACGACTTCGATTCCCGACTATTACGTCTTGGACTTTCGAAATGAAATGTCGCGCCCAGTGTTTTGGATTCCACATAAAAAGAGGCCCCATGGTTTATGGTGGAGAGATATATGATCACGTAAAATATTACCTTCCTTTGTTTTGTACCGTTGCTGTTGTTGTTGTTGTTTCATTTGAGAGGCTTGGACATCGTGTCATTTAGCCCCGTGTAATCGTCTGTGTACTGTAAGTGTGTCGAATTTTCGTCTGACAACCTGTGTTATGGTTGTGTCTGTGGTAGAGTGTGTATTTGCTATTTAACGCGCATGGCTACGCTTCAAGATAAACACATTTCACTTGCAGTGACCCAGTCACTGAGTTCAAACCCTCATGAGCCTTTTCGTTTAAAGATAATTGAACGTGTTATATTCGCTGTGTGGTCTAACACACGCTCCTTGAACGCCCTGGGTAGGCGAGTGTTCAAAGATCCTGGCTTCAAAGTTTGAAGTTCAAACCCCGGTGCTGAGAGCAATCATTCAGGATCTTCCACATTCACTCCAGGAATATACCGGGATGGTATCTTATTTCAATTTCCCGGGTACCTAACTTCTAGAATCAAAATATTATTGCAGTACTCAACATTACAAATGCCACAATACCATTCATTATCAAATTCTATCCTCAAACAAGAAGACACGCTGATGACAAGTCCAAAGTTAATAAGTGATTCAGCAAACAACAAACCGTTTTTGGTGCAAGCTTTGATAATATTGTACCTCACACCCAGAATCTATGAACTTGGAACGGATGGTAATTTGGAGGCATATGAATCAATACCCCACACCATGTGTGATATTCTACGAGTAATGACTCCCCCACAGCCACCACCATCAATCAAAACTCCGAGCAATCGATAGTCGTCACTCGACACGATAACTAAGTGAACTGGTTGCATACCATAAGTGTGTCTTCATCAACAGAACATGATCTACTCCAATGAAATGGCGCAAGCTGAAGCCCTCTTTCAAGGGAGATGTTATGTCATTTAAAACCAGAAGAGCTAAAAGGTACGCGCTAACTATTATTTTTATTTAAGCGAAAATTCCCCTAGAGGAGAGCGATTAAACTTGATAACATGATGTCATTTGGAGGTGTGTCTCCTCCGCTCCTCCCAAAATCTCCTCATTCAAGCGGAATGCTCCCTATTCCTCACATAAGTTCACTTTTTCCCTGGTTGTCGTAATGATCTTGGTTCAAACTTAACATTCGCGATTTTCGTCTGGCACTCAGTTCGGTATTCGAAATTATCTATACTTATAATTGTAAGTCTCTCTGTACCTCTTTAAGCCATTCTGTGCCGCATTTACTCTGTGATATGAGACCGAGTAGTTTCTTTGGCAATCTGGAGGTAGCCATCCTGTGGAGGTGAGTGTAAAATTTTGGCTCTGCGTTTTCTAATTTTGTCTGTTATCGTAATGGTCTTTTGATAGAGTTCAGTACTAGGTCTCTTCATCCAATGCCGTTTCTGTTTATTGCTCCGTAGATCTTCCAGAGAATTTTTCGTTCCTGCTTTTCCAGTTCCCTAATTTTGGAATGACCATCGATTACTGTTGTTTCAGCCGCATATGTTGCTTCTGGAAGAATAACTGTTTTATAATGTCGTAATTTGGTGTTCGTCGAAATGCATTTCTTGTTGTAATGGGCCCACGTTAGCCTGTAGGCCTTCTGGAGCTTAGTGATTCTATCTTCTTTGGCGATTCGATTAAGTCCTGAGGGCTGTATAATTTCGCCAAGGTATTTAAAAGTGCAGACTTGTGCGATTTTACCGTATTTGGTGTTTAAAGGGGATTTATTTTCTGACCTTCTCTCCATATATTTGGTCATGTCGTAAGAGATATGTAATCCGGTCTTTTGTGCAATCTCATGGAGTTTTTCCACTGCGTAAGTCGCTTCCGATCTGTTGTCCGCGACAATTGCAATATCGTCTGCGAAAGCGAGACATTTGACTTTAGTTCGGTACTCTTTTTTAATACCGATTTGAATTCCCTTTACAAGAGGTTTCCATTCCCTAATTATCCTCTCCAGAACAATATTGAAGAGGATTGGGTATGGTCTATCCCCCTGTCGGACTCCAGTCTTGGTTTCGAAGGGCTCTGATATTTCGCCCATGAATTTCACTTTGGATATTGTTCCTGTAAGTGTCTGTTCTATGATTTTGTGTGTCTTACGATCGATCCCTAATTCTTCCATGATTTTAAAGAGGGTGTCGCGGTCAACAGAGCCATATGCTTTTCTGACGTCGATGAATGCAATCACGGTATTTC
The DNA here is from genome assembly GCA_946902985.2 of Meconema thalassinum. Classification (NCBI taxonomy): domain Eukaryota; kingdom Metazoa; phylum Arthropoda; class Insecta; order Orthoptera; family Tettigoniidae; genus Meconema; species Meconema thalassinum. The sequence goes on along the minus strand of OX336389.2, from coordinate 1,063,165,917 downwards.
TACATTTCCTCATTTGTAAGATCATCTTTAGGCACCAGATCTGTTCAGCACACGACCGCCCTTTTCTGAATCCAGCCTGGTAGTCACCAATGAGTGGATCCATTTGGGGTTCTAACCTGTTCAGAAGTGCTGTGGAAAGGATTTTATAACCATACGGGAGCAGGGAAATTCCTCTATAATTGTTGATTTCCGTCTTGTCGCCCTTTTTGTGCAACGGGTGAATCAGAGCGCATTTCCAGTCATCTGGTAATTGCTCCGTTGCCCAAATATCTGAAATTATGGAATGGAGTCTCAACGTCAGTGTGGAATCATTCAGTTTCCAGAGTTCAGCAATGATCCCATCTTCCCCTGGTGCTTTGTTGTTTTTAAATTGTCGGATTATCTCCGTAATTTCTTCAAAGTCGGGGACTTGTGAGTCCAAGTGTATGCATACCGGAGGGTAGAAGTCAAGTTTTACTACAGGTGGTTCACAGTTAAGAAGAGAGTTCAAATATTGGGCTAATAGTTTGCAATTATTTTTGGAGTTAGTTTCCAATGGGCCGTCGTGTCTCTTGAAGCACAGGCTGGGTGCTTGGTATCCCCGTAGATTTTCTCTAAATGTCTTATAGAAATTTCTAGTATTATTTTTGGTGAAATTCTGCTGGATTTCGTGGAGTCTGTTGTTGTCACACCTTCGTTTTTCTTTCCTAATTATTTTTGAGGCCTGTTTTATAGTGGTAAGAAAGTTCTCCCAGTTTTTCTTTGTTTGGCTACTGTGAATTTTTTTCCAAGCCATTATGCGATTGTCAACTGCTTAATCGCAAATTGTGTTCCACCAGCGATGTTTTCAGGAGCGAGGTGGTTTACCTAGCTTCATGGCGTCCTGAATACTCCCTGTTAGTATCCCCCAGTCTGTTGATTCCTCCTGATTGATTTGCAAAATTATTTCTTCCTTGTGGAGTTTCAGGTATTCCGGATCTGGTCTGAAAGTTTTGGGTGGTCATTTTTGTCTTCTATTTGGTTGTAATTTTGTCTTTATTTGGAGAAGATAATTCAAAGACGCCTTTGCGATCCCTGACGTTCAAAACATATTTTATGTTTTTCTTGGAGATTGCGACATGGTCAATTTGGTACTCACCCTGTTTAAGACTGGGTGATCTCCATGTGCTCAATTTATGTGCAGGATTTTGAAATTGGGTGCTCATGATTGTAAGTCCAAAGTTTCTACAGAAGTCAATTAATCTTTCGCCATTTTTGTTGGTACGTTTGTGTTTAGTATGAGGGCCGGTGGTATCCTTGAATTTCCTTTCTTTCCCTAACTGTGCGTTAAAATCACCTAATAAATTTTTCACGTGGTGTCTTGGTATGTTATTGGTTCTTTATCCAAAGATTCCCAGAAATTGTCCACGGTTCCAGGGTCGGTTTTATTGTGTTGATTTGTGGGGGCGTGCACGTTGATCAGCGTGTAAGCTTGTTAGCTGATTTTACTGATAGTAAAGAGACTCTTTCGTTTGGAGAAGTGAAGTCGACGATCGAGTCGAGCACAGAATTGTGTACGGCGAAACCTGTTCCCAGGATTATTATTATTATTATTATTATTATTATTATTATTATTATTGCCAGCCCCGTGGTGTTGGGGTAGCGCACCTGTCTCTCAACTGGAGTCCCCGGGTTCGATTCCCGGCTCCATCAGGAATTTTAATAATAATTTTATTAATGCAGCCAATGGCCATGCACTTTTCTTTTCAGGACGGGTCGGGGAAGGGATATTGGAAGGAAATCGGCCGTGGACCTATTGAAAGGAACCGTCCCGGCATTTTCCTGGTGGTGAAAATGGGAAACCACGAAAACCATTTTCAGGACGGCCGAGGTGGGGATTCGAACCCACGCTCTTCCGATACCAGCGAGGCACGAGGTAGCGCGTTAGCGCTCTCGGCCACCGCAGAAACTGACACGACGGCTGGAACGGGGTACACTCAGCCACGTATGGATAATTGAGTAGCTGTCTAAAAGTGAGGCAGTACCCCAGTCACGAAAACCAAGAATAACGGACGAGAGGACCCGATGCACTAACCACGCGTCACCCCAATATCCGCAGGTCAAATGGCTGGGCAGCGGTCACTTGGTAGGCCTAGACCCTTCATGGGCTGTAGTGCCAGGGGTTAATATTATTTCTTTCGTTATGCTCATGCATAGAGCGCAATGGTACTTAGTTGGTTTGATGACGTGTACCTTCCTCTTCTCCAAAAATCTCTTTATGAACTCACTGAGTTGCTTCTTGCGTTCTTCGGTCCTCTTTTTACCAGTCCTGCTCCTAGACTTCACCCTAATATGTGCTTATTTGCAGAGGTTCTGAAGATTTCTCGGTTCAACCCATCTCCCCTCCCTCCTGTCTCCTTCAGTCCATTTATCCTTGAATTTTTTGTATCAATTATATTGAATAATCGTTTTGTAAGTCTATTGTTGTCCATCCTAAATATGTGCCCAAAAAATTTCAAACGTCTCCTGCGTACAGTGTTTGTTATTAATACGATTATTCATATTATTCTTATTGTCGTGTGGCCTCCCGAGAGGCCGAGTGCAGATCGTTCTAGTCGACGCCCATGGGCGACCTGCGCGCCGGAATGAGAGATGAAATGAATGAATGAATGAATGAAACTGGGCAAAGATGTGGAAGGAAGTAACCGTGGCCTGTCAGAAGGTACCGTCCCAGCATTTGCCAGGAGTTGAAAATGGGAAAACCACGGAAAACCATTTCAAGGACGTCCGACGGTGGGGCTCGAACCCACGCCTACCGAGTCAGCAGAGAGCTTGGCACCATTTGCTATTGCTGCGCTTTAACGAGCGTAGGTACCTCTGCCGGATAGTATTATTATTATGGCCAAACGTGGAACCTACGCGCTTCAAAGATCTTAAGACCTTAACACCAGGCTAATTCAGTATCCATAAGACAAGTGAGTCTGCCCCTCGCGATCAGCCGTCCTTTTCGTTTTCTTCCATTTTCAAATCCAGGTATATGCTGGGACGGTACCTTCTGATATGTTAAGGCCGCTTATTCATTCATTCATTTTTTTTATTTAGTCGATTTACCCTCTAGGTTGGTGGTTCCCACGGACTCAGCGAGGGAACTCACCACTACCGCCTCTATGGGCAGTGTCCTGGAGCTTGGAACATCTAGTCGGAGGGGATACAACTGGTGAGGTGTGATCAGCACCTCGCCCAGGCGGCCTCACCTGCAAAACGAACAGGGGCCTCATGAGGGAAGGGGGGAGGGGAAGATTAGGATGGATAGGCAAGGAAGGGGGAAGGAGGCGGCCGTGGCCTTGAAGTAGGAACCATCCCGGCATTTGCCCGAAGACGAAGTGGGAAACCACGGAAAACCACTTCGAGGATGGCTGAGGTGGGAATCGAACCCCCTCTACTCATTTGGGCCACCCGGGGCTGAGTAGACCCCGTTCCAGTCCTCATACCACTTTTCAAATTTCGTGGCAGAGCCGGGAATCGAACCCAGGACCTCCGGGGCGGCAGCTAACCATGCTGACCGCTACGCTAGGGAGGCGACTTCATTCATTCATTCATTCATTTGAAAATTCAGAAGTCCGTCTCGTTGCTGTCACCGTGGAGGCCCGGGTTCGATTCCCAGCTCTACCAAGAAATTTGACTCTGGTCTAAGGGCTGGATCGGGGACTTCTCAGCCTCATGAGGCGAAACTGAGAAGAGGAGGGTTCGATTCCAATCTCAGCCATCCTAGAAGTGATTTCCCACTTCTATTCCAGGCAAATGCTGGGATGGTTCCTAAATTAAGGTCAAGGCCGCCTCCTTCCCATTCCTCACTGAATTTCAAATGAACATATTGCTACAGACACGAAAATAACACAGACAAATTCTACACACACCCAAGTACACGGAGATAAATGACCACGATGTCGCCAATCCCCTAAATGAATATTAACAACACCACTTTCTTTCTTAATTCGCATTGACTTAAAATAACTTAGTTTATTCACAAAGAATAATCATTATGGGGTTTAAAGCCATTTAACAGTGTTGCCTTAGTAATCGAAATTTAATGGTTTTCAGTCGGTCAACATAATTGTACCCAATTGTGTTGGATTGTTCACTAATTCTGAAAAAAATGTACCTAAGATAAATAAATGTATTATTTATTTATTAATCTCATGTAGGCCTAATTTTTTTCAGGATTAGGGAACAACCCATCACAATTGGGTACAGTTATGTTGACAGACTGAAAAACATTAAATCAATAATAATAATAGAATAATAATAATGTTATTGGTTTTACGTTCCTTTCAACTACACTGGCTTTTAGAGACGCCGGGGTGCCAGAATTTCGCCCCGAAGGGGATCTTTAACGTGCCAGTAAATCTACGGACACGGCTCCCTCGCATTTGCGCACCCTCAAATGCCAGCTGACTGCGCCAGGATACGAACCTGCAACCTTAGGCTCAGCAAGCGAGAACGTTACCCCTGAGCCACGCAGCCAGCCAAACATTAAATCAATCAAAGGGGCAGACAAATAACAATGATTAATCTTCGTAAAAAAAAGTGCGTTCATTAATTAATTCAAAAGAAAGCTTGTAGTTTTTCGTGATCGTTAGTCTGGCGAACATGAGCCACGGGGTTTCCATTTTTAAGTGAAATCCGAACCACCGGACGTGGTATTTCACTTCGAAAATTTGCCATGTATTGACCGGGAATCGAACCCGATCTTCCTTGGTGTGAGACTAGCAGCATGACCACTGCACCAGCACGCTCCCATATCATTCACTCATTTTGTTATTTATTCATTGAGGGGCTTTGCGAAAACATGGTCATGTAGCCCCGTGTGTTTGGGTGGGTGTGGTATCTGTCTGATAACGTGTGTTATTGTGATGTCTGTACTAGTGTGTGTTTCTGTAACTGCGGTTAGGATTTAGGTAGGAGGCAGCCGTGGCTTAAATGCATTTGGGGGGTGGGGGTGGTACGGTAGAAAATCACATCCAGGAGGGACTGAGGTGGAAGTAGAACCCACCACTTCTAAGTTCTGATTCACGAGGCTAAGGGTACCGCGTCTCAGTCCTCAACACAGATTTGAATTTCTTGGCAGAATCGGGACGCACCGTTTGTTGTTGTGGCTTATTTTAGGGGCTTTGCGACATCGTGGTCACGTAGTCTCGTGTACTTGGGTGAGTGTGTTCGAGTTTTCAGTCTTTTGACTTGTTTGATGCAGCAGTCCATGCCTCCCTGTCCTGAGCAAATCGTATCATCTCTACATAATTACCACAACCTACATCCGACGCAATCTGTTTAACATATTCTAACCTTGGTCTACCCATACAGTTCTTGTTCTTCGCCCTTCCTTCCATAAATAAGCTTGCTATTCCTGGGTGACTTATTCCTACCAACCTATCTCTTCTCTTCATTAGCATTCGCCAGAAACATCTCTCCTCTCCCACTCGTCTTAATACCTCTTCATTTGTAACCCTATCTACCCATCTCACCTTCATCATTCTCCTGTAACCACATTTCAAACACTTCAATTCTCGGCTTTTCTGCTGTACCAATAGTTTCACTTCCACGGAGGGCCGCGCTCCAGACAAAGGCTTTCAAAAATGACTTCCTAATTCCTAAATCTATATTCGATGTCTATCGATTTCTTTTCTGTAGAAATGCTTTACTTGCCTGTGCTAACCTAATTTATATATCCTCTTTGCTTCGTCCATCACTGGTTGTTTTGCTTCCTAATTAACAGGCGTGTCCTACTTCCTTTTGCTTTTCACCGACCAATTTGTCGTCCATAGAGGTTTCTGATTTCTTTCGGCTTCATTCAAATATTTTGTTAAATAACCTGTGTTAGGCCTATTGTAATGGTTGAACTAGTTTGTGTATTTGTAAATTTGGGATACAATTGGGAAGGAGGTGGCCGTAGACTTAGGTTAGAAACCATCGTGGCATTTGCCTGTAGTAGAATTGGGAAACCACGGACAACCGCTTCTAGGGTGGTTGAGGTGGGAATTGAACCCACCTCTCCTTAATTTTGTCTCACAGGGCTGAGTGTACCCCGTTCCAGCCCTTTGACCAGAATTAAATTTCTTGGCAGAGCCGGGAATCAAATCCGGACCTCCAGGGAGACAGCCAAGAATGCTAGCCGCTACACAATGAGGTGGTGGGAATCGAACCGGACCAACGCAGTGTCAGCTAAGAATGCTAGAAGGTGGACTAGCAAACAGAAGAGGAGAGCGACTGATTAAAGTTTGCGAGCAGCACGAAGTGGCCATAACAAACACGTCCTTTGAAGCACTCTACCGCAGATGATAAACATTGGAAGTGTCCGCAGATAAAATAAAAATCGCTGTCAGATTGAGTCAAACGGCGCCACCATAACCAGATTTAATACATCCAAAGTTACAGTGGACCTCCTGTAGAGAGGGATCATATTCTCCAGCTAGCCATGTGACATAAACATCATGAGGATGACACACTCGCAGCTTTGCTTTACTTTTAATTATCCGTGTCCGTTCAAATTATACACAATATTTCTAAACGTTGACAGATGAAATGCTCATGTCCTCTACAGCTTACCAAACCTAAATAGTGCACAGAGATAATAATAATAACAATAATAATAATAATAATGATGATGATGATGATGATGATGATGATGATGATGATGATGATGATAAGAGAAGAAGAAGGAGGCCAGAAAATAAATCCCCTTTAAACACCAAATACGGTAAAATCGCACAAGTGTGCACTTTTAAATACCTTGGTGAAATTAACCAATCCTCAGTAGGCCTACTTAATCGAATCGCCAATGAAGACAGAATCATTAAGCTCCAGAAGGCCTACAGGCTAACGTGGACCCGTTACAACAAGAAATGCATTTCGACGAACGCCAAATTACGACATTATAAAACGGTTATTCTTCCAGAAGCAACATATGCCGCTGAAACAATAGTAACCGATGGTCATTCAAAGATTAGGGAACTGGAAAAACAGGAACGAAAAATTCTTCGGAAGATCTACGGAGCAATCAACAGAAACGGCATTAGGATGAAGAGACCTAGTACAGAACTCTATTAAATGACCAATACGATAACAGATGATATTAGAAAACGAAGAGCCAAATTTTACACTCGCATCCACGGGATGGCCACTTCCAGATTGCCAAAGAAACTACTTGGTATCATAACACAGAGTAAATGCGGCACAAAATGGCTTAAAGAGGTACAGAGAGACTTACAAGTATAAGTATAGAAAATTTCGAATACCGAACTGAGTGCCAGACGAAAATCGCGAATGTTAAGTTTGAAACAAGATCATTACGTCAACCTGGAAAAAGTGGACGGATGAGAGGAAGAGGGAGCATTCCGCGAGAATGAAGAGATTTTGGGAGGAGCGGAGGAGATACGTCTCCAAATGACATCATGTTATCAAGTTTAATCGCTCTCCTGTAGGGGAATTTTCGCTTAAATAAATAAAATAATAATAATTATTATTATTATTATTATTATCATCATCATCATAAAAACCGACAGCAGTAGCTATACTCGCTAACGTACAGCGCTAATCCATGAGGGCAGGCTATTTCCGGACCAGTAGACGTGGGTTCGAACCCCAATTTTGGCCGTCGTTAAAATTGTCATCCGTGGTTTTACCAATTTTAACTCCATGTAAATACTGGGACAGTGCCTTCCAAAAGACCACGGTCGCTTTCTTCCATCCTCTTGCCCAGTTTCATTCATCTTCATTATTTTCTATATTTCATTAGGTCCTCTCTTGAGGTTCGCGTCAGGAAGGGCTGGTGGTAAAAAGAAAACAACACATAGATTTTCGACGTAACTTAAACCTGACCACGTTGAAAACGGGAATATTAAGGGGTAGACGTACAAAAATAATATTATTACTATTAATGATATTAATTTAAAAAAATACGAGCCTTACAGTAGTCGCATATGATGTGTAACATCTGACATAGAAGAAACCTCACGTGAAATTGTTGATACACCGGTATTATATAGTATTATTGGCACAAATATTAATCTATTGTAAAAGGGAGTGTTTTACAGATATTGTAGTTTATAATACGGAACTCATTTTATTAGATGATTTGTAGCTTCCACCAGCACTAGCCTAAATAAAGAATACGTTATGGATCAACTAGATTAATAGACGCGACACCGCTCATAACCTTAAATTCCTTATAAACAGGTCCTCTTGATTCACAGACCAACACGTAATTCCATATGGATTCTGTTAAAATGAGTCATGTTGATATGATAAATATCGTTTAGAATGATAATCTGGTAGCAAAAATATCTACCCCGTCCGGGATCCGAACCCAAGATCTCTAGATTCACAGTCATAAGCACTAACCCCACGGCTATTTCGACTACGCAAATTTTGTGCATTACGGAATTAAGTTTCATTTATCTTTTGCTTGTTTCGATATTGTTCCTGCGTGAAATTGAGTTTAAAATGCCTTATGAATAGGCCCTCTTGTGAGTAAAGAGAATGTATTCAGTAATAGTTCATGAAGGCTTGCTCAATTCTCGTATAACCACAACGATTATATTATATTGATGACTGCATTACCGTTATGTGGGTTAATATTTGAATAGCCATTGTGCAGAAACATAATGCCGGCAATGCCGACTACTTACAAGGCATTTTACCATTTAAATACTGATACGAAGACTTCGAACGTGTACCATGTCATTTGTTTCAATCACTTGACACCAGAGTTCGCATGAGCGTTTTCCGTTCAGTATACGGGGCTACATGACCGCGTTGTCGCAGCCCCTAAACTTAAGAACCAACCTCCGTTCAGTATGTCATATACATTCCACATGGCCGAGAGTACGTCATGGTATCAACTTCCGACACCGCGCGTTCATTGTTTCTCGTATCACTGCCAGCTGGGTCTTACCACTGCCCGCTGGGTCGATCGATCGAGCGGGCAGTGCATACTTCCGCTTTCCACCACTGCCAGCTAGTACACTTCCGTTCGATTGATCGAGCGGGCAGTGCATACTTCCGTTTTCCACCACTGCCTGCTAGTACACTTCCGTTCGATCGATCGAGTGGGCAGTGCATACTTCCGTTCAATCCACCACTGCCAGCTCGATCGTTCCGATCCACTTCCGTCCCCAATTTTCAAAATCACTCCCACAAAACTATCCAGCAACTGAGCGGAAAGATATTACTCATCAAAAATGTTTTTAATAATTAATATAATATATAATAATAATAGTAATAATAATAATTATAATAATAATAATAATAATAATAGTAATAATAAATGGCAAGAGGTCTCCAGAGAGACCTGGTACAAGTCTTTCGCTTTAACACCTATAGGTTACAATACCAAAACCCAGCCACGAATCGAACCCGGGTTTCAGAGGTGACAACCAAGAATGTTAGCCACTACGATCAGTATGGTATCCGAAGAAAATAATGACAACAGCGTTCGTAAACAAGCGTTCCAAAATAAAAGGCACCTACTAGTCAACCTGCACAATAGCTTAGAAATACACAAGCCCTTCGTAAAACTTCTTATTCGATCTAGCTTCTGTATGTAAGTGAAAATAAGACATTTACTACGCAAGAAAATGAAACACTTGAAGTATTTATAAAGTGGATTTGGAGAACTAGTTGGACTGAAATGAAGAGCATTTTGTAAGTACTGAGAGGGAGGCGTAAAGAAATCCTTATCGCCCAAGTTTAAAAACGCCAGACGCAGTTAAATGGTCATATTCTGCAACACGATGATGACTTCCTTTGTAACGTTTTTGAGGGATTAACTGCAATAAAGAGAGGAACGACCACCCCATGGTATAGTGGGCTATCATTCTTGGCCGTCACAGGTACAATTCCCGAACTTACAAAGAAATATAATTCTGGTCTGAAACTGAAACGAGGTACACTAAGCCAGGTACACTAAACCTCGTGGGAAGAAAATAAATGAGAAGACATGGCTGTGATTTCCATTTCAGTAACCCTAGAAGTTGTTTTCCCTGGTTTCCCACGTCTACTTCAGGCAAATACCGGAATTTTACATAACTTAAGCCACGGCTGCATCTTACCCAACCATAGCTCAAGAGACACACAATTACACACACAAGTATCATCACCGTAATCATACAGTCTATCAGACATTTTCCACATTATACGGGGCTGAAATGACCACGATGTTACAATCTCTAAACTTTACCAACAACATCAGCAACAAAGAAAGAAATATGGCTACCGAGAGTGACGTAACATCAAGACTCAACTTAAAGAACTGCAAGTCCAGCTAAATTTAGGAGAATAGTCCAAGACACTGACGAAGCCTGGCCCTTATAGGGAGAGCCTTGCACCGATGGGGATACCCGCGGATAAACCCGCTAATATCCACAAAAATTTTCACCTTGCGGATCTAGTTTGTATGACTGTGCGGATAGCGGATAAGCTGCGGATAATGTTTAGAGTAAATTTGTGGATAGTTTTTATAATACAATGTTGAACTGGATTTTTTAAAATAATTTTAGTTTTTAGTAAACGTTTCTTGTTATTTCCCTATTTGCTTTCACTTGGATTATTCGAGAATAATAGAGAAGTGAGAGAAGCCAGTCATAGAAATGCCCTCAATAAGTGTTGAGTTCTTCCAAAAAAAATATGTATACCTGCGCTTTCCTGCGTGCGTATATCCGACGATTAAGTATGTGCTATAATTAGCCACTTGCTGTTTCACTTGCCGTTACTCAGAGGGACAAACCTCAGTCAACATTGTCTTGCGATTCACACAACCTAAGGGAATGAATTTTTCCTTATATGTCTAAATGTGATGCTTTAATACTTTATCTATTAATTTAAAAATAAAAATATTATTGTAATGTCAGCGGATTTGGATAACAAACGTGCGGATACGGATAAAAGTCGTGCGGTTGCGGGGCGGATGCGGATAACGTTTTGTTTCTCCATGCAGGGCTCAACTTATAGGTTGCATTATAAGTCTCTACAAGACCACACTCATGACGGAAAGAGCTTTGGATATTGATATCAAAAGATTCTCTCCTCGGGCGTATTCTCTCACTATCTGCTTTTCATCCGAAAAATTATTTTCATTCATTTTTATTTGAGACTGTTTGCCGGCCCCGTGGTGATGGGATAGCACCCCTGCCTCTCACCCAGAGGTCCTGGGTTCAATTTCCGGCTCCATCAGGGATTTTAGAAACTGACGTGAGGGCTGTAACGTGGTGCACACAGCCTCGTGAGGACAATTGAGTAGCTGATTGTCAGTCAGGCAGCGCCCCGGTCACGAAGATCAAGATTAACGGCCGAGGGGACCCGACTTTCTGATCACGCGACACCCCATAATCTGCAGGCTAAATGGCTCGGCAGCGGTTGCTTGGTATACCTAGGCCCTTCTTGGGCTGTAGTACCTCGGGGTTTGGTTTGGTTTACATGTTTTGGCTGTCAAGTCAGCAAGCCTCTATTTACCTCCTACTAGCAGTAGGCACAGCGGCTTCATTTCATTCTATTCCACTGACCTTCAAATCGCCTCCAGGTCTACCTCTGCTTCTCTTACCCTTATAGCTGAGTTAATTAACCTCTTTGGTGCTTTCTTTCTGTCGTGTGGCCTCCTGAAAGGCCGAGTGCAGGTCTTTCTACTCAACGCCCGTGGGCGACCTGCGTGTCGGGATGAGAGATGGAATGGATGAAGATGAATGAAACTAGGCAAGGATGTGGAAGGAAGCGGCCGTGGCCTGTCAGAAGGTACCGTCCCAGCATTTGCCTGGTGTTGAAAATGGGGAAACCACGGAAAACCATTCCAAGGACGGCCGATGGTGGGGCTCGAACCCACGCGTCTCCAAGTCGGCAGAGAGCTTGGCCCCATGAACTAACGCTGCACTTTAGCCAGCGTAGCCACTGCTGTCGGTACCTCTCTGGTAATCTCATCACACGATCCCACCATCTGAGGCGTCCCTACAAACAGCCTCATCTAACGTGTTCATTTCTAACTTGGCCTTTATCTCTTCATTAAGAGTACCATCCTGCCATTGCTCCCATGTATTTGTCCCAGGAATCATTCGTGCTACCATCATATCAATTACAGTACCTATTCATTTTCCCTCGATGTGACTACAGACTAAAACGAGGGAAATATAATATAGTTCAGTATCGTTTGCGAGATATACATGCAGTGCATTAGTACCATACGGGATGCAAGCAGAGAAATATCAACCTTCCCGACAACACGCGTTAATTGGGCTGCATAAAACAATATTATTAAGGCCAGCTGATTTATCCGGTGTATTGTATATATTTTTATGTTTGACCCTGGCGAAATGTAAATATTATATGTCAGAAAACTGTATCATAATGAGGGTCATTATAGTACTATTCTTCATTATGAAACAGTTTCTCCAGCCAATCAGAGCTCATTCATTGACCAATTAGGTAAGGATAGCTTCGCGCATGTGCTCAAAATCCAACATGTTGGACATGAATTACATGACTTGAAAGTTCAAATTGGATATCGGATCAACCATTGTAATTACAATCCCAAACACAAAGACAAGTTCAGCACGAACCTTTACGGTAACAATAAAATACTATGAAATATGCAAGAAATTTATGAATCTACGTCCAGAAGTTAGCAACACAGCATCCTTCTACATAAATATGACATGGAAAGTGCACCATCCCATATGTTCGCGTTAATAAACTGGCGAATATGAGACAAGAAATAGCACTGTACCTTATTATCCCCAACTGCAATTTCTACACAGCGCATTGCTTTCAAACGACTTTGGTGACAATATTAGTGAATGCTAGTTCTGATCGGCACTAGACATCATGCAGTCTGTAAACAATAGCATTGCCAAGCAAAGTAAATGGTCTCTGCTTTCGAAATTCTTTGACCCACGCATGTGCTCTGTTCAGTCAGCAAACCACCCAGCGCACTCTGTTCACTGACTGAAGTTACTGAATCCCCCAGATATTTATGAATATTTATGTTAAAACATATAATAAAGTTATAATTATCGTCGAACATAAACAGTCGTATGCACCTCGCCTATAATGGTAATTAAGACACTCGTATGAAAATTATGAAACTCGCTTCGCTCGTTTTATAAATATATTCTTGTCTTGATTATTGCCATTATAGGCTCGTTGCATAATTTACTATTTCAGTACTATAGATCCCTTTCGGGACACTTACACCAATCATAAAAAATAGAATTCAAAAGGGAGAGAATTACTCGGAGCAGGTAAGAATTGCACACTGATTTCATAAATATCGACAATTTCTTTATAAAGTAATGTTTAAACAAATAAACAAGATGATAGACCCTGCCAGAATTGTGTCGCGTTGAGCCCGCATAAAAGTAAATCTGAGTCCAAACACACCCAGCCCTTGCCAGACTTGTGTAGCGTTGAGCCCTAATGCTTTGCGAGGCCAATGAAAAACGATAATCATGTTGAACTGCGAGACTTCCTGCACGAGTCCCCTAGTGTATATGTCAATACAATCAACTGAGCCCGATATTCGCTCATGTCTTCGATATTTCTTCCTGAGCATGCTTATTCTTTGAGTTCACATGTGTAGAAATCACACTCTGAAGCTTCCTCATACTTTTGATGCTAATTTGACTTCGCCGAGGACAGCTTACTTATTTCCTGGAGATATTTTATACTCAATTCTTCTTCAGCATATCTCAGGAGTTTAATCAAGTAATTCTGCATTATTTACCAATTTACTGTGCCTTGTATTTGCTAAATCACATAATAGGTAAAGGTAATTACACCGCGGACATGCGGAGTTCATGGAAGTGAACATTCAACGACTTATAATTTCATTGGGACCCGGGGAGGAGTTCCTGTACTCGACACACCGTACTGAGAGTCCACTCAGACTGGACGTGTTTTCTATTTGTCCGTCTAATAGACGATGACCACGCTTTGTGCTGAGTAGCACCTGTGAACTGTATCAACAGCCATCAGGCTGATACCGTGAATATTACGAGTGATTTGTACAACCTACAGCCACATCAGGCTGGTGTAATTGTATTCTTCAACAAAAGGTGAAATTATTGTGATAAACTGTTTTTTTTTTCCTTGAAACACCACTTGGAGGACTGGTGAATTTCGACCACGCTGTGTAAAGCAAGTGTGGCGTGCTTATTAAATATTTGAGCAACGTCGAATCATATTAATTCAGTGAATTGTGCTTAATAATTGATCACCGGCAAGATTATGCACGTATTATAATTCTTTATGATGGCCGTGTTCATGTACGATTTTTGTGTTGGTTAGAAACAGTATTAGAATATGTGAAATAGATATCACCCGAATATCTCAACTTCAGTGGCAGGAATAAGGCGAATTTTGAAACACCTGCACCAGTGTAGAAGCAGTATTGTATTTTGTACAGTTATACTTTGTAAATTCTGAGAAACTACGATTTTCATCGAAATGATGCGTGAGACGAGCCACGTGTTCGACATTCTTCGACTTTTACACGTGATGTTCCGCATGGAGTAGACCAGCATTATGGGGGAAACGCATCTGAAATAACTGCCATGTAGGAGAGGAAAATCCAGGAGGATTGCCATGGATGACCCGTACCATGAGAGCCAGGAACGTGAGGAGCACAGGCCTGGGTTTCCGACCTTGCTTTTGGAGCCTGTGGAACACTCCAAGGGATTGGAAGTTTATTACCCCTCTCATACTGGAAAAAGGGAGATGAACTACACGATTATGTAACCGTGAGTCCTGTATTTCTCTTTGTACAAGATTTGTCCAGGTAGATCTAAGCTATGAGTATTATTTTAGCCGAAACTATAGCGACCACACAGGCAGGGCTATCTTTAAAACATGTATCTTAATTCTGGTAAATGGGACAATCTATCGTTGGCCACCCTATACCGTGATCTACACGGGGGTGCACATGTACATTTGAGTCTTTCCAGTATATTGATTTACCAGCCATGTAAGGGCTGAGTTTGTATCCGGTAAAGGACACCGTGAACAAGAAGATGTGAACTTCTTAAATATTTAGGGAACGCCCTATAGTAGGCCCCTCATTTTTGGTTTGAAACAATTTATTAGCGTATCAGTTGACAGTCGAGAGCTACTGTTATATTTTGTACTGTTTATTAAACGTTTGTGGGTATTCCTTTACCACACTAGTTTCAAGCAGGAACGAAATCAAGTCTTGTAGGACTGACCTGGACATGAAGCCAAGGCAAGAATCGTATCATTTGGACCAACACCGTAGAGGTTAGGTGTTGTTATTTGTTTTGAGAAGTGCCAAGCTAAGTGCACATAACCACCAAGTTCAGAATAGAAGGGAGGCACTGACATCTCTTTCAATGTCAAAGCAGTTAAGCTGCAAGTTGTACAGTCTGTAATTTAAGTGTCATTGGTATTTTGATAACGTTATATATTTGGACAGGGTAAAACATCGTGATGGACACTACTACGGAAGTAATGAACAATATTGAAGGTATCTGCGGAACACAATAGGAATTTTAGCATGTGTTTCCGTCAGATGAAAAGTGCATAGTTTACTAAATGTAATGTGGGCAAGAGCCGCGCCACACACAGTGATGAGTAGCAAGTGAGTTGATATGCTAGGAATCGAGCTAGCGGATGAACAGGTTTCTACCCAGAATTCAATGGGAGACGACCGTATGGATTATTGTATTAGACTTCTGACGTCACGAACACATGTGGAATGTGAACGTCAATGTTACGAGTATTTAACTTGGCTTTGGTGACAGCTATTGTGAGCTGTAAACATATGTTTTGTACCGCTAACCGATGCGAGGTAATGCCCATTGTTGGAATTTCTTATTATTAGCTGATGACGTGGATCATCTAGCGAGTTGTAATATAGGTTTATTATTCGATGTAAATTGACCCAGTTTTATGTGTAAGGCTAGCCAACTCATGTTATTGTTGTGTCTCAGACACAGATTTTGTAAGGATGTCCCCTTTTGTTATTGGTGAATCCCGGCGAGATTGAGCCAGCAGGCCAAGTCGACCGATGTTATATGCGTGCTAATTGTGTAAGACGCGCCATAGTGTTATTGTACTCGAGCCATTGTTAGCTCAGAGTGTTGTTGTTGACTCTTGAAAACAGATGTTTCGAGTGTATCTCTGAGGAGATTACCTGCAGCCTTCGACTGGAATCTTAACTAAACCAACTAAATCTTTAGATAAACTTGAATTATAGTCTAAATCACATGTCTCACTTTCCTATAACAACGTGATAAATAATTTATTATTTTCAGCTTAATAACTTTGGAACCATTTGCTTGTTTATAACTTCGACACCATTGTTCCTATGTAATTTCCCTGTGGGAGGTGATATTTAACTGAGCTGACACTATAACGTAAGTCGTAGTGATGGCTACGCGATTGCCAGCATAACTCACATTCTTGAGATGACGATTGGGAGCAAAGAACTTCTCAATTCACGGAGGTAGGCTTGTGTCTGTGTGTTTATTGACTTATTTCCTAGTGTATTTTCCTATATTGTGCCCTGTCAGTTGTAAGAGTGTATTCTTATGTAATTTTTTTGATAGTCTGCGGTCTGCTATCACTAGCTCTTGCTGTAATGTTTTGGTTACGACGCGTCTCGTCATAACATTTTCTTTCATGTCTGGATTTAGATAGAACTTAAATGTAATTGTGAATGTGGACGTGGTACCTTCCTAACTTAGGGATTGGTTTGCTCAGCTTTTAAATGTAAAGTTTACCGAGTCATTTGCTTGTAACTTGCTGCGCGTTAGTTCCGTTTGTGCCACGAGCATAGATTTGTTGTTGCTTTCTTTTCTTTGTAACAAGGACTTTCGCGAGGGTCGTTAACGTCATCTTTAGGTTTTTGACTCAATTATGTAACTGGGTTTGCGGACTAGCCGATTTTGACCCTCCGAAGCAAGATAGGGGTCACATTATTGAATAAAACGTTCACGAAATTTTACTTAAAACTGGATCTCTTTATTTATTTAGTTTGTGTTTCTGCGGGTGTATTTCTTTGGTGAGTCTTTGACATATTACGTGCAAATGGACCAGATCTCTGGGACCAAGACTCTCGTGCTACACTTTCCCTTTGAGAAATGCATCCGATCCTCTCAGGTCTTGGGTTCGAAGGACGGGGTCGTTCGACATACTGTTTTTTCGGCGGATGGTACCCTAATAACCTCCTCTGATGGGCTCACAACATATCTTAATATATCATTTCAGTACAACAGATCCCAACAAATGAATACCGTAATGAAAAGCATTTGATGCGGCAACATTGACCCCCACAATCGAGCGTAGGGTGGGCTATCTTCTCAGGGAAGTGTTTTCTGACTCAGGCTGCTTCAATTGTAAGCCGATGATATGTTCACTCCAGTTTAGTGGAGCCGTTTTCCTACCTCTTTCCCGATATTCCTAAATTCCACGAAACACAATTCTTGTTGTAGGAAAGTAAATGATAATTTCTAATTGATTATAGCTTAAATGGTAGAAAAAATATGCATGCCAAACTTTGCTTTTGTGAGCAGGGCATTGATATTTGTGACATTAACGTATTTTCATTTATTTTGCCTCTTCTTTTAATCATAACTAGCAAAGACTCGAAGAAAGAGAAAGATTATGTTGAATGCAATTAAATTGCATGGAACATAGTAAAATAAATAAAAGCATATATTTAGAAATGTGTTGCTTTTCCACATGAGCAAAGCAAAGTTTATGGAACTTAATGGCTATTTTCCATGCTTTTGAGGCATAAGCAATCAGGAAATAACACTTTCAACACAAGGACAAACAAAAGGTTAAGAGTTGTCACACAGTTTAATTGGCGCCAGTGGCGTGCATTGGGAGCCCCGCTTCCGTGCCAAAAATGCCCTTTTTGTTCGTATATTTTCTATTAGTTATTACCACATTTTCTTTTGTTTGCGCGCTCAGTTTTCCTCTCGTCTGGGATGTGAAGCTTTGCTTTCCTTGCGCTAGAGGTTACACAGTGAGTGAAGGTATTTCTTGTACTCCTACAACTCCCACACCCGCACAGCACTGCCTTCAAGTCAAACTGAAGCATACATCACCTCGTTTCAAAGAACTCCTAGTTACTTTCGTCTCTAACAGATATCAGCAGGCAAAGTCTGAGGGCGAGAACGACACTGAGTAGAGGTTGAGGAAACTTTCACTTGGAACCCCACGAATAGGTCACTCTGGACAGCATAGAGTTGAACATATTATGATAAAATAGCATCTATATATTGTCCCCGTTAACTGGCAGTGAATTGGATGACCCGGCGAAAACATCGAAATTCATGCCGATAACACAAGAAATATATCAGATAAAGAACAAAAATGATTGAGGTCTGGGTTGAATATAAAAAATATGCCGGTGGATACGAGAACTCAAGTAGTCTCAGGAGTGGTTAACAGGATATAGGTGTAACAGGTTCAATCAACCCAGTCCAAAACCTAAATCAAAGCAATAGCACAACAGAAATCAGAAGATAAGCACAAATAATAAGATAAAATAGGCGTCCATTTATTGACAACAAATATAGAAAAACCCCAAAAAGCTACCTTGCCTCGGAGATTCGATCTAAATGAAAGCTTGATGTGGACCGATGGAAAAGAAAAGTATTTCGAGTCCAAATAAACATAATTAAATTTTAAAGGGTCAACGAATCTCCTTGGTCCTATCCTTAGATATAAATACAATTAGGAGATGCTCGAAGAAAATTAAGTAAAATAAAAAAATATTAGATTTAGTCACATTTGACTATCAATATCAACTAACCACGCTAAATGTCCATCAGGTAGTGTTCTAGATTAGTAATATATTCACTCACTTGAGTTTATAATGAAAGAAAGTTAAATAAATAGCTTGCCTAAAAATAATAGTATTGATCTCCGTTCTAACTAATGAGAGGAAAAAAAAGTCTTATATCCACCAATTATTAATTACAATAATTGCTGTAGCAATATAGGTCCTACTTGACCACTCAATTAAAGTTGCAATCAATATTTATATTTATCGTACAACGTTATTTCAGAGTCTCATTACTCAAACTATTTCAAGCAAACGTGCACCCATTATCCCACATTTATGCAAAAGTCAAAGTCATGGCCGATCATTATATCACAACTAAAAGTTCCCATCATTCCAAACTCGATGGTATGCTTGCAGCGCATTTCACTCTATCAATTACATAGTGATTAGAATATTGCCTGCTTACTTCCGTGAATACTGAATTCACCACCATCCGACTGCACTTTGCATAGTCATGCTTATTTAGAATGATATTACACTACTAATTATTATTACATTTTTTTATTCACAAAGGGTTTCATCATGATTAATTCTCAGAATATTGCCATAAGACGTCCACAGAACATGTGAACTATCATCTTAAATTTATTTTATTACATTCCATTCAATTCTCCCCTTTTTTAATTATAAACAACTACACCAACTAATCTTCTTTTTTGTGTAGATAAACTCATTATTATCTTTTAATTATCATGACTTTTCTTTTCATCACCTAACTAGTGTGCATAAATTATCTAATGCAGGCAGGACCTGTAGCAATGTCAAATGGATGAGTGTCTAGGCATAATTACGAGCACGCTTTTAATAATCAACGTCTCAATATCAATGAATGTGGACGAAGAAAAATGGGAATATTTAAAGTTATAATCCTTCAGAGTTCACATAATTATATTCACCAATGCTGAAGTCAAAATATAAAAAAATAAGAATTCCACCCTAGCTCTCGACAGCTGGTCCACCACCTTACTTTATTCCATCATAAATTCAGTTGAGTTTCCATGTCGTATTTCCAATCTTATCATCGTAGAAAAAATAATCTTATTATTCAGAAGTAGTGATGGACTTACAAAAATCCCCAAAAGAAAATATTAACTGGTTCATGGAGCCAAGCATGGAAGGTTGTTCCTTGCCACGTGTGACAACTCTACAATGTGAATCACTTCCTCATATAATTTCCTAATAGACGAAGAATAAATGTGGCCATTAATAATAATAATAACACAAAAAATGATCAGCAAATAATTAATAATTAGTTCAACTCCATGGCATCTGGTACTACTGAATAGTCCAACCACTCACAACTACAAATTGAAGTAATGTGTTAGCTCACCAACTGGCCGAAATAAGAAAATATGGTACAAGCCTAGAATGCCCATAGAATGCGGGACCTCTGGAATCAATGAAGTCTGCTCCATCTTCATCCAGGACATCTTCTTCCCATTCGAGAACCGGCAGGATTCCATCTTCCTCCATCTTCTTCCTCACCTCCTCCAGGAATCGAAACTGAGACCTTCCGGATTCATGGTGGCTGTGTCCTCCGACTCCCACGGTGTGATTATGTAATGGCAACATCATGGCCTCACCTTGATGTAGATGTCACTCCGTCCAGTCCCCTCACGTATGAGCTTAGTGCCACATATTTTCACTGAATAGTTCAATTTCCAAATTCTTCATCGACACTTCAACAGCACAGGTTATAAAATGTCCTCGTTCCATTCTGGAAATCATAATTTCCTGCTCCACGAACAATGTAGACACCGGCTTTATGTAAGCAGTAATTTAACAGCATTCACAGCTGTTCATAAACTGCGTGTGTATTATTGAAATATCAATTGCATCTACAAGTCCTCAGTCGGACGTCCGGTCTGAACCTTGGCAGCGACCGGTTCGCTGCGCTTTGCTTCGTTGAGAGTGACGTATTCGAGTGTCTAACTTTCAAGTCTTTTCAAGTACAGTTAAAATGGCAACCAACAGCATTAGGAAAAGCACGATAAAATGTGCTTTCCCCGACAAGGCCAATAAACCAAGCCCTGCAGAAATACATGAGTGGGTTCAGTACACCCTAAAACTCAACGTGGACCAATTAGAAGCCATTCAACTCGACAATCTGGAAACTGCTGTTTTCATCAAGTTCACCAGCAAACTACTGATGGAGAAGGTCCTCAACAGTACCAACGGCAAATCTCAGGTACGGAAATTTAATGGCTCTATATCTGAGGTAAATATAACTTGTGCGGATGTGGACAGCAAACTAATCCGAATTATGAACCTTCCCATTGAACTACCGAATGACCGGATAATGTCGTACTTTAGTAAGTACGGGAAGGTTCGTGAAATTAGAAACGAACGATGGTCAGCTACCTACCTATTCAATATTTTGAGTGGTATTCGGGCTATGCGGATTGAACTAAAAACTGCAATTCCACCCATTATTTCTATCGATGGCTACAAAGCACAGGTGGTGTATGATGGACAACCTCGATCATGCTTTTATTGTAATGCCACTGATCACTTTAGACAGGAATACCCAGTGAGGCGCGGTGAAACTGAAAACAAAACCGGCCCTAAGCTTCTCAGTGAAATTGTAGCCAACAAGGACAGTGACATTGCCTCGCCTGCCTTATCGGCACCTTGTTCATCTAACGTCAGTATTTCTCCAGAACAACCTGCCCCACTTGATACGTCAGCTGTAGCACAAGACACGATGGACGTGTTGACTCCTCACTCCACCGCCTCATCGCCGCAACCAGCTGGGCCATTGCCCGCCACTAGTAAACAACAACATACTCCCACATTACAACAGGAACTCCACGGGCAGCCAGCGTTGCCACCTTTGTCTGATACTAGCCAATACACCAATGGCAGTCTAGGTAGGACGGCCACTTCTCTAGTTCCTAAAACTGACCAGAAACCTGACACCAGCACTGCCAGCCCTGAAGCGGTCACAGAAGGCGTGACCTCAGGAGAAAGTGCTACCAGTCTGGAAGCCTCAAACCTGTCCCTATTTAGTTGTGAACCACCGACCGCTGGTATAAAATGGTCGGATGAAATAGAAGACGACCACTCCAGCCACATGGATACAGAAGAGACGGGGTCACGGGACCAGGGGATCATGGACAACAAGGAACTAACTCCTAAAGAACAGGCACCTTTGAAAACCTCCTCCAAAGCTAAAACAATCCGGGCGTCAAAAGAGGGAACGCACAAGCCTTATGCGGGTGTCAGGGACCCCCGACTACAAGGCGGGAAGTCGAGCGACAAGCGTTAAAGACCACCCCTTCTCCATCTTGTTTATTTTGGTAAAAAACATGTCTATCTGACGATGTTGTTGACATACACTCTAATGAAACTCAATGTAAATTGCATTCAAACTGCTAGTAAAAAGTCGCTCTTACGCAACCTCATTCGAGACCAAGATGTGGATATTGTTCTGTTGCAAGAAGTGGCTACTGAAGACCTCCTTACCATCTCTGGCTACGATAAAATAGTTAATGTCAATGAGAACAAACGTGGTACAGCCATCTACATTAAGGACCATATACCATATGCGGATCCAGTCCAGTTAGCCAACTCACGCGGACTCAGTATCCGTATTCGAGATCTTCTGATTGTCAATGTATATGCTCCCTCTGGTTCGCAGGCCAGGATACAACGCCGGCTCCTTTATACCACAGATATTCTCCCACTTCTCCGTAATCATACCGGCAATATAATACTCGGTGGGGATTTTAACGCAGTGCTATCACCCAAATACCAAAGTGGCCAATTTCAGGGCTGCCCTGCGCTATCTGCGTTAATACAAGGGCTGCGCTTAAAAGACACATGGGAACTGAAGCCGTCGGGGTCAGCCGGTTACACGTACTACTACCATAATGGTGCCTCTCGACTGGATAGAATATATGTCAGCGGGGAATTGAAAGAACACGTGAGGGAAACAGATGTATACCCGGTAGAGTTTTCAAACCATTGTGCGTATCTGTGCAAGATTCGCCAACCAGAATTTGGACCTCGCCGTGGGAGAGGATCATGGAGGTTAAATGATTCTATTCTGACACACTTGGGCATGAAAGATAGCTTTGCCACTGAATGGCATAACTGGAAACGCCACATTCCCCGGTTCCAAGATACTCTTGAGTGGTGGTTGAAGTATGCGAAACCCAGAGCTGTTAGGTTATTGAAGGCCTACAGTGCCGAGAGAATACGCCACATCCATCAGACGACAGATTTCTACTATAAATGTTTACGACAGTTATACAATGAAGACCCTACCAACCCTAATACATATCGCAGAATAAAGAAAATCCGAGCGCAGCTCCTCACGCTGCAGCGAATAGCATTGGAAGGACTCAAACTTCAAGCCCAAGATCATCAACATCTGGCATCAGAGGCACCCTCCGTTTATCATTTTATACGGGCGTGCCGCAAAGGCCGTCAGAAGTACATCAACCGCATTGCGACACCTGAGGGACAAATGGTGACTAGTCATACCTTAATCACAGAAACGGTAGAGAACTTCTTTCAGTCCTTGTACACAGACGACGCCCCAGTCCCACTTCACTGCCAGCATCCGTTCTTCGATGGTGTACGAGGAAGACTTTTGCACAGAGGACAAGAGTGCTTGGCCCAGGACATCACCGCCGAAGAAATATATACCTCCATACTCCACAGTGCGCCGAACAAGAGTCCTGGTCCTGATGTCCTGGGGAGAGCTTTCTACATGACGTTTTGGACCACCATTCGCGATGAACTTACAGCCGTAGTGAATGATGCTTGTCGTCCTGGACGAAATATCGACACCCTGAAAGATGGCCTGGTGGTATTAGTCCCAAAATTTACACAACCAACACAGCTCAGGGACTTTCGCCCACTGACGCTTTTAAACTTCGACTACAAGATCTTCACGAAATGTATGAAAACGAGACTTCAGGCCTTTATGGAGGAAGCCACATCTCGCCACCAATCGGGTGGGGGTACCAGGCAGGTGCATTGTCAACACTACATGTGCTATTCGCGATGTCATTAGTGAGTCGCTGGTCGGCAATAAGAAGAAACTGTTATTATCACTGGATTTTGACCATGCCTTTGATAGGGTAAACCATAAATACATCCTTGCGACCCTTCAAGCTATTGGCTTCGATATGCGGTTTATTGCCCTCGTGAGCAAAATTCTTCATAGTAGATCTTCAAAAGTGAATGTAAATGGGTATTTCACACGACCTCTCCTCATCCATCGTGGAGTCAGGCAAGGGTGTCCGATGTCCATGCTTCTTTTTGTTCTATCCCTGGAACCCCTTCTTTGTAATCTCCATACATCTTTCAATGGCAGGGAGATCAGTATTTTTGCATATGCGGATGATGTCACTCTTGTGGTGGATCGAACCGTTGACATGCAGCAATTGTTCACGGACCTTGATGAATACGGGAGATATTCTGGTGCGCGGCTGAACCGACGAAAAACAAAGGCGATGTGGATTGGGAATTTGGACCGAGTCCAAGGGGTTCTCCCGGCGTGGGTAACGATCGCCTCAGAACTCAAAATATTGTGCATATCTTTCTTGAACAGTGTACACCAAATGATTAAAAAGAACTGGGACGTTGCCCTACATTCTGTGCGTGGTGCCTTGCAACAAGTGCGGTACCGCCCCTTCCTCTTACACCAACGAACAATGTACGTGAATATGTTCAGCTTAAGTAAAATATGGTATCTCAGTCAAATTCTTCCTATGCCAAGAATGGTGGGTACACGTATTATTTCCGCCGTCGGATGGTTTATTTGGCAAGGAGCTCTATTACGTCTTTCCCGCAGCACATTAACATTGCATAAATCCCAGGGAGGTCTGGGACTTATCGACGTTGAAAAGAAAGCTAGAACTTTATTCCTCAAACGACACCTTCAACTGCTTACAGGCTTCGGGACCGATGAGTCACATAACTTCCTACGGAGATGGTGTAGTCCCCATGACTGCTCGAACCCACCAGCTTATTATGATATCAATCATCATGCTCCTCATGTCCGGTATCTGAGAGTTGAATTAAGCTACGTGCCACAATACGTCATCAGGTCTATCTCAACGAAAAAGCTGTATCGTTCTATCATGGCACAACAGTATGTTGCCCCCAGAATTATGCAATCCGCATTGATCGTTAACTGGAATCTAGTCTGGAGGAATGTCTCCAATCGCATTCTTCCCAGCGCAGCGAAGGAAAGTTGGTATAAAGTAATCCATGACCTTATACCAACAAACAACAGACTCCATCGCATTCACATGGTGGAGACCGCCTTATGCACTTCGTGTTCCAAGCAGGATACAATCCTGCACCGATTTACGCAGTGTGATCCGATTCGATCGACCTGGAACCGCTTCACCCTGGTCCTGAATAGTTTCTTGAACTGTTCTACTACCTACATCACTCCTGAATGGGTGATCCGCCCAACATTTAGCCTTCAACCGCCCCAACTGAACAGTGCGGTAGTGTTACTCCTCGGTTGCTATGTGCACTGTGTGCTGAAAACTACGGGGCCATATACAGAACTCGAAATGCTGTCCGAGGTAAGTGAGTGTGTCCTCACGAGCCTTCGCTGTACTACAAGAACTCGCCGGCTGGGGGACTATGCCCAGCAGCTCACCCGCATCATGTGAGTGTTTGTGTTTTGTGATAGTGATTGAACATTGAACATTAAGTAGACTAGTATAACTGTGATAAACTCATCCATATCCACGATTGTTATTCATCTACCACCTCACAATCACCCGTGAACCTTAAATATATCAAGACAATAAACAAGTTACCTTAAAAAAAATCGATGATCAGGCACACGGCGATAACATGCAGTGCTCTGGGCTGTGATTTACGCAGGGTTGCCAATCCGTGCTTATATTGGGGGTCATATGTTGGGCACAATATAGGGTGTCAACAGGAGATAGCATATTCCAGACCCACAGTAACCTTCTGTGAGTGCAAAGGCTATGCTATCATCAAAGTTGGAAGATTTTCATGCAAAAGCTTTTCAATATAAATGAATATGAAAATAGCTTTATCGACCCCCGGATTTTTTATGGCAGGCAGTTTATGTTTTAACTTGTTCTTTTATAACACTTTTAAAAGATATATCCTAAAATTGTGGAATTGCACTGCATGAACCTGTCTTCAAAAATATAATTTTACTATATAACAATTAATGACATTTGTAAATAATTAGTATAGTCTTCTCTATGTGCAGTATTGAATTGTACCGTATGACGATGAATTCAAAATATTTATTGTGGTGTTTGAAGCCATATTTTCAGTGTTGCCTTAGTAAACAAGAGTTTAGTGCTTTTCAGTCGGTCAACACGAATGTACCCAAAAGAGATGGGTTATGCCCTAATCCTGAAATAAATTACATGAGATTAATAAAACACTAGGATGACCAGTTTCGATCGTCAAGCGATCATCATCAGATCCAATACACTTAGGCTATAAAATCTATGTTTGAAATACAGGTGAAAATATTTACAATATGTACAATTATTTAGTTGCAGTATTGGTACTGCAACTGTCAGTGTATGCTAAATGCAGTATATATGTTAGGTGAAATGCTAAATGGTGATGGCTATCCGGAGATTGTACTTTAGAGAGATTATATGGTTGTAAACTATGGTTAAACTATAAAATTTTAGGCTAACTACTTATCTGATTGTCTTCCGTACTACAGCTATTCGCAGTTTCCGTGCTCACTTGAACTCGCTGTGCGGTCGACTGCGGTGGTTATCTTAACGACTGGTTTTCCCCTGCCTTCCCCCCCTGTCCCTACGTGCTGTGGGGAGTGATCGCGATGTGTTTATGTGAGGTGTTGCCAACCTAGATAAGATGTATGTTATTGAATGAGGTGGATCTACAACTATTAAAGACCGTGGATTAGTCCTCGCCACGCGTGGAGCATAACCCATTCGAACTAAGCGTTGACGGTCTTATGAGGACGTCCCGGCACCTTTAATACTGCCTCTAATATGGGCCTTGGTTTATTGCAGAAGAAAAGTACATCGTACACCTGATCCAGATAACATTTACCTATTAAAAACCCCCTAATTTCCCCCCCTTTTTTATCTAGCTTGGTCGGACCTTAAAATAATCCATCACGAATCGAAAGGCAGAGCTCTTGACATAAAGGAAGCAATCGAGATACACCTAGCCAAACGAAACAATCCCAACAATCTAAATGAACACACGTTCATGGAGAGCTCACCCCTCTTCACGCTACTAAAAAACACACCCTGTCGGAAACAAAACACAATTTAGCGACACAGCCAAGCTAGATAAAAAAGGGGGGAAATTAGGGGGTTTTTAATAGGTAAATGTTATCTGGATCAGGTGTACGATGTACTTTTCTTCTGCAATAAACCAAGGCCCATATTAGAGGCAGTATTAAAGGTGCCGGGACGTCCTCATAAGACCGTCAACGCTTAGTTCGAATGGGTTATGCTCCACGCGTGGCGAGGACTAATCCACGGTCTTTAATAGTTGTAGATCCACCTCATTCAATAACATACATCTTATCTAGGTTGGCAACACCTCACATAAACACATCGCGATCACTCCCCACAGCACGTAGGGACAGGGGGGGAAGGCAGGGAAAAACCAGTCGTTAAGATAACCACCGCAGTCGACCGCACAGCGAGTTCAAGTGAGCACGGAAACTGCGAATAGCTGTAGTACGGAAGACAATCAGATAAGTAGTTAGCCTAAAATTTTATAGTTTAACCATAGTTTACAACCATATAATCTCTCTAAAGTACAATCTCCGGATAGCCATCACCATTTAGCATTTCACCTAACATATATACTGCATTTAGCATACACTGACAGTTGCAGTACCAATACTGCAACTAAATAATTGTACATATTGTAAATATTTTCACCTGTATTTCAAACATAGATTTTATAGCCTAAGTGTATTGGATCTGATGATGATCGCTTGACGATCGAAACTGGTCATCCTAGTGTTTTATTAATCTCATGTAATTTATTTCAGGATTAGGGCATAACCCATCTCTTTTGGGTACATTCGTGTTGACCGACTGAAAAGCACTAAACTCTTGTCAAAATATTTATTTTGTAATGATGATGACATTATCATTGTTATCATGGTTGTTATAGTGGATATCCAGTTAGCTACTCTTCACTTTAATACCGTGCCCCACTAGTCTCTGTGGTCACTGAACGCCAATGATTGGCGATAAGGATTGAAGTTAAATATCCTATGAATAGTCCAGTGATCTTAACAATCACGTTATAACTCAGAAGCAGACAGGTCTCTTTAGATGGATATAAAATGGGTAAATACCTCGGGTCTCTATATTTTTTGCCTATTTTCATTTATGAAAAACATTGGCTTATGGGATCACCTTTTTGTCCGTGTGTGTGTGTGTGTGTGTGTGTGTCCAAATGAAATCTAAATGGCCGAAGTGATTTCTATGAAACTCGGTAAGTGCATACTAATACCATGTCCGACCTCGATCGCGCCTTTCAAAATGTTAATACGTTTTACCAATCCAACATGGCGGCACGCGAAATATTTCGCTGGTATTCTATATCTCCGCAATAGTAACAGATATCACCATGAAATTTCGTGCGGTGGTAAAAGATACTACTAGAAGTTTACCTATGTGACTTTCATAAACCTGTAAAGTAAAATGCGAACATGGCGGCCAAGTGAATTTAAATATTTAAATAGACTTTTCTCGTGATTTAACCATCCAAGCACACTGAAACTTGGTACAGCAAATGTTTATGCACATTTGAATGCACTGACATTTAATTTAGTTCAATTGCTTGTATAACCTTAAGATGAAGGCTGTGCAAATATTTAGAATCATGACTTTATTTCTTGTGCTCCAATCATTTGATCGAAGAGAACGTTTGAATAATGAATAATCTTCACCATATGGTACATGACTCTATGATTTACTTATATACACTCAAGAAAATGGAAATTGCAACACCCAGAAGGAGTGGTGCTACATTGCTGCAATTGAACATGCAGGACGAGTGTTTGGTTGTGATTCGATGATTACACTTTCAGGTCCCTCTGACCACAAGTTTGGACAACAATCAATACAGGATGTGCCCACCACGAGCTGCAATACATTGATGAATTCGGCGAGGCATGGAGTCAATAAGGCCCTGGATCGCTTCCTCAGGAATTGTGGCCCATGCTTGTTGCACTGCATGGGTCAGTTGTTCCAGAGTTGTGGGTGGCTGAGGACAGTTGGTCAGTTGTCGACACATCATGTCCCACACATGCTCAATAGGACTGAGATCCGGGGATCTGGCGGGCCATTCTAAGGTTGTGATGTCGTGGAGAACTTCTCTGGAGATGCGTGCAGTGTGAACCCGGGCATTGTCCTGCTGAAACATCCCATTAGGGATGTTCGCCATCATAGGGACAGCCACTGGATTGAGTACCCTATCAACGTACTGTCGAGCAGTCATAGTGCCCTCAACAAGCACTAATTGTGATTTCACATTAAAGCCAATAGCTCCCCAGACCATAATGCTTGGTGTTGGCCCTGTGTGCCTCTCGACAATAAGGTCTGGGCGGCCCCTCTCCCCAGTACGTCGGCGCACACGATTCCGGCGATCACTGCGGGCAAGACAGAAACGCGATTCATCACTAAAGTCGACCCTATGCCATTCGTCGACCCACGTCGATCGTTTTCGACACCAGGCCAGTCTTACACGTCGCTGTTGTGGGGTCAATTGAACACCATCTGCAGGGACACAGGCTCGTAAGCCAGCTGCACGCAGGCGATTACCTACTGTTTGTTGTGTAACGTGGGGTGCCACAGTTGCTCGAATTTGCGCTGCTGTTGCATGGGGTTCCATCCGGGCCATCCGAATGATGCGGCGATCCTCTCTCACAGTTGTCTGTCGCGCTGGGCCTTTGCCAGGTCTACGGGTGTGGGAACCTTCATTTGACCACTGCTGCCATACACGTTGTACCGTAGACGCCTGTCGGCCAACACGTGCAGCGACAGTCCTTAGCGATAATCCAGCCTCACACAGCCCAATTATCCGAGCCCTCTCAAACGGCGACAGTTGTTG
Organism: Meconema thalassinum; assembly: GCA_946902985.2. NCBI lineage: Eukaryota > Metazoa > Arthropoda > Insecta > Orthoptera > Tettigoniidae > Meconema > Meconema thalassinum. The sequence goes on along the minus strand of OX336389.2, from coordinate 1,063,136,024 downwards.
ATATCGTGCTCTTCCCTGTCGTCGAGGCATGTTTGACGGGGAACACTTCACTGCACAGACTGCAAGTCAACTACGCTACACCAGAGTCCGTATACTGGAGTTGATTCCTCCGCGACCAATCACGTGGGGAGACCTGTAGCAACAATCCAATGGGACTGAAACTTTGATCATTTACATACCTACATGACATCGTTCCATATCTTGAAAATCATCACAAACGACCAATGCCTTCATGGTGTTGCAATTTCCATTTGTGTCAGTGTATTACCATCCAGCATGGCGATCATCCGTAATATTTAGACGGTTCGAAATATCTACGAATCTATTACAGCAATCATATTGAAATTTTGAATGTTGATAGAGGCTATTACTCTAAGTTCACCTATGGGACTCTTAATAAAGGGGCAGACGATCTCGTAGTTCCTCCCCATAAAACAACAATAACTAACTAACTAACTAGCTCTTAATAACTTAGTGACCACAGAACTTACATTGCGGCCAAGCGAATTTTAAACAGTTAAAAGGATTTTACTCGTCATTTAATCATCCGAGCGCAGTGAAACATGGTACGGTAAATGTTCATATAAAATTCAATCTACTGGCATCCAATTAAGATCAATTGTTTTGATAATTCCAAGATGGCGGTTGTGTGTAATTTTAAAATTAAGTTTCTATTTCGTGTGTCCTAATCATGCGATCGAAGTGAAAGTTTCAATAATGAACTTACGCAATAATTTTTATCTAATGGTATATAATTCTTTGGCCTAAACAGATAACAATCCAACATGGCGACCATCCGAAATATGTTTACGATTCTCAATATATACGAATCTATTACAGAATAAAACTGAAAATTTGTATGTAGATAGAGGCTGTTAACATACATTCAGCTATGGATCATTCAATTACCTGGTGAGCACCAAACCAACATGGAGGCGACGGGAAATTTAAATATTTGAATGGATTTCTCTCGTGATTTTTCATCCGAGTGCTGTGAAACTTGGCAGGTATATCTTCATTCAAGCCTTAATATACTGACATCTAAAATAAAGGAATTTTATGAGAACTTGGCGGCTGTGCAATTTTTTGAAATCTCGTGTCCTAAGTAAGACCAGTACGATAGGCTATATGAAAGTAGGATATTTAGTTCTTCACGGAACTACTTGTTGAACATACGTAGGAGGTTGAAATATTCATACTACCGCATTGTTCCTCCATACATATTTAACACATACCTCATTAATGTCATCGTATGCATGATAGCCTTGGATTAATTAAGGTTCCATCCACCATGCAGACGCAAATTTTAAAGCAAAAACCCTGTTCTTATACCACACCGTGTGCGTTGATCCGTACGCCATTTATGTTGCTCTGGTGAGCATCAGGAGTAATACCCCACGGGTAAATTAAAATCATTGCCGAGCTGTTTGCGTTCTTAAAAATGCAATACACTCCATCCACATGCAGTGCTACTCCGAGCGTACAACAGCTTCCTCAGGCCATAGCAAACACGGGGTGATATACAGTATTTGACATTACGGAGAAATGGGATATCTACTGCACAGAGCTGACAAGATGATCCACCGAAATGCAGTGACGTGCAGGAGGTACTGGAAGTTGTTGGGGCGCTTTTGAGGGATAGACGACTTGCTATTGACCTGCGGCAAGCATTATTCATACCGATCTCCACGAAATCATTGATAAATAGTACTTATCCACGCTAAATACAGCAACCTAGTTTTACGGCTGGATTCCTTTCCAGACGCCAAACTTTTGAGGGATGAAATGAATGAAGATGAATGAAACTGGGCAAGGATGTGGAAAGAAGCGTCCGTGGCCTGTCAGAAGGTACCGTCCCAGCATTTGTCTGGAGTTGAGAATGGGCAACCACGAGAAACCATTTCAAGGACGGCCGACGGCGGGGCTCGAACGCACGTCTACCGAGTCCGCAGATACATGCCCCATGGCCTCGCGTTGCACGTTAGCAAGCGTAGCTACCCTTGTCGATCGTAATAATAATACTGCTTGTTTACCCATTGTTATAGCCGACTTCAAAGGAATCGGGGATGGGATGTGATGCGAGGCGAACCCCGTGGTGTTGGGGTAGCGCGCCTGCCAATCGCCAAGAGGCCCGGGGATCGATTCCCGGCTCCGTCGGGGATTTTAGAAACTGAATTGAGGGCTAGAACGGGGTGCACTCAGCCTCGTGAGGACAATTGAGTAGCTGTCTGACAGTGAAGCAGCGCCCCGATCACGAAAACCAAGATTAACGGCCGAGGGAACCCGATGCGCTGATCACGCGTCACCCCTATATCTGCAGGTCAAATGGCTGGGCAGCGGTCGCTCGGTAGGCCTAGACCCTTCAAGGGCTGTAGTGCCAGGGAGGGGGGGGGGGGATGTGATGCGAAGATAGTCTATGTGGGGGAGTTTTATGTCCAGACGCCCTTCATGACGCCACCCCTGTAAGAGGAGTAAATGAGAGAAGAAATTAATGAAAATCTAATATTAATAATACAAATACAGTGGTAATGTTATGGGTATGCCGTTCCTTTTAACTGCTTTGGCTCTAGAGATGTCAGTCATAATTTGGCCTTAAATGGATTCTTCAATGTGCCAGTAAATCTATCTCAGAAGCCAACCGACTGCGCCGAGTTTTAATCCCTCAAATTTGAGCACATTAGGTGATAACTTAATCAAATATGCCCCATAGCCGCATATTATTAATAATTATGAGAAGAACAGCCACCTCCCTCCAAAGCCTAGCCTCAACTTCAAATACGCACACCCAAACACACGAAGCTGCATGACCACGGTGTCGCAAATTAGCTAAATGAATCAACAACACTAGATATATTCCCTGGGGGCGAAGCAGCATGGTTGTTGGATGTGCTAGCCTTATCGTAGTTCTTCATTTAGTAAAACACTGTTATCTGTGAGAAGGTTTGAGAGAAAGAGTGTGATAATGTTAAGAGAAATGGGTCATTCCCTTCATTCCGTGGAATATTGTTCTTAATAATTTATTTTAGGAGTTTTGAAAACTTGGTCATCAGCCCCGTGTACTTGAGTGTGCATTGATTATGTCTGATAATCATTGTTATTTTGGTGATATTAACGGTAATTATTTTGGTCTAACCTTGAAGCATGTGTATTTTCCTGGAGTGTTGGAATATCTTAGGATGGCCTCACCAGCGCCGGGATTTGAACCTTCGATTTGTGGGCTTCCAGCTCCCCCTTACAGTCATGATGCGTTACATACAGGGCAAGGCTACGCTTCTCCATGGAATGACAGTCACTATCGTTGGGACTTGGCACTCAAACATCATATATATTATTTCAGAAGTATGGATCCCTCCTGCGGTACTCACAAGCGACCGATCGTGACAAATGAGCATTCAAATGAAAGAGAATAGACATTAGCAGTGATTAATTGCACTCTAATTTCATAAATATGTATAATTTCTTTAAAACATTACTCTAAAAATGTACGAAGTGTGCGATTTGCAGATACTGTTGCTGTAGGAAAATACGCTCCATAATTGCTGTCCACTTCACATTTTGGCCGCTGTGATGCCTTTTTCATGTCATTTTAACATTCTGAGGTCTTTCCTTTATCATTTTGCATCGATTTCAGAAGCAGTAAATAAAAGGAATGAGTCCCGGTACTCAATTCGTATAGTTTCATAAATATCGAAGAACCGGTGAGTGTTATGATCCAATTTTCAGCGATTGCCTTCTTAAGTTAGGGAACGTAGAAGTTGGAATTCTAACTGAAATGTAATTAGTGTTCTATAATCATTTGGTTGAAATAAAAATATAACAACCTTTCTCCTTAAGTCTCTCATTATAAACGTATTGGGGAAAGTGCGGTTTATGAAAATGCGAGATTTCTCGCATGGGTCCGCTAGTAAAGTTATAAATGGCGTGGAACAATGAGATACGCTGTAATCCAGCAGCTACAATGATTAGTTGTTCAAATGCACGCCCTATCTCCTTCATCAACGTATCACCCATACTTTTCACTCTGTACATTGAACAAGCAATGAAGAAATTTACCGAAAAATTTAAAGCAGGAGTAAATTTTCAAGGTGAAATTCACCAGAGGATCTGAATGAAGTTTTAAATGGTAGCCTATGGACACCAACTTGAGGAAGGAATTCATGATGAAAATCAAAAAATGTAAAACGTAAATAATGGAATACAGCCGAAAAAAATCAGAAAACCTTATAGGCGTCAAATTGGCAGGTGAAACGCTATAGAAAGTAGGAGACATTTGCTACTCAGGAAGAGAAATAACCAGTGATGGACGAAGCAAAGAGGATATAAAAACTAGGTTGACTCAGGCAAGGAGAGCATTTCTACAGAAAATAAATCTGTTGACATCTAGTTTAAGGTATTAGAAAGTCATTTTTGAAACCCTTTGTCTTGAGCGTGGCACTCTAAGGAAGTGAAACTAGGACTGTTGGCGTAAATCAGGGAATAGAAGCATTTGAAATGTGGTGTTACAGCAGAATGATGAAGATTAGATGGGCACATATAATAACAAATGAAGATGTATTTAGGCGAGTGAGCGAGGAGAGATGTTTGTGGCGACTGCTAATGAAGAGAAGAAATAGGTTGGTAGGACACATACTAAGACGCTCAGGAAAAGCAAACTTAGTTATGGAAGGAGGGTTCGAAGATAAGAACTGTAGGGGTAGACCCAAGTTTTTGTTAAACAGATTGCTTTGGATGTAGGATGTGGTAGCTGTGTGGAGATGACTCGATTAGCTCAGGACAGGGAGGTATAGAGTGCTGCATCGAATGAGTCAAAAGACTGAAGATTAAAACAACAACGACAACATCTCCTTCATCTAATGCACGGTTTACTGAGCAAACTGGGCAAGGACAATGTCCGGAGATACGAGGTTAGATTTTATTCCTTACTCGTGACCTTCGTATGTAGGTTCTCCCAAATATTTTCCACCTTCACTTCGGAAAAATAATAGGATGGCACATTGGTTCAAGTCCTGGGGCACCAATTCATTCTTAAATACAGATACAGAATCCAAAATAACACAGATTATCTGCGAGGCAAGTACATGAGGATAAAAATCCAGGTGTCCTTAGAAGAAGATACCTGTCTTATACAACTGGGTAAGTTATCAAGTTACTGTATATTCAAATCCCTCATCAAAATAAAAATCTTAAAAGCAAATCAAGAGTTACTGCTAAAACATGACATACTGTATATAGATAATTACGTTCTGTGGCCATTCTGCCTTAACATATGAGATCTGAAAGAACGGACAAGATTTGTGTATGTTTTTAGCCTATTTTCATTTATGAAAAAATAGGCTTATGAGATCACCTTTTGTCCGTGTGTGTATGTGTGCGTGTTTGTGCGATGTCAATGAAACTCGGTAAGGACATAGCAATATTTTTTCCGACCCCGATCGTGCTCTTCAAATTTTATTACGTCCCACCAATCCAACATGGCGGCTGTACGTAATATTTCACTGGCATTCTATATCTCCGAAGCTATTACCTATATCATCCTCAAATTCTCTACGGTAATAAAGGGCACTACTAGAAGCTTACCTATGTGACTTTCGAAAATCTGTTAAGTTCAAAAAGAACATGGTGAACATTTTAATGGACTTTTGTCGCGAATTAACAATCCGAGCGCAATGAAACATGGTACAGCAAATGTTTATACACATTGTAATGCACTGACATTTAATTTGATTCAATTGTTCATATAAACTCAAGATGGCGGCTGTGCGAAATTTCAAAATTGAATTTATATTTCTTGTGTCCTAACCATGCGATCGAAGTCAACGTTTGAATAATCATCCTAACCAAAATCGCCATCTAATAGTACATGACACTATGGCCTATGTATATAAGAATCCAACATGGCGACCATCCCAAATATTTAGACATATATCAATATCTACTAATCCATGACAGCAATCGACTTGAAATGTTGTATGTAGAGAGAGGCAATTAATATAAGTAGGATATATGAAAATTGGCTGTTGATTTCTTCACGGAACTACTTGTTTTCATTACGATAAGGTGTGCTAAGTGTCATTAAATTCTCTTGATCAAAGGTGTCCATTTATATGTGATGTTCATTGAAAGCTTCACGTTGTATGGTTGGACGTATAGCGGAAAATGTTCAGCTAGACGAACTCTCTCACAATCGTTTCTGAGATACCATCAAAGACAACTTTCAGATAATCGCAATTCTCTTTTATATATTATTTTACGTTGTTGAGAAAACTATTGGATCTGGAAAGTACCCGAAAGGGGTCAACCCTCCTCGCCCGGGCCGGCCTAGCTCATGATAGAATCAATCGCTGCGCCGCTCCGCGGGAAGCTGGGGCAGAAAGCGCCCGATTGGCTTATGGCTTAGAAGATCTTCAGAGGAATTTAAACGCTGGAGGTCACAAGTGGGTTGTGTACCACCGTCTCCAGTGTCAATACATGAAGTGAGAGGCACCTGCCAATCAAGAGCACACTGCATTCTGAACAGACCAATTCATATAGCTAAATCTCTTCAGCAAGCACATCCATTCTGTTCTCCTGTGTTAATGTGTCCCATTTCTCCCCACTTCCCTAACAGCCAGTGGGTGCCTACTTCATACACAAACATGAAAGCGGCTTGATGATTATAACTCTTCGCTTCCCATTAATTGCTCTTTTGATAATCTACCATATCATTTTAGTAGTCAGCTGGCTCCGTATTGAAGCGTGCCAGCCTCTAACCCGGAGTCCCCGAGATTTTAGAAACTGACGGGAGGGCTGGAGTGGGGTGGACTCAGCCTCGCGATGACAAATGAGTAGCTGCCTGACAGTGAGGTGGCACCCCGGTCAGGAAAACCAAGGCTAATGGCTGAGTGGACCCGACGCGCTGACCACGTGTCACCCCATAACCTGCAGGCTAAATGGCTGGGCAGTGGTCGCTTGGTAGGCTTAAGCTCTTCATTGGCCTTAGCACCACAGAGTTTGAATTGGTTTGTTTCTTTCATTATAGGCCTACTGCCATCCTGAAAGAACGCACAGCTCAAGTACGAAATGGCCCACCTGTTCCCATATACTATATTTCTGTTTTTAAATGATTTCCGAAACCCGTCAATGAGCAAATCTAAAATTATTTTCAAAGCCACAAGATGGCGGCTGAGCGAAATTTTAAAATCTCCTTTCTATTTCTTGTGTCCTAATCATCATCTTCATGTAAATGTACATAACTCTAAGGCCTATATATAAAAATCCAACATGGCGACCATCCGAAATATTTGAACGGTTCTCAATATCTACGAATCTATTACAGCAATCAAACTGAAAATTTGTATGTTGATAGTGGCATTTAATGTAAGTAGGATATATGAAAATAGGCTAATTAGTTCATCACGGATCTACTGGCTGCATAAATGAATAAAGGCTAGAATATGGCGCTCCTATCAAGGAAACAGTCTTCCTCCCCCAACTAATATAGGGAGGTGAAGCTAACTTACTCTTTCTGTGATACACTTACGCATTAAACTCTATACTACTGTAGAATTGTAAACTAATATGCGGAAATGGCCTACAAGTATTTTGCTGTGATTATGGTAAATCACTATGACTGCAACATACGAAATAGTTCTTGTCTTGTGTTGAAACATCGTGTGTGGACAGTTATCTGAAATTGTGAAATGTTTACAGGTTGCTCAGACAACCCCTTTTTGATATAATAAAATCTGTCCGAACTATTGCTCTGAATTTTTAAATTTGAGTAGCTTTTTTAAACGTAGTCATCTCGTGAGAAGTTATTCGATTATGTAAGATTGTTTTTAAAAAGGATGATGCTGATGATGATAATTGTTGTTTTAAGGGGCCTAACATTGGGGTTATCGCGCCCTAATGGTTTGGGTGATCGTGAAGATGATAATGAAATGTTTACTACCTAAGGTATAACTAAAACTAACTCCTAACTTATATACTAGAAGAAGAAATGGAAAACAAAAGGAGAATAAGGCAGATAAAGGACAGGAGGAAAAGAAATGCCCTCAACCATCGAAGAATGCAGATTGAGGGACTTCGAAGCAAGGAGAGCCATAAAAGGCAGATAGGAAAATGAAAGAGGAGAGGATCCACCCAACAGTAATAGATAAAAGGGGGAAAACCGGACCCAGCTCAGGAGTCCCTAGGGGTCGCCAACTCCCGAACTCACCAGCCGTGAACCCCTGAGGGTGTAGCAATATCTAGGGTGCACCAGAAATTGTGGGGCTACGTACACTCTGCCTCCTTGAGGACCTTGAGCAGAAGGCAGGAGATAACAGGAAAAGAAAAGGAAGGCTGACCCTTCGTATAAGAAGAGTATCCGAAAAGATGAGACAAGGGCCAATTAAGGCGAGAAAGGAAGAGACTCCCTAGGCCTCGGATAGTCTAATACCGTCAGGGTCGGAAGAGAAAAGAGTTGACCAAGTTAGGTCGACAGGAATGAAGACGAAGAGGAGCCCGGCACAAGTAAGTGGAAGCAATGCCAGACTCAGCTGGGGCCCCGTGGTCACCAACCCACGTCCCACTAGATGTGAGCCCCTGGTTTTTTTAAGAAACCCTTCTAATAATGCAGTAGGTAGATTCTGGGTTCAACCCACAAAGAAGGCATTTATTTAGCTTTAGTGCACCCTCTGTCTGAAAAGTTCGGTGAATGGGCTATATTACGAATGGATTGTTGGCTTACCTGAAACAGCCGTTACTGTCCTTCGAAGTAATCCCTGTGGATGGTAATGCACTTCTGAGAACGACTGAACAAGTCCTTGGAAACTCCTGCCATAGTCTTCTTTAGGAATAGCCTTCAGTTTGGGTCGTCAAAACTCTAAATTGAAAGCAAGAGGGAAGCGTGAATTTATGCAACCTGCATTGCACACCTGATAGACGGGCGGCAGTATGAAGGGTGAATTTATGCAACCTAACGTGCACACCTGTTCGACGGATGGCAGTGAGAAGGGTGAATGTTCCGTGGAATGGAGTGGTCCTGAAAAACCATCGTCACGGGTGACGAGACCTGGTGCCTGAGGTACGACCTCGAAGGCAAGCGTCAAAGTATGGAGTATCAGGGTCGAGGCTCGCCGAAAAGCCCTGAAGGGCCAGAGGTTTTCGGACATTTCGGACATCCAACGTAATGTGATGACCCAACTGAAGACTATCCCTCAGGAAGACTATACCAGGACTTGTACAGCCGTTCTAAGAAGTGCATAACCATCCACGGGGATTACTTCGAAGGATAGTAACGGCTGTTTCCGGTAAGCCAAAAATCCGTTCGTAATATAGACCCAATCATCGAACATTTCAGACAGATGATGTATATTACTGTTTTGCTCTTTGTAATCCTTAAGTAATGTATTCAGAACCAAATGTATATAATAAAGAGATTCAGCAAACCCGGTCTACGTTTTTCGCTCGTAATATAAAATTGAAATATAAGTTTAAGTGGATTTTAGGAAGCAGCTCTTCAATGATAACATTCACGTAGCACCGTAATTCTTTGATGTGCGTGTTTCTATTGATGTGGCACATTCTCTTCTAGTCAGACGCTCAAGTACGGTACTGATCATATCACACGCATCACAGACTTCTTGCGATGCATTCGAGTTATAACACCATGCTTTGGGCTGGGTCCAAGTTGTTTTCTTCGTCCAGAATACTGTGGTTTGTTGCGGCATACAGGGTGTTCAGTATTTTATTACAGGCCATTGAGTGGACCGGGAGTATTCAGATTAGTAGACTATGTTGGTGAATCCTTATGATTTCTTCAACGGCGCGAATTAAATTTCCGCTCTTTCTTTGGGCTCGTTAGTTTGATTAGATTTAGTGTTCCTCACTCTTGATTCTATGATGATCCAAATGGCACTAGCATGACGCAAAGGATATGGCCTATGTTCGTGATAGCTTAGGTACCCACAAAAAGCCAGTTTCAAAACTTGTACTTCTATTTCATGGAGAAGATAGCAAAATCGTTTCACGTCAGATTATTATGCGAATCATTTCCGAACGCCGATTCATTTTATTTGAATATGTAGCGCACAACACACGTAATAACATATTTTCCTAGATAGTGCCACACACTTTCAGCAAGTCATATTCATCTGTCCATAGGACATTAGTACAGAATATGTGACAGGTTGTGCCACAAAAGTTCAGAATCTATAGATTATGACGTACATAAAAAAGTCAATAAATCAATCATTTTTTAAACAAAATGTCCGTATGAATATTAACGAAGTTCAAAATATAAACATAATATTCTCAAAGTATATAAAATTAGGTTGATTTTTCTACAAAATTCACACAATGGAATGAATCTAAGATGATTATTGATTACACACGCATTTAAATTGCATACTCTGGTCTTTTCAATACTTACAAAGACGCGAAATGGGAAACAGTATTAAAGTTTCTTCGATTAATGGACACTATTTCTCTGCTAGAAGCTAAACCATTGGGGCCGATAACCCAGACGATAGAACCCTTAAAACAACAATTATCATCATCATCATCATCTAAACCGCTGCAAACGGCTGCTATCTAAGACTAGACTATATTTAGCCGCCAATGACATGGTAGACGTTGACTGTTACTTGCTTGTTCTTCCTTGAATCAATAAATGCTTAGATCACACTAATCCTCATCACTTGTTTCTTCTGTTCTAGAGCAAATTTGTCTATTTTCATAAACTTGCTCCAAAAAAATATCAGATAACTTGTCGTAAACAGCAAAGTTTCTAAGTGACAAAGTAAAAATAAGTAGCTCCGTGAAGACCTAACGTAGCCCATTTTCATATATTTACCGGTCCTTCACACCACAAAACGTATCTATCTATTAAAAAGGGTTTCCATACGAGAACCCAATATATGTTTGTTTAAGATCTACTCCGTGATAAAATATATAGTGACAATTTCAAATTCGCTACTCAATGTCAAAATAGTTTAGCAATCATTAGACAATGAACATCAATATTAAAATTGTACATAGCAAACAGGCGTTATTAGCCTGCCATGTTTTAAAACAAACGTTACCTCTCATTTCCAATATTGGAAAACATGTGTTAGAAGTCACATGATGATGCACTGTCTACAATACAATGAATAAAAAACTAACGAGGAATTTACATTCCCAATGACCTGTTCACTGGAACATGAAGACGAATTAGTACTTGTATCATTCAGTATTTTCGATAACTACACTAGAAAATTGTCATCTGCACGGAATGTATAATTTATAATATGTAAGCTACAGAAATCAATGCCGGAAGATAAAGACTATTATGGTGGTTCATTGTACGATGCTTGATTTAGATTGAAAAAAAAAGTAGTTCTGCGACGAACTAACAACCTATTTTCATATATACTACTGATCCTTTCCATTTCAAAACTCTCCCGCCTATTAAATGGATTTCCCATGTGATCGACTAACTAGTTTTTGGTATATGACCTACATTGTGGTAAACAATCGCAAACTCAAAACTCAATATCCAGTAGTTGTAGTCAATTTAGGCATTGAACCTAAAATAGTACATTAAGCAACGAGCCTATAATGGCAATAATTAAGACACGAGTATGTTTATAAAACGAGCATATTCGAGTTTTATAATTTCCATGAGTGTCTTAATTACCATTATAGGTGAGCTGCATACGACTGGTCATGTTCGACAATAATTATTATAACTATTTTATGTTCAAACATAATTATTCATAAATATCTGTCGAGATTTCGCCAGTTTTATGTACTGAACAGAGCGCATGGGACGCAGAGAATATCTTGTATTTGACTATGGCCTCCTCGATTACCCCACTATGACACTAGGGCACGCAGTGAAATTTAAATGAGAAGGCCTTGGAACTCAGCGCAGGTGCGATGCTATCCTTACCTAATTGGTCAACCAAATGTGTCTTGAGCTCTGATTGGTGGGAGAAACTGTCCCATAATGAAAACTTGTACAGCTTTCTGACATATAATATTTACATTTCGACATAGTCGAACATAAATAATATTGTAAGATTGCAAAACGTCTCACTGTGGTACTAGTGATTGCCTGTCTTCAATAAAAGCAATGTCACCGCGGAAGCCCGAGTTCGATTCAGGTCTGAGCCTGGAACGGGGTACACTCAACCTCATGAGGCAAAACTGTGAAAAGACGGGTCCGATTCTTACCTCAGTCATCCTGCAAGTGGTTTTCCGTGGTCTCCCACTTCTACTCCAAGCAAATGCTGGGATGGTACCTAACTGAAAGCCACGGCTGCTTTCTACCCAAATCGTATCGTAGACATTGCGAACCAGTGAAATATTTCGTAGGCCCTCATGTTGGATTGTTTTACAAGTAGATCATAGAATTCTATACCATGAGACGAAGATTAATATGGTGGTTCATTATACTTTTTTTTTCGGTCACTTGATGAGGATACACGTATTAAAAGCGAAATTGCAACCGGTTGCGTAGCCGTCATCTTGAATTTCTCATAAAAAATTAATAATATTATACACTAGTAGGCCTATACTAAGTCTTGCATAAAGATTAAACGTATCAGATTTCACGGCACTAGGAATTAAGTCGCGAGAAAAGCCCATTAAAATGTTTACATTTTGTGTGGCCACCATGTAAGTTTGGTTTCATCAGGTTATTGACAGTCACATAGGTGAACTTATTTCATCAGCCTGTATAACCATACATAATTTTAGTTTGATTGCTGTAATAGATTCAAAATTTTGTTGTGGAATTTTGAACTGATAATTATATTTCATCGTGTGCACAAAGCCTGGGAGTTACAAATTACGGTTGCATATTTAGGGACCTGTGTACATCCACACATTACGAGTAATTCGTACCAATGTATTAATGGTAGCTGTAATAAAACACGATTATACTCACAGTTACTGAAGTTATTATTAGAAGCTCTAAAATGGTATAATAATAATAATATCGTGTGGGCTCTGGGGAGGCCGAGTGCAGGTCTCTCTAGTAGACGCCCGTGGGCGACCTGCGCGTCCTCATGGGGATGAAGGATGAAGACGGCACATAGAGCCAATCCCCGAGCTAGGGGAATTACCTCCAGGAGATTAAAATCCCGATCGCCCGGCCGGGATTCGTACCCAGGACCCTTCCCTCCAAAGCCTAGCGCGCTAACCAATTCGTCACGGGGCCAAGCATAATAATAATAATTTGATCAAACGTTTGGTGCTTTTCAGTCGGTCAACACGAATTTAACCAAAAGAGTTGGGTTATATCCAAATCCTGAAAAAAATGGGTAATTTCGTGTTGACCGACTGAAAAGCACCAAACTTTTTTTTAAACTAAGGCAACACTGAAAAAATGGCTTGAAACCCCATAATAATAATAATGTGCTTTACGTCCTTTTAACTACTGCGCCTTCTGGCGACGCAGCCTCCTTGCGTAGTGGCTAGCATCCTTGGCTGTAACCAAGTAAGCCCGGATTTGATTCCCGTGGTGTGAGAGCTGAACAGGAATACACCCAACCCCCTGAGGCAAAATCGAGAAGAGGCGGGTTCGGTTCCGACCACAGCCAACCTGGAAAGGGTTTTCTGTGGTTACCCACTTCTACTTCAGGCAAATGCCGAGATGGTACTGCCCCCGTAAATTGAATTATTTTGGGACAAAATGAGAGTATTTTCCGTCCCCATGATAAAATTTAACCAGCAAATATAATTTCTGGAAGTGTGACACAGGAGTGTAGTGTTACAAGCTCGAGGCTGTGGGAGAGCCCGATCACGTGATATATTGCCCAAGAGACGCTTCTAGAAGGCTATATTTGGCATAGCAACAGCGAGTTTGGAAATTAATATTATAAATATTGTTATAAATTATGCTATTGGATCCCAGCCCAGGGCCAATGAGAAGAGGTCTTATTAAAGACGGGATCAACTTCAATTACACAATATGATGCAATTATGTATTTAGGCCCTTAGAAGAAGATTTTCTTCTTTGGTAATGAAGATAATATTAAAAGAAATTATGTCTGATACTTTAAAAACCGCAGATCGGTTAATCTACGCAGTAATAAGCATTAGTAATCTACGCGCTAAAATTATGGTGGGAGTTTGATATGGCCGCTAAAAATTCGACTTGGAGGGGGAGATCCAAGGATCGAGGTTCTTATTCCAGCTGTCTTTGAAGAGTGAGGAAGTGTTTTTACTGGGTTAACGGAGATCCCAAGGCTTAGTCCGAGTGCGACGACTGTCGACTTGTGGAGACGCGAGGATAGCTAGGTGGAACGTAGGAGATCACCGCACTTCCATTCTATGTGAAGTTGCGAGGAATATTGATTATATCTCTTATACCATTGAGATCTGAATATAACTAAGCGAATATATATAAAGAACAGGTCGCATACTATATTCTGCGAAAAGTCGAGCGTTTTAAAACTCACCGTTTCGACAATATAAAGTCAGATTTTCAAATGTGTTGGAAATAAATCTGAATATCATTTTAAATTGCAACGTGAAGTTGACGAACGCTGTTCAGGTGAGCAGTAGCGGAGAACTTTTAATATTGGTGCAACACATAAACATTAACAGAAAGACTATTATTATTCTTCAAATGTCTTCATTCAACATAAGTAACATTGTTGATATGATGAACTAAATAGTCATGCGCCAGAGACATATTCGATAACAGGAGTTAAGATACAACGATGGAGCTTCACTAGACAACGTATTCTTGAATACAGACGTAGTGTACGGTCCATCTTGTACATTTTTGTCAGTCTACGAACACTAATATAACGTCAATTAGCAATGGAAATATGTCATTCACCATTTATGTGAATATTTCTATAAATTATTCCAATGATGAGGCTGATACATATTTACGACGGAGAATGAAGTTTCTACAGAAGAGATTTGTCAAGATGCTAGGGAGGGTAGCCCAGCAACACAGAAGAATTTGCCAGAAGGATGTCGTTCGAGCCCAGGCGAATGTTGGTGAATTCCAGAGAGGGACGTTTCCTATCTCTGAGGTCACAGATCCGAGATTCGAATGCAGATCCATCTCAGTGTCTTGTACTGAGGAAACATCTAAAGTATTGTGGGAATACTTACATAGATCTTCAAGTTTTCGTCCAAATAAGGTAGCAGTGTATCTCATTTGTAGTATAGAGCTTGATTAGTGACATCCTGAGCCAACGATCTTATTCCATATTTCTATATTTTCACATTTCATGTATTTCAGTTTTTTCTTGTATTTTACACTTCAGATGTGTGTTGAGATTTTTATGCTTCATGATTATTTAGGAGATGATTGCCTTTCATGTATTTTTCAATTTTATTCTACGGATCAGTTGTGGAACTGAAATTAAAAATTTTTGTTTGAGGAATTATATTGCCTCATAGGAGACTAGTCGTTTCGACTCTCGAATTTTTAATAATTTATTTTAAACCAAGTATTCTGACATTGTGTCATAGCTTCAAATTAAATTCTTATTAAATTTAAAATGAGCACTTTAATGTCACATCATATAACTTCAAGAACAGAAGAAACATCGAATGATATTGTTATATCATTAATGTACATAAACTGACGATGATCTAAGAAATACTAGTCGTTTGATAAGACCGAAGTCTTAATCCCTATGAACATTCTTTGTGTAGAGTGGAAAAACATTACGACATTGACAAACCTTTATATTATTTGTAAAGCTAAGAGCGTTGTTCATTTAATATGTTAGAGGAAATGACTTTTGATAGAAGATTATTCAAATCTTTGGCTAGGAATTCAAAGCTAGTTTATCCCGGTCAAGATTGGATTCTATCTGACACTATAAATAGCATGTGTGTTATTTTATTCTATTTGTGTAACATCACGTCATTTTGTCGACATGATATTACAACAATAAACAATTTAAAGCTTGACAAATGAGGCGAGCCAGGAGTATTATTTTTATTACATGTATTTGCGACACACGAGTTAACAGTTAATTATCTTGTTGTGGAGTAAACTTTAGGAGGTTAATCACGACTGTCTAATATCGTTCATTACAATTGGAAGTTTCGTTTGAAGAACTTAAGCATGTATAATTGTAGTCCAGTAATCATGTGTAATGATACTGAGGGTCATGCCATTATTTGAGAGAAGTTCCTACAGAAGATATGTTAATAACAATTAATCATTTTTGGTTATTGTTTAACATAGTGGATGATAATTGTTTATGCCATATATATTGTTATATGAGGATTTGTAGAGCTATGGAGTGCTCGTGCGAGGGAGTTCCGCATTTTTAAGGAAGTCAAAGTATTGTTGTTCTTTGATAAGAAGGCATGGATCATGATAATAGTCGTTGTATACAAGTAGTCCAGTTCTTGTGAAGTAACGATTTAGCTGTGTTAACAGGAGGGTTTTAGCGGAAATACAACTTGAGAAAGATTGTCTACTCATATCTATAATACAATTATTATATTTTATTAAACCCGAAGTTATGTAATTACGTACAGTTAACTTTAATTAGTCGACTGTATTATACCGACAATGTATTGAAACCTATATAAGACGGTGTGTAAGCAGTATATCATAACTACGGAACGTTAGAGAAGGGTTATGTGAAAAACCAGTGTATATAGTTAGTAGAGAATTGTATTGTAACCGAGAAGCCAGAATCTCGAAAGTAACGTGTTAGCAACACTAAATAATGTATATTATTATGAACATATTACATGTAAATAATTTTTTGAAAATGATTTAATTAGTTAAATAATTTAGTAGGATTTATTAATCAATTGTTTTGAAATAGCATGTGTTTTATGAGCGGATGTTTTTGGTATGAATGATTGTTCAATGTTAAGAGTAAATGTGGAACCGGATTGGTCATGAACAATTGCGGGGTGCGAATGAAAGAGTGTATAAAAATTTCTGGAATGATCGTTTAAGAAACAGAGTAGTTATGTGAACTTTTGAAAGATCTAAATGTTAATTTTACGTGTTATTATAAACGCACACACAAGCAGTCTCTATGTGGGCTAGCTAGAATGATTCACCGTTAGGGTTGGAAAACGGTGTGACATAACATGAACAGGTGGACACTCACCGCCTTATATATAAATTGTAAAACAGTTCCGAGGGCAGCGTGGTGCTGGTATTTCATTGATGAAACAAGATCAGTGCACGTGCGTTCTATAAACGCAAGCCAGTGAGTGAAATCAGGTGTCTGGAATGCCACGAATGGAAGAGCCTTCAATAAACGGTTTTATGTTTACATTGTGTAGGCCTAAAACAAGCCAAGATTTTATGCTAATAATTTTTATACGCAGCATTGTAGTAAGATGTAAGAGTAGAAAGGTAGTGTGAATGATTGCGTGTTTTTATTTTAATTTCTATTGTTAAATTAGTTTATTGTTATTTCGTTTATACTAGATTAGTTTACACTAATGTTAATAAATTTTATTCAGTTCGTTATCCGTTGTTGGAGTGTGATTCATTTTAAATATAAGGAAAATAGTATTGTGGATGTATCGTAGGCGAAGCTGAATTCCCAGTCCTGGAGGAGGTAAGTAAAGGTAAGTGCCCCGTGTAGTTGGTTGTTGATCCACAATATTCTTGTAACTGCTGTATGTAAATCCCTAAAGGCCATGTTGGAAGCGATTTCTAATGTAGTATTTGCCGGTGCTGTTAGAAATAGGCAATCCAGCTGGGGCAATGGATATTCCAACAGGTTCCTTTCCGGATTATCGGGTACAGTACCTAACTTAAGGCCATGGCCGCTTCCTACACAAATCCTACCTCAATTACAAATACAACTACAGATATCACAGAGACACAGGCTATCAGCCAAAGTCTACACACACCGAAGTACATGGAGCTACATGACCACGATGTCGCAAAGCCCCTAAAAATCAACAACAATAAAACCAACATTCTTGAAACGGCAGGCTGTCGGAATTTATGTAAAAAAAATAACGTGTGAGAAAATTTACTGGTGTGGTTTTATTGCCTTCAATGACACTCAAATGTCAACTAACTGCGTCCGGATTCTATCCCACAGCCTTGGGCACAGCAGACCAGATTGTAACAGCTAGGCCATGCAGCCTTCCAGGTAAAATAGCAGACTTTGCGTTTCGAATGATACTTATTACAAATAAACTCCCTTTTATAAACAATTTGGATTTGACTAAGAATCAGCTTCTGTTCGAAATTTGGAATGGCAGCCCTAGATACTTTCATTCCTGTGAATGGGTGGAATTTGATTTACCTCTACCAAATCCCGTATTAGCGAGCGTCTTAATCCATTGCACCATAAAGTCTGGCAACGCTCCTTTGTCTAGCAAATTCAGTCTTGTACCGAGTGTAGTTCAGAGGAGTTACGTCACTTAAACGGAGAATAGGAGTCATTCTGACAGTTAATGTTAATTAATTCTCATCTGCGTATGAACTTTATCGCAAATAATTAATAATAGAATATTTTTTTAGGAAATTAGAGAAGTTCTGCAGTGATGATGCTTCTGACTTCTGACATTTACAGTTCAGTATTTGACATAGAAATCTGCCACATTTCATGAGTTCGTCAATGGAGCATATTGTTTACCTGAGCGTATATCACATGGACCTCTGTATATGTCGTGACGTAGAAACTAGCATTTTTGGCTGCCACTACGGAGGTCCAGTGTCGAATCCAAGCTCTAACAGGAAATTTAATTCTGATCTGAGGGTTGGAATGAAGTTAATTTATCCTCGTGAAGTAGATGTGAGAAGAGGCGGGTTCGATTCCTACCTCAGCCATCCTAGAAGTAGTCAACCCTGGTTGCCTACTTGTATGCCAGGTGAATGCTGAGATGGACCATAATTAAGGCCATGGCCACTTCCTAACCAATGGGGCAGATCACCCCGTAGTTCCTCTCCTTAAAACAACAATAACTAACTAATTTCCTACCCAATCTAAGGCCCAATCACAAACACACACACTAATAAAACCATCACAATAAAACAGGTTATTAAAAAAATTCCACATCCACCCAAATACACCGGGCTACATGAGAACGATGTTGCAAAGCCCTAAATGAATCATCAACAAGAACAACAATGCACGGACCTCTATAGACATGTCAGAACATCAAACGATATCTGGTCAATATCTTCCTTCGGCCCCACTAAAAATGTAGAAATGTTAATTAAGCATAGCTCATAATCGTGCCCTCTATCACCAGTTTAACAGAAGTACAACTTGTACCACGTTAATACCCGTGGTTCAAATTATCTAATAGCTGCTACCGAAGAGAAGTACGACATCCGTTTCCCTTTAAATATCTTATGAATAATTACGAGTATAATTACTTATTATCGGTGTGTGCTAAAGAATTGTAAATACATTCGATACATCGATATCCCCTTCATTACCTTCACATGATGGGCCGTTCCTTCGCGTGTGCTTGCACGAGCCATATTCATGAAATATAAATACACAGTAGACGGTTGCTACTGATGTATATTTTTATGAATTGAAACAAAGTAATAAACCATTTGTTCACTGATTTCTATGCGAGAGCATTCCTAGTGGTATAATTATTATCTCCCTGCTGGTCTATAAAGAAAATTGGACCCGCGCGCATACTTCATTTATCGCAGAAAGCCTATTCTGTTTCTACTAAATAGTGATCTCCATGCCAAAATCTAAAACCACGAAATGAAATCAATCATTTAGGTGGTTGAATTGCCAATATTGAGTTAGCCTACTCTTATTTCATAATAAGAAATATTTGACTTAAGTACACGTTTAAATTTCTCCAAAGCAAGTTTCTTGCAAGATTTCTTACAAATTTGATACACCGAGTCCGTGTGTGTTTCAGTCAGTAACTTGGAATTTCACTCGGGATTGGAGCTTGCACAAGAGTTACTTAAAAATAATTCCACTAACGAGTTACGTTTGTCTTGAGCAACCAGTAAACTACACCTCGAAATCTCAAACTGACTTATTTAATCGTAGTGCTATTTAATTTAAGAGAAGAGTAATCCCCCTATCTCACAGTGAGCATCTACCACAGGTCTTCATTAGAGTTCGTGTTCACCGTCTGTTCCACAAATAGGGGCTTATGACCACGCTTTTCTGATTCTTAAAGCGACAGTCACCACCATCATCTGCTCAGCAAACATACTGATGTACACGGATTCCTTTAGGAAATTATGAATGAGAGATTTTGGGATAATTTTTGAGTCAATCGAAAACCTCATTGAAATTATCACTTGAAGGAGTAATCAGTATGTCAATTAATTAAAATAGAGATTGGTATTTTAGATTTTGCCAACAATAGTCACCAGTACACTACGAGATGTGCATAATATTAACAATAATAATAATACAAATATTTTTGGATCATAAGACGTGCGTTCCTAGTCATGGGATACAGACTGAAACCTCCCTGCTACTCATAATCCGACGGTCCCTGTTTATATGTCACTGATTATACAGAAATGTACTTGATTGTTACCACAGTGAATGGGGGTAGGGACAAGCCAAGAAGGTGGGAAGGAAATGAATGTTTCGTTGTCTCAGCTCGGTTGCTCAGTAGCAGAATCATAAACCTGGCATCTGTAATGAAACGTTGAACAATGCCACCTATTAAAATGTTATCTCACAGCGAACCACTTAAATTACAAGTTGTGTAATATGCAAAAGACAACGGTAATATCGCAGCAAAAGTGACCACCAACAACTGTAAAGATGTTGCATGAGAGTGTAAAACAACAGATCAATTGTTAAATATACAGGAAAATAAACATTCGTTTCGCAGGCATGTTGAGAAATGGCCACAGTTAAAAGCAGAGGTGCAGAAGTGGGTGAAAAATCATCGAAACAATGGTATGACTGAATTCACGAAATTGATCATCTGTGACACAGGGAGGTGGGTGACCGCACATAACATCACAGACGTCAAAGGAACAGCTGCTTGGTTTGATGAAGAGGTCTCAACTTTCGTGCGCACTCGCAGAAGAATCGTACACAAATTACTGGATGGATGTTAAACAAACATAGTTAATTTTCATAGATTTTGTTATCAATGCACGTAAGATAACTAGGTTACAATTCAGTCTTATTGCAAACATGGATGAAGTGCTTCTTACTTTCGATCAAGGAGAATTTTTCCCAATAAGAGTGAAAATACTATCACAATTAAAGCACCCAGACATGACAAAACCCATTGCTATTTTGTCGTGCTGTGCTTATAACACCAAACTCCCACCCATGGTAATTTTTAAGAGGAACACAGTTCTGGAGATAACATACCGCAAGGATTTTCTTTCTCATGTTCAACATAAAGGATGGATGAAAATGGAATTAAGGTGTAGTTGGAGGAAGTGTGATTTAAACTTTCTGGTAGCTTCCTGGAAAACCATCCCCCTTTGTGTGTAACCAGCTCAAATCACACTTAAAGAGAAGAATGAAGGCATTAAATTCTCAATTGGTAGTTATACCATCCATGTGGCACATCAATCAAGAAGCCGTTCATAGCTTTCTTGAATGAAAAATGGAAAGGAAGATTGAAGTTTTACGTGACCGTGAATCATGTGATTATAAGCCACGCGACCTCCTTTTTACGTGGAATCCGAACCACAGGACATGGCATTTCACTTCGAAAATCTCACATGCATCGACCGGGAAATGAAAAATGGACACAATGGACAGATTGACCACATCACAATTTGACACCAACGGGACGAACCAAGAAATTAACAATAAGCCGATATCCGAATGGGTGAAAACGTATTGGAAAAATGTGAAGCAAGATATCATCATGAAATCATTCCAGAAATTCAGAATCAGCATTACCCTTGATGGTACAGAGAACAGTGCACCTTTTGAAGGAAAAGGAAGCGAGACCAGTGGAAGTGGATATTCAGTTAACAGCATTACGAGTGTCTGTGAAATTGAAGAAACTGCGGTCTATAGGAGTCTTGAAGTGATTTCATTGCTCAATGTGACAATGTGTATTTGTATTTGCAATTTTATGTTCCTTTATAAATGTTTTATGAGGGAATAGGAGTAAATTACTTTTCTTTAAACTTTCATCCCTAAATGAAAGTGCGTTTGATGGTCCAGAGAGTCTTGTTGTCCGAAAAATACAACATGACCTGGTGATCGTTTAGTAATTTTTGAGCCAATGGGTGCCCTCGTTGGAAATTACCACATTGATGGGTCAATGAGCGTATTCAGGTAAAACAATGTTGTTATGCATTTTGCCCTCGCAAAATTGTAAAGTCATACTTTTATATAATATTTAATGGAAATCAAAACCAAAATTCGCCACATTCTTAATTGAAGTTCCCTTTGAGTGCCGTCACTACTTTTCGGAGACAGGCAGTATTACATGTTGGACCACGGTCTGACACGGCCACATATGTATTGTTAAAATGGTGTAGTTCTGCATGCAACTATTGTGACGTAGTGGTAAAGTTGTGGGCTGGTATTCATCGGTCGTAAATTCGAACACAGCTTAGTACCTGTTGTCCTTTTTTAAGAGAGAGGAAATATATTTGCTCCCGTCTCTTTTATGTCTGGTTTAGTAATTAACACCAGGTTAATGAATTTATTAAATCATGACGATAGCATTATTCATTCTGACATTATAGCTGCAAATAGAAGGAATAAAGATTCTATCCACCCAAAAATATATTTTTTGGCATATACAAATCAAATAAATCACCGGTACTGGCATCTGACTTTTAAAAAATCAAAGTAAACATAAAATTCACGATTCAAAATTTAGTCCATCGTTCTCGCAAATCTATCACAACCTGTAGTCGAGTGGACATTAAATCTACTTGACTTCTCAAACAATGACAGTTTTCAGCCACGGCATCCCAGAATTCTGGACAAGCTTCCACAAATCATCAGGTCGCCTTGGGGGGGATTGGGCTATTTTATTTAATGTGCTTTGTGCGTACAGATTCTCATTAGTTTCAAGTTCAGAGAGCGATAATGCCAGTCTATCAGTTCGATATCATGTCGCCTCGCAAACCAGCCTTATATCCAATAATGAGATAGTTTTTTTAAGCGTATGGCTTTTAGTGCTGGGAGTGTCTGAGGACATGTTCGGCTCGCCAGTGTTTGTAGCTGCGGACACCCATGAGGTGAGATACAAGTACCGTCCCGTGTGGAGTGTTGTCTGGGGAGGAACGTGTGAATGTGAGGACAACAAATTAGAAGGTAGCGGCTGTGGCCTATAGTTAGGGACCAACCCCGGCATTTGCCTGGAAGGAAGATAGGAATCCACAGAAGACCATCTTCAAGGTTGCTGGCGGGGGATTTCAACCTCTTCGCCTCCCGGATGTGAGAGACTGCCTGCAGCCACGTCGTAACGACCACGGCTAACTCACCCAGTATTATTGAGATGTGTGGACTGGATGATTATCCTACAGAAATCGAAGAGCCATTAATATTTCTGCTGGCAATATTTCCTGCGAATATTATAGATTGTGCGCACTCGACGTCGAGATATATACTCCCAACAACACGTCGATACTCTACCACTTGGGGGACGGGGCATGAATTGTGGTGTGTCTGTAGTCGAATCGGGTACCCAGAGGACGATATAAAAAGTTAGTGCTGCCTCTGTCGCAAAAAGATGACTTCATAAGAAAAGATTGCTCTTTCCCAATCCCGTTCACCATTTCCCTCTGGAAGGACTAAGTGTTCTTCTGTGGGTTCCTCTTAATAAACTTCTCTAGAAATGGCACGTCGAGATCTCAAGTTGTTGTCCCTTAAACGTTTTCTCATGGTCTGGCCATGGTCAGGAAAACTAACAACTGCCTTCAAAGGAGCAGCGTTATAAAAGGAATTCCTTTCAACCTTTGCCACTAACCTCGCGTCCTGTTGTGGTTTTGAGGGAATGTGAACGACATCACAGGGGAAAATCTCGTTACAAATAGGAGATATTAAACTTAAATATCTCGCTCAATTTTTGTAATACAACCTGTAGACTTTCAGATTTGGTAAACTAGCGATTCCCCTTAATTTTAAGGTTATTTAAGGTCTTTTATTTCTAGAAAATAATATACTGTATATATATTTTCAGTATTCATCGCGAGTTTCAGGTGCACATTTCTCAGTAACAGCTGTGGTTTTGGAGACAACATTTCAGATCTGTGTTTAAAAGGCTTGGTTTGATATAATAGACTTATTATTTTGAATTGAATTGCTCTTATGTATTTTACACCCATTTTAAATTCTGGTCTCTGAAAACTGAACAATATTTCGCATTTTTAGCCCCTATAGTAGGTGTCACTAAATAAATAATGCATTATTTTTGTTATTCTATTTTACAGATAAACATTCACACAAATAAGATGGAAAGTATCCATTATGTGAGAGCATAATATAGAAAAATAATATTATTAAACCAATAATATCGTTAACCTAAGGATGCAATTTATCAATAGTCACAAAAAGTGATGAAAGAAGAGTATTGTTTGAGAAACCTCAGTTGCCTGAAGCACACTGAATATTACGCGCATTCACCAAATCGAATATTTAAGAATGAAATCGATTACTCACCAAGTGCATGGAGATCATATGTTCAAGATGGTGGCATACGTACTATTAAAACTTCAAAATTGAGAAATTAAAATATTGGGGAATGAGAATCTAGTTGAACAAATCACAGGGATCTTATAGAGAATAATGCGTTGAAATACCACCTTGAATAGATAAATTACTAAATTCAGTACTGTACTTTGTAAGAAAATCGTACCGTATATGAAACTCAGGATGCTATGTTCAGGAAATTATGAGATTTTATGTTCGACGATGTCGAAATATAAATATTATATGTCAGAAAACTGTACTATAATGAGGCTCATTATAGTACAAGTTTTCATTATGGGACAGTATCTCCCACCAATCAGAGCTCAAGAAATATTTGTTTGACCAATTAGGTAAGGATAGCATCGCACCTGTGCTGAGTTCCAAGGCCTTCTAATTTAAATTTCACTGCGTGGCCTAGTGTCATAGTGGGGTAATCGGGGAGGCCATGGTCAAATACAAGGTATTCTCTGCGCCCCATGCACTCTGTTCAGTACATAAAACTGGCGAAATCTCGTCAGATATTTATGAATATTTATGTTCGATAATAAAATAGTTATAATAATAATTATTATCGCCGAACATAAACAGCCGTATGCAACTCGCCTATAATGGTAATTGAGACACTCGTTTGGAAATTATAAAACTCGCATACGCTCGTTTTATAAACATACTCGTGTCTTAATTATTGCCATTATAGGCTCGTTGCATAATGTACTATAATATCATGCTGCCATTTTGAAAGTGGTAAATACTGTATTAACATCAGTAACTCATCATCTCGGAAACACACAGTCAGAACTTAGGAAGTGTTAGAGTCGTATTAGAGACAAGTCCATTGACTTCCTACTTTGAAGATGCCGGTCAAGCGTACTATTAAAATCTATAACTCGGATAGTGTTAAGAAAACCAGGTAAGCGGGGAGTGACAAATAAAGGAAGTCATAAATTGTATCCCGAAAACAGTTTAATTGAGCATTAGTCATCGCCATCGGAGATATCGTATATACCAGATGAATCAAATGCCCCTAATGATATAGTTTTATGCAACCCAAATAACGGGTGTTGGCAGGAAGGTCGATATTTCTCTGTCTGCATCCCGTATGGTACTAATGCACTGCAATTATATCCCGCAAACCATACTGAACACTATTACAGTATTTTTCCCTCATATTAGTCTGCAGTCACATAGAGGGAAAATAATAGTGTTCAGTATCGTTTGCGGGATATGCTTGCAGTGCATTAGTACCGAACGGGATGCAAGGAGAGAAATGTCGACCTTCCTGACAACAACGCCAGTTGGGTTGCAAAAAACAATATTATTAGGGGCAGCTGATTCACCTGGTAACTAATATTAAAATCGAATACTCAGCGTCTAAAAAGTTCGTATAAGAGAGTTGATAAAAGAAAACTTTTATGTAGCTATACGACTGTGTCACATACAGTACCTTTCCCAACACGGTGTTAGTACATGACGCAGACATTTGACAATCCAAAAGGTTTACTGCTCAATAAGAAAAGAAGACAGAAAAATTGAATCATGAATTTCAAAGAACTAGGCTATGTGTTCTCCATATCTTATCGGTTTCACTCAACATTTCCCTTTACACTAGTATACTTCTTTGTCCATGCCTTAAAAAGGTATGATGTTAACTACCTTCACTTTATCGGTGAACACTGACATGCTTGTCATTACTGGAAAAGGGTAGGGCGGCCGAATACTTTATTGATTCCCTGTGTGTAAACCAGGTTGTACTCGTAGTACATGCAATTTTACCACCCCTGGAAAGGACTATTAAAAGAAAGAAATCGACAGAATGACAGTAACTTATTTAAAAATTAACGACACAATTGAAATTGACTAACTACATATCTTCTTATAACTTCTACTATGCATGTAGTGGTGAATGCGGGTTGCACGAAGGTTTGATATTCTGATAGGTTGGGGAAGATCACACGGTTTCCAATAACTTCCAAATATTGTCCGATCAGCTTTCCATGTTTACCACATCGATAGGCAGGTAACTAGGGGTGGCGCTCTTGCAGTTCAGTGACCATATTTACCCTCATCTCTTGGTTCTAAAATTAGCCCATCTATTTCCCTCTATCTAGACAAACTCGCCCAACTCACCAAATGAATTCCAAGAATCTATATGAAGAACATTACTTGTGTGTCTATAACGCATTTCTATCTCCTATTATTCCCGATTCTACGTAAATTGCTCCAGAGTTGGCAGTACTGGAGCCACATTAAAATTCACAAATTGTGTATTGGACGTGCGTACCTTATTTCCCAAAATGTGGATAAAATTAAATAAATCTCTTGGGAATTATTAAAATGAAAATTGATTCTATCACGAATAGTTATCAGCATTCGAACCACTGAACATCATGATTATTTTTTAAATTATTATTCGCACTGTCTAGTCAGAGTTGTAACGTCCGTCTCGTGGCGCAGTGGCTACCATTCCATTCTGTCCCCGTTGAGGTCTGGGCACGATTTCAAGCTCTGTCAAGAAATGCAACTCTGGTCTGAGGGCTGGAACGGGGAACACTCAGCTTCGTGAGGCAAAAGTGAGATGAGCTGGATTCAATTCCCAACTTAGTCAACCTGTAGGTGGTTTTTCATGGTTTTCTACTTCCAATCGAGGTAAATGCCGAGGTAGTTCCTAACTTCGGGCCACGGCTGCCTCCTTCCCAATCCTCACCTGAAAAACAAATTCACACATTTCTACAGACACTGCAATAACAAAGGTTATCAAACATATACGCAGCCTATATAATCGTAGAAACCCTCGTAAACGAGACCAAATGTGGAGCCTATTTCCAAAAGTCTACATCTGACATGTTTTGCACAAAAAAAGTGTTTGTTGATTTCGTATTCCTCTTGGAGAAACGCATCAAATGGATGGTATAAGATGTTCCAAAACACGATCTTTGTGGTTAAAAATCAATATTAAAGTTTGACTTTACATTATATCCAAATCTCGACATCTGCTTTGCTAAGTTATTTCCATAATCCGACATCTGCACTTCTTTCCTAAAAACAAAAACGCTTGAACGGTGGGATTCAGGAAATATTCTTGGTACAAAATCTAACATAAACATAGAAAGTAGAATAATATAACATTTCGTGAATTTTGCCATTTAAACGTTTTTTGTTCTTTTGTTTTTCTGAATAACTTAGAAAATGCACATGTCGACTTTTGGAAATAGGCATGAAGTCCAAGTCCCTCAAATGGAACAACAACAGCAACGAAATTGTATTAGTTCTTCGGGTATGTTCACGTTTTGTACCACCTATCACTAACGGTTTTCAGGACTGGAATGGACTGAAACTTCACAAATACAGTAGTGCATTTGTTGTGTGTTCTTTGTTTTAAGAATTTACTGTCTTAATAAAATGCAAGGTTAGTTTGATTCCCGGCTGTGTCATGCTATTTTACTCTCTGGTTAATATTTTCTGTTGATGCATCATTTAAGGCAGGCTGTTTCAGCCGAGCAGCTCGCCCGTGAGCAGCTGAGTACTCGCCGCCTAGTGTGAGTAAACCTGCAATATGCAATACAGCTCTGCTGTAGGGGCGGCCGTTACTCAGTGGTGGATACATCAAGATTGGCAGGAAGCGCATGGACTTGTACTATGACCTTCGCTCAGTGACGTATTGGCTATCACCCCCAGTCCCTCTCCAACCGTGCTCCGAGCATTACTGCTGAGTACTCGCGTGTACGCATGCTCAAACTCGTGGGTTTTGAACAGCCTGATTTAAGGGCTTGTGAAGTGTTTGTCATCAGCCTTGTGCACTGGAATGCTAATTAAATTTGTCTGATAAGCTGTGTGAAGGCTGTAGTTGTGTTATTATTTATTTAGCATTTAATAAGGTGAAAGGTCAGAGTTAGTACCCAGTAACTTGAAATAATCTGGATTTTTCCTGGAGCGAATGAAAACAGAACGGAGGAGGGGGAAGCACATTCCGATTGACAGCTATCAGCACTGGGATATGAACTTCGAACTTCCTAACTAGCAGATCCGAAGTTCAAACTGCAGTCATTGAATGGGACGCTACGCGATTAGCTTCCCTGCAAGGTCTTCTGACTGGGGTTTAGTACAGGAACACGAGCTAATAATCTAGAACTTTATTTTGTAGTAGAAATACTGTGCGAGAAATATGGCATGTGTCAAACCACTTAACTCTTATGCGGGTTTGACGCGACACAGTTCTACCAGGGGTTACCCTCTCGTTTATTTGTTTAATCGCACTTTTTTTAACAAATTGACGACATTTATGAAATCAGAGTAAAATACGTCACTGCTACGGGCAAACTCTTTTGTTTTTGAATGCACATTTGTATCGATCGGTTACTTGTGGCCGCCCCATGTGAATAGACCACCCGCTTGGCTTCACTGTTATGCGGATTCAACGCGACACAGTTCTGACAGGGTCTATCATGTTGTTTATTTGTTTAATCGAACTTTATAAACAAAAAAAAAATATTCTCGATGACTTTTCAAGAGATGCAAGATTTTTCCTGTACTATCGAGATGATTTGAATGATTTTTGGCACAAATCACACGTTTTAACTCTGTCTGGTCTATGAACTTGAGTTTTGTGAAACATACAGTACACCTTAGCATGTTATATAGGCCTACTGTATATGATTATGCGTTCACTAGACTTCTTTCATTAAAAATAACCACTCCAAGCACCTACAAACCTGACTACTGAACCTCATGTTTTCCATTAAGTTGAAACATGTTGTATTCTATTGGGCTCAAAGACTATCTGCTTTAAATTATGGGCTAGTTTATCTTCAAACTCCTTTATAGCGTTATTAATAAAATATTGTAAAAGAGACAAGACGGAGGCAAGTTTATGGACAATGAATGCACCCCACACTCAGTTGGTTTTAATCATTATTCTTGAGTATAATCAACTGACGCGAAACAATTCCCTCACAGCTCCTTTAGCGTTGAAGAACAAAGTAAAGCCAATTACCGTGCAACTCATCTATTCCCCTCAGACTGACGACACACAAAGGTTCAAAAGATCTAGAGCCCTTCTGATGATAACAGAAGACGTGGAAACCTTCAGGGGAATGTAGTTGATCGTCGCGTTGCGTCGTTTCCAAATAAAAGAAGCTGTTACACGTATACGTCACCTTTTCCAGCTGATCCTATAACGTGTTATAATGTGATTAAACTCAGCCAATCATAGTCCTCTACTTCAATGACAAGGCGTCATGTCTGTTATCACTGAGCTCTTATCCCACCTTCCCTTTCGTTTTCTACCGTTCATTAGTTTCCAAAGATTAGTGACATTGTGCTCTTGTTCCACCGATGTCCTTATAAGCTTACGTTGACAACGTTCTTTGATGACAATAAACTGTATCATAGATCACATGTTTATAAATGCATTTAAAACAAGGAAAGGTGCACATAATTTAAATGTAATGTGACGAGATTCTGGGCTCACTGATGAATAAACAAACACAGTTGGTAGCATATAGACCTGTGTCTCACACAGTTGTTCTATAACTCCTATGTAGACCAATATTTACAAGATACAATAAGCTAGTAGCCACAGGAGCTGTACACTTCCCAATGCAGTCCATACAGTCTCCACAGCCCGCATTTACCACCCCAACCGCTTCAGGTATCTACCCTCCGAGTCCCACCGAGGAAGCCTCTCATGCGCTCCTCTTCGCACAGCGTCGAACCAGGTCCTCATAAGCGTCTTATGGAACACTGCACACCAACCTATCACAAAACTTGACTGTCACTGGTCACCTCGCTGACAGAAATGCGCCCTGAACTGCTTGACATAACTGCACTTGCTGACAAGACTGTTTGTCATGGCATGCCAGAGAAACTCTGTAAACTCTCTCACTAAACTCTGCCTACTGACCTCAACTCGGTCCCATATATAAATCTGGCTCTGACAGTTTGGGGATGAAATGAGCTGTTCTAGAGATCGAGCAATCCACATTCACCCCAAACGTTTCAGGCCTATGTGCTGGTTTGCCAAAAGTAGTTGTGGCCCTGCCCACATTTCCTCTTTCTGCGCGCCACACACTGGTCTTGCCTAATGCACTTCTCTCGCAACACAAAGCGGCCATGTCACAAAAATACGGTATTCCCAATAGAATTTACGAGATTCCATGCATGACATTGCATAACCTGCAATAACAATAACACGCAAAGTCTGATAAATCCCAGCAAATTGTTCTGTTCTTCTTAATCCATATAGAGGCTTAGATCATAATAGTTACCAGTATGCGCCCTGTCTGTCTCATAACCTGTGTTATGGTGGTCTTTATTAGTTCGTGGACTTTAAATTCGGTCAAGGATTCGGAAGGAGGGAGGCCATGGGCTTGCACAAGGTACCATCCCGGCATCCACCTCGAATTGAAGAGAGACTAACTCCTTGTACAATCGTGAATATTCAAGTATGACTGCCACCCAACTCATATCCTGTAGATATGGGGAATGTGCGGGCACTATAAAGACACAATTGGTTGCACTACCTTGGTTTAAGGTCATGGGTTGCTAATTCTCATATCCCATATCAAGCAGCTATTCAATTGCCCTCACCCTGTTCCAGGACGCACGTCAGATATTAAATTTCTAGCAGAGCCAATAACTGATCACGGAGCCTCCTACGTAAGATGAGAGAACGCTACCACCTACACCCTAGGGTCATCTATTGAATGTTGAAATCCTCCCACTAAGGATTATTACGTACATAAGGCACTGGCACCTCTAATTGGGTTGAGGGAGATTCTGTTTCTGCGTCCTTCTGATGAATCATTATTAGAAGTATGACGTTTGCTCGCAAACAGTCCTAAAATATTCTTGTTTTTTTGTTTTGTTCTCTTTCAATTATTTCAATAGAATGTATTATTCCTAAATTGCCTTCTAATTTCATAACAACTCTTAGTTTTATTGAAAGGAGTGAGTTATCGCCCTGGACGGCACTAATCACGGTATAGACGAAATTATCTGTATATTTTGCAGGACACATATCCTCTCGGATTTACTAGCAGCCAGTAATGGATGTAGTGATACTGCGTCAGACCATCTCGTGCCATAGCAGCTAATATTCTTGACTGTCACCCCGGAAGGTTCGATTCCCGGTTCTGCCAAGAAATTTAATTCGTGTCTGAGGGCTGGAATGGGGTATACTCAGCCTCGTGGGTAAACACGTTGAGGAGGTGGGTTTGATTCCCACCTCAGCTATCTTGGAAGTGGTTTTCCGTGCTTTCACAATTCTACTCCAGGCAAATGCCGGGATGGTTCCTTACTTATGGCCTCGGCCACCTCCCTCCCAATCCTCACCTGAATTACAAATACATACGCTAATACCGCCATTACAATAACATAGGTTTTCAGACAAATTCCATGAGCACACACCCAAATACACGAGACTATATGGTCACGATGTCGCAAAGTCCCTAAAAAGATCAGCAACTCTATTCACCCATGGTTATAAAGCATTTAATGAATTAATTGTTGTTGGTGATTCATTTAGGGGCTTTATGACATTGTGGTCATGTAGCTCTGTGTACTTGGGTGTGCGTGGATTTTATCTGATAACCTGCATTAATTGTAATTGGGACAGGGAATGGTTAGGTGGCTTAAAGTTAGGTACCATCCTGGCATTTGCCAGGAGTAGAAGTGGGAAACCACAGAAAACCACTTCCAGGATGACTGTGGTGCGAACCGAACCTATTTCTTCTCAGTTCTTCCTCACGAAGCCGAGTGTACCCCGGTTCGGCCCACAGTACAGAATTGAATTCCTTGGCAGAACCGTTAATCGAACCTGGTCCTCAGGGGTGACTGCTAAGAACGCTAGCCACTGCGCCACGTGGTGGTCAATGAATTACTTAGTAAACCTACCAGGGATCGCTTTTAAATGCGCAATACTGAGAAGATTTGTTTAAAGTAACTTCAGCCCATTCTTCGTAAATGGTCTTCATCACGACACTGTGGCAGTTTTTATTTTTCTTAGTTCATTTTAGGAGCTTGCGACATCTTGGTCATCAGTTCCGTGTACATGGGTGTGCGTTCAATTGGTCTGATAACCATACTGTTGTAGTGGGTAACTAATTATTAGGTGCGGGAATGAGGTAGGTTCTTCAGTATTTACAACAACGTTCTATTTGCCTGGAAGGAGTGTAGAAAACCATGGCAAAAGCACTCTCAGGATAGCCATTGTCAGTTTCAAGATTCGAACCTTTAATCTCCAGACTTACCAGTGTGCGCGACTTAACTCTTGCGGTTATGCAGCTGGGTGACACAGTGATAGCGACGGTTGGATCTACAACGAGGTTCTAATACTCTTCCTTTGCCCCCCTGGTTTCGGGAGGCGGTGTGCTCACTGGAGGTGATCAGTATTCTGATCGCGCCTCGTCTAGAGGAGGCATAAGTCGAGTATGAGAGGGCGAAGATTATTCTTACAGTGATAAGAGGAACAAACTTATTTTCAATAGAGTAACCTACTAAAAATTCAGTGCAGCACATGAGTGATGTCACCGTCAATGAATAGAGGTCCACATGAGTAGGGCGTGGCAAAGATAACCATGGTACACAAGAGAAGTGACACGAGTCAAAATAATGCCACTATGAGTTTTCTATATATATTTTTATATAGAAAATTGTCATAACTCTATAACATCGGCCACGAGAGGGGACTAATACTTTCCCCTTGGAAGGAACACGACTGGCTGTTATCTTGAATAATGTCACACATTTCACTTGAGCCTGGGTGTGGAAGCGGAACATTTTACCTATGTCGAGAAGCACACCGTTTCTCAAGTTGTGTCTTTAGTTTACTATCAAGAAAAGTGTCGTATTCGTGTTAAATCAAGATGAAATTACCTACAGTCCTAGTGCAAAAAATGAAAATCCACAGCCTGCTTCCAGTCTCCGACCGGGACAGGAATGGAATGAATGAAGCCCCCATCTAGCGGCGAGGATATGAACTGTACCGGCTGCTGAGGCCTGACGCACTCCTCTGGGGCAAGGATTAAATGAATGACTGATGAAATGAAATGATAGTGGAGAGTGTTGCTGGAATTACATTTTGACAGGGAAAACCGGAGTACCCGGAAAAAAATCTGTCTGTCTCCGTTTTGTCCAGCACAGATCTCACATGGAGTGACCTGGATTCGAACCACGGACCCAGCGGTGAGAGGCCGGCGTGCTGCCGCCTAAGCCACTGCGGCTTCTTTAGTTTACTATCAAGAAAAGTGTCGTATTCGTGTAAAAATTACCTGCAGTTCTAGTACTATTTTCAAAAAGAATGTTGTATCGAGGAAGGGTATAGGCCTATTTTGTTCATATTTACAAGGGTTGCATAGCCCTGACGTCGAACTGCCCGTAGTTTCCAAAACCTTAATATTGTATTAAGTGTTTCATTGAAGTGATAGAAGCCATTCTTTCAGTGTTGCTCATTTCATGAAAGAAAGCTTTCCATTCGGTCAACACGAATTGTGCCCAACTACATTAAGTGGGAAAACAAGTATTTATATGCCCTAACATGAATATTATTTCATAAGATACTGAACACAAAATAACACGCGTATATGCACAAAACCAAACAATTCTATATACAGGGTCTTTCATATAAAGTAAGAACGGCAAGCGGCAGTTTTGTTATTGGCTGATGCGGTGACCTTGGCCGAGCTTGTGTCGCGCCATGGCCCTCTACTGTACTATTGAAAGCGAGCGCATAGTACATAAGAGGGCTGTTATCTTTTATCAAGTTCCGATGACTGAATAAAAATAAGAGATTGACATACCAAACTGACTTTAGGCCTACTACTAAATGCTTGCTTGTTTTATTCGTATGTCTCAACATAAACGCCAAGACGAATGAAACCTTTGTCGTATCGTTACAACAGCTTTCCAATGCCCTCGTCAAAATATTCTGCCTCCACTGAGGTGGGTACGTCTTGACAGTCTCCTGTAGTTATTCCTTTTTGATGAGGCGTTGCCGCCCAACAATACCTTTAATTCTCAAAAAATGTGAGAATCATTCAGTGCTGGTTTGGACTAAACAGCAGATGGTCCAAAACTTCACATTTGAATTCTTTGTAAAAGACTATCTTAACTTTGGTACAGTGAGGTCGTGAATGATTTTCACCTTTTTCGAGAATTGAGGTTGGGCGGCAACATCTAACCAAAAAGGAGAAACTTCAGGAGGGTGTCCAGTACCCACCTCAGTGGTGGCAGAATATTTTGCTGAGGGCATTGGAAAGCTGGTGTATCGATACGACAAATGTTTCGATCGTTTTGGCGATTATGTTGAGACATAAGAATAAAACAAGCAAACATTTAGTACTAAAATCAGTTTGGTATGTCAATCTGTTATTTTTATACAGTCAATCGGAACTTGATAAAAAACAGCCCTCTTATGTACTATGCGCGCGCTTTCAATAGTACAGCAGGGGGCCATGGCGCGCCACAAGCTCGGCCAAGGCCACCGCACTAGCGAATAACAAAACTGCCGCTTGCCGTTCTTACTTTATATGAAAGACCCTGTAGGGGGTTCCTAATTGGATGACATGTTTCGAAAATCAAACGTCCATCCTCATATCCTGTTTACTTAACCTTAAATTAGTGTACGATGTCTATGAATTACACTTATGTATAAATATACAATGTTTAGATTACATATGTTTGTAAAAACTTGTATAACGCGTCAAACATATTTACATACAATATAGATCACTTTTATGGTTACTAACGGAGCCGCGCGAGAAATCTCGCATGTTCATAAGCCACACTTAATCCAATAGGTTTATAATAAGATACTTAAGGAGAAACGTGGTTTTGTTTTCATTTGAACCAAATGATTATAGAACGCTATTTACGTTCAGGCGTCCCTATGGCCAAAATGCGAACTGAACAGCAATGATATCGCGTATATTCCTACAGCAACAGTATTTGCAAATCGCACACTTCTTACAAAAATTGATATTTATGAAATTAGACTGCAATTCGTCACTGCTAATGTTATTTGTGTGCTGAGACCATTGATTGACAGCTTAGACGTAACACTCGCCGGTTATTCGGTATTTATGAAATTATACAATTTGAGTACTCATTCCTTTAAATTACTGTTTCTGAAATCCATGCAAAATGATATAGGAAAGACCTCAGAATGTTGAAATGACATGAAACAGGCGTCACAGCGCCCAAAATATGAAGTGGACAGAAATTATGGAGCGTATCTTCCTGCAGCAACAGTATCTGCAAATCGCACACTTCATACTGTTTTTAAAAGTAATTTCTTAAAGAAATTATAGATATTTATGAAATCAGAGTGCAATGCGTCACTGGTAATGTCTGTTCCCTTTCATTTGAATCCTCATTTGTCACGATCGGTCGATTGTGAGTGCCGTAGGAGGGATCTATACCACTGAAATAATATATATGATTATTATTATTATTATTATTATTATTGTTATTATTAGAAGTAGTAGTAATGTAATTAAAACTGTTGCCTGTGATATATTTAATTATTCTTGTGGATAAACTCAGGAGTGATGTTAATTATATTATAAATTAACTATTCATATTTAAACTGGTGGCCTATTGTATGTGGTTGTACACAAAATATACACTTCACTGTAATATAATAGGGTCATTTAAACTTATCTGTTGTTGACGTCCTCTCTTGCTCACCGTATACAAGGCACTTTCACGAAAGTGCCAAAGAAACTCACTCTCAAAAGTATGACAATATCTTTATTTTTGTTGTTGCTGTTGATTAATTTAAGGGCTTTATGAGTATGGAGTACCTGTAGGGATATGTTGTTGCTGATTATTTATGGGCTTGTGACATTGTGATCATGTAGCTCCGTCTAGCTACTTGAGTGTGTGCAGAATTTGTCTGATAACATGTGTCACTGTGGTGTCTGCACGTTTATTTATGTATCGTAAGGCTTTTAATGCCGGGAGTGTCAGAGGACATGTTCGGCTCGCAAGAGGCTGTAGCTGCTTCAAGTGGACACCCATAGGGTGATCTACAAGTTCCGTTCAATTCAAGTAGTTCCAACTTTTGCTACCAGATGGCACTGACACCTAGTGGTGAACGTTGGAACTTTGATAGAGCGTTCCAACGAAATCTAACCTAGAAAATTAGCTTCACACAAGTTTAGTCTGTAGAAGGATCTTTTACATGCCATAAATCTATGACATGGGACCGCCGGCTTTACTTCCCCTCAGAAGGAAGGCATACTGAAGGATTTTAACGCTCTTAAAAAATCCGACGACATCGGCCGGGTTTGAACCCGCTATCTTGGGAACAGCAGTTCAGCATGCTCCGAACTACGCCACCGAAGCTGCACTAGTGTATGTATGGATGCCTTAGCCACAAATTAGTTACCATTCTGGCATTTTCCTGGAGTAGAATTGGGAACGCACGGAAAACCACATGCAGGATAGCTGAGTGAGGAATCGAATCCGTTTCTTCTCAGTTTTATCTCACGAGGCTGAATGTACTTCGTCCCAGCCCTCAGACCAGAATTAAATTCCTTGGCAGAGTCGAGGATCGAACCCAGGCCTCCGCAGTGACATCCAAGAAAGCTAGCCACTACGCTACGAGGTGGACCTGTAGGGATAATCTTCACTCCTGATGGTCATAGTAGGCCTAAGTGTCGGAATCTGAACCTCAGGCCTTATGTCTTGTCTTAAACAATTTATCTTACCACACACAACACCCATTACAGATTGCAGTCCTTCACCAGTGTGTAGAATACGGTTGCCATCAAATACGTGCAATGCTTGGATTGTTTGAATGTTGCTGACATTGAATGACGCTTTCAGACCTTCCGTACATTCAACCGCAAGGTGGACATGTTGGACACTTTTTGTAGAGAGACGTACCGCTGCCGGTACCAAGTAGAGCCATTATCAATAATATCAGAAAAACTTCGAAAAGGATGAAACTCGTAAATGTAGGCTACGACCTAAGATCGTATCCTAACAGGGACGTTTCGTGTAGTTTTTTGATGAAGGCCTGCTGTTCAACCCCCGATTAATTTCCACATTTTTGAGAGCATTCTGTATGGTTCAAAATTTAGAGAGAGTGCAGATGCGACCAATGGAGGAAAATTATTTGTAAGTGTATCGGCATTCCACTCTAGAGTGTAGTACGAAACCTTCTGCGGATTCATAGGAAGTGTTCCAGTGTCATGTTGACTAACGGAGGGGACCGCTCATTAGTTACAGATGATCTAATCCACAACACCAGACAGAGTAGGCATCGGCGATAGAAATGCAGGCTCGAGCCGAATCCTGGCTATTGATTATCCAGTACTCATTAAACAAGGTCAGATATTCATAGATATTTTTAACCGAAGCCTAGTGAAATTTGAAGATTTTTACGTAGCTCTTGATCATAAGTTCACAATGCACTGGATATATTGAATTTTAATTTTGTTTATCTACTTAACAGGTTTAGGTTAGAGGCTTAAGTTAGGTTATTTAGAATAGTATGAAAAATTTAGGATAAGCTAATTCATTATGATAATTTTTGATGTGAAAAGCACTAAACTCTTGACATTAATAATTCATAATAACAAAGTGACACACAACGTCGACTGTGAGTACACTCCTCAGTAACTATATCATTTATTATTGATGTGTAACATCTTTCCACTCGGTTGCTGGATATTTTTGTGGGAGTGATTTTGTAAAAAGGGACGGAAGTGGATCGGGCAGAAGTGGATCGGACGGAAATGGATCGAACGGAAGTGAAGACGCACTGCCAGCTGGATCGCTGGCTGCCAGTACAATTGAAAATGTGTGTATTGGAAACAAGGCAGCGTGTGCTCTGTAGCGCGAGAATTTTATGGTAATGCAGTAGGCAGTGCATTTAGCAGGCACTGGTTTGACGAGCACAGTGGTAAATGGTTCACCGACTTTCATTTGTCATTGAGCAGTTTATGAAGCTTCACGTTCAAGGTTGAATATCACATGGGGTAGGACAAAGGCGACAAATGACATTTAAGTAAGAGGCATTATTGTCAAGCTGTGGGTGAGTAGTCAAATATTAAATGCATAACAGAATGTTGTTATATGAGTGGAATAAAAGCTGTAATTTCATCATATGTGAGACTAACAAGTAAGTCATTTCATGATTGTAGGAAGCCATGTTTTGATTGTTTGCGACGAATTGTATGAGAGCCTTGAGAATAAAAAGATACGAGCCTTACAGTAGTCGCATATAATGTGTAACATCTGACATGTTATCCTACTCGTATACTACACAGCTTGGACATTCTTAAAATGTTAATTTACACTCATTTTCATACTGGTACTATGATGAATGTATAGATTGAATTGGAGATATGCTACTGTCACATTTGTGGCGCAGCGGTCAAGCTGTTAGTCTCTCACCAAGGTAGACCGGGTTTGATTCCCGCTCAATAGATGTGAGATTTTCGGATTGAAATGTCATGTCCTGTGGTTCGCATTCCGCGTAAAAGGGAGGTACCGTGGATCATTATCGTGAGATTAACGGACACGCAAAACTGCAAGCTTCCTTCCTTCCTTTCACATTAATAATTCATAATAACAAAGTGACACACAACGTCGACAGTACTCTCAAATACTGTGAGCACATTCCTCAGTAACTATAACATTCATTATTCTCAAGGCTCTCATACAGTTCGTCGTAAACAATCAAAACATGGCTTCCTACAATCATGAAATGACCTAGTCTCACATATGATGAAAATACAGCTTTTATTTCACTCATATTACAACATTCTGTTATGCATTTAATATTTGACTACTCATCCACAGCTTGAAAATAACGCCGCTTAGTTAAATGTCATTTGTCGTCTTTGTCCTACCCCATGTGATATTCAACCTTGAACGCGAAGCTTCATAAACTGCTCAATGGCAAATGAAAGTCGGTGAAACATTTGCCACTGTGCTCGTCAAACCAGTGCCTGCTAAATGCACTGCCTACTGTATTGCCATAACATTCTTGCGCTACAGAGCACACGCTGCCTTGTTTCCAATACACACATTTTCAATTGTACATCCAGCTGGCAGTGCGTCTTCACTTCCGTCCGATCCACTTCCGTTCGATCCACTTCCGCCCGATTCACTTCCGTCCCCAATTTTCAAAATCACTCCCACAAAACTATCCAGCAACCGAGCGGAAATATGTTACACATCAATAATAAATGATATAGTTACTGAGGAGTGTACTCACAGTCGACGTTGTGTGTCACTTTGTTATTATGAATTATTAATGTCAAGAGTTTAGTGCTTTTCAGTCGGTCAACACGAATGTACCCAAAAGAGATGGGTTATACCCTAATCCTGAAATAAATTACATGAGATTAATAAAACACTAGGATGACCAGTTTCGATCGTCAAGCGATCATCATCAGATCCATTACACTTAGGCTACAAAATCCATGTTTGAAATACAGGTGAAAATATTTACAATATGTACAATTACTTAGTTGCAGTATTGGTACTGCAACTGTCAGTGTATGCTAAATGCAGTATATATGTTAGGTGAAATGCTAAATGGTGATAGCTATCCGGAGATTGTACTTTAGAGAGATTATATGGTTATAAACTATGGTTAAACTATAAAATTTTAGGCTAACTACTTATCTGATTGTCTTCCGTACTACAGCTACTCGCAGTTTTCGTGCTCACTGGAACTCACTGTGCGGTCGACTGCGGTGGTTATCTTAACGACTGGTTTTTCCTGCCTTCTCCCCCCCCCCTTTTTTTGCCCCTACATGCTGTGGGGAGTGATAGCGATGTGTTTATGTGAGGTGTTGCCAACCTAGATAAGATGTATGTTATTGAATGAGGTGGGTCTACAACTATTAAAGACCGTGGATTAGCCCTCGCCACGCGTGGAGCATAACCCATTCGAACTAAGCGTTGACGGTCTTATGAGGACGTCCCGGCACCTTTAATACTGCCGCGAATATGGGCCTTGGTTTATTGTAGAATAAAAGTACATCGTACACCTGATCCAGATAACATTTACCTATTAAAAACCCCTAATTTCCCCCCCCCCCCTTATTTATCTAGCTTGGCTGTGTCGCTAAATTGTATTTTGTTTCCGACAGGGTGTGTTTTTTAGTAGCGTGAAGAGGGGTGAGCTCTCCATGAACGTGTGTTCATTTAGATTGTTGGGATTGTTTCGTTTGGCTAGGTGTATTTCGATTGCTTCCTTTAAGTCAAGAGCTCTGCCTTTCGATTCGTGATGGATTATTTTAAGGTCCGACTCTATGTTGGTAAAGCTGTGCCCTGCGTCACACATATGTTCGCACTCGGCTGAATGTGTTCCGTATCTTATCGCATTCCTATGTTCATTATAACGTGTGTCTACTCGCCTTCCACTCTGCCCGATGTAATTAGCTTGACAATCGGTGTCTTGGCACGTTATAGAATATACCCCTGACCTTGAATACGGGTCACGTTTATTTAGATTACTATTTAGGAGGTGCCTAGCAGTTGTGTTTTTCGTCGTGAAAGCTATCTTTATGCCTTGCTTTTTGAATAGGTTAGTGATTTTATATGTATTCGCATTCACATAGTTGAAACGCGCAATTTATTTTTTCTCATTACTGTCCGGTTTGGGAATCGTTTTATCTTTATTTTTATGTTTGGCTATAATTTGATTTATTTTGCTTGGCGAGAAGTTGTTTTTCTTTGCTATTTGCATAATTATTAATGTAAAAGGAAGGAAGGAAGCTTGTAGTTTTGCGTGACCGTTAATCTAACGATCATGATCCACGGTACCTCCTTTTTGCGTGGAATGCGAACCACAGGACATGGCATTTCAATTCGAAAATCTCACATGTATTGACCGGGAATCAAACCCGGTCTACCTTGGTGAGAGACTAACAGCTTGACCGCTGTGCCACAAGTGTGACAGTAGCATATCTCCAATTCAATCTATACATTCATCATAGTACCAATATAAAAACGGAGCGTAAATTAACTTTTTAAGTATGTCCAAACTGTGTAGTATACGAGTAGGATAACATGTCAGATGTTGCACATCATATACGACTACTATAAGGCTCGTATCTTTTTTTATTTTATTTATTTAACATTTCTACCGAACTCGTACCAACTATAATTTGGAATTTGTTTTTCATGGTAATAAATTATATTCTCTTCTATTCCGCCCAGTTACACGGAGCTGATGGCCATTTTGATTCAATCTGCTAAATGAAGGAAATACAAATACTAGCTTCTCAATAGTGATCGTTTGATTGAAGGATGACTGTGCCTGGTATATTAAAATGCATCTTGAAAGAAACCAGCTAAGGAATGCTTGGAACCTTCCGTGTAGGCTACTGCCTGGGGAAGCCGCCAACTCACGGTGCAGACGAAAGGAAATAATCTGTTTACTTTATAGGAAACAATGCAGTCTTTTGCTGTTTCAGCCCTCTTGAATCAACATAAGAGGATTTTGCCATTTGTTTCTAGTGTGATAATTTACGACGTCATAAAGCAGGAGTTATCTTTGTTATCTCCTCTTTTGATGGGAGGTGGAGAATCCTATTACAGTCTACCTGAGTAAGTCGGCTTTGCCTTCAATTGCTTTCAAATATGATTGTGTTTTATTATAGAACAAAGCAGGGATTCAAGTAGAAAGTTGCACTGTAACATACGGAAACACTTACGTACTGCAAAGTCCAAATGCCAAAAGCATTCGGTTTGACGTGTTTAAACGTTTGCTTCCTAGGGGACTATTGGAGCATATTTAATAGCTGGCCATAGCCTGATTATTTCATAGACTAGTGGTACCTCCATAGAGATTTACGTGCCTATTGACGGTGAGAATTCTGTATAGGCTGTCCCAAATTAAAAAGCATATTAGTTCTTCTTCAATCTTAGATTTCAACAGCTCATGCACAAAAGGTGGCAATATATGCAATCAATTGTCCATTAAAATCACTTAAATATGCCTTTGAAATTATTAATATATTATGCACTATTGATGTTTTTTCCATACATCACATTCGTAATTAATCGAATACTGTAGTGTACAGAGGCCTCGACGGGGCGGAAGTGTGAGAATTACTTATTCGCTTCTTAAATTCTGTGTTCATTCACCACTATTTCCAGAAAAACTTGGTGATCTGGAACACACGGCAACCCTGAGTTGTACACAGAAAGTATTGAGAGTACACCTTTGAGATCCTTTAACGCCTAACCAAAACACCTTATCTCCTATTGAAGATACTTCTTGATATTTGTATAACATTTAATTTCAAAACCCGCTGCCATTTCAATTTATAGTAAACAGTCACCTTTGTTAACGTGTTAATTAACATTTTCAAAATAAATTCCTTAATGAATAAGCTTGATTTACAATCTAGCCTTGACATTATTACGTAAATAGTAAAACCAAATCCTCCCATGTTTTATAGATTGATCTAACACGCTTGAACAAAGAATTGGAAGCAGGTAAGGCCCGAAATGTTACACAAAGCAAGTAGTTCCGTGAAGAACTAAAGCCTATTTTCATATATCCTACTTATGTCAATTGCCTATATCAACATACAAAATTTCAGTTTGATTGCTGTAATAGATTCGTAGATATTGAGAACCGTCTAATATTTCGGATGGTCGCCATGTTGGATTTTTATACGTAGGTCTTAGAGTTATATACTATTACATGAAGATTATTGTGTAGGTGTAGTATTCAAAGATCAATCGCATGATTAGAACACAAGAAGTAAAAACGAGATTTTAAAATTTCGCACAGCTGCCATCTTCTGGTTATGGAAACAATGGAAATAAATTATATGCCAGTGGACTAACGTTTGTATAGCCCAAGCATTTACCGTACCGAGTTTCACTACACTCGGATGGTTAATTCGCGAGAAACGTCCATTTAAATATTTATACTTTGCATCGCCGCCATGTTGGATTAGTGCTCACCAGGTTATTGAAAGTCCTATAGGTGAAGTTATGTTCATAGCCTAACATAAAGAATTTAAGTTTGATTGCTGTAAAAGATTCGTAGATATTGAGAACCGTCTACATATTTCGGGTGGTCGCCATGTTGGATTGTTATATGTATAGGCCATTGAGATATGTACCATTAAAGGAAAATTATTGCTTAGGTTAATTATTCAAACTTTCATTTCCATCGCATGATTACGACTCAAGAAAAGAACATTTAAATTTAAAATTTCGCACAGCCGCCATCTTGAGGTTATGTAAACAATTGAACTAAATTAGATTCCAGTGCATTATAATACGTATAAACATTTAAAGTACCATATTTCACTCCGCTCAGATGGTTAAATCGCGAGAATAGTCTATTAAAATGTTTCAACTTCGCTTGGTCCCCATTTTCGTTTTGTACTCTAGGGGTTTTTGAAACATACAAATATAAACTTGTATTAGTGCCCTGTATCACCGTACAAAACTTCAGGGTGATATCAGAAATAGTTTCGTAGATATAGAATGCCGTTAAAATATTTCGCACAGCCGCCATCTTGAGGTTATGAAAACAATTGAACTAAATTAGATGTCAGTGCATTACAACGTGTATAAACTTTTGCTGTACTAAGTTTCATTGTGTTTGGATGGTTAAATCACGGTAAAAGTCAATTTAAAAGTCTCAACTTCGCCTGGCCGCCATGTTGGTTTTGTAGTTACTTGGTTTTTGAAAGTCTCATTAGTGAACTTGTAGTAGTGACCTTTATCACCGTACAAAATTTCAGGTTGGTATGAGTAATATTTTCGGAGATATAAATGCACAGCCGCCATGTTGGATTGGTAAACGTAATATAATTTGAAGGACACTGTCGGGGTCGCCAAAAATTGTGCTATGATCTTATCGAGTTTCATTGAAATCGCCCCAGCCGTTTAAATGTTATTAGGACACACACACACACATACGCACACAAATTGATGTCTATGGTGCAGGGCATTAAGTAAATTTGTAGTTTTTAA
This sequence comes from Meconema thalassinum, assembly GCA_946902985.2. Classification (NCBI taxonomy): domain Eukaryota; kingdom Metazoa; phylum Arthropoda; class Insecta; order Orthoptera; family Tettigoniidae; genus Meconema; species Meconema thalassinum. Next base: position 1,063,091,514 of record OX336389.2, on the reverse strand, counting down.
CTCATTTAGGGATATTGAGACATCTTGATCATCCGCCCCGTGTAGTTGGGAGTGTGTTGAGCTTGTTTGATAACCTGTATTGTTTTGATGACTGCAGTAGTATGTGTTATTGTGGTAGGAACAGGGATTGGGTAGGCTTTCCGGGACTTGAAGCAAGGTACTATCCTTGCACATGCCTGCAGGCAGTATAAGAAACATCGGGGAACAACCATACTCAGGAGAGTCGCTGTCAGCGCCGTGATTCAAATCTCCTCTCTCTGGACTTGCTCTCAGGTGCCCTCACAGCCGTGGTGCACGATTTAACCAGCAGAGCTATGCCGTGGGGTGCATTAAGTAAAACGTCGCCCTCTACCAGGAAACAAATCTAGCGGGAAGAAGTAGAGTTCATCTGGAACAGGTTTTTTTTAACATTCAATTGACTATAATGAACTCGTACTATTTTGATTTTTGCCTCAAGAGGCTGATTGTACCCCGTTCCAGCCCACAGACCAGAATTAAATTTCTTGACAGAGCCGAAAATCGAACCCGGACTTCCGGAGCGACAGCCAAGAAAATTATTTCATTGAGGGGGTACCTTGGAACTTAACGTATAGTACAATCCTAGCAATTTCTGGTGTGAAGGGGAAGAAGCACTGTCAGCGGGGTGCTTTAAAGCTCGGATCTCTGAACTAGCAGCTGTCCAGTTCAGTCACAGAACGCTGAAAGGAAAATTTATTTATTAACACTTATGGCCGTTTTCATCAACGCTTCAGTAACGATTATTTAGTTAGTTCCCATTTAACTTGCATACGAGATTTAAAGCGTGATTATCTTCGATGCATTTCACGAGGCCATTCAGGTTCGCAATTACTTAAATGAGATTTACAGCTCTCGCGCATGCGTGGACTCGGTTTCATCTTGGAGAGCATGGCGGACAGAACAAGAAGCGTCTAGCACTGATTGTTGTTTGCGATGCTTCCTTGAGACTTTCTGGAACATAATTATAAAGGAAGGGAAATACAGAAGAACTGATTCGTGGCAAAATCTTAAAATGATATGAACAAAGGATTTAGGAGAAACGGCAGTTGTGTGAATAGATAGCTTAATAGGACGCACTTACCTAGTTGCCTTAGTAGCGTAAACGCTTGCGTTGCAGGCATTGAATGCATTATGCTGCGCTGGAAGGAGTTCGAATCCCTCTATGGATATACTTTGTTTTTAGAATTTCCGGATTCGTCTCTCTTGGTATTAGAACTTAGTAATGTGTGTGTTCCTTTATAATGTCATTGTCGTAAACATATTTTATATTCATATCGATGAAAGTTCGTGTGAAACTCGGAAACCAACCGCCATTGTGAGATGTGCAAGGCACAGTTCAGCTGTTTCCCGCCATTTCAAAGATGCTTTAGTGAGTTGAGTGGCCAGGTTTGGCCATTTAACGTAATTCTTTGTTAGTGGTAAGTTAACGAGCATTTATGTTTGGCGAAATGCTCGTGCAAAGTTAAATAACCTTTAATGATTAATTAAAAGATAATTGACGTTGGTGAAAACGGCCCTTACTGTAGTTAATTTAGCTCCAGTGAGAACTTGGCAATATAATGTGGCGAGCGTATATGTCATTCAATCACCATTGTGTTCTAAACTTGAAATCTAATACTGGATCAAAACAACCGCTCGACGTTCAGCGACACAATGACGGGAAAATTCGCATCTAATTTTGGTTCGCAGACATAATGCAGCATATGCAGGAGATGTGTCTTTCCACATTTATCCCATTCATTGCACGTGACAGGTGCTAATCCACACTAATGCTTTGTGTATTGGCAATGCGTCAGAATATGTGTATCAAATTATTGTACCGTACCAGTAGATGAAATTTTTAACTTTACAAAAGCAGTGTGTAATTCCAAATGCTTTGTAAAACCTCACAGTAGTTTTTAAGCACGCAGTTTCTCTGTTTCTAGCTCAGTCTGCATGCATATAAATAAATAAAAACAGCCTTACAAATCCCACAAAGGCTATTGCCTCCTGCATTGCAGGGACAGTGCTCAGTTTTTACTCATCAGGTGATCAAGTCTAGATGAGCGTAATTTGGTCCAAGTGTTCCCGTTGTAGTATTTACGGTCCCACGTGGGCAACCAAATGTCGTATGTTTTTGCTCCTACGTCGTTGTTGGCGACAAATGAAGCTTATTAATGATTAGCAACTGACTAAATGTTGATTAATTTGATTTTAAGTTGGGCGCCATGATCGTAACTCACCGTTAATGGCCAAATAATACATGTTATGATATACCATAGGTAGCTCACACTGAGTAGGCCTACTCTTCTTCCCAGGCCACAGTCAGACTCTGTGTTCAACCACGATAATACTTGTTTCAGGCGCAAGGGTTGACTTATAGCTATTTCTAACTACAGTGAGGGAAACACTAGACATGAATTTAAAATATATAAGTTAATATGAGAAACGCACAATATCAAAATAATAATAATAATGATAATAATAATAATAATAATAAGTAGATGCTGTTACTGAAGTTACGTCAAAAAGTGGCCTATGAAAAGTATGGAGTTTGAATTTACGCTTACCTTATTTCCAATGCTGTGAATTTACTTGCCAAAATTATTTAAAAGAGAGATTTTGTGAGGTTTGTTCAGTACACTCACCAGTATACATTCTTGGAGATATTCGTTCCTCATCGTGTAGCGATGACGATGATTTCTGCTCGTCTGAGACATCCTTCAAATCGTCGTAGTGAAGATTCGTTGCCGATGATTTAAATAAAGTAATTCAGTTAACAGGGACGAAATGTATGTCCGCTGTTACCTTGAGAGTGGTGAAGTTCTAACGTCAAGAATCACTTTAATTACTCTGGCCACAAATACAACCATTGCCATTCCTATGACAAGACAGAATTAGCCTAACATACACTCAAGTTCGAAATCTGTACATTTCTGAGATTCAAATATATCCCAAGTCCACTGGACTGTGATATCTGCTAAGTGCCATGAACCGACAAGATACAAGTCGTCCGGACTGCCAATTGACTCACTGAAGTGAGAATTAAGTTCAAGTCAATGAATAATAATGAGGTAGTAGAAATTTGTTCTGCAGGCCTTTAATTAACCTTTGCGGCTCCCTTCCAAATCTTTCCATTTTCAAGCTCCCTCCTCTTGATACACCAATCAGAACGTGGTTTCCATGGGAACCCTCCACTCTTCAAACTTCACCATCTTCTAGCACACTGATTAGTTCTGGTCGACCACGTGATTCTTCTTTCTTCGAAATCTAGGATATCTTTCCACTTGAATTTATATCGCCTTGAGTGAGACTATGGTGACGCGAAGTATCGCCTGAGTTGACCGTCCGTGACCTTAATAATTCTAGGAACTTCTTCGTCCGTCCGCATTTCTCTGAATAAGTTGCGAGAGTCTCCCTTGTTATTGAGCCAAGAAAGGGAAATATCCCGCTGCGCGCACTGACCAAAAATAAAACCCTGTCACCAAGTGTGATGAAATCTGTCGGAATATGAAGTAGAAATCAGTTCCAGGCTTTTCACATCCCCAAGACAACGAAATAAGGTATTGAAATAATGAATCTCTATGAATCTCCTGGTGAAATAATTATAGAGAAATGAAGTAATTGGAACATTGCCATGGCACATTTGGCCTTTACCAAATATCACGAATAATAATATTAATAAACAAAATTAAAGATATATCCAATAATAATAATAATAATATGTGTAAAATAAATCTGGATCAAGTGATAATAATAATAATAAACATTGAATAATGTAAATGGGACCTGTTGCCAAAGTCAAGTTAATAATAATAATAATTCCAGATATAAAGACATGATATGGTATGTTATGTTATTGTTGTTGTAAGGGGCGGATCTACGAGGTCATCGGCCCCTATAAAGCCATTAATAAAGATAATAATTGTGCGTTTTCAGGACATTACATAACGCACTAGAAGATGAAGCTATATTACATAGCAATGTAGTGGCGATTTTCCTCCGACACGTTCTAAACAATCAAAGGAAAACTAGATTAAAAATTTAATTGGTATTCTGCCCGAAGGCTGATCCGAGCCTCCGAAGAGGCTACCCCAGCCGGAGTTTACGTGCAGTAGGGTGGCCAGGGCCTTCCCGCTCCTCCTTATGTTGGCCAACAGCGCGCAGTGGCTAGAACCGGCAAACCATCCATGTTCCGACCACGCCCAATGCTGCTTAACTGCGGAGTTCTCATGGTATCCGGTGCTTCGACACGGCTAGGCCGTTGGCCTAAAATATACATACATCATATTATATATACCCTTCTATATACAATTTGCAATCATTTTCGACGTAATTACGTCATAATTCTTGTTTGAAAATTTACGCAACTTGTGCGTGAAAGTATGTTTTGTATTGCGGAATTGTCGCTTGATACATGAAACTTACCCTGAAAAAAGAACATATATTTTACCCTTTATTTACACCACCCCCAATTGGTCATTTGAGGCATTGAAATGTTTCTATTTAACACTTTAATAATACTTATATTTTAATTTTAAATCTTCGTTTCTGTTACATAATTTGCAATTGCTAATTGTCCTTTCTCTCTCATTTTCATACTTGCAGGAGGAAATGCTACATAAACCAGTATTAGGTCAGGCTACCTACAAGATGGCATTCAAGATAGCCAGAAATGGAAAACCATTTTGTGTAGGTGAATTTATCAAAGAGTGTCCCGTCGACGTTGCTGGAGTTGTATGCCCTTCACTTGTCAGCAAATTTGAAGACATCAGCCTGTCACGTCAAACCATGGCTCACCGAATTAATCTGTTAGCAAATGACACTTATTACCAATTAATACAAGATGCCCAAACGTTTGTAGCGAATTCCGTCGCATTAGATAAGAGAACAGACATTTCTGATACCGCTCAATTAGTAACATACATGCAGGGATTGGACACATATCAAAAAGTCACAGAAGACTTTCTGGACCTCGTGCCATTAAAGGACATAGCCACTGGAGAATACATTTTAAAAGCCGTTGAATTAGCAATCGACGCTGTTGGTGTAGGCTGGGAGCGTCTTGTTTCTATTACGACGGGTGGGGCACCAGCGTTGCGGGCGGAGCGGAGGGGAATTTTGACTCTTCTACGGAGGAAACTGGGGCGCATAGAAGACTCTTTGCGCGTAATACACTGCTTCATTCACCAGGAGGCCCACTGCGCTACAGCCGTGAAATTAGATGATGTGATGTACGTTGTTGTTAAAACAGTGAATTATTTTAGATCTCATGGTTTGATTCATCGCCAGTTCAAACACTTTCTGGAGGAAATTGGGGAGCAATATGGTGACCTACCTTATCACAGCTAGGTACAGTGGCTTAGTCGCGGTAAGGTTCTAAAACGTTTCTTCGATCTTCGAATAGATATAGTTGTGTTTCTGAAGACGAAGGGAAACTAAGAACGCAAATTAGAAGCCGTATCTTGGATAACGGACCTATCGTTTTTAGTGGACTTCACAGAGCATCCGAATGCTCTGAACATCGGTATGCAGGGAGAGAATAATCGCATCACTGACCATGCAGAAAAGGTACAAGCTTTCAAGACAAAACCATGTCTGTGGGAAGGTCAGTTGGAGTCATCAAACGCTGCATATTTTCCCACTTTAGCAAAGGTTTGTGAAAGCGCTAAGTTTGAAAATTATGTGTGTTTTCTCAAAGACGTGAAAGAGCAATTTGTAAACAGATTTCAAGAACTTTCAGCATTGTGTCCTGTAATTGATTTCTTTGCACGGCCATTTTCTATCTCAGTGAATAGCGCACCAACTAAATTACAATTGGAATTAATTGATTTACAGAGCAATGCGAAGTTGAGGGACAAGTTCTTTGCTGCAAGAAACTTGACCGAATTATACGAAAACTTTCCCCATAATGAATTTCCTCGCCTTCATCACGAGGCCGCCGAACGTATGAGTAAGAGTATGTTCGGTTCTACCAATGTATGTGGAAGGTCTTTTTCGATATTTCAACGCAACAAACCAAGGTTCCGAGCAGGCATTTCAGATGAGAATTTCAGATGTTGTTTACGTTTGCCTGTAACACGTTCATTTGCGCCTAATTCTAACAAGATTTTTAACGCACACAAACAAGATCAATTGTAAATCAGAACAGCAATTAACATCATGTGTATCAGCCAGCATGTACGGTACTAGGTGTGTGCAATTAGTTGTACGTTTGCCATTGTAGAAACATTAGGTATTTTGTCTTTCAATAAAGCTGTTATTGTGTGATATTTGGCACAGCGGAAATATTTTGTCTTTCTCCCTTTTTCATAAGAAGGGAGACGTGTATATAAATGACTATACATTTTGTGCGTGAAACAGTCCAGAGTTAACGTGAGCATAATTTGGAAAGGAAACGTTTTGCCGCTCTTTCCTAGCCCCTCCCTTCATATGAAAAGCAATTTGATTAATGGAAAATAATATTTAATTAAAAATACGTTTCGTGTTCTCGCCACGTTGCCTGTAAAATACATTCGTCAACTACGATTTGACCTCTGCACGTTTCTTGAATGAGGACACTCCCTCACCGCGCGGAGTGGAGAGGAAGTAAGGACGTACAGTATGGGAGGGGATGCACACCTGCTATTCCGAGACGCACACTGTCTGGACAGTGTGGCGTGTGGCTCGACCTTAGATGGTGCTGAGATGTTTAGTTTATATTTCCGTATCTTTTACATACCGTACCGGTATTGCCACTGCAGAATTTCAACTACCGTAATACAGTAAAGTGAACAAGGAACTGTCCTTGATCCATATAGCTGAACTATGATAAAATATTTGATGTAGCGCAATGGTGTGATTATTGCTTTGTATAACCTTTATAAAAGTTCAGTTTTATGAAATATTTTATAAAATTTATTTGACAAATTCTTTTGATAGTGTAATACTGGCCTATGCTCGGTAACTTTCTGATAATTTACGCTGCGTCTTCCCGGAATACAATACAATACATACTCTGTAGCAGGACATCTACTACCCACTTCCCTTCATAGTGTAGCTTAATAGGTGCACCAGGCTACCTGTAACTCAGGGCAAGTAGGCCATACTGATAACGTGCAGCGTGCGGCTGCATCAAGATCAATGCACACTGATTTTCAAATATACTGTATATCTACTTACTACAGGTATAAAACAAAGTCCCCGATTCTAGGAAGTTCCGGGTAATCTCGAGAACAACTGGATGGATTTTGATACGGGTTTCACCATTCTGTAAAGGATTTCTTCAGGAAGGCTTCTGTAGAAAATAATTTATTTATGGCCAAAGGAAGTCGATCAGTGACGATTTCAGTGAATCAAGTCGAAAAACACCTACCGTCCGCGCGCCTTTCAAGCGTACGCTGGGTAACCCGTTAAAAATATCTGTATACTATGAGTTTACGAATTGTTCAGCATGAAAAGTTCTACAAGACAGTCCCAGACAGCATATCTCTATCTTCAATACATCGCCCACTATAAGTGCTTTTACGTTTTCATTTGTTCCAACAATCCTCATTCAATTACCAGCTTTCTAGCTAGCGAGCAAGCCTATCACCCCAGTTTCAGCCTTCGATCCACAGAATACACAGTCAACTTTAGATTGGACGGAAGGGGGATTTTTGTATGGTTGGGCGGCAACGCCTCGGCAAAAAGGAAAATCTTCAGGAGACTGTCCAGACGAACCCACCTCAGTGGCGGCAGAATATTTTGTCGAGGGTATTGGAAAGCTGGTGTAACGATACGACAAATGTTTCAGTCGTTTTGGCGATTATGTTAACATAGGAATAAAACAAGCAAACATTTAGTAGTAAAATCAGTTTGGTATGTCAATCTGTTATTTTTATACGGTCCATCGGATCTTGAAAAAAATACCAGCCCTTGTATGTACTATGCGCGCGCCTTCAATAGGCTAGTACAGCAGGGGGCCATGGCGCGCCACAAGCTCGGCCGAGGCCACCGCAGCAGCGAATAACAAAACTGCCGCTTGCCGTTCTTACTTTAGATGAAAGACGCTGTAGGCCTTGACAACATGCGTCCGGAAATGCATAGTTACAGAGTTAACGAGCCATGACTCAAACGTCAAGCAGTAGCACGGGCCGACAATAACCATTGTTCGCTGCTGACCAATAGCTGACGGTTGTTGACCAATAGCAAGCTTCCTGTATCTACCCACGTGGACTCCAAATGTCCAGTACTGGTGGCCTGCTTTCGTGTCAAGTGTCCAGTTTTGCACGTAGTTCTGTCCAGTCTATACTCTGTATTACGAAAGGTGAACTGTGACGGCTGTCGTCCGCTTGAAGGGTAAGGTGTGGAGAGTAGATGTGAGGGGTAAAAGTCAACATGGCAACAGCCAGCGGTGTTGCAATGTATGCAGAGACAGTAGTGAGCACGTGGCTAGTGGCAGTGTTCTACTGTGTCTTGACTCGTTACTGTCATTCCTGTGTAAGGCTGACATACCAATGATCGCCAGGCAAGGGGACTAACTTCCCAGTATTTGTGTCTTCCTGCAAGCCTCTTGGAATGTTATGAGCCATGACATATCCCAGTGGCAACGTAGCATTTCCACACGTGCTAGCTTTGACAGACTTCAGCGTTCATTATTCGTAATACAGAGTATAGCTACTTGCTCTCAGTGGCTACGGTGGAGAGTCAACAACGCTGTGCCTCGAGCTGGGAAAGTCATGGCTCCGCGTAGGCATGGCATGTAAACATATCCGCCCAGCTTGGTTTCAAAGGCGAGCCGCTCGTTAACGAGGAAAGTGAGAGAAGTATAATCAAGCATGTATTGTTGCGCAGTGCGCGCCGACACCAGCTGTTTATTGCAGGAAAATGCAAGACGTCGGTTACAATTGGTACGCCAATGGCTGCCTCGGATTTGATTTTAATAATGCGCGTGCATTTGAATAGTTTTTCCTCGTGATTTTCTCATTCAGTTGTTGATTTATTAATTGCCTTAATATTTCTTAGTTTGTCTTAATTCGCTGTTGTAACTTTTTTGTTTGATCTCATCCCATTAATTCAAAACATGATTACTTGTGTTCCAATCGAAAGTGAATAGCCATTTTCATTTATTTCCCGTGATAAGGCAGGGAAGACCATTCTGAGAAAAACTGGAATCTATAGTGTTGTGAAATTCCGCGTAAAGCTATAATTTAAATCAAGGGTGGCCAATCTTTGCACGCTCGGCGTGCCAACTATGCTGCGCCGAACGCCAGCAGGCTGGCGTCTGCCTCTCTTGGCTGGGCTGCCTGCCCTGACTACCGGCGCGTCGGACCGAGTCAAGTTGGGATCGCCTTCGCACCGGACGTATTGTAAACAAGCAAACTGTTCGTCAATGCGTTGGTAGTCCGACACATGTACAGTATATTGTGTTTCGCGCGTTTCTCTGATTACCAGTACTTAGCATTAAAACAGTCAGAGATATTGATAATGTATCATGGGAGTCATTTAAGACATTGCAATTTCAGTCACAATTTCATTTTCCTTGTTTTCAATTTGCTTTCATATTTACAATATGCTCATTGTTCGGCACGATTGTTTGAAAAACAATCAACCGGAGTCTGATTCGCAGGTTATTGTCAGACATCAGAGCGCGATGCCGTGATTTTGTAAGTTTCAATGCAGATAAAAACGTTTCGCTGACATACGTTGCTTCAAACATTGATAGCACTTGTGTGGCTATCTGCGTGATTTCGGATATTCTTGCTGTAGTAAAATTGAATAGATGTTTTTGTTGATTCATTTAGGGGCTTTGCGACACCGTGGTCATGTAGTCCCGTGTACATGGGTGTGTGTGTGTAAAATGTGTATGATAACCTGTGTTATTGTGATGGCTGTTATAGTGTGTGTATTTGTAATTCAAATGAGGATTGGGAAGGAGATGGTCGTAGCCATAAGTAAGAAACTATCCTGGCATTCACCTCGAGTAGAAGTGGGAAAACCATTTCCAAGATGGCCGAGGTGAGAATTGAACCCGCCTCTTCTCACTTTTGTCGCATGAGGCTGAGTATACCCCGTTTCAGCCCTCAGACTAGAATTACATTTCTTGGCTGAACCAGGAATGGAACCCGATTCTCCGGGGTGACAGCCAAGAGTGCTGGCCACTACACAACGAGGCGGACATTTTGAATAGAAATAAGGCAGATTTTTCACCGAGTTAACAATATCCTTAAGTCGAATGCTACATTGCAAATGGCTTGACGAACAAATAAAAAGCAGATCAAAGTTTAATAATTCTTGAAATCTGCTAGATGAAAAACCAAACCAACAGCCATAATCAAACGTTACGCTACATATCGCCGCAGCGATCAAATAATGTCAAGTGACTCTACAACTAGCAAGATAAGGAACACCGGTGCGCGACGTTTGACTTTCGACACAGTGAAGGGGTGTAGGCAGCACGAGAGGGAGTGAGACGGGAAAGCGAGCGTGAGAGACAGACATATAATCTTTCTCCACCATCGCTGCAAGGCCGTACGCGCCAGAAACACGCCGGTGTGATGGCAGCGCGCCCGGGGTGCTCTTTGACCACCTCTGATTTAAATGTTCTTCGGAACTTCATGTTCTTTATCCATTCATTTCTGTCTAGGCTACTTACCTGGTTGTTCACAAACTCGCCCCATTATCCCATGATCGATAGTTTCATTTCCGTTCGATGAGGTCTGGATTTTGAAGGGCGGATAAACTCCACGGCACTCCAAGTCGTACGATGTTTGCTCGTAAAAGGTCTCTCGTATCACATTTGGTAATTACGAAACAAAATGAATTCAATATCAGCTACAGTGTTCAGATTTCTCTGCGAAATGGTAGTGCTAACAGGAACGTCAAAATTGGAGACCAGATTACCTACATGGATCCAACTCAACTTAAACCGGGCAGCTGAGGCCTTAAGATTCTTCTGCTTCTTCTTCTCCTTGCTATTAGTCTATTACAGTGGAACATGGATAATTCGAACCTCAAGGGACTAGATAAAACATCCGAATTGTCCAAAAATTCGAATTAAGAAAGTTCATTGATAAGAGTAGAGAAAATATTCAAATTTTAAGTTTTCATCCAAGAACCTTTATTAACCATAATATTACATAGGATTTTTAACAATTGAAGTGTTTATATACTATGTATTACCGTACGTTTACATGATTTACGTTCAACAAAGCAGATTAACGGACAACGGCACTGTATAATGACTGTATCGTGAGTAACCTCAAAAGTTTCAAATTATAAAATAAAACCAAAATGTACAATTCCCCTATTTAACGACAGTAGTAATCCAACAATCTAGTTAAGTCTTGGAGAAATCTACGGTTTTTCAAAAAAGTTTGAGATTTTTACCTGTTTCCTACAATTTAGTCTATCGGCCATCACAAAAGAATCTAACAAATTTAAGGAACGGAAAACAAAATCACTTACGTCATTTCTACTTTCAAAAAAAACGCCTAACAATCGAGTAGAGGCCGCATGCCAATGATAAACGACGTTTTTCGGGAATACCTGACCCAACTGTTTGGCTTGCGATCGGCTTTTTACACGTAAAAACGTCGAATTATCCAAAATATAATTCGAATTAACCACGATTTTTTAGCATTGATTGTATATAAAATGCTAGGGACCAAGAGAAAAATTCGAATTAAAGAAGATTTCGAATTATAGAAGTTCGAATTAGCCACGTTCCACTGTATAATTATTATTATCATATAACAGGTGAATCAGCTGCCCCTATTAATATTATTTCATGCAGCCCAACTAGCGTTGTTACCAGGAAGGTCGATATTTCCCTGCTTGCAACCCATATGGTACTAATGCACTACAAGCATATCCTGCAAAGGATACTGAACCCTGTTGCTTTTCGCTCGCTGTGACTACAGACATATACGAGGGAAAATGAATAGTGCTCAGTATCGTTTGCGGGATATGCTTGCAGTGCATTAAGTTTTTTTTTTCTAGTGGTTTACCATACGGGATGCAGGCAGGGATTATCGACCTTCCTGACAACACGCGTTAGTCGGGCTGCATAACACAATATTATTAGGGGCAGGTATTTCACCTAGTATATAATACGCTAAGGAGTATGTTTCACAAAACTCTAGTTCTTACGTCAGAGGGAGTACATAGTACAGGAGATAGGTCACGGAAACCAAGATTACGGCCGAGGGTATCCGATGCGCTGATCACGTATCACCCCAATATCTGCAGGCCAAATAGCTGGGCAGCGGTCGCTTCGTAGGCCTAGGCCCTTCATGGGCTGTAGTGCCACGGGGTTAGTTAGGTTAGTACAGAAGAAATCTTGCATTTATTGAAAAGTCAACGGAAATATATTTGTTTGTAAAGTGCGTTTAAACAAATATAAAAAGATGATAACCCCTGCCAGAACGGTGTCGCGTTTAGCCCGCATAACAGTAAAGCCGGACGGATTGTTGATACAAGTGCTACAGTTCTCGCATGGATCCGCTCATTATTATAATTATTATTATTATTATTATAATTAATACCGACAGTAGTGGCTACGCTGGCTAAAGCGCAGCATTAGGTCATGGGGCCAAGCTCTCTGCTGACTCGGTAGACGCGTGGGTTCGAGCCCCACCGTCGGCCGTCCTTGAAATGGTTTTCCGTGGTTTCCCATTTTCAACACCAGGCAAATGCTGGGACGGTACCTTCTGACAGGCCACGGCCGCTTCCTTCCACATCCTTGTCCAGTTTCATTCACCATCATTCATTTCATCTCTCATTAACTCCTCTCATGAGGTTGGCGTCAGGAAGGGCATCCGGCCGTAAAAAAATCGCCACAAAGACTTCCATCGCATCTCATCCCCGACCCCGTTGGAAAACGGGAATAATAAGGGGTAGACATACATACATTATTATAATTAATATTACAAGCGGACCCATGCGAGCAATCTCACCTGGCTTTATTAGTATGAGAGCTCAACGCGACACAGTTCCGGCAAGGGTTTTATCATGCTTATTTGCTGTTACTCATTTTTAAAACAAATTGGCTGTATTTATGAACTCAAAGTGATATTCGTCACTGCTGCTGGTAATTCGAAAGATTTTGAATGCACATTTGTTACGAACGGTTACTTGGGAGCGCCCCATGTGTATATACGGCCTGGCTTTACTGTTATGCGAGCTCGACGTGACACAGTTCTAAACGGGGCTATTATATTGTTAAAACTCACTTTATAAACAAATAAATCTAGTTCCGTTGTCCTTTCATGAAATACAGGCTTTTTCCTGTACTATTGAGATGACTTGGAAAAATTTGCTACAAACCGCTCCTTCTGGTTTAAGAGCTTGAGTTTTGTGAAACCTACACCTTAGCGTTTTATACACTATAATAACTAGCGGACCCGTGCGAGAAATGGGTACAGACTACCCGCCCGGCCCTAGTGCTATGCATGGGGCTGTACGCAACACAGTTCTGCCAGGGGCTATCACCTTGTTCATTTATATAAAGCACTTAATAAACAAATGAATATCTTTCTGTTGACTTATCAAGAAATGCAAGATTTTTCCTGCACTATTGAGACGATTTAGAATATTTTGTTACAAACCACACGTTCTAACTCCCTCTGGTTTAGGAGCTTGAGTTTTGTGAAACATACACCTTACAGTTAGCGTATTATATAATAAGACTAGCGGATCCGTGCAATAAATCTTGCATGTTCATAAACAACACATTCCCCAATAGGTTTATAATGAGAGACATAAGGAGAAAGGTTGTTATGTTTTTATTTCAACCAAATGATTATAGAACACTCTTCATATTTCAGTTAGAAATCCAAGTTCTACGTTCCCTAACTTAAGAAGGCAATCACTGAAAATTGGATCAACATAACACTCACCGGTTATTCGATATTTATGAAATTATACGATTTCAGTACTTTGATTTACTGTTACTGAAATCCATGCAAAATGATAAAGAAAATACCTCAGAATGTTAAAATGACACGAAACAGGCGTCACAGCGGCCAAAATGTGAAGTGGCCAGCAATTATGGAGCGCATTTTCCTACAGCAACAGTATCTGCAAATCCCACACTTAGTACATTTTTTAAAGAGATTATAGATATTTATGAATTATGCGATTCGTCACTGCCAATGTCTATTCTCTTTCATTTGAATGCTCATTTGTCACGATCGGTCGCTTGTGAGTGCCGCAGGGGGGATCTCCTACTGAAATCATGATAATTAAAATTATTATTGTTATACTGTAAGAGATCATACCAGTTGACCAATCTCCAGTCTTCTGTGCAAGATGGTTGTTATTTTTATTATTATTGTTGTAATCTTTAATCATTTAGGGGTTTTGACATTATGTCCATCAGTCCCTTGTAGTTGGATGTGTGCAGAACTTGCCTGATAGCCTGTCTTAGTACGGTGTATGTGTACATGGCGCGTCTACAAAGTAAGTTTCCCTTTTTTTTCTTGTAAAGTAAACGCATTTAGTCGGGACATTTGCGCATGCATAACACATCTATGTCGTAGCAAGCATATGCCAGCCGGACAGGTCCCGCCTGGTGCCAGTGGGGCGGCAGCAGCGGCCCAAAATGGCGGCTCTTATACCATCTCTCACCGCGTGTGAAACACTCTGAAACACTGCGGAAATGATGACGTGCCATTCAAAATAAGAGGCGTGCCATGCTTACTGCCAGTGTTGTGCTGCTCCATGACAATGCTCGTCCACATACTGCTCGGCACACAACAATTGTTCTGCAGGAGTTCGGCTTGGAGGTGTTTGATCAACCACCATACAGCCCTGATCTTGCTCCCAGCGATTTCCATCTGTTCCTGCACCTCAAGAAATACCCGTCCTCCTGGAGCGTTTTCCTAACGCCAAAGAGCTGAAGACCACTGTCACACGCTGGTTCCATTCGCAGGCGACAGACTTCTATGACACAGGACTACAAAAGTTGATACCACGCTATGACAAGTATCTCAATTCGTTTGCTGTCTATGTCGAAAATTAGCTGACACATTGCTGTACCTGTTGCCAATAAAGTTTTTCATATACCTATGTAATCTTTAAAAAAATATAGTATGGAAACTTTATTTCTGGATGCACCTCGTAGTAGTGTGTGTAATTTCAGTTCAGTCTAAATTTGGGAAGGATACAGTCATGTCCTTAAGTTATGTAGTAGAATTAGGAAACCACGGAAAACCAGTTCTATGATGGCTGAAGAAGGGATCAAACCTACCTCTTCTCAATTTTGCCTCACGAGGCCGAGTGTTTCGCAATCCAACTACCAGACCAGACTTAAATGGCTCGTCAGGATCGGGAATCAAACCCAGGCCCTTTTATGCCAGCGTCTCAATACGTAGACTGGCTGCGTGGCTCATCGGTAACGTTTTCACCTGCTGAACTCAAGATAGCCGGATCGAAACCCGGCGCAGTCAGTTGCCATTTGAGGGTGCGCAAAAGCGAGAGAGCCGTGTCAATAGAGTTACTGGCACGTTAAAGATCCCCTTTGGGGCAAACTTCTGGCACCCCGGTGTCTCTAAAATCCTCAGTAGTTAACAGGGACGTAAAACCAATAACGTTATTACTGTATATTATCTACCGACAGTAGTGGCTACGCTGGCTAAAGCGCAGCGTTAGATGATGGGGCCAAGCTCTCTGCTGATTCGGTAGACGCGTGGGTTCGAGCCCCACCGTCGGCCGTCCTTGAAATGGTTTTCCGTGGTTTCCCATTTTCAACACCAGGCAAATGCTGGGACGGTACCTTCTGACAGGCCACGGCCGCTTCCTTCCACATCCTTGCCCAGTTTCATTCACCATCATTAATTTCATCTCTCATTAACTCCTGTCATGCGGTTGACGTCAGGAAGGGCATCCTGCCGTAAAAACCATCGCCACTAAGACTTCCATCGCATCTCATCCCCGACCCCGTTGGAAAAACGGGCATAATAAGGGGTAGACACACACTGTATATTATCTCATTACGCAGCCTTCTCTGGGACATCATCATTTACCCGACACGTGTCTGGAATCAGGTTGTAAGGTTATTAACAGTAATGTTCAAGCGTGTTTTTTTATCTAAAAAGAAGCACTGATCTCGTACACAAACAACTCTTGCATTGACGATACCTCTTAAATATTCACATACTAAGCTGCTATCTGATGTTATTAAAAGCTTCCTGCAGTGTAAGGTGAACAAAAGAAGAGACATTGTAGTGCATCTCGTTGTAGCCCAAGCTAATGT
This sequence comes from Meconema thalassinum, assembly GCA_946902985.2. Classification (NCBI taxonomy): domain Eukaryota; kingdom Metazoa; phylum Arthropoda; class Insecta; order Orthoptera; family Tettigoniidae; genus Meconema; species Meconema thalassinum. The sequence goes on along the minus strand of OX336389.2, from coordinate 1,063,075,301 downwards.
TTAGTTAAAATATTAATGAAAATAATGGCTTAGTAATAGCCTTACTTTAAAATTAGCTGTCTCCCTCGGGAAGTAGATGGCAAGCTTCCGTCTCCCGGCTTAGCAAGCTACACGCCTACCTCTTACTGCCCGAGTATCATTCTTCTTTCATGGGTTTAGTTCCTTGCTTTCACAACCTTTAGGCTATGGCAGTGCAGAAACAGACTTGTGGGTCCCCAAGTAGGCCTACTGGGATAGTGAGGTACAGTAGGTGGGCAACAGAATTAACTGTGCAACACTCGCGTGGGTAACAGGAGCCAATTAACATTTTAACTTTCAGTCGGTCAACATTCCAATTACTGAAAATGAAAATCCACAGCCTGCTTCCAGTCTCCGACCGGGTCAGGAATGGAATGAATGAAGCCCCCATCTAGCGGCGAGGATATGAACTGTGCCAGCTGCCGAGGCCTGACGCACTCCTCTGGGGCAATGATTAAATGAATGACAGATGAAATGAAATGATAGTGGAGAGTGTTGCTGGAATGAAATTTTGACAGGGAAAACCGGAGTACCCGGAGAAAAACCTGTCTGCCTCCGTTTTGTCCAGCACGAATATCACATGGAGTGACCGGGATTTGAACCACGGACCCAGCGTTGAGAGGCCGGCGTGCTGCCGCCTAAGCAACGGAGGCTTCTCATCCAATTACTAAAACATGCAAAATAATAACCCCTGGCACTACAGCCCATGAAGAGCATAGGCCTACCAAGCGACCGTTGCGCAGCCACTTGGCTTATAGATATTGCGGTGACGCATCGGGTCCCCTCGGCCGTTAATCTTGGTTTTCGTGACCGGGGCGCTGTTTCACTGTCAGAAAGCTACTCAATTACCGACAGCAGTGGCTACGCTGGCTAAAGCGCAGTGTTAGGTCATGGGGCCAAGCTCTCTGCTGACTCGGTAGACGCATGGGTTCGAGCCCCACCGTCGGCCGTCCTTGAAATGGTTTTCCGTGGTTTCCCCATTTTCAAAACCAAGAAAATGCTGGGACGGTACCTTCTGAGAGGCCACGGCCGCTTCCTTCCACATCCTTCTCCAATTTCATTCATCTTCATCAATTCCATCTCTCATCCCGACGCGCAGGTCACCCACGGGCGTCGGCCTCTGAGGAGTCCACACAACACACAAAAAAGCTACTCAATTTTCCTCACGAGGCTGAGTGCACCCCGTTCCAGACCTCACGTCAGTTTCTAAAATCCCTGATGGAGCCGGGATTCGAACCCGGGGCCTCCGGGTGAGAGGCAGGTACGATACCCCAACACCACGGAGCCGGCGCAAAATAATAAACTGGTAATAAAAAATACACGTTATTAAGATATATGCCTATATATTTGGTATGGTCTATAGAAGAAGGAGCAAACTGAGGGATGACATGTCTCGCTCAACAAACGAGGATCTTATGATCTTTATATCTTCGTAACAAATATATCTACTTAGTATAAAACAAAGTCCCCGATTTGTGTTTGTTACCGGTAAACTCGAGAACCACTGGATGGATTTTGATGCGGTTTCCACCATTATGTAAAGGATATCTCGAGGATGATTTCTGTAGAAAATAATTTATTTAAGATCAAAGGAAGCCGAACAGTAACGATTTCAGTGGAAAAGTCGAAAAAAACACTGGCATCCGAGCGCTTTGTAAGCTTACGCTGGGCAAACCGTTAAAAATATCTCATTACTATGAGTGTAAGAATTGTTCAGCATGAAAAGTTCTACAAAAAAAAGTCCGCGAGAGCATATGTCTATCTTCAATACATCGCCCACTATGAGTATTTTTACGTTTTAATTTCTTCCAGCCACGTCCATTCAAATACTGAGGCAACAGTTTACGAGCTATCTAAGGGCGAATCTATCATCCCTGTTACAGCCTAGATAGCGGGCGAACCTATTGCCCCAGATACAACCAGCAGCAAACCGTTGAGTCGTGTTGAGTTAAGACTTCTGAGAAGGGTGGTTGTGTTTGGAGTTTCCCTGGAAGTGCAACTCGGGTTTCTTCATTTCGCCTGTGAACTTTTCGTTCCGCAAAATTCACAGCCAAGTTAAGATTGGGCGGAAGGGGGATTTGTGTTTCATGCACGTAGCCATTCTTAAATTACGTCTGACAAGAATTTGTTGCTCATGCATCTCCTTGATAATATAACTAATAGTCCAGTCAGTGATTTTAACCCATCATGCCGAGACGTAAAACGGATATTGGTCGTTGTTCATTGACACTGGAGAAAAAAAAAAGCGCTTGTCACGTAACGCATTCTCCCGGGCGAAGCCGGGTCGGGTTGCTAGTATATACATATATATTAATTACATGTAAATTATTTTCAGATTATTTTTCGCATATTCCAGTAATTCGAATTACATTGTATTGACCGAATGAAAGTTACGATATTAATTGTCTATAAGGCAACACTAATAATAATAATAATAATAATAATGATAATAATAATAATAATAATAATAATAATATCTTATGGCCTCGGGTGCCAGGTGCAAGCTTTGTTATTTGCGTTAAAAGGGCAGCTTGCAAGTCAAAATTTGTCGGTCCTTGGAGCGCTATGAATGTCAAGGAGGTGAGATAGCTAGGCTCTTTGACTCTAAAGCGCTTTCTAGTAGAGAAAGGAGGAACTTTGTGTTGGCGGAAAATCCCGAGATTAATTTTGCCATTATGAACACGGCCTACTGAATTCAAATGGGATCTATAACATGTCAACAGCGTGTGACATAAGTGCCTATATTTTAATGCAACACTGAAAAGCCATCTATAACCTGTGTTATTATGATGGCTGTATTTGTGTGTGTATTTGTAATACAACATAGCCTCCGTGGCTCAGGCGGCAGCATGCTGGCCTCTCACCGCTGGGTCCATGGTTCAAATCCCGGTCATCCACGTGAGATTTGTGCTGGACAAAGCGGAGGCAGACAGGTATTTCTCCAGGTACTCCGGTTTTCTCTGTCAATATTTCATTCCAGCAACACTCTCCATTTTCATTTCATTTCATCTGTCATTCATTTAATCATTGCCCCAGATCAGTGCACGGTTCATATCATCACCGCTACGTGGGGGCTTCATTCATTCCATTCCTGACCCGGTCGGTCGACTGGAAACGGACTGTTGATTTTCATTTTCATTTTCATTTGTAATACAGGTGAGGACTGGGGAGGAGGAGGCCGTGGCTTTAAGTTAGGAATAACCCGGCATTTACCTAGAGTAGAAATGGGAAATCCCTGAAAACCACTTCCAGGATGGTTGAGGTGGAAATCGAACCCACCTCTTCTCAGTTTTTGACTCACGAGGCTGAGTGTATCACGTTCCAGCCCTAAGAACAGAATTAAATATCTAAGCAGAGCCGGAAATTGAACCCGGACCTCCATGGTGACAATCAAACATGCTATCCACTACACCACGAGGTGGTCGTAGTTGTTAACGAAAGTGTGAAAAACGTACCAAATTACAGCTAATCCTCTACGAATATATAACACCTCATATTAACAAGCGTTTGTGTTAATTACCTAGGTAGAAAGTCCAGTGGGGCGTGGTGGCGTAGCGGTCAAGCTGTTGGCCTCTCACCAAGGTGTAGTGGGTTCGATTCCCGGTCAATGCATGCGAGGTTTCGAAGTGAATTGCCATGTCCTGTGGTTCGGATTCCACGTAAAAATGAGGTGCCGTGGCTCATAATCACAAGATTCACGGTCACGTACAACTACAATCCTCTTTCCTTTCCTTTTAATTAGAATGTCCACTTCCTTTTAGCTCGTGTTAATGTAGCCTGGTTGCCAAAATTCGCCCTCGTGAGCATTCTTGTTACAATGTTTCCAGGGCATCTGTTGAGCATTATCGCAATGTTCTAGAACGAGCTAAAACATAACTTTATTTTTGTGTTGCGAGATTATGGATGTGACACACAGTACGCAAATAGTGTGTTGCTTTGGCTACAGGCAGATTCCGGATACAGTAGACCTAATTATGTCTGCTCCTTATTATTCCTTTATTATTGACTTCATCCTCACCAACATTGTAAAGAGACACATCAGATGTGAGCCCTTCCACTCATGGGGTTGAGTGACGTGAGCACCTCCCCTTCACCACAGTGACTAATGCACGCTGCGAACAGAGTAATGGATAGGGAGAAGTGACTTCATCCCCACCCACGATATAAAGAGACACATCTGATGTGAGCCCTTCCACTCATGGGCTTGAGTGACGTGAGCACATCCCCTTCACCACAGTGACGTAATGCACGGTGCGAACAGAGTAAAGCTGGGTTTTCCTAGGCGCGGAAGCGGAGAGCGTAGTCGGCTCTCCGCTCGTGAGTCATCGGCTAGCTGAATTGTGTTTTCCTACACGCGGACTTGTCCTCTCGCGAAGAGCGGAACGGTTGCTCATTTGTATACTAGGAGTGTTAAGGTGTGGTCGATATGGACGTGGAATCTAGACTTGCTATTTTTTTACACTTGGAAGAGGAGGAGGAGGAAGAAATGGAGGAGGAGGAATAGTTACCACTGCATTTAGTGAAGGATCGAAAATGTGCAAGTGACATATGACATCTTTCTTCACGGTGCATTCCGACTCTCTGTCTCTATTAGATTCCATATTAAAGGACGACCATGAACCAACTCAATGAGTTGTTCATCTTCGGAAGCAGTAAACCGACACACACTCATGGTGCACACACTTTAACACACAAGGGACACAATTGAATAAAACTGCACACAACAGTACAGACGTCCAGCCACTCCGCCAGCCGACAGCGCACTCGTCTGCTCTCGAAGCAGAGGAACGCGGAGGAGCAAGTTCCGCTCGTCCAGCGGCGGTCCGCTCCGCTTCTAGGAAAACAGTACCATTAAAATTACATATGACCAGAGGAGAGCCGACTCCGCTCTCCGCGTTCCACTCTCCACGTTCCGCTCTCCGCTTCCACGCCTAGGAACACCCAGCTTAATGGATAGGGAGAAGGGCCTTCATCCCCACCCACGATATAAAGAGATGCATCTGATGTGAGCCCTTCCACTCATGGGGTTGAGTGACGTGAGTACTTCCCCTCCACCACAGTGACGTAATGCACGGTTTTAAAAAAGGTAATGAATAGGGAGGAGTGACTTCATCCCCACCCATGATATAAAGAGACGCATCTGATGTGAGCCCTTCCACTCATGGGGTTGAGTGACGTGAGCACTTCCCCTCCTTTACAGTGACGTAATGCACGCTACAAACAGAGTAATGAATAGGGAGGAGTGACTTCATCCCCGCCCATGATATAAAGAGACGCTTCTGGTGTGAGCCCTTCCTCGCATGGGGTCGAGTGACGTGAGCACCTCCCCTTCACCACAGTGACGTAATGCACGGTGCGAACAGAGTAATGGATAGGGAGAAGTGACTTCATCCCCACCCACGATATAAAGAGACACATCTGATGTGAGCCCTTCCACTCATGGGCTTGAGTGACGTGAGCACATCCCCTTCACCACAGTGACGTAATGCACGGTGCGAACAGAGTAAAGCTGGGTTTTCCTAGGCGCGAAAGCGGAGAGCGGAACGCGGAGAGCGTAGTCGGCTCTCCGCTCGTGAGTCATCGGCTAGCTGAATTGTGTTTTCCTACACGCGGACTTGTCCTCTCGCGAAGAGCGGAACGGTTGCTCATTCGTATACTAGGAGTGTTAAGGTGTGATGGATATGGACGTGGAATCTAGACTTGCTATTTTTATACACTTGGAAGAGGAGGAGGAGGAAGAAATGGAGGAGGAGGAATAGTTACCACTGCATTTAGTGAAGGATCGAAAATGTGCAAGTGACATATGACATCTTTCTTCACGGTGCATTCCGACTCTCTGTCTCTATTAGATTCCATATTAAAGGACGACCATGAACCAACTCAATGAGTTGTTCATCTTCGGAAGCAGTAAACCGACACACACTCATGGTGCACACACTTTAACACACAAGGGACACAATTGAATAAAACTACACACAACAGTACAGACGTCCAGCCACTCCGCCAGCCGACAGCGCACTCGTCTGCTCTCGGAGCAGAGGAACGCGGAGGAGCGAGTTCCGCTCGTCCAGCGGCGGTCCGCTCCGCTTCTAGGAAAACAGTACCATTAAAATTACATATGACCAGAGGAGAGCCGACTCCGCTCTCCGCGTTCCACTCTCCACGTTCCGCTCTCCGCTTCCACGCCTAGGAACACCCAGCTTAATGGATAAGGAGAAGGGCCTTCATCCCCACCCACGATATAAAGAGATGCATCTGATGTGAGCCCTTCCACTCATGGGGTTGAGTGACGTGAGCACTTGCCCTCCACCACAGTGACGTAATGCACGGTGCAAATAGGCTAATGGGTAGGAAGAACTCAAGCGCAGTCATTCCTTCCTTGGATTGAAAAGGGTAATTTTCAAACTTGAATTCTACGATCTCACCCAAACTTTGCATACATTTCGGTCATACCACAAGGAAAACATCTGGGTTGGTGTTTCGGCAACAAATTTTTTGATCTATCCCCAGATAGGCTAACATTGTACACGTTCATGTAGTGGTGAGTGATCCATCGACCAATCGCATAACTACACCCATGCAGTAATTATATTTGCCTATTTTATAGCAATGCAAATTAACTAAGATTTATATAATTCGTGATTACGAAATGTAAAGAAATGAAGCAGTGCGTGCATTGTCTGTATTTTACCCATCCCATCTGTCGTCAGGCAGGAATGAGCCATGACGCCTTCCAGCACAGCCACACTGTTCTGTACAAGAACTTTGGTCCCTGCCTGTATCAGTGCATCAGTGCAGTGGAACTAGTCATCTCAGCACAAGAGCCTAGTCAAGGATTTGGTAAACATTAATTCAAGAATCAATGACGTGCCGAACAGAGTCATGTTGACGTAGATTAGGGGTGGGATAACCACGCTTCCCCTTTACTGTCTAACAGACCATGCAGGATAGAAGTAGACAGCAATAATATAATGTCCAAGCTAGAGGCGTGGAAGGAAAATCAGCTGTCCACACTAGCAGGCAGACTATGAATAAAGCCCTGCGCGGGTGCGGATATCCGCAAAATTTTTCGCCATGTTTGAAGTAAATTTGCGGATAGTTCTTAGATTATAATCTGAACTTATTGAATATCATTACAAGCCGGACGTTTGTTTTGGACGATTGCCCTTGACCTTGAAGCTTGCGGGTGAGCCTGTACACAGTCACTCTCTAGCGGTCTAGCCCTATCGCTTAACATTTGTCATCAACGGTCTGATGTAATGGAATTCAAGACTTGAGCGCGTGACGACACCACCACGCAGACAGTACAGTCGACGTCTAAGTATTGTGTGAGGCGGAAGTACACGTTACATAGTTACGAATAAAACGCCATTATATTTGCCAATGACTTTATTTCAACAGTAGTGGGAGATAGCTTTGTCAATCATCTGACCGCATGGGACAGGTGACAAGACAGGTACTGTAGTAACTCGCCTCCAGGCTTCCATTAAGATTTTTCACTAAAACAAACGTCCGACCTGTACTAGGACTCGGATGTTTATGACACGTCATATTTTTCCGTTATGTTTTTTTTTTCATGACAAATATAAGATGATGATATACGCTAATCTCATTCAAATTATGACATTAAGCACAATTAACGCTCCGAACTGAACAGGGTTGCAACTCTGGTTAGGCCTATATAACATTCATTTTAAACACAGCAGTTGACATACAAAGCCTAAGGGAACGAGTCTCTCCTCAAATATCTAAATGTGCGGCTTTAATATTTTATCTAATTAAAAATATTATTGTAGTGCCCAGCCTCCGTGGCTTAGGCGGCAGCACGCCGGTCTCTCACCACTGGGTCCGTGGTTCAAATCCCGGTCACTCCATGTGAGATTTGTGCTGGACAAAGTGGAGGCAGACAGGTTTTTCTCCGGGTACTCCGGTTTTCCCTGTCACTATTTCATTCCAGCAACATTCTCCACTATCAATTCATATCATCTGTCATTCATTTAATCATTGCCCCAGGGGAGTGCGACAGGCTTCGACAGCCGGCACAGTTTATATCCTCGCCGCTAGATGGTGGGCTTCATTCATTACATTCTCTGACCCGGTCGGTCGACTGGAAACAGGCTGCGGATTTTCATTTGCATTGTAATGCCAGTAGATTCGGATAACAAACGTGCGTTACGGATAGTAGCCATGCGTTACGGATGGTAGCCGTGCGGATGCGGATAGAAGCCATGCGTTACGGATAGTAGCCGTGCGGATGCGGATAGAAGCCATGCGTTACGGATAGTAGCCGTGCGGATGCGGATAGAAGCCATGCGTTACGGATAGTAGCCGTGCGGATGCGGATAGAAGCCATGCGTTACGGATGGTAGCCGTGCGGATGCGGATAGAAGCCATGCGTTACGGATAGTAGCCGTGCGGATGCGGATAGAAGCCATGCGTTACGGATAGTAGCCGTGCGGATGCGGATAGAAGCCATGCGTTACGGATGGTAGCCGTGCGGATGCGGATAGAAGCCATGCGTTACGGATAGTAGCCGTGCGGATGCGGGGCAGATGCGGATAATGTTTTGTTTATCCGCGCAGGGCTCTAACTATGACCTGCTCGCTCCAGACTTGACAGCACGATTGGTCATCATTATCAGTTAGCAGCTTTTTGGACGTGTCACATCCTCCCACTAGCACTGCGTTGCCTGAATCGTCTCTCCCCTTCTCCACTTTTCCTCCAAGTATTGCTGGTAATAGCCGGCCACGTGGTGTTGGGGTATCGCGCCTGCCTCTCACCCGGAGGTCCCAGGTTCGATTCCCGGCTCCGTCAGGGATTTTAGAAACTGACGTGAGGGCTGGAATGGGGTGCACTCAGCCTCATGAGGACAATTGAGTAGCTGTCTAACAGTGAGGCAGCGCCCCGATCATGAAAACCAAGATTAACGGCCGAGGGGACTCGATGCGCTGATCACGTGTCATCCCATTATCTGCAGGCCAAATGGCTGGGCAGCGGTCGCTTGGTAGGCCTAGGCTCTTCATGGGCTGTAGTGCCAGGGGTCATTTATTATTATATTGCGGGTAATATTCAAAGTCACGTCACATGATATAATTAAGCTCGGCATTCTGTCCTAATCTGCGCACGAGATCTTCGGCGTTGCTTAGGTTTTACGAGCTGGCTTGTTTGCACAATGAAGAGCAGATTATAATGGCAACACAAATATATAAATCAATGAGAAGTCCTTTAAAGTCATTCAAGCACCAAACATTTCTTAAATAAAGGCAACATTCACACAAGCAAGCCGTACGTTGACCGTAACACTGTAATTGAGAATCATAATAGTACATTATGCAACGAGCCTATAATGGCAATAATTAAGACACGGGTATGTTTATAAAACGAGCGTATGCGAATTTTAGAATTACCATACTAGTGTCTTAATTACCAATACAGGCGAGCTGCATACGACTGTTTATGTTCGACGATAATTATTATAACTATTGTATGTTCGAACATAAATATTCATAAATATCTGTCGAGATTTCGCCAGTCTTTTGCACAGAACAGAGCGCATGGGACGCAGAGAATGCCTTGTATTTGACCATGGCCTCCTCGATTACCCCTCTATGACATTAGGCAACTCAGTGAAATTTAAATTAGAAGACCTTGGAACTCAGCGCAGGTGCGATGCTATCCTTAACTAATTAGTCAAACAACTGTTTCTTGAGCTGTGATTGGTGGGAGAAACTGTTTCATAAGGAAAAATAGTGTTATAATGACCATCATTATGATACAGTTTTCTGACATATTATAGTCAGGGTCGAACATAAAAAGGTTATTCAGCACATACGGTACCGGTAGGTTGAAAATAAATAATGACAGCGAGTTTCAACTTAGAAATGTATCTCCCCCAATTCACATTAGCTTCCTATAATTTTGGCACAGGTTAAATTGCAAACCCAGGTCTTAGGGTTGTCCTTAGTCCCAATCAACAACGCTAGCCACAACCATGGAGCGGTCAAATGTTGGCTTAATTTTATGTTCAGTGTACCGAGTTGTATAAAGGACTACTCATTCATTCATTCAAGGGCTGGAACGGGGTACACTCAGCCTCGTGAGGCAAAACGGAGAAGATGAGGGGTTGCTTCCAACCTCAGCCATTCTGGAAGTGGTTCTCAGTGGTTTCCCTCTTGTATTCCAGGCAAATTCTGGCTGGGATGGTTCCTAACTTAAGGCCATGGCCACCTCCTTCCCAATCATATGCCCAATTTACAAATATACACACTAGTACAGCCATCACAATAACACAGGTTATCACACAACATCCACACACACACACACACACACACACACATACACACACAAAATACACGGGGCTATATGACCACGAAGTTGCAGCCCCTAATGTAAGCAATAATAACAACATACAAGCTTATAGATGCTTAGTTCATAACGGTATGCCCTCGCTTATGTGAACCTGCTGAAATTTCTCGAGCTATTTCAGTTCTGATCGAAGTAACAGACTCCACTAACAGATAACGTAAGAATAAAAGTCCCTGTTTCACACCCCTTTTTATGTGGAAGGAGAAGTGTATGACTGCCTGGATGACTTGAAAATGAGTATCCAGACCCAATCTGTCGCTGACTGGACAGGAACGTGTTCACTTCGTCTACTCTACACCACCGCGGCCATGCTATGACCAGGACTAACCACCAAGTCCTAGATCAAGAAAGTACTCAGGGGCGACTTCCTGGATGTCGTTCAGAAGGCCGTGATCTCACAGACACGAGAGATACATGTGTGTTTAACAGAGGGCACGGGCACGGTAATATTCAGTTGATAGATAACTTCCTAAAACTGCGGCGGCCGTAATATTACGTTGTTCGATTTCTCGTACTTTGTGTTGGAGACAGATGTGTGGGTGCCAGTGAGGATGAAGTTGAACGAACTGTCGCTAGATTCCAACACGTCACTGTTTAACGGAAACATATCGATATGTTAGAAAGCATAAGAACTCGTAGGACGTTCGACTTGGTGTCACCACTTGCTTCAAAATTTACCATACCGTACCGTAGTCACGTAGTGCATTAGGAAGAGATATTTATTTTATTTTAGTCTAGTGTGTGCTATTTGTTACGGTATTATTTTACTTATTTTAACAGTTCACATTTTTCAATATTTAATTTTTTCGTCGGGAAAGAATTGTGTAATTTTGTGACTTTTTCCTCCAATATAGTTTTATTCATCATTACTTGAAACTTACGAAACTGGTAGTGTGATTAGGAAATCAAATTTACTTCTTAATTTATTTCTTACTAAAAGCACATTCATTTTGTGCCCTTCTAAACGTAGCTAAAAGTGCTGGAAATCAGCCAGCACACGGGTGAGCAAGAGCTTCTATCTAAGGCATCAGCAGGGTAAGTGCTAAACAAGATTCTGACTGTAAGTTACATTTTACGACTGGCAGGAAATGCAGCGAGTGTATTCGAAACCCCACCAGCAAGGATAAGAAAGAGAAAAGAAAGGCCTCAACACTAGAAAGATAACAGTACGGAGAGTAGAGACGAGGATCAATTAAAGTAGCCTAAGATGAGAACATTTGAAATGCCCAGGGATCCCAATACCCTAATAGCTTCGGGGTTGGAAGAGAACAAAAATTGAACTCGGGTGGTTGACTGAAAAGCTGAAAGAGACGAGCCTACCACAAGTAAGTAGAAGCAATGTTAGACCTCACTTGTTGTATGCCTGGACATTGCACCCCAAATTATGGTCCTCAATTAACATCATGTAGTGCTTTTCTCCACTTTGCAATGTGTAAATTTCAAACTTCAAATTTCTACGTAGGATCTTTGTGCAGGCAATTCGGCTCTTGCTGAATCTTCTGACCGCACGTCAGATATTATTAATTAGTACTAATTAGCATATAACAGTCAAACAGTCAGTCTAACAAGTGGCAATTAAAATAATGGAATCACGTATGCTCTGCAACACATACACTAACCTGGGAAAGACCAAATTCAGAATATTCACTCTCAGAGCCGGAATTCGAACCTTTGATCTCCGGATATCCAGCTCCCCGGTGCAGTCGTGTGACACGATCTGACACACACGGCTATACTGTGGTGTGTATGGTTTCTCCCTTCGCTAATGGGCTCAGAGCCATGAGAACCAAATGATTTCTTATGGGTTCTGAAGCACTGGGTCTCGTGCAGACTGCTGTAACGATCAGCGTCAGTTTCTCCCTCCCTACCTTATCGTGATTAAGTGCGGGAGGAGAAGCAAAGCATGGCAATAATTTAATCACATGTCTACACAGGTTGCTAATGTCATATACTGTAAAGTATTACTATTTCTTGAGCCATATTCTTCCTCTTCTGGTGCGAGTTATGCATGTATTTCAGTTAAGGTTCACACTGCGTTATTGTGATGAAAGGTTGATACTTAAATTTCCATTGACTTTAGTTGGATACACTTTCTAGATTGAACCAACCGTTTTGAAGAAAACAGAAATGATTTAAGGCTTCCTGCATAGAGTTTCACTTCATTTCCCTTCAAATTTGATATACGGGTAATTGAGTTAGTGTAGGCTACATTATAACAGTATAACATTCAATGACATTTTTTGAACGTGGAAGTTCATGACCCATAAGCGGAGACGCGCGTGGTAGCAAACTATTAAGGAGAATGAAGTCCACGTTGCGGGTGGATGAACAAAACAAGTGAACAACTCTAAAAATCCCCAAAATTCGAAGAGTCCTCAGAGGTCCCCTCAACCCCCAGAATTCTACGGAGTTTTATGGTTTATGGATTCAGCGAGGATTTTAGTTGTATTTGTTAATATTACATTTACACATTATCGCCAACGCTATTCTCATTCGCCATATCGGACTGTCTGTAAATTATACTGCATGCCAGAATGGCAGAATAACACAAGCGACAATCAACTCTGCACTGCTTATAACCCAATGTACCGGTAATTGTATTGTTGATATTATCTCGAGTTATACTTGACTGTTTCATATTACCACTCCACTCACCTAACGAGCTAGATTCCGTGGGCTTCCACTCACAACTGGAAAGTCAATAGAATTTTTATGAACCTTTCGAACACAATAACACCTAAGCGTTGAGAAACTGACCTTCAGTACTGTACCCGTTTCCACGACATAAAGATGCGTGATGACCCAGCTAAAACCATCACACTCCGTCGGGAAAGGAATATTCCTACATTTTCAAAACTATTTATGCAATGTAATTTAGGTTGGTAATATACATATCTGGCGTGGTAGGTCGAGATTTAGGGATCTCAGGGCGTACCGCAATTGTTGGTAGATGGGGTTTTCATTTAACTATCTACTGTACCCTCATCCAGCTAAATACAAGGACTAACTAAACAAATAACAACTCAAAATTTTATAAAAACAGGAACTTTCCTTCTCTTTAATAACGCTTCAAAAAAACAGAAAAGAATAAAATTACTCATCTCATAAAAAAATTAATGTCATATTCATCAATGATGAATTATACTGTTGCCCGCACGCCTTCCGCCAGCCAGCCGAACTAGGTCCGCAGGTTGCGCAGAGGTAGAAACCGTAACAGAGTGCATTACGTAATGGTACATTCACCAGCAAATCATGATTAAAGAACTAACCTTTTCGCAGAAGATGCTGAAAATGATCTCCTTCAGCTGACAGACGTTGTACCGTGTAAATAAATTAGCGTTTACACGTTGTAATTCTCCTTCCGAAATAAGGGATATCTGCTACCATATTGTGTTGTTTCAGCATTTTTTATCATCTTCTGTGAAAAGGAAAGTTATTTAATCATGGTTTGCTGGTGAATTTACCATTGGTTAATGTACTCTGTTACGGTTTCTACCTTCGCGCAATCTGTGGCCCGAGTTCAGTTGGCTGGCGGAAGGCGTATTGGAAGACGTATAACAATCCTACAATAATATTATTCTTCCCAGATGAACATTGCTGCAATAAATGTATGCCATATTTTTCACACCATGTTTATTTATCCTATTCTAGCCAGGACAATTCCTTTATATGGCCAACCATTACAATAATGTCTGCAACATTTTATAACATAATTGTTTTTCATTTATCTTATGGAAATCCTTCGATATTTAGCTTGTTAGAACATTACACTCTCAGTCTGACCTTGTTCCATCAATAGGCTATATCGTGACTTAATTCTCATACTGGCATCAATAAATTCTGATCCAATTCATAGCTTGCCTTTGTCGGTTGGCTGGCGGAAGGCGTATTTGAAGACGTATAACAATCCTACTATAATATTCTTTTTCCCAGATGAACATTGCTGCAATAAATGTATGCCATATTTTTCACACCATGTTTTTTTTTATCCTATTCTAGCCAGGACCCCCATTCACCATTAGTAACCATATCATTTCAATACATGTCATAGTCTGTTACCTTTCTTTCGTTTAAATTCCTATCACAAATATCATTATTGTTGTCAGCCTCATCATATTACTCGAAGAAATTTCAATATCATTTCTCATAATTGATCTCTTTCAAATGTACCATTTCTTAATAAAATCCAGCTGTCACTAAAGCATTTTTGTTCATTTGTCAATCGACAAGAATCGTTAACTCTTTCAATAAATTCTAACTATGAATTTCATTATCAATCCTAAAATCATATAATATAAACCCTAAAATCCTAATGAAAACCAATATCCAACCAAAATATTTATATCCTAAATACAAAAAAATACATGCAATATGTAATAATTAGCAAACGCCTGATGTTAAATACTCGAATAATTACCAAGATGTTCTGCTGCAAGGTGTACTGCTCTCTCTCTGCTCCTTCTGCTCCTAAGGTCTGCATCTCTGCAATATGTCCCTCGTCGTCGTGTGGTCTTCATCTTCAGTGCCATCAAACAGGATATTTGTCCTGCTGCTGCCTTCGTGGTATTATCGAGTAGGCTATACTTCGCTGATGTCACTCGTGTTCCGAAACCAACACTTGTTAGAATGCACCTCTATAGCAGTTCAGTAAATCACACCGCTGCTCATATCGCACATTTAGTAAACTTTCTCCCCTAATTCGACTTTTGAAATCATCTATATTTTTTTCTGAATAACACTCGTATTGTTGTATGTACGATGAAATGCTTGTGATTACTTAATTACTGTTCGTAGAAGTTTATTTTCATTTACTGAAAAAGTAGCTTGAAATTTGTTTAAACAAAAGTTTGATGCTTTTCAGTCGGTCAACAGGATTGTACCCAAATGAGATGGGTTATTCCCTAATCCATAAAAAATTACATGAGATTAATATTTTTTTCAGGATTAGGGAATAACACCCATCTCATTTGGGTACAATCCTGTTGACCGACTGAAAAGCATCAAACTTTTGTTTTCTAAGGCAACACTGAAAAATGGCTTCAATTACCGTAATTGTGTATAATATAATAAATTCACGTATTTCTTAAGTCATAGACAATCATCTCAAGTCACCACGAATGTTCGTAGAATTTTATAAAGTTCCATTACATGAAGACACTGGTAAAATATTTCATAAATACAAGTTCAAATTCACGTCGAGTGTTATTGCGATGTATCACTTTCCAAAAATAGCTCAAGTTCGATACGTCGAAATGATACTATAATTTTCCTCCAATTTGCGCAGAAATATTACTAAGGTCATATGTCGTTTTCTCAATATATCACAAGTTCTATTAACCAGGACACAATTTTAATAGACGGTAGATAACGACACAGCTTATTCCCGTATACAACTTCTTGCAGTTCCCCGCACTGAAAGATCGATGAAAATTCTTTAAGTCCAAGCTATAACTTATATCGTTCACCGAGATTCTCTCGAATCTTCGCGGACTAAGCGTCGTCTTCTCCCGTATATAACATATCAATTTCTGCACGATGCGGTGCTGCGAGTGTATCGCTAGGCGGATCAAGTAGATGTTTTCGTGCAGAGTCACTCCAAAATCACTCGGCGTCATTTTTTTTTTTGCGCGGTAAACTTTCCGCCTTCTCTTTCCTCGTTGATTTTTCTGCAATTACGCCTTCAACAGATGATATCAAAACATCGAAAAAATTATCATAATTTCATCTATACTGTATAACTTGCCGAGTAGGTCTTCTTTTTGACTTCTTGTCCTAATTATCCATTTCATTGTATTTAGCAGCAAAATGTAATTATTTGATTGACTGATGTCTCCCACGTGTTCATACATGCGCGTTTGTCAAGACAGGCCTCATGTTACCTCTCTCTTTACATTTTTCAATTATTTACTTCTTTGTCGGTGACAGTAGATGCTCTTTTTTTATTTGCTTGCGCGATCCTCCTCTGCTTGCTTTGATACGCGGCACAAAAATATCACAATGAAAATTACTGTTTTTCATGCAGCCTGTCAATCATCTCGCTCACGTGGCAAGTTTAATGCCGATAAAAGAGCTTCTCTCTTCTTGTGGTCCTCAATAAAAGTGCTCTAGCCCTCAATAAAAATATCAATCAGACTGACATGGAACCGATCGGGTTCAGTACTAAACTGGGTCCATTTTGTTTTCACTATTATAAAGTTCACAAACTCAATTGCCAGTACCGGATTGAAGCACTTCCCAGAATTACCCTGCTAGTATTGTATTAATAATATGTTGCCTAGTACTCATTCAGAGTTGCCTTGTCCGGCTCCGTGGCGAATTGATTAGTGCACTTGACTTTGGTCCGAAGGGTCCAAGGTTTGATTCCCGGCCGGCCATGGGGGGTTTTAATCTCCCAGGGACTGGGTGTATGTGACGTCTTCGTCATAACTTCATCCTCATTAGGACGCGCAGGCTGCCCACGGGTGTCAAGTAGGAAGACCTACACTCGGTGTCCTAAGAGGCCACACGGCATTTTATATTAGTGATGCATTCTACTTATAATCCCATTTCACGCCATTCCTTTCAATAATGTACATACAAAATGACAGTATCATAAATATATACATTAATGGGAACAAATTAACACCATGAAACAATGGCCCCACACGAATGCAGTTTTATTCAAATATAAGATGCGTTCAAAAAGTAACGAGCTGGAGGCAAAATTACAGAAACCAGTACCTGTATGTTAGAAGTATTGGCCCTGACTGTTGAGGCACTTGTCCCACTGTGACACAAGGCGGTGAATGGCTGTCTCATAAAATTCGCTGGGCTGCGATGTGAACCAGTTCCGCACGTACAGCTGGACGTCGGCGTCCGAGGTGAATCATTGGCCCCGCAGAGCCCTTTTCAGGGGACCAAACATGGCGTAATCACAGGGAGAGAGGTCGGGACTGTATGGAGGGTGGCCGAGAACCTCCCATTTGAATTTCTGCAGGAGTGCCACGACTGTGTTGGCCGTATGAGGTCGTGCATTGTCGTGGAGCGACCACGGGGGCTATGGCGTTCACTGTCACTCGGCGGTCCTGGGTAATGAGTGCATCAACCAGCTGGACGTTGTCATCGGTAATACAGGGGGGTGCCCCAGACCAGGCATCATCGGCTAACGACACCCATCCTTCCCTGAAGCGCTTGTGCATCGCCTTGACCCTTGCAAGGGACATGCAGTGTTCGCCGTACACTTGTGACATTCGGCGATGAATGTCCGTTCCCCCTACTCCTTCCGCTGTCAGAAACCGAACAACACCTCTTTGCTCTTCCGTTGACGCCTCCATGTCACTATTTGCAATGCGACTGGCAGAGTTGGACGATTGATGCATGCTGCTGCTCGCTTTGTATCGTCACGTGACGTGCACGCGTGGCCTCTAGCGACGGGCTATGACCTTCCACGCTCTGGTTGGAACCACACCTCGTTACACACGCTACGATTAGCCGATGTAGTCACCGGTTTGCGCGAATCCAACCTCCGGCTCGTTACTTTTTGAACGCACCTTATAGTATACAGGTTGTACGCCGTGCATGATCATAACTCCATAGTCACACAACTATGGTCAGATTATCTTGGACAACAATTTCAATGTCTTCTATAGCAACCTCTGGCAACAATACACTCTTGCAATCGAGGTTGGAGGCGATCACAGAAGCGTTGGATGCCATCTTGGGACATTTGTATTCCACGCTATTTACACCTATTGTAACAATTTGTTCAAGGGAATATGCTGGTGTCGCACACCAGAGCAGACGTCGTTCCATCATGACCCACACATGCTCAATCGGAGACAGTTCTGGTGATCGTACTGGCCAGGGAAGTTGACGAACATCTTGGAAAGCGAGAAGTGTGTGCTCGGACATGGTCCTGCTTGATGAGCACATCTCCCTGGCGTTGTAGGAACGGCAATAGAATGGGCTGGGTTATATTCTGGATGTATCTTGAATTGTTCAGTGTTCCCTCACCAATACTAAACGGGTACGATCATTGTAGACTACAGTATGATGCCAGGATTTGGTCCAGTATTGTCACATCATTGGCATAACATTCAACCAATGTTGTTTATTTCCCTTCTGTCCTCTTTAACAATGAGTTTTGAATTCAACTGTAACTGTCTGGCCGCCAAGATGACAACTTATATACCTAAATGAAATCACTATAATAATGTGAAAACTCATCAAAACGTCAGCGTTGTTAATAACTGGTGCTTTCGTCAGAGAACTATTCGGTAATTTGAGAAGTTGGGCATTCGTTCGCATTCAGTGCGGAAAACACAGAAAAGCAACGCACAGAAATGCTGTAGGATGTTGTCTATGGAATCCGAGTCCTCTCTACTACGTAGTTCAGCCCGCACTGCTATTGATGTCTGTCTACAAGGGACGAGTGATATTCTTCATTATGTTATTGGCATTGTTTATATGGCTATTGGGAGCGTGTGATATTCTGGATTAAGTTCTTGATAATTGTTAGAAGCGAGTGATATTCTGGATTAAGTTCTTGGACATTGTTTATATGTCTGTTGGAGGTGAGTGATGCTCTGGATTAAGTTATTGGACATTGTTTATATGTCTGTTGGAGGTGAGTGATGGCCTGGATTAAGTTATTGGACATTGTTTATATGTCTGTTGGAGGTGAGTGATGCTTTGGATTAAGTTATTGAACATTGTTTATATGTCTGTTGGAGGTGAGTGATGCTCTGGATTAAGTTATTGGACATTTTTATATGGATGTTGGAGGTGAGTGATGCTCTGGATTAAGGTATTGGGCATTGTTTATATGTCTGTTGGAGGTTAGTGATGCTCTGGATTAAGTTGTTGGACATTGTTTATATGTCTGTTGGAGGTGAGTGATGCTCTGGATTAAGTTATTGGACATTTTATATGGATGTTGGAGGTGAGTGATGCTCTGGATTAAGGTGTTGGACATTGTTTATATGCCAGTTGGAGGTGAGTGATGCTCTGGATTAAGATATTGGACATTTTTATTTGTCTGTTGGAGGTGAGTGATGCTCTGGATTAAGTTATTGGACATTGTTTATATGTCTGTTGGAGGCAAGAACTATTCTCGTAATATTCTGGATTAAATCCTTGACATCGTTTATATGGCTGTTGGAGGCGAGTGATGTTCTGGGTTAAGTCGTTGACATTGTTCACAAGGCTGTTGAGCTGACTAGCATGTGCCAACAGCAGCGTGTTACTTCTTGCAGCGATCGATAGCGCAGGCGGCCGTGCTGTGCTATACAAGATACAAGCCTGACAGATCCAACATACTCGAGATAAGAGAGAGTACTCAGCATTGTATCACGTTCCGCTGCTGTGTCGGGCTGGTACTATTTTAACCTCGTACCACGCACAATAGATGACGAAGCATGTTAGCCATTCTACTTTATTACTCTTGGGTGACTGGCATTCTTGGTTGACATTCCTGAGATCCAAGTGAGATTACCATCTCTACCAAGAAATGTAATCAAAAGTTGGTGCTTTTCAGTCGGTCAACACGAATGTACCCAAATAGGGCTGGGTTATGCCCTAATCCTGACATAAATTACATAAGATTAATAAATACACTAGGATGACCAGTTTCGATCGTCAGGCGATCATCATCAGATCCATTATACTTAGGCTATAACATCTATGTTTGAGACTACAGGTGAAAAATATATACAATATGTACAATTACTTAGTTGCAGTGTTGGTAATGCAACAGTCGGTGTATGCTAAATGTGGTAACTTATATCTAATGTTAGGTGAACTTCTAAAATAGTGATAAAAATTTGGAGTCGACCATAACTGGTGCCTAAGTGAACACGCAACTGCTTCAAGTTCCAGTTAAGGAGACAACCCGATAAGTATAAGCCTGTATTATTACAGTATAACCATAGTTGATTTTGTATAACCATATAATCACCCCTAACAGACAAATTCCGGATTTTATCACTATTTTAGAAGTTCACCTAACATTACATATACCACATTTAGCATACACTGACTGTTGCATTACCAACACTGCAACTAAATAATTGTACATATTGTATATATTTTTCACCTGTAGTCTCAAACATAGATGTTATAGCCTATGTGTAATTGATCTAATGATGATCGCTTGACGATCGAAACTGGTCATCCAAGTGTATTAATTAATCTTATGTAATTTATTTCAGGATTAGGGCATAACCCAGCTCTATTTGTGTACATTCGTGTTGACCGACTGAAAAGCACCAAACTTTTGTTTGCTTAGGCAACACTGAAAAATGACTTAAAACCTCACAAAGAAATGTAATTGTGGTTTCAGAGTTGGTAAGCGATACACTCAAATCAGTGAAACAAAACTTTGATGAGGTGAGTTCAATTCCAACCTCAGCCATCCTAGAAGACTTTTTGTGGGGTACTAGTGCTACTTCAGCTGAATGCTGGAATGGATCCTGTTGGCCACGGTTGCCTCCATCTCATCCCTGCCCTCAATTAAAAATAATCACAATACTACAAATGCCACAAGATACAGACGTAGCCCTGTAATATTGTTGCAGATTCGGGTCAACATATGTATGTGAAAATATATTTTCCATCATGAACTTGTAAAAAGAAAGTACCGATCAGCATCTGATAAGTCTGCTGCTTCTGGCTTTTTCATTCGTAAATTCCAACATTGAAGAACTTGTGACGAGAAAGAATATCCTAAGGTCTCACTAAGAATTAAGGAATGTAAATCTAATAAGACATTGTGGGGTTTGAAGACATTTTTTCAGTGTTGTCTAAGTAAACAGAAGTTTGGTGCTTTTCAGTCGGTCAACACGAATGTACCCAAAAAGAGCTGGGTTATGCCCTAATCCTGAAATAAATTACATGAGATTAATAAATACACTAGGATGACCAGTTTCGATCGTCAAGCGATCATCATCAGATCCATTACACCTAGGCTATAACATCTATGTTTGAGAATACAGGTGAAAAATATTTACAATATGTACAATTATTTAGTTGCAGTATTGGTAATGCAGCTGTGGGTGTATGCTAAATGTATTATATCTAATATTAGGTGAAATGCTAAATTGGTAGAAATCCGGAGTTTGTCTGTTTGGGGTGATTATATGGTTGTAAAAAATCAACTAAGGTTATACTGTAATAATACAGGCTGATACTTCTCCGGTTGTCTTCCTGGCTGGAACTTCGAGCAGTTTCGTGTTCACTCTAGCACCAGTTGTGGTCGACTGAACCCGGGTGTTAACTGGACGAAACTGGTTTCTCCTTTCTCCCCCCTTTGTTCCTATGTGCTCTCTGAGGTCAGTGCAATGTTTATTTGTGTGACTTTGCCAAATCTAGATAAGAATGTGTGTTATTGAATACAGGAAGATCTACAACTATTAAAGACCGTGGAACCATGGACTAAAAAGCCATTCGAACTAAGCGCTGCCCGGTCTATTGAAGACTTCCCGGCACCTTTAATACTGCCGCGCCGTGCAGTGGCGCGTGGCGAAGACAGTTCCAGTACTAGGGCCCGGATGTTCATGACGTATCAAATTTTCCGTTATGTTTATTTCATGCCAAATGTAAGATGATGATTTACGCTAATACCATTCAAATTATGTAATTAAGCACAATCAACTCTCCTAACTGGAAAGGGTTGCAATTCTGGCTGTGTAACATTCATTTTAAACATAGCACATGACATACAGTACATAGTCTAAGGGTTCGACTTTCTGCTGAAATGTCTAAAAGTGAAAGTATAAAGCAACACATTGAAAATATTATTGTAATGCCAGTAGATTCGGATAACAAATTTGTGGATAAAAGTCACGTGGATGTGGGGCGGATGCGGTTGAAAGTCGTTCGGATGCTGGGCGGATGCGGATAACAGTCGTGCGGATGCGGATAACAGTCGTGCGGATGCGGGGCGGATGCGGATAACAGTCGTGCGGATGCGTGGCGGATGCAGATAACAGACGTGCGGATGCGGGGCGGATGCGGATGACGTTTTGTCTATCCGCGCAGGGCTCTAACTATACTCGGTTCAAGATGTCTTCACTTTTAAACCCATTAGAGAGAGAGAGATCCGCAAACTTTTGAAAGCACGATATGCCATGATTATCCCACGTCAGATGGAGGCACGATTAAGCTGTCCGCGGCATGCCCCGTCACGTTAATCGATGAACTCTGACAAGCAGCAGAAGGTAGATAACGCCACTCCGTGCCGTCCTCACTCCTCATCCTCCTGATTCACCGCAATCCGATGGGGCGTGGAGGTAATGTCACAAAATTAGCAGCTCCCCCGCATGAAATTTATCAACTACAGGATGTGCCTATTCGAGGCAGTTCTCTTCAGAGCAATTTAGAGCGTGAAACGTCTTGACTAAGCTTCATGAATTAAAACGTAACTCCATTATTCTGGCAATTTGTCGTCCATACCTTCCTCACATGAGAACACGGTACAGTGAGGTGGTAATCACATCATCGCCTTCCCTTGAGAGGATGCTAAAAGCTTTTACAACATTTCCCACAAGCTGAGCAGCACTGCACTGAGTGCTGCTGTTGCTGCCCTCTCTTTCCGAAACCAAATTAAACGAAGCTCCAAAGAAAACGTAAAGGGTTTTAGGGAATTCGCTGCGATCTATAAAATATGAAAGGCAGTATGTAATGTAGGCCGAAGCTGGCGCAGGGCTAATGGGCAAGATGGCCGCCGCGCGCAACTACCCTATGTTATTCTTATGAAGGGAAGAGTCATAGCTGGCTCAGGGGCTAATGGGAAATATGGCCACCACGCGCAACCACACTCTTAAATGGTGGGCTTTTCAAATCATTATTTATTTGTTATTAACTATAAATTATTTATTATTATTTTTTTATTTAATTGGTCTTTATATAATTTTTAATCATTATTTTTAAATTTCATTATTTTAATACTTAATTTTCATTTATTATTTTTATTGTGTTAAATCACTAAACTGCTAGGTCATTAACCCAACATTTCTCTAGCCCACAGAAACTTCATTTAAAGATTTAAATTATTGCATGTAACATTTTTAATTTTATATTTTATATTTTACATTTTGCTAAAAAGACTCAACTTAAAGGTCACTGACCTAAGATATTATATTTAAATTTTGTTTCTTTTAACTTATACATTTTTAATTATTTAATATTTAATTTATTATTTTTAGCACAGGGCTAATGCACAAAATGGCCACTGCACGCAACCACTTACACATATGGCATGCTAACCTAACCTAACCTAACTTCACCTAACATAACTTTACCTAACCTAACTTCACCTAACCTCAGTTCCCCTAACCAAACATGTCCTCACCTAACCTAACTTACCTAACCTCAGTTCACCCAACCAAACA
Source organism: Meconema thalassinum (assembly GCA_946902985.2). Taxonomy (NCBI): domain Eukaryota; kingdom Metazoa; phylum Arthropoda; class Insecta; order Orthoptera; family Tettigoniidae; genus Meconema; species Meconema thalassinum. The sequence continues at coordinate 1,063,051,551 of OX336389.2, read as the reverse complement.
TGTCCTCACCTAACCTAACGTAACCTAACCTAACCTAAGCTAACTTCACCTAAGCTAACTTAACAAACCTTACCTAATCTAACCTAACATAACCTCAGTTCACATAACCAAACATGTTCTCACATAACCTAACCTAACCTAACCTAACCTAACCTAACTTCACCTAACCTCACCTAACCTAACCTAACATAACCTCAGTTCACCTAACCAAACATGTCCTCACATAACCTAACTTAACTTCACCTAACCTAACTTAAGCTAAGCCAGAGGCTAATGTACATACCCAAAGTATGTAAGGGCACACGCAACTATCTTTATGCTAGTCTTATAGATAGTAAGGTATAGCTAACACCTGCACTGTGGCTACTGTGCAAGATGTTCGCTACTCACAACCAGCTTAGGATTACAAAGTCAGTTAAGTTTTGAAAAGTTAAAGCTTTCTTCATTTTTTTCTTTTCCTAGGATTAACACTAGCACTTGGGCATAACCCTATAGGCAAAGTCAACACACACACAAACACTTACAGAAAAATTATTCTCACACCAAAGGTTTCTTAATTATAAGTACAAGGTCAGAGTTTACATGCAGTAGGTGGAAGCTTTCTTTACGCTGTTTATCCTACCACAGAATTTTACAGAATTCCATTAAATTGCCGTTAGGTAGCTAAAACTAGGTAGCCAAAGTATAGTATAACCCATTTATTACCTATATGCTTTGGGATAAGGTATTCAGCCTCGTTATATTTAATGGAATTCTGTAAAATGCTGTGGTAGGATAAACAGCGTAAAGAAAGTTGCCACCTACTGCATGTAAACTCTGACCTTGTACTTATAATTAAGAAAACTTTGGTGTGAGAATAATTTTTCTGAAAGTGTTTGTGTGTGTGTTAACTTTGCCTATAGGGTTATGCCCAAATACTAGTGTTAAGCCTATGAAAAGAAAAGAAAAAATGAATGAAGCTTTTACTTTTGAAAACTTAACTGACTTTGTAATCCTAATCTGGTTGTGAGTAGCGAACATCTTGCACGGTAGCCACAGTGCAGGTGTTTGCTTTACCTTACTCTCTATAAGACTAGCATAAAGAGAGTTGCGTGTGCCCTTATATACTTTGGGTATGCGCATTAGCCTCTGGCTTATCTTAAGTTAGGTTAGCTTAGGTTAGGTTAGGTTAGGTTAGGTGAAGTTAGGTTAGCTTAGGTTATGTGAGGACATGTTTGGTTAGGTGAACTGAGGTTATGTTAGGTGAGGTTAGGTGAAGTTAGGTTAGGTTAGGTTATGTGAGGACATATTTGGTTAGGTGAACTGAGGTTAGGTGAAGTTATGTTAGGTGAAGTTAGGTTAGGTTAGATTAAGTGAGGACATGTTTGGTTAGGTGAGCTGAGGTTAGGTGAAGTTAGGTTAGGTAATGTTATGTTAGATGAAGTAAACACCTTCCAGTGACCATTCTGTGCATTATCCCTGTGCTAAAAATATAAATTAATTATTAAATAATTAAAAATGTATAAGTTAAAAGAAACAAAATTTAAAGATAATTCTTAGGTCAGTGACCTTGTAGTTTAGTCTTATTAGCAAAATGTAAAATGAAAAATTTAAAATCTAAAATTAAAAATGTTACATGCATTAATTTAAATCTTTAAATGAGGTTTCTGTGGGTTATAGAATAGTTGTGTTAATGACCTTGCAGTTTAGTGCATTAACACAATAAAAATAAGAAATATAAATTAAGTATTAAAACAAAGAAATTTTAAAAAATGATTAAAATTATATAAATAATAATTTAATAAATAAAATATAATAAATAATTTATAGTTAATAACAAATAAAAGATATTTTAAAAGCCCGCCATTTAATAGTGCAGTTACGCGTGGCGGCCATATTGCCCATTAGCGCCTGCGCCAGCTATGACTCTCCCCTTCATATGAATAACATAGGGTAGTTGCGCGCGGCGGCCATCTTGCCCATTAGCCCTGCGCCAGCTTCGGCCTACATTACCTACTAAAGGCACTATTGTCCTAACCAAAGTATTGTGCGTATCAAAATCCACCGACCTGAGAGGACTGTGGGCAGATGGTCGCAGTGAGGGGAATTTTGAATGATTTTCGCTCCTTTATGCAGAGTGTTTGGAAATTCCGATTTTAAATTGAAGGACTTATAGAGGAGAGTGACTGCATAACATTTTTAATATTATTGAGATGGAAGCCATTTTCTGTGTTGCCTTAGTAATCGAAATTTAACGTTTTTAGTCGGTCAACACGATTGTACCCAATTTTAATGGGTGGTTCCCTAATTCTGAAAGAAATGTACATGAGATTATTAAATTCTTTGAAAGTTTGTACGAAGTGCCCAATGCAGCTAGATGTTACATTGGTTCGTGCAAAGCGGTCTCCATTAGTGAGGGCTACTGTGGCAGATCACAAGCGAGTTTAAGGATGTTCTGACGCATTTGCTAAACCTAATTTTCGGAAGAGGGGAGTTCTTAAAGCAAAAGTGGATGAGGTCAACACCTGAACTGAAACATATGTAGAAGAGAAATTGCACGTTTCCGGTCACGCGTTTCTATTCAAAATATCGAAATTTAATGTTTCTCAGTCGGTCAACACCATTGTACCCAATTGTATTGGGTGGTCCCCTAATCCTAAAATAATACATGAGATAAATAAATACACTTGGATGGCCAGTTTGGATCGTCAAGCGATCATCAACAGACCCTTTACACTTTGGCTCGTCATTGCTCGACAAACACAGGCAGTTAGGAATGCGAGGGGGGCAAGCTCAAGGAAAACGTAACAAAGCAGGGAATACCTCCCAGTTCAGTGCAGGCAGTGGGAGGTGACAGCTGCACAGAAACAGACCACACATCGCTCGAACACCTGACCATTTAATAACAATTACATAATCACACTAAGCAAGCTAACTTGAAGGTCAATCACCACTATCAGTATCTCAACAAAAAATCACATCTCTTGACTAGTTTTGCTAGTTTAATTACTACTGCAGCTAAAGTGAATATATTGTAAATATCATAACACATACTAGTAGACATAGATTTAACAGCCTAAGTGTAAAGGATCTGATGATGATCGCTTGACGATGGTAACTGGTCATCCAAGTGTATTTATTAATCTCATGTAATATTTTTTCAGAATTAGGGAATAACCCCTCTCTTTTTGGAAGATACGCGTGTTGATCGACTAAAAAGCTTCAAGCTTTCATCCACCTTTGCTTTAAGAACTTCCCTCTTCGGAAAATTGGTTTAGCAAATGCGTCAGAACATCCGTAACCTCGTTTGTGTATCTACAATCGTAGCCCTCACAAATGGAGACCGACTTGTACGAACGAATGTAACATCTAGCTGCGTTGGACACTTCGTACAAACTTTCAAACTTTTATTGCAGGAAAAATTCGCACTCAGTAATATTTGACTTACATTAGAAAATTCATAAAGTAGCATTCATATAATCTATAATTTACCACAACTACACTAGAAAATAAAGCAGATTTCCTCAGTGTTTCACCCCATCAATCAATCACCACCACCACCACAACAATGAAAAATTACGTACTAGACTATTATTACTTTCAGAATCGGTTAATCATGACTCCTTCCATAGAGATGGCATCTAACCGTGTTAAGAGTCACATGAGTTCATTTTAAGGAAAGCCATATTCACGCCTTCTCCTAATCTACGAAAACTACACTAGAGATTTCAGTGCCAGTAGATAAAGATTATTAATGTGGTTAATCATACAAAGCTTCACGTCGATTGGTCTTCCACAAGGATAAATTAGGCTTAATTGCCTGAGTCTTACGAACGACAGATTCACAACGAAGCTACAAAACTAATGACACCAATGAGTAATATAATTACTAGAAGAGATAGATTAATACTACGAGATATGTTTTTGACTGTTATATTAGCAGTAATGATGATATTTTTTACGTTTACCACTTTAAGAAATGTTGATATGAAAACAACAAATTAGATTACAGTAATGGTAGAAACTCCATGGCTAGATGAGGTTAAAATTTATTTTTATGCTTACAGGTTTGATTGTACCGAATATCCGCACTACCCGCTAATCTACTGTATATTATATGGTCAGTTGTTTGTCATTAAAGGAAACAGTGGATATAAATAAATTGGAGCCATTCGTTTCCAAAAAGTAACATGAATTCTACCATGGAATGTACGTACAGGGGAGCGTGATTGCGCAGAGGCTTAGGTGCTCTTCTTTCACCCGGACGGCCGGGGTTTGAATCCAGGTGACAGCAGGGTGGAATTTTCAACAGAAAAATCTCGTGGTGTCAGGAAGGGCATCCGGCCTTAAATCCCCAGTCAAAACCAAAATGATCCTGATTGGCACCGGCGACCCCAATTAATTGGGAAACGCCGAAGAAAGAAAAATGTACGCACAGTACTTTTTAGCCAACGGTACTTGACGAGTAACAATGTTTTGAATTCATGGTTGGAAGATCACATCGTGACAGCAGGGTGGAATTTTCAACAGAAAAATCTCGTGGTGTCAGGAAGGGCATCCGGCCTTAAATCCCCAGTCAAAACCAAAATGATCCTGATTGGCACCGGCGACCCCAATTAATTGGGAAACGCCGAAGAAAGAAAAATGTACGCACAGTACTTTTTAGCCAACGGTACTTGACGAGTAACAATGTTTTGAATTCATGGTTGGAAGATCACATCGTGACAGCGGGGTGGAATTTTCAACTGAATGATCTCATGGTGTCAGGAAGGGCATCCGACCTTAAATCCCTAGCCCAAACCAAAATGAGCCTGATTGGCACCGGTGACCCCAATTAATTGGGAAACGCCGAAGAAAGAAAAATGTACGCACAGTACTTTTTAGCCAACGGTACTTGACGAGTAACAATGTTTTGAATTCATGGTTGGAAGATCACATCGTGACAGCGGGGTGGAATTTTCAACTGAAAGATCTCATGGTGTCAGGAAGGGCATCCGACCTTAAATCCCTAGCCCAAACCAAAATGAGCCTGATTGGCACCGGTGACCCTAATTAATTGGGAAAAGCCGAAGAAAGAAAAACATGTAGGCACAGTACTTTTTAGCCAACGGTACTTGACGAGTAACAATGTTTTGAATTCATGGTTGGAAGATCACATCGTGACAGCGGGGTGGAATTTTCAACTGAAAGATCTCATGGTGTCAGGAAGGGCATCCGACCTTAAATCCCTAGCCCAAACCAAAATGAGCCTGATTGGCACCGGTGACCCTAATTAATTGGGAAAAGCCGAAGAAAGAAAAACATGTACGCACAGTACTTTTTAGCCAACGGTACTTGACGAGTAACAATGTTTTGAATTCATGGTTGGAAGCTCACATCGTATATAATAATCAAATAAATATGATTGGAATGATAATGTCCTAGAAAGAATTGTTTCGAAACTACAAAAGAAAAATATTTTGAACTCGAAAATAGCCTCCATCTTCATCGTTAGTACCTGTATGTTATCAGAACCAGCACGTCTCCATGAATTTATTCTATGTAACTAGCAACCCGGCCTGGCTTCGCCCGGGAACAGTTGTGAACGCATTACGTGATAAGCACTTATTTACGATGTCAATGAACTACGATGGATAAACCATCCAGTTACTGGCACTTTAAGCACACTCTGCTATATAAATTATTCTTGCTCACAGCGTTTCTAACTTACACTTACCTCGGGACTGCTGTAACATTCTGAGATGTGTGGGTATGTGTTTGAGTACTTACCAGGATTATACACTCAAAATTATTCTCAAAATTAATTTTTGAAATAACAGGTTAAAAATACCAGTTATTGGCACCTTTTGCCAGTAATTGGCAAATATTTTCCAGTTATTGGCACTGGCACAATATAAGATTCTGATGAGTTAGGGCACCATATTAATTTCTCTTTCAATAAAACAGTGTCATGGACTTATAAAATGAAATGCAGGTTTTCGAAAATTATATATGATGAAAGTAACGACAGTAAATGTAGTCCTATAAATTAATAGGCTATAAAAACAAAATAGACCACTTCGATAAGAATTTCAATTTTTAATGGGATCTCTTCTCTATCAAATGGGCTTTTAGAGTCTTCAATAGATTAAATGATATGAACAAACACATAGCAGAGGAGAAATCTTCTTCATAATCGTCAGCTACATAGCAATTCTTTTTACCATGCAGGTGTGGTAGAGCAGACTATAAAGGGATGAAGACTACTTTGTAGTGTGACGTGTTAATATTTGAAATAAATCATAGTCATCATCATCATTCTGGATCGCAAAACAAACATGGAACACGAAAAGGTCATCAGAATCATCTGGAATATGAATTTGATGATCCTTGGGAATGCATTTTTGTTGGTAGAGTCTTTTGCAACTACTGCATTCAAATCCCTTCTTAGAAGTTCCCACAGAGCGAGTGCATTTAAAGCACATTCCATATGTTTCTTTACCACAAGTTCCTTCAGAAACGTCAGGTATTTTGTGGTAACTAGGGGAAGGTTCATTATCATCCAATGGAAATAAACTAGTATTTTAGCTATTTTGGCATTTCTATTACCGGTACTTCCTTTCTCAGAGGGCCTTTTGCCAGAGTTTAGGGAAGCTTGTTTTAAAATCTATTCTTCTCTTTCAAATTTCCTATTTTCTTTTTCGGCATCATCTATCATTTTTTTCTTTGCTTCATATGTTTCTTTCCATTTTCCTGATGTTAACACAAAATGAATTCTCTCTGTGTTTCTTTTCCCTTTTCTTTTGGGGGTTTCTGACCAGTGGAGAACACCATGCAAGGGACCAGATTTAGTTGGAGTAACGTTGGTTAAATTGTCTTTTTCATTCAACTCAAGGTGGTCATCTATATGGTACTGTTCTGTAGTCAGAGGGCTTTCTAAAGTACTGTCCTGGGAATCATGGTGCATTCCATTACTTGTGGTTGAATCTGGGGACTGTTTAGAGCCACATCATGTTCATCTGTCAACATTTGGATCATCGACCAAGCTTCTGATTTCATTTTTACCATCATCCATCCGGTGGAAATTTTCCCGAAATCTGTACAGGATGATGAAGACCTCTCCATTTTTTCCCCCAAATTTATTTCATTTTGGTGAAATCATCAATTCGCTTCTCTCGTACAATTTTGCAGAACTCATCATACCGAAGAGACTGAGTGCAAGGTGGTGGATTGGTATTTGCACTGGAAGTGGATAAACGTTTCCCAAGACATTTGGAAAAAATACACTGCATCAACATCCGTTGCCCTAAGGCCATTTTTGAGAGAAGCTTCAAGATCGATGTTCATAAACATTCTCTCAAGCATAGGAGCAAAATCCTCCTTTATGACGGCCTTATTTGGATTATCGGTTCGCCAAAAAAGGACAGCTTCTTTCCACTTTCCTAAAAAAGGCTTATATGCAGCAACATCAGCTGGCTGCAAAATTCTTGTAGAGTTCGGATACAGTGGAACAACAACAATCTTCAGCTCCTTGCACAGCTCACTGTGGTGGTAGGTGAGATGAGTTTTATGTCCATCTGCAAATAAAATGACGGGTAACGGAATGTTAATTTCTACAATATAAGGGTAGAATACAGTCCCCATGTACTCAAAGAAGAGCTCGGATTTCATCCAGCCATTATCGCTGCCTCCAACACCCTATTTGTCTGGAATTTTACGGTCAATCTCTAGTAGAATTCTCTGTAGTGGATATATGATCATGGGTGGGCACACCTTCCCCGTGGCCCAAAAGGTGCACATTACTGTTAGAGTTGACTTGGCCTGCGACAGTTCAACTTCGTACACATTCTTACTGGCTGAAGGTGCTAGAACAAGATTCTTCTTGGGACAAAACATGAAGTTATTTTCATCATCATTAAATACATTTTCGGGATCTGAAGGAATATGCAAAACATTCTCTTCTTAGATGATATCCTGAACTGAACTATATCATCCCTCAACATCATCTTCGCTACGCAAGCACTAGCAACTGGCACTCCTTCAGGTGTCCTACAAGAAATATTAGGCTGTCTGCGTAGAAAGCCAAGATACCATTTATTGCCAGGCATGATTCCTTTAAAGGGATTTGTTCTAGGATTCTTTTCAAGAAATTCCTTCTTTTCTTCTTGGAAATACCTTCCGAGAACATTAATAAATCCACCTGGAAAAGAGATGATATTTAAAATGTATTGTCAACTAAGTCTATATTGTACATTATTTTCAAATCAAACACATGTAATCATTGTCTGGATATACTTATATCACCCATCCACAAGTAAACAGCACTGATGACCAATACGTCCCAGGCCTCTATTTGAAAAAGCAGCAGCATCGTAATAGAATAGGTGAAATAATATATTGGTAGTATTGGTAGTTCTAATGTACAGATGCAAAATAAGCTAATTTTTAAGAAAAGTTATTGTAATAAATTAATATAAAAATACATACCGAACAAGGGTGTTTTCTTCCTCTTCACTTAAAACAGGGGGAGCTCCATGTGTAGATTTAGAAAAATTTTCACCACAGCGAAATTGTATGGTAGATCTATGAACTCCAAATTATCTTGCAGCAGGTTTGAAAGACATACCATATTTCACTGCTTGGACGGCCGATCTTATATCTTCCTCACTATATTTGTTTGCCCGCCGAGCATCCATTTTCTAATTAGAGCTTAGTGCCTACTAACAAAATGTAAGATATAAGTACAATCTCGTGCGCCCAATTATTGGCACATCATTTTCCAGTCATTGGCACCCATGCCAATAAGTGGTAACATATGTCTTAAGACTTTAAAAGACGAAATACACATTGGAGAAGGTATGGTCTACCTTTTTCTACCAGCATTATGATCATAAAACAGAATATGGAATTACCCAATAATTGGCACTAAGTGCCAATAACTGGCAAAATGCTTATTTTTGAATAACAGTAGTTGGCACGTCTATAACGATGTATCGAGTGAGGGTAGGAGGTCTGAGTTGTCTTAAAAGCATATTACAATTCACAAACAAAAGTACCATATACTCATAAACAACCATAAGTATTTAATATATTAATAAAATAATGACATATGTATATTATGTTCTTAACTTACCGCTAAGGAAACAGTCCACTGAGAAACAATGTTTGCAGTAACTGTCGGGATTGCTGATAGCCTCTATTGTAACAAAGCTGACCGGCGGAAACAATTGAAATATTACATGCGGAGTGTTGAGGCTCAAAATTAGGAAACTTGCAGGACTGCAAACTTGACAAACACCTTAGTACGCCCAGTTGTAGTAAGCAGTGCCAATTACTGGAGGGGTGCCAACAATAGGATGGTTTACTTATATCCGTTTTACGTCTCGGCATGATTACCATGGAGATGCATGTGCAACAAATTCTTGTCAGACGTAATTTAAGAATGGCGAGGTGCATGAAACACAAATCCCCCTTCCGTCCAATCTAAAAACACTCATAGTGGATGATATATTGAATATAGAGATATGCTCTCGCGTACGTTTTTAGCCTACTTTTCACATTTTGCAAAAAAGAGGAAAAAGTAGACTTATGAGATCGGGCAAATGTGTGTGTGTCTGTCTGTCTGTCCTTCTGTCTGTCTGTCTGGCTGTGTGTGTGTCCCCCCTATCAACTCCTAAACGGCTGCAGCAATCGAAACAAAATTTGGTAGGAGTAAAGATCTATACCTGAATATCTCACGGCCATATTTGAAAATGATGTCAGTGCTACTAACTGCTGAAAAATCGCAATTGAAATTTGAGCTCCATGTTCGATATCTTGGAAGGTATGAATGGGAGCTATTTCAAAATTGGCACACGTATAGATAATAATATTGCAGTTTAATTTCCAGGAGGCCATACATGGCAGTATTGCCAAAATAATTATAAGCCTGCTGATAGGTCCAAATTTGAAATGCACATCACTTCTACACTATCAATTGGATTTCAACCAAATTTCGTATGTGCTATGTGTACATAAACAGATATGACTGAGCGTATTCTTAAGAGCCACCAGGGCTGCCAACTGTTAATTAATGCTCTCAATATGTTTTATCCAAATACCCATATATCAGAAAGTATGCAAGCCGACAGCTTTAAACTATACACACGTATAGTACCTGACATTCTATATTAATTTGGAGTAACTTATATACTTCAGTGCTACCAACATGATTCTAAGCCTGCTGAGAGGCCCAACTTTAAATACATGTAACTTCTATACTATCATTTGGATTTCAACCAAATTACGTGTGTGCTAGGTGTACCATAACATATATGACTATGCCGAGTCTTAAGAGTAACCAGGGCTGCCAACTGTTAATGAACGCTGTCTCTCTTTTTGTTATCCTAATATCAATATATCAGAAAGTATTCAAGCCAACAGTTCTAAACTTTGCACACGTATAGTACCTGGCATTCTAGATTAATTTGGAGTAACTAATATAGGCCTACGCCAGTGCTGCCAACATGATTCTAAGCCTGCTGATAGGTCCAATTTTAAAATGCATGTAACATCTATACTAACTAACGGATTTCATTCAAAATTGACACAACAATAGATCATATTATTTCAGATTATTTCTGACCAATACAGGTATGTCATTGTTGCCAACATGATTTTACGCGTGCTGTTAGATCCGATGTTCAACTGCATGTAACGTACATGCTATCCAATGGACTTCAACCAAATTTTGTAGTCTGTACCTTAAGAGATGGAACTAAGAATATATTTACTCACCAGGGCTGCCAACTGTAGTTCTCTATTAGGCTACTTTATGCCAGGTATAAAGTATTTCTAACTAATTAGAAATTTCGATATTACCAACTTAATTTCGTCATTATTCTAGATAGATCCATATAGATTAATCATTGGCATGAATCTTAAATTTTAAGAAAAGTAGGCTCTTTAGTTCGTCACGGAACTTCTTGTTGTAGAACATTTCATGCTGACCAATTCTTACACTCAATGTATATTGATATTTTTAACGGTTTGCCCAGCGTAAGCTTAAAAAGCGCACGGACGCCAGGATTCTTTTCGAATTTTTCTCTGAATTCGTTACTGCTTGGCTTCCTTTGATCATAAATAAAATATTTTCTACAGAAACCTTCCTCGAGGTATCATTTACATATTGGTGAAAACCGCATCAAAACCCATGCAGTGGTTCTCGAGATTACCCGTGACATCCAAAAATCGGGAACTTAGTTTTATACTACAGTAAGTAGAGATTATACGCCAATCAGTATAATTTAATATAATATAATCCCCCTTCCGTCCAATCTTAAATTGACTGTGAATTTTGCGGAACGAAAAGTTCAGAGGCGAAATGAGAGTTGCACTTCCAGGGAATGGCGAGGTGAATGAAACTCAAATCTCCCTTCCGTCCAATATTAACTTGACTGTGTTTCACAGGCGAAATGAAGAAAATCCCAGTTGCACTTCCAGGGAAACTCCAAACACAACCACCCTTCTCAGAAGTCTTATTTCAACACGACTCAACGGTTTGCTGCTGGCTATATCTGGGGCAATAGGTTCGCCCGCTAGCTAGGCTGTAACGGGGATGATAGACTCGCCCTTAGCTAACTCGTAAATTGTTGCCTCAATAGTTGAATGGACATGGTTGGAAGAAATTAAGACGTAAAAACACTTATAGTGGGCGATGTATTGAAAATAGACATATGCTCTCCCGGACTTTTTGTAGAACTTTTCGTGCTGAACAATTCTTACACTCATAGTATTTATTTTTTTAACGGTATGCCCAGCGTAAGCTTACAAAGAGCTCGGACGCCAGGTTTTATTTTTACTTTTCCACTGAAATTCTTACAGCTCGGCTTCCTTTGATCATAAATAAATTATTTTCTACAGAAATCATCCTCGAGATATCCTTTACAGAATGGTGAAAATCGCATCAAAATCCATCCAGTGGTTCTCGAGTTTACCCGTAACATCCAAGAATCGGGGACTTTGTTTTATACTAAGTAAATAATAATGATCGTGTGGCCTCCGGAGAGGCCGAGTGCAGGTCTTTCTAATTGACGTCCGTGGGCGACCTGCGTTGTGCCCAACTCTAGGAATGGGTATTCCAAGATTCAGACACCTAGATATCAAGGGAAAGGCTACAGCCGCTTTTGAAAGTTGAGATATTTGAATATCGCGCTACATTGCTTCTCGAAGCAATTGGAAAGAATTTACCGATACTTGCATGTCAAGTGACGTAGCGAGTAATAGCAGAGGTCGAGGCTATTTATTGATTAAATAGTTAGCCATGGAGTAGAGACTTGAGACATGGATCAGATTACTGGCACGGCCAAATGAAAGAGAATGCAATTAGTATCAAGTAAATCGGACCAGGGATACCAGAGATATGAGGATTTCCAGATATCAGCTGATGACGCGTGACCCTGGCAGTTTTGAATAAAAGCCGGCCGGCCGAGGCATGGTTAGCTCACTTTGACACAAGCCCTTGCCTAGCAAGTTGCTGCTACGCTGAGCCAAGGCACATGGTTGCCGGATCTACGCAGAAGTAATTTTCAAAGTTGTGATAGTCACAAAAGTGCTGCGCTACGAAGTGGAACTTAGTAAGTTTCCGGCGAGGAGAATCACTAAGGTGATTGAATTTTTTTCTACAGACATTAGTGGAAATATTTATGTTTTCACATGGACATATGCTAGACTTTGTCTAGAATTAGTACTTTGTCACAGTCCAGTAATAACCTAATACTTGGATGTTTAAGTCCATTTCAGTCAGTTTTCATATTGGTAACTTGTTAACCACTTCGATCTATCAGTACACTGAAGACCAGTCGATCTCGGTGGTGTTCATTAGTCTACGCAAGGGAAACTACAGGTTGCTTAGCGCATGGTAGATGGTGTTAAACCATGCCCAGGGAACGATCTTCAGAACAGCCGTTGATTGGTTAGACTGTCAGTGTCTTCTTGTATTGATAAGATTACCGTGAGTTATGTTACAACTGACATATCTAAGAATAGATCACTTAGATCTGACCCCATTTAAACAAACTGTTATGGCGTTGATAGAAGCCCATATTAAAATGGAACAACAGTTAATTCAAACGTCAAGAGATACTACCACTATGTCTGACTAGACGGATTGTGGGTATATAATGGCGGCCGATACAAGGATTATACGTGCTTGTCCGATAGGGCATGTCTATGGATAAATCTGGTACAGACCAGGTTTACTACGCTTCAAGACCATCAAGAAATGTAAGCCACATTTGAATTATATTATGCCTAGCTAATTGGAACAAACTATTTTTCTGCAGATGACCAACACATTTATTTTTCTTCGTATTTAAATCTTGCAATGATTTACGCAAGACATATTAGAGTTATTCTGAGTATTTTCAGCACTCAGAACAGTTTAGGATCGATGACCGAGCATTTCGAGCATTTATTTGAATATTTCATATTTTTGGGAAATCACGGTAATCAGCCGATGTAACTGTAAAAGTTAATAATTATTTTTGTTGAGGAATGGATATTTTTTCCATATTCGAAGGTTCGAACATGTGGATTCTCACATAATGAGATGATAATTAAATATATTTAAAATAATATCACTAATAATAATAATAATAATCCACTAATAATAATAATAATAATTTTCATAATTTTTCTAAATAATTCTTGGATATTATATTTTATAATAATCATATGTATTGAGAAAGAGCCTATGAAGTAGTTTAATCATTTCTAGTTTGGAACAGGAGATTTTCCGAAGGAGAGTGGTTAGCGCAAGCCCGCATTCAACCAACATGTCAGTTTTGGTTGAACAGTTGATGAGCAAAGTATATTTTTCAGATAACACGGAGAGGCATGAAACGGGAAGCAAATGATATTTGTATCAAATAGGATATTTTTGTATTTATATAAAATCATGACGTAAATACACTCGAAAGTGAAATAAAGATTTTCATAAGTATGGTAAATTCACGGGTTGAACTGAATGGTAAAATAAAATAAACTTGTAAGTTTATTAATCTTCCAGTGTTGATAACAAGCAGAGGCTTGATTTATTGTATAAATTTTGGGAATAAAATTTATATGTGTGGAGTAGTTGAAATGCCATTCCCAGGTGCGCATGTTTAAGTCGCAGGAATGAGGAGATTTTTTTCGAGCATCAATCAAATAGCAGGTTCGATGGCTCAGGTTTATAGTAGGAGTATTGGAGCCACACATTTCGTCGTATGAATGACCCGAAGGTTATTTCTTAGAAACCATCAGTTCTTATTTCAACCTTGTTTACGGATTCCATTTAGACTTTGATTTTGCTAGAACCCGGATTTGTCATGATAGTAGTTTATTCTTCTTCAGAGGAAGACCTTTGCCGTTGTTGTTGTAATATTGTGTTCTTACACAAATAATAGAATGGGCCACTGCCAATTAAAAATAAATTCTATAACCACGAATAATTTGAAGGATAATTTCAATCCTAGTGCCATGAACTAAATGAATTCATTATGAAACTACAATTCTTATTTCCGCATTCTGTCGAAGAATTGCAAGTTGTGAAAGTTACTAAAAAATGGCCATGAATATAAATATTTTTCATAATAATGATTCCAAGTGGAAAATCAAATAGTTGAATGGTTCAACCATTTATTGTATCAAGTTGATGATTCAGAAATCATATATTTTGTGAGGAACTTGAAGTTCATAATCGAGTCACTTCTCGAATGTTTAATGTCAGAAGAACAATTATTTTTTTTGTTGTGCTTCGCACAAGTTCTTCGATGCTATGCTCAAGGTCAAATACTTTTCAGATGTTATTAATATGTGTAAATAATTTGTGTTGCTTCAATGATAACAATATTTTTCGACAATATATTTTTGAAACTGGAAAAATAAGTGAAAGTTAAAAATTCTATGAACATTTATTCTACGAGTGTTAATATTATGTAAAAATTCAAACAGTGAACTACGATATTTCCAGTAGAGACAATTAAATTTGAACTGGATTAAATCATAAATAATGTTGGAACACAGTCTACAGGACTGATAATCAGACTTGTGTTTCCAAAAATAATTGTCAAATGTGTTTGGAAAATTTCTGTATATTGTGTAAATAGGAGTGTGGGTCGCCACACGTGAGTGATGCTGCTTTGAGCATCTTTGCAGTCAATTTTAAATTCAAAATAAACTGAGATAATTTTACAGGATGTGTTACGCCCAATTGAATCTCCTTCTATCCTTATTGTTGCATTGAGCCAAAAATCAGTAAAGCATTTTTTTTTTCATTTGATGTCGTTTTTGCGATTTGCTTTAACCCATCTGGCGCCCCGGGATATTTTGACTCTCGTGCTGACTGATTATTGGTAAAATGCATATGTGGTCGTGCGGACTCCGGTCTAAACGGGCACAGCGTGTCGTAATGAGGATGAAGTGATGATGAAGACGTCACATACATCCAGTCCCCGAGCCACGGGAACTAACCCCAGGAGATTAAAATCCTTAATGGCTCGGCCGGGAATCGAACCCGGGGCACTTTGGGCCAAAGCCTAGCGCGCTAACCATTTACCCACGGAGCCGGACTATACTAAGTAGAGATAGAGATAACCCAAGTGGCTCAAAATTTGCCTTAAAATTCTGTATTCCTTATGGATAAATTGAGGAATAATATATGGTTTTACGCATTGCTGTGGCGTAGATAACGTGGTTGACAGCCATCATGGAGCCCTGGGTTCGACTTCCAGCTCTGCCAAGAATTCAATTCTGGTTTGAGGTAGTGGAATCACTGACATGCAAGTCACCGAAGTGGTGTGAATTTCGAGGAGCGGGGCCTCGCGAGTTTACTTAACCATGAAAATGTGGAATTTCTGTACCTGCGTGGACAAGCAGTAGCTCACAGGCGAGGGGCAAGATGAACTAGAATCTACAGCCAAGGGCGAGTTGATATTTTCAGCGCATGTTTACGTAAGCCTCTCTCAAGTCTGCATCACATAACAACATGCGTCTCGGTGTCCATTGAGCTCGGAACATAATATGTCAAGTTTGAGGAGTGCTGGTTCAATTTACTGCGTACGTGATAGCTTTCCAAGAGTAAACACGAGCATAAATCTACAGGACACAACTTCAAATGTGCAAAACTAGAACATTTGCAAATCAATACATAACACTCACTATTTCCGAATATTCTTTTATTTTCAAAATATTGGTACATGCATACAAACAATAAAATGTACTGTAGTTTGAAAAATTGCATGGAATTCAAACAGCCAATTTTCATGTGTCCACTAAGCTACTCACATTTTCTCATAGTGTAATTTACCTTAAATCATGGCTCTCCAGCTCAACAGCCCTCGGGCCTGCTCAGCGCTGCTAAGCTGTGTGTGAGCTGAAAGTTATGACGAGTTTGTGAGCAGTCACCAATCAGAGCAAGCCTGATGAGACAAGCCAGAAAGTGGTTGGAAAATAAACGGAACCAAGCACTAAGCCGTCAGTGGGCGCTTCCATTCCAAAGAGACCTATGCTTCAAATGGCCACCATTTTACTTGTATCATAATCTCAAACTAATCAGGAGAATACCAAACAATCAGAGATATTAGTTCCTTAAAGAGCTGTAAATTAAGTTAGTAGGATTTTGCATTGTTTTAAGGGCGTGGGATCCTGCCGATATGATGCACCTTATATACTGTACTAGCAACCCACCTCGGCTTCGCCCGGGAACAGTTATGAATGGAAGGTGATAGGCTACTTTTAACCGAGGTCTTATAAGATTTCCTTGTATACGACATTAGTCATTTTCCCTCCAGCAGTGAACACGAAAAGATTTCGGTTTGATATAAACGCGATAGAGCCAAGTAAAACTGTCCACGAGAAAAGCATTCACCACTGAGATCAACTACAGTCACGCTAAGTGTCTGACCCTGTGCTTTGATTATAGTCATGCCAAAGCAGACTCTTACTGGGAATTGTACTCGTTTGAAATGATAAGGCAAATCTGAAGGAATCGTAGGGATTCTGGGTACTAAGAACGTTTCTCCTGCACCACAGCTAGTTAAGATAGTTGCTCCAATGAAACCGTCTTTCAAAGTTTTCACTACCAATCGCGTCCCATTGCATAACTTTGGTGGGTGTAAATTACGTAGCAATATAATAGGTACTCCCACTTTGAAAATAAGCTTGCGTGGTGGCAGGCCAGAAGGAAGTAAAGAATTTAGGAATTCTGTAGGGTAATGAACAGCTTCTTCACTATCGACTACTGCGTTTACTCTGTTGCTCTGTTTCATTGTTACGTTATAAGCATTTTTTTTTTCGATGTCAATGGACTACGACCTATATCCGTTTTACATCTCGGCATGATACCTTAAAATCACTGACTGGACTATTAATTATAACGAATTCTTGTCAGACGTAATTTAAGAATGGCGAGGTGCATGAAACACAAATCCCCCTTCCGCCCTATCTTAATTTGACTGTGTGTTTTTCGGAACGGAAAGTTCACAGGCGAAACGAAGAGTTGCACTTCCAGGGAATGGCGAGGTACATGAAACACAAATCTCCCTTCCGTCCAATTTTAACTTGACTGTGTATTTTGCGGAACGAAAATGTCACAGGCAAAATGAAGAAAAGCCGAGTTGCACTTCCAGGCAATGGCGAGATGCATGAAACACAAATCCCTCTTCCGTCCAATCTTAACTTGACTGTGTATTTCGCGGAACGGAAAGTTCACAGGCGAAATGAAGAAAAGCCGAGTTGCACGTCCAGGGAAACTCCAAACACAACCACCCTCCTCTGAAGTCATAACCACAGAACACTATAGATCTTAACTCAACACGACTCGACGGTTTTCTGCTGGCTGGGGTAATAGGTTCGCCCGCTCGTTAGACAGTAACAGGGCTGATAGACTCCTCCTTAGCTAGCTCGTAAACTGTCACCTCAGTATTAAAATGGACATGGTTGGAAGAAATGAAAACGTTAAAACACTTATAGTGGGCGATGTATTGAAGATAGAGATATGCTCCCGCGGACTTTTTTTGTAGAACTTTTCATGCTGAACAACTCTTACACTCATAGTATTTAGATATGTTTAACGGTTTGCCCAGCGTAAGCTTACAAAGCGCTCGGACGCCAGGTTTTTTTCGACTTTTTCACTGAAATCGTTACTGCTCGGCTTCCTTTGATCATAAATACATTATTTTCTACAGAAATCATCCTCGAGATATCCTGTACAGAATGGTGAAAAGCGCATCAAAATCCATCCAGAGGTTCTCGAGATTACCCGTGATATCCAAGAATCGGGGACTTAGTTTTATATTAAGTAGAGATTAACGCATATTAGAACTATTCATGATACAGTATTAACTGGTGGAATTTCTTTTCGTATCTATTAGTAGAGACTTTTCAGTCGTACAACACGAGTATGACTGGGTGGAGGGTTACAACTAATTTCCTTGTGCCAGGAATAAATTACATAAATTATTTATAGACTTCATAAATCACTTCTCACATAAATGGGGGCCTAAATTGGATGACTAGTTTCGTTTGTCAAGCGAACATCATCATATCTTGCTCACTTGGGCTTAATTTACGTTCAGCATATATCTACACTTATGTACAACAGTATTTACGATATTAAGTTACAGAAGTTTTAAATAAACGTTGTAATGAGTCGGAGTTTATAGATAATTATATATTTATTCCTTAAGGACACCACGTACTCTTACACGTTGAAAAGGTCTATTTTTGTGGCATCACTTTACTAAGTGGGGAGCGTGATGGCGCAGTGGCTTAGCTGCTCGTCTTTCACCCGGACGGCCGGGGTTCGAATCCCGATGACAGCGGGGTGGAATTTTCACCTGAAAAATCACGTGGCGTCAGGAAGGGCATCCGGCCTAAAATCCCCGGCCAAAACCAAAATGAGCCTGGTTGGCTCTGGCGACCCCAATTAATTGGGAAATGCCGAAGAAATAGATAGATAGAGATAGACTTTACTAAGTATTTTCTGGGTTTATGCTAAAGGTACAGCTATGATTCTTGTAACATATAAGAAGCGGTATATTCTGAGCTGTTTTTGACCATGTAGTGCTACTTTGC
The DNA here is from genome assembly GCA_946902985.2 of Meconema thalassinum. Taxonomy (NCBI): domain Eukaryota; kingdom Metazoa; phylum Arthropoda; class Insecta; order Orthoptera; family Tettigoniidae; genus Meconema; species Meconema thalassinum. Next base: position 1,063,032,498 of record OX336389.2, on the reverse strand, counting down.
TTATAAAGGATGTGTGAAATGAATACAAATTTGGAGGGATACATTTCCAAAAAGTGTTGTATAAGTTGCCTCAGGTACACATTTCTCAGTTGTTTTTCAATCAAATACTCTCAAATTGTGTTCACATACTTGGAATGGATCATGGCAGATGAGTAACTACTTTGTTTCATTATTATTGGGACGGAATGCAAGAAAAAATCCGAACTCTTTCTTTTTAAATTTATTCAAAAATATTTATCAATTTTTCTCTTCCCAATCCATGTCTACTATGTTTTGGAAGTGCAACTAGGTTAACATTCAAGTACTCCATTAGGCAAGTTAATGTAAAAACAATTAGCCCTCTATCTTAAATGGTTTGCTAGTTATTGGTACCTAACATTACAAATGAGTATTAACGGAAAACAGCTGGCAAAGTTAAAAGTTTATTATTCAGAGAATGGGACGCTAATTTTAAAAAACGAATTTAAGGTACTTGTAGACATCAAAACCCCATCAAAGTATATATATTTGGTTTAAGAAAAGAATGAAGAATTTTATGGCGCCAAAATCAAAAAAATGATTTTTTCATCATGCAAGAGTACGTGGTGTCCTTAATCTATTACTGTACACTTCTCTAGTGTTGCTTGTTTTGTTAGAATTTTTGTGCGCGTTTTGTTAGTACTTTTGTGTGTATAAATGTAAAACCCTTTTTAATCGTCAAATTCTATCGTAATGAGCAGTTGAAGTGCTTGCTTTTTAGACTGTTTTGTAATTAACCGTTTCTTTTCAAATTTCTTGATTACTTGATGAGCTATTGAAGTTGGCTAGCCAGGTTAAGCACTTAAACCAACATTGAAATGTAACTAAGTTGACAACGTAGTTTTGTAGACTTAAATGATTTGCTGCTGTCCTCTTCACTTCACTATCTGTGAATCCCCCCACTTAAGAAGTGTTTTATTAAGTGTGCAAATGAAAATGAAAATCCACAGCCTGCTTCCAGTCTCCGACCGGGTCAGGAATGGAATGAATGAATCCCCGATCTAGCGGCGAGGATATGAACTGTGCCGGCTGCCGAGGTCTGACGCACTCCTCTGGGGCAATGATTAAATGAATGACAGATGAAATGAAATGATAGTGGAGAGTGTTGCTGGAATGAAATTTTGACAGGGAAAACCGGACTACCCGGAGAAAAACCTGTCTGCCTCCGTTTTGTCCAGCACAGATCTCACATGGAGTGACCGGGATTTGAACCACGGACCCAGCGGTGAGAGTCCGGCGTGCTGCCGCCTAAGCCACGGAGGCTTAAGTGTGCAAATAATTAATGTAATTTATTTCAGGCACTAGGTAATCAAGTGCATGTCCCCTCCCAATCTTATTGGGCACACTCGTGTTGACCGACTGAAAAGCTTCTACTTAGGCAACACTGAAAAATGGTTTCTAATATTTCAATTTATTTTTCATCCAAATGATATTTGACCGCAGGGGCAATTTTCAAGTTTTACAGGAACAACGCATACGCTCCTGACATCTAGCTACGTTTGCGTGTGATATCGCAATGTATGAGTGTGCTGTGACCCCAGGAAGTGGTGTGAGCGATAAGACTCACGAAGGTTCTATAGTTATTTTTCTTTTGAATCGATCGCATTTAATACCAATATTTAATACCATGAGAATAAGTCTTACATTATATTACTGGCACTTAAATTTGTTATTTATCTCGAACATAAACAGTGCAACGTGTCTCATCCAAAGGTTCAAATTCGAATTATCCACCGATTACTGTAGTTGAGTCAACTGTATGAAATTTCTATACTGAGCCCGTTTGCTCCGAGCCACCCTGGGGACAAGCGCCAAAACCATCCCATTGCAAACAAACATCACAGAGATACCGGACATGAAATCGAACTAGTTCCAGCACGAGGGTAGTGTCGGGTTTGGGTTAGGAGATGTTATGAAACTAGCCCAAAATGCACATCCAAGAAGAAAAATGAAGAACAGAACTACAAACGAATGACACAAGATAAAATGCTCTCTCGTTATTTATTTGTATCAAAGATCCCCAGCCTACTCCAGTGGCTAATCCACAAGATAATTAATAAATGCCCACCTGAGGAATAAATATCATCCTATTGTAACTGTCCTATCATACCCTCAAGAAGTCATAATCTACCGTACGAGACCGCGATAAATCAAACCTAGGAAAATGGTACGTAAATAATTCAATTTACAACTTACAATTTACAAATGTAAATTAAACATACCATTTTAGTGACATCGCTCCTAAACTCGGTGGCTGATGGCAACCCTTTGACGTTGAACAACGTTCAAAAGGATCCAACAAAATATCCTTCATTGAAAGTAAGCTACGTTTCGACGGTACCATTTCCAACATTTAAATAATGTATAATTCCGGTCTAGCAAAATCCTGTGAAAATCCCTATTTACAAATATTCATAGATAATTAACCTAACCAGTGCACAGCATCGCACGATAATAAACAAGAAAAACTAACAATAATAAACACAAATAGCCTACTCCTTGTACTCAAAACATATTTGCAAGTGCGCGTGTACAATATGTACACCCCTACCTACACACAGGCTGTACTCTTTGTACCGCCCCCATCATCTGTATCTCACCATAGTCTTGCGTCAAAACACCTTAAGTGCGCCTCACCATCTCAAATACATTCGAAGTCGTCTCACAAATATTTAGGTCGCATTTTTATTAAATTTATGTCCTAATTCAGCGTTATTTATCAGACGGAGATTCTGATATTAGATATTCAATTTAATAATGTCCTATTATCCAGTCTTATTTACGGAATAGTATTCCTTGATTATTAAATTCCATCGACACACTGCGAATACAATACAGCACGCTTCATGAACCACCTGTCAAGTGACTCGACTGTCAATGGCTAACTCCCCATGACGTCTTCAATATTCATCACAATAAAGATATCGATGCGGAAAATTGGGCCGTCTTACAATCATGCGACACCTACATATTCTGAAAATTCCTTAATAATCATGGTATTCATTAACATCAAGCTTCTTATAAATATCGTCATGAACAATCATGACTTAGCCTCCTGCATTCATACAATAAACTAGTCTAATATCTGATCAAAACATACAGCTTTTATTGATGTGTAACATCTTTCCGCTCGGTTGCTGGATAGTTTTGTGGGAGTAGGGGCAGATGACCTCGTAGTTCCGCCCCTTAAAACAACAATAACTAACTAAATTTGTGGGAGTGATTTTGTAAATTGGGGACGGAAGTGAATCGGGCGGAAGTGGATTGAACGGAAGTGGATCGGACGGAAGTGAAGACGCACTGCCAGAAAAATGGGACGGAAGTGAATCGGGCGGAAGTGGATCGAACGGAAGTGGACCGGACGGAAGTGAAGACGCACTGCCAGCTGGATGTACAATTGAAAATGTGGGTATTGGAAACAAGGCAGTGTGTGCTCTGTTGCGCGAGAATGTTATGGCAATACAGTAGGCAGTGCATTTAGCAGGCACTGGTTTGACGAGCACAGTGGCAAATGTTTCGCCGACTTTCATTTGCCATTGAGCAGTTTATGAAGCTTCGCGTTCAAGGTTGAATATCACATGGGGTAGGACAAAGACGACAAATGACATTTAACTAAGCGGTGTTATTGTCAAGCTGTGGGTGAGTAGTCAAATATTAAATGCATAACAGAATGTTGTTTTATGAGTGGAATAAAAGCTGTATTTTCATCATAAGTGAGACTAGGTCATTTCATGATTGTAGGAAGGCATGTTTTGATTGTTTACGACGAACTGTATGAGAGCCCTGAGAATAATGTATGTTATAATTACTGAGGAATGTGCTCACAGTATTTGAGAGTACAGTCGACGTTGTGTGTCACTTTGTTATTATGAATTATTAATGTAAAAGGAAGGAAGGAAGCTTGTAGTTTTGCGTGTCCGTTAATTTCACGATCATGATCCACGGTACCTCCCTTTTACGTGGAATGCGAACCACAGGACATGGCATTTCAATTCGAAAATCTCACACGTATTGACCGGGAATCAAACCCGGTCTACCTTGGTGAGAAACTAACAGCTTGACCGCTGCGCCACAAATGTGACAGTAGCATATCTCCAATTCAATCTATATATTCATCATAGTACCAGTATGAAAATGGAGTGTAAATTAACATTTTAAGAATGTCCTAGCTGTGTAGTATACGAGTAGGATAACATGTCAGATGTTACACGTCATATGCGACTACTGTAAGGCTCGTATCTTTTTAGCCTACTTTTCACATTTTGCAAAAATGAGGAAAAAGTAGACTTATGAGATCGATCCGGGAAAATGTGTGTCTGTCTGTCTGTCCTTCTGTCTGTCTGTCTGTCTGGCTGGCTGTGTGTGTGCACCCCCCCCCCCCCCTATCAACTCCTAAACGGCTGCAGCAATCAAAACCAAATTTAGTATGAGTAAAGATGTGCACCGGAATATCTCACGTCCATATTTGAAAATGATGTCAGTGCTACCAACTGCTGAAGAAACGCACTCGAAATTTTAGCTCCATGTTGGATATCTTGCAAGGTATGCATGGGAACTACTCCAAAATTGGCACACATATAGATAAGACTATTTCAGTTTAATTTCCAGGAGGCCAACCATGACAGTGTTGCCAGAATAATTTTAAGCCTTCTGATATGTCCAATGTTTAAATGCATATAACTTCTACACTATCAATTGGATTTCAACCAAATTTTGTATGTAATATCTGTCCGTAAACAGATATGACTGAGCGTATTCTTAAGAGCCACCAGGGCTGCCAACTGTTAATAATTGCTCTCTCTATTTTATTTTTTATCCAAATACCAATATATCAGAAAGTATGCAAGCCAACAGCTTTAAACTATGCACACGTATATTCTGACATTTTAGATTAATTTGGAGTAACTTATATACGTCAGTTCTACCAACATGATTATAAGCCTGCTGATAGTACCAATTTTTAAATACATGTAACTTCTATACTATCAGTTGGATTTCAACCAAATTTCGTATGTGCTATGTGTACCATAACAGATATGACTATAAGTATTGTTAAGAGCAATCAGGGCTGCCAACTGTTAATAAATGTTGTCTATATGTTTTTACCCTAATATCAATATATCAGAAAGTATGCAAGCCAACAGCTCTATACTTTGCACACGTATAGCACCTGACATTCTAGATTAATTTGGAGTAATTAATATAAGTCAGTGCTGCCAACATGATTCTATGCCTGCTGATATGTCCAATTTTAAAATACATGTAACTTCTATACTAACAAATGGATTTCATCCAAAACTGGCACAACAAAATATCATAATATTTCAGATTATTTCTGACCAGCACACGCATGACATTGTTAGCAACATGCTTTTACGCGTGCTGATAGATCCAGTGTCTAACTGCGTGTAACGTCCATTGGACTTCAACCAAATTTTGTATTCAGTACCTTAAGAGATGGAACTAAGAATATATTCAGTCACCAGGGCTGCCAACTGTAGTGCTCTATTAGGCTACATTATACCAGGTATATTTTGAACTAATTAGATATTTCGATATTACCAACTTAATTTCGTCATTATTCTAGATAGGTTCATATTCTGTAGAATAATCATTGGCATGAAAGTAGGCTGTATAGTTCTTCACGGAACTTCTTGTTAAATTTATGTTCGACCATGGCGAAATGTAAATATTATATGTCGGAAAACTGTACTATAATGAGGCTCATTATAGTACATGTCTCCATTATGATATAGGTTCTCCCACCATTCAGAGCTCAAGAAACAGTTGTGTGTCCAATTAGGTGTGGATAGCATCGCACCTGCGCTGACTTCCATGGCCTCCTATTTTAAATTGCACTGCGTGGCTAGTGTCATAGTGGGGTATTATAGGAGGCCATGGTCGAATACGAGGTATTCTATGCGTCCCATGCGCTCTGTTCAGTACATAAAAATGGCGAAATCTCTACAGATATTTATGAATAGTTATGTCGAACATAAAATAGTTATAAATTATCGTCGAACAAAAACAGTCGTATGCAACTCACCTATAATGGTAATTAAGGCACTCGTGTCTTAATTATTGTCATTATAGGCTTGTTGCATAGTGTACTATTATGTAACAACATTTTATTATGCTTTCAAATTATGTGATCGCTACTTAGGCTAGTCTATAATGCTGCCTACCTAAGGTCAATTCAGTCGTCGACTCAAATTACGATACCATTTACAGCATGGGTTTCCAGCTTGGCTTCCTAGATAATCTGTTATTTTGCCTTGTCCATGAGAATTCGTAGCCTTCATAAAAACACTAGAAAGTCAGTCAACCATCTGCCACTGGGCTTCTTAACCAGTGCCTTCTAAACTTAATGCACAGCCTGCTGTGTGATCATTCTGTCGCTCCAAATCATTAACAAGTGAGCTCTGTCTAACATCAAATATACATGTCTTCAGTGATACAAAATGATCTACTTAATTTCGATTCTATGCTGTGCGCTTGGATTCCTAATGATAATTTAAATTCACATTTCTCTCACAATTAAGATACAATGTGGCATGTTAAGACTTTACCTGCTGCTGGCCTTTCACTTTCCTGAGCGTTCCTGGTTCGATTTCATAGCCTTGAATACCTCATTGAACATGGAACTGGATCTGGATTATGACCGCCATGATCCGTTGGCCCATTAATTCCCGTGCCATGGTACTTGAACTACCATCTCGTCCTCCTGCAAGGAATAGTATAAGCTGCTCGCCGTCATGGTGTTGAATCGAATCATATTTGAAGAACACTGACTTTATTAATTAACTATTGCTTTTAGAAACACTGAATTTACACTTTGCAGATCTTTATAAAATTGCACATACACACTTGCTTTCACAATGTTACTGAATTTACGGGTTAGTAGTATTGAATTACTCAGCCATGTGGTAGCATTTTATCTCGTGTAATCTGAATAATCACGTTACAGATTTTTAATACAAATTGTTATCAAATTACTCACAGATTCTATCGTTATTATTTTATAACTCTGTATACATTTAGTGAAATATTTGAACACGATAATGTTGTGTGTGTATATCACGCCAACTTATATTTGGTAAATATTAACAAAATCCACTTAGTTTGTTCTGCCACAAAAACTGCTTTCACAAGTCACTTTTACTGTCTTACTGAACGTTTTAGCACAATTTCGCAATGTCTAAAGGTACGTATTTACCCGATTTCGATGGATCTCACATACACAAGATTTTGCCCCTTAGGGGATCTTTAACATGCCAGCATGACGAATAGAATACATAGTGTTATCACTGACCGAGTTCAAGCGCGCCCCGCTGTTGGCTAGCGCTAGCGGCGCAGACCCCCAACGCTACACAGTCAGCCGCAGTCAGCTGTTCAAATATGGGATACGCGCTGGGCTACGTAAACCCCTTTACGAAGGCTGCGGTTACGCCGATTACAACAAATTGTTTGTTTAGACTTATGAATAATAGGTTACCGTGAAAAAGATTTTATTAATATTCTCAGTCCCCATGTAGAACTATCTTTTAAAACCTTTCGTTAGTCGCGCATTGGTCTGACAGCTCCGTGGTTCGTTTAAGTTGTAATATCAAGCCAACAGTTCAAGTTATAATCTTATCGTCTCGGGACATCATACACCATTTTCCTGGAGTTGTCAAATGACGAGCCTAAAAGTAACTCTACACGAGTAAGTGTGTCACCTTCTGCTAAAAGATAACGAATCGCTAATTCATGAATCAGTAATTTCAAAGGAATTTGTGTCTGATACTGAAGACAACGTTGAAACAAGATCCGACGACTCGGATACTGACCATGATTTTGATCAGGAGGATGGTAACGGAAGCAAAGAATTGGATGGCCGTTTATTTTTTTGGCAGGTTGGCCATTATTTTTATTATTATATGTCCGCCTCATTCTTGGCTATCACCGCGGAAGCCCGGGTCGATTCCCAGCTCAGCAAAGAAATGTAATTCTGGTCTGAGGGCTGAAACGGTGTTCACTCAGCCTCGTGAGGTTAAAATGATAAGAGACGCGTTTGATTCCTACCTCAGCTATCCTGGAAGTGGTTTTCCGTGGTTTCCCACTTCTACTCCAGACAAATACCGGGATGGTACCTAACTGAAGGCCACAGCCGCTTCCTACCCAAATCCTACCTCAATTCCGAATACACACACTACTACAGACATCACAATGACACAGGTTATCAGACAAATTCTACACACACCCAAGCACACGGGGCTACGTGACCACAATGCCGCAAATTCCCTAAAAATCAACAACTATTATTATTTTAGGGCTATTATTATTAAGACGGATTATATATTTTTTCTTTTTAAGTAAGGATGGCACGAAGTAGAACAAGTAACCATGGAAGGCTGCCTTCATTCCGTATCCTACTGGGCGCATTCGTGATTTTAACACAGTGCATAGATATTTCGGTAAATTTTGAAAAAATGTAAGGTACTATTCCTTGTTTTAATTTCCACTTCACGCGAGGAAGTTCCACGTTCTCACAGTTCACTACGAAACAGTCCGCCTTTATAATAATTAAATCTTCCGAAAAACGCACGTCACAGACCTTACTTTCGATCGACAATTGCTTACCTTTCCGCGGAATAACTCTCGCCCATTTCGTAAACAGATTTGTTTCTTTTGGTGGTGTGAAAAGATGTCTACCATCAGATTTTCTTCCGTAACCCGATTTACATCCAGGAACGAAACAATACGACATTTTCCCGAAAGAGCAGAAATTTTAGTTGTTTGCACTCACAAAGCACTGCACAGACATTCGTAAACTATTACAAAGAAACAAATTCCCTCACATAATATGACTTCTCGCGCATCTCATGGGCTACTTGTCACACGTGCTTATGGTTCGGCGCGACTTCCGCGCCACACACTGGCTGGACAATGAACTACAATGCTTAAGGAGCGGAGTGATGACACTGTTTATTTCTATTCATCATGGTGCCAGTAAATCTACTTACACGGCTCCCTCGCATTTACGCACCCTCAAATGCTAGCTGACTGTGCTAGGATTCGATCCTGCAACCTTGTGTATAACAGGCGAGAACGTAACTCTGAGCCACGCAGCCAGCTCGTTATAATAGCTCCGATGGATTGTGGGTTATAAATTTAAACGGCTTATATTTTAGAGATGTCAGCTGCGCACTATGAACTGTGTGATATTCGTATGGCGAAGGGTAGCAAAGTCTCTTATATCATACTCCTCTTATTCCAAGTTACATGTAAATAGCGAAATTAACATTATGAGTTATTGAATTTTAATATTCTAATAGTACGCCCAACCACCATCTTAAATATGTTTAGTTACTTTTTGCCTGGGATATAAAAATCCACTTACACTGTCCTACTGTAATATTAAGTTTCGTTATTGTAGCTTAGACATTTTAAGAATTCTTTATTTTTATCCCTATATAAAAAGATGAATGTTACTTGATAGTTTGTATGTGTGTGTATGTGTGTAGCCTATGTCTCTTATGCGTTCAAATACCATTCATCTGATTGCAATTAAACTTGAGTGAATTGTTGTGTACACTCCAGGGAAGGTTTCTGGCTTAGTAAATCCATTTTACAATAGGTAGTGTATGAGTAGATTCAACAAATGAGTGACGGCGCGCGAATCGTTTCAACAAAGTCCCATATGCGTTCATATGCCATTTATCCGATTGCGATGACATTTTTGTGAATTGTTGTATACACTCCAGGGAAGGTTTCTGGCTTGGTAAATCCTTTTACAATAGGTACCGCACGAGTAGATTCATCAAATGGCGCGCGCGAATCGTTTCAACAAATCTCATATGCGTTCATATACCATACATCCAATTGCGATGAAACTTGAGTGATTTGTTGTGTACACTCCAGGGAAGGTTTCTGGTTTAGTAAATTCATTTTACAATATGTAGCGTACGAGTAGATTCAACAAATTAGTGATGGCGCGCGAATCGCTTGTACTTTCTACATTAGGCCTCTTACGCTTCCCACAAAACTGATGTTTTTGTCTTCTCAAGGTGTTTAGATGATTAGTTTAGTCGGTATCCAATATAGGCGTTGAACATTCGGGTGACCAATATAAGATGGTGGCAATATAAAACGAGGGATTGAGGTGTCTTCTGCATGTGCTACCTCGGTACCAAATTTTAATCAATTCGGTTTCACCATTTGAGAGTTGGCAAGAGGGACAAATACACACATGGACGGAGGTTTCGCCCGTGTAGATTTCATAACTCTACTTCCATATATCTAAAGTATATCTTGTTGTTGTGGATTAATTTAGGGGCTTTGCGACATCGAGGTCATGTACCTCGTGTGCTTGGGTGTGTGCGAAAGTTGTCTGATAGCCTGTGTTACTGCAATGGCTGTATTATTGTGTATTTGTAATTCAGATGAGGATTGGGAAGGTGGCGGCCGTGGCCTTAATTTAGGAACCATCCCGGCATTCACATGGATTTGGAATAGGAAAACACGGAAAACAACTTCCAGGATGGTTGAGATGGGATTCGAACCCGCCTCGTCTCAGTTTTGCCTTACGAGGCTGAGTGTACCCCGTTTCAGTCCTCAAACCAGAATCAAATTTCTAGACAGATCCGGGAATCGAACCTAGACCTCCGTAGTGACAGCCAAGACTGCTAGCCACTACGCAACAAGGTGGATTAATACATCTATGAAAATAATCAGTGATATTGAAAAGGTCTGACACCATCTAAGTCTTAGGACGTCTTAAAATGAAAGAAATAATAATAATAATAATAATAATAATAATAAAGCAAGAGAGTTGCAAGGAGTTCGTTATTCAGCACAAGGAACAAGATAAAGGTTAAAGAGAAGGTTGGAAAGCGGAGGGGGCGCAGGTGCTCTGGATGAATTCACTTTTATCTGGTGGTAGTTGGCTGTGTTCCAGGTAGCATTGTGCGCCGAAACAATACCGTACGTGTTCAATATTTATTGTCTCTGCTCTCGCACCGAGGGGCTTGAATGTCTCCGACAGGCGCAACACTCACTCATATCCAGGCGAACAGAATCGTTTAGAAGTTTCCCAGAATGATTCTTATACCTATCGGACTGTATGGACTTTTCATTATAGACAATCCACGTCCTGTTCCGAAAAATTTGTTATCGCTTCATTTATCGGGAATGACAACGTGCAATTTAACCCCATGCATTTCAGAGTGTGTGGAGGCTCTCTGATAAAATGAGTTATTGTGGAATTTTGATATCTGTTAGTTTTACAAATGCGGTAGCTACGTCGGGACTATAGCTTACGGGGTTTGTGGTAATGCCTGACGGCTCTGGGCAGGCAGGTTTTCAGCTACGTTTAGTGGTAGAGAAACAACAACCACGGTTACTCTTCACCTGCCGTGCTGTCGACATCTTGCTTAAAATCTGAACATGCAATCGTCTTGACCACGGTGCAGCTACGTCAGGGGTGTCTCCTCCAGCATTCTAGCTCCCCACCACTCATACTGTACCGTGGCCGTCACACACCGCTCAAGCTATAGTATTAGGTACAATCCCGCCATTAACCTGGAGTGGGTGTGAGGAATCTTATCGGGAAGCCATACCTTTAATGGCGCAGATTTGAACCTCGGAGCTCCTAATGAGCAGCTCCACAGTCCTTGCAAGGAAGCTTCGTGAACGACAAACTCCTGATCACGGTGAAATTTTTCTCACGCAGGAGCAGGCCAGATCACATGGAAAACACCTGTGATGCTATTTCATACCCAAATGCATTTAGGCCATCCCCAGGGTGGCGACGATGATGATGATTGTTGAAGGGGCTTAACATCTAGGTTATCGGCCCCTAATGGTCTGGGTGATAACGAAAGTGACAATGAAATGGAAACCATAACAAAAATTAAGTGAGACTGAAAAAACTTGTAAAATATAACTCAGATTGAAACGACTCACAAAATGGAGAGTGGTAATACTTGCAAAAGGTAATTTAGAAGGAAAATACTCCCTCAATGAATAGATTTTTCAATCTAAATTGCATTTTGCACGTAGCCTATTTTCAATCTACAGTAAATTGCATTTTGTAACCATTTTTATTTTCCCTTGCCTCTTATTTTTGAATTTCAATTGCATTTTGAAAGTATTTTCAACCCCAATTGCATTTTGCCGGCATTTTCAATCTAAATTGCATTTTGCAAGTATTTTGAATCTAAATTGCATTTCGTGGGTATTTTGAATCTAACTTGCCCTTTTGTTAGTATTTTGATTCTAAATTCCATTTTTTGCGTATTATCACTCTAAATTCCATTTTGTAAGTCATTTTCCATCTAAATTTACCTTTTGTGAGTATTTTTAATCTAAGTTGCATTTTATAAGCATTTTCGATCTCACTTGCATTTTGTAAGTATTTCCAATCTACATTGCATTTTGTACGTATTGTGCATCGCGGGCGCCGACATTTTGTGAGTGTTTTGAATTTCAACTGCATTTTGTAAGTATTCTTAACATCAATCGCTTTTTGCAAGTATTTTCAATCATGGGTGGCATTTTGAATGTAAATTGCATTTTGTGAGTATTTTGAATTTCAAATGCATTTGGTAAGTATTTTCAACCTCAATTGTACTTTGAAAGTATGGTCAATCTACTTTGCATTTTGTAAGTCTTTTGAATGTACATTGCATTTTGTGGGTGTTTCGAATCTAACTTGTATTTTGTAAGTATTTTGAATCTAAACTCCATTTTGTGCGTCTTTTCCATCTAAATTCCACTTTGTCTTTTTCCTTTAACTTGCCTTTTATGAGTGTTTTCAGTCTAAGTTACATTTCGTACGTGTTTTCAGTCTACCTTGGTTTCCGTTATGGTTTCCAGTTCATTGTCATTTTTGCTATCACCCAGACCATTAGGGGCCGATAACCTAGCCCATTAATAGTACATTATGCAACGAGCCTATAATGGCTATAATTAAGTCACGAGTATTTTTATAAAACGAGCGTATGCGAGTTTTATAATTTCCATACGAGTGTCTTAATTACCATTATAGGCGAGTTGCATACGGCTGTTTATGTTCGACGATAATTATAACTTTATTATATGTTTTAACATAAATATTCATAAATATCTGTTCAGTCACTAGAATGTTGTGATCGGGTGCTGCGGTGGGTAGTATATCTCTGTTTTCCAAGCTCTCTGGACAACCGACGCATGTGCTCTGTGTGCTTCAATACCATATGTTCAGGCTGTGCTCCAGTATTCAGTAAAACTGTCACCGAAGTCGTTTCAAAACCACGCGCTGTTTAGAAATTGATTTTGGGGATATTAAAGTACAGTGCCATTTCTTGTCTCATATTCACCAGTTTATTTACGCGAACATGTGGACGGTGCAATTTCGGTAATTTATATAGACATGTTGGATTTTGAGCGCATGCGCGAAGGTATCCTTATCTAATTGGTCACACAACTGTTTCTTGAGCTCTGATTGGTGGGAGAAACTGTTTCATAATGAAAAATAGTGTTATAATGAGCCTCATTATGATACAGTTTTCTGACACAAAATAGTTAGGGTCGAATATAAAACAACAATTATCATCACCATCATCATCATCTGTTTACTAAGCAGCTGTAATCGCACACACAGTACAAGGACACACAGTAATAAGACACAATTGTCAGTCATGAAATGTACCCGATAGTTTCTCTTCTCGTCTACTCGCCTCAATAACTTTCTTTATTGTTTTACAAAGAGGCCGTTGTACTATCGTGCACTCATTTACTTACAACATTGTAAATGGAATTAAATACTGAACGAAACAAACAATACACCCAATGGTTTGATTACAGTAAATGTTCAATACGCCCCCCCCCCCCCCCCTCCAACTTCGATGCACAGTACGCAGCGGTGTATTAGTGGCATTTGGACTCTGTTCAGGATGTGTGGTGTGTTACGAAAGTCCTGGAAAGCTGCCTAGATTCTTGTTATAAGTTCATATTGTCTTTCAACGGGGTTCGCATACACTAAAGTCTTCACGTAACCCCACAAGAAAAAGTCCATGGGAGTTAAATAGGCCGAGCGCGGAGGCCATTTAACTGACACACCACGGCCTACCCATCTTCCTGGATAATGCACATTTAAGTGTCGTGTTACACGGCGAGTAAAATACGGTGGAGCACCATCATGAAACAGCCACATTCGCTGCCTAAACCCCAGGAGAACATCTTGCAATAAATCAGGCAGTGATACTGCCAAGAAACGGTAGTATTCCTCACCATTCAGACGAGGAGGAAGGACATACGGCCCAATTAAATAGTCACCAACAATGCCGGCCCAAATATTTACACTAAACCTATCCTCCAATGAGCGAACCACTGTCCCTTGAGGGTCTTCATTCGCCCAAAAATGCCGATTTCTGGAGTTTGCCACGCCTTCTCTCGTTAATGTATCTTCATCCGTGAGAAGGAGTGATGTCAAGAAGTGTGGAATATTTCCATGGCTGTTTAGGACCAACCTTGCAAATGTTAGGCGTTGTGGATAATCCAGAGGTGTCAGTTCTTGCACCGATTGATAGCGATAAGGGTACAATTGCTGGTCCTTCCAAACCTTCCACACCGTCATATGAGAAGCGCCAACATTCCTCTCGACAGACCTCGTACTGGTTGAAGGATTTTCATTTATTTCTTCTAATGCAGCCTCTTCAAACTCTGGGGTCCGTACCTACGACGTCCTGCCAGCGTCGTGCATCTAAGGCACGAGGCTCCCTCCTTCACGCAGTCGCCTGTCAATTGACGCGAAGGTTGAATGATGAGGTTGGCGGCGATTAGGGTGCCGACGCTATAAATCCGTGCGGCTTCTCTCCCGTTGCCATTTGCTGCGCCATAAGCTAAGTGCATATCAGCCATTTCTTTGTTAGTGTACCGAAACGAAGCCATTCTCACCAAATTATGCCACAATAGTAGTAGCCAATGTGTGTAGAACAACTTGTACACTGTCCACTGGGGCTGAGTTGCGAGTGTGTCAGTCGCACCAGCATATCTCTGTATCATCCCTTCCCTTGCCTGAAGCACAGCAGTGACCAGCGGATTGCACTCTGGCACAGCAAATACGGCGAGATTGTCAATTTGAATCGCTCGCCCGGAAATAACGAAGTAACTTCATTTCCTCTATGGGAAACATTTTCTCAGCCAATCCGATTGCGGCATCGTCTTTTACACAACACACAGAGCGTCCCTGATTTTTTGTCGGTATAATTAAGATACACCCTGTATATTAGTAAGCCTTGTTATGTTAGGTAGAAATGTGCAAAGTGGCCTTGTATGAGGAATTTGTCAAACTGATCAAAGTGCATTCATGAACAT
The DNA here is from genome assembly GCA_946902985.2 of Meconema thalassinum. Taxonomy (NCBI): domain Eukaryota; kingdom Metazoa; phylum Arthropoda; class Insecta; order Orthoptera; family Tettigoniidae; genus Meconema; species Meconema thalassinum. Next base: position 1,063,017,141 of record OX336389.2, on the reverse strand, counting down.
GCAGTTTTGGTACTGGTGCAGGCATCAATGCGAAGAATATTGTAAAGATTCGTGCAATTGCCCAGCGGTCGCCGTTCTTTATCCTCGTAGTGACGGGCAGGCGGGGTGTGTGAGGAATGCAGAATAGCCAGTCCGGCCGGGCTAATTAGGGTAGCCCCTCCCCAAGGCCACCACCAATACAATAGCGCTACGAATCAGGTAGACTATTGACGCAAGGCTTCCAGACTCTTCTGTTTCTGGAGACTACTGGGCGAGACAAGAAGGTCCCGAACCTTGGTGGGAGGGGCTGGATAATTCTGGAAGCCAACCACGAGGACATACTCGACGCTACTGGAAGGAGCAACGGCCGAGAACATTCGAGACCAGGAGCTGGATTGGTTATATACCGGCAAACTGCGGCGGGCAAGTCAGTCCTGGACGAGTCTCCGTTAAGGAGTGTGCCGAGTGACATGTGAAGATAAATGTGGAAATAATTAATGTAAATAGTGACTGTGGAAGATAAATAGTGACTGCAAGAGGAACTGACTTGTAGAGATCAGTATACATAAATAGTGACTTGTAGCTGTATAAAGTGAGATTCTGTGTATGTGTGTGTGGAAGTAAGTAGGCTTAATTTGAATTAGTGTAAATAACACACTTGTAAATAAAGATTTAGTGCATTATAGCCTGACCTATTTTTACGAACCCCGAAAACGTTACAATTGGTGTCAGATGTGAGGGTCAGGTTATGCGTGCGTGCTTCTGTATGATACAGTGCGTACTTTTGAAAAGGCCTACTTTAAGGAAGTGTGTACGATAGTTAATTATTAGTGACTGTCTTGTGTGTACCATCTGGAAGCCTGGTTAATCGTTTGCTGACTGTCCGTGTGTCTCGCATTTTTACTTTAAAATGGCGACAAGGAAAGTAAAACTTTCAGCACTGAAGGTTTCGGAATTACGGCAGGAATTGGAAGAAAGAGAAGCTGATGCCACGGGAACAAAGTCTATGCTACAAGTACGATTACGTCAGTTACTGCTGGACGGAGGTGAGGACCCAGATATATTCCTTTTTGAGCTTCCTTGCGGCATAGGCCAGGTGGTGGAAATTTTGGAAAAGAAAATGGCGGACAATGTGGAAAATTTAGAAAAGAAAATAGTAAAAAACTCCAAAATTATGGAAAGGAATATAATGGAAAATAATGCCAATCTTGAGAGGAAACTTCGAGAAGTAACACTCACTACGGAAACGAAGCTCAGGGAAGAATTTCAAGAATCGCTGCGGAAGTTGGAGGACGAGCTTGCGATCGCCCTGCTTCAAAATAAGGACAAGCAACGAAACGAAACCATTGCCGCTGCTGAACCATCGGAAGGTAAGGAGAGTTTACCAGTTCCCGCCGCTGGGCGGACCGACCTGCCAATGGATCGTGCACCCGTTCCCGCAGTTGGGCGTTCTGACCTGCCAACATTCGATGGGAAATCTGCATGGGAAGAATACTTCACCTTGTTTGAGACCGCCGCCATGATTAATGGGTGGTCAGAGGCCACGAAAGCTGCAATGATGAGCTTGTCGCTGCGCGGAGAGGCCCTACGAGTCCTACAAGCTGTTACCTTATCGGAGAGACAGAACTATGACGTTCTCGTTCTAAAACTGGAATGCGGTTCGGACATCAACATATGGAGCAGCTATATCGCTCCCAGTTAAGAAATCGCTGCCAAAGACCTAACGAGAGCCTACAGGAGTTTGAAGCAGACATAGCCCGTCTTGTTAGGAGCGCCTACCCAACAGTGCCCAGCGTCGTTTACGAGAGTCTTGCTACCGAGAAGTTTCTCGACGGGCTCCGCAAGTCCGAGACACAGCGGGCTGTGAAGCTGGCGCGCCCGAAAACGTTGAATGATGCTTTGACCCTAGCCCTTGAGTTCGAGGCTGTTCAACAATCCGTGCGCAGCCAGGCGCGCATCCGAGCTCTGGAGGGAGACAAGGAGGTCCAACCTGTGCCTCCCATAGAAGAAATCGCGGAGAATGTTCTTCAAGCCTTGCAGACCAAGAAGAAACGGACGAGGTGCTGGGGCTGCGGGGAGGTTGGGCACCTCAGAGATCGATGCCCTAAACTTACGAATAACGAGTACCAGCGAGGGAAACTAAAGAGGGTTGATGGAAAGGGGCGACTGTCAACCCGCGCCAACACCAGGAATGCCCCCACTTCTGCTATCGTCGCGTCTCTGGGTCGTCAAGCCAACTCAATTTTTGTCAGTGGCCATGTGGATGGAGAACCCAGAGACCTACTGCTGGACACAGGGGCCACAATGACCATCATCCGACCAGGCATCGTGAGAAGAGCAATAACACCCACAAGATGGACACTGCGAACAGCAACGGGGGAGCCAGCCAACGTTCGAGGGGAGGCAGTCGTCGACTTCATCATCGGTGATACCCAGTTTCGCCATCGTGTCTTGATCGCTGAGGTGGAAGAGGACGTTATTCTCGGGATGGACATCATGACTAAGTACAAATTCGGACTAGACCTGGGAAGCGGAATTTTGACAGTCGGAAACGAGAAGGTAGTGCTGCAGAAGAGGAACGCCGCGTCGGTACGGGTGATAGCAGCGATAGACATGGTACTGCCAGGACGTAGTGAAGTAATGGTAGAAGGGAAGCTGGACGGTGAAATTCCTGAAGGTTGTGTCGTCATGGTAGGGCCTACGTTTGGCGAAGACGAAACTGGACATGGAATGCTGGTAGCCAAAGCTTTGGTTCGTGCAGGGGCGAAGATTCCTGTGCGAGTAATGAACCTTCATGATCGCCCAATAACCGTTCGGGAAGGAACCAGCCTGGGAATATGTTCGTCTGTGTCCTCCGTCGTACGCCATGTGCGAACAGCTGCCTCCTCATCCGGTATACATTCAGTGTGGCTTGACAGTCTTATCGAGGCAGCGTGTCAAGAGCTAAATCCTGAGCAGAGCCGATAGGTAAGGGAACTTCTCAAACGTCATAAAGATGCCTTCCAGGATGAGACTGGTAATGGAAGAACGAACGTGGTGCAACATCGCATCGATACGGGTGACTCAAGACCTATTCGCCAGACGACCAGAAGATTGCCACTAGCCAAGCGAGAGGAAGCCGAGCGAATAATAGGCGATATGGCTCGCGATGGGGTGATTGAACCTTCAAGCAGCCCCTGGGCCTCGCCAGTGGTTCTGGTGAAGAAGAAAGATGGATCCACGCGGTTTTGCGTAGACTACCGCCAGCTGAACAATGTGACGAAAAAGGACAGTTATCCTCTACCACGCATCGATGACACCCTGGACACCTTGGGTGGGAGCACGATCTTCTCCACATTGGACCTCAAGAGTGGCTACTGGCAGGTCGGGTTGGACCCCAACGACAAGGAGAAGACCGCCTTTACGATTGGTTCGGGACTGTGGAACTTCACAGTTATGCCGTTCGGACTCTGTAACGCCCCTGCTACGTTTGAACGTTTGATGGAGCGAGTTTTAAAAGGGCTGTCTTGGGAAACCTGCTTGGTCTACTTGGATGACATCATCGTTCTCAGAAGGACGTTTGAAGACCACCTAAAGAATTTGGAGCAGATGTTCTTACGTCTAAAACAAGCCAACCTGAAGCTCAACCCCAAGAAGTGCTTCCTCTTTCGGAAAGAAGTAAATTACCTGGGCCACGTTGTTTCCGGAGAGGGGGTTGCTGCAGATCCGGAGAAGATAAACGCGGTGAAGGAGTGGCCAATACCGAAGGATAAGCGCGAAGTTAGGAGTTTCCTCGGACTATGCACCTATTACCGTCGATTCGTGCCAGGATTTGCTAATCTCGCGAAGCCTCTGACTCGACTTACCGAAGACGGCCAGAGTTTTGTGTGGGACACAACCTGTCAACAGGCTTTCGAACAACTGAAGGAGGTACTGACCAATGCTCCTATCCTGAGTTACCCACAACCGGAAGGACTGTTCGTTTTGGACACCGATGCTAGCAATGTGGGCATCGGTAGCGTGCTCTCCCAACTGCAAGGTGGGCAGGAAAGAGTGATAGCTTACTTCAGCAAGGTTCTTTCTAAACCGGAGAGGAACTACTGCGTGACTAGAAGGGAATTGCTTGCTGTAGTGAAGTCGGTGGAGCATTTCCACAAGTACCTCTACGGGAGGAAGTTCGTTCTACGGACTGATCATGCAGCACTTACGTGGCTTCTGAGTTTCAAGAACCCGGAGGGACAGGTAGCCAGGTGGATCGAAAGGCTCGAGGAGTACGACTTCGACTCTGAACACAGGGCTGGTCTTAAACACAGAAATGCTGATGCTCTATCTAGGAGACCGTGCGCGCATGACTGCAAGCACTGCAATCGGATAGAAGACAAAATTGCAGCGGTAAGAAGAAGTACTGTGACTGACGACCACTGGCAGGATGAGGAAATCCGTAAGGACCAAGAAAACGATCCGGACTTAAAACACCTACTGCGTTGGAAGAAGTCTGAGGAACGACCGACCTGGGAAGAGGTAGCTCCCTTCTCGCGCTCTGTAAAAGCCTACTGGGCTCAGTGGAATTCCGTGATTTTGGAAAACGGGGTTCTAAAGAGGGTACTGGAGAATGAGAATGGGACTCAAGAGAGGCTACAGCTTATTGTTCCACGAAACAGGGTATCCGAGATAGTGCAGTTGCTGCATGATGGAACGTCCGGAGGGCACCTTGGAGTTCGGAAAACCATAGAGAAAATCCGAGAGCGGTTTTTCTGGTTCAATTGCTCCGACGACGTTCGTGAATGGTGTATAAAGTGCGTGGTTTGTGCCACTGAGAACGGGCCTCAGAAGAAGAGAAGAGCAGCGATGAGACAGTACAACGTTGGTGCACCGTTCGAACGGATCGCCATCGATGTAGCGGGCCCCTTCCCCACGACTGAGAGTGGAAATAAATACATCTTGGTAGCAATAGATTACTTCAGCAAGTGGGTAGAGGCATATGCATTGCCCAATCAAGAGGCGGTGGTGGTTGCCGAGACACTAGTAAGGGAGCTGGTGAGCCGATTTGGTGTACCTTTGGAATTGCATTCCGACCAGGGGCGAAATTTCGAGTCGTCGGTGTTCCAGGAATTGTGCCAGATTCTCGGGATCCGGAAAACAAGAACAACTGCCCTGCATCCACAGTCCGACGGCATGGTGGAGCGCATGAACAGAACAATGGAGAAATACCTGTCCAAGATTGTATCCGACCACCAGCGGGACTGGGACAAGTTTCTCCACTTGTTTCTACTGGCATACCGCTCTTCTATACATGAGACCACTGGCCAATCGCCAGCTAATGTGCTGTTTGGCCGAGAGCTGCGGTTGCCGTGTGACCTGACGTTCGGCTGCAAACCTAAGGATGACGTTGTTGGCGAGGACTACATCTCCGACCTCCGTCGAAGGATGAATGACATTCACGACCGAGTTCGCGCAAACATCCAGAATGCGAGCGACCGGATGAACGAGCGTTACGACCTAAGAGCCGAATCAGGAGGGTACCAAGCAGGAGATCTAGTCTGCCTTTTCGACCCTAAAAGGCGGCGAGGGTTCTCTCCGAAGCTACAACGCTCCTGGGACGGGCCATATGAGGTACTGAAGAGGATCAACGACGTCGTCTATCGTATCAGGAGAAGACCGAATGGCAAACCCCGAGTGGTCCATTTCAATCGGCTGGCACCGTTCCTGGGCGACAACGATGACGAGGGGCACGTACAACACGCTCGTATCTGTCGATTGCCAGAAGCAGAACGATCCTTCGAGGAGTTCATGGCTCAATGCCGAATTGGCCGAAAAGTTCGTTATGGCGTCACTACCGAGATTCGACGAGATTTATTCCAAACCGCCAGTGAATATGCCTTGGCTCACTGTGTGGCTAAGGACCTGAGGATGAGCCAGGGAATCGGCCAGGTGTTCCGGCGGAAATACGGCGGGATTGAAGAGCTACAGAGCCAAGAGCCTCGTGTCAGGGGCGTGTTGTGCTTAACCAGGAACGAGCGATCGCTGTTCTATCTGGTGACGAAAGAACTTTCCCATCTGAAGCCCTCCTATCGTGCCATCTGGGATAGTCTACTTGCTATGCGGGAGCACCTACTGGAGCGAAACATATCCAAATTAGCTGTACCCAAGTTGGGCTGTGGACTAGATGGGTTGGACTGGAGGATTGTAAGAAGCATGCTAGAGGGAGTATTTCGACGCACAGGGATTGAAGTTCTGGTGTGCTGTTGGCCCCGAACAAACGTGGTGTCTCAGAAAACGGTGGACTGTTACTTCTTCGTCAACTCACGATGCCGTGAAGGACCGAGCTGTTCCTACCGTCACCCTGTTGGAAGTGTCTGCTCCGAGACGGAACAGTGTTAAGGAGGGGGCAGTGTAAAGATTCGTGCAATTGCCCAGCGGTCGCCATTCTTTATCCTCGTAGTGACGGGCAGGCGGGGTGTGTGAGGAATGCAGAATAGCCAGTCCGGCTGGGCTAATTAGGGTAGCCCCTCCCCAAGGCCACCACCAATACAATAGCGCTACGAATCAGGTAGACTATTGACGCAAGGCTTCCAGACTCTTCTGTTTCTGGAGACTACTGGGCGAGACAAGAAGGTCCCGAACCTTGGTGGGAGGGGCTGGATAATTCTGGAAGCCAACCACGAGGACATACTCGAAGCTACTGGAAGGAGCAACGGCCGAGAACATTCGAGACCAGGAGCTGGATTGGTTATATACCGGCAAACTGCGGCGGGCAAGTCAGTCCTGGACGAGTCTCCGTTAAGGAGTGTGCCGAGTGACATGTGAAGATAAATGTGGAAATAAATAATGTAAATAGTGACTGTGGAAGATAAATAGTGACTGCAAGAGGAACTGACTTGTAGAGATCAGTATACATAAATAGTGACTTGTAGCTGTATAAAGTGAGATTCTGTGTATGTGTGTGTGGAAGTAAGTAGGCTTAATTTGAATTAGTGTAAATAACACACTTGTAAATAAAGATTTAGTGCATTATAGCCTGACCTATTTTTACGAACCCCGAAAACGTTACAATATGAAAGGTAAACATCATCAGAAACCATTAATAAATTGATGACACAAATAAATGGCTATATACAAAAAGACAATTGAAAGTGCAGGGTATTGCGCATTTAGTGGCTGTTGTCTGTTCGATTCTGGTGCAGTTGCTCCGAGCAGTGCGAGACACATGACCGAGTGACTGGAGAGCAAGGCCAGACAAGTGCCCACGCCAATGAACAACGAGGAAAAGACTGTCTCGCCTGGCGGTCTTCTTAATTCTATAGTTGATCAATTAAACGGTTAATTACGTTTAGACGATTGAGAAAGTGGCGCATTGCCTTCAATCTGTGAAGGAAGAAAGAAACGTAATTGTTGTTGCTGATTCACTTAAGGGCTTTGTGACGTAGTTGCCATGTAGCCCTGTGGACTTGTGTGTGTGTGTGAATGATGATGACAGCCAATAACTAATGATAGATTATTAAGATATAATAGAAATATATACCAAATATGTTTAAGAGCCTAGAGCATGTTTTCTCAAACTTTTTCTGTCGTGCCCCCTCACCCCCCCCCCCCCCCCTTCCTGAAACATGAAATATCTGGCGTCCTCTGTTATTCTTGTTTCCGAAGGAGGGAAAGCACTATCACTTTCATGGGGTCTCTTTTTACTACTGGTAATAAGCCACTTATCCATGGACAATGGCGTTATTTGTAACAGTTTATTGTAAATCGGGGTAACCGCTTCCACTGAACACGCACTAGGATTCACCTCTTCACTCATTGTATTTGAAGTGAGTGCAAATGCCTGGCTGAATTCGAGTCGGCAATGGCAGAAATAGAAGAATATATTCTTGAAAGGAAGTGGCAGTCACATTGTTAAGCGGCTTATTGTCATTTGTGTTTGCTAAGTGTTTGGTAAGGAGATATCATTGCGGGTAGCGGGTGAAAGGGTGCTGTGGGGGAAATGTTACTCTACACCTTCTCTCAGAATTCCTGCTGGCATGATCTACTGGTCAGTTCTTTTGAAATAAGACAGCAAAAGTACGAGATTATTAGCCTTGAATGGTCGTGGAAGCTTTCTGCCGATGCTAGATTCATGGATTTGAGGATAGCAATATTTATTACAGAATATGAAATATAAATAATGCAATCAGAGCCAGTGCCCCCCTTTAAAACTCTCTTCCTCCCCCTCAGGGGGCGCGCCCCCCACTTTGAGGACCTACGGCCTAGAGGGATCAAACCTGTGAATTTGTTTACTGTTTAGCCTGATTACGCACACATCTCTTAATAAATCTACGTTTGCTTAATATAATTCAGACAGTGTGCGCGTGAGAAGTCACCTCTAACTGTGGAGGCAACAGAATTTTCATTTGTGTAACTTTTAAATTGAAGCTACCAGGGGCGGTGCGTCATTAAGGGCCAAATGGGCCCTGCCCACCCAGGGCCTTAAGGCAGCATTGCAAAGAATTTGTTTAATTAAGTTAATGTCTTTTAAAATTACTTTAAATTGCAGATACTCAACTTAAAATAAGTGTTTCACCCTTCGAGAATCTCTAAGAAGAATTCATTATGCATAACTCATTCCTAGCTTAAGATCCTGACAGTCGCGTACGGTGTATCGTCATAGCGAGGGCCGCTTGACGGAAAGTCTCATGTAAAGTATATGGCTTGATGGGCCGGGTGAGGAAACAGTGGACATAGCACTGTCTTGCACGTGAATTCCTCATTGCTATGAAGGTTTTTTGTTCTCCAGCAGATTGGGCCCATAGCGTTGCCTTGAAGCGAAATAGAAGTTCTCTCAATTTCTCTTCCTGCTTCGGCGAGGGAGCCGTGTCCATAGATTTACTGGCACGTTAAAGATCCCCTTCGGGGCAAAATTCCGGCACCCCGGCGCCTCTAAAAGCCAGTGTAGTTAAAAGGGACGTAAAACCAATAACATTATTATTATCTTCCTGCTTCTGTCTCTGTTGAACCTTACTGCGGTAGAAGGGTCCACCCCACCCCAACCCAGGTATTCAGCTATTGTTCGCAACTTTCCGACATTAGACAAACATAGGCTATATTTATACATTTGCAGTTGTCTGATGTTACAAGTACAGTACAGGTGTGTTAGCGAGTTCTGTGGATGAAGTTAATTTCTACTGTATAAACGTGTTTTTAACTTTTGTTGCACGGTACGTAGTTATTTAATATGTCGATTGTATGTGACATAGGAAAACGAAAGTGGAACTTTTATTAAAAAATCTATTTTCTGCTATAGCTCTGAACACAAATTTAGATATTAAAAAATTAGGACATCATCAACCAAGCCAATAGATAAATTTGCTTCATCCAAGCACAGGAGAGAATATATTTCCAAATAATGTTATTGGTTTTACGTCCCTTTTAACTATTTACAAATAAGGAACCATGCGAGTACAGTCTTTAATGCATGAACTATTTATTAAAAGTGTTTGAAATGTTTTGTTGTATGGAATTATGATAATGGCAATATTGGCAACAATAAATGCAAAATATAAAACAATATTTAACATGAAACAACAATAGTATCATCTGGTCCACCCTAAAATTTTAATCAGGAGTCGCCCCTGGAAGCTACTATTTAAGTTATTTCCTTAGTTTAAAGTACATGTTTCTTGAAAAAATAGAGAGCTATGAGAATGAAACATAGGCCCACAGAACTTTCTCTTCATACACAAATTATGAAAATAGTGCACAGTTATGGCAATCTGTTGTGTAGAAGGGAAAATACTTGAATGAAAGCACTGAAAATTTGGCTTTTATCACAAATAAATGAATCATAATTATGTTATTTAATTTATATCTCAGACATCCATGATTCTTTTCAACATATCCTAATGGCTCTTTTGTCTACAAAGTGTACCTAAATACTGTATGTTACATATCAGTATTGGATACTGACAGCAGTGGCTACGCTGGCTAAAGTGCAGCGTTAGGTCATGGGGCCACGCTCTCTGCTGACTCGGTAGACACGTGGGTTCGAGCCCCACCGTCGGCCGTCCTTGAAATAGTTTTCCGTGGTTTCCCATTTTCTACCCCAGACAAATGCTGGGACGGTACCTTCTGACAGGCCACGGCCACTTCCTTCCACATCCTTACCCAGTTTCATTCATCTTCACCCATTCCATCTCCCATCCCGACGCGCAGGTCGCCCACGGGCGTCGACTAGGAAGACCTGCACTCGGCCTCTCAGGAGGCCACACGATTAAGACAAATTATTGGATAAATAGAACATTCGTAACCTACAAGGTCCCCTTAAACACAGGAAATTAAATATGTGCCTTTCGAAGCAGGCTAGTAGAGCTGAATATCCTGTGGTACTACGAACCGTGACAAACACATTAACGTTACGAATGACGAATTGTCATGCAACTGATTCTACGTTAAACAATTTCTTCTTGCCCTAAACTAAAGTTTATATAGAATATTTGGTGATAGACTATAGAAAATGATAATTAATGTTGTTGGTTTTACGTCCCTTTTAATTATTGAGGCTTTTAGACACGCAGGGGTGCCGGAATTTTGCTCCAAAGGGAATATTGAATACGCCAGTAAATCTACTGACACGTCTCCCTCGCATTTAAGTACCCTCAAATGCCTACTGACTGCACCAGGAGTCGATCCTGCAACCTTGGGCACACAGACGAGAACGTTACCGCTGCGCTACGCAGCCATTCGTATGTGTGAAAAAGGGAGGTAACTTGTAGTTTTGTATGACCATTAATCTCGCGATCAAGAGCCATCTGATGTAACACTTCACCTCGGAACTCCCATATGCGTTAACTGGAAATCGATTCCTACCTATCACTGTGGAAAGCAATCAACTTGAACACTCCACCATCACGCCTGTTTTATTGTAAGTACTGCACATCTCTGAACAATTATACGAAGAGTTACGGGTTCAACTCATGCTGTAATGGCTAGCATTCCTTGAGGCCCGGGTTCGACTTCCAGCTCTGCCAAGAAATGTATTTCTGTTCTGATGAATATAATGGGGTACACTCAGCCTCGTGTGGATGTGGGTTTGAATCTAGAAGTAGTTTTCCGTGGTTTCCCATTTCTACCTCAGCAAATTCCGGGATTTAGTCTAACTGAAGGCCACGACCGCTTCCTTCCCAAACCTAACTTCAATTTAAAACACACACATTACTACAGATACCTCAACAACACAGGTTATTATAGAAATCCCATACACACATCCAAGTACAAGGGGCTGAAGTGAACACAATATCCAGGCCCCTAAATGGAACAACAAGACTTACGCGACAAGAAATCCAGTTTCTATGCACAGCGCCTTTAGTATATCAGCAACAGGCTGCCTTTTCATGTCATTGTTACGAAGAAGCACTCAAAACACTTCGCCTTCATTGAAACCACTCTTCGAGGGAGCAAACACTTTCTTGTAAGTTACTCTGGTACATGCGATCGAACATTCTCTTAACTTTTCAAACCAAACTCCCAATTACCTCGGGATTATGGCAGTCTGCCAAGATGACTTTTATAACTTACAAATCAGAGTATACCTTTGGGTTCCGTTATTACGCAGCTCAATCTCCATATTATCTGTCTTCGTATAATTCTGCGAAAATTGTCTCGTCACACACACATAATCAAAGTAGAATGACAACTAGAACTCAGAATAATTTTGCATACCTTTTGACAAATAACCTCAGCACGACTCCAATATTTTCATTTTCAGTTTAACAACTCAAATCCAAGTAATGTAGACGTGATTCAACATGATTGGTGTCTGGTTAAAATGACAGGAGGAATACTGGGAATAGAATTCAACTAGGCACTCTCTATTTTATGGGATAAAGCATGGATCAGAATGCAAACAAAAGAGAAAACACAAATCACCTCTATTTCCCTTCAAAGTAATCGCAGCAATCAAAGCGATAAATTACATAAAGAACTTAGGAAAGATATATCTGGAAGCAGAATTGCAGCTATTCAACGTATAAATATTACCAATGATAACATATGGTCTACCAAACACCTGGGAACATCTCGAGATCAGAAACCTCCGACAGATTGAGAAGGTAAAAGCCACATATCTGAAGAAAGCGTTGAGGCTGTCAAAGTAGGCTATACAGGGTCTTTCATATAAAGTAAGAACGGCAAGCGGCAGTTTTGTTATTCGCTGCTGTGGTGGCCTTGGCCGAGCTTGTGGCGCGCCATGGCCCCCTGCTCTACTATTGAAAGCGCACGCATAGTACATACGAGGGCTGATTTATTTTTCATGTTCCAATGGACTGTATAAAAACAACAGATTGACATTACGAACTGATTTAACTACTCAATGTTTGCTTGTTTTATTCTTAAGTCTCATCATAATCGCCAAAACGATTGAAACATTATTGTCGTATCGTTACACCAGCTTTCCAATGCCCTCGGCAAAATATTCTGCCGCCACTGAGGTGGGTACGTCTGGACAGTCTCCTGAAGCGTTTCCTTTTTGACGAGGGGTTGCCGCCCAACCATACCTTCAATTCTCGAAAAAGGTGAAAATCATTCAGTGCTGGTTTGGACTAAACAACAGATGGTCCAAAACTTCACACTTGAATTCTTTGAAAAATCTATCGTAACGTTGGTACAGTGCGGTCGTGAATGGTTTTCACTTGAGGATGCGTCACAAGCTCGGCCAAGGCCACCGCAGTAGCGAATAACCCCACTGGCGCTTGCCGTTCTTACTTTATATGAAAGACCCTGTACACCTCCCAGACTTGTATACGAAATGAATGGCGAGCTATTCCTGATAGAGAAACTGCATCTACAGATGCTTCTCCCAACTACTCCAGCGTACAAACAGCTACTTAAGGAGTTACAGGAGAAGAAGCAGAACATACGGGAAGAATTCTATACGACTGATGTCCTGACGTCAAGAGACTGGAGTAGGGCAAACTATGATATGATGATGATGATAATTGTTGTTTTTTTAGGGGCCTAATATCTAGGTCATCGAATCCTAACGGTTTGGGCGATAGTGAAAGATGAGATGAGAATGAAAACTATAACTAATACAAACTACGGACTTACAGACTAAAAGAAGAAATGGTAAGCAAATAAAGGATAAGGCAAATGATGGACGGGAAGAAACGAAAGGCCCTCAACCCTCGAAGAATGAGGATTGAGGGACTTGGAAGGAAGGAGACCATGAAAGGCAGAAAGGAAAGGGGAAAGAGGAGAGGGTCAGCCCCAGAGGCAATGGAATAAGAGGGAAAAACCGGATCCAGCTCAGGAATCCCTCGGAGTCGCCAACACCCGAACTCACCAGCCATGAGCCCTTGAGGGTGTAGCACTATCGAAGGTGCATCAGAAGGGCCTTGAGTAGAAGGCAGGAGGTATGAAGAGAACAGAAGAGGTTTGACCCCTCGAAGAATGAGGGATCAGAAAGGATGACAGCAGGGCCCATTAAGGCGGGGAAGTAAAAGACTCCCTAGGCCTCGGATACCCTAATACCGTCGTGATCGGAAAAGAACAAGAGTTATTCAGAGAGGTCGATAGGAAAGATGATAGAGAGGAGCCCGGAACGAGTAAGTTCAAGTAATGCCGAACTCAGCTGGGCCCCGTGGTCGCCAACCCACGTCCCACTAGTCGTGAGCCCCTGGGGGAGACAAACTATGAGTTGCGACACAAGTTCACCAGGCAAGGTGCATAGTTTTCATTACAAATTATTTCGAAAGAAGACTTACCACGACCCTGCCGAGGACTGCGTGTGTGAAAGGTGCAATGAAAAATGTGAAAGATATCACGTCATGAAGTGTCACAAACGAGCAGAATCCCTAAGGGTGTTTTGCACAGCAGACTGAGAACATTGTATTTGAAAACAGTAGTGATGAAGATCTCATTTGGACTTTTTACTAACTGATATGTATATTTTGTCCATTGGCTGCTTTCATTACATTAAAGTAATCGCAAACACTAATTTGGCAACAATCTGTTTGCCGACAGCCTTCACAAACGTGACTTAAAAATATGTTACCTTCAGTCGTTCTTTCCCGTCAGTCGTAAATACATTTTCTGTTAACGGCGTTCGTCCCGCACCAACCTTGCATTCATCCCAGATTTCCTCCCATTTGTAGCAGATTTGTATGTCCATTCGTTGCCCCATTCCACTGAGACATTGACAGCATCCGACTGCCCACAGTTGATTTACCCTTAAATGCTACATATACTCTAGCTGGGTAGCGTTTCTTGACATGTCTCTGGATAACCACGTGTATGCGCAGGCACCACGCGCATGTTGCCTTCCAAACATCACATAATTCACTGAACTAGTCCGGTTTCGTGATCAAGTGGGAAGAGAGCAGAACTTTGGTCTGTATTCTTATTTCACCAGGTTCAGAGACTGGATGATTGTGACGTCTTCATCATTCATTTCGAGGCCTTACCAATATTATTATTATTATTATTATTATTATTATTATTATCCACTGAACTTCCTGGACACACCACGTATACAAAAAAGAACAAAAGCAAACCTCGTAGCCCCTGAAATGCCATGGCCTACTAAGCGACCCGTAGCCCTATCTTGTGTGTGTGTGGGGAGGGGGATGGGTGAGGGGGGGTGGGGGAGGGGGAGGGTAGGGGAAGGAGGGGGGAACACGTCGGGTCCCGTCAGACGTTACTATTGGTTTTCATGACACGCTGCCTCTCTGATCAGACAGCTACTCAATCTTTCTCATGAGGCTGAGTGCACCACGGGGCTGGCCAACGTTTACATACACAACGAGTATATAAACCCAGCCTGCACTGCGATGAATCGGATCTTTACAGCCAAGTTTTGAGGCTATATTTTCTAGCGTTGTCTCACTAATTCAAGAGTGACCACGCTGTACAAAAGTGCACTTGAGCATATTGTTCTGGTTGGTGAGCAGTAGAATGTTTCAGTTGTCATTGCCCGATCCGTTGGTATGATATCGGCTGGGTTGTTCGTCTCTTACATGCCAAGCGAAGTTAGTGTTCCAATGTGGATTCTTCTGCCAAAAAAATATTCCCTGTTATTAGTATCTGTGATAGAAATTACATTATAATAATTTTATGAATGCAGCCAATGGCCATGTACTTTTCTTTTCAGGACGGGTCAGGGAAGGGATATTGGAAGGAAATGGGCCGTGGACCTATTGAAAGGAACCGTCCCGACATTTGCCTGGTGGTGAAAATGGGAAACCACGAAAACCATTTTCAGGACGACCGAGGTGGGATTCGAACCCACGCTCTCACGATGCCAGCGAGTCACGAGATAGCGCGTTGGCGCTCTCGGCAACCGCGGCCGATTTTACATTGTTAAAACAATTTTTGCTCAGAAATTTACATTAGCAACTGCCTGTCACTGCGGAGGCCTGAGTTGGATTCCTGGCTCTGCCAGGAAGTTTAATTTCGGTCTGAGAACTGGAGCGGGTACACTCAACCACGTGAGGCAAAACTGAGAATAGGCGGGTACGATTCCTACCTCAGTCACCCTGGAAGTGATTTTCCGTGGCTTCCCACCTCTACTCCAGGTGCCTAACCCACGGCCGCTTCATACGCAAATCCTACCTCAATTAAGAATAAGATACACATACTAGTATAGACATCACTGTGACACCAGTTATCAGACAAAATCTACGCACATCCAAGTACACGGGGTTACATGACCACGATTTCACAAAGCCCCTAAAGAATAATCATCAACAACAACAACACTGGCAACTAAGGAACATGAATGGTTCATGATTAAGAAAGGTGACCAAACCACTACCCAAAAGTTACTACGATTACTACGCTAAACATCTCGAGTGGAAATACTAGAGAAATGAACATCAACAGGTCACAACACCAGGCTCCCAATTTCTAACTATAATAGGTACTTTGATCGCGACTTATTTAGATTGCTGGAAAATGCATCAGTTCTAGAGAAACTGGGAACCTAACTTCGAGTCGCGTGGTACCCAAATTTTCAACATGTACATTTAAGATGGGAGGCTATAGGCTATAGTCAAAAACCATTATACCATTGCGTAAATGTGCGCATTAAATCGTTCAACACGACCAAGATGGGTAGCTGCATCATCAAGTTCAGAGATCGTAGGTTCGAATCTCCACACTCACAGCGGCTATCCTGAGTGTGGTTTTTCTCTACTCTTTCGCAACAAATGCTGGGATAGTGTCATATATCAAATTTCAAATGGACACTGGCTGCATTAATATTTCAAGTTCTGGGACACTTACCCCAATCACTGACCCTAATAAATACAGTTACACACACTACTATAGTCAGCACAGAAACACAGGTTATCATATAAAACTCAAGACACACTCATGTATTCGGGGCTGATGACCAAGATGTCTCAAACCCCTAAAATGAATTGAAAACATCATCAAAAGATATTTAAGCCTCCGTGGCTTAGGCGGCAGCACGCCAGCCTCTCGCCGCTGGGTCCGTGGTTCAAATCCGGATCACTCCATGTGAGATCTGTGCTGGACAAAACGGAGGCAGACAGGTTTTTCACCGGGTACTCCGGTTTTCCCTGTCAAAATTTCATTCCAGCAACACTCTCCACTATCATTTCATTTCATCGGTCATTCATTTAATCATTGCCCCAGAGGAGTGCGTCAGGCTTCGGCAGCCGGCACAGTCCATATCCTCGCCGCTAGATGGGGGCTTCATTCATTCCATTCCTGACCCGGTCGGAGACTGGAAGCAGGCTGTGGATTTTCATTTTTTCATCAAAAGACATTTATAATACACTAGTGTTCAAAAGTTACGCATACCGCCATACCACCTGATAGGAATGTCAGACGGATTGCTGAACAAACGGAAGCTGAATCACACACCATGTCACACAACTTGTCCAAGAAATAGTGTCAGAAAGGTTCTGATAGCTAAGTTACACTCTCGACAACAACTAAGAAAACTTGGCAGTGTCTTCCAGAAAAAAAAAATGCTGTTAATAGGGTGTATGGTTACCCCTAACGGCCACACATGCTTCGCAGCGACGTGGCATGCCCTATATCAGATGGTCCAAAAGCCCTTGTGGCAGTCGATCCCATTCCTCCGAAAGGGCAATGTGGTGGTCTTGGAGGGTCCTTGGTGGAGACTGACGGGATGCAATTCGCCTCCCCAATGCATCCCAGGCATGTTCTAAGGGATTCAGTTCCACAGACCTGGCTGGCCAGTCCATGCGATGCATGTCTTCCCAAGCCAGAAATTCATCCACCAGAGCAGCGCGGTGTGTTCGGGCATTATCGTCCATTAAGATGAAGTCTCGACCAACCGAACATGTGGTCTCAGTACCTCATCCCTGTATCTCCGAGCGTTCACAGTGTTCCTCTGACCACCGATGAAGATGTACAGGTCCGTACGGCCATTCAACATGATGCCACCCCACGCCATGACGCCTCCACCACCATACTGGTCCCCTTCCAGGATGTTCCTATGGTTGTATCGGCTACCCGGTTCTCTCCAGATTAATGTGCGACGGGAATCGTTCTGCAAACTGAAGCGGGATTCATCCGTGAAGAGCACATGCCTCCATTCATTCATGGTCCAGTTTCGACGTTGACGGCTCCACAGTAAACGGGCCCGTCTCAGTGAACGGGACGCACACTGCTGGACGTCTGGCAAACAGCCCTGCTGTTCTGAGCATCCGGTACACAGTTTGCTGGGAAACGGGAACCTCTGAGATGGCTGCAAGCTCCGCCGACAATTGTCTTGTAGGTGCACTCCGATTTCGTCGGGCGGTTAAGGCCAGATCGGTCCTGCTGTGGGATGGTTACTCTTGGTCGACCTGGTACTGGCTTACGACTAACATCTCCTGTGTCTTGAAATCGTCTCCAAAGCCTGGAAATGACATTTTGTGGCACATTCAAGGATACGGCGACTTCGGTCTGTGACTGGATGCTTCCAGGCGACCGAGTATTTTACCCTGCAAAACGGGGTCCAAATGGCGTCGTTGTTCCATTATGTTGTCACGTTCACCACGAGGCTACACTTCGCACACTATAACAGGGGCAAACACGACTGAAGGAATATGGGGCGCAGGCACTGGCTGTGTTTACCTTGCGGTTACGCCGCTAGTCAAAGCAGGGAATACTCCTTTCCTATACAGAGCGAACATTTAAGGTTGGTAGGTGCATATGTCGTGCGATTTGTGGTATATTTCCTGTTGCCCTGCGTATTCGTAACTTATGCTTAACTTTTGGACACTAGTGTAGGAATGGTGTTCTTGATAGCGCAATGTCGATTGAAAGATCTGAAATTTTAGGAAATCCCTATTTCGAAAGTAGAAATTCCCGATTGTATGTGCTGTAAAACTTGTTGATACAGATTAAATGAAAAAATCGCGGGTATAGTTACAGAAGAGCCCACAGAATATTGTTGAAGATACATCCCCTTTCGAATGTTTCATGAATTCATGTCACAAATATTGACGGTCTCTCATATTAATGCGCTGGACACAAGTGTGTTCAGGGTGTCTGGATGAAATGACTTACACCAGTGTAACTGACGTTTCTAAATTCTATCTGATTTGTTCTCTACCATATTATTGAAAGGTATTTCTGTTATTGGTCTGCCTATTCAAAGTCAGAGAGAACTAGGAAGCACCAAATCCAATTCGCGCCATGTTCTGACTTGATTGTTTTCTTTGTCCCTTGCGAAGGCAAACTGCGAGATGAGCTTTTGGAGCGGTGTGGTGTGGCGTTGACCTCCCGTACAGCTCCCAGTTCAATTTCACATTGTTCATTTGTTCTCCCTGCGTCAAGTAATTACAATCCTATAGCTCCGTCACTGAGTGTGAAAGAAGTGTCGTTGTTGCTGTTGTTTCTCTTAGGGTGTTGTAGCCTATAACTTGGTCATCAACCCCGCAACGTGGGTGTGTGTGAAATCTGTTCGACAACCAGTAATACTGTGATTTCTATACTAGAGTGTTAATGTACTAGTAATTGTGGGCTAGAAATGGAAAGGAGGTGGCCGTGGTCTTAAATCAAGTACCATCCTAGCACGAACTTGGGAAGCAGCTAAACTACTTCTAGAATACCCGAGATCGGAATTAAAGCCACTTCTTCATATCTAACCTCCCAAGACTCGGTGTATCCTATTCCGGTCCTCACACCAGTGCAATAAGTGTCCAAGTGAACTGCTCTCAACAGAACCGCGCAAGACCCTAACCAGATATGTAGCCTGTACAATATAGTACAATCAGAATTGACCATTTACAACAACCACATATTCACTCCAAGCAGGCGTATTCCGGAGGTCATTCACCACTTCCAGTATCTTAACAAAACATCACATAGACTACAACTAACAAATACTGACGAGTTGCATTACTAATAATGCAACTATATAAGTATATTGAACCCGAAATCACATTTGCCATTTGACTTCTATGGCTCATGAAGAGTTTACCATCCTTGAGAGAAGCGGAGACTTCCAAGGAGAAGGCATGAGTAGCGCTCATTTGAATCATATGAGTTGCCGCGCCGTGGATGTATAATATTTTTGTATATTTGATAAGGATGTAATTGTTAACCAATGTTGTATATATTTTTGATGCACAGAAGCATAATTTGATTTATTATGGAAAGGAAACATGAATATTAATAACCTACCGAGGATGCCATAAATATTTTACAGTCGCACATTTGACTGATGGCTAACTAGTGCACCCGGCTTCTTGCTGAAACACTCTTATCACAAGCATGGTCTTGGCTTGACGTGCAACTTACTGCAGGCATGGTCCTGTATCCACGTTAGAATTGTGCTCGACATAATCGAGAGATATCTATCAAATACAGCTTAATCCAACGAACTGAGATACGCTTTGGCGTGCAGCAAAGCTGTTAAGTTGATTGAAAACCATAAGTGAAAGCAGATTTTGAATATTTGTAATATTTCTGATAACATTTCTACGCGGGCATTGAACACGCTTCCAACCACGTTTTTCGGAAGTGCAACGATATTGCTAGGAACAGTGCAATCCAGTAAAGAACAGATTACATGTGAATTAAAGTCACAAAGTTTTTAGTGTGCACAGTGGCACAAGCTACTGATATTAAATTCTGTGAGCGGAAAATCTATGGCCATTATTGCTTGCTACCCGCTGATAAGTGTAACTTCAGTGTGCAATTGCTAGTTACAATCAAACAGTAAATTCAGTGCTAACTAACAAATTCAACAGCATCATGGCATCGCTAATACACATTTTCCACAATGAAGAAATGCCAATTATTCCTTCTACTATGGCATTGGCAATGGAATAAAACCCACAGGATGGCGGGGTTTAGCGACGGCTGGATCACACTATAAATGGTTCACTGATGGCTGAATCACACTATGAGGAAGGCACGTGTATTGCAGGCATTCCACCATTATGCCTTACTTGCTACATAAACCATGCAAGTAATATATCTGAAGAAATGTGAAGCACGCACGTGAGTCTGGCTGATAGCCGAAACATATTTTTATGTACGGTCTTGTAATGGGGATTATATTAGTTTATTATGACCTTACGCCGCACATTCTTAGGCAGGCTTATTTATTAACATGTATTCCTAGTGGTGGAGTAACCACGAGTTATGTCGTATCATTTGCAATTGCTTGGGATAAACGCATTTGCCAACAATTTTTGTAAATAGACCTTTTTCTAGTTCGACAGAGCATCGAACCAACACACTTTGACGTGTAGGATTTTGTTATATAATCATGTCTGTATAACTGCATTTTTACTGGAGCAGTAAACTCAACGACCACCTGTTGGCCGCGAAAGGAAGTCAATGTCTCACTTTTTTATGTTTATTTTGACCTTGTGAACGCGATGACAGCGCACTCTTTTCTTGATAAAATTACTTAGAAGGCTGTGAGCGCAGTTGACACTAGACAGTACTACCTGCAAAACCTGTTTATGGAATGTGGAAAAGTGAGAGAATAACTTTATAAATTCGACATTCAGACGACTGGCATACAAGCTATGAATTGTAACATTGCGAGGTGAGCTGAGCAGGCTATCTTGAGTTCGAAGGAGCGGGTCATTTTACAGGACTGTAAGCAAAAGACCCAGGTTTATTAATTCAAATTTTCCAGACATTAGACGTCTGATATATGAGTAAATGATGCACCTTTCTATAAGTTCAGAGTACACAGCTGTTATTACAGCAAGATTAAACCTTATCCTCAAGCTGGGATTGTTTAAATTTAGTCAGAACCATGTTATGTTAAAACGCACTACAGTGGTAGGATATGATTATCCTTAGATGCTAGTACAAGTTTTGGTACTTTATGAGCTGATGACGTGAACGCTTTTGTCTCGTTATTACAGCAGATGACCGACGGGTCAGTGTTATTGATGGAGCACACAGGAGTGCTATTTGATGTTTTGGAATTGATTTTTCTTCCAATGATGTGTTTATATTGGATGCTTGGGACACCAATTGTTTACACTACGCGAATTTAGCATGGTCATTAAAAATACAATGAAACTGATAGGATTGAACTAATCTGATAAACAAGAAGGTAATAATCAAATACCAGGATTTTCAACTTAAAACTGAATATAAACCAAGAGCTAGGAAGTCTAATAAAATGTAAATAAACCTATAAACTTAAATGAACCTTGATGACCATAACTTAGACTTGATTCTTCGACACACTTAAATACAAATATAGCTTTCCCTATTGAGCGACGACAATCAGATAGTTACGTGTTTAAACGCGGTAGCTAACCTGATAATGCGACGTTAGACATGTTTTACTCATGCAGTCGCCGACCTAATTTTCTCTCTCACACAAACATGACCCAAGTTCACAAACAGTGGATTTGCGATGTAGGAAGGTAGGAGCAGTGGCGCCCATTGCGCAATTAATTTAAGAGAGTTACATGTTATTCATTTGTGTTGTAAATTAGAATAGATTTTCATGCGTTCTGTTAGGTTCAGAATGTGCATTTTAGCTTTGAAATAACTTTTGGATGAAACGCATCTCGTTTACATCATTGCTATTGTTAACGTACGATAGGTATTGGATTAAATGACTATAACGTTAAATGTTGGAGATGACACCATCATAGGGTAGCTTTAAACTTATAATGCTTTAAATGTAACTGATACCTTGCATTGTAAACAAGTAAATAACTCACCTTGCTGTAGAATCATGCTTGTAATATTATTATCATTGGATCTCCGAAGTAATTGCATAGGGAAGATCTACTTGTCATTCTCATAGATTGCATTCTTTGATTTTCCATTTTTGCGTAGGACTTCTAGAGGCTTAATTTATTAGGATTGTCGCACGGAGACGAATTACATTATTATCAACATTGTTTAGCACGGACTAGCCGTTTTCACCTCTCTGAAGTAGTTAGGGGTCTGCCACTTTTTTGAATAAACTGAGTGCGATTTAAATGTAAGTCTTGCCTCTTTATTGTATTTGTTGTGTTTGTATTCCTCTGGGCTGGTAGTTTCACCTCTTATTACGCCCGATACCCCCCGTGTACTGTTTCTTGAGTGCTTTCCCAGTCCAAGAATGCATTCCTTCCCGTCCTATATGTCTTCCTGGGAGATGGGGGTTTCGGAAGGGTCATTTAAAGTCAATGGCTCCCCGAAATTCTCGTCAAACGGGCACAATATATATTTTAAATACTTTCACCCATATGTTCAGGCATAGATTTTATAGCCTAAGTATAATGGATCTGATGATGATCGCTTGACGATCGAAACTGGTCATCCAAGTGTATTTATTAACCTTATGCAGTTTTTTTTCAGGATTAGGGAATAACCCATCGTGTTGACCGACTGAAAAGCACAAAATTTTTGTTTACTACGGCAACACTGAAAAATGGCTTCAAACATCATAACCAGAATTAAATTAAATATCATGGCAGAGCCAGGAATCGAACCCAGGAACGTTTAGACAGTGCTCTCAATACGTACCCTTAAACCAATGAAGGCAGCGAATTAAAGATTCAAGCTGGCATAGATAGTTACAAAGCATGGATAAACCTTATAAAAACGTCACATGGTGTCAATGCAGATACGAGAACGTGACAACAACCTGTCACATCCGGTCAAATATTTCTGAAGTGCTGTAGCTGTAGTGACGTAATTGGCAGCTAGAATTTCTACGAGGAGTTCCTCCTTAGTCTCTAGACTGAGGTGTTTCGTAGACAAGACATTTACCTCAGCCTCAAGCGACGCCGTTAAAAATGGCGTCTTCATGGCTTCTTCAAGGTGGGATAAGATACATGCTTATATTAAAGTAAACTACATGGAACTCAGACCTTAAACCGAAGGAAAAAAGAAATGAAGGAAGGAAGAAAGAAGCTTGAAGTTTTAAATGGCTCCTAATATCGCAATCGTAAGCCAGTGAACTTATTTTACGTGAAATCCGAATTACCGTTATAAGCATTTCACATAGAAAAATCCCATATGCCCTCGCCTTGGTTGAACCACCTTAACCAGTGCACAATAAGGCTCCTACCAACCTCTATAGCCTACTTTCGTATTCCATTTGAATATGTATCTCAGCTTTCATTCTTCTTTGGTCTTTCAAGTGAAGCTTTCGCGGACTGAGGTCCCCTATCCCAAAGTGGTAATTTGTGTGCATCGTCATAATCTCAAAATATGTGTCACATCATCCCGGGTACAACCTCTACACATTAGTTTTCGTTATTTCGTTAGCGTTTCAACTTGAGGCGTATAAAATATACGTCACAAATAGCTATATAAAATGAATTCGAACCCACGCCTGATCCCATGTGTTTCCTCAACGTAATTATAAATGAGACTGTAAGAGCCTAATTCTACCCACCAACATTCTAAGACCACATTGTGCCAACAGTGCTAGACGGAGAATATCATATAAGATAAACTCGATTTTCATCACGCCTTAACGCTGATGCATGGATACGGTTTATGATAGTTTATTAATGATAGTTTGTTTCACCGTGATAACATAAGGGTCCAGGGGAAGACGGCGGAATGTCAAATAATGTAAAATGTTCAGGAAACGAGTTTTAAAGTTTCATTACATATTGTACTTATATGTACACGTCAACTAGAAACGTCATTTTCTCACGACCCTCATTGTTCTTTGCCAGACACAATTGTGCCTTCAATACGTCGCAAAGAGGCCTACCCGATCGCGCTGATATCTCAATTTTACATTTTGAGTGACATTCCCCCTTCTTCGCGTGGACCCTTCATATACAGACGGGAAAATAATATTAATAATAATATTAATAATAATATTAATAATAATAGTCATAATAATAATAATGATATTAATAATAATTATAATAATCATAATAATATTCTTTCTAAATCCCTTAACCTCCTATCTTGGCTTCCACCCACGGACTCGGTGAGGGATCATTTCTCTACCGCCGCAAGGACAGTGTCTAGGAGGTGAGCACACTTTCTCAGCAGATACAACTGGGGATGGTGACAGGCTGATCGCCCAGTCGACCGCTAACTTGGGCCAAATTAATAAAAAGTCATGGAAGGGATGAATGGACTGTCGAAAATATAGGTCTTCATGTCCAGATATTATTGACGGCTAAATCTCAAGACATTCGCAGTTAGTCTGTTTATTCTCTGAGTGGCACATGTTTTACTGTAGGTCCAGAAGGCAAATGCTGTGTGATATTCTTCCAGTGAATTCATTTAAAAATAAAAGCAATGATATAATAAAAGTGTAACTATCGTATCTGTCCGCTTATTCATTTTTCATTGCAGTACTGCAGTCTTGCTGAGGCAATTTTCTTAGAGTTATTGCAAAGCTTCTCTCGGGCGATAAATAATCATACAACGCCCTTCCCTACACAGCAAAGCGCAGTAATTGCCCGCCAGCTTTTATACCGTACACACCACCTTCCAAACGACAGAAGCGTAGTTCAGGCCTCTCCAGCTTAACTGCAAGCCCAGCTGTGAATGAGTCTAGATACTGATATTTGGTTGGGTGTGGGCTTTTGTACCTCAGAGCAACGATAGCTAGTCAGCTCATCCTGGTCAACAGGCAATGTGTACCCGTTGATTTTTATAGTTGTTACGTAGAATGGCCTCCTATGTTGAGAAACCATATTAAGGTAGTAAAACTTGTAAAACTGCTACAGAATATTTCAAAAGAACAAGAGCTGTTTTTATTTTCTATTATACCAAATGTATTTTAATTTAAATGTTCCTACTTTCTGTTTACTGCAAGTTTCTCTGGATTTATACACAATTAATTTGGAAGACGATTAGTTGATTATTATTTCTCACTATTTATTATAGAAGAGAGCCAATATTATTGCTTCAACTTTTGGATCACTGTGGTTCTCGTTGAGCGTGTATTATGAGTTGTATTACCGCTTCAAATGCGATGTGCATTACCATGCGGTGTGAAGGAAGACCCGGCTGGATAGTGGGGACAGAGTGGAGCCCAGTACCAACACCCAATGTGCACCTTCAGAAAGGGCTGGCGTAATTGATATAAATATAAATTTCCGAAGGTTTACTCATTTCAACAAATAGATGTCCTAGTGTACTTACTCGACCTTTGATATGCGTGGCAGCCAGTGCTTGCGCGTTGGGAGAAGAGTTGAGAGCAATCTCCAAGGCCGTTGTGTGTCGCATGGTTACTGTGGTGCTCCTACATCTACTATTACAGGGAGTCCGAGAATGTTCTCCGCAGAGCCTACGTGCAGCTGCGAGTGGTTGCGTCATTAGTTTAGTTGGCAGCACAGTGTCCTTGATACGGTGAAGGCCACATGTGTGGGTTGTGGGCTGTCGAATTCGTCAGTGCGTATAGTTAGATTATTGGAAAAGTGCAACAGTATGTTATGAATGGCTGTGGTGAATATAAAGTTTACTGTTTGTTTGTTTGTTATGATACAAGGTTACAAGTGACAGCCGTGCTGCCAACGTAACTGGTGACGTAATCTCTCGCAGCAGCTTGTAGGCACTGCGGAGAACATTCCCGGACTCCCTGTACTACTACTACTACTACATCAATAGGGACTCATTTTAAAGAGTATAACTGTGGTCCAATAAGAAAGTAGACAGAATTGTTGAATTTTTTTATTGGGTACAGCAGTATTTCATAAATACTCTTTACATCGGGTTGTCCGTGAGTAATTTCTTAGCTAGAAACACAACGAACTTCACAAGTTCAGGAACATTATCATTATTCATCAAAGTATCCACCACTGATTCAAAATTAAAGTTAATCTTTCTGGTGGTTTAACAATTCTGTTCACATAGAACATGACTGGCGTGGAGGCAAAGGAATCATGCAAGTGCTCCTTTATAGCGATCAAATCACCAAATAAATTTCGCTCGAAGAATTATCCACATTAAAGAGCGCATGCAATCTGACATCACAATGCCTGTTGAATACAGTATGGTAAGATAACCTAGCAACTTTCTGTGGTTGATCAAAACACTCTATGGAACACATCATTTATAGTTTTGCGCATCCTGTTGAATGATTTGTAGCAAAATACTCAGTTGATTGCAATACACGTCTGATTGTGTGTGAGTGGCTCATACAGTAGATATTAACCTATATGCTCCGATATCTTCTGGCACTCGTTAGTTTTGTCCTTTTGAAGTTTCTCTCCTCCTCTTCCTGTCTAATCATTGTATGTCTGCTCGTGGCACATTCCGTCCTAGTAGTGTGTATTTACTCTACGCACAGTAGTCATATTTATACATTATCGGCGTGTTAATATTCTCCATGGTATAGTCAGTGAGGTTCTCACCTATTCTTCCTAAGGTTGCGAGATCGAATCCTGACAGATTCTATAGGCAATTGGTAGTGCTTAAATGTGAAACACCCGTGAAAATACAATTACTAGCTCGTTTTACTGCAAAATGTCGGCACCCCAGCGCCTCTAAAACCACATTTGTTACTTGTTGTTGAGTTTCAATTGAGGGGCTTGGGCATCGTGGTCATTTATCCCCGTGTAGTTGGGTGTGTGTAAAATTTGTCTGAATTTAAAATACTGTGGTGTATGTATTTGTAATGCAGGTGAGGATTGAGAAGAAGGCAGCCGTGGCCTATAAGTTTGATAGTCCCTACCATCCCAACTTCTAGGATAGTTGAGATGGAAATCGAACCCACCTCAGTCCGTTCTCACGAGGCTGAGGGGGCCCCATTCCAGCCCTCAGATCAGAATATTTTTTGGCAGAACCGGGAATCGAACTCGGACTTCCAGGGAGACAGCCAAGAATACCGCTGCAACACGAGGTGGTCCATAGTAGATAAATTGGGCATTATTGTTATTATAATTATTATTTGTTATTCCTATGGGCCTAGAACTAAATGTCGATTTGTCCACCATGCTTTGGGAGTGACTTGCTGTGTTTACCAATCTAAATATTATTCATGTAAACTTACGGATGTTTCTCTCTTTGCAGGTAAGAGTCAATAAAGGCCGAGAAGATTGTGTGCTCAATATGGTGAGTGACAGTGAATTAATTCACAAAATTGTATGACATCAACTACTTCACTTGGCATTCTACTCACGAACGTTTATCGAAACTTTTAACCTCATGGTCTCTTTCGAAAAATTGTGAACTCTAAAGCCACGTTACAGATAAGATGTGTTCATGGGATAGATGACCTTTGACATTTCTAGTTCATCATTCAGATAAGAAATTATTCTCTCTCGCCCCTAATAAAGAATAATAATTTTTATGACTTTTTATGAAAAAACATACAACCGTGATATCAAAAAACCTATCTCCAAGAATAAGGTTATAATAGGCGTATTATTTTAAGAGGTATTTTTAAGTCAATACCTATCATGGTAAATATTATTGCTTTATACTTCTGTATAGAAGAGTTAAAAATAATTATCCAATATTAAAGGTGGTGATAATCGACAGAAATAGGTACACTCGCTAACGCGCAGCGCTAGGGCATAGAGCCAAGCTATACTCTATTCGGACTCGGTAGACGTGGGTTCGAGCCCCACCGTCAGCCGTCTTTGAAGTGTTTTTCCATGGTTTCCCACATTCAATTCCAGTCAAATGCTGGGACAGTACCTTCCGACAGGCCACGGCCGCTTTCTTCCGCATCCTTACCTAGTCACAATGATCTTCATTCATTTCATCTCCCATTTACTCCTCTCATGAGGTTGGCGTCAGGAAGGGCATCCGGCCGTAAAACAATCCGCCACATGTTCATCACATCTCAACCCCATCAGCGCATACTTTCTGAGGTCTGAACAAAAGTTCATAGTAGGTGCTCGGTTGCGGCTGGCTGGAAGACGCGGGCAAAGTTATTTTTAAAATAATAATACCGTGTATACTTAAGTAGTACGCGAGTCGCGATGATTCCTACAGTATATAACTGCATTGGAATGCGATGTGTCGTATCGTAACTGTGCCAGTGACAAGTGAGAGTGAACGTTGTTGTTATGTTTATTCATTTAGGGGCTTGGGGCATCTTGGTCATCAGCCCCATGTACTAAGGTAATTTTTTATTCAAGATAGGCTGGCTGCGTGGCTCAGTGGTAACGTTCTCGCTTGCTGTGCTCAAGGTTGCAGGATCGAATCCTGGCGCAGTCAGCTGGCATTTGAGGGTGCGCAAATGCGATGGAGCCGTGACAGTAGATTTACTGGCACGTAAAAGATCAAGGTTGCAGAATCGAATCCTGGCGCAGTCAGCTGGCATTTGAGGGTGCGCAAATGCGATGGAGCCGTGACAGTAGATTTACTGGCACGTAAAAGATCCCCTTCGGGGCAACTTTCCGGTACCCCGGCGTCTCTAAAAGCCGAATATGTTAAAAGGGACGTGAAACAAATAACATTATTATTATAATTCAACATAGTAATTAAGGATATTCTCTGTGGTTCTTCCATTTCCCATCGCACAACCCTTATCTTATCAGTTCCACCCTCAATAACTTCAGGCGATAGTTATGGTGTTTGAAGCCATTTTCAGTGTTGCCTTAGTAAACGAAGTTTGATGTTTTTCACTCGGTCAACACTAATGTACCCAATTGTGATGGGTTATTCCCTAATCCTGAAAACATTGTTCATGATATTTAATAAATACCTATCACAATTGGGTACAATCGTGTTGCCCGACTGAAAAACATCAAACTTCGTTAAGGGAAGACTCCACTGAAAAATTTAACTTCTCTCCTACTGCATCGATTTCTAATTAATTTTGTGATCATATATATCATGTAAAGATGTAGCATTGTCTAAGCTTTGAAGGCCATAACTTGTATGGTTTTTGAATTATTAATTTTTAATGTGGTTTTTAATGGCATTTTTGAAAACCAACTTTTGGTACTGAGATTCCAATTTTTAAATTTCAATTTCTTCAGTCACAGTAACAGTACATAATTTAAGAGTTCTGTGCATTTATTTTATGAGATGGTTTGTTTATTTACCCTTAGTTCATTTTTCAAATTTAAAATTATATTTTTCCAAATAATTTCTACATAAATTTCATAAAAAAAATCATTGAAACTACATATCATTTAAAATGAATGCACAAAAGTATGTAAATACCTCATGACTATGTCCTGCAAAACTTTCACTGAGATTGGTTAAATATTTAGAATTAAAAAGTTGGTATTGAATTTAGAAATCAAACTTATAAAAATTTACCTCTGAACAAAAAGTTTGTTGAAATCACTAGTTCAGCTTTTTATCACCAGGAATCGCTACATTTGAAGGAAAAGCAAATAGCCAACTTTGGAACAAAGATTATCCGTTTGGTGAGAAGATGATCGTATTTGATGGAGATAACATCAGAAAATACTATCTTTGACAGCTGTCAGTATACCACGCCCCCCTCATGCAGTCCATATATCGAATATTATTTAGACTTACCCTCAAAGAGAACCAAATCTTTCTGGGATCTAAGAGAAAACAAGGGTCTCAAATAGGCAATAAAAATTCTTTGAAAAAAAAAATGAAGTTTTGCGGTGAAGTCTCTCCCCTTAAAGTGATAGGGCAGAGCGCTCGAGGGCCGGAATAGAAATTAATATGTCGATAAAAACATCAAAATGGGACCGTTATCAGCACTTCAACCCAAATCTTTCACAATACAGGCAGGTACGCTGGAAGATAAGCAGGAGGCCAGAATGGTTGTGCCACATCTTGGATAGCCTAGAGTGGAACTCATTAGTTCTTGTGAGACTGAGGGTGCTTATGTTCGAAATGTAGGAGATTCAGGTTTGTAATCCCACAACGGTCTCATTATCAAGTCTTACGCTACAGATGTAACCACTTGAACTGGCGCTAAAGTCATGTCTAGGGAACACCCTCTCAGGCCCTTATCTCCCTGACTTCAGTTTCAAAATAATGCTATGAGTTTCAAGCCACTTTTAACTATTGTGGTTTTAGAGACAACAGGGTGTCGGATTTTGTTTTGAAGGAGGTCCTTAACGTCCCAGTAAATCTACTGACACGGGTCACTCGCATTTAATCACCCTCTAATGACAACTGACTGCTTGCATGGCTCAGCGGTAACGTTCTCGCCTGCTGTAACCAAGGTTAGAGGATTGAATCCTCTCGCAGTCAGTTAGCATTTGGGGGTGCGCAAATGCGAGGGAGCCGTGTCAGTAGATTTACTGGCACGTTAATGATTCCTTTCGGGGTAAAATTTCGGTACCCAGGCGTGGCGTCTCTAAAAGTCGCAGTGGCTAAAAGGGACGTAAAAACAATATTATTATTAATATTATTCACATGACGAATGACAGCACAATGATTCAATCTCATAACCTGCGCCAAACTGCCAGTTTCAGACCGTGTGTGTATTTGACTCTGGGCTGGCGCACGGGACTGTCGTTTATGAGCTCTTGCCCGTCTAACAACTTTCAGGAAGTTATTAGGAAAACTTGAAATTAATTTACAAAGAAGTAAACTTCTGAATTAAAGCAATACTCCTGAGAAGAAAGCTAAATCTAAGAAGTTATGATTTAATGTTGTTTGAGCCTTCAGTCTTTAGATTGGTTTGATGCAGACCACCATGACACCCTGTCCTGAGCTAATCGTTTCATCTCTACATAGCTACCACACCCTACAGTACGTCCGAGGCAATCTGTTTACATATTCCAACCTTGGTCTACCCCTACAGTTCTTGTCCTCGACCGTTCCTTCCATAACTTCGCTTGCTATTCCTGGGTGTCTTAGTATGTGTCCTACCGACCTATCTCTTCTCTTCATTAGCAGTCGCCAGAAACATATCTCCTCTCCCGCTAGTCTTAATACCTTTTCGTTTGTAACCCTATCTACCCATCTGATCTTCATCATTTTCCTGTAACTCCACATTTCAAATGCTTCAATTCTCCTCTTTTCTGCTGCACCAATAGTCCAAGTTGCACTTCCATAGAGTGCCACGCTCCAGACAAAGGCCTTCAAAAATGACTTCCTAACACCTAAATCTATATTCGATGTCAACAGATTCCTTTTCTGTAGAAATGCTTTCCTTGCCTCAGCTAACCTATTTTTATATCCTCTTTGCTTCGTCCATCACTGGTTATTTTGCTTCCTAAGTAACAGAAGTCTCCTACTTCCTTTAGTTTTTCACCTGCCAATTTGATGTCCATAGAGGATTTTGATTTATTTTGGCTGCATTCCAATATTTTTGTTTTACATTTATTAATTTTCATCATGAATTCTTTCCTCCATACCATTCAAAAATTCATTCAAATCCTCAGGCGTGTCGGCCAAGATGACTATGTCATCGGCAAATCTCAGAGTTGAAATTATTTCTCCTTGAATATTCACTCCCAGTTTGAATGTTTCTCTAATTTCCTGCATTGCTTGTTCAATGTGAAGATTGAAAAGTATGGTAGATAAGTTGCAGCCTTGCCTTACACCTTTCTGAATACCAGCTTCTCTCTCATGTCCCTCAGCTCGAATGACTGCTGTCTGGTTTCTGTATATATTGTAGATCACCCTCCTATCCCTGTACTTTATTCCAATCGTTTTCAAAATGTCAAACAATTTAGTCCAATCAACGTTATCAAATGCCTTTTCTAAGTCTACAAATGCCATGAACGTTCTCTTATCTTTCCTTATTCTACCTTCCAAAATCAGCCTAAGACTTAGTACATCTTCCCTTGTTCCTACATTTCTCCTGAAACCAAACTCCGTTTCTATCTGGCTTTCCATCCTCTTGTAAATTATTTTGACAGGATCTTTGAAGCATGAGTAATCAAGCTGATTGTATGGTAATCTTCACATCTGTCAGCTCCCACTTTCTTCGGTGTAATGATGATAACATTCTTCTTGAAATCAGAGGGTACCTCACCTGTCTCATAAATCCTATACACCAAGTGAAATAACCTGATCAGACCTTCATCTCCTATGGAGCGTAGCAACTCAATCGGTATAGAAATAAACAATTCTAATTGCCGTTTATCATGGAACTGACTTTAGGAAACGCAGTAAATATTAATGTCAGCACGACATCAGCAGCAGACCACCGCTTGGTGTGGCAGCTAGTATTCTTGGCTAACGCCCCGGATGACCGGGTTTGATTCCCGGCTCTGCCAAGAAATTAAATTCTGCTCTGAGGGTTAGAATTGGGGTACACACACTCAGCCTCATGAGGCAAAACTGAGAAGATGTGGGTTTGATTCCCATCTCGGCCATCCTTGACGTGGTATTCCGTAGTTTCCCACTACTACTCCAGGCAAATGCTGGGATGATTTCTAACTTAAGCCCTTAGCCACCTCCTTCCCAATCCTCACCTGCATTGCAAAATACACAAACACCAGAATAACACAGGTTATCATATACACATCCAACTACCCGGGACTAAATGGCCCCGATGTCACAAAGCCCCTAAATGAATAAGCATAACAACAACGTTCGCTCTCCCTTCTCTGATATGCATCATGGGGCTGTGTGTGCTTCGTTCAGCTCTCAGACGAGAGTTAGATTTCCTGGCAGGGCCACGAATCAAACCCGGACCTCAGGGATGACAGCTAAGAATGCTAGTCGCTACACCAAGACGTGGTCTTGAAATTAGTGACTACCACGGCATCTACCCCATTCCTGTCCCTAATACAGCTGCGCACACTACTATAACCATCAGAAGAACTTAGGTTATTAGACAACTTCCACACACACCCAAGTACATGGGGATGATGACCATGATTTTACTATCCCTTCAAAATATCAACAACAAGCTTTAGTTTTTAGAACACAGCGTAGTGGGGTGACAAACTGGGGTAATCTCTCTGCCTAGTTCCCGGGTTTCACAAGAAATGTAATAACGCGTGCGGCACATAAACAAAATGGATAATTCATCGACCATCAGTGGGATCGGATAAAACAATGCCAGCAAAACAGCGCTTTGATATGCGCCGTGAGCTTCGCCCAGTTCCGTTAATTTTGCAGTAGATGAAACTAGAAGGTGGAATGCTCTTCTCTCAGTGCGCCTGCTGGGGACAGGTTGTCCAATCAGTAGCCCAGAGACGACAAAGCGCTTCATGGGAAGTTTCCACATGAGTTGGACCAAACTCACATCGACTACTGCTCTGGTCCAAGCTCCGTGAACCTGAGAAGAATGTGGATCGCGGACTATGAGGACTGATGAGGGTTCCCGGGCCGTGCGTAGTAACATTGGTCGGTGACTCACTCACTCATTCACAACACTACAGTGGTTCGAGCAACGGCCCTATGTGAGCAGTATTGTAAGACATGAATTCCAGATAATACAGCGGGCTGTTGACAGGCCCTTCTCTTCCTGCCTGCCAGTTCACCTCTTCCCGCAAGTTCACAGAGCTTGGGCCCGAGCAGTAGTTAGCGTCGTACGCATGGCTGACCCACTCGGCTTTCTTCCAGGAAACAGAGGGTTTGTTGCAGCTATTCAAGACCAAGTTGTTGCTACTCGAAGCTGTCGTAAACGTATCATCAATGATCTAGCAACTGAGAGTGAGAAGTGGCGCCGCTCTGGTATTTGAAATGAGACCATTCAACATATTACATCAGGTTGTTCCCACCTTTCTAACACTGAAGACAAGCATAGACACGATCAAGCTGCCAACATTATTCACCAGAAACTGGTCATGAAGAATAAACTTCTTGAAAGCTCCGTTCCCAATTGGAAATACGCGCCATCCGCAGTATGTGACAGATGTTGCCGTCAGTAACAACCAACCAGATATCATTGTCATCAATAAAGAACCCTGAGAGACATTACTGATAGACATCGCATGACCAAACATTCAAGATATCCAAACAACAGCTGTTACTTAAATATCTAAGTGCGCAGAGCTGACAATTGAGATAAAGCAGATGTGGAACTTTTAGTCAGTGACTACAATCCCAATAGTTGTATCTCACACTGGCGTTAACCCAAAACCCCCCACAGTAGTTCATCAGCATTGAATCTGCAGCCGCTGATATATATTGAACAGGACTGTTAAGCACATGCCATATTGTCAGGAAGTTCCTTGCAGAAAACACTCCGGTCCATCACTCAGCAAAACTCGAAGATGATTCCGATGCAAACGTAGCTCATTCTACAAAATTAAGGAGACTCTTGAAGAGCGTGGGCATGAAATGAATATAATGTGATGTTTCCGTACAGTGTAATTAACATACATTGTATTTCAGTACAGGTAGTTCCTTGTTAAGGTCCAACCAGACTGTAACTTAAAATGTAACTGGGCTATGCCGTGGTAGTGATGATAAATAATAATACAGTAATAATAATAATAATTATTATAATAAAATTATACTTAATTAGACCGACACTGACAGCCACATCTTCCAAAGTTACATTTCAAGGCAAACTTTCCTACCCTTTCCTTATTAACACAGACATTCGACAAGGATATGGTTTATCTCCGTTATTGATCAAACTTATCCTTGAAACAGTCTTCAGGATATTGGAAATTTAAACAAAAGGAATAACTATTGGTCGACTACTAAAAAAAAAACATTTGCAGTGTTTGGCCTTTGCAGAGGATCTAGCTATTACAGTATTTCTAACAATAGGCAAGATGCAGTTCAGGCCCTTGAAAGAATCACGGAATTGCAGCAAAGACAATATCAAATGAAAAGACTCAATACATTCAAGGATCCGCTCGTAATCTAGATGGAGAACCTCCGAAGACCGAATTCGGAAATATTAATCAGGTAAATAAAATCAAGTACTCAGGAGAAATAACTCAGCCACCAGGACTGAATCGTTAGACAAACAAAGAGAGCATTTCGAAACTACAGAAGGCCTGTAGAATCGCCTGGAACAGACACAACAAAAACTAAATATCGAAGAACGCAAAATTTAGACATTACACCACAGTAATCAAACCTGAAGCATGATATGCCTCGGAAACCTTGTTCATTGGATGCATATCTCTCATTAAAGACGTAGAGAGGATAGAAGAAAGGAAAATGTTGACAAAAATCCTTGGCCCAGTCTGCTCAGAAGAAATCTGGATGAAACGGAAAAATATGCTGATGAGATCACCGACACCTTCAGGAAAAGCTGATTGAAGTTCTATGGCCCCATTCTCACTGTGATGTCTGTACTGGTGTGTGTATTTGTAATTTTGGATAGGATTTTGGGTAGGAAGCCGCCGTGGCTCGACATTTGCATGCAGTACAAGAGGGAAAACACGGGAAACCACTTCCAGTATGCCTCAGGTAGGAATCTAACCCATCTCTTCTCAGTTTAACTCACGAGGTTGAGTGTACCCCGTTCCATCTCTCATACCAGAATTACATTTCTTGGCAGATCTGGGAATCGAACCCGGGCCTCCGCGGTGACAGCCAAGAATGCTAACCACTACGCAACGAGACGAACCTGAGGTTATCGTTGTCCACGTCACCACAACTCAGACCACTAACGACAGATGAACTCCAAAACAAGACCTAATATATCCTGATAAAGCACCTTCAATCAGCGTAGGAAACTTGCCCCTGATCTTGGACTAATCAGGCTGGCACCGCTATGGGTGATTGAACTCTATAGTTATTTTTTTACGCAAGTAACCTGTTAATTGTATCCTAATGTTACTTTGGATGCACAAAACAGTGCCAACATAGATCATTCATAGTGTACAGCTGTTTGCATCAAGGACAATGGCCATGTCAACTCGTTGATCCCTGA
The DNA here is from genome assembly GCA_946902985.2 of Meconema thalassinum. Taxonomy (NCBI): domain Eukaryota; kingdom Metazoa; phylum Arthropoda; class Insecta; order Orthoptera; family Tettigoniidae; genus Meconema; species Meconema thalassinum. The sequence goes on along the minus strand of OX336389.2, from coordinate 1,062,981,089 downwards.
CCTCCAGACTCTGCACTTTTTACAACAGCGTGTCCTGTTTACCACGCACAGACTCTGTAATCAGCGGATAGCATGGATCTATTATTACAGGGTGTATTGCTGGTATCAATTTGATACTACGGTACTCAAATAACTAATGCTAGATATTATGTCCATCATCATTTACACACTTGTGTTGGGTAACATGATGAGAGGGTTGCTATGTTTGCCCTGGCTAATCACTGCGAATTGAGGGATTGAGTATCCCTTTATCGAATACCATCATTCATCCTTGATTGATAGGTGTTTTGCCAACATTTAAATAGCCTTCTGGGATATTCCCTGCTGTTATTCGCTAGATTATAACGGAAAGTAATCAGATCCCTTTAATGTTATGTCTTGAACAATCTCCTAAAATGGAAATGATTTATTTGTTTGGTTGTTGACTCAATCAGATGCAATACTGCCCAATTCCTCCTCAATGATTCAAACAATTCGGCTCCCTTCCACTCTATTCCTCACGCTGGATGCTGGGTACCAAGAGAACATGGGTAACCACTATGCATCATCTTGAGCTGTAGAAATAACGAAATTATGATCAAGGGTTAGTCTTCTTCTTCTTCTGCTTTTATTCATAGGGCCTCTTGTTTCCAAGTTCCTGTTTAGCGTCGACCTCCAAGATCTTTTGCTATCATGTGTTTCCTTCATTCCCACCTGGATATCTCAGCTCCCTTCACAAAGCTGCAGATCAATCTTATTTGGTCTTCTTGGATTTTCTCTCCTTCTTCACCCGGTAGCTCCAGTGTGGAGATTCTGATTCTTCCCAGCGCCTCACATTCAAAAAGTAAGTGTTCAGCTGATTCTTCTGCTTCATTGCATTTTCTATATATATTGTCTCTTATTACTCCAGTTTTATGTATGTGCTTTTTAAGATGGCAGTGTCCTGTCAATAGTCCACTACCCATCCTATATTTCCTCTGCTGTCCTCCTCTTTAGTGTGCTTCTTGTTTGGTCCTTTTATCAGTTCCTTTGCAAGTCTGCAACCTGGAGTCTTTTTCCAGTTTTCTATTTGCTTCTTTTGTACCCATTTACCTATTAGCCTACATGTCGGGCTTGTCTGTAAGCGATCCCACATACAGGTTCTGGGCCTACAAAATGTATCTCTGCTCCTTTTCTGGCCAGTTCAAAGGAAGGAAGGAAGGAAGGAAGCTTGTAGTTTAACGTGACTGTTAATCTCGAGATCATGAGCCACGGGACCTCCTTTTTACGTGGAATCCGAACCACAGGACATGGCATTTCACTTCGAAAATCTCTCATACATTGACCGGGAATCGAACCCAGACCGCCTTGGTGAGGCTGGCCAGTTCATCTGCCCTTTCATTACCTTCTATACCTGCATGCCCTGGAACCCATATTATTTTAACTGTGTTGTACTCTGAGAGCTTCAGGAGAACTGAGTGGCAGTACCTACAAGGGTTAGTCTAATGCAGGGGTTCTCAGCCTGATGCTCGCGAGCACCACTGTCCTCTTTAAATGATATTTGGTGCTCTCGTTATACGAGCCAAAACGTGCTAGCGAGCACAAGCTTCCCTGAGATCCACTCTTCAATAGAAATTTTGTTGCACGAACATGAATAGGAGTGTTTACATTGCAAGTTTTGACAGTCATTTTGTGTAATATAAATATATTGACATCCCTATTTTATGAGTAACACGAAAGTTGTTGATTCCACTCTACTGCCCACGCGTAAATGTATCTTATTTGCAAGAGTCATGCAAGCAGTTGCAGCATGCCTGGCGAGCGGTGAATCCCTAGCAAATGCAGCACTTCTGAGGCAGAGAGGGATAGGAAATGGAAATAGAGGCGTATGCTAGTTGCATCATCATAATAATCTTCTTCTTGCTGTCATTTCGGCCATTTACGGACCATGCTATTTCAACTGCCCTTTTCCATGTCTTTGTGCCTGGGCCTCAACGTTCGCCCAGTATTCCCCCATTCGTTTCCTATGCTGTTCCTTCCTCGCTTCAGTCCATGTCTTGCCAGTTTTTAGTTTTGGCTTTTCTTGGAATCCACGATGTTCTTGGAGTTTCGACTATAGAGGAACATGTTTCTGGATATCCTCCTGGGTTATTCCAACTTCACGCAGGTCTTTTTCTACCTCAGTGAATCGCGCCGCATTGGTTTTCTTGTTAAGAAGAAAACTGAACATCCTATTGCTCAACCTTGTAGAACTCATTCGAGCAATGTGGCCATAGAAAACTATCCTTCTCTTACGAATGGTGTCCGTGATCTTTTCTACATGAGAGGAGAGTTCATGATTGTGTCGTCTGAACTCATAATAATATTAATATTAATAATGTAACAAAAAATATTACTTACATAATTATTATCATTATTATTATTGTTATAAAATTAATATCATTTTTTCCATTTGGTGATGCTCGGGAACTTGGTATGGCATTAGGTTGAGAACACCTGGTCTGATGGATTGGAAAGAACATTTAAAAAAAGATACGAGCCTTACAGTAGTCGCATATGATGTGTAACATCTGACATGTTATCCTACTGGTATACTACACAGCTTGGACATTCTTAAAATGTTAATTTACACTCCATTTTCATACTGGTACTATGATGAATGTATAGATTGAATTGGAGATATGCCACTGTCACATTTGTGGCGCAGCGGTCAAGCTGTTAGACTCTCACCAAGGTAGACCGGCTTTGATTCCCGATCAATACATGTGAGATTTGCGAATTGAAATGCCATGTCCTGTGGTTCGCATTCCACGTAAAAGGGAGGTACCGTGGATCATGATCGTGAGATTAACGGAAACGTAAAAACAACATTCTGTTATGCATTTAATATTTGACTACTCACCCACAGCATGACAATAATGCCGCTTACTTAAATGTCATTTGTCGTCTTTGTCCTACCCCATGTGACATTCAACCTTGAACGTGAAGCTTCATAAACTGCTCAATGACTAGTGAAAGTCGGTGAAACATTTGCCACTGTGCTCGTCAAACCAGTGCCTGCTAAATGCACTGCCTACTGTATTGCAATAACATTCTCGCGCTACAGAGCACACACTGCCTCGTTTCCAATACACACATTTTCAATTGTACATCCAGCTGGCAGTGCGTCTTCACTTCCGTTCGATCCACTTCCGCCCGATTCACTTCCGTCCCATTTTTCTGGCAGTGCGTCTTGACTTCCGTCCGATCCACTTCCGTTCGATCCACTTCCGCCCGATTCACTTCCGTCCCCAATTTTCAAAATCACTCCCACAAAACCGAGCGGAAAGATGTTCAACATCAAAAATATGGTATCGCCCTTTCAGAACGACTCTTGAGGGATAATATCAACTCAAATCTCCCTGGCTGCGTGGATCAGCGGTAACGTTCTTGCCTGCTGGTCCCAAGGTTGCAGGATTGAATCCTGGCGCAGTCAGCTGGCATTTGAGGTTGTACAAATGCGAGGGAGCCGTGTCAGTAGATTTACTGGCACGTTAGAGATCCCCTTTGGGGCAAAATTTTGGCAGCCCGGTGTCTCTAAAAACCAGAGAAGTAAAAAAGGGACGTAAAACCAAAAATATTATTGTTAATCAACTCAAATTTGAAATTGCCCAGTTAATTGCTGGGTGTTAATGGCAGTAGATTATACGACCTTGTTCGTAGCCAGACATGTACCTACTTTTCAGGAGTCTTGTAGCGATATTAACTAGAAGAGTATTGCCGTTTGCAATGACAAAAATGTTCTCTTGGTTCATGGAATATTGGTGCTCAAACCTTAAGATTCTTTGACCCTGAATTGGAAATAAGATTTGGATCTAGCGTATATGTAAACACTCGACTTAATAACAATAACAAAAAATTCCACATACTATAAAGCATGCCGATTGGCGCCAGAGTCAATGCATTATGGGTATAAGAAGTCAAACAAGACAAAGTCAAAATAAAAGGGGAAAACTATCTATAATGGTTCTACATCAAATCCCAAAAATTTACTACGTATCCCAGAGGGTGTGTAGGTAGAAATTACGAAAGTAAGGCCGTCAAAATCTTAAGCATAAAAAACTAGAAGCTACGAGTAGAATACAACTCAACAAAATGGAGGGGTCACTTAATATTAAAATAACACGCTGATGTGTGGGTGCACGTGTTTCAATTATCCTCTTCACCCAATCACACTACTACAAGCACTTTCCCCAGCAAGTAGCATAGGCCCATTCATCGCAGACAGTGGTTCGTTGAAGTTGTTCTTGTTGTTGTTTGAGTCTTCAGTCTTTTGACTGGTTTGATGCAGCCCTCCCTGCTCCCTGTCCTGAGCTAATCGTTTCATTTCTTTATAGCTACCACATACTACATTCAAGCCATCCGACTACCCCTACAGTTCTTATCCTTGACCCTTACTTCCGTAACTAAGTTTGCTATCCCTGGATTTCTTAGTATGTGTCCCACCAACCTATCTCTTCTCTTCAGTAGCAATTGACAGAAGCATCTCTCCTCACCAACTCGCCTTGATACCTCTTCATCTGTAACTCGATCTACCCATCTGACCTTCATCATTCTCCTGTAACACCACATTTCAAACGCTTTTATTCTCATCCTTCCTGCTACGCCAACCGTCCAAGTTTTACTTCCATAGAGTGCCACGCTCTAGATAAGGGCTTTCAAAAATGGTTGCCTAATACATAAATCTATATTTGATGACAACAAATTTATTTTCTGTAAAAATGTCTTCTTTGCTTGAGTCAATCTACTTTTAAATCCTCTTTGCTTCGTTCATCTCCTACTTTCGTAAGATTTCACCTGCCAATTTGATGTCAATAGGGGTTTCTGAATCAGTTCGGCTGCATTCCATTATTTGTTTCACATTTACGATTTTTCATCATGCATTCTTTCCTCAAGACGGAGTCCATACCATTCAAAAACTCATTCAAATCCTCTGGTGAATCGGCTAAGATGATCATGTCATCAGAAATACTCAGAGTTGAAATTATTTCTCCTTGAACCTTTACTCCTCTAACTCTAACTTTCTCTAACTTTCTTCATTGCTTGTCCAATGTACAGATTGAAAAGTATGGGTGATAAGTTGCAACCTTGCCTTGCACCTTTCTGAATACCAGCTTCTCTCTCATGTTCTTCGGCTTGAATAACTGCCGTCTGTGCAGATTTTAGATCACCCTCCTATCCCTGTAATTTATTCCAATTTTTTTAAAAAAATCAGAAAAACTTACTGCAATCAACGTTATCAAAAGATTTGTTTAAGTCTACAAATGCCATGAACGTTGAAGAGGATATGGAAGTTTAGCAAGCCTACCCACCTGGCCTACGCCATATCTCCCGTACAGTATATGTTTAAGTGAGTACAATTTAATCATGTAATACGAAGGATCAGATCATTGCTGGACAAAACGGAGGCAGACAGGTTTTTTCCGGGTACTCCGATTTTCCCTGTCAAACTTTCATTGCAGCAACACTCTCCACTATCATTTCACTTCATCTGTCATTTATTTAATCATTACCTCAGGGGAGTGCGACAGGCTTTGGCAGCCGGCACAGTTCATATCCTCGCCGCTAGATGGGGGCTTCATTCACTCCATCCCTGACCCAGTTGGTCGACTGGAAGCAGGCTGTGGATTTTCACTACGAAGGTTCCAATGAATTTCGGGGTAAAAAATACCATCATATACGTTTTCCTTGCGATCTGACCTACATGTATGCACCGTTTCAGCTAGATCTGGGTATTCATGTTCATTTTAAGTTCCCATGTTAGTCACGAGAGAGTTGGAGAAGTCTGCTTCGGCCCCTTCTCTTGCTTGCTCTCCCTTATCTAATTCTGTTCTCGTTTGTAAGTCCACCTTATCCATGATACAATGGTGCTACCAGGTACGGCGGGGATATGTACAAGTTAATTGTACTGCAGTTACTGTATCCTGTTGTTACACATTCCATCTGAAATGAGCCATTGTTTGAGAAGTTGTAGCAACATTCTGAGCAAGTCAGTACAGCAGTTCAATATCACGCATTTCATTTCACAGAGAGAACAATCACGTTCCATATACCCCAAGTCGTTTATTCGGCACGTCCGTGCAGCGGACGTGCGTGGGTGTTGGCAGCATTGTATGTGGTGTAGTTTTCCTCAGGCTGGAGTTAGTGGGATGAAACACTGTTTCAAAACATCTAGTGCTGAAAACATGGAAACACCAGCAAATTAGCATAACAATTGATATTTTAACATTCAGTTGGTCAACACAAAATAATTTCAATAACTGTAATATGCGAAGGAATAACCTGAAATAAATAATACTTTAATTGCAGCCAAATAGCCATCGAAAATAAGGTATAAACACGTAGACTAAAATTGCACTCTGGCACTTTGTGTTGCATAGTCTTTGATTATTTTTTTCCTTTTTCCTACAGAGCTCTAATTGGTAGCAATCACATGCTTCTCCACATAGTTGGCATACACACGTCAGTGCTGGTTTATGGAAATATTTGCTAAAGCAAATAAGTTGGTGAATACCATGCATGACCACCAGACGTGTAAACACATGCCTCAACTCAAGGTTGGCTGTTGTCCACGTCTGGTCGATCAATGGCTCCGGTTCCATAAAATTCTTGAGGTATGTCTTCTCGTTTTTTCTTTAATGATGTTAGTAGTTTTTCCGAGGCTCTGGTATTTGGTAGAGGTAAATAGTTTCTAAGGTCTTCTATATGAAATGATTCTCGTGCCAGGAGGTAGACGAATCGTGACCTGGTAGTTTTTGACATTCCGATTGCTTTTTTTTAAATGAATAATGCCTTCACTCTTTCTAGTAAGGAAAGGTTCTTTTCTATTAGGTGTTGCCAAATGACTTCAATGCCATATATTAGAATAGGCATGATTTTATTTCTGGAAAGAGCCATTGCTGTCTCTAAGCTGAGGGTTCTCAAGTATCTAATTTCATGCATTGCCCGTACCGCTTGCGTTGATTTCTCTATCATATGATATGATATGATATGTGAAACGTGTAGCACTTGTTTGGAGCGTGATACCCAAATATTTGAATTCCTTTACGACGTTTATTTTCCTCCTCTTGATGAAAATTTATGTCGCTGCTGGAACCTTTCCTCCTTTTCTAAACACCATCATTACTAACCTGAAATAAAGAACATATGATTACGATATACACATATATTCTTATAGACTTTAGAAGGAGAAATCTAAGGGGTGAAATGTTTCGCCCGCCAAGTGAGCATCGTCAGATCCAAATCTACAAGAAAAATAGTTCTACAAAACTATCATAAGAAGTTGTTCTGTGGCCGGGACTGCATCTTTCACACTGTCGCAATAATGCAAAATCATCCCTAGGTATTCAGTAACATAAGTATAAAATGCACTCTATAATATTCTGTACACCACGTCACATTGTTCCACATATCTATGTAGTAGACTACATAAACCATTTCACTGCCACGTGGCAGCTCCATCAGGTGATCGATTACGAGTGAGTTTCGCTATGTGTTGGCTTCACCTAATGGGTACGGTCGTCACAGTCTTGCACATCTGCGCTGTCTGGTGGTCTTTGTTCGTTCCTAGAGACGTTCTCTACTGATGTAACAGGGCCACGTATGAGTTAGGTCCTTCTGGTCTCAAAATTGACATACAAACGTCACTTTAATGATAACCACCATTCATGTTCATATTTGCACTATAATACGACAGCTTCAGTTTCGAGACGCGGCAAATAATCGGATTCAATCTTCACTACTTTGACATTGTTGAAGTTAATAGCGTATATTGCCCTGTAGGGATGGCATGCTCCACTAATCCCGATTGAGGTCTTCCGCCTTCTATGTAGGCTTACCCAGCAGGCTCAGTCCGGCCAGTCTTTCGTATGTGGACAAGGAAGCCTGTAGTTTAACGTGACCGTCAATCTCGCGATCATGAGCCACGGGACCTCCTTTTTTACGTGGAAATCGAACCACAGGACATGGCATTTCGCTTCGAAAATCTCACATGCATTGACCGGGAATCGAACCAAGTCCGCCTTGGTGAGAGGCAATCAGCTTGACCGCTGCGCCACCACGCCCCCTCCGTATGTGGACATGATCGCTTTCAAGCCACTGAACACTCCAGACTTCAGTTGTTCTGGTGGCCTGTCCGCCTCTTTGCGTAGTGACTAGCATTCTTGGCTGTCACCGCAGAGGCCCGGCTTCGATTCCTCACTCTGCCAATAAATGTAATTCTGGTCTGGGGGCTGGAACGGGGTACACTCAGCCTCATGAGGCAAAACTGAGAACGGAGGTTTCGATTTCCATCTCAGTCATCTTGGAAGTGGTTTTCCGAGGTTTCCCACTTCTACTCCAGGCAAATGTGGGATGGTTCCTAACGTACGGCCACGGCTGCCTCCTTACCAATCCTCACCTGAATTACAAATACACACAATAATACAGACTTCACGGTGACACAGATTATTAGACAAATTCCACACACACTCAAGTACACGGGGCTACATGACCACGATGTCGCAAAGCCCCTAAATCACTCAATAGCAATAACAACAGCAACAACAACAACGACAACAATGTTCTGTGGCCGGGTCTGTGCATCAACTATCCCAATTTCTTTGAGGGATGTAATTGGTGATATTTCACCATTTTTGGATGCGGAAAATGTTGGCCGAAACATCGTTTACATGTGGTAATACCGCAGTTGAAGCTGCACGGTCCTTCCCTGCCACGTCTGAGATGGCTTTCGGAAAAAATGCTCCATGAATTTGTTTCTTAGACTACCTGTCATCTAAGAAAGATAAATAATAAATACGAAGTGTTATGTTTTTCAGTCGGTCAACACGATTGTATCCAATTGTGATGGGTTATTCCCTAATCCCGAAAGAAATGTACATGAGATAAATAATAAATAATAAATAATAAATAATAAATAATAAATAATAAATAATAAATAATAAATAATAAATAATAAATAATAAATAATAAATAATAAATAATAAATAATAAATAATAAATAATAAATAATAAATAATAAATAATAAATAATAAATAATAAATAATAAATAATAAATAATAAATAATAAATAATAAATAATAAATAATAAATAATAAATAATAAATAATAAATAATAAATAATAAATCTATATATATAAAAATCAATGTTACGTGATGTTACGTGTCTGTGGGTGTGTATCTCTCATATGCGTTCATATACCATTCATCCGATTGTGATGAAACTTGGCTGAGATGTTGAGTGCACTCCAAGGAAGGTTTCTGACTTAGTAAATCCATTTTACAATAGGTAGCGCACGCGTAGATTCAACAAATGAGTAACGATGCGCGAAGCGTTTCAAACAAGTCCCGTATGTGTTCATATACCATTCGTCCGATAGCAATGAAACTTGGGTGAGATGTTGTATACACTTACGTGAAGGTTTCAAAATTAGTGAATACATTTCACAGTAGATAGCGCACGAGTAGATTCAACAAATGAGCGACGACACGCAAAGTATTTCAACAAAGTCCCGTATGCATTCATATACCATTCGTCCGATAGCTATGAAACTTGCGTAAAATGTTGTGTACACTTCAGGGAAATTTTCTGGCTTAGTAAATCCACTTTACAATAGGCAGCGCACGAGTAGATTCAACAAATTAGCTACGACGCGCGAAGCATTTCAACAAAGTCACGTATGCGTTCATATACCATTCGTCCGATAGCAATGAAACTAGGCTGAGATGTGTGCACTCCAGGGAAGGTTTCTGGCTTAGTAAATCCCTTTAAAAATAGGAAGAGCACGAGTAGAATCAACAAATGAGCGACGACGCGCGAAGCGTTTCAACAAAGTCCCATATAAGGTCATATACCATTCATCCGATAGCGATGAAACTTGGGTGAGATGTTGTGTACACTCCAGGGAAGGTTTCTGGCTTAGTACATCCATTTTGCAACAGGTAGCGCAGCAGTAGATTCAACAAATGAGCGATGACACGCGAAGCGTTTCAACAAAGTCCCGTATAAGGTCATATACTATTCGTCTGACAGTGATAAATGTTTGGTGAATTGTTGTGTACACTCCAGGAAAGGTTTCTGGCTTAGTAAATCCATTTTACAATACGAAGCGCACGTTTAGATTCAACAAATGAGTGACTACGTGCGAAGCGTTTCGACAACGTCCCGTATACGTTCACATACCATTCATCCGATTGCGATGAAACTTGGGTGAGATGTTGTGTACACTCCAGGGAAGGTTTCTGGCTGTGTACATCCATATTACAATAAGTAGCGCAAGAGTAGAATCAACAAATGAGCGACGACACGCGAAGCGTTTCAACCATGTCCCGTATGCATTCATATACCATTCGTCCGATAGCTATGAAACTTGGGTGAGATGTTGTGTACACTTCATGGAAGGTTTCTGGCTTAGTAAATCCACTATACAATAGGCAGCGCAGAAGTAGATTCAACAAATGAGGGACGACGCGCGAAGCGTTTCAACAAAGTTCCGTATAAGGTCATATACCATTCTGCCGTTAGCGGTGAAACTTGGATGAAATATGGTGGACACTCCAAGGAAGGTTTCTGGCTTAGTAAATACATTTCACAGTAGGTAGCACACGAGTAGATTCGACAAATGAACGACGACACGCGGAGCGTTTCAATACAGTCCCCTATGTCTTCATATCCCATTAGTCCGATAGCGATGAAACTTGGGTGAGATGTTGTGGACACTTACGTGACGGTTTCTAACTTAGTAAATACATTTTACAGTAGGTAGCGCACGAGTAGATTCAAAAAATGAGTGACGGGGCACGAATCGTTTAAACAAAATCCGGTATGCGTTCATATACTATTCATCCGATTGCGATGAATCATTGATCAGTAATTGTGTACACGCCAGGGAAGGGGTTTCGACATAGTAAATCCATTTCACAATAAGTAGCGCAAGAGTAGATGCACAAATAGGTGACGACGCGCGAAGCGTTTCAACAAAATCCCCTATTGGGTTCATATAACCTTCTTCGATTGCGATGAAACCTTGATGAGTTATTGTGTACACGCCAGGGAAGGGCTTCGACTTAGTAATACATTTCTCAATAGGTAGCGCACGAGTAGATTCAACAGATGAGTGACAGCGCACGAATCGTTTAAACAAAACCCCGTATACGTGCATATACTGTACCATTCATCCGATTGCGATGAAACATTGATGAGTTATTGTGTACACGCCAGGGAATGGTTTCGACTTAGTAAATCCATTTCACAATTGGTAGCGCACGAGTATATGCAATAAATGGGTGACGACGCGCGAAGCGTTTCAACAAAATCCCCTATGCGTTCATATAACCTTCTTCGATTGTGCTGAAACCTTGATGAGTTAATGTGTACACGCCAGGGTAGGGTTTCGACTTAGTAAATCCATTTCTCAACAGGTAGCGTACGAGTAGAATCAACAAATGAGTGACAGCGCACGAATCGTTCAAACAAAATCCCGTATACGTTCATATACCATTCATCCGGTTGCGATGAAACTTTTGAAAGTTGTCGTGCACGCTCTCACGATTGATTCTAAATTAGAAAATCCATTTTACGATAGCATAGGGCAGTTAACGGAAATTGAAAAACATGTTGTGTATCCAAAAGCACTTCAAGAAACAAAATTTCAACGCCAACACTTTCTTTGATTGGCATTGCAACGCATGCCGGGTACAGCTTGTATATATATAAAAATCAATGTAACGCGATAGTTTGTCTATCTGTGGGTATGTATGTCTCCTATGCGTTCATATACCATTCGTCCGATTGCGATGAAACTTGGGTGAGATGTTGAGTACACTCCAAGGAAGGTTTCTGACTTAGTAAATCCATTTTACAATAGGTAGCGCACGCGTAGATTAACAAATGAGCGACGATGCGCGAAGCATTTCAACAAAGTCCGTATGTGTTCATATACCATTCGTCCGATAGCGATGAAACTTGGGAGAGATGTTAAGTACACTCCAAGGAAGGTTTATGACTTCGTAAATCCATTTTACAATAGGTAGCGCACGCGTAGATTCAACAAATGAGCGACGATGTGCGAAGTATTTCAACAATGTCCCGTATGTGTTCATATACCATTCGTCCGATAGCTATGAAACTTGCGTAAAATGTTGTGTACACTGCAGGGAAATTTTCTGGCTTAGTACATCCACTTTACAATAGGCAGCGCACGAGTAGATTCAACAAATGAGCTACGACGCGCGAAGCATTTCAACAAAGTCACGTTTGCGTTCATATGCCATTCGTCCGATAGGGATGAAACTAGGCTGAGATTTTGTGTGCACTCCAGGGAAGGTTTCTAGCTTAATAAATCCCTTTAAAAATAGGTAGAGCACGAGTAGAATCAACAAATGAGCAACGGCGCGCGAAGCGTTTCAACAAAGTCCCATATAATTTCATATACCATTCATTCGATAGCGATGAAACTTTGGTGAGATGTTGTGTACACTCCAGGGAAGGTTTCTGGCTTAGTACATACATTTTACAATAGGTATCGCACCAGTAGATTCAACAAATGAGCGATGACACGCGAAGCGTTTCAACAAAGTCCCGTATAAAGTCATATACCAGTCATCTGATAGTGATAAATGTTTGGTGAATTGTTGTGTACACTCCAGGAAAGGTTTCTGGCTAAGTAAATCCATTTTACAATACGAAGCGCATATTTATATTCAACAAATGAGTGACTACGAGCGAAGCGTTTCGACAACGTCCCGTATACTTTCACATACCATTCATCCGATTGCGATGAAACTTGGGTGAGATGTTGTGTACACTCCAGGGAAGGTTTCTGGCTGAGTACATCCATATTACAATATGTAGCGCAAGAGTAGAATCAACAAATGAGCGACGACACGCGAAGCGTTTCAACCAAGTCCCGTATGCATTCATGTACCATTCGTCCGTAGCTATGAAACTGAGTGAGATGTTGTGTACACGTCATGGAAAATTTCTGGCTTAGTAAATCCACTATACAATATGCAGCGCACAAGTTGATTCAACAAATGAGGGACGACGCGCGAAGCGTTTCAACAAAGTCCCGTATAAGGTCATATACCATTCTGCCGTTAGCGTTGAAACTTGGGTGAAATATGGTGGACACTCTAAGGAAGGTTTCTGGCTTAGTAAATACATTTCACAGTAGGTAGCACACGAGTAGATTCGACAAATGAACGACGACATGCGGAGCGTTTCAATACAGTCCCCTATGTCTTCATATACCATTAGTCCGATAGCGATGAAACTTGGGTGAGATGTTGTGGACACTTACGTGACGGTTTCTAACTTAGTAAATACTTTTTACAGTAGGTAACGCACGAGTAGATTCAACAAATGAGTGACGGAGCGCGAATCGTTTAAACAAAATCAGGTATGCGTTCATATACTATTCATCCGATTGCGATGAAACATTGATCAGTTATTGTGTACCCGCCAGGGAAGGGGACTTAGTAAATCCATTTCACAATAAGTAGCGCAAGAGTAGATGCAACAAATGGGTGACGACGCGCGAAGCGTTTCAACAAAATCCCCTATTGCGTTCATATAACATTCTTCGATTGCGATGAAACCTTGATGAGTTATTGTGTACACGCCAGGGAAGGGCTTCGACTTAGTAATACATTTCTCAATAGGTAGCGCACGAGTAGATTCAAGAAATGAGTGACAGCGCACGAATCGTTTAAACAAAACCCCGTATACGTGCATATACAATTCATCCGATTGCGATGAATCATTGATGAGTTATTGTGTACACGCCAGGGAAGGGTTTCGACTTAGTAAATCCATTTCACAACAGGTAGCGTACGAGTAGATTCAACAAATGAGTAAAAGCGATGAAACTTTTGAAAGTTGTTGTGCACGCTTCCACGAATGGTTCAAAATTAGAAAATCCATTTTACGATAGCTTAGAGGCAGTTAACATGTTGTGTATCCAAAAGCACTTCAAGAAACAGAATTTCAACGCCAACACTTTCCTTGATTGCCATTGCAACGCATGCCGGGTACAGCTTGTATATATATAAATCAATGTAACGTGATAGTTTGTGGGTATGTATGTCTCCTATGCGTTCATATACCATTCGTCCTATTGCGATGAAACTTGGGTGAGATGTTGAGTACACTCCAAAGAAGGTTTCTGACTTAGTAAATCCATTTTACAATAGGTAGCGCACGCGTAGATTCAACAAATGAGCGACGATGTGCGAAGCATTTCAACAAAGTCCCGTATGTGTTCATGTACCATTCGTCCGATAGCGATGAAACTTGGGTGAGATGTTGTGTACACTTACGTGAAGGTTTCAAAATTAGTGAATACATTTCACAGTAGATAGCGCACAAGTAGATTCAACAAATGAGCGACGACACGCAATGCGTTTCAACAAAGTCCCGTATGCATTCATATACCATTCGTCCGATATCTATGAAACTTGCGTAAAATGTTGTGTACACTGAAGGGAAATTTTCTGGCTTAGTACATCCACTTTACAATAGGCAGCGCACGAGTAGATTCAACAAATGAGAAACGACGCGCGAAGCATTTCAACAAAGTCACGTTTGCGTTCATATACCAATCGTCCGATAGCGATGAAACTAGGCTGAGATTTTGTGTGCACTCCAGAGAAGGTTTCTAGCTTAGTAAATCCCTTTAAAAATAGGTAGAGCACGAGTAGAATCAACAAATGAGCAACGGCGCGCGAAGCGTTTCAACAAAGTCCCATATAATTTCATATACCATTCATCCGATAGCGATTAAACTTGGGTGAGATGTTGTGTACACTCCATGGAAGGTTTCTGGCTTAGTACATACATTTTACAATATTTATCGCACCAGTAGATTCAACAAATGAGCGATGACACGCGAAGCGTTTCAACAAAGTCCCGTATAAAGTCATATACCATTCGTCTGATAGTGATAAATGTTTGGTGAATTGTTGTGTACACTCCAGGAAAGGTTTCTGGCTAAGTAAATCCATTTTACAATACGAAGCGCACGTTTATATTCAACAAATGAGTGACTACGCGCGAAGCGTTTCGACAACGTCCCGTATACGTTCACATACCATTCATCCGATTGCGATGAAACTTGGGTGAGATGTTGTGTACACTCCAGGGAAGGTTTCTGGCTGAGTACATCCATATTACAATATGTAGCGCAAGAGTAGAACCAACAAATGAGCGACGACACGCGAAGCGTTTCAACCAAGTCCCGTATGCATTCATGTACCATTCGTCCGTAGCTATGAAACTTGGGTGAGATGTTGTGTACACGTCATGGAACATTTCTGGCTTAGTATTCCACTATACAACATGCAGCGCACAAGTTGATTCAACACATGAGGGACGACGCGCGAAGCGTTTCAACAAAGTCCCGTATAAGGTCATATATTATTCTGCCGTTAGCGGTGAAACTTGGGTGAAATATGGTGGACACTCCAAGGAAGGTTTCTGGCTTAGTAAATACATTTCACAGTAGGTAGCACACGAGTAGATTCGACAAATGAACAACGACATGCGGAGCGTTTCAATACAGTCCCCTATGTCTTCATATCCCATTAGTCCGATAGCGATGAAACTTGGGTGAGATGTTGTGGACACTTACGTGACGGTTTCTAACTTAGTAAATACATTTTACAGTAGGTAGCGCACGAGTAGATTCAACAAATGAGTGATGGAGCGCGAATCGTTTAAACAAAATCAGGTATGCGTTCATATACTATTCATCCGATTGCGATGAAACATTGATCAGTTATTGTGTACCCGCCAGGGAAGGGGACTTAGTAAATCCATTTCACAATAAGTAGCGCAAGAGTAGATGCAACAAATGGGTGACGACGCGCGAAGCGTTTCAACAAAATCCCCTATTGGGTTCATATAACATTCTTCGATTGCGATGAAACCTTGATGAGTTATTGTGTACACGCCATGGAAGGGCTTCGACTTCGTAATACATTTCTCAATAGGTAGCGCACGAGTAGATTCAACAAATGAGTGACAGCGCACGAATCGTTTAAACAAAACCCCGTATACGTGCATATACAATTCATCCGATTGCGATGAATCATTGATGAGTTATTGTGTACACGCCAGGGAAGGGTTTCGACTTAGTAAATCCATTTCACAACAGGTAGCGTACGAGTAGATTCAACAAATGAGTGACAGCGATGAAACTTTTGAAAGTTGTTGTGTACGCTTCCACGAAAGGTTCAAAATTAGAAAATCCATTTTACTATAGCTTAGAGGCAGTTAACATGTTGTGTATCCAAAAGCACTTCAGGAAACAGAATTTCAATGCCAACACTTTCTTTGATTGGCATTGCAACGCATGCCGGGTACAGCTTGTAATAAATAATAAATAATAAATAATAAATAATAAATGAAAAATAAAATCCACAGCCTGCTTCCAGTCTCCGACCGGGTCAGGAATGGAATGAATGAAGCCCCCATCTAGCGGCGAGGATATGAACTGTGCCAGCTGCCGAGGCCTGACGCACTCCTCTGGTGCAATGATTAAATGAATGACAGATGAAATGAAATGATAATGGAGAGTGTTGCTGGAATGAAATTTTGACAGGGAAACCCCGAGTACCCGGAGAAAAACCAGTCTGCCTCCGTTTTGTCCAGCACAGATCTCACATGGAGTGACCGGGATTTGAACCACGGACCCAGCGGTGAGAGGCCGGCGTGCTGCCGCCTAAGCCACGGAGGCTTCAATAAATAATAAATAATAAATAATAAATAATAAATAATAAATAATAAATAATAAATAATAAATAATAAATAATAAATAATAAATAATAAATAATAAATAATAAATAATAAATATATATAAAAATCAATCTTACGTGATAGTTTGTCTGTGGGTGTGTATGTCTCCTATGCATTCATATACTACTCAACCGATTGCGATGAAACTTGGGTGATATGTTGAGTACACTCTAAGGAAGGTTTCTGACTTAGTAAATCCATTTTACAATAGGTAGCGCACCCGTAGATTCAACAAATGAGTGACGATGCGCGAAGCGTTTCAAACAAGTCCCGTATGTGTTCATATACCATTCGTCCGATAGCGATGAAACTTGGGTGAGATGTTGTCTACACTTACGTGAAGGTTTCCAAATTAGTGAGTACATTTCACAGTAGATAGCGCACGAGTAGCTTCAACAAATGAGCGACGACACGCAAAGTGTTTCAAAAATGTCCCGTATGCATTCATATACCATTCGTCCGATAGCTATGAAACTTGCGTAAAATGTTGTGTACACTTCAGGGAAATTTTCTGGCTTAGTAAATCCACTTTACAATAGGCAGCGCACGAATAGATTCAACAAATGAGCTACGACGCGCGAAGCATTTCAACAAAGTCAGTTTCAAAAAAGTCCCGTATGCATTCATATACCATTCGTCCGATAGCTATGAAACTTGCGTAAAATGTTGTGTACACTTCAGGGAAATTTTCTGGCTTATTAAATCCACTTTACAATAGGCAGCGCACGAGTAGATTCAACAAATGAGCTACGACGCGTGAAGCATTTCAACAATGTCACGTATGCGTTCATATACCATTCGTCCGATAGCGATGAAACTTGGCTGAGATGTGTGCACTCCAGGGAAGGTTTCTGGCTTAGTAAATCCCTTTAAAAATAGGAAGAGCAGGAGCAGAATCAACAAATGAGCGACGACGCGCGAAGTTTTTCATCAAAGTCCCATATAAGGTCATATACCATTCATCCGATAGCGATGAAACTTGGGTGAGCTGTTGTGTACACTCCAGGGAAGGTTTCTGGCTTAGTACATCCATTTTACAATAGGTAGCGCAGCAGTAGATTCAACAAATGAGCGATGACACGCGAAGCGTTACAACAAAGTCCCGTATAAGGTCATATACTATTCATCTGACAGTGATAAATGTTTGGTGAATTGTTGTGTACACTACAGGAAAGGTTTCTGGCTTAGTTAATCCATTTTACAATACGAAGCGCACGTTTAGATTCAACAAATGAGTGACTACGCGCGAAGCGTTTCAACCATGTCCCGTCTGCATTCATATACCATTCGTCCGATAGCTATGAAACTTGGGTGAGATGTTGTGTACACTTCATGGAAGGTTTCTGGCTTAGTAAATCCACTATACAACAGGCAGCGCACAAGTAGATTCAACAAATGAGGGACGACGCGCGAAGCGTTTCAACAAAGTCCCGTATAAGGTCATATACCATTCTGCCGTTAGCGGTGAAACTTGGGTGAAATATGGTGGCCACTCCAAGGAAGGTTTCTGGCTTAGTAAATATATTTCACAGTAGGTAGCACACGAGTAGATTCGACAAATGAACGACGACACGCGGAGCGTTTCAATACACTCCCCTATGTCTTCATATCCCATTAGTCCGATAGCGATGAAACTTGGGTGAGATGTTGTGGACACTTACGTGACGGTTTCTAACTTGGTAAATACATTTTACAGCAGGTAGCGCACGAGTAGATTCAACACATGAGTGACGGAGCGTGAATCGTTTAAACAAAATCCGGTATGCGTTCATATACTATTCATCCGATTGCGATGAAACATTGATCAGTTATTGTGTACACGCCAGGGAAGGGTTTCGACTTAGTAAATCCATTTCACAATAAGTAGCGCAAGAGTAGATGCAACAATTGGGTGCCGACGCGCGAAGCGTTTCAACAAAATCCCATATTGGGTTCATATAACCTTCTTCGATTGTGATGAAACCTTGATGAGTTATTGTGTACACGCCAGGGTAGGGTTTCTACTTAGCAAATTCATTTCTCAATAGGTAGCGTACGAGTAGAATCAACAAATGAGTGACAGCGCACGAATCGTTCAAACAAAATCCCGTATACGTTCATATACCATTCATCCGATTGCGATGAAACTTTTGAAAGTTGTTGTGCACGCTCCCACGATTGATTCTAAATTAGAAAATCCATTTTACGATAGCATAGGGGCAGTTAACGGAAATTGAAAAACATGTTGTGTATCCAAAAGCACTTCAAAAAACAGAATTTCAACGCCAACACTTTCTTTGATTGGCATTGCAACGCATGCCGGATACAGCTTGTAAATAATAAATAATAAATAATAAATAATAAATAGTAAGTAATAAATAATAAATAATAAATAATAAATAATAAATAATAAATAATAAATAATAAATAATAAATAATAAATAATAAATAATAAATAATAAATAATAAATAATAAATAATAAATAATAAATAATCTATCTATATATATAAAAATCAATCTTACGTGATAGTTTGTCTGTGGGTGTGTATGTCTCCTATGCATTCATATACCACTCAACCGATTGCGATGAAACTTGGGTGAGATGTTGAGTACACTCTAAGGAAGGTTTCTGACTTAGTAAATCCATTTTACAATAGGTAGCGCACGCGTAGATTCAACAAATGAGTGACGATGCGCGAAGCGTTTCAAACAAGTCCCGTATGTGTTCATATACCATTCGTCCGATAGCGATGAAACTTGGGTGAGATGTTGTATACACTTACGTGAAGGTTTCCAAATTAGTGAGTACATTTCACAGTAGATAGCGCACGAGTAGATTCAACAAATGAGCGACGACACGCAAAGTATTTCAACAAAGTCCCGTATGCATTCATATACCATTCGTCCGATAGCTATGAAACTTGCGTAAAATGTTGTGTACACTTCAGGGAAATTTTCTGGCTTAGTATATCCACTTTACAATAGGCAGCGCACGAGTAGATTCAACAAATGAGCTACGACGCGCGAAGCATTTCAAAAAAGTCACGTTTGCGTTCATATACCATTCGTCCGATTGCGATGAAACTTGGGTGAGATGTTGTGGACACTTACGTGAAGGTTTCAAAATTACTGAATACATTTCACAGTAGATAGCGCACGAGTAGATTCAACAAATGAGCGACGACACGCAAAGCGTTTCAACAAAGTCCCGTATGCATTCATATACCATTCGTCCGATAGCTATGAAACTTGCCTAAAATGTTGTGTACACTGCAGGGAAATTTTCTGGCTTAGTACATCCACTTTACAATAGGCAGCGCACGAGTAGATTCAACAAATGAGCTACGACGCGCGAAGCATTTCAAAAAAGTCCCGTTTGCGTTCATATACCATTCGTCCGATTGCGATGAAACTTGGGTGAGATGTTGTGGACACTTACGTGAAGGTTTCAAAATTACTGAATACATTTCACAGTAGATAGCGCACGAGTATATTCAACAAATGAGCGACGACACGCAAAGCGTTTCAACAAAGTCCCGTATGCATTCATATACCATTCGTCCGATAGCTATGAAACTTGCGTAAAATGTTGTGTACACTGCAGGGAAATTTTCTGGCTTAGTACATCCACTTTACAATAGGCAGCGCACGAGTAGATTCAACAAATGAGCTACGACGCGCGAAGCATTTCAAAAAAGTCACGTTTGCGTTCATATACCATTCGTCCGATTGCGATGAAATTGGGTGAGATGTTGAGTACACTCCAAGGAAGGTTTCTGACTTAGTAAATCCATTTTACAATAGGTAGCGCACGCGTAGATTCAACAAATGAGCGACGATGCGCGAAGCATTTCAACAAAGTCCCGTATGTGTTCATATACCATTCGTCCGATAGCGATGAAACTTGGGTGAGATGTTGTGTACACTTACGTGAAGGTTTCAAAATTAGTGAATACTTTTCACAGTAGATAGCGCACAAGTAGATTCAACAAATGAGTGACGACACGCAATGCGTTTCAACAAAGTCCCGTATGCATTCATATACCATTCGTCCGATAGCTATGAAACTTGCGTAAAATGTTGTGTACACTGCAGGGAAATTTTCTGGCTTAGTACATCCACTTTACAATAGGCAGCGCACGAGTAGATTCAACAAATTAGCTACGACGCGCGAAGCATTTCAACAAAGTCACGTTTGCGTTCATATACCATTCGTCCGATAGCGATGAAACTAGGCGGAGATTTTGTGTGCACTCCAGGGAAGGTTTCTAGCTTAGTAAATCCCTTTAAAAATAGGTAGAGCACGAGTAGAATCAACAAATGAGCAACGGCGCGCGAAGCGTTTCAACAAAGTCCCATATAATTTCATATACCATTCATCCGATAGCGATGAAACTTGGGTGAGATGTTGTGTACACTCCAGGGAAGGTTTCTGGCTGAGTACATACATTTTACAATAGGTATCGCACCAGTAGATTCAACAAATGAGCGATGACACGCGAAGCGTTTCAACAAAGTCCCGTATAAAGTCATATACCAGTCGTCTGATAGTGATAAATGTTTGGTGAATTGTTGTGTACACTCCAGGAAAGGTTTCTGGCTAAGTAAATCCATTTTACAATACGAAGTGCACGTTTATATTCAACAAATGAGTGACTACGCGCGAAGCGTTTCGACAACGTCCCGTATACGTTCACATACCATTCATCCGATTGCGATGAAATTTGGGTGAGATGTTGTGTACACTCCAGGGAAGGTTTCTGGCTGAGTACATCCGTATTACAATATGTAGCGCAAGAGTAGAATCAACAAATGAGCGACGACACGCGAAGCGTTTCAACCAAGTCCCGTATGCATTCATGTACCATTCGTCCGTAGCTATGAAACTTGGGTGAGATGTTGTGTACACGTCATGGAAAATTTCTGGCTTAGTAAATCCACTATACAATATGCAGCGCACAAGTTGATTCAACAAATGAGGGACGACGCGCGAAGCGTTTCAACAAAGTCCCGTATAAGGTCATATACCATTCTGCCGTTAGCGGTGAAACTTGGGTGAAATATGGTGGACACTCCAAGGAAGGTTTCTGGCTTAGTAAATACATTTCACAGTAGGTAGTACACGAGTTGATTCGACAAATGAACGACGACATGCGGAGCGTTTCAATACAGTCCCCTATGTCTTCATATCCCATTAGTCCGATAGCGATGAAACTTGGGTGAGATGTTGTGGACACTTACGTGACGGTTTCTAACTTAGTAAATACATTTTACAGTAGGTAGCGCACGAGTAGATTCAACAAATGAGTGACGGAGCGCGAATCGTTTAAACAAAATCAGGTATGCGTTCGTATACTATTCATCCGATTGCGATGAAACATTGATCAGTTATTGTGTACCCGCCAGGGAAGGGGACTTAGTAAATCCATTTCACAATAAGTAGCGCAAGAGTAGATGCAACAAATGGGTGACGACGCGCGAAGCGTTTCAACAAAATCCCCTATTGCGTTCATATAACATTCTTCGATTGCGATGAAACCTTGATGAGTTATTGTGTACACGCCATGGAAGGGCTTCGACTTCGTAATACATTTCTCAATAGGTAGCGTACGAGTAGATTCAACAAATGAGTGACAGCGCACGAATCGTTTAAACAAAAACCCGTATACGTGCATATATAATTCATCCGATTGCGATGAATCATTGATGAGTTATTGTGTACACGCCAGGGAAGGGCTTCGACTTAGTAATACATTTCTCAATAGGTAGCGCACGAGTAGATTCAACAAATGAGTGACAGCGCACGAATCGTTTAAACAAAAACCCGTATACGTGCATATATAATTCATCCGATTGCGATGAATCATTGATGAGTTATTGTGTACACGCCAGGGAAGGGTTTCGACTTAGTAAATCCATTTCACAACAGGTAGCGTACGAATAGATTCAACAAATGAGTGACAGCGATGAAACTTTTGAAAGTTGTTGTGCACGCTTCCACGAATGGTTCTAAATTAGATAATCCATTTTACGATAGCTTAGAGGCAGTTAACATGTTGTGTATCCAAAAGCACTTCAAGAAACAGAATTTCAACGCCAACACTTTCTTTGATTGGCATTGCAACGCATGCCGGGTACAGCTTGTAAATAATAAATAATAAATAATAAATAATAAATAATAAATAATAAATAATAAATAATAAATAATAAATAATAAATAATAAATAATAAATAATAAATAATAAATAATAAATAATAATTAATAAATAATAAATAATAAATAATAAATAATAAATAAATGTAAAAACAAATGGGGGTCAGGGAATAACCCATCACAATTGGGTACAGACATTGCCTTCACTTCACCCCACGTTCTCCCCGCTTCTGCAGCTTCCCTCTCCACTGTCCTCCTCCAAGCTTCCCTCGGTCTTCCTCTTCTGCGATGTAAATTCTGCTACAGCTTGATGTAGCTTTCCACTCTCGTAAAGTGTCCGTATATTGGCTACCGACTGAAAAACATCAAACTTTGTTTACTAAGGCAACACTGAAAATGGCTTCAAACACCATAATTTAAATGTATAGTAAGTTATGTATGTTCGTGTTGTTGTGTCTTCTATGGGACACCACAGTTATCAGTCCTATGTACTTACTTAACTTAAGTCCTGTTGTTCACATCGCTGGAACATAGGGCTTCGACGAAGCATCGCCATCGGACTCGGTTTCGTGCCAGTGCCTTCACTTCACCCCACGTTCTCCCCGCTTCTGCAGCTTCCCTGTCCACTGTCTTCCTTCGAGCTTCCCTCGGTCTTCCTCTTCTGCTATGTAAATTCTGCAACAGCTTGATGTAGCTTTCCACTCTCGTAAAGTGTCAGTACATTCCAAAATCCAATCATCGTGGTACATTTCAATCCAAAGTTTGTCAACGTGTTGTCCGTCCGGCTTTTTCTTCTTGAAGTTTCTTTAACAATATGTCTCAAGACATGCTGATTGTTACCCCATAGTCCCCGAATGCTTTAGTGGGGCTGCCACCTTTCGGCCTAAGCACATGCCATTATAGATAGATGGTCTGCTATGTCTCTTGCAAATTCTTTACAGGGTGAGTTGAGACTGGTCTCCCTAACTCTCCTCCTTACTGCGGGCTTGGGACCGGCATTCCATGTCTGAAATCGGTCTAATGACTCGTGTAATGGAATACAGAAAAGCCGCCTTCAACGGAATCGAATGGAACTCACAGATTTTCCATTAATCATAGGTTTACGGTTAACGGTGGTAGGCCTATGCTAAAGGAATTAAACCATGTATATAATGGACATACTAAAAAGAATGGTGTACATACCATATTCAATGTTGTATTTACATATTTCTGCTATGAATTAATACAGCACTGTACAAGCAAACCTTACAATGAACATAACGACAGGCATTTGGTGGTTGACAGCTCATTAAAGTGAGGAATGGGAAAGGCTTGGACAATAGGAAACAGGCAATTAACTGTACGATTTGACGTGTAAGTTGGAGAACAAAAGGAGGAAGACCAACGTATTTGCACATTCCTTTTTAACAACAGAATCAACTGTTACAGCAGCAAAGGGTGCATGAACATTTTCTAAATGCTGCATCCCCTAACTTGGAAAATTTCCGTCAAAATGCGTATTTTTATTCCCTTTGTTCGCATGACACAGTTTCCGTTAAATGAAGGAACACCTTTTCACCCTGAAGTTCATGGGACCGTCCAATATTTCCGCTTAAGACAGGCTTCCGTTTAATAAAGTGCCTGTTTAAAGCAGGTTTACTGTATTTATCTATTAGAATGGTGTGTAATTGGATGAAGTCGGCTGACTTATAAGGGTGTTTAAATGCGAGAGATCTGTGTCGGTAGAATTACTTGGACTATAAGTATTCAATTCAGAGAAAAAATCCCGGCGTACAACCGTCTCTAAAACCATTAAAACATTATTATTATTTTATTATTATCATTATTATTATTACTCTAAAAAAATGTTCTTTAATTTTGCCGTACTGTGAACTACGGGAAACAATTGGTTAGCTGGTTAGGCCTTTCTTCTCTCCCCAAAACTTCTTCATTCTTTCTTTTGTAGTTCCTCTTCCTTCCCTGACCAGCTGTTTTTGCCCTTTTTACTTTGCTTTTCCTGGAACCCATTGAATTTATCAATCTTATCTCGTAACGTATCACTATTCCAGATCTCTTTTCGAGTATTCCGAAACACTTCCATGCCCTTTCTCCTTTCCTCTACCCATATTTATTTTTTATTTTTAATAGTATTAGTGTTATTATTAAGCCTCCGTGGCTTAGGCAGCAGCACGCCGGCCTCTCACCACTGGGTCCGTGGTTCAAATCCCGGTCACTCCATGTCAGATCTGTGCTGGACAAAACGGAGGCAGACAGGTTTTTCTCCGGGTACTACGGTTTTCCCTGTCAAAATTTCATTCCAGCAACACTCTCCACTATCATTTCATTTCATCTTCATTCATTTAATCATTGCCCCAGTGGAGTGCGTCAGGCCTCGGCAGCCGGCACAGTTCATATCCTCGCCGCTAGATAGGGGCTTCATCCATTCCATTCTTGACCCGGTCGGAGACTGGAAGCAGGCTGTGGATTTTCATTCATTAGAGTAATTATTATTATTTATTACGGTATTCACAGATCGTTGTCTGGCTCAGTGCAAAATAACTATACAGATTACATTGAACAAAGAATAATTATCACCTTAATTAAAATAACTGCCAATTAATTTCCTGACACTCGTAGTTGTAGTTAACATTGCTGTCTTCTCAATTAGCCTACATTATAGAAATTAATGATAAGATCAAGACCGTGC
This sequence comes from Meconema thalassinum, assembly GCA_946902985.2. NCBI lineage: Eukaryota > Metazoa > Arthropoda > Insecta > Orthoptera > Tettigoniidae > Meconema > Meconema thalassinum. Next base: position 1,062,955,479 of record OX336389.2, on the reverse strand, counting down.
CGATGATATTTGGAAACCACACCAGTACTAGTGACACTTATAGGTACTATTTTAACTTTCTCAACCTGCCATTGCCTTTTGATAGGTCCTATCAGTGCAAAATGCTTGGATACTTTTCCAGCATGATTTGCCTGCAGGTTGTGTTTATTCGGAATAGCAACATCAATCAATGTGAATTTTTCAATAGTTTGTCGAAGAACAGGTCTATTATGACTCACTTATACTTTTAATGAGTACAGACCGATTTCAATCTTGTCGGAAATGCGCATATTCACTCACGATCTCTGGAACGTACTGGTAATATACAACCTAGTTGTTCTTCACATGCTGGAATTTTCCAGCTAGCACTTGATGAATGATTCTTGCCACAGCATCGTGCCTGTGCTTACAGTCAGCTCATAACAACTGCATTCATCCAGATGTAAGCGGCTTCGGTGGCGTAGTCGGTAGCATGCTGATCTTCTATGCCCAAGATAGCGGGTTCAAACCCGGCCAAAGCTGCCGGATTTTTTAAGAGCGTTAAAAATCCCTCAGTATGCCTTCCTTCGGAGGGGAAGTAAAGCCGGCGGTCCCATGTCATAGATTTATGGCATGTTAAAGAACCTTCCACTAATTGCACCTTTGTGAAGCTAAATTTGATAGGTTAAGAATGTAAACAACGCTCTTTGGTTGCTACGTTCGTTGCCAAGAGCCGACTGCGGTGGCGTCTGGTAGCTAAGTTCTGAACTTGGCCTAGTAGTCGTTGACAGTGGCGCTTGGCGGCAAAAGTAGGGACTGTTTGAAAAATTCTAAGTCGCAGTACTTAAATTAAAAAACAGATACACGCACTGTAAAAGCCTCCGTGGCTTAGGCGGCAGCACGCCGGCCTCTCACCGCTGGGTCCGTGGTTCAAATCCCGGTCACTCCATGTGAGATCTGTGCTGGACAAAACGGAGGCAGACAGGTTTTTCTCCGGGTACTCCGGTTTTCCCTGTCAAAATTTCATTCCAGCAACATTCTCCACTATCATTTCATTTCATCTGTCATTCATTTAATCATTGCCCCAGAGGAGTGCGTCAGGCCTCGGCAGCCGGCACAGTTCATATCCTCGCCGCTAGATGGGGGCTTCATTCATTCCATTCCTGACCCGGTCAGAGACTGGAAGCAGGCTGTGGATTTTCATTTTCATACACGCACTAATACAGTCATCACAATTAACTCCGGTTATCAGACAGATTCTACACACACCCAAAGTACACGGGGCTACATGACCGCGTTGTCGCAGCCCCTAAACTTAAGAACCAACCAACCATCCAGATGTAACAAGCTGAATAGTCTCAGAGACTTGGCACCCATAGCGACGTTCATCTTCTTTAACTAACGTAAGCAGACTCGGTCGTCTCAGAAAATCTGTGGGAATGACTTGGTCTTGAATGGTGAACATATACATATCCGTCTCCGGAAAGACCTGCTCCGTAGTCTGTCAGAAGTTTGACGCAGTCATGTCGACATGGGCTTAACTTATTTCATGAGAATCTTCCTTCCTTGTTTTAACCTCAATATTTGCAATGCCTGCAACATTTCAATGTTTTGTTCATTAAAAAGGAAACGTATAAAATTACTGTATCTGCTTCATAGATGTCTTGTGCAACTCAAACTGCTTTGCTGGAAATACACTCTCAGACTGTTGATCTGTTGTGCTACGTGTTTTCCAATGTCTATGAATAGGTGACCATTCAAATATCTGGTCAATATTATTATTTCAACCGATGACTTGTGATAATTATTAGTTCTGACCGTCAGGGCCGATAACCTAGATGTTAGGCCCCTTAAAACAACAATTATCATCATCATCATCAGTTCTGACCGTCATCTTTCTCAATCTGCGTGTTGGATCAGTATCTTACGCCCGGTCTGTAGTATAGAGTTGGTTAGTTCACAGTGTACATACTTATGAAAGGTAGGGCATGAGATGATAATCTTGTAGGCCTCCATTGTTGGAGGGCAATTGATTGGCCATATTTGGCAAAATTTTGCTTATTCTGTTTGGCAACAGTCTTGTGGAAGAAAATCAGGAATCAATTCAGGATGAGAAATTATTTCATTGATCAACTTATTCAGCCGTTCATGCTAACACTAGCACTTCTTAACCCTTTCTATATTCAAGCTTCTCTTCAGTTAGCCAACATGGTAATGGGAGTCTGATTGTATTGTGAGAATAAACATATGTAGCACCTATGTAAAACTGCTTTAACTAAAAGATAACAATGTTATTGGTTTTGCGTTCCTTTTAACTACTGTGACTTTGAGAGACGCCGGAGTGCCGAAATTTTGACCCGAAGGGGATCCTTAACGTGTCAATAAACCTACTGACACGGCTCCCTTGCATTTGAACACCATCAAGTGCCAACTGACTGCATCAGGATTTAATCCTGCAACCATGGGATCAGCAGGCGAGAACGTTACCACTGTGCCACGCAGCTGGTCCGTAACAGACCAAACGATCAGAGTCAGTGTCTAATTCCATGCATTTAAAGTGAATACAAATCATTCCCTCAACAATTTTCTTCTGTACTTAAAAGTTTGTGGATTGAATTTAAGGACTAGTAGAGAGAACATAGCGTCATTAGTTTGGCACAGGCCTGTGTAAAGGATGGAAACGTGTGCAGTAGCATTCTCACTTACTCTCGAGCCGGCTGTGAGCATGAAGTCTGCATTCCCCTCCTTGTCGCCACTTTCTCCCTGCTGTGAAGAAGATAGACAGGTGAAGCAGAATGAAGGTATGGCTTCCATGTCTGTGGGAAAGAACGCTTGCTCGCACTGCTACTGTGAGCAAATCCCCTGTTAATCCCTGGTTTAGTCTGGAGCTGGTCTGCTGTTTGACTACCAATATCTCCAACCCCTATCTTCTGGCTGCACCTCAGAATTAGTGCACATGCCATTAAATGATGAGGAGGCCACGGGCTTCTAGATTATGTGCTTCTCTTGACATCTTGATGGGGATATGACTGACCATGGTTTGTCGCAATAAGTGTGGTACGGAGGTGAATGGTGAGCATTTTAAGAACGACCTATCACCGAGGCAACGACTGTATGCCACTAAAAGAATATGTATTGTTTTCCTCTCCACGATCCTTTAAACTTCAAGCAGGGGGGACTTTTGGCTCAGAAAGAAGAAGAGAGATAGCTGTATTATAATTTTTATTTGAGACATTGAACCCTTAATAACATTATCCAAAATGTATGCTGGATAGAGAAATTTGGCCTGCTGACTTCAGTGTTAGCTTATACATAAATAATATCACAAAGATATCAATAAACTTGCAGATAGCTTCACGAAAGACATTATATAGGGTGCTCGTCGCAAAAACAAATATTGAAAATTTTGGAAATATGTGTCAGAATATGTGTGAAACAAAGAATTCTTATCCTCTTTGGCAGGAAAATGTAATCGATAAATTTTAACTTCATTTCTGTCATTTGCGTCTGTAAATTAAGTTGCAATCTGTCTACTTGCCTTGAATTCGGCCTTAACTACGAATATAAGGTATTATTACCCCTTACTATATTCATTAACCAAATCTACGAAATCATTTAAGAAGATAAATGGAAAACAAAGGAATTGACGATATCAAAAGAACTCGAATGCCATAATAACAAGTACTGAAGGATTGGAGAAATTAGGAGGTTAACATAGTGTTCTACTTAGTATAGATGTATGAAATGTACGTTTACAAGTATATCAATTGTTAGGATTGCGTCCGCCTCCTTTGTAGTGAGCAGCCCCTGATCCTTCAGTTGCAACTGTTATGACTATGAAAAGGTATCCGATACTTGACATATCCCTTACCTTTTGTGTTTAGGTTCCTTTTACAAGCAGACTCGGTCGTCTCAGAAAAACTGTGCAAGATTTCAGACGAGTAACGCCTGCATGGGTGAGTTGAATTATTCTCATTGTGCATCTTGGATTGTGAAATGCATAATACCTTCTTCTCAATGTTATTACTTTCTCGCTTCTCTTATCCTCTGGATGTTGAATTCCTTTTGGCAAGTTAACTATACGTTAAATTTCCAGATAATATAACCAGTAGCAATCTTTAAATGATTCCTCAAATAACTAATCAAAAATGGCCCACTAAAATAATGCATTCACTCTTTAATCATTCATAACGAATTACATAACCATTGCTACCTCTTGTTTGCTTCGTAAATTGGCATAAGCTCACTTGTTTCACCATTCGTGGGATACAAGGATACAAGTGCATTTTTCTGCTAGCGCCAGTGAACTATTGGGTGTGGTAAAACTAAATTGGACAAATGATGAATACGAAATGAATTGTATCACGTATTTGTTGCAGTGGTATCCAATTACCGGACAGATGCATCCAGCAAACGCAAGTAGTGAATGGAGATCGTGAATTGAAAGCTCATTAAACAGTCGCTACGGATACTACAGTAGTTATACATTAACAGCACTAATTGGTGGTCATGGACGATATCGATCGTATGGAAAGCGCCAAATAATTACAAAGTGGAAAACAGCACAGCAATATTCCACAGTATTAAAACGACTCTTCAGCACAATAATTTCTCCCTCTATTTTCAGTCAAATGCTCGCTCTCATTTTTCTAAGGGAATTTTCACTGTAGAAAAGCCATCTAATGATTCACTAAGGGGTACTATTCCTGGAACGTTCTATGAACGGATACGATTAATGAAATGTGTTTCTAAATGAACGTTGGAATAATGATAAGAACTGCAGTGTCTGTGCAGCTTATGACGTATATAATGCATTGATTGCAAAGTAAGCAGAATACCGAACTTAAGTCCTGAAGTGTCAGTATCTTGCAGTGCTTAATAATCGCATCTCATAGACTCTATGGAATTAAGAAACATCGGCGCTGCCAGTGTCTAGATGGGTGTCCAATATTATTTGGCCATTAGGGAAGCGGAAAATAACTGAATACCCGTGCAATTCAGGGAATTTTACTTCAACTCTTGGGCCAATGATTAAATGATTGAATCCTTTCTGACATCTCGGGTACCGGAACTTTTCCATTATCAATTGAAATAAGTAATAACTTATCTTTATTTCCACGATAGGAATTTTCATTATTTTCTTGGCAGTCTAGATGTGCCGTACCATATATCAGGCCTTTTCATTATGTTTCAAGGTACGGTAATCAAAACTAGTGTACAATTAGGTGTTCTACTCCGCAACTTGTAAAAATTATTTAAGTGAGAATTTACGCGGCACAGAGGTGGTAACAGAGGTGGTAAGTAATTACCGTTCTCAGAGAGGGACGGTTAGCAGTTAATCACTAATCATAATCCCAGCCCACGCTTGTATTTTTTCCACACTCTGTAGATCTTTCGTTCTTTTCTCGTAGAGTTTGTAAGACACCAACTGCGATGAACGCTCTAGATGAAAGTTAATTGTGTTATACGTTTGTAAAAAAAACAAATAAACCAGTAAACCTACATATATAAATAACTAATTAAACATAATAAATAAATAAATAAATAAATCAAGTATCGTAATCTAGTAGTTTCGGAGGTCCCTTCAAGAAACCTATTTTGATGTATTTCCTTACTGCACTGTTCATACAAGGCACAATCTCCGTTAATCACAGGAAAACACCTGCATTTTCCAAAGTAGCACTTGCATTCATGCTTCCTCAACGATAGTTAAAATGCTCCATTTTATTTGAAATAATCAATTATCTAAAATCACAGAACCATTTTCCACTCATCAGTTTCACGGCGAAACGATGCTGCAATGGTTGACACTAGTGAGAGCTCTCCCATTCAAAATAGTGCATCAATACTAGAGGCGTTGGAATTGAAAGTGATCCTTCATTTGGAACTTGAACTCGAATACCCTGCAACATGAAGAAGTGAGGTGGAGATTGTTGTGTCCAGGGATGGCACGTCGAGTTCATCTACCCCAATATAGGGAGGTATATTTCTCACTTCCCCTATGACGGTCTACGCCCTAATGAAGCTCATTTCCAACTGACTATGACGCATTGAATTATTTTCAAAATATAATTGTTAATTTTATTAATACCATAAGGTGTTCAAGATATTTAATTCCCACCGTATCAAATGATCGATTGTATCCAACACGAAGAATAAAAGCAGCATTAAGTAAATAACATATTCTTCCAGCTGTAATCATATGATTTCGAATAGCTCGGGTCGTTGCTTTAGATTTGTGTTTGGAGGAAGCCTACCTTTTATATTTCCAATTGTTATTCACGGCTGACTTTCAGGTGTTAAGTATTATTTTCTGCCAAATGTATGATGGTTTTCAATGAACATTTCCGATGAGGCAGCGTAATGCAGTAGGCTACTGCTATTATGAATATTTCAGTGGGGGTGAATAACACTTCTGACCACCTAGAATGGTGTGTCTAAACACATTTGTTTGCTTAAAAATCGAAATATGGTACATGTATAATTGATTGTTGTACGTAGCTCTGTTACTGTAAATTACTGTGGTCATAATTAGTTCTCTCGTAAATAGACAACGTCCCGCACGGGCTTTCAAATTTCATGACACAACCACCAGATTCCAAACCAAACAATACACTCCTGAAACGCAAGACAATGGAGTGGCAATGATAAGTAAAAATCTAGTATTATGCAGCAGATAAAGTATTCGATACTTCCAGCATTCAAATCATAAGTTACACGTGATCACGACATGTAAATTATATTTTGTTGAGCGACGCAGTTTAGTGCGAAGTTACACATGAGGAGTATAAATGCAAACTCGGATATTTCCGTTCTTCCTTGAAAACTAGTTACATACACTGACGGGTCTGCTGGAATCTTCCATTATACTATACTGCGACATTTCCTTATGATTTTGCTATATGTAAGGCAGATAATAACATAGTTGGAATGAAGGTCCTGATAGTGCGGTGCTCTGATAGAAACGTGCCCAATGAGGAAGTGTTGTTTCACATGACTAGATTTTACTTTTCCTATGGCGCGAGACTTATTGGATAGTCTGCATGTCCAGTTTAATTTGCTTTTAAATCATAAATGAAAATTATGGTGTATATGTTTGCAATATACTAAAAATAGATATGATTTTGTGGTCTATTAGAGATAATAACGTGCACCAGTTTAAAAGCAAACCTTGGCATTTCAAACAGATGTTCTCCGGTGGCTTCAGAACAAAGGAGCAGATTTCTACTGCCAGGGAATTGAAACATTCGGCTTTTAGACCTACATTTCCAGAGACTGTGTGACAATTCCGAAAATAGTTTTATTTCTGTATCACTTTGCACAGTAATGCGTTACTCAATGAACATTGTTCGACAAATGTGCTACTTGAATGTTCTTCGTAGTGACTAGTACATCCCTACAACCCTCCTCATTCTTGCCGACTATTTGATCTTAGAGCAATCAACTCTCTGTGGAGTGGTGATGTCATGGTTTTTAAACCGAAAGTAGGAAAGTCTGTTTACGAACGAACACACAGTAAAAAGAACAATGAGATATAATCCTGGCTCCCAGTCAGACCATGTAAAGCCTGTTTATCGGCAACGTCCAGTCAAATGAAAACGGGTTTATGTTTGATATTGTTAACAATTTCTTTTCGATTTCAATTGCATTTTACCAATAAATAGAGCGACCTCCAATTGTTACATTTGAATATTACATTTATGAATATTTTCTGACGTTGTCCGTGCATAAAAACAAGCGATAGCGTTTTACAATGTTCAAAATTTGAGCGTCACGAAGTTTTACTCCGACGATTACTCTTCAAGCATGAACAGTACGTTTAATGTAAATATACCATTGCATAGATCGGGCCATGAAGGTTTCAGCTATGTTTACCTAGATAGTTGGATGAAGACCTCAAGAAAAACGTAACCCACAATTGCGTATACTTGAATGCCTACGGTTTCTCATTCTTGTCTCCAGTCAAAGATGTTGTCCCGCACAACCAACGCTTATGGCAGTGTAGACGACACATAATTGTTAAATTCCAAACGTGGCTAATGTATCGCAGCGAGACTAGGGAAATCGGGTGTGTATGAAGTATTTGAAATTGAAACTATAACTCTTCTTGTATGATCACTGTCAATAAACATCCTTGGATTTAATATCAAAATAGATTAATTTAAGACAAATGCAAAGATGTTTCCCATTTAAACAAGTGGTCGCATGACATAGTGGATACACAGCCTTCTCTTGGGTTGGCTCCACCAATCATCAAGCGAGCACAATTTAAAAAAAATATCACGAGAAGTACAAGAAGAGAGTCTGCTATGTGAGACATAAAACAGTGCATTTTTTGTACATACTCATTAGATTAAACTGCACCTAAAACATTTTAACCAACCTAATATACTGCATAATATTGTATAAAATATTTCCACGTGCACTGTCGTTTTGGAAATATCTCACACCTCCATAACAGCCATATTGCAAATATCCTCCCTAGCTGTAGAGTTCCCCCAAGTACTAGAGATCCTGCTCTTTCAGTCTATATGTGTTAGTTGTGTTGTACATTCTTCTAGTTCATAAATACTAGCACGTTGTATCTACAGTATGTTTTGCATCTTTAGCACTGACTGTACTCTACTTGTTATACCTAAGATGAAATGTGTGACACAGTAAGGATACTCTGTATTAACGTAAATATAGTCTCTAGTTTTCGTTGTCATTTGTCCCACAAATCAAAATTCTCTCCTGAGCTTCATACACATTCTACTGCAACAGAGTCTGAGTGGCATGTGATCAGGATTAGGGCACGGGTAGCAGAATGATCACAGAGGCAACGTCTGGCTAGGGGTAGGACAGGTTAAACAAGGGTTTGAGAAGGAATTAACCATTTTCTATAACAATGTTACCAACCTATTGGGCTCAAAAATAGAGTAAATGATGGGATTAGGAACTAGCTATCTCCTGAATTTAATGTTGTATTGTTTGAGTTCATTTTGAGATAACCAAAGTAAATTAAATAGAACATACAATGTTGTTTTTATTTACCTTAATTTTGTTGTTTTATTTGAGGGACTTGTACATCGAGGCCATTTAGCCCCGAGCACTTGCAAGTATGTGGAATTCTTGTCTGATAACCTGTGTTATTGTGATGACTGTATTAGTGCGTGCATTTGCAATTCAGGTAAGGATTTGGAATGAGGTGGCCGTGGCCAAAGGTTAGGAAATATCCCTGCATTCACCTAGAGTAGAAGTGGGAAACCACGGAAAACCACTTCCATGATGGCTTAGGTGGGAATCGGACCCACCTCTCCTCAATTTTGCCTGACGACAATGAGTATACCCCGTCAGTAGTGGTTTTTATGGGTTCTACACCCTCCTCCACCTCACAATATGGTGACCACGCGCAACCATGTACATAAATGGCGCACTTTTCAAATAAATATGGTGAGCATAGTTTAACCTAGCCTATCCTAGTCAAGCTATCCTAGTTCAGTCGACCTAACCAAACTTAATCGAGGACATGCCAAGAGCCTAAGTGCAAAACTCGGTGAATGGATGCTCTCTAGTGCTGGGGCTAATGCCTAAACCCAAGTACACGGGGCACACGCAACTATCCCATGCTGTTCTTAAAGAGGGTGAGGTAAAGCTAGCGCCGGGGGGCTAATGCCTTCACCCACGTACACGGGGCACACGCAACTCTCCAATGCTGTTTTTATAAAGGGTGAGCTAGGCCTGCCATGTGTGATTTAAAACAAGCCAACTCTTGCTGCGTATGACATCACGCGATGCAGGAGTCGCAACCGGATGCAAGGTCAGCGTTACAGTAAGTAAGTGTGCGAAACATGATTCTTGCATACGTATGATGTCAGTGAAACATGAACTTGCCACCGGAAGCAAGGAGCAGCGTTACAGGATGCAAGTGTGCGAAGCATGATTCTTGCAGCGAATGACGTCACGGGATGCAGGTGTTTATTATCGACCATGAGAAACGTTACATCGACAGATATTTGAGGTGATGCAGGTGCACGCATGACGTAAGTGTGTTCGTGGTATAAAAAGCTAGGTAGGGGGAAAGCCTTTCTCACTTTATAGTTGAAGCACGTGAACGGCAGTTAACAACGTGTTATCTCTAAAGCTTACTTGTGTGTTGGAAGAGGACTTGAAAATACATTACTATTCTGGTAAGTCTGTTTTCTTTTAGAATCATATTTAGTTGGTTATAAGCGCTCTATTAAATTTAAACATTTACCGCTAGGTGTCAGTGACAATGGTATCTGGTAACCAAAGTTGGAACTACTCGAAATTAGACTTGCTGAGAGTCCACGGACGTTCAATTAAAATACCCTACTATGACCATTGGCTGTAATTTATATATACAGTATATATAATAATTAATATATTATCTCTTACTTTGTTTTATCTTCAAACTTAATAGAGCGCTTATAACCAACTAAATATGATTTTAAATGAAAACAGACTTACCAGAATTGTAATGTATTTTCAAGTCCTCTTCCAACACACAAGTAAGCTCTAGAGATAACACGTTGATAACTTTCGTTCACGTGCTTCAACTATAAAGTGAGAAAGGCATTCCCCCTCCCTAGGTGTTTATACCACGAACACACCTACGTCATGCGTACACCTGTGTCACCTCAAATATCTGTCGATGTAATGTTTCTCATGGTCGATAATAAACACTTGCATCGCGTGACATAATTCGCTGCAAGAATCATGTTTCGCACACTTGCATCCTGTAACGCTGCACCTTGCTTCCGGTGGCAAGTTCATGTTTCGCTGACATCATACGTCTGCAAGAATCATGTTTCGCACACTTCCTTACTGTAACGCTGACCTTGCATCCGGTTGCGACTCCTGCATCGCGTGATGTCATACGCAGCAAGAGTTGGCCTGTTCTAAATCACACATGGCAGGCCTAGCTCACCCTTCATAAAAATCAGCATGGGAGAGTTGCGTGTGCCCCGTTTACTTGGGTGTAGGCATTGGCCTCCCCCCCCCCCCCCCCGGCGGTAGCTTTCCCTCACCCTCTATAAGAACAGCATGGGATAGTAGCGTGTGCCCCGTGTACTTCGGTGTAGGCATTAGCCCCAGCGCTAGAGAGCATCCATTCACCGAGGTTTGCTCTTAGGCCCTTGGCATGTCCTCGATTAGGTTTGGTTTGGTCGACTAGATTAGGATAGCTTGACTAGGATAGGCTAGGTTAAGCTAAGCTCACCATATTTATTTGAAAAGCGCGCCACTCATGTACGTGGTTGCGCGCAGTCGCCATCTTGTGAGGTGGGGAGGGGCAGGAGGGTGTAGAACCCGTAAAATACCACTACTCCCGTCCCAGCTCTCAAACCAAAATTAAATTCTGTGCCAGATCCGGAAGCGAACCCAGACTTCCAGGGAGACAGCCAAGAATGCAAGCCATTACACCACGAGGTGGACTTAAAACATCGAGCCGCACAGCTCTACTAGGCTTACAGTATAGGTTCATACAGTGCCAGTGCATCAGGTCAACAGAACAGGCTTCCAGCCATTATGTTGAGTACAATCTACGTAGATGTAAGGTAGAGAGTTAAATTGGCATGTTCCAGCCCGGAATTGAACATGTAACCCTTTACATTGACCGCAATACTCCACCAATGTAGCTAACGTGGCACGGTAATCAATTCTCTAGTTGATATAAACACAACTAAGCTCTAATTGTGGCCCGCAGTTGGGATGAATTCATGTCTAATTGCTTTAAAGTGTTGAACCTCGTGCCACGTTAGTTCAATTCGTAGAGTATTAGTGGTTCATGCTTCATGACATTTCAACTTTCTTCCTTACAACTTCATTGCTTCTCTGAAAGCTCTCCACTGCGGTCGTGAAATATACAACTTCCTGAACAGGTAAAACTTGCAATTGGTGTATGGTAGACGTCGCACATTTTCTCCATTGCAGCAACGTGACAGTGCTACCAGTTGTAAGGTTGAGAGTAGAGGGAATCCCCACATCCTCGGGCCTGATGTGACTCGTTCGTTGCTCTCGCCATTTCTTCAACGAAGTGACAAATATGAAGTCTGTTATATTTAGTTTACCGTATGTAGCAATGCACCCGTTCAGTTCTGATTTCATGACACAGCTCTCAGGTTGTGTTGGAATGTTGCACCGTTCAGATATTCGAGTTTCTAATGCCTCTGCCAGTTGAGGTCATTTCTAAGTTCTGTTCTTTCACGCCCACACTAGACAAATTCTGGGAGAGTTTCTGATTTCGTACACCAGGATACTTCTCCGAATACTAAACCCTAACTACTATATTTTATACGCATCACGAGGAACAGAATATAAACAGATTCCTCATTCAAATAAACCGAAATTATGATTGAGATGTCACTAGCCAATAAGTAGCCGCAACAATAAGAAGAAAACAATACATCAACAAACTGAAATACGAACATATTTACTGTGTTTCTTGTATTTTTTCTGTAAATAACTCTTTCTCATTTTCCACTAGTCTTGTGTGTCCATTCTATAATTGTGTGCTATTTGCTTCCTCTATATGTGCTCACTGTTATATGTGTAATGAGAAATGAGTAGAGTAATTTGTTGGATTTTCTCATTTCGGCTGTATTCTATGTGCCTAAATGTTGCATTCTGCTTTTATCAGTTTCGTTTTCCATGTAATAATTGATTGTGCTGTGTAAACTTATGTCAAGGATGAAAGTATGAATATGAAGCTGTTGTTGTAGGGAAACGTTATATTACAACTTTGTATTACTTGTCTGTATGTTGTAGCAATGTTCATATAAATGCTGTGTCTGTCACTGTCATGTTTACAGATTACCTGGATGCTAGTGTCGCAGAATTAAGCTTGCCTGCTGAAAGATGTAGGAGTCTAATAGCGTGATTATCAACGAGTAAATGTACCTTATTATTTGATCAACAACCAAGGTAGCGCATTGAGCAGAAATGTGACTGATTATTGCGTTCACCGTCATCGGACCCTTGCAAATACCACAAACGTGATATATCTTTCCTATAGGATTATGTGTCTGTAATGGTAATTAGACATTATGATATATCCATACCTGAGAGACAAAAGGGCCTCTGTCCAATTGTCCTGATTTACAGCAGAACTTTTAAACAGGAGAACCTCAAAAATACGCGTATATCCTCCGAACCTTCTTTCTTGAATAAGAACCTATTACAAGGCATATACCGGGTGAGTTAGCCGTGGTGGTTACGGCATGACTGATGGCAGTCGCTCACATCCGGGAGGCGAGGAGGTTCGAATCCCCCCGCCGGCAACCTTGAAGATGGTATTCTGTGGTTTCCCATCTTCCTTCCAGGCAAATGCCGGGGTTGGTCCCTAACTATAGGCCACAGCCGCTACCTTCCAACTCCTCGTCCTTACATTCCAACTTCCCTCCTTCCCTCCCCAACGGTACTTGTAGCTCACCCATTGGGTGTCCGTCTCGAAGCAGCTACAAAACTGGCGAGCCGAACATGTCCTCGGACACTCCCGGCACTAAAAGCCATACGCTAAAAAAAAAAAAAAAAAAAAAAGGCATATATCCCACATGCGACCAGTTACAAATAACTACTACTACTATTTGCTGCAAAAGACGAATGATCCATGTGCGACTTTTCCCACATAAACAAGCACCGGACAACCGCCTTTATAACACACAGTGTGTAGAGATAGGACAGCCAAATTTGTTCCATAAAAACGTTGGATTTTACTGTCTCCAAACCTGGCTTTATTTAATAATCAAAAACACAGACAGACGTCTTTTTTCCCCTCAGGTACGGATATTAGTGACCAAATTCATATTTTGTGTGTAATATGGCATCACATCCCTGCAGAAAGATTGCCAGAAGTGAAGTCCACCTGGATAGTGGATTGCGCACTCTCCATGCTCAAATGTTATCACAACTCTAGCTTCTTGTTTACTCCCTATAGACCAGTATAGGTACAATACAATTTGGAAGCTTGTGAATTTCAGGTCCTAAACCACCGGGTTTGTATTATGGCAGCATATTCTAACAGTAGAACAATCTCTACATCTAAGGTGCAGGTTTCGTTCAAGAAATTTGCCTAGGCGGTATTTTACGTGCACGTTATTACAAGGTTTGCATGTATTTAAAGGCCATTATCTCAGGACTGTGGTTTCTTTTAACATGAAGGAGGCTTGACATATTCGTAACTTTGAAAGCATTACTATGCCGAATTTTGATCCTGCACATTCGTAGGACCGACTAAGGTAGGCAAAGTGATGGAAAAGAGTGAGAAGAAGAATATTTCTCTTGTATAAGTAGGTTGTGTTTTTCCAGCAGAAGCATCATTCCCTTTCTCCCAGAGTGGCTTGTTAAAACTGTGACCGTCGCGCGCTGAGTGACGTGTTAGTAAGGGGCTGGGCAAACAAAACAGTGCCCTTCAAGAGCGTCAGCACTCCCTGGCCACCTCCACATTCACTGTTTCATGACCCACAGGCAAGACTAAAACTTCACATAAATATAATAGTCCACAGATGATTCTTGGCTGTGGCCTATTTTAATTTAATGTACGCTGGTTTAGGAGATCCTGCTGCAACAAGCATGATAAATTCGTAACAAACACGAGGTTATTTTATTTCACTAATAATAGTAGTACGGTAAATATAATAATAATAATAATAATAATAATGTTATTGGTTTAGCGTCCCTTTCAACTGCAGCGGATTTTAGAGATGCCAGGGTGCAGGAATGTTGTCCCGAAATGGACGTTTAACGAGTCAGTAAATCTACTGACACGAAATCATCGCATTTGCGGACCTTCAAATGTCAACTGACTGCCAGGATTCGATCCTGTAGCCTTGGGAACAGCAGGTGACAACGTTACCGCTGTCTTATGTATTTCGTGATGCCCTGTTATGACTCCTAGAATGTGTCATAAATTATATAAATTATAATATTCAACGTATGTATATCATATGCCTATGCTACTAGAAATCCGACATGAAGTTATGGCAACCTAATATTAAGTAAATAAAAATGGCCACTGGCGATAACTGCTCTCATCATGCTTATCGGCCAAGCCAAGAACATCTCGCGCCTTCAAAGTCAATTGCTTACATAGGCTCACCCCCTACAGTAATAGCTGAGAGTTAACTCATTGTGAGGAATGTTTTTGTGTGTCGGTACCTAATTGATTTAATCTTCTGTGGGAGGATTTATTCCTATCCAGTGCTGTGTGTGCAAACAATATGCCTATTACTTTAGAAATGTGCCTAAATGGGAATGCAACTCATCTTTGTGCTTCGCGGCTTCATACGACCCCGCCCAAATGAGTCTAGGTACTAATCATCTTCGCAAGTAAGACGTACTGCTCTGCCTTTTAATATGCAAAGTATGACTTTCCTGCCTCCTTTCAGGCAGTAGTTGGTAATGGCCGACAGCGACCCCAGTATCTCATATTGTAATGCCATTTCTGCAACATCACTTTAATTATTCGAAATGCGCCATTGGTATATCATGAGGTTTAGACACAGATGACCCCATACGGGTGCAACAGTGTAGCTCCATTGTTATTTCGTGTAGCCATTCCTAAACATAGAAATATTGTATTAGAGCACTATTTTATGCTATTGTTCTAACACCTTACTTCTTTGTTCCCTTACTTTGAACTTAAAAATGAATCTATATACAAGATGAATCAAACATACTCTGAACATGGCAACACTACTAGACGTGAGTTCCTAAATTCTTTGAGTATAATGATCTGTTGAGGAACGGGTATTAAGGAAGTGAATGCTTACACAAAATGTTAAAATTAATTTAATCATCAATCACCTACCATTTATGATAATAATAATAGTAATAATAATAATAATAATATTAATGAAAATAATAATAATAATAATAATAATAATATTAACAATATCAATAATACATTTTTCTTTAGGACCATTCGAGACCACGTTAACCATTACACAACTCTGGAAAATATTCTTGCTGCAATTTTCTCTGGTAGCCTGTCTCATTTTCTCCGTCCACCTCTGTTCTGTTCCTGTTCCTCATGGAACTCCTTGAATTTGTAATCTGTAATATGTACTTGTTTCTACATGAAATATCTATTCGTATATTTTTGGTGTTCTTTTTGACCTCATTGAAACGCTTATTTGAAGCTACTGACAACTATTCTTTTACATGTTTTGTTACCCAGTTTTTATTAATTCTGAACAGGTGCTCGTAAACTTTGAGTATGCTCATCATCTTAAATTCCATCAGTTATTCATTTTACCGGTACAATTCTTCTCCCCCTCACAATCTACACTGTCAATCCACAATTTTTGGAACCATTACCTCTCTCAAACCTCTTAGCTTCTCTTAGTCCACCACTCCAGTGATTGGAAGACATTCTCTCCCTACTGAAACTCGGTTTCTATCACTATGCCGTAGTGCTTGTAGCTTACTTAAAACGGGTCAAGTGCTGGGCCCAGCTTTTGAAGCTAATTCCTTTAGCAGATTTATCTGTCTTAGAGTTGTTGCAGTGTTTCTAGACAGGTCATCGGTGAATGCAACGCAGTTGGACTTGACCCAATGTGTTCACTTTTCAAACTCATTTTCCCATTCATGAATGGCCTTTTTATCACACCGGTGACATTCGATGACCCTGTCTAATTCCAGTATTAAAGTTGGGCTCCTTGGAGAGTTCTCCGATGAATTTCACTTTTGAAAAAATCTGGGCTACTGCGAGGTTTGCTTGATAATTTGCTTTGTTTTGTTATCCAAATTCCATGAAAATGTCCAGTAACATTTTTCCAGCCCACTGAATTGTATGCATTTTAAATACTGCAAAGATACCAGATATGTTTGAGATATAACTCTCCCGTACTATCCTCAAGCTCCAGAACTGATCTTTGAATGATATTTCTTCCCTGATGATATTCACAGAGTTTGTGATCTATTTGCTCCACATGCCTGGTCTGCAACGCCTTGGAGAGAACGTTCTATGTTACAGGTAGGCCTATTATAGAAACGTCCGTTTTTATGAATAGAGTGAATCAGCTCTGGTTTTCATTCATAAGGGTAGTTCCAGTTTACCAAATGCTTTCAATTCCAACTCTTCAATCCCCTTTCAACATCTCCACTGTGATCGACTCTTCGAGTAATTCTTCAGCTCTGCAACTATCTCAAGAAGTGCGTTCGGAATGGGTGGAATTCAATAAATTCTCTTTATTCTGGCAATACTTGGCTATCTACCCTTTGGTTCTTCGCAGTTTAGAAATTCCTGGAAGTACGTCACAAGGATATCACTGTTTACCTTGTTTTTCACTGCCTATTTCCCGTCCTCTCTCTGAAGGTTTTATCTAAGGGGTTGGTAGCCATTCAATGTCTGACGAATGTGCCTGCTATCCTACTTAAATATTGGCTTAATATCTTAGATTTCTTCTGAGATTTGATTTCTTATGGATTATCATGGGGATTTTCACCGTCTGTTTACTTACTCCCTTGTACACTTGAAGATTATCTTCTGTCACCCCGGAGGTCCTGGTTCGATTCACGACACTGCGAAGAAATGTAACTCTGGTCATTGGGCTGGAATTGGCTACACACAGCACCATAAGGCAAAATTGAGATTCAATTCCTACCTCAACCATCATGGAAATGGTTTCCCGTGATTTTCCACTTCCACTCCAGGCAAATAAAGGGATGATTCCTAACTTAAGGCCACGGCTGCCTCCCCAACCCTCACCTGAATTAAACTATATACACTACTACAGACACCACAAAAACACAGGTTGTCAGACAAATTACACACACACGTGGCTAAGTGACCACGTTATCCCATCCCCTCAAATGAAACAACAAGATTATCTTGTATTTTATCTGCATACCTTGCTGTGTAGGCCGTTGCTCTTCGATCTATTGCCTCATCACACGCTTCAGTCCATCAACTATGTTGGCGTATTCCCCCTAGTGGCACTATCTCCTTGGCAATACCTACCATGGTTGTTTTTTTTTCTAATCCCATCCTAGGTCTGCGTTATTCTTTCTTGCAACCGGCCTTGAAAATTGTCTTTGTTTTTCTTCAGCTTTTCGGGGCAATATTTATTAACTTACGTTAATTTAGGGTAATCTTGTCTTATTTAGTGGAATCTGTCGAAACTTCATGTGGGTCAAGAAGTGCTCTGAGTCATGGTTAACTACCTTATGCTTTCCACATTCATATATTCTTTATTATATGTATTGTTTCGAGATTGCATCGTTCATTAAGCTGAAATTCACAGAGGTATTTTCGTAGGGACCACCTGGTTTTCTTTTCTTTGCGATGCCTCTTGAAACAGGTATACATGAGTTAAAGGTCAAAGGTTTCACATAATTCGATAAGCCTTTCATCTTTTGTTTGGGCAGGGTTGTGGACAACTGTTCTGAAGAACTCCTTCTCCGACTTGTGCGTTGAAATAACTCATTAAAATGTTAACATTGCCGTTTTTTGTTGTTTTTTTGTTGTTTTTGTAATTCACTCTCCAGCTGGTCCAGGAACACTTCCAGCTTCCCAGTGTTTCTTCGGCTGTCCTCAGTTACGGGAGCGCGTGCATTGTTGCCACACTTCAGTGTTAAAATAGACAATCAATCAGCCAGGGATCTTAAGTATGTTACAGAGCCGATGATACGTTTATTCTCATAAAATCCTGTGCCCAGCTAGTATTGAACCCATGTACCATTGGTTCAAGGGGTCGAATCCATGCATTTACGGTAAAAAGAAGGAAGGAAATATACAGTCTTCAGTGGAACAGAGAAAGATTTTATGCAGGAGGACTGGTATAACGTTGTGTAAGAATTAGGGTCCAGGTGGCCAGGAAATGATATCATGCATGACGCACAGATAAGGAGCCGGTCACGAATATTAATAGAACGAGTGGAACTTTCCACGCGAGTGACTGAGAGCATGTTTCGGAAATAGATCTTACGTTGCAGTAAATTGGCAACCTCGCAGTTGTGCAAGAAGAATAATAATTAGATTTAAAGCACTTGCGAGCATATAATTAACTAAAGAAATACATCATTGTGAATCATTTCGGAATAGAGATTTTTGTGTGGAGAAAAAGGTTTTAATAATTGCCTAGGAAAGAAGTGCAAACGTGGCCATACGTCATTAAAAGTTCCCCGAGACCCGAGGAGGTGGGAATTAAAAATCAACTGTAACACCCACATATCTGAAGACCAAATTTTATTTAATATCTCAGAATTGCACGATCGATTTTCTTGTGCAAAGAAATCAGTTTACGTTTAGAAAACGAGCTGTCCAGAGATATAATTTTTAATAGTGTGCGACCATTACTTCAAAAGTTGGTTAAGAAAAAGACGTAGAATTTATCTTTTTGTCGCCGATTTGTATAAAAGTCCTGGCCGTGCCAGGCAAATCATGCAGTTTCAAACAGCCCGAGGGGGCGTCACTGTGCTACATCACCACCATTCAGTTTACCAAAGACGCCGGAAAGCGTGGTACTGTTTCAAAGTACATGCAGTTAAGAACAGACCTCATACAGAGGTGCTGCATCACATCGTATATGCAGTTTCGGACAGCCCGAGGGGGCGTCAGGCTACATCACATCGAATGCAGTTACCAGTCAGCCCGGGGGGCGTGACGTTGGAGCATCATCACCGCAAAGTATTATTCCGTCCAGGGGACGTGAAGCTATATCACCGTAAATGCAGTACTTACTAGAACTCGAGAGGTCGTGATACTCTGTATCACCAGCGTGAACCCGAAGGGAGTGGCCGAGAAGTATCATCAAAGTATCGCCGTGTGAAGACTTAGGAAAATCCTAATACAGGATTTAGTTCCGCCAGTATCAGTCTTATAGTGAAAAGTTCAGTATTACAGTCAAAGTAGGCTGCGAACTTAAAGAACAGGCGATAGGTCTTCAAAAACAGTACATTTAAACGACCGAAAATATCGTAACGTTTTGAAGTACCATAATAGCGAAACAAACATTCTATCAATGTTAAAGAACCCGATCAGGGTCGGACAAAATAAGGGCCGCATAGTATTCTGAAAATATAGGAAATAGAGAACAGAATAATCAGAAGTGAGAATTTAATTCAAGACGTTGTTTCAAGGAAACAAACGAACTATAAAAAGCACTAAGTTACGTATTGAAGGAGGAGCCTTAGATGCTAGAAAATAGTAGGTCACCGATAGAGTACTTGGGAGACGGTGAACAAGACAGACTTTCGCTAGACACACTAATAGTGTCTAGAAAGAAACAATTTCGACCTAACAATAATAATAGCCGATCGTCAGGAAACTGGATTTGAAGAAGTACCATTCCAGGGAGGGGTAGAGTGTTCGAGACTTCCATATTCTGGTCAGATAGGGAGCCGACATCTACTAGTTTCACCCTTGGAGACGGGGAAGAGAGAAATCACGTGTGTAAAGGCTAAAATCAAAGCCTTAGTGATAAAAGCAGTGTATTGTAAATATAGGAAATTTGTGTTAGTGTAATAATTTTTCAGTGAATTCATTTGTGTATTATAAAAGAATACGGAATCGTATTCAAAATGTTACCAGTGTATAAGGTATATAAGTTATATGTGTGTCAAGAAATGTCAGTGTATGAAATGGAATTAGGGAAGATGGCTTAAACACATTCAAGTGGGTGACATGAAACATCGTTGGAAAATACGGTCGAGGACCGTCTTATCGTGTGAGTAACCATTTAATTATGTCATGTGTTGGGAGATGTTTGCGTGCAATCCACCTGAGAATGAGATAATATGGATGTTTTTGTATAATAAATAACAGAATAATAGCGCGATCTGAACAACAAAAATTGAGAAAATATAAAATGATTCTGTGAAATGAATAAATCCCTTATGGGAAATGTATGAAATAAAATATCATTGTATTTGATAAATGATTTAATTATATGAAAGCAAGCGTAATAATAATAATAATCACAATTAGATAAATGAAGATTATGATGAATTATATGAAAGTAGTAGCTTTTGAGCTCCTTTAAAGGAATAAATACATGTTGTGAACATATGTTCTTAAGGTAAAGCGATTATTGTACGGGAGAGGATTTATATAAAATTGAGATATAGATCAAATGTGATTTTGAATTTATCAGTTCTTTGAAGGCAATTTGGAAATAAAGGATAAGCGTAATGTATCGCATTGAAGTAAATTTGTCACGCTAGGAAGGCGTTGAACCTAAATATACTTGGTAAATTTAATTATGATGGGCAGTTGGTCGTGGTAATTGAGCTATAGTAAGTCCTCTATATAGTGATGTGGATCACGAGGCCATGTGTGTTGTTGTGTTATAATTGGGTACGAATTTATTGTATTATGAGCGCAGGTTATTAGGCCGAGGCCGCCCTAAGTCGCATTTATATAAGTCCTCCAGTATGGGATTGGTTCCCGAGGCAGTTGAGAGAGTCGAACCCAGACTCGTCTAGTTGTTGAAGCCCCTAAATATTCGTTGTTGTATGTGAATTACTCTTACCCACCAATGAGGATACTTCATAATTAATAAATGCCAAGGCTACGAGAATGGTCTAATGAAAATAATAATGTTGTAAAGTAAGTGAATGAGAAGCCAGGCCTGTTCAAGGAACTGCATTTAAGAAACAGCTGTGTTGAAACTAGGAGTAGCTCGTCCCGTGGGGGCGATGGCCGTGAAGTCTCCCTCCCTACAATAGCTCACGCTAAGTGTCCAGGCTAGACCCCTTGTCATTGATGTTGCGGTCGGTCTGGGATCCGTCTGTTTTGAAGTTATAGTACGCTAGCTTGTTTAGAGTTTGTTTAACGACCCGGTCTTCGAACCGAGGTTCTTGTAGATTGAAGATTACCGCTTGCAAGTTCATATCGTTGCTTTCTTATGAGATGATGGTCTTTAAGACAAATAATAAATATAAATCCCTAATATAATGTTATAATTATGATGTAATGATTCACGAGTTCAGTGAAGACAATTAGATTTCGGGAGTGATCTTAATTTTTGGACTAGTTCAAGTAGTCTTCAGAAACTCGGGAGTGCGCAAATGTTTTCCCGATCACTGTAGTGAGGTGTTGATTTGAGAGAGATGGTAACTGATAACATTGTGAAAGCCCAAAGTTTAAGCAAAGTAGTAAAAGTACTTAAATAAGAATTATATATTGTTTGAATTATAAAATACTCATAAAATAGGAAGTGATATGCAGTAAAAGTGATAACACAGTTTATATTGGAAAGTATAGAGCCTATTGGAGCTCTGAATTGTATGGAATTTTAAAAGGACACTATATGGAAGTGAAAATAGAGATATATTTGTTGGTTTTTGAGAAACCATTTATTTATGATTTAACATTTGTTTTTATATTGTATTACTTGTTTACTTTAAACAAGTTAGAATGGGTCAGTATTTAATTTGTTTAATTTGTTGTAGCGCCATATATTGTGGAATTAAATGTTTTATAGTAGGAGTTGAATTTGTTTTTATTTTGGAAGTGTATCCTCTATTTAATCCAAAATGTGTAAGTCACAGAGTGGGAGAACATACCATAACCCCGAAAATCCCGATTTGAGCATTGCTGGCATACTGTGATTTGCATATTTCATGCTAAATGGGCACAGTATATGTAGATTTGTTCCATTTCTCTTTCTAGTTATCATTTAAATATTCTGTAGTTCACCGAATCAAATATGTACGAATCTGTGAAATGCGATTCTTGTAATGCAAATGTTAGGACGTTCTGTTTCCCAATTGTATCTAGTGTCCGTTTTAAACACCCTGTCTGTAACGGAGTTTGTATGTTGATCGTTCCAAAATATTGACGCTTCTTTGCTTGTAGTTCACGCTTGGGGACATTCGCTGTTGTGTTTGTTTAAATCTCATTATGCATATGACTTTTAGAAGATTTCATCTCCATTCTGCATGTTTAGTAGGTACAGGCTTCCCAAAATGCAAAGGCCTGTGTGCGTCACCCAGAGCGAAGGTGGATTCTCGTTGGTGGCAACAACTTGGAGTAGATCGTTCCGTGAATGTTTCCAACATGCATATTTCTTACTTCACATCATATTTCGTGAGACAGATTGCTCCACCCAATGTTATAATTATGGTGATAAACCATTGAGCCAGTTGCTCCACCCTTCCTGTCGTTGAGAATAATAATAATCATAATATCATATACCAGGTGAATCAGCTGCCCATAATAATATTGTTTTATGCAGCCCAAATAGCGTTTATATCAGTAAGGTTGTTATTTCTCTGCTTGCATTCCGTATGGAACAAATGCACTGCAAGCATATGCTGCAAACGATACTGAACCCTATTACTTATGGCTCGATGCGACTGCTGACTAATACGAGGGAAAATTAATAGCGCTCAGTATCGTTTGCGGTATATGCTTGCAGTGCATTAGTTCCATACGGGATGCAAGCAGGGAAATATCGATCTACCTGACAACATGGGTTTGTTGGGCTGCGTAAAACAATGTGTTTCGGAGCAGCTGATTCACCTGGTATGTACTAGGTGTAATTGATATACGTGACATCCATAACACTGGCGATAGAAGATAGTATTCTAAGCAAATATCTTCATGAAATTTAGTCGTACCTTAATTAGTGTAGGGGGAATTAAATCACAAAAACGTCGGTCAATATCTTGGAAAAGGGCTTAGACTTCGTTCCCCTCAGCAGCACAGCTGATTTCTCCCCTCCGGTCTCCCTTCCAACGCTGTGGCATGTAGACGAGAGTCTGAAGGTGAGTGATCTCAGACAATAGCAATGAATAAACAAACCTAGCCTATGAAGAACCGATTCACTCAGTCACGGGGAGTGGCCTGCATAACTAGGGATGGTAGATCTGTTTAGGATTCAGCCAATCTTATGGCCTATTAATAAATTATTGGAAATTGAAATGATAAAGGTGTGCTAAATTATTGAAAGGAACCGTTAAGGTCTAAGTTTGTGCAAACACAGCGCAACAACGATAATAATAATAATACTTCACTCGTTTCTCAATGTGCCACCCTAA
This sequence comes from Meconema thalassinum, assembly GCA_946902985.2. Lineage (NCBI taxonomy): Eukaryota > Metazoa > Arthropoda > Insecta > Orthoptera > Tettigoniidae > Meconema > Meconema thalassinum. Next base: position 1,062,931,536 of record OX336389.2, on the reverse strand, counting down.
ATGAAGTTGTTATTCCGTCTTACAAAAAGCCCATGATATGTTGATTTGTCCCACCTACGTGGTGAAATGAATGCCATAACTGTAATAATAATAATATTTTAAAAACACACTCACTACTTTTATGTTTTTCGAGAATGTCGAGTTGCCGGACTTTAAGAGTTCACATGATTATTTTCTTATACGTGCCATTAAATGCATCGACATGTGGCTGTTCTATTTAATCACCTTCATTTACTTTATACTGAACCTAGATCGAATCTTCAAGAAGGATAGCATTCTACGACCAACAGTGCTTTTATTATTATTACTATTATTATTATTATTATTTATATTATTATAAATAATATTATCTACATGTGGTGCTAGTGTTGATACAGTACCGGCTGATATGCAAGTAATGACGACTGTAATAAATAGACTATAAAATGTAAAACATGCATGTAGATTTTCGAAATCCTACTGGTGCTAGAAAACCTGTCAAAGTCCACATTGCATTAAAAGCATTTCGTAGCTCTACTGTATGCTTAGCATCAAATCGGCAAGGGGCGTGGTGGTGCAGAGAGAGGTGAAGCCGTTAGATCTCACCAAGGTAGACCGGGTTCGATTCCCGGTCAATGCATGTGAGATTTTCGAAGTGAAATGCCATGTCCTTTGGCTCGAATTCCACATAAAAAAGAGGTCCAGTAGCGCATGATCGCGAGATTTACGGTCATGTAAAACTACAAGCTTCCTTCCTTCCCACCATCGACAGGCACAATGTGATTTCCCGTGGCATCCCACGAGGCCAAAGTTGGACTGTACCTTCATAAGGCCATGGTTGCTTTCTTACCCCATGGTGTAGCATGCGCGTATAATCGTGCACCACAATCGCAGCAAGTCCGGTGATTGAAGGTTCGAACTCAGCACCGACAGGGGCTATCCTGAGTTTCGATTTTCCCGGATTCTTCCACGCGCTTTCCAAGCACATGCAGGGATAGTATCGTACTTGGAGTCCCAGGGCACCAAACTCATTCACGACCCTAATGACTACAGCTACACATATTACTACAGTCACCACAGAAACACAGTTTATGAGACAAATCCATCACTCATCCTACTACACGGGGCTAATAAATAAATGTCCCATGCCTCTAAAATGAATTAACAACAACCATCAAAACACAAGTCTCTCCCATCATCATTGTTACCAAAAGTATTTACTAACTGAACGTCCTAAATAATTGGAACCCTGTTTAAAAATAAATAACATTCAGTAAGGATATAATCTCTCATAATTTGTTTAATAATAATAATATATTTTTAGACACATTACTTTTTAGCCTATTTTCATTAATGAAATAAAATGGCCTATGAGATCACCTTTTGTCCGTGTGTGCATGTGTGCGTCCGTGTGTGTGTGTGTCCCCCAAATAACTTCTAAACGTCTAAAGCGATTTCAATGAAACTCAGTGAACTCATAGCACCATTTAGGCCGACCCCGAACGTGCCTTTCAAATTTTATAATGTCTCACCAATCCAACATGGCGGCTGTGCGAAATATTTCACCGGCATTCTATATCTCCGCAACTATTACTGATATCACCCTGAAATGTAGTACGGTGATAAGGGCACTGCTAGAAGTTCACCTATGAGATATTCAGAAACCTGTTAACTACAAAACGAACATGGCGGACAAGCGAAGTTAAAACATGTTAATAATTTTTTCTCTCGATTTAACCATTTGAGCGCAGTGAAATATGGTACAATAAATTTTATATACATTGTAATGCACTGGCATCTCATTTAGTGCAATTGTTTACATAACCTCAAGATGGTGGCTGTGCGAAATTTTAAGATTAAGTTTTAATTTCTTGTGTATTAATCATGCGATCGAAGTGAACGTTTGAATAATGATCCTACGCAATAATCGTCATCTTATAGTACATAACTACAGGGTGTAATTGATATAATGGAAGTCCATTACACTGGAGATAGAAGAGACTATTCTGAGCAAATATCTTAATGAAATTTATTCGTATCTTAATTACTATAGGTGGAATTAACTCACGAAAATCGTCGGTCAATATCTTGGAAAAGGGTTTAGACTGCGTTCCCCTCAGAAGCACAGCTGACTTCTCCCCGTCGCCCTCCCCTCCAACGCTGAGGAATGTTGACAAGAGTCTGAAGTTGAGTGACCTCCTCGTCTTGTCTGCCAATGGCATTGAAATACACGAACCGAGCCTATGAACAGCTGATTCACACCTTCATGGGGAGTGGCTACATGACTAGTGATGGTGGATCCGTTTAGGATTTTGCCAGCCTCGTGGCCTATGCATAGAGAATGGAAATCCTAAAGATTTGGTAACTTAATTTAAGGAACTGTTAGTCTATCTCCGTGTGAAGACAGCGCAACAACTGTAATAAAAATATTAATATTATTATTATTATAGTAGGCCACTACTACTGTACCAATAATAGTAATTAATAGACTTTTAGAACACAATAACTTCTTTTATACGGGGCTACATGGCCACGTTGTCGCAGCCACTAAACTAAGGAACAACCTAACTTATTTTATGTATTGTTTTTTGGTATGTCGAGTTGCCAGACTTTTATGTACGCAGTATTTCTTGTATAAGCCATGAAATCCATGGACATGATCGTTTTAAATCACATTCATTTACTACATGCCTGAACGTAGATCGCACCCTCGGGTAGGTTAGCACTCTACCACCAGAGCTACACATACTGACTCTTATTATTGTTATTAGACTAGGATTATTATCATTATTATTATTATTATTATTATTATTATCATCATCATCATCATCTACATGTGGTGCTAGTATTGAGACAGCTTACCATCACCGGTCGATATGCAAGTCGGGGCGTTATGGCACAGCGGTCCAGCAGTTGGCCTCTCACCACGGCGGACCGGGTTTGATTCGCAGTCAATGCATGTGAGATTTTCGAAGTGAAATGCCATGTCCTGTGGTTCTGATTCCACATAAAAAGTGGGTCCAGTAGCTCATGATCACGAAATTTACGGTCATGTAAAACCACAAGCTTCCTTACTTCCCACCATGGGCAGCCATAAGATGATTTTCCGTGGCATTCCACGAGGCCAAAGTTGGGATGTCCCTTCATAAGACCACGGCTGCTTTCTCTCCTACCCCCGCGGTCAGGGCAAGCGCATTTAATCGTACACCACGATCGCAGCTAGTCCGGTGATTGGAGGTCCAAACTCAGCACCGTCAGTGGCTATCCTGAGTTTGGATTTCCCTGGATTCTTCTACGCGCTTTCCAAGCACATGCCGGGATAGTATGGTACTTCGTGTCCCGGGGTACCAACCTACAGCTACACATACTACTACAGTCACCACAGAAACACAGTTTATCAGACAAATCCAACACTCACCCAACTACACGGGGAATTCACAACAACCATCACAACAAACTTGCAAGTCTCTTCCATCATCATTGTTCCCAAAATATTTATTTACTGAACGTCCTAAACAATTGGAATCCTACTTAAAAACAAATAACATTCAGTCAAGATATAATCTATTATAATGGGTTAAATAACAATAATACTAATAATATGTTGATAGACACACAATTTTTATTTTTTGCAGGGATGTCGAGATTTCGGAATGTTGTGTTTACAGAATTCCATGTATGTGCCATTACATCCAGCGGCATGACGCTGCCGTATTTGTTTACATTCATGTATTACATGACTGAGCCTAGATCGAACCCTCGAGAAGGATAGCACTCTATTACCTGAGCTACACATCCTCGCTATCATTTAATTATTATTGTTTTATGCAGTACATATAACACATTGCTAGTACATCACAACATAACTATACGGGCTTCAGGGAACCAAACTATTGTTACTGAAACAGCCACTTCTAAGCTGGAAAGTCGAAATCGCTACCCATGAACTTCCAGACGATTCGGGTTGTTGAGAGAACTACTGCCTTCTGCATTCGTTTGTACAGTTGAGTATCCAGATCAAGTTCTTTAAGGTCTTGGAGCAAGGTACAGTACTTGAGATCACGCCCGTATTTGAGACAATGATAGGTATGGTCTTTACCCGTTCTACATACCATTCACTTTTGATAGTGCCAACCAACTCGCTATATTTGCTTTATTGTTATCGTTATTACATGTGGTACCATACCATACTAGTATTAAATCATGGAAGTAGTTTTCCATGGCTTCCCACTTCTACCCCCAGGCAAATGCTGGGATGGTTCATAACTTTAGGCCACGGCCGCCTTCTTCCCAATCCTCACCTGAATTACAAATACCCACATTACTCACGAAACCACAAAAACACAGGTTATAAGACAAATTCTACCCACACCCAACCACAAGGGGCTAAATGACCAAAATCGCCAAGCCTCTCAAACAAAACATCAAGTATTGTCCTTCCGTCTTAAATACCAGTTCTGAACTGAATACGGGACGTCGGAATTTTGTCACACCGTATTTCACTAACGTGGGGGATTCCAACGACACACCAGGGCTGATTATCAAAATTATTTTATACTTACACTTACAAAGTAGGCTACACAATACTACCGGTCCTAACGTCCCAAGCCATTGCGTACAATTTCAACAACAACAACAACAGCAATACAAATTTTCATACGAGACGGGTATCGCTCGCTATCCTCATAACAGCTGATACCACCCCTCAACCGGAAAGGTCAATGCTCCGATTACGTAACAACTTCCCCTCCGCGCATCGTCCCACCTCGCTCCGCCTCGTTTCCTCCAGACTGCTGCCTTGCCTTCTGTTTGAAGAGTTTCTGAAAAAACTAAAAACATTGACTTTTTAATGATTAATTTTCAATTTAAAGATAGGTGACAATTATTTCACCTAGGAAGCTTAGAATAGTCTCTTCTATCACCAGTGTAACGGACTTCCATTATATCAATTACACCCTGTACATGGCCTACATATATTAAAATCAAACATGGTGACCATCCGAAATATTTAGACTGTTCTCAATATCTATTAATCTATGACAGCAATCACACTGACATTTTTACGTTGATAGAGGCTATGGACATACGTTCACCTATGGGACTTTCAATAGTCTGGTGAGCACAAATCCAACATGGCGGTGTCTCGAAATATAAATATTTAAATGGACGTTTCTCGCGATTCACTCATCCGTGCCCAGTAAACCTTGGTACGATAAATGCTTATACAAATGTTAATCCACTGGCATCTAATTTAGTTAAATTGTGTCCATAACCACAAGATGGCAGCTGTGCAAAATTTTAAAATCTTGTTCTTATTTCTTGTGTCGTAATCATGCGATTGAAGTTTGAATACACCTACGCAATGATCTTCATGTAATAGTACATTACTCTAAGACCTACATAAATAAAAATCCAACATGGCAACCATCTGAAATATTTTGACGGTTCTCAATATCTACGAATCTATTACAGCAATCAAAATGAAATTTTGTATGTTGATAGAGGCAATTAACATATGTAGGCTATAGCAAAATAGGCTGCATTGTTCGTCTTGGAACTACTTGTTATATTTTTCGGGGATGTCGAGATTCCGGAATGTTGTGTTTACAGAATTTCATGTATGTGCCATCGGCATAAGGCTGTCGTATTTGTTCGCATTCATTTATTACATGACTGAGCTCTGATCGAACCCTCGAGAAGGATAGCACTCTCCTGCCTGAGTTGCACAGCCTCGTTATCATTAAATTATTATTATTGTTTTATGCAGTACTTATAACACATTGCAAGTACATCACAACATAACTATACGAGCTTCAGGGAACCAAAGTATTGTTACTGAAACAGCCACTTCAAAGCTGGAAAGTCGAAATCACTACCCATGAACTTCCAGACGATTCGGGTTGTTGAGAGAACTACTGCCTTCTGCATTAGTTTCAACAGTTATGTATCCAGATCCAGTTCTTTAAGGCCTTGGAGCAAGGTACTTGGGATCACGCTCGTACTTGAGACACTGATAGGTATGGTCTTTACCCATTCTACATGCCATTGCCTTTGGTAGGGCCGACCAACTCGCTATATTTGCTTTATTGCAATTATTACTATTATGTGCATGTAGCACCGTACTAGTATTAAATCTTGGAAGTAGTTTTCCATGGTTTCCCACTTATACCCCAGGCAAATGCCGGATGGTTCCTAACTTAGGCCACGGCCGCCTTCTTCCCAATCCTCACCTGAATTACAATTACCCACATTACTACAGAAACCACAAAAACACAGGTCATTAGACAAATTCTACACATACCCTACTGCATGGGGCTAAATGACCAAACTCGCCGAGACTCTCAATTAAAACATCAAGTATTTTACTTCCGTCTTAAATACTAGTTCTGAACAGACGAAAGGATTTCGGAATTTGCCCCACTCTATTTCTTTAAAGTGCCAGATGCCAACGACTCATCAGGGCTGATTACCGAAATTATTTTATCATTTACATGAACATCAATCAATGAGTTCCACAATTACAAAGTAGGCTACACATTACTACCGGTCCTAACGTCCCAGGCCATTGTGTGCGATTTAAAGACGAACAAGAAAAGCACTACAAATTCTCTTACGAGACGTGTACCGCTGTCCTCATAACAGCTGAAACCTTCCCTCAATCGGTAAGGTCAATGCTCCTATTACGTAACAACTTTCCCTCCGCGCGTCGTCCCACCTCAACCCGTCTCGTTTCTCCAAGACTACGTTTCCACCTTCAGCTTGAAGAGTTTCTGAAACACCTACAAACATTCACTTTTTAATGTTTAATTTTCAATTTAAAGAGAGGTGATATATTTCTTACCTAGGAGGCTTAGAATAGTCTCTTATATCACCAGTGTAACGGACTTCATTCATATCAATTACACCCTGTATAAAACGCTAAGGTGTATGTTTAAAAAAACTCATGCTCTTAAGCCAGAGGGAGTTAGATGGTGTGGGTTATACCAAGATCTTCCAAATCGTTTCAATAATGCAGAAAAAATCTTGCATTTCGTGAAAAATCAACGAAAATATATTTTTCCCTACGTATAATTGTAAACGTTTGTGAGTGTGTGAGTGTGTTTGTTACCTCTTCACAATAAAGCGGCTGGACGGATTTGGGGACATAAAGCCTCAAACAAAGTAAGTAGTGTTGTCAAGTGGAAAATGTTTTGAGCAGTTGTAGTTCAAGGAGGAGAAGACACGTTCTTTTCAATTCTTCTATTGATTTCATTTTACTTTCTACGCTGCCTTTTATCATTCATTGATTGTCGGCAGTTTTCATCTAAAAGTAGCGTACCATGATGGACAATGGTCTCCAGGATGAACGATTGTTGTTGAAATCAATATGACACATCTTCATGTTGGCTGAGTTTACCCCGTTCCAGACCTCAGACCCGAATTAAATTAAATTTATTGGCAGAGCCGGGAATCGAACCTGGGCCTCCACGGTGACAGCAAAGAGTGCCAGCTATTACGCAACGAGGCGGACGGACTCATGTTAGTTGTGCATTGCAAACTGAAAGGAAATTATACATCTCGCATTCATTGTTGACCGACTGGAAAGCGATTCTATTAATGGATTACTTACAGTTAGGCAACACTGAATAAATGGCTTTTAATACTTCAATATTTCCTGCCAGTCAGGCAAATCGAGCATCCAGCTGGCGGTGTAGCTCAGCGGTAACGTTCTCGCTTGCTGGGACCAAGGTTGCAGGTTCGTATCCTGGCGCAGTCAGCTGGCATTTGAGGGTGCGCAAATGCAAGGGAGCCGTGTCAGTAGATTTACTGGCACGTTAAATATCCCCTTCGGGGCAAAATTCCAGCAACCGGCGTCTCTAAAAGCCAAAATATTTAAAAGGGACGTAAAAACCAATAACATTAGTAAACAAGTAGTTCCGTGAATAACTATACAGCCTATTTTCATTCATCCTACTCATGTTAATTGCCTCTATCAGTATACAGAATTTCAGTTTGATTGTTGTAATAGATTCGTAGATATTGTGAACCGTCTAAATATTTCAGATGGTCGCCATGTTGGATTTTTATTTGTGTTCCATTACAAGAAGATCATTGTGTACGTGTTGTATACAAACTTCAATCTCATGATTAGGACACAAGAAATAAAACCAAGATTTTAAAATTTCTCACATCAGCCATCTTGTGGTTATGAAAACAATTGAAATAAATTATATGCCAGTTGATTAACATTTGTACAAGCATTAACCGAACAAAGTTTCACTGCACTCGGATGGTTAAATCGCGGGAAACGTCCATTTAAATATTTATACTTCGTGTCGCCGCCATGTTGGATTTGTGCTCACCAGGGTATTGAAAGTCCTATAGGTGAACTTATGTTCATAGACTCTATGAATATAAAAAAATCAGTTCGATTGCTGTAAAAGATTCGTAGAAACTGAGAACCGGCTAAATATTTCGGATGGTTGCCATTTTGGATTGTTGCATGTATAGACCATATACCATTAAAGGAAAATTATTGCGTAGCTTCATTATTCAAACTTTCACTTTGATCGCATGATTACGACACAAGAAACAATAACTTAATTTTAAAATTTCGCACAGCCCCCATCTTGAGGTTATGAAAACAATTGAACTATATTAGATGTCAGTGCATTACAATATGTATAATCATTTTCTTTACAACATTTCACTGCGCTCAGAAGGTTAAATCGCGTGAATTGTCTATTCAAATGTTTCAACTTCGCTTGGCCGCCATGTTCGGTTTGTACTTTACAGGTTTTTGAAAGTTACATAGATAAACATGTAGTAGTGCCCTTTATCACCGTACCTAATTTCAGGGTGATATCAGTAGGAATAATAGTTTCGGAGATATTGAATGCCAGTGAAATATTTCGCACAGCCGCTATCTTGAGGTTATCTAAACAATTGAACAAAATTAGATGCCAGTGCATTTCAATGTGTATAAACATTTGCTGTACCAAGTTTCATCACGTTTTAATGGTTAAATCGCGAGAAAAGTCTATTTAAAAGTCTCAACTTCGCTTGGCCTCCATGTTGGTTTTGTGGTTACAATGTTTTTGAATGTCTCCTAGGTGAATTTCTAGTAGTGCCCTTTATCACCGTACAAAATTTCAGGGTGATATCGGCAATAGTTTCGGATATATTGAATGCCGGTGAAATATTTCGCACAGCCGCCATGTTGGATTGGTGAAACGTAATACAATTTGAAGGGCACGGTCAGGGTTGGCCGAAATGGTGCTATGACCTAACCGTGTTTCATTGAAATCGCTCCAGCCGTTTAGAAATTATTAGGGACACACACACACACACCGCACACACACACATACACACACATACATACACACACACACACATACACACATACGCACACACGGACAAAAGGAGATCTCATAAACCTATTTTTCATAAAATGAACATAGGCTAAAAATCGAGCATCCATAAGATTCAAATCATTGAGGCTAAAACTCAAGACCTTTGACAAGACAAATTATTTCAAATCGTGTTGACCGACTGAAAAGCGATTCTACTTATCAATTTCAGTCATTAGATAGGAAATGTCATCCTGGACTGATGGCTTTTGAGAAAGCTAACAGACAGGTAATACAGAGGCCACGAGCGCCTCCTACCCCAATTCAAACACTAATATATCCATCCCGATGACATAGATTCCGCATAAACCCAAGCATAACCACGATGTCAGAAAGTCCCTAAATAAATCATCAACAACAACAACCCAATAATTGCAGTTGCACTATTACAGCCACCACAGAATCCATTAAAAAATGTGACACACGTGCGAGTGCTCGAACTGACAATGCATGCTTTCCCAAGAGTAAATTGAAACAATGACACACAGAAGGCAATCTAATCCTATTCTAATCCCTATCCCCGCAATTGGCCACAGCGTATCCACCAATTCTAGAACCTACGGATTATAGCGGATGCGTCCCACAGGCACATTACCTTGGTATTCAGGCCATGGGGCGCAACATCTCATGTCAGGCAACCACTAACTGTCCTCACGGGACTGAGTGAACCCTCTTTCAGCCTATACCATCCATTTTAAAACATGACGAATTAATCCTCAGCAACTAACATATCAAATTGAAATTTTTACAGGTCGTAGCATATATCTATTTCTGTTCACCCTAGTAATATCGTAAATCTACAGTTTACAGTTACAGTACTGTATTATTTTTAAAGAGTTTAATTTATGGGGGAAAATATTTTGCACCTAAATGATATCTTAAATGATGTTTTACACTTCGCTGAATACTTTTACTACCAGCCAACTCTTTTGGATAAATTTGTGTTGACCGACTGAAAAGCACCTAACTTTTGTTAACTAAGGCAACCCTGAAAAAATGGCTTCAAACCCCATAAAGACACAGCATGATAATCACATGGTGAAAGTTTCAGCTCTCAACCCCAATTAATTCCTGAGAGTCCGCCTCGTCGCGTAGTGGCTAACAGTCTTGGCTATCACCGCGGAGTCCTGGGTTCGATTTCCAGCTCTGGCAAAAAAATTAGTTCTGGTCTGAAGGATAGAACGGGGTACAATCAGCCTCGTGAGGTAAAACTGAGCAGAACAGCGTTCGATGCTTACCTCGGACATTCCGGAAGTTGTTTTCCATGGTTTTCCATTTCTACTCCAGGAAAATTCTGGGATGGAATCTAACTTAATGACATGGCCACTTCCTCCCCAAATCCTAACTCAATTACAAATAGCCTACACACATTAGTACAGACGTCACAGTGGCACAGGCTATCAAGCAAGTCCTACACACACCCAAGTACACGGGAATACAAGAATACGATGTCAAAAAGCCCCTAAAAGAATCAACAACAGGTTCCTGAGAAACTATGAGGTCAAATGTGCAGAAATATTATATTCCTTAGGAATTTGACCATTGGAGATTCAAGTCCTTCGCCTGGCTTGAAATATTTTATATTTTTTATATTCATTTATTTGCAATGGGGGGTGTGTCCCCCGGTGGCAAATTGTATATACATAACAAATAAATAATTATACATAGCAATTCAATAACAATTATACAATAATTAAACTGGAATGTTTACACAAATAGTCAGTCTTTTCTTAAACACACCTATATGTTTGGGAAAAGGCTCTAAGACTGCGGCAGGTAGAGAGTTCCAGTTATCAATGGCACGGTTTACAAAAGAATATTTACCATAATTTGTTCGCTGTGGTCGGCCCTTAACTTTGAAAGGATGGTCGCTCCTACCCATGTAAGTGGGCTTTCCCAATCGTTTGCTAAGCTCACCCCATGCTGGTTGATTTGTATACGTGTTGTACATAGCGCAGAGTCTAGATTTCATCCTCCTAGCCTCCAGTGATTCCCACCCAAGTTTCTTTAACATACGGCTCACACTGCTCCTGGGATTAAAGTCACTGAGCACAAATCTAGCGGCCTTTCTTTGTACCATTTCCAACTCATTGATGAGCCCTACTTGATTTACTATTTACTATGACGACAAGCACAGGTATTTTATGCTTCTCATGGCGCCAATAGTTTTATACCAACATATGAAATAGAGTTTTCTCTACAAAACAAGAAAAACCCAGAATTCTATAGTAAATAGTTTTGGAAATATAATTCTTAAAGTGAACGTGTACAATTCTCTTATAATAAAGTCTAATAAGTATGCATTCAGAGCAGTTTCAATGTCTTTAAATTACAATAGACCTATATGAAATACACCATTTTGTTCAGAGAACGTCATAGACGTTTTTAAACAAAAAGCATAAAAAACATATTTTGACACCCCACTGGCCCATGTTCCCCTGAATATTAAGCGGAGAAGAGAAGCGAACCCGGTACCCCCTTGGCAATAGGCAAGCGTGCTGCCCCTATATCATTGGAACGGCATAAAATATGCAGTATAAGATTAAACAATTGGCCTCATTTCGTGTTGTTCTCTAGAAGAGATTAGAGAATTCAGAAGCCCACGCTATCTGGGTAGTCTTGAACATGGATGTTTCAATTTTTATATGGCAATGTGTTAACGTGAAGATTGCCACTTTCCCACAGGCACGATCACGTGGTAAAATGTGCCATCCTGTGCAGAAAACAAATGGCTACTTCTGAACCACGTCTCACAAATAAACTTCTCTTGGTTTGTTTTGATGAGATTATTCTCCTCGCCATCGTAGAGGAGCGTTCTGTATTAAGATTTGCTCCACAAGATCGCAAGCAAGCCACCCTGATTGGCAGCGAGTATTGAATTGCATCCCACATGAGCCAAGCGGAGGCGGATATTGTGAAACCGGACCCCCAGGGCGAATCTAAGGTTACCGTACCAAATTCAATGGTGCAATCCGGCTTGTTGCAAACAGTTCTAGTATATGCCTTCCCTCATTATTCCTGCTTCTGCGATGAGGTGAAATACAGTAAATATGTATTGGCTTTTATCGCCGGATGCTCGTTCTTCATAACGCCAACCTCATCCGAGGAGTTAATGAGAGATGAAAAGAATGAAGATTAACAGCACAATATAAGCTCAATATAGGAGTTATTTATTTATTTATTTATTTATTTATTTATGTATCGTATGGCTTTTAGTGCAGGGAGTGTCCGAGGACATGTCCGGCTCGCCTGAGTCTGTAGCTGCTTCCAGCGGACACCCTTAGGGTGAGCTACAAGTTCCGTTCAAGTTCAAGTAGTTCCAACTTTCGCTACCTGATATCAATGATACCTAGTGGTGAACGTTGGAACTTTTGATAGAGCGTTCCGACGAAATCTAACCTAACAATTTAGCTTCCCACAAGTTTAGTCTGTGGAAGGATCTTTATTATGCCATAAATCTATGATATGGGACCGCCGGCTTTATTTCCCCTTCGAAGGAAGGCATACTGAAGGATTTTTAACGCTCTTAAAAAATCCGACTACTTCGGCCGGGTTTGAACCCGCTATCTTGGGCACAGCAGCTCAGCATGCTACCAACTACGCCACCGAAGCCGCTAGGAGTAGCCTATCTAAGTGGAACAGCACCTTTTGGTAGTTTCAAGCACCGGTCCTGCTGTGACGTGGCATGTCAAGTGATTACTTGAATAAAGATGGCAGAAACTGGGCAACGAGCTGGAAAAAATCGACTATGGCCTATTTGAGGTCACCGTCCCGACATTTGCCTGGAGGTGAAAATGGAAAACCTTGAAAATAGTTTGGCCGCATTATCGAAACCCGCGCCTTAGTGAGCGTAGCAACAGCTGACGGTGCTCGATTAGTGAAAAATAATAATTATAACAATAAATCCTAACGAGAAGCTGGGTCCGCGAGTGGATCAGTGCTGAGGGGCTCCAAGGCTAATAACCCTGGCAGTACCTTTGTCAGTCTATCAACTGTTAAAAGCATGGAGGAAAGTTAAGGAAACCCTACTACCCCAGGTGGTACCAATTCACCGTCGCTTCGAGTGACGCATGCAGACCTCCTTAATCTGGGGCTCTAGCATCGAAATGCTTGAAGTACCGGAGACAATCTACACCCTCAGTCTGAAAAGTTCGGTGAATGGGCTATATTATGAACGGATTGTTGGCTTACCTGAAAGAGCCGTTACTGTCCTTCGAAGTAATCCCCGTGGATGGTGATGCACTTCTGAGAACGACTGAACACGTCCTGGAAACTCCTGGCATAGTCTTCTTTAGGAATAGCCATCAGTTTGGGTCGTCAAAACACTAAATTGAAAGCAAGAGAGAAGCGTGAATTTATGCAACCTGCCTTGCACACCTGATAGACGGGTGGCAGTGAGAAGGGTGATTTATGCAACCTAACGTGCACACCGGTTCGACTGGTGGCCGTGAGTAGGGTGAATGTTCCGTGGAATGGAAAGATTCTGAAAACCATCGTCACGGGTGACGAGACCTGGTGCCTGAGGTACGACCTCGAAGGCAAGCGTCAAAGTATGGAGTATTGGGGTCCAGGGTCGCCGAAAAGCCCTGAAGGGCCAGAGGTTTTTGGACATTTCGGACATCCAACGTAATGTGACAACCCAACGGAAGGCTATCCCTCAGGAAGACGATGCCGGGAATTGTACAGCCGTTCTAAGAAGTGCATAACCATCCACGGGGATTACTACGAAGGATAGTTTCGGGAAAGCCAACAATCCGTTCGTAATATAGACCCATTCACCGAACTTTTCAGACTGAGGGTGTGTATAGAAACCAGATGGCAGTTGTTAGAATCGAAGGACATAAGAGAGAAGCTGGTATTCAAAAGGTGTAAGGCAAGGCTGCAGCTCATCACCTATACTTTTCAATGTATACATTGAACAAGCATTGAAGGAAATTAGAGGAAAATTGGGAGTAAAACAGTAAGAGTAAAGATTCAAGGATAAATCGTTTCAACTCGTGATTTTGCTGATGACATTGTCATAGTAGCTGATTCACCAGAGGATTCCAATGGATTTTTAAATGGTATGGAGTCCGTCTTGAGGAAATAATTCATGATGAATATTAATAAATGGGAAACTAAAATAATGGAATACAGCCGAAAGAAATCAGAACCGCGTATGAACGTCAAATTGGCAGGTGAAATAATAAAGGAAATAGGAGACTTCTGTTACCTAGGAAGCAAAATAACCAGCGATGGACGAAGCGAAGAGGAAATAAATAATAGATTGCCTCAGGTAGGAAAGCATTTCTCCATAAAAGAAATCTGTTGACATCGAATATATATTTGGGTATTAGGCAGTCATTTTTGAAAGCCTTTGTCTGGAGCGTGACGCTCTATGGAAATGAAACTTAGACTGTTGGCGCAGTAAAAAAGAGGAGAGTAGAAGCATTTGAAAGTGTGGTGTTACGGGAGAATGATGAAGGTCAGATGGGTAGATAGAGTTACGAATGAAGAGGTATTAAGACGAGTGGGAAAGGAGAGATGTTTCTGGTGACTGCTAATGAAGAGAAGAGATAGCTTGGTAGTACACATGCTAAGATACCCAGGAATACCAAACGTTGTTATGGAAGGAAGGGTCGAGGACAAGAACTGTAGGGGTAGATCAAGCTTATGTTTAACAGATTGTCTCTAATTTAAGGTGTGGTAGCTTTGTAGAGATGAAACGATTAGCTCAGGACAGGGAGGCATGGATCGCTGCATCAAACCAGTCAAAATACTGAACACTCGATCACACATCGGAGACTCCTAGATACAAGAAGAATCAGAAACAGCGGAACTTCTTTGCAAACGTCAATGTTCTGTCGCTCCTACAATTTGGCAAAGTGAAACACCTCACCGACATCCTTAAACATAATAAAATCCTAATAGCAATAATTCAGGAAACAAGATTTATGGCTGAACATGCCTTCGAATCTCAAGGGTTATAGGATCCTTAAAAGTAAAACTGGCAAGCGTGTATTAGCAACCATCTCTCACCTCGATACTGGATGTATTTTCAACAGAAGGGTCTTAGATTCCGTCACAGTTTTTTCCTCGCCTAACAGCCCAGTCTCAACTCTCACCTATTGATGTATGAATAAACTCTACACCATCGTAAATGTGCATGCTCCAATTAACCAATCAAACAAGGCCGAGGAGATGAATTCTGGGAGGATCTGGAGGACATTATCGTTGGATTCCTGCTTAGTAATTTTAATGCGCAAATCGGTAAAGAAATACAATTCCAAAACATTGTTGGAAAGTATCCTGCTCACCGAAGAACAAAATAGAAATGGAGACAGACTCATGGAACTTTGCAAGGCATTCAATATGATCCTGAAATCAACTGCCTTCAAACACCTGCCCAGAAAACAGAAAAATTGGACGTCCCCAAACACAAATAACACACAGCAGGAGATACAGAACGCCAGAGTTCTGAGAAGTGCCACTCTTGACTCAGATCACTATATTTCAAAGATGAAGGTAATGCTACTCTCAAGATATACTAGGAAGGTCCAACGGAGAAAAATCCACAGTTTTGACGCAGGGAAGCTCAGGTCCAGCAAAGCTGGAGTCTCAAGACCCAGATAATTGGGAGTAACTGCCTGCAAGTAGCATTAGTCAAGACTCCGAACAATACGGCTACATTAACAAAACCAAAGAAGCATCTATGGTGGAGTAACGAATGTGATGTGACTTTGGGGCAAAGGCAGTTTGCTGAACGCGAGAGAACACGCTGCCAAAACAATCCGCGGGGAAAAGCGTGCTTTCGACAAGGACTAACTTGTAAATATTGAGGCTGATTTTATGAAGAACAATACCGGAGACTGTTATAAGACCTTCAAACGAAATATCAAGAAGTACTATCCCCCAAGTCTACACTTCAAGGGACCAGATGACCTACAATAACATGGACAACTGTCACATCCTGGCGAATTATTTCGAATTACTCCTTCATTCCCAGGCTCCAAAGTACAGCTTCACGTTCGTAAACCACACGCCCGTCTATCCTGATTCATTACTCCCACAGGAGAAGAAGATAGTCAGATCTTACACTTGCCAAGGACAACACGACACTAGGGCAAGACTCAATAATTGCCGAAATGTGGAAAAACGCAAGAAACAAGGCAATCGATAAGCAAACGGAGACGATTCGCAACATTTGGGAAACTGAGGAACTTACATGTGCCTGGTCCTCTGCACTATTACACCCTCTTTTTAAAATGAAGGTGACAAAAAGGAAGTAAACGAATCCTGATAATTATCTCCCCTCTCTTAATAACCTACAAGATTCCTTCGAAGGCGCTTCAATCTAGGGAAGAGGAACAATTGGACTCACAGCTGAGTGAATATCAAGGAGGTTTCAGGAAAGGCCGTTTATGCGCCGAACAAATTATGAATCTTAAATTTGTTATCTCTCACCTGAAACGGAGAGATAAATAATTGCAGTCACCTTTGTAGATTTCATAAAGGCTCACGACTCGATTGACAGACCCGCACTTCTCGAAATCCGGAAAGAATTTAGCGTAGGTAATAAAACAAGAGCAATTATCCAACAAACTCTTACCAACACCACACCCAACGTGAAATTCAAGGGAGAGGTTACGTATTCCTGTGAAATTAGGACGGGAGTCAGGCGAGAAGATGGACTCTCGTCTTTAGTTTTCAACTGCGTACTCGAGAAAGTCAGTCGTGAGTGGCGGAAAGGAATGAGTAACAAAGATTGTTGAAACTGGAGTCAAGACTTGGCTATAGAAGTTTGGATCTGACAGTTGATTGTCTGGCCTCTACACATGACCATGCATTCTTCTTCTGACACGGTAGAAACAGCCGCATAACAAATCAATAAACTGAAAACACAACAGCAAATGCGGGACTCCAGATATACTCCCAAATGAAGGAATTTATAACAAATATTAAAACAGCACTCAAAGTGCTAGTGATATGAGACGGGAAAACAAAACGATCAGAGAAATTTAAATATCTTGGAGAGTGGATATTTCCATCACCTTGGAGAAAGAAGGCTTTGCATCACGGATCAAAAAAATGGAAACGGCATTTCAAATAACTAAACATGTCTACAAGAAGATATCAATATCCATTAACCCCAAAATACGATATTCCTGCACAGTAATACTATCAAAGGCTTTATATGATGCAGAATGCCTTGCTATGAATAGAAAGAGTCTGATGGAGAAATTAGAAATAAGAGAAAGGAAGAAATTTAGAAAAATCCAAAAATCCTTGGTCCAATCAAAGAAAATGGTGAATTCATAAGACGACACAATTATGAACTCTTCTGCTGTAGGCCTTAAAGGCCCAAAAGTGCAATAAATTATGATGATGCCACACATGAAGAAAAGATAACGAACAACATGCGAAACCGAACAACACATGGATTAGTTTAAAAACAAGATGTTCAGTAAAGAAAATATAGCCTACTTTCTCCAAAATGCATGGGTATGGTTATAACTCTTTGTCCTTTTCAAGGAGTATATTTGGATGTTGGTTGTAGTAGCTTGTTGAAATACAACGTGTTAAACGGATATTAAACATGAACATGAGGTGCCCTTTGTTAGTGCTACCTCTGTACAAAATTTCATTCAATTCCGTTTCACCGTGTTTGAATTGATATGGTGAATCGATTTGCACACATACATTCATTCATTCCTTCATTCATTCGTTTATCTGCAAACTATTGGCCTGATGACCTTGCAGTTCAGTCAAAACATGCTTCCCACAAAAACGTATGTTGTTGCAAGCTTTGGTAGCGATCAAATGATTAGCTTGGTCGTAATTTGATTAAAGATTTTAACATTTGGGTGGCCGCCATTACGTTTTCATCAAGATGGCGGCGATATAAAACATGTCACTGAGGAGCCATTTGCTAGTGCTACCTCAGTATCAAATGTTGTTCAATTCGGTTTCACCGTGTTTGAATAGATAGGGGGAATCGATTTGCACACTTACATGGCCATCATCCCCAAATTATTAGGCTGATGACCTTGTAGTTTGGTCAAAAGATGCCGCATACATGAAGGTATAATGTTGCAAAATTTGCTCGAGATCAGATGATTAAGTTGGTCGTAATTTGATGTAAGCTTTTAAAAATTGGTTGGCCGCCATTACGGTTTTGTCAAGATGACGGCGATATAAAACATGACACTGAGGTGCTCTTTGCTGGTGCTACCTCTGTACTAAATTTCGTTCAATTCAGGTTCACCGTGTTTGAATTAATCGGGGGAATCGATTTGCACACATACAGGGCCGCCATCCGCAAATTATTGGGCTGACGACCTTGTAGTTTGGTCAAAAAATTTCCCATACATAAAGGTATAATGCTGCAAAATTTGGTAGAGTTCAGATGATTAGGTTGATCGTAGTTTGATTTAAGCTTTTAACAATTAGGTGGCTGCCATTACGTTTTCGTCCATATGGGGGCGATACAGAACATGACATTGAGGTGCCCTTTGCTAGTGCTACCGCTGTACCACATTTTGTTCAATTTGGTTACACTGTGTTTGAATGGATAGGGGGAATCGATTCGCACACATACATGGCCGCCATCTGCAAACTATTGGGCTGATGACCTTGTAGTTTAGTCAAAAGACGTTCGCCATCGACATATATGTTGTTTCAAAATTTGGTAGAGATCGGATGATTAGGTTAATCGAAATTTTATTTATGCTTTGAACATTTGGGTGGCCGCCATTACGTTTCTGTCAAGATGGCGGCGTTATAATACATGACACTGAGGTGCCCTCTGCTAGTGCTACCTCTGTACCAAATTTAGTTCAATTCGGTTTCACCGTGTTCGAATTGATAGGGGGGGGCAGACATTCAGAGTACACACACTCACACGCAAACACACACTCACACGCAAACACACACACAGACACACAATTTTTCGCCCTGTGTTGATCTCATAAGTCTACTTTCATTTTTTGCAAAAAGTGAAAGTAGTCTAAAGATGTTCAGTAAAGAACATATAGCCTACTTTCTCCTAAATGCATGGGTATTGTTATAACTCTTTGTCCTTTTCAAGGAGTATAATTGAATGTTGGTTGTAGTTGCTTGTTGAAATACAACGTGTTATATGGATATTAGACATGAATATGAGGTGCCCATTGCTAGTTCTAACTCTGTACAAAATTTCATTCAATTCGGTTTCACCTTGTTTGAATTGATTTGGTGAATCGATTTGCACACATACATGGCCACTATCTGCAAACTATTGGGCAGATGACCTTGTAGTTCAGTCAACAGATGCTTCCCACAAAAGGGTATGTAGTTGCAAAATTTGGTAGCGATCAAATGACTATGTCGGTCGTAATTTGATTCCATTTCCGTCAAGATGGCGGCGATATAAAACATGACACTGAGGTGCCCTTTGCTAGTGCTACCTCTGTACCAAATTTCGTTCAATTCGTTTTTACCGTGTTTGAATTGATAGGGGAATCGATTTGCACACATACAGGGCCGCCATATGCAAAACTATTAGACTGATGAGCTTGTAGCTTGGTCAAAGAACGCTTCTCACTTAAAGGAATGTTCTTGCAAAATTTAGTAGAAATCAGATGATTAGGTTGGTCGTAATTTGATTTAAGCTTTTAACATTTGGGTGGCCGCCATTACGTTTCCGTCAAGATGGCCGTGATACAATACATGACACTGAGTTGCCTTTTACGAGTGCTACCTCTGTACCAAATTTCGTTCTATTCGGTTTCACCGTGTTTCAATTGATAGGGAGAATCGATTTGCACACATACATGGCCGCTATCTGCAATCTATTGGGCTGATCACCTTGTAGATTGGTCAAAAGATGCATACCACATAAAGGTATGTTGTTGCAAAATTTAGTAGAGATCAGAGGATTAGGTTGGTCGTAATTTGATTTAAGCTTTTAAAATTTGGGTGGCCGCCATTACGTTTTCGTCAAGATGGCGGCGATATAAAACATGACAATGAGGTTCCCTTTGCTAGTGCTACCTTCGTACCAAATTTAGTTCAATTCGGTTTCACCGTGTTGGAATAGATATGGGGAATCGATTTGCACACATACATGGCCGCCATCTGCAAACTATTGGGCTGATGACATTTTAGTTTATTCAAAAGAAGCTCGCTATATAAATATATGTTGTTTCAAAATTTGGTAGAGACGGATGATTACGTTAGTCCTAATTTGATATAAGCCTTTAACATTATGGTGGCCGCAATTACGTTTATGTCAAGATGGCGGCGATATAAAACATGACACTGAGGTGTTCTTTGCTAGTGCTACCTCTGTACCAAATTTCGTTCAATTCGGTTTCACCGTGTTTTGAATAGATAGGGGAATCGATTTGAACACATACATGGCCGACATCCGCAAAGTTTTGGGATGATGACCTTGTAGTTTGGTCAAACGAATCTTCATAGATAACGGTATAATGTTGCAAAATTTTTAACATTTGGTTGGCCGCCATTACGTTTTCGTCAAGATGGCGGTGATATAAAACATGTAGGCCTAACTGAGGTGTCCTTTGCTAATGGTACCTCTGTACCAAATTTCGTTCAATTCGGTTTCACCGTGTTTGACTTGATAGGGGGAATCGATTTGCACACATACATGGCCGCCATCCGCAAATTATTGGGCTGATGACCTTGTAGTCAGGTCAAACGATGCTTACCACATAAAGGTATAATGTTGCAAAATTTGGTATAGATCGGATGATTAGGTTAGTTGTAATGTGATTTAAGCTCTTAACATTTGGGTGGCCACCATTACGTTTCCGTAAAGATGGCGGCGATATAAAACATGACACTGAGGTGTCCTTTGCTAGTGCAACCTCTGTACCAAATATCATTCAATTCGGTTTCACCGTGTTCGAATTGATAGTGGGGGGGGGGGGGGGGGGGGGCAGACATTCAGAGTACACACTCTCACAGACACACAGCCTCACAGTCACACCCACACACAGACAGACACACAATTTTTAGCCTACTTTTCACATTTTGCAAAAATGAGGAAAACGTAGACTTATGAGATCGGGCAAATGTGTGTGTGTGTCTGTCTGTCTGTCTGTCTGTCTGTCCTTCTGTCTGTCTGGCTGGCTGTGTGTGTGTGTGTCCCCCCCCCCTATCAACTCCTAAACCACTGCAGCAATCGAAACAAAATTAGGTAGGAGTAAAGATCTATACCTGAATATCTCACGGCCATATTTGAAAATGATGTCAGTGCTACCAACTGCTGAAAAATCACAATTGAAATTTGAGCTCCATATTGAATGTCTTGGAAGGTATAAATGGGTGCTATTTCAAAATTTGCACACGTGTAGAAAATAATATTGCAGTTTAATTTCCAGGAGGCCATATATGGCAGTGTTGCCAAAATGATCATAGGCCTGCTGATAGGCCCAAATTTTAAATGCATATAACTTCTACACTATCAATTGGAATTCAACCAAATTTCATATGTGCTATGTGTACACAAACAGATATGACTGAGCATATTCTTAAGAGCCCCCAGGGCTGCCAACAGTTAATAAATCTATGCACACTTATAGTGCCTGACATTCTATATTAAGTTGGAGTAACTTATATACTTCAGTGCTACCAACATGATTCTAAGCCTGCTGAGAGGTCCAAATTTAAATACATGTAACTTCTATACCATCATTAGGATTTCAACCAAATTTCGTGTGCGCTATGTGCACCATAACCGATATGACTATGCCGATTCTTAAGAGTAACCAGGGTTGCCAACTGTTAATAAATACATCTCTATTTTTGTTACCCTAATATCAATATATCAGAAAGTATGCAAGCCAATAGCTCTAAACTTTGCACACGTATAGTACCTGGCATTCTAGTTTAATTTGGAGTAACTAATATAGGCCTACGCCAGTGCTGCCAACATGATTCTAAGCCTGCTGATAGGTCCAATTTAAAAATGCATGTAACTTCTATACTAACCAATGGATTTCATTCAAAATGGACACAACAATAGATCATATTATTTCAGATTATTTCTGACCAATACATGTATGTCATTGTTGCCAACATGATTTTACGCGCGCTGTTAGATCCAATGTTTAACTGCATGTAACGTCCATGCTATCCATTGGACTTCAACCAAATTTTGTATTCTGTACCTTAAGAGATGGAACTAAGAGTGTATTCAGTCACCAGGGCTGCCAACTGTTGTTCTCTATTAGGCTACATTATGCCAGGTATACAGTACTTCGAACTATAGAAATTTCGATATTACCAACTTAATAGATCCATATAGATTAATCATTGGCATGAATCTTAAATTTCAAGAAAAGTAGGCTCTTTAGTTCGTCACGGAACTTCTTGTTCGCCCTGTGTTGATCTCATAAGTCTACTTTCATTTTTTGCAAAAATCGAAAGTAGCCTAGAAATGTGTGTATGTGTGTCTGTGAGTGTGTGTACTCTGAATGCCTGTCCCTCATATCAATTCGAACACGGTGAAACCGAATTGAAGGAAATTTGGTACAGAGGTAGCACTAGCAAAGGGCACCTCAGTGCCATGTTTTTATCGCCGCCATCTTGACCGAAACGTAATGGCAGCCACCCAAATGTTCAAAGCTTCAATCACATTACGACTAACTTAATCATCCGTTCTCTACCAAATTTTGCAACAACATATATGGCGAGTGTCTTTTGACTTAACTACAAGGTCATCAGCCCAATAGTTTGCAGATGGTGGCCATGTATGTGTGCAAATCGATTCCCCCTATCTATTCAAACACGGTGAAACCGAATTGAACGAAATTTGGTGCTGAGGTAGCGCTAGCAAAGGGCACCTCAGTGCCATGTTTTATATCGCCGCCGTCTTGACGGAAATGTAATGGCGGCCACCCAAATGTTCAAAGCTTAAATCACATTACGACTAACCTAATCATCCGATCTCTACCAAATTTTGCAACAACATATAATTATATGGCGAGCGTCTTTTGACTAAACTGCAAGATCATCAGCCCAATAGTTTGCAGATGGCGGCCATGTATATGTGCAAATTAATTCGATCTATCTATTCAAACACGCTGAAACCGAATTGAACGAAATTTGGTGCTGAGGTAGCACTAGCAAAGGGCACCTCAATGTCATGCTTTATATCGCCGTCATCTTGACGAAAACATAATGGCGGCCACCCAAATGTTAAATGCTTCAATCAAATTACGACCAACCTAATCATCTGATCTCTTCCAAATTGTACAACATTATACCTTTATGCATGAAGAATTTTTGACCAAACTACAAGGTCATCAGCCCAATAATTTGCGGATGGCGGCCATGTATGTATGAAAATTGATTTCCCCTATCTATTCCTTCATGGTGAAACCGAATTTTACGAAATTTGGTGCTGAGGTAGCACTATCAAAGGGCACCTCAGCGTCGTGTTTTATATCGTCGCCATCTTGACGGAAACGTAATGGCGGCCACCCAAATGTTAAAAGCTTCAATCAAATTACGGCCAACGTAATCATCTGATCTCTACCAAATTTTGCAAAAGCATGCCATTATGTGAGGAGCGTTCTTTGACTAAGACACAAGGTCATCAGTCCAATAGTTTGCATATGGCGGCCATGTATGTGTGCAAATCGATTCTCCCGATTAATTCAAACACGGTAAACCCGAATTGAACGAAATTTGGTACAGAGGTGGCATTAGTAAAGGGCACCTCAGTGTCATGTTTTATATCGCCGCCATCTTGACGGAAACGGAATGGCGGCCACCCAAATGTTCAAAGCTTAAATCACATTACGACAAACCTAATCATCCGATCTCTACCAAATTTTGCAACAACATTTAATTATATGGCGAGCGTCTTTTGTCTGAACTACAAGGTCGTCAGCCCAGTAGTTTGCAGATGGCGGCCATGTATGTGTGCAAATCGATTCCCCCTATCCATTCAAACACGGTGAAACCGAATTGAACGAAATTTGGTGCTGAGGTAGCACTAGCAAAGGGCACCTCAGTGACATGTTTAATATCGCCGCCGTCTTGACGGAAATGTAATGGCGGCCACCCAAATGTTCAAAGCTTAAATCACATTACGACAAACCTAATCATCCGATCTCTACCAAATTTTGCAACAACATTTAATTATATGGCGAGCGTCTTTTGACTAAACGACAAGGTCATCAGCCCAATAGTTTGCAGATGGCGGCCATGTATGTGTGCAAATCGATTCCCCCTATCTATTCAAACACGGTGAAACCAAATTGAACGAAATTTAGTGCAGAGGTAGCACTATCAAAGGGCGACTCATATTCATGTTTAATATCCGTAACATGTTGTATTTCAACGACCAATATTCAATTAACTCCTTGAAAAGGGCAAAGAGTAATAACAATACCCATGTATTTAGGAGAAAGTCGGCTATATGTTCTTTATGAACATCTTGTTATATTTGTGTATGGGCCACACGAGATAAAACAATACAATTAAGCCAATATATTAAATGGGAACGGTTGATTTAGAACAATAATAACAAACTTGTGCAGACAACTTCACTACTGAAATTATTCATAATAACAATTCAATAGATCACAGACTACATGCTTAGCCACATTAATAATAATAATTATAATAATAATAATAATAATAATAATAATAATAATAATAACGCAACAACCATAGAAGTGTATTGTACTGTTTGTAAATAGTTGACACGTTACACAAGTTTTTACACACTTATGTAATATAGATATTGTATATTTATAAATATAGTTGTGTTTAAGTGTAATTCTTAAACATCGTACACTAGTCAAGCCTAAGTGAACAAGATCTGAAGATGAACGCCTGACGTTCGAAACATGTCATCCAATTACTGTAAGTAGGTATTTGTACATAACAGCGTGTTAGTTTCTAGGGTTTGTAAATACTTGTTTCCCGCCTAATGTAATTGGGAACAATTTGTGTTTACCGACTGAAAAGCATTCTTTAATAGAATTAGGCAACACTACAACTTTGGTTGTTTTCCCTATTGAGGACCAGAATTCTGTGATCGAGTTTAATGATCGACCATCATCATCTTGGTTTTCATTGCAGTCTTGGAGTTTTCTGTGGTGTTGGGGTAGCACGCCTGCCTCTCACTCGGAGGCCCCGGGTTCGATTCCCGGCTCCGTCAGGGATTTTAAAAACTGACATGAGGGCTGGAACGGGGTGCATTCAACGTCGTGTGGAAAATTGAGTGGCTGTCTGACAGTGAGGCAGCGTCCCGGTCACGAAAACGAAGATTAACGGCCGAGGGGATCCGACGCGCTGACCACACATCACCCCAATATCTGCAGGCCAAATGGCTGGGCAGCGGTCGCTTGGTAGGCCTAGGCCCTTCATGGGCTGTAATGCCCGGTTTTATTTTATTCTTGGAGAACATTTGATGACTTTTGCTGCACCGAAGTCCTTCTCATTAGAGAATTCCAAATTGTTTGAGAAATAAAAAAACAAAATAATAACAAAAATTATAGTTTTTCTATCAAGTTTTGGGTGGGAGGCAGGTACCGTATTGGCCCGAAAAAACGCACTTTTTATTAGAATTATTTGGGTAAAAAATCTCGGTGCCGGTTATATTCGCTACCTACACTTTAGATGGCATATACTGTAAAAAGAGGAAAGCTCATTAGCAACAACACAGCAACAAAGCAACAAAACAGTCTGTAAGAGAAACTAGCGGCATTTAATGACAACAATGCGAACTTTTGTTTTGGCGGAGACATTGTTATTCGGTATCACGGTATTGTTTCGTAAGCTTGAATAATCTACCGTAACTCAGTCTCAGTAAGATCTGTAAGAAAGCCCGTTTAACGCAAAAATTATCAATCATTTACCGGTAGAGCGAAAAGCTTCCTCAAGCAAAGGATTTCGGCGTGCTTATGATGCAGCCTTCAAACTTGCAATTGCGCGTTATCCCAAAAGCACAACCAACAGAGAGGCTGGAAGAAAACACGGATGTCAGAAAAAAATGTTTACATGTTGGTAAGTACAAGAAAATAAACGTGTCTTCCCTTAATCCGGATGCGGTTTATTTTCGGGCATAAACTTTTTTTTCCTCTTTCCTCTTCGAATATTAAGGGTGCGGGTTATACTCGGGGGCGGCTTATTTTCGGGCCAATACGATAAGTGGTTTCCCACCCACGCTAGCTGTATCACCGTGCCTGCTTTTAGTAAGTTATCCTGTTCTGCATCTTTGGATACACCTCATTTCTGCTATAATATTATGAAATGCTACAGGCTCACTGTTCAAGTTCCATTCTATTCACCTAGTGAACTTATTCATTATTCCCCACGAATATTCAAGTGAGTATGTCGGCAAGTTGTTAATTTCAGTGTAACGTCTCATTAAACAGCTTCATTTGTCGTAAAGCGACCAATTCATAGCTGCATAGAGGTTAAAGTTTCGAATTACTGAAGCCGCGTATGTTATCGCACAGTTTACAACAAACAGCATGTCTCATGCAAGCAGCAGTGGCATAGTAATTGCTTGAGTATTACAGAGCTATATGTCCGTGTGATACGGAGGTAGATGTTGTAATTACTGGGCAAGTTTTAAGCTCTGTCTATGAAAGCAAGCGAATAAATGCGACGGGAGAAGCCCATTCCTGGCAGAAGTATGGTAAACTGGGATGTATGACGCACCATTTTATTTCGTTATTTAAATGTATAAACCATCAGTTACAGCAAAAGTACCTACCGACCGCAGTGGCTACGGTACTAAGGCCATGTGGCAAGGCTACTCTGGACTTTAGACAAATGGGTCGAAACCCACCGTCCGTCAGCCGTCCTTGAAATGGTTTCCCATGGTTTCCCATTTTCAATTCCAAGCAAATGCTGTGATGACACATTCTAACAAACAACGCCTTGCCCAGTTTCATTCACCTTCATTCATTTCTTCTTTCATTAACTCTTCCCATGAGGTTGGCTTCAGGACGGGCTTCAAGCCATAAAAACCATCCATTAACTAGAAACGCCGGAAAAGGCGCGCCTTATAATTGCGACATCTCGTATGCAGGGCTTCCAGCGATTTACTTTTATTTACTTTATTTACTTTTGTTTCAAAGACTTACTTTAATTTACTTTTTTTGAAATTCATTTACTTTATTCGGAATTCATTTACTTTTTTTCTTCTTTTTTGCCTATCGCTGCTGTGCTATTAATATTTATACCTTGTGCCGCGCTAGCCATAGCGTCTTCTCTGCCGCGTGTGTAACGCGCTCTAGTTATAAATCAAGAAAGAGATTCTCCAGCCGGACTAAGGTTTTCGAACCTCTTCGGACCATGCCGCGCCATCTACCGGCCGGCTGTAGAATAGAGCTCGCGATCCTCGTTCAGACGGCGTTGCTTTTACCGTGCCGTGACGAGTCGTATTGTGTTTACACCGAGCGCTGTGTTTGTTGTTGCACCCGGAAAAGCGTGGTTTTGTGAGGTGGAAAGTGTGGGCGGCAAGTGCATTAACTCGGTAAGTACTTAAGTGTAATTTATGTGATACCTATTAGTGACTGATGTTTAGGACCGAAGACTTATGTTTAGGAAGATATGCTTCCTGTCGGTGAACAATCTAAGCCTGGGTCAAGATTAGGCCTACATTGCCTCGAAATTCGCTTTAGTTGTTTAAATGTGGAATTAGATACCATTTATTTTATAACTCATCTTTGTGGTTTACAGTGATTCAAATGGCTTTTCGAGTATATGTTCGTTCTGTTTTCTAAGTATTGTAGCTGTAGAGGTGGGGGAGAAGAGGGGTCGTTATTTCGCTTTCTGTTAGAGCAGCATTGTTGTGGCAATACGTAGTGATGCTTTGTGCACTTCGAATTTCTTAGTACAACACTACTCGGTACCTGAAATTACATTATTCTCGAAGGGACACTTGGTCGGGTTTTATCCTATTTTCTAAGCATTGTAGCGTTGGAGTTGGGGAAGGGAGCGGGGGCGGGAGGAGTCACCATTTCGTTTTCTGAGAGAGAAATCCTGTCGGTGTAATATGTACTAAATATAGTTTGATTAAATTAATGTGGGGAAATTCTATCTAAAATTATATTCTATTCTTGTAAGGGACACTTGGTCGGGTTTTAACCTGTTTCCTTAGCGTTGTCACGTTTAGGAGAAGAGGGGTCATTGGTTCGTTTTCTGTTGGAAAAATAATGGTGTGGCAATACGTACTAGCGATGCTTTGTGAAGTTGACATTTCTTAGGAGAAGTATTATACTATCTAAAGTTACAGTATATTCCATTCTCGTAACGAACACTAAAGATTGAATTCTTACCTGTTTTCTAAGTATTGTTGGAGGTGGGGAGGGGAGGGATCGTTGTTTCGCTATCTTTGAGAGAAAAAATAGTGTGAAAATAATGCGGTAGAAACTATCCATGCTTTGTGTAATTTCTTAAAGAAAGTGTTCCCTAAAATGTTAGTATTCTGGTAAGGAACATCAGGCCGGATTTTAACCTGTGGGGGAGGGGAGGTGGGGGAGGGGACGGATCGTTGGTTCGTTTTGGTGCGGATGCCTTGTGTAGTTTGAATATGTCTAGGGTAGTACTATTTACATTTTATTATATTCTCGTTAAGAACATTAGGTCGAATTTTACATGCTGTCTTTTAAGCATTGTAACGTTGGAGGTGGGGGGAAAGGTGGGGTCGTTGGTTCGTTTCCGGTGAGAGAAATTATGGTGTGGCATACCTAGCGATAATTTGTGTAGTTTAATTTTATTACGAGGTAAGTACGCTTCTATCCTAAACTATATTCTAGTAACGATCACTTCCCTTCGTTGTGCTTTAACTTTATTTCCCCAACCACGCTGGACTTGTGGTGTAGGCGAGGGGGAGGAATTTATTTGGTTTAAAGATAATCGTGATAGTGTAGCATAGTCTCATTATGTTTCGTCAAAGCTTTTTCGTATTAGGGAAATGTAAAATTGTTTTAGAACTTCTTCCTTGAAAAACTTCCTTATGTTAAATTGTACGTCCAATGGGGGCGGTAATTATTGCCATCTAATCCCACAATAAGCTACTTGCTTCAATAGCTACCGATTTGTTTACTAGTTGTCTAGGGTGGAAAGGGATGGGGAGTCAAAAAGTGACATTGTAGGCGTACATTACAAAAAAAAAAGAGGGGTGGGTGGGCTCCGTGTCGAACTGCGACTTTTTAAACTGATTTTTCTAGCGTTGCGAAAGACATGTTACAAATTTGAATGTGGTTCTCCAGAGCCATTGTTATTTTTGTTTGACCCCTTTATGAGCTTAAGTATTTTTTCCCTGTCAAAATTTCATTCCAGCAACACTCTCCACTATCATTTCATTTCATCTGTCATTCATTTCATCATTGCCCCAGAGGAGTGCGTCAGCCCTCGGCAGCCGGCACAGTTCATATCCTCGCCGCTAGATAGGGGCTTCATTCATTCCATTCCTGACCCGGTCGGAGACTGGAAGCAGGCTGTGGATTTTCATGAGCTTAAGTATTCTCATAGCTATTTCTTGTTATTTTTAGGGTCATGATGTGCCACACAAAGAGCTCCTGGTTGGAGTTGGTTGATTCGCTGGGATACAAGAAGTCTCTGTAGTTATCGATCAAAGGAAAAACTACAGCTTTTTGCGAAATTTGCGAGTGCGCAATTGACTGAGCCAAGAAAGGAGTAAACGCTGTCAACCAACATGCGCTGACCGGTAAACACCAAAAAAAATGCAGAGGCAAGATGGGATACAACCCAGCATCGATTTATGAAGCGCTCAGCCACATCCTCAAGCTCTGGAATTCCGGCTTCAATCGGTATCTCGACTGAAACATATTATCAAGTGGGTGTGGTTTCCCTTAAGGACAAGACGTACAGGCAAGAGCTCCAGCGGGTTATGAAATGTGTGGTGTCCAATTATTCCGCATCTTCTTGTGATCATATTTTGGACTTATTTAAACATATGTTTGGTTCGGGATTAGGCGAGGATTTCAGTTTAGGTCGAACTAAAGTAGGGTATTTGATGACAGAAGCAGTGGGTACACACTTTAGAAAAATGATGTTAGAGGATGCCATGCAATCTGACTACTCCCTGTGTTTTGACGAAACAACGAATAATGAAGGACTGAAAGAACAGCCGACTTTGATTCGTTTCTGGTCGAAAATGGAAGATAGGATCGTAGGACGTAATTTAGAGACTTTTTTTATTGGCCATGCAACTGCAGAAGTTGTTCTTGAATACTTGGTAAAGGTTTTAGGAAATGCAGATCTAGCCATTTCTAGACTGTTAATGTTGAGCTGTGATGGACCTTTTGTTAATAAGGCTGTTATAAGACTGATGAACGAGCTTGTAAAGAAAATGGGGGGGGGGGGGGAACTTGTCGATATTGAAACTTGCAACCTGCACGTCGTACACAATGCAATTTTGTAAGGACTTGAACAATTCGGCATGGACATAAGTGATTTTGCAGTGAAAGTGTATTTGTTTTTAATGACTTTCCTAGTCGCTGGGAAGACTTTGTGATGATCCAAACCAAGCTTCAGTTGCCAAATCACATATTCATCAAGCACGTGGGATAGCGATGGCTCACTTTGGCACCGGCAGCAAAAAGGTTGATAGAACAGTGGGCTGCCCTCAAGGTTTATTTCATCGAGTTTTTGCCCAAAAACGGCAGCAAGCAGCTTCTAATGACCTCCCGCTTTAGAAGTATTTTAAATGTCTTGAAAATACCTCGTACGAAGGCAGAAGGAAACACAAGAAGCTCTGAAAAACGTCCCAGGCATCGATGCCCTGCAATTTAAGAAGGATGTTCAGCGAAACATTTCCCATTTCTGAAACCTTCCAAGAGAACCAAATCCACTTCTCGTAGCGTGGCTGAAGTTGCCCGCTGCATGCCATTTGAGGTGGCCGAAAGTCGCCTTGACGATGAATGGACGTTGCTGCAGGTAGAACAGCAAATTGATAATTGCGATGAACAATTACCTGGGGGAGGAATATTGGAAAAAGGTATTTTCCCTTAATAACGCATCCAACGAAGCAAAGTATCCAACGATTCGGCCCCTTGTCAAAGCCTCATTGTCTTCAGCTCATGGCAGTAGTGAAGTGGAAAGAGGTTTTTCTCTGTTCGGCAGAGTTTTGTCTCCTGACCGTTCAGCAATGTCGTGCGCAACACTCAAGGCCAAACTTATCATTTGCCACGGAGTGAAACAGTTTGAGAACAAGCCATAGAACGTTCCCATAACTCCCGATTTGATCACCGCAGCCAAATTTGCTAATTCGAAGTACCAGGAAAAACTTGAGAAAGAGAGGAAAGCTAAAGAGGAATCAGGGAATCAGAAGAAGCTTAAAGAAGAAGAAAAGAGACTTGTAATCGAAGCAACCAAAAAGATGGAGGGAGGAAGATTGGAAAAAAAAAAGCTGGAAGGAAAGGTGAAACAAGCGAAGACTGAGGACGCAAAACAGGTAAAAGCGGCCGACACTCTTCTTGATGAAGCAAAGAACAGATTAAAAGAAGCTATCAAGAAGCATGACTTGGAAGGAGCGAGAGTTGCACAAGGGCTTTTGGAAGGAGCGCAAGCTCTAAAGCAGGAAGGGAAAGACAAGGAGACGAAGACAGAAGCTCTTCAGAAAAAATTGGACAAGAGAAAGGCGTCACTCATAACATCATTTTTTTTTTTTGCGAAGAAACCGAAGACAGACTAATGTCTAACTGATTACTAATTCTAGTCCAAAACCAATGTTACGTTTTACTTTAATTCTGTCAGTATGAGACTACTCTCATGGTGTAAGATTGTAGTTTGAGTTATTTTATTTAATTCCATTTTATTTTATATAATAAAATATGTATAACGTTTGAATGTGCGTTTTTTCTTCATTTTTCCATGCCTTTTAACAAGGCGCCTTATTGTTTATCCAAGAATTGTGCATAAATATAGGTATATATTTTTTGTTTTAAATAGAAAGAGTGTATTTTGCATACCACACCGTTCAAATATTTGTTTATGTATGTACAGTGTATATACAGTAATTAAGAAATGTTTCAACTTGCTACGGAAAAAAATATGCAGCTACCGGTATTTTGAATCTTTGAACAACTATTAATATAACCGCAGTAAGCTGTAATGGGTCAATTTTGTAATTTATAATTTGTCCAGTATGGTACTATCGCGATCGTTAAGTAATGCGACACCCTCGCTACTTCAAACGCGTGTAACTCTCAAACAGTAAGACGTACAAAATAATGTTAAGAACTAAAGTTGGAGATCTTTCTAAGATATGTTACTTGGATTCAGAGAACTTTTTTGTGCCTCTTAACATATACAAGCGTTTGAAGTAGCGAGGGTATCCCATTACTTATGATCGCGACAGTACTTATGGCCTTCTGACGGGTAACGGGAACATGCGTTTCTTTACTAAAGGTCTTTGCACTGCGCGTTACCTCGAGGGAAACTCGTATTTACAGTTTTGCTTGTTTACTTTTCTTTACTTTTTCATTGAAAAATTATTTACCGTACTTTTATTCACTATAAAAAACGGAATATTTACTTGTTGTACTTTTTTGCTGCCGTACCTCGCTGGAAGCCCTGCGTATGAAGATACACAGTTGTAGGAATTTGACCATTGCTACAAAATTATGTGATTTCATACCCTTTACTTTTCAGCTACTTTCATATCACAATTCCTTTAGCACCCCAATTGACTATCAGCCGATCAATAACCGCAGATAATCCTAATTCGTGTATATGTGCCTCCATCAAGCAAAGTCCTCAGTTAAGAATGTAGGCCTACGTGTATATGTGAGTCTTTGACGGGGAGAGATACCGTTAGCCAGATACCATGCTGGTCTTAGTCCGAAGTAACAAACGGGAAAGGGAAATACATTTCTACTAAGAATGAGTGCCACTTGTTGTCAAAGACAGGATTCCAATCACGCCTTCCCACTGTAACACAACCGGGTGAGTTAGCCGTGGTCGTTACGGCAAGACTGCTGGCAGTCGCTCACATCTGGGAGGCGAGGTGGTTCAATACACGCTGTACCATCACGGATATTTATACCTTACTCTCGTGACACCACTTCGCCTACCAAGCGGTCGCTGCCCAGCCATTTGGCCTGGAGAATGTAGGGTGACGCGTGTCCCCTCGACCGTTAATCATGGTGATCCTGGCCGGGGCGCTGCCTCAATATCAGACAGCTACTCAATTGTCCTCACGAAGCTATGTACACCCCGTTCCAATTTTCACGCGTCAGTTTCTAAAAGCCCTGACGGAGCCAGCAAACGAACTCAGGGCCTCTTACACCACGGGACCGGCACGATTCGCATACCTTGTCCGAGCATAATCTATTATTGAAAGATTTTCAGTTGGTCAACACGAGTATGCCCAATAAAATCAGGCGGGGGTTACAATAAATTTCCTAGCGCTTGAAATAAATTACATGAATCATTTGTACACTAATTAAACACTTCTTACGCAAATGGGGGGCTGAATTCGATGACTGGGTTCGTTCGTCAAGCAAACATC
Organism: Meconema thalassinum; assembly: GCA_946902985.2. NCBI lineage: Eukaryota > Metazoa > Arthropoda > Insecta > Orthoptera > Tettigoniidae > Meconema > Meconema thalassinum. Next base: position 1,062,897,675 of record OX336389.2, on the reverse strand, counting down.
ATCAGACCCTGCTCACTTAGGCTTAATTTAGATTCAGTTGGCATAACACTTATGTACAACAGCATTTACAATATTAAGCTACAGAAGTGTTAATTAAAGTTTGTAACGAGTCGGATTTTTCAAACAATTATATATTTTTATTCCGTTAGCCTAGTATACTTAGTATTGCGTATTTTGTCAGTACTTTTTATGTGTATAACTGTGAATCACTTTTGAATCGTTAACTTCTACCGTAGCGAGTTGTTGAAGTGATTGCGTTATACACTGTTTTGTTATAAACCGTTACTTTTCAAATTCATTACTTACTTGGTGAGCTTTTGTAGTTGGGTAGTTAAGCACTTAAACAAACACTTGGGACACTGTGGATTTGTAGACTTAGCTGATTTGCGGCCGTTCCTAAACTGGTGTCCTCTTCATATTCCTCACGTGCATCCTGTGACGTATCCCGCCCACACACTACTGAGCTCAAGCAATGATAGTAGCTTGATGGTGACAGAAACACTTTTTTTTTTTAGCGTATGGCTTTTAGTGCCAGGAGTGTCGGAGGACATGTTTGGCTCGCTAGTAGCTGCGTCTATGCGGACACCTATGGTGTGAGCTACAAGTACCGTCATGTGTGGAGTGTTGTCTGGAGAGGAAAGTGTGAGTATAAGGACGAGGAATTGGAAGATAGCGACTGTGGCGTATAGTTAGGGATCAACCCCGGCATATGTCTGGAAGGAAGATGGGAAACCACAGAAGACCATCTTCAAGGTTGCGGGCGGGGGGATTCGAACCTCCTCGCCTCCCGGATTTGACCGACTGCCTGCAGCCACGCCGTAACGACCACGGCTAACTCACCCGGTTACAGAAACACTAATACCATCCCAAGAACTCTGTGATGTAGGCGAAACTTTCGCCTTAGACTTGATCGTCCCGCTGCACATCTACTGTAAGTTAGAGACGTTGGCGGCACATCAGTGGTTTAGACTGATCTGCTTTATGAAGGTCCTATTACTGTAGACAGCTCAACTCACTGAGCTATATTTATCTGTTATACTCTGTACAGTACTATTCAAGTCCGCAAGTCCACGGTAAGTACTGTACTGTATTTGACAATATAATGTACTGGAGTGACTGGTCGATGAAGATGTCCGTGTCCTAGAAGTTTAAGTTGTCTGCCGGCGTGCATGGTCTATTAGTACGTGTTGTAGCTCTCCATCCTGACGACCTGGGTTCATTTCCCGTCAGGCTAAGAACAGGACACTTTCTGCCTCGTTAAGACAGCTGAGAAGAAAATTTGGTTCGACTTTCCTAGAAATTGTTTTTCATGGATTCTTACTTAAATTCCAGGTGAATGCCAGGATGGTACCTAAGTCATGGTCTTCTCAATCCTAGCCCCGATTACAATGAACACACTAGACGGTGATCTAATTGATGACTGCAACTGTAGAGATGAGCTTAAATCTCCCTCGGTCCACAACAAGCATGCAGTCTTCGCCTCGACGCGACGATCGAAACAAGCGCTTGCTCAACCTCTGCGGATGACAGTCCCACAACCGCAGCTTATAAATTCGCTCTCTCTTAGCTTACATTGCTTGCTCCAACGAAATTTAAATCGCATGAGGATATGATGCAGAAAATAAGCAAGGCTTTTTACATGTTCGCATAATGTAAATCACCATATTAAGTCTCAATTTCTATATTGCAAGTGACAGCATTCCATTTCCCTTGGAAATTCCGTTATAGCGTGGCAAGTTAGACCTGGTCTGTCATGGCGGAGTCTCGTCTAGGAGGGGAAGTGGTGGGATCACTAGGCGCAAATGCGATTTCCCCTCTTTTGTGCAACAGCTGTTTGGAGCTCTTCGCTGCACGTCGTGGTTATATTATGCAAGCAAAAAGTATCGAATAGGAGCATTCTCAGTGACATAGCATTGGTATTGGTGGTAATGAACTGAGAGCGCGCCCACTTCACACACTCCTGAGAGCAAGCTTGTTGCCGTGCTTGTCAAAGAACAGAGCCGCTCAGTCTTGCTTCGCATGCGTTGACAGCATCTGTACCCTGCCAAGGTTCTGGGAATAATGACTACTTGGCAACATCTAACCAGTGCGTGATGAAGTATGTGCTCACTGGTTGACAAAGAATCCAGGCCTGGGGGATGACGTAATGCACCTGGACGCACATGCGCATCGGAAGGTTCAGGTCTAACTTGTTCCGTTATACTAAGCCACGTCCTCAATAACATACACGCCAGTCGTACGTTTGTACACGATTTCACTAGGTTCCGTAACTGCTCAGAGATAGAATACTACTGTACACTTACGAGGATTCAGGTTAAGTCCGTTTTATGTTTTTTTATTGCGTTCATCTATTTTATTGTTCACTATGCCTTATTTGTTTTATTGTTTTTTACCATCCACCTTTTATTCTTTTTATTCAATTGAGACATATTTGTTGGGGCTCACTGACTGTTTTATATAAACCATTTTCGTTTCATCCATGGCAGTGAGCTGTTTTTATCTTCAACCTTTCATTTCTCGTCATTTCATTTCATTAGGGGCCGATAACCTCGATGTTAGGCCCCTTAAAACAACAATTATCATCATCATCACACTTATGAGGAACAATGTCCAATATTCATGGTAGCTATGGTAGTGTTACTATCCACGAGTGTCTTTGAAAATTATTGTCTACAACGAATGCCTGGAAAGCTAATTGTTTTAGTATGAAGAGGCTTGCATACTGATTGCAAATCTGCCTTCAGATTTTTAATGTCCAGTAGTTTCATGTTGTCTTATTTTAAACATTATTTAACCTCCGCCCTTCCTAGGCCCTGGACTCTGTGTGCTAAACGTATTGCGCAACACAATATTGTATACGAATACGTTTCATGATGCATAGATGAGAGAAAAATTAGATCCACTAATAGATTCAGCGAAAGAAATACTTCAAGAAAATTAAATTTCAAGCATTTGCTAGGAGAGAAATTTTACACATATATATTGCAATAAAGCAATCTCTTCTAAAGTAGGTTCTGATGACAAATACAATTCCAATTGAAAGAATTACTGCAAGGACGGAACATCAATTAACTCTCCACGGGTAGAACCACATATACAGTGTATAGTCCGTTTGAATGTCGCTGCAGTACTCATCGTTAAGTACCCGAAACTGTCCATAGGCAGTGGACGTTGCTTCTTTCACTATTACTCTGGTTACAAATCCCCGTACTGTATCGTTATGCTCTCTTTCCTGCCATTGAGAGGTGCGAGATTCAATCAGTAATTGACTCATATTTTCCCTGTGGTTACGCATTGCGTCTTTTTCTCGTATTTCTAGTGCAATTAACTTACGAAAATGGGGTAGTGATGTCGACATTGTGTCATTGTTCTATAAAACATTCAGTTATATTAAATATTTTAATAACCACCTTCTTCGCACGTGTTTCGTAGTGTGTACATCGCATCACGGACTCAAGCTACGTGTTACTATACTCAGTGAACAATTTTCAAACAGTTTTGTGTTATTGTATCACCTAACCTCATCCACCTCTTCCGTTGTTACCCCAGGGGTGATCTGTCCTTATTATATCTTTTGATTTTTTCTTTATGTTTCAGAAGTGTTCTAGAAATTCTAAAACATACTTCTAGAACATTCTATAACGTCTTATGTCCTACCCATCACCAGGGAAATATTCCATTGTTTGACTACATACTGTACTTACCTTATCGTGTATTAAGCTAATTTATTCGCCCGTAATTTCGATCCCTTTTTCCTTTTCAAATTGCTTCGCTTTCTCTCATTGGTACCAACTGGGTTAACTACAATGCCCTGACACGATACGTGTCAAATTACAAGCGCTGATTACCCAAATGTAACCGTTCGTCGTACGGGATCTCTATTCCCTACTTTTCCATTTTTATTGTGTTCTATCAATTATCTATTTATCAGCAGTGCTTATCCAAAACATTCACTTCTACCCCCTGATTCAACACCCTCCTCTTCCACCACCAATAACCGCAATGCCATTTCAGGCTACTCCCCTCCCCCGCCCACGGTCAGTACCACTTTTGCACACAAAGCCGCTGACTTCCCCCAGGAATCACAACTTCAACGTGAAGAGTCTTCCGCAGGAATCTACATATGCTACGAGTAGTAAACTACCGACGCTCGTAACAAACACAACCCAGTAGCCATGTCGCTCCTTAACCACAGTCCCCCGAAACCATTCAACTCAAAATTGGGAATATATCCCTACCAAAAATTTGAAGCAGTGCCGGACTAATTCTATGTTATCTAGACCCCAGACTACGCTTATCTACGGAGATGGCTAGCGAGGTAATGGGCGATCTTGGGAGTTCGACCGGCCAGGTTTCAGGCCCACGTCCGAAAGATTTCCAACGGTGTAGCCTCCGATCCTTGGGAAACTGCCTGCCACCATTCTGATGCCAAGCCCCGTGACACTCGCCCGATATGGGTTCGGCTTGTGACGCAAGAGTGAAGCCAATACTTTCATGCCGGGACTTGCGGTTTAAGCCTAAAGAGTCAGTTTTGAATCAAAGCTATTTACATTATGGTGTTTGAAGCCATTTTCAGTGTTGCCTTAGTAAACAAAAGTTTTTTCAGGATTAGGGAATAACCCATCTCATTTGGGTACAATCGTGTTGACCGACTGAAAAGCATCAAACTTTTGTTCAAAGCTATTTCATCGAAACTGGTATCTGTTGTAAATAATACCGCATCGACGAGTATGTGGATCACGTCTTCGATGCTAGCACTCACAGTCACACCGAATGGGTACTCAGGATGATTTCAGTGAAAATCTCATCGAATACCTAAAATCGAAAAAAGGCCGTACATCGCCACTCCAGGTATCTCCCAGAGACCATTCCGATTCTTTCATTGAATAAAAACAGCATACCTGAAGGAGGCTCGATTTTCATTTTCGAAAAATTGATTTCAATAATATCGATTTCTTGTTCTCGAATGCTTACCTTTATCGAATTTTAACTCCCACTGTTAACCCAGCTTTTCAGTGAGAGGTTTGAAGCTGCTGTCACCGTTTACCCGCCCGTAAATGTCTACCCACCCAGTTCGATGAGTTGGCTGAAGCTACCCCTATAGTTAAGGGTACTCACCGAATTGCCTTTGAAATTGCCTTTGAATTAACTAATCACCGATATGGACATCCATATCGTACTAGCTACCACCAATAACATGTCATCTTGATCTAACTAAATACAACACGAGCATTCAAAGGAAGCCGATGAGTGGGAGACGAAGATAAATGGTTCTTCCCTTCTTACGTGCAGAACGTTACATCACACCTCTAGCTACCTCACCCTACAAACGATCTCTGCCGTATCTTGCCCCTCCCTTCATATTCTCAATCAATGTCATCTCAATCGATCTCGTGCCAAAATCAACCTAGTAACAGGCCTCCTTAACCATATTCTCCCGAAACCCTTCAACCAAAAATTAGGAATATATCTCTACAGAAACATTGAAGCAACGCCAGACTAAAACTACGCTATCAATAATGTCAGTCCCACGCAGAGCTCGTGTTCAGCTCCTTCCTCTTTTCCACTCACTCCATAATGAGTTTTCCTAATGTCTTTTTATCACCCAAACAGAGAGAGCTCGTGGTCAGCTCACACCCCCAGCGAGCTACCCTTCTCGCTTTTGTTATTGAAACGCGCAGAATTCGTGTGTTCTCTCCTTTTCACCCCCAGTGAGTACACTTAACCACCTATTTCGTGGAGAAGAAGATCTATGAGTGTCGGTACAAATTTTCTTATTCTTTGACTCCTCGCTCTAAACTCCAACTCCAACAACCTTCCCTAACCGTCAAAAAATCGCGCAGAACTCATGTTAAAATCACTCGATCCTTTCTCTTTTTCTTTTATCCCACAAGCGAGTTCGATTTCTAACTCATTTTCCTGTTTCCCTATCATACTATTGAGTAACCTTCCAAATCTAGTTCATTAAAAGAAAGTGTTGGCTTTGACATTATTCTATTTTACACCTGCTGTTCGCAAGGTAGCAGGATAGAATCCTAGGGCAGCCATTTGGCATTTGAGGGTGAGCAAATGCGAGGGAGCCGTGTCAGAAGATATACTGGCACGTTAAAGATCCCCTTCGGGGAAATATTTTGGCACCCGGGTGGGCGTCTCTAAAAGTCGCAGCAATTAAAAGGGGCGTAAAAACCAATAGCTTAATTATTCTTATTATTTTCTTTTTACATTGATGCCCTTTTGCTCATTATTCTTGCAAAGTACTAACCTTATGTAAAGAACAAGTTTAAGTTTTTAAGCGATTCATCCTCTTCCTTGAAATAACAGTAAATATGTATCATAATAATAATAATAATTATTATTATTATTATTATTATTATTATTATTATTATTATTATTCAAGTGTTTGAGCCTCCGTGGCTTAGGCGGCAGCACGCCGGCCTCTCACCGCTGAGTCCGTGGTTCAAATCCCGGTCACTCCATGTGAGATCTGTGCTGGACAGAACGGAGGCAGACAGGTTTTTCTCCGGGTACTCCGGTTTTCCCTGACAAAATTTCATTCCAGCAACACTCTCCACTATCATTTCATTTCATCTGTCATTCATTTAATCATTGCCCCAGAGGAGTGCGTCAGGCCTCGGCAGCCGGCACAGTTCATATCCTCGCCGCTAGATAGGGGCTTCATTCATTCCATTCCTGACCCGGTTGGAGACTGGAAGCAGGCTGTGGATTTTCATTTTCATTCAAGTGTTTAGTGCTTTTCAGTCGGTCAACACGAATGTACCTGAAAGAGATGGGTTATGCCCTAATCCTGAAATAAATTACATGAGATTAATAAATACACTAGGATGACCGGTTTCGATCGTCAAGCGATCATCATCAGATCCATTACACTTAGCCTATAAAATCTATGTTTGAAAAACAGGTGAAAATATTTACAATATGTACAATTATTTAGTTGCAGTATTGGTACTGTAACTGTCGGTGTATGCTAAATGCAGTATATATGATGTTAGGTGAAATGCTAAATGGTGATGGATATCCGGAGTTTGTACTTTGGAGAGATTATATGGTTGTAAAAATCAACTATGGTTAAACTATAATATTATAGGCTAACTACTTATCTGATTGTCTTCCTTACTAGAGCTACTCGCAGTTTTCGTGCTCACTGTAACTCACGGTGCGGTCGACTGCGGTGGTTGTTATCTTAACGACTGTTTTTTCCCTGCCTTCTCCCCCCTGTCCATATGTGCTGTGCGGAGTCATTGCGATGTGTTTATGTGAGGTGTTGCCAACCTAGATAAGATGTATGTTATTGGATGAGGTGGGTCTACAACTATTAAAGACCGTGGATTAGCCCTCGCCACGCGTGGACCATAAGCCATTCAACTAAGCGCTGCCCGGTCTAATGAGGACGCCCCGGCACCTTTAATACTGCCGCGAATATGGGCCTTGGATTATTGCAGAAGAAAAGTACATCGTACACCTGATCCAGATAACATTTACCTATTAAAACCCCATAATTTCCCCCCCCCCCCCCCCCCCTTTTTATCTAGCTTGGCTGTGTCGCTAAATTGTGTCTTGTTTCCGACAGGGTGTGTTTTTAGTAGCGTGAAGAGGGGTGAGCTCTCCATGAACGTGTGTTCATTTAGATTGTTGCGATTGTTTCGTTTGGCTAGGTGTATCTCGATTGCTTCCTTTATGTCAAGAGCTCTGCCTTTCGATTCGTGATGGATTATTTTAAGGTCCGACTCTATGTTGGTAAAGCTGTGCCCCGCGTCACACATATGTTAGCATACGGCTGAATGTGTTCCGTATCTTATCGCATTCCTATGTTCATTATAACATGTGTCTACTCGTCTTCCACTCTGCCCGATGTAATTAGCTTGACAACCGGTGTCTTGGCACGTTATAGAATATAGCCCTGACCTTGAATACGGGTCACGTTTATTTAGATTACTATTTAGGAGGTGCCTACCGGTTGTGTTTTTCGTTGTGAAAGCTATCTTAGACTGATTGTCGATTGCATGCGAGGTTTGTGTTGCTTTCCGGAATATGGAATATGAAAGGTCGTTGTCTTTACGTTCAATAGTTATATCGAGATAATTTATTTTTCGGTCTATTTCGGATTCCTTAGTGAATGTAATTGAGTGGTGTTGGCTATTAATGGATTGGAGAATTGTTTCTTCGCTTGTTAGATCAGTATCGTAGATGCAAATTACATCATTTGCGTATCTTTTCCATATTACTATTCCCTTTGTTGAAGTCTTTTCTAAGAACGCATTTGCTAGTGCTTTGATGAAGATGTCAGCGATTAACCCACTTAGTGGCGATCCCATTGCTAGGCCTTCTCTCTGTGTGTACATTTTATTGTCGAATTGAAACACGTTTTGGCTGAGAACGACCCTCAGTAATCTCACAATCTCTTCAGTTTCTTTTACCGAATTGTTGGATTTTAAGTTGTTTTCGATAGTGTTGATTGCTTCAATAATCGGAATATTGGTGTACATGTTAGTTACATCGGAGGATACTAGCCTGAAGCTAGGTTTCATTTGTAGGGTGTTCAATGCTGTTACTAGTTCTGTTGTGTTCTTTACAGAGTTGTTTTTGTCGTTGGAAAGACGGCATTTTAAGATTTTTAGTAACTCTTTGCTGATTTTGTAATTAGGGGCATTCCTACAATTGACTATTGGTCTCATTGGGCATTCCTTTTTGTGTATTTTTGGTTGTCCCCTCAATGACGGTATTTTCGGGTTCATGTTTATTAGTTTTGATTTTTCGGCTTTGATCAGTATGTATTCTGTTTCTTTTAGCGCACTTTTTATTTGTTTTTGGAATTTGTTGTTGGGGTCTTTTGTTAATTCCTCGATTTCGTTGTTGTTTAGGAATTCGACTGTTTTTTTTTCAATGTATTCTGTTTTGTTCAAAATTACTGTAGTGTTTCCCTTATCTGCTTTTGTGATGATTAAGTCATGGTCTTTTATTTTTTGTTTCAATGACTTTATTTCTTTGAGTTGTTTGTTGTTTTGAATGTTATTGCTTTCGCCCTCTCGTTTGAGGATTTTATGGCTTCGTTGGCGGCGAGATTTTTGGTTAATTCCCTGTCTTCTGCTGGGAGCTTGTGACTGGCTATCTCAATATCTGTGATTAACTGTTTTATATTGTGGTTCGTGTGTGCGTCTGTGCAGTTGTATTTCAAACCTTTGACTAAGATATTCATTTCACCTTGAGAAAAGGTTACGTTCGTTCTGTTGTTTACTCTGCTGTGGAAATTGAATTCATTGTTATTCGTGTGTTGTTCATTAGATTGATTGTTCTATGTTTCTCCTAGTTTTCTTAAATTATTTTCTAGCGTTTCGTGCTTCCTCGTTGCTCTGATTTTGATGGTGTCATGTAGGTGCTCGGTGAAGCTGTCCCATTGGGCTGCGAGCCAGAAATTACTTAGTTGCAATTGAATGTCGTATAATTGTTGGTTAATTTTTTGCTTTCTTATGTATGCAAATCTTAATTCGTTTTTTATCCAAAGCTTTTGGCTTGATTAGTTGAAATGATCGAGGCTGGTGTGTTCGGTACGGTTTTAATTGGTACGTATTTAAGAGTGAGGTTTAGTTCTATAAATTTTTTGTTGAACCAAATTGACTTGTCTAAATTCATGAGCTTAAGCCTGAGTGATTTGAATCTCTTGGCTTCACGATTTGCCTGACTAGCCGTGAACATTGTGGTGTTTGAAGCCATATTTTCAGTGTTGCCTTAGTAAAGAAGAGTTTAGTGCTTTTCAGTCGGTCAACACGAATGCGAATACATATAAAATCACTAACCTATTCAAAAAACAAGGCAAAAAGATAGCTTTCACAACGAAAACACAACATATCCGATATTCCGGAAAGCAACACAAACCTCGCATGCAATCGACAATCAGTCTATTCACCCCAGTACGCACAAACTAGCGGGTTTCGATTCAATAGTGCACAGGGCTTTAAACATACCCATGTCAAAAGACAACTATAATAAGGAAATAAGAACTATTAAGCAAATAGCAAAGGAAAACAACTTCCCGCAAAGCAAAATAAACCAAATTATAGCCAAACATAAAAATAAATATAAAACGATTCCCAAACCGGACAGTAATGAGAAATTATTTGCGCGTTTCAACTATGTGAATGCGAATACATATAAAATCACTAACCTATTCAAAAATCAAGGCATAAAGATAGCTTTCACAACGAAAAACACAACCGGTAGGCACCTCCTAAATACACACATCAAAAAAAGTTTTGCATCACCTCGGTTCCAAGAGTTCCGGAACCTTTAAATACAAAGGGAATAGAGATCAACACAAACAACATTTCAGCTCGTTTTATTGCTCATGAGACCCACACATTGCATGTTGTACCATCATACAGCTAGACTTTCAGCATTTGTGGTCCAGATTGCAGTACACACCACTACCTCTAATACCCAGTAGCACGTCCTCTTGCATTGATGCATGCCTGTATTCGCCGTGGCATACTATCCACAAGTTCATCAAGACACTGTTGGTCCAAATTGTCCCACTCCTCAACGACAATTCGGCGTAAATCTCTCAGAGTGGTTGGTGGGTCAAGACGTCCATAAACAGCCCTTTTCAACATATCCCAGGCATGTTCGATAGGGTTCATGTCTGGCGAACATGCTGGCCACTGTAGTCGAGCGATGTCGTTATCTTGAAGGAACGCATTCACAAGATGTGCACGATGAGGTCGAGAATTGTCGTCCATGAAGACAAATGCCTCTCCAATATTCTGCCGATATGGGTGCACTATGGGTCGGAGGATGTCATTCAGGTATCGTAAAGCCGTTTCGGAGCCTTCCATGACCACCAGTGGCGTACGTCGGCCCCACATAATGCCACCCCAAAACATCAGGGAACCACCACCTTGCTGCACTCGCTGGACAGTGTGTCTAAGACGTTCAGCCTGACCAGGGTGCCTCCAAACACGTCTCCGACGATTGTCTGGTTGAAGGCATATGCGACACTCATCGGTGAAGAGAACGTGATGCCAATTCTGTGGGGTCCATTCAGCATGTTGTTGGGCCCATCTGTACCGCGCTGCATGGTGTCGGGGTTGCAAAGCTGGACCTCGCCATGGACGTCGGGAGTGAAGTTGCGCATCATGCAGCCTATTGCGCACAGTTTGAGTTGAAACACGACGTCCTGTGGCTGAACGAAACGCATTATTCAACATGGTGGCATTGCTGTCAGGGTTCCTCCGAGCGGCAATCCGTAAGTAGCGGTCATCCACTACAGTAGTAGCCCTTGGGCGGCCTGAGCGAGGCCTGTCATCGACAGTTCCTGTATCTCTGTACCTCCTCCATGTCCGAACAACATCGCTTTGGTTCACTCTGAGACGCCTGGAAACTTCCCTTGTTGAGAGCCCTTCTTGACACAAAGTAACAATGCGGACGCGATCGAACTGCGGTATTGACCTTCTAGGCATGGTAGAACTACAGACAACATGAGCAGCGTACCTTCGTCCTGGTGGAATGACTGGAACTGATCGGCTGTCGTACCCCCTCCGTCTAATAGGCCCTGCTCATGCATGGTTGTTTACATCTTTGAGCAGTTTTAGTGACATCTATGAACAGTCAAAGGGACTGTATCTTTGATACAATATACACAGTCAACGTCTATATGCCGGAGATCTGGGAACCGAGGTGATGCAAAACTTTTTTTGATGTGTGTAGTAATCTAAATAAACGTGACCCGTATTCAAGGTCAGGGGTATATTCTATAACGTGCCAAGACACCGGTTGTCAAGCTAATTACATCGGGCAGAGTGGAAGACGAGTAGACACACGTTATAATGAACATAGGAATGCGATAAGATACGGAACACATTCAGCCGTATGCTAACATATGTGTGACGCGGGGCACAGCTTTACCAACATAGAGTCGGACCTTAAAATAATCCATCACGAATCGAAAGGCAGAGCTCTTGACATAAAGGAAGCAATCGAGATACACCTAGCCAAACGAAACAATCGCAACAATCTAAATGAAAACACGTTCATGGAGAGCTCACCTCTCTTCACGCTACTAAAAACACACCCTGTCGGAAACAAGACACAATTTAGCGACACAGCCAAGCTAGATAAAAAGGGGGGGGGGAATTATGGGGATTTAATAGGTAAATGTTATCTGGATCAGGTGTACGATGTACTTTTCTTCTGCAATAAACCAAGGCCCATATTCGCGGCAGTATTGAAGGCGCCGGGGCGTCCTCATTAGACCGGGCAGCGCTTAGTTGAATGGCTTATGGTCCACGCGTGGCGAGGGCTAATCCACGGTCTTTAATAGTTGTAGACCCACCTCATCCAATAACATACATCTTATCTAGGTTGGCAACACCTCACATAAACACATCGCAATGACTCCGCACAGCACATATGGACAGGGGGGAGAAGGCAGGGAAAAAACAGTCGTTAAGATAACAACCACCGCAGTCGACCGCACCGTGAGTTACAGTGAGCACGAAAACTGCGAGTAGCTCTAGTAAGGAAGACAATCAGATAAGTAGTTAGCCTATAATATTATAGTTTAACCATAGTTGATTTTTACAACCATATAATCTCTCCAAAGTACAAACTCCGGATATCCATCACCATTTAGCATTTCACCTAACATCATATATACTGCATTTAGCATACACCGACAGTTACAGTACCAATACTGCAACTAAATAATTGTACATATTGTAAATATTTTCACCTGTATTTCAAACATAGATTTTATAGCCTAAGTGTAAAGGATCTGATGATGATCGCTTGACGATCGAAACTGGTCATCATAGTGTATTTATTAATCTCATGTAATTTATTTCAGGATTAGGGCATAACCCATCTCTTTTGGGTACATTCGTGTTGACCGACTGAAAAGCACTAAACTCTTGTTTACTAAGGCAACACTGAAAGTATGGCTTCAAACACCACAATATTATTATTGTTTTTATTATTATTATTATTATCATTATTTAATATTCAAAATTTAAATTAATATTGTGAATTAAATTTGTACATCTGTTCCCACTAATAATTTTATCATTATAAAATGTGTAATCTTATGGCCAAATGGACGGCGCTACTGTCTACGAGGTCCACCAGCATGGTGATCATGTTCCAGCCTCAGAATGAAATTAACAATGTGTGTGCATAGATATTGCATTAAGCTTGAAATAGGAGAAGAAACTTTATCATTATTATTTTTTACAATCCAAAATGTAAATCAATGTGTACAATATGTGGCCAAAACTCTCCGAACACCCATTGTTGTTCATTCCCAAGACGTCAGCCAAGTACTTGATAGCAGGCTAGACCTCCTGTTGCAATGAGTGCCGCGTTTATCCTTCGCGAAAGGCTTTCCTCTAGGTTCTGATATACTGAAGGCGTAATTTGTTTCCATTTGTCCTGAAGCATGGTGAATATTTTTATGTCATCAGGGGCGTAGCTGGGGATTTGGTAAGGGGTTGTGAAAATGGCTGAATGACGCAACGTGTGTCTAAACTGTACCGGAGGAAGCTATGTGTCAGCGGAACCTGGAGGTCGAGCACTGTCCTTGATCGCGTGTATGAGTAATTAAATGCTGACCCGCTGTTTACAGCAGTCTGGCCGGCAAGCAATGTCGGTACGACAGCTTGACACAGCGGGAATGGGACTCGTTTATAGCGAATTAGGAGTCCACGGTTCGGAGTTAGTCGTGTGAAAAAATGTAATGAGGCAATCTAGATGTGTGTAAATGAGTTTAATTCCACAAATAATGGGAAGTATAAGCGTGCTGGAAATCCTCCAGTGACACAAATAAATGAAGTGTAAAAGAGTGATGTAGGATGATTACAATTAAGCAGAGGTTTGGAGATTGACAGGAATGATTAAGGAAAACCTTGAGCTGACTCGCCTGAAGTGGACGTCGCGAAGCAGCCGGATAGCGATACCTCGGGCAACAGGTAATTGGTCTTCTCGGGGACTCCTATTTATTGTAATTGCCCGTATTACGTCAGCTGACTCGGCAGTATGCGTTGTTTCTAGCGTTCCACTTAGGTGTTTGTGTTAGGTGAGCAATGGTTTCCTCATGTGTAGGAGTTAGCTGGCTAGGCTTGTGTGGTTGTTGTTGCTTTGATTTGGGGACAGTAGCCTGAAGAGGGGTTGAAAGAGTTGATTACGTCCTACAGGGCTCAGGGCGTAACAATATTTGTTGCCAGGTTGAATGGCGAATCGATTTGGCACGCATCTGACGATCCAAATCATCCCAAAGATCTTTGATATAGTTTACGTCGAAGTTTTGAGTAGCCCAGTCCAGCAAATCTACCTAGTATTCTTCGAACCACTGTGGAATGGTCCTTGCTCTGTGGACTGGAGCATTATCATGGTGATCCAAACTGATGTTGTAACAATGTGGGAAGGATATGATTGTCTGAAACGTTTTCATAAATGCCTGCATCCATTTGTTACCTTGGTCCGAGCCCACACCGGAAAGAACCATCCTAGATCATCACACCATCTCCACCGCACAATACACTCAGGTAAATATCGCTCACCAGTCATCCACCATGTCCATACTCATGCAAATCTGAGTGCCCATTCGCATACCATGACGCATCACCCCATAAAAGCTTATTCCACTGTTCCACAGACCAATTGTGACTTTGTTTCCATCACTCTAGTCTAAAACGACGTCGCGTATTCGTTTTAGTTATGAGTGGCTTATGGGTAGCAGCATGACCATGAATACACAGTCCTATCGCTACTCGACTGAGAACTCTGTCAGTGACCTCTGTGTCTGACCTGCAACAGAGTTTTCAGCAATAATAGGCAAAGACGTCTGACGAGTCCGTCTCCCAAGCTATTTGGTTATTATGCTACGCCTTGGCCCGAAGGATTCCGGTTTCGATTCCTGAACGGATCTAGGGGATTTTAATCTCCTGTGGTTAATACCCCAGTCTCGGGGACTGGGTGTTTGTGACGTCCTCATCACAGAAATTCAGAAAATAACCAAGGTGTTCTAAGGCTGTAAATGAAGCAACATCAACAAATACGACAACAATATAAGCCACTTGCTCGCTTTGAGCGATAAAACAACGAAAGTAGATACCTCTAATAAAGCAAGAAAATCGTATGCATTACTTTTATAGAAGAAGCACTTAGCACGTCGCTCGTTTAGTAATAATTCACAGTGTCTTGTTTTATTTCGCGCGCATGTTTATAATTGCTCTTTTAGTCACACATACCGCTTCATTGATGAGATTTTTCAGTGTTAATAATACAAATTACTGAAGAATTTGATGAACAAGTGCAATGGAGAGTGGGGTTTGAATCCACACGCCACTCAAGTTGGAATGTAACCTAAGTCCATGGCCTGACGCGTTAGCACGCTGAGTCGTGAATCGGACCCATCTCTTGCCAGTTTTGCTTCAGAAGGCCGAATGTACTTTGTCTCAACCCCCAGACCAGAATCATTTCTTTACAGAGCCCGGAATGGAACCCAGACCTCAGGGTAACAGCCGGAAATGTTAGACACAACACCACAAGATAGTCAGCAAAATCTTGCGCCGTAGTGCTCTTAGCCTCACTGAAGCTTGATGATTTCTATTAATTAAAGCTCAAAAAGGCATTACCATTATTCCATCCATTTAATTACCAAAGCGTTTCATCTACATTTGCATTGGACGATATCTCCAGGAGACCTGAGAAGTTATGAAGGTCACATTGCCGCAGGTGGCCTATCTATGCAGATTCCCGTAATTACTCTGCGGTTACCGTGTAATTGCCAATTAATGGACTAAATTGTGAGATCAGCTGTGGAAATTCCCTGAGAAAGAACTGACAGGACTAACAGCCCAACGACATCGTTTAGTGCGCAGCCTAGTTTGCTCTTGTATAATTGAAGAAAGAGACATTGCATGCATAAACATTAATAGCCTGTTTAACATGACCATAGTCAGGGACTGAATCATGCTCTGATGGAAGCGAGTAGAGTCTATTAGCCTACAAAGCATTGAGATCAAAGTTTGATGTTTTTCAATCGGCCAACACGATTGTACCCAATTTTAATGGGTGTTTCTCTATTCCTAAAAAGTTAACATGCGATTATTATACTGTATACACTTAGATGACCTGTTTCGATCGTCAAGCGATCATCATCAGATGCCTTACACTTATTCTATTAAATCTATGTCTACAAGTATGGGTGATGGTATGTACAATACATACACTTATTTAGTTGCAGTAGTTGTTAAACTAACACAACTAATCGAGATTTGTTAGTTATGTGTGATTTTTTGTTGAGATACTGAAGGTTGTAATTGACCTTCAAGTTTGCTTGCTTAGTGTGATTATGTGATTGTAATTAAACGGTCAGGTTGGAGTGGATTGTGAACTTAGCTGCTTCAGGATTAGGATACAATCGAGTCGGCCTACTGAAAAACATCAAATTTCGATTACTAAGGCAACATTGAAAAATGGTTTCCAACACGATCATGGCATTGAGAGAAGTTCTCAAAGAGGACCATTGCCTCTCACGTGGGAAAGTTATGAGAGCAGGAAGCCTGATGTGCGAATGATATGAAATTAAAATAGTAAGAGCAAAGCTTGTAGGCAAGGGATATTTAACAGATTAGACGGTGAAAACGAATATCACACTTTAATCAAATTACTAAATAGGAAATGGAGGAAGCCAGTTGATTTAGCAAAATGATGTATGTCATCAGAGGAATAGGGGATGGGAAATCGACCGATGAGAAATACATATGAGACAAACATAAGAGTGCAGGAGATGGTATCCTAAACCATAAAACTTAGTTAAATTATGTTTTTTTTATTCTTTTAGGGATTTTGCGACTTCGTGGTAATGTAGCCCCGTCGATTTGGGTGTGAGTGGAATTTGTCTGATAACCTGTGTTCATTCCCACCGACAAAACCGATCGATCTGAACTGATGAACCTTATGCCCGACTCTAATTACGAGTTAAATCAATGGCATAATTTTATCAGGCTAATATCTCCTTATTGTGAGTGTAAATATGGTGGATATACGGTAGTATGACCCCATTAATATTTGTAGTGAAATGTTCCTCATCAATGAGTTCATAAGCAAAGCTAAGAATCAATCTTAATTCTGGCATAGCTTCTAGTATTTCGCACGTAATTAAGTAACAAATTATGGGATCCAGCAGCATTTTTCAGTGATAGGTCATTTTATATTCAAGGAAGTCAAATTCTACAACACTTACGGTGGTTCAAGTGTCCTTTTATAACGTGCAAAAAACTGCCTTGTGCGGACGTGAAAGAAAATGAGGTACTGACCAACTTAAATTACAACGTTATAGATTCTGTGTCGAGTGCTTTGTGCATCCTTGCTTATTGAATGATTCAAAACAATTTCCCATAAACATAACTTTTCAAGCCGCACCACTATTTCTCCTAAGAGTTATGTTTTGGACAATTTCTATGCATATCTGCTGTGTTGCTAGGACAGTATCAAAGCTAAAATGTTACCACTATACGCTGATGGATTAACACTATATGGATCAGTTAATTCGGCATAATTCTATTAGTATTCTTAACCGCGGGAGCCGATTATCATGAACATGGACGGCAAGAACATCAGCACTTCGTAGTTGTGACGGTATTTATTATAATGATAAATTTCTTGCAGCCAATTGCCATAAGCAGTGCGTTAATGGCATCATTTTACAGCGCAGAATTGTGATAATGATTCTTTTCTGTTTGGACATTGAAGGTCATGATATTTGCCCCACGTAGCACTACAACAGACATACACCCAACTAGGTTCCGGTTGGTGGTAGGCTTTAATTTTTCAGAGTTTGAAGTGAAACCCGTGCATTACCATTCAGTGCCGCAGTTTGTAGATCGGCCGCATCCGCACGTTTGTAGTCATCGCGTTGCTAGTGTAAAATTCTTCCGAGATGTCCGTTTTTAGCCTACTTTCGATTTTTGCAAAAAAAAAAAAAGTAGACTTATGAGATCAACACAGGGCCATAAAATAATGGTGTGTCTGTCTGTCTGAGTGTGTGTGTGTGTGTACTCTGCATGTGTGCATCAATTTAAACACGGCGAAACCGAATTGAACAAAATTTGGTACATAGGTAGCACTAGCAAAGGGCACCTCATCGTCATGTTTTATTTCGCCGTCATCTTGACGGAAACGTAATGGCGACCAACCAAATGTTCAAAGCTTACGTCAAATTACGACTAACGTAATCATCTGATCTCTACTAAATTTTGCAACAACATACCTTCATGTCATCTGCGACTTTTGACTAAATTACAAGGTCATCAGCCCAATAGTTTGCAGACGGTGGCCATGTATGTGTGCAAATCGATTCCCCCTACGCATTCAAACACGATGAAACCGAATTGAACGGAATTTGGTACAGAGGAGGCTCTATCAAAGGGCACCTCTTTGTCATGTTTTGAATCGCCGCCATCAGGACGTAAACGTAATGGCGGCCACTCAAATGTCCAAAGTTTAAATCAAATTACGACTAACCTAATCATCTGATCTCTACCAAATTTTTCAATAACATACATTTATGTGGGAATCCATCTTTTGACCATACTACAAGGTCATCAGCCCAGTAATTTGCAGACGGCGGCCATGCATGTGTGCAAATCGCCCTATCAATTCAAACACGGTGAGACCGAATTGAACGAAATTTGGTACAGAGGTAGCACTAGCAAAGGGCACCTCAGTGGCATGTTTTATGTCGCCGCCATCTTGATCGCCACCATTTTGACGGAAACATAATGGTGGCCACCCAAAAGTTCAAAGCTTAAATCAAATTACGACTAACCTAATCTTCCGATCTCTACCAAATTTTGCAACAATATACCTTGAATTGGGAAGCGTCTTTTATCCAAACTACAAAGTCATCAGCCAAATCGTTTCAAGATGTTGGATGTATGAATCATGCAAGTGTTATAGCCTAACCGTAACTTACGATTCAACAAGGCCTACCCTCATCAATTCAGCCTATCGTACATAGGGAGGTTTAATCGGTCCTCAAAGAGGTGGCCGGTAGGATATTAGCATATTACAATACAATATGCAACTGTAGAAGTGACTAACAGGCCAGGCTTACCGTGCCATATCGTTGTGGGCCAGTCTTGTCCCGTTGTCAAAATGGCCGCTATTTTTGCTCGTAAGTACTTATACTTCCGTAACTTCCTAAGTTTATATCCTTTTAGGAATGCGCTGAAGAAAATAATACATATTTAGGATCTAATGGTTCATAAAAACGCCAGAAAACGATAATGAAATCCTTGATTCCACACTAAATATGATACAGTTATACTAAACCAGTTGTTTATCAAATATTATCGTAGCGCATCCGTGGCGTAATGGTAGCGACTTAGGCTCATAATCTGGGGGTTTGTGGATCAAATCCCTGCAAGTTCAAATTTTTTACTTAATTTTTGGGGGGATATTTATTGATTTATAACTACTCACACGTTATAATGTTAAGCATATATAGTGTGTATTTGCAATCGAAAATATTATATATGTACTTATAACACCACATACTTCAACACTCGAATACAGAGATTAATATTCGTTGACCTTGATTCGCGGTAGAGACTGTTGTTGTTGTTTTGTTGTTGATTCTTTAGGAGTTTTGCGGCATGATGGTCTTGTGGTCCCCTTTTCTTGGGTGTGTGTAGAAGTTGTCTGATAACCTGTGTCACTGTGATGTCTGTAGGCTTACTAGTGTGTGTACTTTTATACGAGGAAGGATTTGGGTAGGAAGCTGTTGTTTTTGTTTTTGTTTCATTCGAGATGCATGGACATCATGGTCATTTAGCCCCGTGTACTTTGGTGAGTGTTGAATTTTGTCTGATAACCTGTGTTATTGTGATGGTGTATTAGTGTATATATAATTCAGGTGAGGATTCAATCAATCAACGTTTAATATCCATATAGCACGTTGTATTTCAACAAGCTACTATAAACAAAATTCAATTTTACTCCTTGAAAAGGACAAAGAGTTATAACTTTACCCATGCATTTAGGAGAAAGTAGGCTCTATGTTCTTTACTGAACATCTTGTTTCCTTCTGTAGCTCTGCAAGTAGTCACTCGTGCCTGGGTGTGTTTGGCAACAGCATCGAAGTTTCTCAATGAAGTACGGCTCTCTTGTTAAGTCATAGACGAGGCGTGATAGCGTATGCATAGAGAGTCTCAGGATCTTCTTTAGGAACAGGACTTTTTGACCTTCTCTAGTCTTGATATTCAAGTGGACCCAGGTAAGATGCAGGCCATATGTGAAAATAGGTATGATTTTGTCAGCGAAGAGTCACAGTGCTGCTTTAACATACATTTTTCTCAGGTCCTTAATGTTGTTATTTTTACTAGATCGTAGGCAAGTGACTTGTCTCTCTAATTCAATATGATGTCAAAGCTGCAACAATACTGATACAGCCTACCATTAGATAAATTAATCTAAATCATAAAAAGCAATTTGCCACAAATATTATCTTTCCAATAAGATAGCTTTTTCCTCGACTGATTCGATGCATATTTGCTGGGGAAGATCCTATCCTGTAATTTTTATGCAGTGAAGTTGGAAACCATGGAGCACCACTTCTAATCAGAACTGAATTTCTTAGTAGAACCAGGGCATTTAAGAAAGAAGTTTCCATACTAACCCACAGATCTGGAAGGAGATTTATGTTTTATAATTTGAAGCAACACACGCGTAGTAATTCCAATTAATAACAAAGAATTGAAAGCTGAAAATACCTCACATCATGTATTGCAAACTTCTCGGATAGAACTCAATTTCGGGGTCACTAACAAAAGGGTGCATCATGAAGAAACACGTTGAGAAGATTACATGCAATTACGAAGTAACCTGACAGTCAAATTCGAAAGAAAAAAAATGAAAGAATTGTTAGCACCAATGGGGATACATTATGTACTTTTGACTGGGATATGTAACCTTGAAACAGATAAAATGGATTATTTCCTACGATGCAAGGAAGTTCCCCAATCCTTATCCCATAACTTATGGAGATTTATGCTCCTTGGGATATTTTTTTCTGAACACAATTGCCAAAATTCCTCACCTAAGATTCCTTAACCCTTTTGATGCCAAGCAATTAATGAGTGGTAATGCTAAAATTGCATAGCCAAGTTTTATGAAATTACAAGTGTTTGATAAAAGTTATCTCCTACCTATAGTTTTCATAATAGATTTTTTTTGTTATCGTACTAGATGCTAAATAAATAATATGTAGCTTCATTTGTGCAATTAAAAATACTTTTAAATTACATTTGAAATTTTAATTAAATTTTGACAACCTGTACAATCTAAATAGTTTAATTTGTATAAATAATGCTATTGGTGCTACGTCCCTTTTAACTGCTGTGGCATTTAGAGACGCCGGGGGACCGCAATTTTGCCGCGATTGGGATCTTTAACTTGCCAGTAAATCCGTGACGATGGTTTTCAGGACCATTCCATTCCACGGAACATTCACCCTTCTCACTGCCACCCGTTGAACAGGTGTGCACGTTAGGTTGCATACAGTCACCCTTCTCTACTGACACTGCTCCCTCGCATTTGCGTACCCTCAAATGCCAACTCGCTGCGTCAGGATTCGGTCTTGCAATTTTCGGCACAGCAGGCGAGAACGTTACCACTGCGCCAAGCAGCCAGTAGTTTATTTTGTGATATGCATGTTAATACCTGTTGAATTGTGTATAAATATATCAAGTTTAGAGTAATTCTACCAAAGAGGTTGCGAGTAAGATCAATTTCTAAAAATATATGGGTATACAGTAGGATCACGTTTGCTGTCACCAGTCGAATATTTACTCTCATACACTACACTCAGTGGTAAAACCTTATTTATTGCACCTCCGTCCAAAGAGCTAGCAATATTTACCACCGCGTAACTTAATTAGCTCCAAGCTAGATCATGAACATACACGACTACATAATATAACACACGCGGGAAGCCAGCAGACTACAGCATGTTCAAAGAATACTTGTATAAAACCTGTTATTCATGAAACTTCAACACAATCTGAGCCCGGCCCCATGGTGAATTGGTTAGCTCGCTAGTCTTTGGCCGCAAGAGTACCGGGTTCGATTCCCGGTCGGGCCATCGGGGAATTTTTTTTTCGGGCGTTTACTGGAAAGACCTGCACTCAGCCTCCCAGGAGGCTACACACAAAAAAAACACATTCTGAGAGATAATCATTCCCACGTTGCCTTAGTTATAACAGTATTTGTGGTGCGTGCCTGGAAATAACACTAAGAAAATTACACCCTCTGTCTGGAAAGTTCGGTGAATGGCTCTATATTACGAACGGATTGTTGGCTTACCCAAAACAGCCGTTACTATCCTTCGAAGTAATCCCCGTGGATGGTTATGCACTTCTTAGAACGACTGTACAATTCCCGGCATCGTCTTCCTGAGGGATAGCCTTCCGTTGGGTCGTCACATTACGTTGGATGTCCGAAATGTCCAAAAACCTCTGGCCCTTCAGGGCTTTTCGGCGACCCTGGACCCCAGTACTCCATACTTTGACGCTTGCCTTCGAGGTCGTACCTCAGGCACCAGGTCTCGTCACCCGTGACGATGGTTTTCAGAATCTTTCCATTCCACGGAACATTCACCCTACTCACGGCAACCCTTCGAACAGGTGTGAACGTTTGGTTGCATACATTCACCCTTCTCACTGCCGCCCGTCAATCAGGTGTGCAAGGCAGGTTGCATAAACTCACGCTTCTCTCTTGCTTTCAATTTAGAGTTTTGACGACTGAAGGCTATTCCTAAAGAAGACTATGCCAGGAGTTTCCAGGACTTGTTCCGTCGTACTCAGAAGTGCATAACCATCCACGGGGATCACTTCGAAGGATAGTAACGGCTGTTTCAGGTAAGCCAACAATCCGTTCGTAATGTAGACCCATTCACCGAAATTTTCAGACAGAGGGTGTAGATCGGCCGGGGGCATTGTTAGCAGAAGCTCCCTTGGCCGATATATCGGCCCCGTGGCACTATGGGAGTTAAACAAAACTTAGCCTGAAATAAATGGATGTTATATGTTTCCTTTTCATATAGTCATAATATTTTGCTACAATATGCACCCTTGAATTCACATAAAACATTCAGCATTTATTTCAACACTCGAAGAAATGTCACCGAATTTAAACCTCAGAGGTGGAGGTGTTAAAATACAGCTGTTCCACTTTAACATCTAATTCGTTCCCATACATATAATCTCACTAAGTGTAGATGTTAAATTGTGCACTTTGTGAGGATTTTAAACCGACGTTGCTTAACAGGGACGAGCTGAGTAATAAAATCTTCGCGCCTCCGTGTCTCCCTTTGACGACGCTTTCAATGTACATAATTCTCCTGTTGTGCAGCACTATCCCGTAAGAGAGTGCATAAACAACACTGACGAAATAATTAAAAGGAAATATTTCAAAGGAAGTAAAATATACCCTCATCTTGCCACAGGAAACTGTTGAAGATTGTTGGGCACGGATACCCCACGTTTGCCTCTGAGAAGAGATCCAGGACTAGGCAAGGTTATTACGTCCAATAGACTACAGGAGGCCCCGGGAAGGTGGTGAAGGGTGGTGTATTTGAATTTCCATCTTCATTAACAAAACGTTTCGCCGTACACACAATTCATAAAGGCTCACCCATTAAAGAGCAAGGCAATATTGAAGCCCAAGCAAGCAGCAAAGCAGAATAACGCTTACTATTTACAAATATGTCTTTAAAGCAGATGACGGATGGCAGGGTAGCATTACTGAATGATCTCATTAATGTATTTACTGCTTGTGCAGGTCTAAGTTTAGTTGAGTAGGTAAAAAAGTGGGATGACGTGTTAAACGAAAAGATGGCCGGGATTGCCGAAGAAACAAGAGGGATTTAGACATCAAAATAGAGAATACATGGGTAGAAAATTGCAGAATGTTATTCACAAGTATATTTTATAAATAGTTTCACGTTACTTAATCAATTAGCATAATTCCATTAATACAGAAAGTCAACTACAATATTCGAAGTTGTTGGAACGCAGCATAAACAACTCCCAGTGCCTCAATAGAACTAGAAATTCGATAATGTTACCCTATATATTTTATACTTTAAAACATATTGTTATTGCTGGAATTAAAATGAAACCATGAACAATATGTTTCCTAACGACGTTACAAAAACAATGGCCAGGGTACCTACCAATTAAAATTGAGTAAAGCTCATTACATAAATTACGTCGTCTACCAAGCATTGAACGCAGTATATGGCTTACAACAATGACGGTGTTTAACATAAAATGTACAAAAACACACTGCTTATCGATAAACTTGCTTCGTGGATATGTAACATATCTAACATACTTGCTTTGGAAGCCTCTTCCCTAGTTTAGCAGTGCATTTCCTAGTTTTCTCTTCCTGTCCACTGTCCCTCTGCTTGTTCATATTCAGTCTCCGACTTCCTTCGGCTTATCCCAATTATCTAGGGACGTCGGAGCCAACCTGTCTCATTTGGTTTTGTCCGGGGATTTAAGGTCGTATGTCCTTCTTGTGCTGTGCCTCTATGCCATCACGCGCCCTCCATTCAGCTTTTACCTTAATTGAATGATTATCCTACATTCTTGATGCACAAATGTGACCAATGGTCGCGATCTTGCCAAGTACTGTATACCCTAAGTTATTCTGGGGATCACAAACTTCAAGATAAATGCATACATACTGTGCCCATCTTCTCCGAGGTACCACGAAATTGGAGGCTGAGATCAACCACGATGAGATCCCATCACAAACAAACCACACAAATTACTCCGATATACGTTTGATTTGAACTACATCCAGCACAAGACCATAATAGCCTATATCAGGTAGTATCGGCTTTGGGTAGGCGGAGTTAAGAAATTAACCACAAATACACAACATACACGAAGGAAACGTCTCAAAATTACTAACAAGTAATCACATGTTAAGATAAAATCGCGTCATCCAACAGTTATTAACATGCAAAAGATTCCTAACCTACGTCAATTGTTGGGGAAGGATATGTGAGGCTTAACTAACTAAAACGCTCCTGAAAAAATAAACATCCTACGTTTGGTCCTATGAATCCCCTTAAGAAGTCCTACCCTGCAAAATTATCGCAATAACTAAGCTAGGAAAGAGGTATGGATCAAGTCCCCTACACAAACACAAATGTAACTTAAATATAGTATCTAATTATACTGATCCTACTGTTCACATTGATAACGATAAGCTACGTTATGATTGTACCACTTCCAACATTTCCACTGTAAATTTACTATCTAACTAAATCCTACTCTAATCCCTAAATTTAATCAAAAATAATATACAAGGTTAATATATTCTAAACTGTTGAGGTTTAAGAACACCGTTTTACAACAATGCATCATAATCGCATCACTCACCTCTGTTAATCATATGACCCCAACATTAGGCACAGACCTCAAAATCAACCAATGTCTCACAAAATCATCGATAAATGTCATCCCAAATCTGGTTAGTCAGTTATTTAGATAGCTAATATAATGGCAATCATAATTATTTAAGATAATATTTAATTAGTCTGGCATGCGCTGTTTTAGTTTATTGCTCAATGATGTCATTCGTCTGAGATGCTCATTCTTATTGAATTAGATTTCTACTGAAACCTACAACCATAAATTATTTATGTCTTCCATTAGGTTACCTACTCCCTACGATTATTATTTATTAATTACTTGATTATTATTACCATCTCTACTATCGTCATCCATCACATAAAGTCGTCATTCAACAATCAGCTGTTCCATCAGCTCTCCTATCCCTCCATATTTTGCATATAATTCAACTTCAACCAAATTTTCCATGTTAGTGAATCCCATTTCACAACACCTAATATAACCTCGCATAATAATCCACATGAATTCAACATTAGCATTTCAATGAATTATTTCATCTTATCACATAGTAATCATGACCACTATCCCATTATTCTATCATAATTCATATACTTTACTATATGCCCTCGGCGTAACCTAATTTATAACAGTGACGTTTTTTTTTTGTTTTCAAGCATAACCCCATTTGCTTTACGACGAAACAGTCGTCTGCTAATGGCTTGAAATGCAAACACTCTTCCCTATTCATACAGCCTTCTGCTGGCTCAACTCACACTTTAAAACTGCAACTATCTTTCATGATAAAATGTCCATACACAAATCTAACTAAATCATAGCACTCATACCTAGCTTGAAGTTTCTGTATAGGTAAATGTATACATTCAGTCTACTAAAATAAACGCTTTGATATCTATTACTACATTGGAATGCTTAAGTTGGTCTCCACCTTTTAATATCTGGCTTCATCGAGCAAGGATGCGTCTGTTCGACACTCTCTCGCCTCTGCTCCCTCCAGGATCATAAGTTATTCCCATAACTATGTTCTTGTCCATTTATCCTCCATGATGATTATTTATTGAAACCATTCCTCCTCCTAGTACAGCAATAAATGTATCAATTCTCAAATAAAACTTCACTGAAATTGTTTAATTTTGTCAGTTATATAAATGTCATAATATGTTTATTGTATTGCATTAATGTGGTTAAGTGTAAGAGAGGGCCAAGAGCCCTAACTGCGCCACCAATAAAGGCAATAATAATAATAATAATAATAATAAACAAAATCGCCCTTTTCATTCCTGCCTTCCCTAATATCACTGATAATATTTTCTTGAATCAAGTTAATAATTTTATAGCACCCACTTCTCTTTTTCACTGCCTCGTGGAGATTTAGAATCACTTTCGGCGCATTGAAATCGACAAACTCTCAATAATCACACCTTTCAAATGTGATGGTGTTTGAAGCCATCTTCAGTGTTGCCTTAGTAAACGAAAGTTTGATGCTTTTCAGTCGGTCAACACGATTGTATCCAAATGAGATGGGTTATTCCCTAATCCTGAAAAGAAACATGAGATTAATAAATACGCTTGGATGACCAGTTTCGATCATCAAGCGATCATCATCAGAACCATTACACTTGGGCTACAAAATTTTTGTGTCTGAAAGTATGGATGAAAATATTTACGACATGACGGAAACTTCTTTAGTTGCAGAATTAGTTGAGAAAGTTCAACTCGTCAATATTTGTTGGTTGTAGTCTATGTGATGTTTTGAAAATACTGAAAGTGGTGATTGACCTCCAAAGTTGCTTGTTTAGATTGAATACGTGATTGTATTTCAATTGTCAATTCAGGTTGTGTTGTACAGGCTTCTTATCTGATTGAGTCTTGCGTGTCCTGGTGAGAGCAGTTGTCTTCGTCACTATCTACAGGACAAGTTTCGATCGTCAAGCGGCCATCATCAGATCCATTACACTTGAGCTACATTTTTTTTAGTCCGAAAGTATGGATGATAATATTTACAACATGACGTTAACTTCTTTAGTTGCAATGTAAGTTGAGATAGTTTAACTAGTCAATATTTGTTGGTTATAGTCTATGTGATGTTTTGTTAAACTACAGAAAATGGTAGTTGACCTCCAAACTTGCTTGTTTAGAGTGAATATGTGATTGTAGTTAAATGGACAATTCAGGTTGTATTGTACAGGCTACTTATCTGATTGAGTCTTGCGTGTCCTGGTGAGAGCAGTTGTCTTCGTCACTATCTACACTCAACTGGGGGAGGATTCTATGGGCCAGGGTCTCTTATATACCTGGATATTTCCCCCTCTCGCATACCTAAATTTCTGTGTTCGTCGTACAAGTGTGACTGTATGTGGCCAAGTCTAGTCTTCATAGTGTGGTGAATGTTACTGTATTCAGGATAATCTTCAACTATTAAAGACCTGGTTTCAATTCTCGCCATGCATAAGCTAATAGCCATATAAGCGCTGCCCGGTCTAATGATAATGTCCCGGCACCTTTAATACTGCCGTTAATATCAGCCTCGGTTTACTGAAGAAATAGATACATCGTACATCCTGATCCAATAACATGTTTCCCTTATTAATCCCTTATCTAGCTTGGCTACATCGTTATGTTGTGACTTGTTTCCGACGGGGTGTGTTTTCTAGTAGAGTGAAGAGGGGTGAACTCTGCATGAATGGGTGTTCGTTTAAATTATTAGGCTTGTTTATTTTCGCTAAGTGTATCTCGATTGCTTCCTTTATGTCAAGAGCTCTGCCTTTCGGTTCGTGATGAATTATTTTTAAGTCGGTTTCAATGTTAGTGAAACTCTGTCCCGCGTCGCATGTCTTCGGATACAGCCGAGTGCGTCCCGTATTTTATCGCATTTCTGTGTTCATTGTATCGTGTCACACGGGACGCACTCAGCCGTATGCGAACACATATGCGACGTGAGACACAGTTTCACTAACATTGAAACCGACTTAAAAATAATTCATCACGAACCGAAAGGCAGAGCTCTTGACATAAAGGAAGCAATCGAGACACACTTAGCGAAAATAAACAAGCCTAATAATTTAAACGAACACACATTCATGTAAAGTTCACCCCTCTTCACTCTACTAGAAAACACATCCCGTCGGAAACAATACACAACATAACGATGTAGCTAAGCTAGATAAGGGATTAATAAGGGAAACATGTTATTGGATCAGGATGTACGATGTATCTATTTCTTCAGTAAACCGAGGCCGATATTAACAGCAGTATTAAAGGTGCCGGGACATTATCATTAGACCGGTCAGCGCTTATATGGCTATTAGCTTATGCATGGCGTGAATTGAAACCAGGTCTTTAATAGTTGAAGATTATCCTGAATACAGTAACATTCACCACACTATGAAGACTAGACTTGGCCACATACAGTCACACTTGTACGACGAACACAGAAACTTAGGTATGCGAGAGGGGGAAATATCCAGGTATATAAGAGACCCTGGCCCATAGAATCCTCCCCCAGTTGAGTGTAGATAGTGACGAAGACAACTGCTCTCACCAGGACACGCAAAACTCAATCAGATAAGTAGCCTGTTCAATACAACCTGAATTGACCATTTAACTGCAATCACACATTCACTCTAAACAAGCAACATTGGAGGTCAAACTGCACTTTCAGTATTTTAGCAAAACATCACATAGACTATAACTAACAAATGTTGACGAGTTGAACTATCTCAACTATTACAGCAACTAAAGAAGTGTACGCCATATTGTAAATATGTTCACCCATACTTTCAGACATAAAAATTTTGTAGCCAAAGTGTAATGGATCTGATGACGGTCGCTTGACGATCAAAACTGGTCTCCCAAGTGTATGTATTAATCTCATATAAATTTTGTTTTAGGAGTAGGGAATAACCCATCTCATTTGGGTACAATCGTGTTGACCGACTGAAAAGCATCAAATTTCCTCTCGCATGTGCTTAACTTTTCAAATAATTCATCCACAATTATAGCCAATATTTTCCTACAACGTCATCAATATTATAGCTTTTTATCACTTATCATCCACGGACTCTGCGAGGGTTCATTCCTCTACCGTCGCAAGACAGTGTCTGTGAGCTGAACACACTTTGCTAGCAGATACAACTAGGAATGGTGACAGGCCGATCACAAAGATGACTGTTAACTTGGGTCTAATTAAGGAAGGGTCGGAGAAGAGATTTTGGAGGGAAATCGACCGTGGACCTGTTGAGAGGAACCATCCCGGCATTTGCCTGATTGTGAAAATTGTGAAAGTTAAGATCAATGTGGTATCGACTACGTGGTGGTGACAATGGGCGACCACGAAAACAATTTTCAGGACGGACAAGGTGGGATTCGAACCCACGCTCTCCCACGACCTAGCACGTCATCGCTCTCGGCCACCGTGGCTAGTCATGATTACATCACTTTACGTACTGTATTTATGTATGGAATTTGAGTTTGAACGTGGTCGATACCACATTGAGCTTAACTTTCATAATTTTCACCAAAATGCTCTAGTGTCTTCACAACTGAATTTTACACAGTATACTCTTTCTGCACAATTGTATGAAATTCTTCACTCGATTTCACGGTTTTAATAACTTTTCTAACAAGTGGTCATGTGTAAAATTGTCACAGATTATGTTACCTCAAACGCTTGACATGAGAGTCGACTAGGTAGTAGTAGTAGTAGTAGTCCTTCTTCCAGGATTTATGGTCCTCGTGTTCTTATCCAATGATATTGCTCTTTTTGATGGAATGTTATAGAAGCTGGTAGACGGTCATTAGACCATCAATAATTGTTCGAAAACCATCCATGATAAAGTACTAAAAACGTTGCTACAGGTAAAAATGCCTTTTATTATTTCCATGATCATTTAAATGCCCTGTTGCTATGCAGATACACTGTTCCCTTGATCATCGGTCTTATAATCACTGATCCTTCCTTGGTGTATTTGCTTCGTCATTTCTGCCGCATCCAATCTCCTAGAGTAATATAAGTGCTTAAATTCTCTTGACGTCACAGCCTGAATTATTTACCACTTGTCAACGGGTACAACATATACATATTGTGCCCGTTTGTTCCGAGATACCACGAGGACAGTATGCCGAAACAGCCACTATAAGATCCCATCCTAAACAGGCCATACATAAAGTACCAGATATGCATTTAGACTAGCCTCAGCACAAGAAAGTTATCTTAGTGGTATGGATAGGAGGTGTTAAACTAGCCCAAGATGCACATCGGCAATAAAAAGGAAACGTTACATCTACAAGAATAACACAGATATACGATAAAATTCCTCACATATTAAGGCTAAGATACCTAGCCTACTCTGTGTTGGGAATCTAATGGCTAACCCATTAACCAACTAAATAAATAAGCCTTCCTGAAAAATAAAAAGCATCCTAGATCTGCGTCCTAACATCTCCTCGAGAAGTCCTATTAAACAAAAAATGCGATGAAAACGAACTAGGAATATGGTACGTAAATAATCCCTAAGCAATTACAAATGTCGATTAAAAATAAAATTATAGTCACATCGCTCCTAAGTGGTAGCTAATGACTGTCATCTTGCCGTTCAGAAATGTACAAAGAAGATCCGAATATGGCAGAAATAATAATAAGCTAAACTATGTTGGTGCCACTTTCAACATTTAAATTTATATTTGACATTCTAGCTAAATTCTATCATTAGCTAATATTTACAAGCGGTGATAAATCTAAGCTATTCTAGAGCAAAATACGCTATGATAATTACAATAAATATGTACACAAATTCAACAACAACAACAACAATAATATGTTATTAATGTGCACACTCTGTGCAACCCGAACTACTCAGGAGTTGTACTGTTTGTACTTTGTACTGATGAATGTAGAATCACTTCCAAAGTCATCTCATCATAAATTAGTCTCACTTTAAATATTAGCTCATTTTAATTTAGTTTTATGGGCTGGTTTAGGTTTTGCAGTATTTAATGTTATTAAGTTTATGTCATTTTTCACAATAATTATTATTCTCTGTCAGATTTCGGTCCTTATTTAGTTCTTTGATTTACAGGAAACCCTACATTGTCATTCTTATTTAAAATGTTGGTTTATGTTCTTATTATTCCCTCGACTAACCATTGGTATATGCCTGTGATTATAAATCCCTACCTATGCGGTGTAGACGATACAATAACACTAGTTCATAAAATTATTATAACGTGTACTCTCATAATTGCCAATTGGCACACAATCCAATGACTTCCACTTCAATATAAACCAATGAGGCTATCCAGCCGTCTTACATAACCACGTCACTTCTGACAACATACCCTCCACTTCATTAAATCGAGACATCTTACAATAAACTCTCTACTCAATGGTTCATCGTATACGTAAATCACACACCAATATAATTTAAATCCTACATCTAAGCATCTGATAGATAACATCGTTATAATACCATTATTAACTACACAATAGATGTTCTCATTTAATCATTGCATTGCCACAGTTGTAACATAAATCTCCCCCTACAAACTTATTTAGCTACCATTCTGTCGTTTCAGTCGTTTCAAAAATCGTATAATTTTACTGTCTTACTTCCAGGTATTATCATAACCTTGAAATTGAATTCTTTGTAACCTCCACAAACTGGTTTCATTCCTAACATCTGCTAAGTTACAGCCTGTTATACGATTCACAGTCCTACTAACTCTCGACATTCAGATCACGCAAACTAACCTCGCTTAACATTAAAACAAACTTGCTTCTTCTTGCTTCATTACAAAACCATGTTATTTACAAAGGGCATACTGTGCCCGTTAGAGGACATTAGCTGGTTACTACTAACCGAAATGTGGCCTTCCCGACAACCCCATCCATCAAACACACGACCTGAGAGGATCGGATGCACTTCTCCTGAGACTAGCAGGCACTAGGTCTACTTCCCGTAGTATCTGGTCCAAAAACGAAAGAAAAAGTCATAGACACCCAAAGAAGTACACCCTTAAAAGGAAAAGCTAAAAATAAAAGCATCCAGGCTTAAGTAAAATTCGACAGGAATAATTTATTCATATAACAAACCCCTGGCCTACTATTGGAGGGTGTAAGTCGGCTAATCCGCAAAGCTAATATAAAAACCTCCCTAATTGAAGGTAAGCTATCCCTCTCGAAAAGTTCTACTTACAGAAACGAAAGAAAAACAAAACTTGGAATGTGGTACAAAAAGAAAACCTTATTGAAGATAGAGGCAAAAATGATGATTCCAGATGGGAACATCATGAAAGAAAAAGTCGGAAATCTGACTGCAAAGTTAAATTATACTGGTACCACTTCCGTTTTTACATTTAACGTTACCTATTCTACCTAAGTCCTATATGACAATAAACTACGATGAGAAGCGTCGTAAGAAAAATAAACTAACACAACTCTAAGATGGCAATCATGCCTAATTATTACAGTATAAGCATACAATGTGTTAACATCTGGTAACAATGACAAATAACAAAATACATGACACTAGGACAATAGGGTACCACACACATAAATAAATACAGAACCCTTTGATATTATTATTTACCAATCCTGCGTGTACAGATTAGAAAGCTGTTTGCTTCTAATCGTCATCTAACGTGTACGATTAGGTTGGTGAATGCACAGTAAATACTGTGTCTAACATCGCATGTGGTCACTGCGGCCCCCGAATTACAAGCTATTGGGTTGTCAGTGATCTCAGTCAGTCAAAAATAGTGTTAGCATTCTACAGTTTCCATGAGGAAATACTAATAAGCACCATGCGTCGGTCAGCTGTATGCAAATTATGTCAAGAATTAGATTTAAAAATAATTAGCGTATTAGCCTCGTAGATTTACGGTAATGAGTTTTCATGATTTAAGAGTAGTTTACTTCGTTTGTTTAGTTCATTATTTATGACGAATGACCATATGACACAAGGCTGCAAAACAATAAGCTACCTGAATGTTACTTACAAAAATAGTACGTGACAATAACTGTCACAACAATAACTCGAGCTACTAAAAGCCTCGGACAACAACAACATCAACAACAACAACAACCTTTGCGGCTCTCAGCTCGCAAAATTACCTAGGTCAGTCTGGGGCACAGCTCTATACTGCCGGAATCACAAATATAAGAGGATAACACTCCTCGAGTCTAAGCACGGTCATAACAATAACAATAACAATAAAATATAAGCTAGCCTGATACAAGGTCTGGTCCATCAAATAAGAAACTCTAATCATATGTGAATCATGGAATTAATAAACATTAGTCGCTTTCAACATTAGCGAAATATCAAAACATGTGACTTGTTGGTCACCCTATACCAAAGCAGCGCAATCAGCTGCTCTGTTCTAGTTATGCTCGAACGTCCTTCAGGTACAGCTTGGAAAGAATTCTTTACAAAAATGTAATTGAAACAAGTAGATCAATAGTCATGGTCTCGCCATAGGAAACACTGGAACTATGGATAATATTTTATAACGGGCTCTGTTTGGCCTTGACACACGTGTTTCCACAGCGGCTCACTGAGTGTTCCTCAATGCATGTGAATTCAGTGCAGTGGGGCAGAGTCTTTAATGTTTTATAAAATCGGGTTCACGTTTCAATGTCCACTTGTGACCTTCACAAATGCACATGAGTATAAAATGTAGTGTTCGTAGTACAATAACGTTGGCCATTAATAAATATGTACAAGGATATAACTGTTTCTGTAGTGCAAAGAGTACGGAAACACAGATGTTCCGCTTATCCTAACTGCTTTGGAAGGTATCTCACCACAGCGGTTGAGTTTGAATAATGTGTGTGCTTGCACTTGGCACAAAACAAATGTAAGGATTACAACACTTTAACCTTCTAGCGTTCTTTAAAACGATACAATTAATGTAGTCGGGATTTGAGTCAGGCTATAACTGCTCGGATCATTACACTCATATAAGTTTCTACTCGAATCTGGTGGTATTCTGAACCACATAAAAATTGCATAACATAATTCATTGACAAATTTGAATGAGTGACACTTCCTCATTATGTGATACGCCCGTCAGTGGCGTGAAAAGAATTAATAATAAGCTTGAAGCAAATGTGCAGAAGCTTATGACACAGAAAATGCAATTCTACAGAAATTCTACCTATATGATTGTCATCGGTTAAGGTTGCTACAACTAATCCACCCCAAATCCATTTACATTTACAAGTCGGAAAAATTACGGTCAGGACTCACTGTGGCCTGTTGTTCAACTTATCCATTTCCTAAGGATTGAGGGGTTTATCACATCCAGGATAGGAGAGGAAAATTCAACATTCCATGTGGCTTAGGAGCCTGCCATATTTCTTCATCTTCTTCCAATTCATGATGAAGTTATGTTTGCGGCATCCCCTCATTGGATTAGCTTAGGCCATAATCACCATCATGAAGACGTGATGAATAGTTGCTTCCTCGTGGTTAAATTGTAGCATGGTGGAACGATGAAAATTCGTATAACTCATTGAATTTAAGTGAGGTAAATTTGATATTTGCAACACTGCTTTTACACTGGTGCAGACTGGTAGCAAAATTGACTTTATGCCTGCCACTGAATTTATGATGCCATGTGCATCTGATACACAGCTTCTAGTACTTGCAAACACTTTATCGAGACGAATCGGAGCAATCTTGCTCATAAAATTCACACACTCACTCGGCGCGGTTTACTGGCGATAAATATTGTGTTCTCACGGATAACGTGGTGCTTGACAATTAACACTTAGCTTATTTTCACTGTTCGAAGAATATTTCCTACAACTTGGTAGATGAAGATTGTCACGTGCCAAATTAGGAAAATCAAAAATACTCACAATTGAGTTTAAAATTCACGTTGGATCGTTTCTCGTGTATTACACGGTCACAAATTAATACTTGCACTCTCACAGGTGCCTCAAAAAGAAGACGTGGCTTGATTTAGTCACCTAATTTCAGACGACTTCGTCCTACAGCGTGGTCTCGCCACAGCTTCCTAATACACGTGCGTTCGCACTGAACTCACAGTAGGGCTTGATTTCCTCGTTGCAAGCGAGGTTCCGGCTTCGACAACATCGAAGTCGTGTAGTGACTTATTAGACTCCGTTCGCGCGTCTGCGAGGAGATACCTTTACCTTTCAAAATAAATCGTTTACCATCAGAACATGTTAAATGATGCAGAATGAATAATGATAAATATCCAAAGTTTGCAATTCGTAGATTTAATTATAATTGACGAGGAAAAATATTTATGAGATCTCTGAAGAGTCAAAAGAGTATCTCTAGCTGGAGCTTCCTTCCTGGGTTCGTTCAGCGTTAGCTAGCTGTCAAGTAAACATGCTCTCAGAAATCATCACCGATATGAGCGAATACGGGCTCAATACCTAATGAAACAAATACTGTGCTCAATGTTCGGCATTATTAAAACTACAGTACTCTAAAGCACATGGTCTCCTAGACTACACATTACAATGGCATGTTAATGTTTCAACTTACAATTGGCCGTCAGTATTTCCGGTGGTCTGCAGTTCGGCTCATGGTTTGTGATCCCTCCAGAGTCGCATAACGTCGAAATAGCTAGTCGACAACCCATTCTATCCCCACATCGTGATTCAATCTGGTCTGGCTGCGTGGCTCAGGGGTAACGTTCTCGCTTGCTGAGCCCAAGGTTGCAGGTTCGAAACCTGGCGCAGTCAGCTGGCATTTGAGGGTGCGCAAATGCGAGGGAGCCGTGTCAGTACATTTACTGGCACGTTGAAGATCCCCTTCGGGGCAAAATCCCGGCACCCCGGCGTCTCTAAAAGCCAGGGTAGTTAAAAGGGACGTAAAACCAATAACATTATATTATTGATTCAATCTGACATCTCAGTAGCTTCTAAGAGATAGGAATATAAGCTAGCCATCGTATAGTCTGGTTGTATCATGTTGTTACAAGGTTTCACATAATTTAATATTATTCTTTCAAGTAAATTATAAAAACACTGACTCTATACTTTGCAGAAATAAGTTTCAAATAACTTTCCTGCTCTTCGGTCACTGAATTTACACGTCTTATAATGCGGTATATTTTAATCTGTCATGTTCAGCAATATTCCCCGCACATGTGCTAAATGTCCAAGTGATGTTTTATAGAAAATTGACAAAATCCTCGGTCACTTCTCAGCGTTCACAATTACTTGTCTCAACTGCTTCTCACTATTAATTACGACGTTTTACCAACATTTCCACTGTTCCATTGGCGTTTCTCAGCCGGATAATTTCGAATTCACCAACATAGCTTTGTAAAACGTGTACACAGCTACGCTGTCACCAAGATGAGTGAGTGGTACTTCCTTGTACTTCCGTCTTCTTCACAAGTACCATAAATCATATCAGTCCATAAAAATAGTATGTATGACTTAAAAATTCGTTATTGTCACAAGATGTCGAGAAAATCAATTAATTAATTTTTAATATGCTTTGTAATAAATTTCACAGGTTTTTCATCTTCTTTATATCCAGACAAAATATTATTCCACGGTCTTTTGGTTTCTTCGTTATTGTCCAATTCCAGTAATAAGGGATTTTATTCAGATATCATATTCTGCCTCTTCCGTGCATCCCGGATGATTGGCGATTGTTTTTGCTTGCTAGTCGATATTTAACGGGCAGACGATCTCAGTAACGGGTTCAATATATACTTACATACATTTTCATTTGAGACCCTTATGCCTTTCAGCGTCCAGTCTAGTCTGCAAGCCTCTGTTTCAGAACAAGTCGACTCCATACTCCCCAATTAGCCGTTAGAATTGCGGCCTTCTCTGCTTCTACACCCCTCGCCTTGAAATCGTTGAATGCTGAATCAAACCATCGCCAAACCATCTACGTCTTCTTCTCTAACCTCTTAGGTAATATCTCCTCCCCATTTTCATTTCATCGAGTCGACTCATATGAACAGCTTTATCTAACATGTTCAATTCTAATTTAGCATTTGCCTCCTCATTACGAGTACCCTCCTGTCATTGCTCCCATCAATTTGTACCAGCAATCAATCGTGCTACCCCCATACCAGTTACCTCTGGCTTATGTATTATACATCCTGTATTCACCCAGCTCTCGCTCCCATACAGCAACGTCGGTCTAAATGCTGAGCGATGTAGAAAAAGTTCCATTGTTCTAATAACTTCTTACTTCCAGAATACTGTATACTGCAACCATGACGAATAGAATACACAGTGTTATCACTGACCGAGTTCATAGGCGCCCCGCTCTTGGCCAGCGCTAGTGACGCAGACCACCAACGCTACATAGTCAGCTGTTCAAAAATGGAATACGCCGCGTCCTTCGTAAACCTCTTTCTGAAGGCCGGGGTTACGCTGATTAAAACTTTTGTTTTTGTTTAGACTTATGAATACCGTATTGGCCCGAAAATAAGCCACACTTTTTATTGCAATTATTTAGGTAGAAAAACTGGATGCTGCTTATATTCGCTACCTACACTTTTATGTCATGTACTGTTTAAAAAGGAATGCTCATTAGCAAGAACACAGCAACAAAGCAACAATACAGTCTGTAAGAGAAACTAGCGGCATTTAATGACAACAATGCGAACTTTGTTTTGGCGGTAACATTGTTATTCGGTAACACGGTATTGTTTCGTAAACTTGAATAATCTACGGTAACTCAGTCTCAGTAAGATCTGTAAGAAAGCCTGTTTAACGCAAAAATTAGCGGTTATTTGCCGGTAGAGCGAAAAGCTTCGTCAAGCAAAGGAATTCGGCGTGCTTATGATGCAGCCTTCAAACTTGCAGTTACGCGTTATGCCAAAAGCACTACCAACAGAGAGGCTGGAAGAAACTACGGATGTCAGAAAAAATGTTTTTGTTTACTAAGGCAACACTGAAAAATGGCTTCAAACCCCACAATGTTTACATGTTGGTATAAGATAATAAATGTTTCTTCCCTTAATCCGGATGCGGCTTATTTTCGGGCATAAATTTTCGAATATTAAGGGTGCGGCTTATATGCGAGGGCGGTTTATTTTTTGGTCAATACGGTAATACTGTCAAAATGTTATTATTAATATTCTCAGTCCCCATGTCGAAACATCTTTTAAAACCCTCCGTTATTGCGCATGGGTATGAAAGCTCCATGGTTCGTTTTAGCTTTAATATGAAGCCAACAGTCCAAGTTTTGATCTTATCGTCTTGGGATATCTTACACCATACCTTGTAAGCATTTTCCTGGAGTTGTGAAATGACGAACCTGAAAAAAGAACTCCACACGTGTCAGCTGCTGGGTCATGTGGGATTGATAGCTCAAGCGCGCCCAATGATGTAACATTCTGTCAGTGAGTTGCAGGTGTCCTGTAGTAGCGGTTATTTGGTTTGGTAAGCTGCCTTTGTGAATATCAGTAAAGAGATTACGCCTTACGAAAACCTAAGGATGCAGATGAAGTGTGTCGCCTTTTGGTGAAAGATAACGAATCACTAGTTGATGGTAATTTAAAAAAAAAATGGTGGCTCTGATACTGAAGACAAAGTTGAAACAAGATCCGGAGACTCGGATACTGACCACGATAGTGATCAGGAGGACGGTAACGGAAGTGAAGAATTGGATGGCAGGTTATTTTATTGGTAGTTGGGCCATTATTATATATGTCCGTCTCATTCTTGACTTTGGCAAGAAATTTTAATTCTGGTGTGAGGGCTAGAACGGAGTAGGCTACACTCAGCCTCGTGAGGCAACACTGAGAAAAGGATGTTCGATTCCAACCTCAGCCAACCTGGAAATGGCTTACCATGATTCCCCACTTCTGCTCCAAGTAAATGCTGGGTTGGTTCCTAACTTATGGCCACGGCCACCTCTTTCCCAATCCTAATATCAATTTACAAATACATAGGCTAGACGACTACGGCCATATAATATCACATGACCCCGATGACACAGACTCTAAAATAAGCAACAACTAGGCTATAAAAGAAAATTTGTAAACATAGCTTGTCACTTTGAGCACATGAAACTGACATCAGATTGCAGATAGCACTGACACCTCGTGGTGTAGCAACTAGAGTTCTTGGCTGTCGGCTGGCTGCGTGGCTCAGCGGTAACGTTCTCGCTTGCTGGGCCCAAGGTTGCAGGGTCGTATCCTGGCGCAGTCAGCTGGCATTTGAGGGTGTGCAAATGCAAGAGAGCCGTGTCGGTGGATTTACTGGCACGTTGAAGATCCCCTTCGGTGCAAAATTACGGCACCCCGGCGTCTATAAAGTTAAAAGGGACGTAAAACGAAGAACATTATTATTATTCTTGGCTGTCGCCCTGGAGGGCTCTGCCAAGAAAGTTTGATTTCTGTGTGGGGGCTGGAACGGAGAACACTCAGCCTCGTGAGGCAAAACTGAGAAGAGGAGGATTCGATTCCCACCTCAGCCATTCTGGAAATGGTTTTCCGTGGTTTCCCACTTATACTCCAGGGAAATGCTGGGACAATTCGTAACTTAATGCCACGGCCGCTTCCTTCCCAATCCTTAGCTGAATTGTTTCCAGCTGGGCGCCTTTCGTGATTTTACATCAGTGGATAGATATTTCGGTAAATTTGAAAAAATGTGTTGTACTGATCCTGGTTTTAATTAACAGTTCACTAAGAAACAGTCCGCCTTTATAATTAAATCTTCCGAAAAATGAACGTCACATATTCTACTTTTGATCGACAATCGCATATCTTTCCGCGGAATAGAAAACTAAGTTGTTTGCACACACAAGGCACTGCACAGCCTCTAACACGACATTCGTAAAATATTACAAAGATACAAATTCCCTCGCATATATCATATGACTTCTCGCGCGCAGGATATTATAGTACTAACCTCGTGGGTTTCGCACGTTTTGAGGTGCGGAGCAAAATCTGCGCCACGTGGTGGCAGGGCCATGAACGACAATGCTAAGAGAGCCGAGTGATGATATTGTTTATTTCTATTCGTCATGCCGCAACTAAGAACTCACTGCATCTGTCAAAGATCTACTTGGCCTTAACTGGGCTGGAACATATAGGCTAGGATTCAATGTTCCTGCAGTTACGTTAAAAGAGAATCAAACCAAGGGTAAAGGAATATCATGAGCATTCACATCTTCGCCAACCAGAGAAGTCCGCTGTAGCTGAACATACCATACAAAATGACCATCAAATTAATTTTGATCTGTATGGAGCAACATTTCACACCCAGAATCACTCGATAGGCATCCGAAATATTTAAACATCTTTCGAGCAGTTCATGGATGTCCTCGGTTGAGGAATTCTCCTTTGAGTCAGGAGGACATGGAGTAGTGAATTATGTTTCGACATGGCCACCTATCTAACTTACCACTGTTAATTCACATCTTCAATTAATTCTCAACTTGTTAAGAAGGCAGGCAGTTGTCCCGAAAACAGTTGAGGTTATTTTTTTTTAATTTTATTATTATTATTATTATTATTATTATTATTATTAATATTATTATTATTATTATTATTATGAACCATCCATTGTGGGTTAGAGCACTAACGCGCTAGATCGTGCACCGCTGATATCGGGAGAGCATAGATTTGAATCCCACCTCGTCCGTCCTAAAAATGGTTTTCCTGTTTTCCCATTTTCACCACCAGGCAAATGCCGCGACTGTGCCTTTCAACAGGTCCACGGCCGACTTCCTTCCTAAATTCCTTGCCAGACTCTTCCTTAATTAGACCCAAGTTAGTGGTCGCCTGGACGATCGGCCTGTCACCGTTCACAGTTGTATCTGTAGTCAAAGCGTGTTTGGCTCCCAGACACTTTCCTTACAACGGTAGGGAATGATCCCTCGGAGAATACTGTATCTGGGTGAAGCCGGACTGATAGAATGAGCGAACCAAATAAAATTTTAAAAATAAGAAATATTACTGTACATATCGAAATAATAGCCTAAAGATACAACATGCTTTACATGATTACATAATTGAACACACGCTATTTTACCCGACCTGTGGTCCAAGAGAATTTGGGACCGAATTTATACCACATATACTTTGCTTGTGGACAGGGGCGCATATAAGGGGGGAGATGTGGGGGGTCCAGCTCCCCCCGAAAAAAGCCAATAAAAATTAAGAAAGTTTTGCTTTGGTAAAAGCATAAAATATTTGTAAATTTGGTGGTACCCTAATGTTAACTTATTGGCTAAGTTATAAACAATATTAAGATTGAAATTTGACTACCTCGTGGTGTAGTGGCTAGCATTCTTGGCTGCCGCCCCGGAGGTCCGAATTCGATTCCCGGCTCTGCCAAGTAATTGTAATTGAGAAATACATTATCAATTTGTAAAAGGAAAAAAAAGTTTACCTTTCTGCTTGATAAATTGACAAATATTTAGATATTCGCCATTCATACTCCATAGCCCATGATAGAAAATTCATTAAGTATAAAATTTTATTTGTGTGTTGTTTTGTATTTTACAACTTTTTTGTATTGCCACTAATTGTAGGCTATATAAACTAAAGAATTTTACAATTAACTCTTATCTAAAATAATTACACAAAGTCATGTGTGCTCTAAGATATTTGTTGATATTTCGTGGTATTTTGCGGTGACAATCCCCAGGATAGTCAGACTCTCCCCCCCCCCCCCCTCCTCTCCGAAAAAAATGCATATACGCCCCTGCTTGTGGAGAGACCAATACAAATGCCAAGTTACGAAGGCGTTCCTAATAGAAGTTTCGTCATTTTATTTCTCAAGGATACTGTATTACAAATTGAGAAAACACATCGTCATGACAAAGGACAATCCATCCTGAATTCTGTACGGGCACAGCGAGAGCAGAGGAACACTGGCGCATGCGCAGGGTACCAGAGCTGAGAGAGAAACAGCAGATTGGCGTGTCCATGTTCATTTGAGTGCAAACAAGTATGGCAGAAAGACGTGGACTGGGAACGTGGTCACGAGTGGAGCGTCGTGCACTATGAATGGGCTCGTGGGACTAGTGTTTCAGATATTAATCACCGCCTA
Source organism: Meconema thalassinum (assembly GCA_946902985.2). Lineage (NCBI taxonomy): Eukaryota > Metazoa > Arthropoda > Insecta > Orthoptera > Tettigoniidae > Meconema > Meconema thalassinum. Next base: position 1,062,855,207 of record OX336389.2, on the reverse strand, counting down.
TGGAGCGTCATGGAGACAATGTCATACCCAGTCAAATGGTTGGGGACTGGTGTTCAATGTTTAGGGAATGAAGGCACAGTGTGGAAGATGAAGACCGATCTTGGCGTTCCTCCACGTCCACGATTGCAATAAACGTCGACAGAGTACAAGCGCGTATTTTTGATGTGTAACATCTTTCCTCTCGGATATTTTGTTGTGGGAGTGTTTTTGGAAAAGGGTCGGAAATGTGTAACAGGAAACAATGAGCGCGCGCGGTGGCGGAGATTGGTACCGCGACGTACTGTCGGCCAACATAGTGTTGACTGTTGGTTGCTGGATATTTTTGTGGGAGTGATTTTGGAAAAGGGACGGAAATGTGTAACACGAAACCGGGGAAGCGCGCGCAATTTGATTTGACCAATGAGCGCGCGCGGTGGCCGACACATGGCTGTGAGATGGTGCCAACCCATTTTGCGTGAGGTGGCGCCTCCTCTTTTCCTATAGCCCCCTTCATTTAACCAAAGGACCCAAAACTAATAGGTCATCGGCTTTTTAATATCTCGAGAACCAATAATGCTAGGGACTTGTATGAGGTGTCCTAGGACTCGGGGTGACACCCTCCGTTTTCCTATAGTCCCCTTATTTCAACCAAAGGACTCAAAACTACTAGGTCATCGGCTTTTTAATATCCCGCGAACCAATCATGCTAGGGACTTGTATGAGGTGTCCTAGGAGTCGGGGTGACGCCCTCCCCCCCCCCCCTCCCCCCGTTTTTCTATCCTCCTCTTAACTTAACCAAAGAACCCAAAACTAAAGCGTCATCGGCTTTTTATTATTTCGCGAACTAATAATGCTAGGGACATGTATGAGGTCTTGTAGGACTAGGACGCCCCTTTTTTTCATGATTTTGTGATTTGCAGAGATGGGTAAATCCCGAGCAGAATATATGCAAAATTATTGACAAAAGAAACGTGAGAAAAAATTAAAAACTGGAGGAGTACAGCCGAAAAAAATTGACTTCACATATATTTCATCTCAATTTCATAGTAGGATAACATGTCAGATGTTACATATCATATGCGACTCCTGTAAGGCTCGTTTTTGTATCACATGACGTTCTACGTTGGGTGTTCGACGTGCTTGAGCCCACCACATGATTCACGAAGTGTTGGGATACCGGAAAGTGTCAGCAAGACGGGTACCGAGACAGATAACCCCTAATCACAACACTGAAAAAATGGTAATAATCTTCGGACACTTGTGGCGGTACGACTACGAGGGCAATTACTTCCTATTCAGGATCATCACAGAGGATCAGACATGGCTACATCACTTTACCCTGGAGATCAAAGCCGCCTCAATTTCAGCTGTGACGTTGTGGCTGATCCTGCCGTCAACGACCGACCAATCTTCTGCCGACGATCATTCAAGCCATTATTCTACAACTTCCTGAAATCGGTGGGCTCCGAATTTTACCAGAATGGTTTCTTGAAATTGATTTCACGCCACGGCAAACGTTTAACGTGGTGACTATGTGTAGAAATAGCCAAAGATTTGTCTTTGTTACGACAATGTGATTTCTCACTTTGTAGTATGACTTCCATGTGAAACAAAATTACGTATCGTATATTCGGAACGCCCCTCGTAGATTGGTTAGTCCACCTTGCTGCGGTTCCTATGTGAGCTCAAGTCCAAAACAAAGGAGAGTTGATCATTCAACAATATGTTTCAAGTTGTACTTTTATGGATTAATGTGTTAGATATAAGTCATAAATCCTCTTTCTAAAACCCACCCAGATAGGTTTTATCATTGCTATCAAAATTCAGCAGACACTTTGGGAAACACAAATAATAAGATAATTAAGTGCAATCGATAGCTAAAGCACACATAAATATTCATGAGCTGCAAACGTGGACTGACTGTATTATAACAAACCTACACATCCGAATTAATTTACCTCGCCATAAAATTAATTCTACACACTACTCTATAAATCCCTCCATGAATTGAACTTATTTTGCACCCATTTTGATATTTTTGCAGCAATTGGTTTTAAGTTTAAGGCATTATAAATTTTGTTCGTGGTATTGTCTACTTTGTTGTTTACATATGAGCCTCCCATCCTCGTTTTCTACAACATGTCCATAGCTCTTAGACACGGTTACATAATCTTTCTCCTCGCACCTTTAGTGTTGTTTGGTAGTTGGTCCATTGTTGAAAACCCACGCTTCGTTATTTGCAGTCGAGCCCCGAGCCGAGCCGAGCGTTTTGGATCGCAGCTAGCTCATTATTTAGCATTGATAAAGCCTACCACAGTAGTAGTGAAAAATGTCGGTTAGTTAGTATACATGGCGTGGCATAATGTCCCAAAATCGTTCAATATCAACAATATCATTGACTAGAAGGGTAGGGAACTGAGGACAATGAAAAGTGAAGTTCAGTTAACTGGTGCAGACAGGGCCTAGTATAATTTGCTTTCTTCACTGGCTCGCTGGACCGCTCATTCTGGGTTGGTAGACTGCCTATCTGCCCCTGATAAGGACGACCAGACCTGACCTCGGTATATTATACACTAACTTATTCAAAATATGATCGTACTAAAGGGCAACTCGTGCGTAAATTAAAACATTAACCATAATACAATATTTTATCCTTTTACGAATATACTATTTTCATTTAATTTAGAATTTTTATATATTGTGACGAATTTACTTCTTTAATATACTGTGCCCTTATACGTCGGAGTGAATGATGGCGTGATTTGAATTGAGCGCGCTGAGGCGACACCAAGGTCGCGACAAGCTGTTGACTCGCCATGTTTTCAAACAGGCGCGTGGTCTGAGTACCGCTAGGGAATGTCAGAGCACAACATACTTTTTTGTATTTAGATAAGGAAGAGGAAGGCACCATCACTTCAGAATCCTATTTGGAATAATTCTCCCGTTTAATTCACAAAGTTTCAATTGATCTCAATAACCTTCCAGCGTGTTCTACGGTGGGAACCAATAGAAGTGAAGACCTCGCATTACGTAATGCAACTACAACTATCGATATTTGACCTTGTGGCAGTATATAAACCGGCTCTTAGGAGGCCAGGCTATCTGTCTGCTTAGATCTGTCTGTGGATCAGCCGGTCGGTGGTGCTCACTCGTCGTTACGCTGTTACGCTACGCTGTGGTTATACTGTGCAATTACTCCGCGAGGCTATGTCTCCATAATAATATCTCCATGTTACTCCGATATTGTGTCAGAAGACATAGTCTCATTTTCACACCAGTGCGTGAAAAGTAAAGTGCCATTGTGTTCCATGAACTTATTATTATTATTATTATTATGGTGGTTGTTAAAATTCATCGTTATGAAAATACTACAGGAATTACAGGTAGGTGAATATGGACTTGTTCCACGCAAGTGACTGATAATTTGACTGTGTGTAAACTCTATCCAATGCTCAATGTTTATAAACTGGAATTGTGTCCAATTCGAACTAGCATTATGACAGAATGCAGAGTGATAGTGAGCGACCCTGAGAGCTTATATAATATCATGGAAATTTCGTGTTAGAATCAGATCAGGCATAGTTGAGACATTCTAGCAAGTAAATATTATTATTATTATCATACAGCCCCGTAAGATCGATCATATTTGTGACAGTCAGTATAAGTGGATATTCCAAAAGCTGTGGGCTACACTATCATAATGCCGAGTGTGCATTTGTGGAGGAGTTCGGAACGACCCCATAAGATGGTGACGTCACTATCCCACTGTTCAAACATGACGATCGGCTAGAGTGGCACTATGTGAGGCGAGCGATACCAGGATTGCCAGATGGGGACCAGGAGCGATGCCTTTCAGGGACATATTTCCGTGTGCAAGGTGGCAGCGTGAGGCGAATGCTGGGATATGTCTCTTTCCTAGTCTGCAGCCATCACGGGTCCGTGGTGCCATGGTTCGATCTGCACCGAGGGATGACCCACCAGCACAGAACATCTAAGGTAGAAGCCTTCCGACTTACGTAGATCTTATTCGTGGGCCGTGAATTTCAATAATTTCCGCTAAATCTATTCATTTTCCTAATCGTCAATAATCTTCGTTCTTATATAGTTGGTTGCATATAGGCTAGGCGAATATTTCTATTCGTCACTTAGACTTGTAGGTGAGGTGGATCCTCAACATTTTTCACTCTTAATTATAATAAATAATTTGGGATGACCTACCCCATTTGCATAAAAGGCAGCAGAATTATGACACATTAGATGCATTTGCATTATTTTTCTGAATACCAGAAAAAATTTTCTAATGATAATAATAATAAAAATCTCTACAAATTTATATTGGAAGAAAAACAATAATGGATGTAATATTCCATGAGGATAATAATAATTGATAAATATGTTGAATTATGATTATAAAAAATTGTTTAATTGTGTAAAAGTATGGGATCTTACGATCTTCAAATAATATTGGACATTCTTGAAACGAAGCCTAATAATAATAATTATGTGTCAATGCACTTATGTGTTTTCTAAAGCTAGTTCAGGTAGATTGAGGTGTTGATCCTCGAATGAGTGGGATTCATGCGGGAGTGATATCCTGTCCCACATAATACTGCTTGCTTTGATAATAAAATGGGATGCATGCGGGAGTGATATCCTGTCCCACAGTGGTAACATTGCTTCAAATGTCAGTCCAATTACTAAGAATTCCCATGAAATATACTAATATAAGATCAGTGATTTGTTATGAATGTAATGACGCCACGTCCAATCTCATGCCGATTTTTGTGACGGCTGGTATTTAATTAATGTTCAGTGTTACACATCCTCTCATTAAATCATATAATTATGAGAATTATAACTAGATATCTGAGACCACATTAGATAAAGCCTACAATTATTATTATAACTATTTTTGCTTTGAGATAAATAAATGCTTTGATAAATGTTAAATGTCAAACTAATGCAATTTTATACGCCGCGCTAGTAAGTGCCATTCTGAATTATGTGTTACAATGACACCATAATTTCGTCATAACAAGATAGTGAAACGCGGGTGTGAAACAACCTCAAGATTGTTGTAAATAATAAATGTAAATATGTGAAATAATATAGGACAATATTATGAACTGAAACCAATTAGGTTAGATTTAGGTATTTCTTTTTCGTGCCGTGAGTGATAATTTAAGATTATGCAATCTCGCCTGTATAGGTTAAAATAATAATGTGTATTTTGATCAAACATAGTCAAACCAATGAACTCTTGAGACTATGATTTTCCTAGACCAGAGAGACATTATCAAAGCAGGGAAGTGATTATTATTATTATTGTTATTGCCATCAGGCAATGTTTTGTGAAATAAATTTTTGGTGAATTGGATTTTATCTTAATATGTGTTCTCACTTTCTGTCGTTTTGTGAAGTTTTTCCTTATCCTTTACGGGGAGCATGGGTGCAGTGTGCAGCGACGCGGCTCAATCCTGTAAGTCAAGATGATAAACTAGACACCGGCCGCGAAAGCTTACGATCTAAGTATTTTATAAGTACTTACAAATTTCACGAATTTCATGTAAGCGATATTTGATAGCAGATGCAGTTCCAACCCTGCCTAGTTTTCAAAGCTTCAAAAACAATCAAGATTGAATTAAATGGCATTAATATGCCATGGAGTTGGCAACAAAAAGCAAATGGCTAATTTACATCTTCACCACTGTCTACGTAATCATTATAAGAGGAGTTACGCCCTCAATTGTACAAATGAACACCATTTTACATAAATTATAAAGATATTTTTTGACCGAAACCTTATAATGTTGGTCAGTGATTTATGAGGAAATGCTAGAATACTAAATAAATTCCAACTACAGAATAAATTTGCTCTGAGGAAAATCTAAACTGCACAAGATTTTATGACGTGCATACAGTTAATATATTCTCCCATTTGGAAAAGCACTTTCTTTCCCACAGCTTAGATGATAATTTGCAAATGTAATTTGCATAAAACGCAAAAATATGCAACATTTAGAGACAGGAAATGTTATTGAACTGTGGAGCAACGCCAGCTGGTGATTCCTATCAGTAATACTTTTTTTTTTTTTTTTAGCGTATGGCTTTTAGTGACGGGAGTGTCCGAGGACATGTTCGGCTCGCCAGTTTTGTAGCTGCTTCGAGACGGACATCCAATGGGTGAGCCACAAGTACCGTTGGGGAGGGAAGGAGGGAAGTTGGAATGTAAGGACGAGGAGTTGGAAGGTAGCGGCTGTGGCCTATAGTTAGGGACCAACCCCGGCATTTGCCTGGAAGGAAGATGGGAAACCACAGAAGACCATCTTCAAGGTTGCCGGCGGGGGGATTCGAACCTCCTCGCCTCCCGGATGTGAGCGACTGCCATCAGTCATGCCGTAACCACCACGGCTAACTCACCCGGTAATACATTATTAATAACCACAACTAGAACATTCTTACTATACTAACTGCAGACCATATTGTTCTTGGTGCATTTTACAACTTTTCTGTAGCAACAAGAAATTATCCAGTTAGTGGCAAGGAGAATTGTAGTACACAGTCTGTGTTGCTTCCGTTTCCTGACTATTAAACCAGAAGTTCGTTAGGCATAGGGAAGCGAAAGTGGCGCATCAGACGGAAATAGAACGGGTGAAATAAGGTGTACGCTATATGTAGCAAACTGCATTGCTTCAGGCGATTGACACTGTACTGGTGGAGGAAGACGAGGGACATTCAAATAAATATAGTTGAGAAATTACCAGTTTGATATTTTAGGACTTAAAACTTTGTTATTAAAAACATAAAAATCGTTTTATTCCCCACAAACCCGAAATACGAAAATTCAAAATAGCCACACCCAAAATCTCGAAAAGACACAATATCGCCTGTATTTTTAAATGGTTTGTTATACGAGGAAATGGAGAACATTACCCATAGCACAACATTTAGAGATTGTTTCTGAAGCATTACTCTTTGCAGCGAATTCAAAATACCCACACCTAAATTTCATATTTTGGAAGCGGCTTGTTTTACCAGGAAACGGTGAACGTTATCCAGACGCCAATGTCTCAGGGAAGTTTTTGAAAGGTTATCCTTGGCCCAAATTGTAAATGAATACAGTTTTTTTAATACAAATTTGAACGTATCGTGGAAACGGCTTGTCATACGGCTACCTGGAGAATACTTCCCGGAAAGCAACTGTTTTTGTTACGTTACTCTTTGCTGTAAATTCAAATGACCACACTTTAATTTTGAAGAAAACAAAACACAAAATCGCCTTGTATCTTGGGAACGACTTGTCATAGGGGGGTTAGTTTAGTCAGTTAGTTATTGTTGTTTTAAGGGTCAGAACTAGGAGTTCATCTGCCCCTAATCATAGGGGTGAAACAAAAGACACTACCCATAACCATATAATCCGAAAATAGTAGTCTATTGAAACATCTCCTAATGGTAAAACCTTCCCTAACTTGAAAAATAACCTTCTCCGAAATAAAGAATTCGAAATTATGGGCTATAGCTCAAAAATAGCTATTGAGATCCTTTCTCATATCAACGTGTTATGTTACCCCCGTATACACTACTATGTATACTGGCGAAAATAATTTCCAAATTCTTTAAAATGTAAATTAATCATGTCACATAGTTTTTGATTGAAAATATTGTATGGTTGAAGAATACCCCTATTTGGAAAACTCTGCTTTAAGACGGAAATGCTCCCCTAACTTGAAAAATCTATAACTTTGAGACCAAAAATCCGAGATTATGAATTATAGCTCTAAATTAGCTTATGACACCCGCTTTTACCTTAATAATGCAAAAGAGGTATTTTTACCATTATGCCTTTTTTATGGAGTATCCCTGTCCTAGTTCGTGAACCATGGGCAACGGCTGAGTGACCTGGTCTTGACAGTCGGGCTACCCGTTACTATGGAATTGCAGTGGGCATTTTGGACATATTGTGAATCGTGGCTCTCTTTGTGCTCAGGCGGCTAGGACTAACCAAGTAACTTGTTTGTTCCCTGGGATGAAACTCAGGGGCCTTGTACAAAGAAGGCTAGGCAACCTGCTTCACTTCTACTCTAAACCTGCTAAAGAATGTCTTGAGCAAACTTCGGCCCTAACAGAGTAGTAGTGGAGACCCACTCCTATGCAACACATCGGGGACTCCTTGTGAACAAACAGGCAATGGAACTGGTATTTGATGGGGTGCTATGAAAGAAAGGAAGTAGAATTAGCTGAGTCAGTAAGTAGGATGGAATGAGATATTCAACGGATTAATGAAGTTCAGATAAATGATGATAGAGAGGAGGATGGACATTACAAGGTGTACCTGTGAGTTATATGCCAAGACAGCCTTACAGCGTAACATACTGTAATTTCTGTGCGGTACGTAAATGAACGATCAATGTGGATAGATTTGGAAATACAGTATCAGGATTGTTTCAGTGTACACTCCGTGTGAAGGGGTGGATCAGGACGAAGTAGACAGATTTTATAATGCACTGAGTGATGTGGTAGTGAGAGTTAACAATAAGGATAGTGTAGTACTGATGGGGGATTTCAATGTTAGGATAGGAAATAAGACTGAGGTGTATGAGAACGTAATGGATAAGTGGGGTGAGAATAGGAAAGCGAAAACCATTGGGAAATGTTTACTGGACTTCTTCTTTTGGGGGGAACTAATTCTTGAAGCATAAGGATATTCATAGATACACATGGGAGGGTAGAGGAACCAGGTCAATAATATACTAGCATATATCATTACTGACTTAAAATGTAGGAAATTGATAAGGAATAATAATTACAGGGTATTCAGGGGCTTCTTTTCTATCATACAGACCACAAACTTATCTGCCGTGAGTTAAGCATAGTTAGACTTAAAGTGGCTCAGCCAAGTATTTGAAATCTGATTTGAGGTCCTCGAACGCTATCATTGACAAGAAATCACCGAAGTGGTGTCAGTTTTTTGAATGCTTGCACCAGAACCATGAGCTACACAAGTTGTATGTCCATCCCTATGGCTAAAGGGTTTTAATCTCCAAGGGTAAATTTCCTGGCTTGGCGACTGGGTGCTTGTGAGGTCTTCGTCATCATTTCATCCTTATGTGGACGCGCAGCTCGCCCACGTGCATCTGTACGAGGCCTTCCAGGAGGCCACACAATGTTTAATTATTAGTATTATTATCATTATTATTATTAATATTATTGTTATTCAGAACAACATTTTTAGTTTATTAGGTCGTTTCTAACGTTTCTTGATATATTCGGACGTTTCACCAACAAGTGCGTTTGGCGTTTTCCAAGGTTTTATTCTTGATAGCTAGAAGTGGCGCTGTCTGAGGTTTAGAAAGGTTATTGGAATGATCTCGAAAAGCTATGAAACGTGAAAGGTTTCTGGTTGACAGTTCTACCAGAATCCGCTCAAGTTTCATGGTTTTTAGAGACTATTCCAATGGCCAATACAATGGCATAGGAAACCGAAAATCCATTCTGAGGAATATTCAACCTGCCGTGAAAGCCTACACAAGTATATAATTATTATTATTTTTATTATCATGAGTGTCATTATTATTACCGAGAATCTTTCCATAAACATAGAAAATCCACAAACTCTGTCCCCACCTGGGCAGTCGGTTGAATGAGCACCTGATGCCCGTATACAGTAAGCGTTTACATCAGCGAAGTACCCGAAGTTAATATCATTAAAATAATTATTAGTCTATTAATATTATTATTATTATTATTATTATTATTATTATTATTTATTTATTTGTATATCGTTATGCCCATCTATGGACCACGATAGAAGTTATTTAGCTAATAATATATTTTCTTCTCTTCGGAAAATCTTCCTCCTTTCTTTAGTCCATGATTTCTTGTTCCTGGTAATGATTTTCTCTTAGAAATGATGGCGGTTGATTACTGTTCTGAACTCGTGTTGATCACGTATAATTTCCTCTGTAATGCCTATTTCATGAAAGTCGTTTTCTATTTCACTAAGCCAGTTACTATTAAAATTATAATAATAATAATAATAATAATAATAATAATTATTATTATTATTATTATTATTATTATTTAGTAATACTCCATTTCCTCACACGTAGCAAAAGCCAACGGCATTATTCGCACCAGCTCGTTGGTCCTGATTGCTATTCAAACAAGAGTCTCACCACTTGTCTACATATGTGACCAATATGGCAGCAGTGTAGGCTACACAATATTTATGTTGCACTTTAGTATGAATGCAAATAAAAAGGCACATTATGAATCATTCTAAATTGAAAAGGGGGAGTTTCATTCCACAACAGAAGCCGAGTTAGAAACTTATGAAAGCTGTCTGTGGAAATAATCTTCTCCGTTGCTATCCCAGTATGGGGATCTATCTTAAATTGACATGTACTTCCCGTATTGCTACCTCCTTGTGTACATAAGAATTTACATGTATTATTGTACAACAGTGTCCGTTTTTCCTGTGTTGTTATTGTTGTTGATTCTTTAGGGCTTTGCGACATCGTGCTCATTTAGCCCCGTGTACTTGGGTTTGAGTAGAATTTGTCTGATAACCTGTGTCACTGTGATATCTGTAGTAGTGTGTGTTTATATGCAATTGAGGTAGGATTTGGGTACGAAACGTCTGTGGCCATAAGTTAGGTACCTTCCGGACATTTGCCTGGAGTAGATCTGGGAAACCACGGAAATACACATCCAGGATGGCTGAGGTAGGAATCGAACCCTCCTCTTCTCAGTTTTGCCTCACGAGGCTGAGTGCACCACGTTCCAGCCCTCAGACCAGAATTGATATTCTTGGCAGAGACAGGAATCGAACCCGGGACTCCAAGGAAACGTTTGTTTTGTAATCACTCACTTGTAGAAGTTTGTCCTCGATTTCTATTAATGAATTGGAAGTGTTGATTGCAAATGAGAAAAGCGTATTTAAGTGATATTTCCGGTTTGTAAGCGACCACATAGTAGTCTCAGAATGTGATGATCCACCAAGATAATTATACGCACACTCAGAGATCACGCAGTTGAACGAGCAAGCATCTTCTTATATTCGCTCGTCATTGGATTATATTCTACAACGATAATTCACTGGTCAACAACCATTTTGGTGCCAGTCAGATCGGAGTGATTTTAGGTTGACTTTTGGATGCTGATTCCGAATATGATAACAGTTTTGTTCAATTGGGTCTAGTTTTTGAGATATTGAAAGTCCTACCGGAAAATATTTTTAAAACTGGAAAATAAATATGAAAAGTATAATCTACTCACAAACTGTCTGAAAACAGTCTGTATTCACCACACACATAACAGAACTCATCAGGACAGTTCACACAACCTCGTCGTGAAGTACTCATATTTCATATTTCACTACAAGCAAATAAAATGTAAGATTTATGTGTAATTTGACTTGTATTATAATGTTACATGCCAATAAACAATCAAGATAATTTTTTAAAAAATATTCGCCTCCATAAGTCAGCGGATACAGGTAATGTTAGTTATTATTATTATTGGTATTCTACCGACAACAGTGGCTACGCTGGCTAAAGTGCAGCATTCGGTCATAGGGCCAAGCTCTCTGCTGACTCGGTAGACGCGTGGGTTCGAGCCCCACCGTTGGCCGTCCTTGAAATGGTTTTCCGTGGTTTCCCCATTTTCGAAACCAGGCAAATGCTGGGATGGTACCTTCTTACAGGCCACGGCCGCTTCCTTCCACATCCTTGCCCAGTTTCATTCATCTTCATCCATTCCATCTCTCATCCCAACGCGCAGGTCGCCCACGGGCGTCAACTAGAAAGACCTGCACTCGGCCTCCCAGGAGGGCACACGACACAAAAAAAATTGGTATTCTGCCCGAAGGCAGGTCCGTGCCTCCGAAGAGGCTATCCTCAGCCGGAGTTTACGTGCAGTAGGGTGGCCAGGGCCTTCCCGCTCCACCTTTTTCACCGCCAACAGCGCGTGGTCCCACTGAGCCGACATTCCATCCAAGTTCCAACCTCGCCCAATGCTTCTGAACTGCTGAGTTCTCATTGGATCCGGTGTTTTAACATAGCCAGGCCGTTGGCAAAATTTTTAATTGGTATTCTGCCCGAAGTCAGATCCGAGCCTCTGAAGTGGCTATCCTCAGCAGGAGTGTACGTGCGGTAGGGTGGCCAAGACCTTTCCGCTCCTCCTTATGTAGGCCAACAGGCGCGCAGTATCAAGAACCGGCATACCATCCAAGTTCCGACCGCGTTCAATGCTGTTTAATTGTGGAGTTCTCATTCGATCCGGTGTTTCAAAATGGCCAGGCCGTTGGCAATGTCAGTATACAAGGTTAAGTTAATGAACAACCTGTATCTTATAAATTAGAGCCAATCTGTAAAAATCAATGTGCGATCCATATTCAGCATCACCAAAATACCCCATATTCGTTGCAATGTCTCTGGCATCTTGAATTTTTTAATTTTTGTTTGCCAGTGTAATAAATTGGAGTCTCACTCACCGTATGACAGTGGTGTCAGAAATTGTATTGAAACATTTTGGATCTCGTTGTGTGGTGGCTAGCATTTTTTGCTGTAACTGCGGAAGTCCGGGTTCGATTCCCGGCTCTGCCAACAAATTTAATTCAGATCTGTAGACTGGAACGGTGTCCACTCAGCCTCATGAGGCAAAACTGAGAAGAGGTGGGTTCGATTCCCATCTCAGCCATCCTGGATGTTGTTTTTCCGTGGTTTCCCACTTCTACTCCAGGCAAGTGCCGGGATGTTTCCTAACTTACGGCCACGGCCGCCTCCTTCCCAATCTTCTCCTCCATTACAAATGCACCACTACTACAGACACCCCAATAGCACATGTTATCAGAACAATTCTGCACACACCCAAGTAAACGGGGCTAAATGGGCACGATATCGCAAAACCCCTAAATGAAGTAACAACAACAACAAAATGTTGGATGTTCAAAAAGTAGACTATCCTTTGAGTACGTGTGAGCAACTTTACAAATGCCGAAAGTGTGCTTCAAAAATCTTCCCGCCACGTAACTTGTGAGCTTACAGTTAGTTATTGTTGTTTTAAGGAAAGGAACTACGAGGTCATCTGCCCCTTACAGTGTATTCGTATTTTCAATCGGACCCCGTTGCGTATTGGCTAGCATTCTTGGTTGTGATCTTGGAAGCCCGGGTTCGATACCTTGCTCTGCCAAGAATTTCAATTCTGGTCTGAGGGCTGGAACGGGGTAAAATCAGCCTCGTGTGGCAAAACTGAGAAGAGGCGTGTTCTATTCCTGAGCCATCAGGGAAGTGGTTTTCCGTGGTTTCCCCACTTCTACTCCAGGCAAACGCTGGGATGGTACCTAACCTAAGGCCACGACCACTTCCTACCCAAATCCTACCCCAATTACAAATACACACACTAGTACAGACATCACAGCGACACAGGTTATCAGACAAATTCAACACACACCCAAGTACACTGTGCTACATGTCACAAAACCACTAAAGAATCAACAACGCAACGCTTTTCAATCGAAGAATGCACATAATGGCAGAAGTACTTGAGGCCATTTCCAGTGCGATCCAAACCTCTGTAGCCTACGCCAGGGAAAATGCTACTGCAATGACATGGCATCGACCGTCTCAGTTCACCGCGCACACCACGCTACCGAGGGAACGAAAATCATAGGTTACTTCACACTCTTTCTTGGCCACTTGAAATGAGCAAAGTTCCTGTAGAATAGCACGCAAATAACTCACGTGTCTAAATGGGGTCCGAACTGAACGACGTTCTGAAATTCCTGGCAAGTCCTAGGAATCCCGAAAGTCTCTCTTACGTTGACATCAGCTCCAAGATGATAGCTCCTTTCAGTCAACACTAATAAATATGCCCAAATTATAAAATTTCGACAGACAATGAGGAGACCATTTCCAACTTCTTTTTGAGGTTCAGACAAGCCTTTGTATATTTTGAGTAAGTAACGATTAATTTCTCGACCATTTGATTATCGATTAATTGCTATTTGGTCTGGATTAGTGAGAAATGCCCGATGAAACTATTTCTGAAAAGAATAAGTATGCGGAAGCTATGGGGGAGGGGGGGGGGAGGGGGGGCAGGGGCGACACATTCTCATAACCAGTGAAAGGTTTTGAACAACACTTGTATATGTGGGTTATAAGGGCACATCGCCATGGTGTGTATGCGGCAAAGAACAGAAGTCAACTCCCGTAATCCAAGAGTACATCAATTCGATACAAATAGGGTGAATTATTAAAAACACAAACCCCGTGGCACTACAGGCCATGAAGGGCCTAGGCCTACCAAGGGACCACTGCTCAGCCATTTGACCTGCAGATTATGGGGTGAGGCGTGGTCAGCGCATCAGGTCCCCTCGGCCATTTACCTTGGTCTCCGTGAAAGTAGGGAATCAAGGCTTTTTAAATCTTACACATTTTTCACTGAAACTGAATGCCGAGGAGGAGTATATTTAACGATTGCTGAATCTATCCTCTCACACTCTTGCTTTTCTAAAAAGTTCGCGCCATCTTGAAAATATGCATATTATACACATCAAAAATTCCTTTCCATTACGATGAATATAACGAAAAAAATTAATACATAACACTTTTGAGGCTCCGTGTTTAACAAACCTAATTATTTTCCATGAGTCGTTTCCAGATATGAATACTTTCTTCATGACATTCCTGAGAATGCAGTCTCCCAATATCCCTAATAAGTGCTGGCCCCGTGGTGTTGGGGTAGCGCGTCTGCCTCTCACCCGCAGGCCCTGGGTTCGATTCTCGGCTCCGTTAGGGATTTTAGAAACTGGCGTGAGGGCTGGAACGGGTGGACTCACCCTCGTGAGGACAATTGAGTAGCTGTCTGACAGTAAGACAGCGCCCCGGTCACGAAACCCAAGATGAACGGCCGAGGGGAGCCGATGCATTGACCATGGGTCGCCCCAATATCTGCAGGCCAAATGGCTGGGCAGCGGTCGCTTGGTAGGCCTAGGCCTTTCATGGGCTGTAGTGCCATGGGTTATTTATTATAATATCCCTAATAAGCTCTGAAACATGGCGAACAAGGATTATACAAAACGTTTGATGTTTCTTCAGCAGTAACTGTAATGCTGTCTGGCAGAGGAACCGGAATTCGGTTGGTTGACATGAGCTGAAATGTATAGTAATTAAATTTGTCATATGATCTTCAATTACCATGCCGGAAGTTTACTACGAGCCGATACCATACGATTCGGAATATCGTGAATCACTTTCACCCACTCAGTCAAGATTCACGTTGAACACTGGTTACTTCCTCGCCTGGATATCCGAGGTTCAAATTCAGGGGCTCACAGTGACCACAACGTGTGTGAACTTTACTGTCCCATTCCAATTATATTATTTTAAAACTGGGGAGTATTTGTCACAGTTATAATCATAAATAATTCAGTTGCTGTTGTTGTTCCATTTGAGGCGCTTGGACATGGTAATCATTTAGCACCGTTTGCTTGGGTGTGTTAGAATTGATGTGATAACTTGTGTTATTGTGATGCCTGTAAACGTGTGTGTATTTGTAATTCAGATGAGGATTGAAGAAAAGCTGGCCGTGGCCTTAAGTTAGGAACCATCCCTATATTTGGCTGGAGTAGCAAGTAGAAAACCACTTCCAGGATGACTGAGGTAGGAATCGAACCCACCACTGAACAGATTTGACTCATGGGGCTGAGTGTACCTCGTTCCAGCCCTCAGGAGAGAATTACATTTCTTGGCATAGACGGGAATCGAAACCGGGCCTCCGCGGTGACAGCCAAGAGTGTTAAACCACTGCGCATCGAGGCGATTAATTTTGATTCTGGTGTGATGACTGGAACGGGGTACACTGAGCCTCATGAGGTAAGACTGAGAGGAGGAGGGTTCGATAACCCATCCCAGCCATCCTGGAAGTGGTTTTCTGTGGATTTCCTGACTTCTACTCCAGGCAAATGCTAGGAAGGTTCCTAACTTAAGGCCATGGCTACTTCCTTCCCAATCCTATCCTCAATTTACAAATGTACACATTAATACAGCCAACAAAATAACACAGGTCATTATACAAATTCAGCACACACCAAAAATACATGGTACTATATGACCGTTATAACGCACCCCCTAAAATAAGCAACAAACTATAAAAGGAATACTACTGTCTGCTTCATTTGAACGGAATAGCGAATTCTAGTAACAAAATGAATGACTTAAAGATCCACGAAGATGATCTGGATTCGATTCCCGGCTCTGTCATGAATTGAATAAGCCATATGCAAAACAGCACACGTCCACCGAACACAGGTTTTATTAGTTATTTCATTACTAGCAGTAGTGCCTGGCTTCGCCCGGTGGATTTATTTGTTTTGTGGATGATAATGAATACTACTACAGAAGTGGCACATCATACTTAAACAAATAGAAGAAAGAAAATATATAACGTTTTGTGGTGGTGGTGGTGGTGGTGGTTGTAGTGGGGGTGATAAGTAGTACAGTATAATGGACGTAACATTCAGGACATTTTCCCGTCATGATAATAATGATAATAATGAATAGGGAAACGGCTATTTACTAACTACAGCACTGACACATGTAATTTACAAACGAATTTTTAAAAAAATATTAGAAAGAGGAGTAAGTGAAATAAAGGACACTGCCTAGGGCTTATATCTCATTAGCTGTTAGAAATGTAGAGACCAATAGTGTCGTCTTTAGTCGCATAGCGCCGTAGGAAAATAATCAGAACACTTTCGATAACTTCGACTGTCCTGAGCTTCTGAGGTAGCAATAGTATCATTTATCGCCACATAGCGCTCAACGATAAGGTTCGGAATAAATGAAGGTAAATTTGAAAGCAGCAACGCTTGTTACAGCTGATAACCTCAATGTACTGCACTAACACCATTGCACTTATACAGAGGCATAATATTTTCATGATGATAACTGTTTTAAGGGGCCTAAGAAATAATTTTTTGCTAATTACTCCCTGACTGCAATTTATAAGCAGCGCAAGATTTAACTATTTTCGCAACTCTGCACCAGAACACTGGAAGGGGCGAAGCGATGCAGCCCGAATTGCCAGTCAACAATAAACTTATTAAAATACTCTTGTAGTTACACTTCTACGGACATGAATGGTTCTAGGGCCTTAATACGTAATTATCAAGTTCATTTTGTTATTCTAAATTTAGGGAATGGAGAGCGTTGTCCAAAATATTAACTGGACAGTGTTACCAGCAGTGTAGTGGTCTGTCCGAAATTTCAAGCAGATAGTGTTACTCGTCGGGTTCCAAAGGGTAAGTATGTAAAATTTGGATCAGATCGGTGAAACGGTGTAGATTTGTGCCAAAGGGCCTAAATGCAGGGAATGGAGTGGTCTGTCCGAAATTTCATGTTAACAGTGTTACTCGCAGGGTTCCAAAGGGTGAGTATACAAATTTTGGTTGAGATCGGTGAAAAGGTGTAAATTTGTGCCTAAATGCAGGGAATTGACTGGTCTGTCATAAATTTCATGTAGACAGTGTTACTCGCAGGGTTCCAAAGGGTAGGTATACAAATTTTGGTTCAGATCGGTGAAACGGTGTAGATGTGTGGCAAAGGGTCTAAATACAGGGAATGGAGTGGTCTGTCCGAAATTTCATGCAGACAGTGCTACTCGCAGGGTTCCAAAGGGTAAGTGTACACATTTTGGTTCAGATCGGTGAAACGGTGTACGTATCACTAACCATAACGCCAGCGCACGTGGATAAACGTGGATAGAGCTGTTCGGGAGCGCTTGTTCTTCCGATTTACTGAACACAAATCAATCTTTAAGGTTACCTGAGAGGTGTATCCTAATGCTACATAGCCTAAACTATTCCTCTTGAATCTGGCTATCATATACAAAAATAATTTTTCGAATCCGACTGGTAGTTCCAGAGATTATCGCGTTTAAACACACACACAAACAAACAAACAAACAAACAAACTCTTCAGCTTTATTATATTAGTATAGAAGTAAATATTAAATGTCTACAGACTTGTGATTTTATTGCCAGTACTTGAAATGATACCTAGAAAGGTTGTGTGAAGGTATTGGTTTTGTATGTCTAATGACTTCTTCAAAAACAATATATAAAGTACTTGGACATACAATGTCATGTTGCAACTCTGCATATTTAATAAGAAATAGAAATAACAAAACAAAGATTCTGAGCAAAATACATTAAACATAGTGTTATTTATGAACTTCTAATCACTGTCAGTATACCAAATTTCACTGCCACTCTCTGTATTAGGCTATCACTAGTAAGGTTTCCGTACTTCTTTACCAGCTCTTGATACGACAACCTAAACTCACAAGGGATACTGTCTATATACTTTATTATGTCTCTTGCTTCTGGCACTTTCAGAGGTGCTGTTTTTCAACAGCCTTCATTTCCTTTCTACAATTCTAAGGAGTTCCTCATGGAGATTTATGTTGTTTTGCAGTCTACTTAATGCATAGCTGTCTAAAGAACTCTATTCCGGTCTCAACTCCCTTATGGTCCAAAGTGGACTTGTGCGGTTTTGCATCTGCCTAGGTACTGTACTCTTATATCTGGATGATCCACCAAAATCCAAGGATGAAAAAAAAAATAATGGATTGTAGCATCTTGAAGTCCCGGCTAAAAACAGCACAGTGCTACTCGGCGAAAACACTCAGAACAAGGAACAGGATTTTTTCAAACAGAATGTGCTATAGTAACTAACTACAGAATAGTAGGGTTCTCTATCTACTCAGAAAGGACGAGAATCTACGAAAATCTCGGGCGTAAGGATGCGGATCAGGTCCCTCGGGAACTTCCACCCTACAGCACATTCCACTACCATTTAACTACAAAGACAATGCTAAATTTCTATAAAAGATCAGGAAATCGTAAAAACGTGCCTTATTGACATTAACAAATACACGTTTCCTAACACTAGCATTCATTATATGCATTATTAACGTTCAATTAGATCAAATGACTAAATGGCATTACTTTGTTACATTAAATACATGTTTGTTTCTTCTAGAAACCGATCAAAATTATTTTAAACGCTTTCATAAGCTCAAATAAAATAATGAAATAAATCGCAGCATACAACTGCTGTGCCCTAGGTAACGGGAGTTTTATAACAAGATAAAATGTTATAAAGTTTAAAAAAATATCCCCAAATAAAATGAATTTACCCTTGACGTAGATCTCCGTCATTACAAAAACTATTCATTGCTCTATACAATTTATCTCCCGTCTCCTATCACTTAAATCCTTCTCATAGAAGTGATAAAAATTCGCTACTCATATTTAAACTACAAATTAAACATTTAGAATACGCATAAATATAACTATAAACCTTTCTTTAAATTCTAAATATTATCTATATACAACACAAATATTAACGCTGTAGTTCAGCAACTACTCAATTTAAAAATAGAATATATACAACGGGCCAACTGCCTCCTTTACAGACAATATAGACATAAACTGCCTTCCTATTTCTTCACTACTTTTCAACGGACTTTAGAAAATTATCATTCACCATACTATGTCTTATTCGTGAAACTGTTACAATTCGGGATTCTATAATCCATACAATTAAGTAAAGACATAGTTCGTAGACTTCCCACAACTGGTCTGTCATCAAAATAAAAATACTAAATAAGAATATAATCTTCCAATTCGTTGAATAATTACCGTAAATTCAATATCTGATTAAGAACCATATAAATAGAGCTCAGTTTACTCTCATTTTCAACAAAGATCCTTTGATCCTATAGTTTTCTTTCAGATTCAACTTCATCTAGGAACCGCTGTCCTAATGCTTTCAATGAGTGTCAACTCTACGAGACTATTGCAATAACTTCCAATATTAATACACACCAACAATACTGCTTCTTCATAAAACATCCTATTTCAACATCAAAATATGCGCAAGTCTGTCACTACAGACATTCCTTGAACAATTGACCAATGGCTTCACAGTGCTCATTGTCATCCAACAAATACCTCCGTCTGCTACGGGAATAAATAAATCTCTCTCTTACAGATGCTTCACAGTTTCTTCCAAAAACATATTATTCTGAACTAACTTCTCGTTAACAAATTCTTTTCTTAGTCTCAATATCCATAATAAAAATACTGGTTCTATCGATTAATTAATTTAACAGGTAATACGATAATATACTAGTCTTCTAATAACAATATTATTTCTTTTATATATCACTCATATTTCCATAAAGCTTCCTATTAGCTGTGTTATTTCCTTTAAATTCTTTCTTCAAAATCGTATTACTTCAACAATACGCTGTAATTCGTATTTACTAACTTCACATTATATTCTTTTGCAAGTTCTTTCCTTAATATATATATTTGTATCATATGCGTACGCTGATGACATTGTGATCGGATCACTTAACATCATAAAACTACAAAACATTCTAAAAGACATGGAGGAATGGTGCACTGAATATAATTTTGACATCAACACATCTAAGACACAAATGATGATGTTTCGACAAGGAGGAAAGGTACTGCGCCTGAAGAAACCCATCAGTACTTATATCCACAGCTCGAAAAAGGAGTGCAGACATGTAAGTTACCCAGCTCACAAACTTACCATGCCTACTAAGTAAAATTGGGAATTTCAGGAACATACAGGATAAATATTATTCGTAAAGAAAATAGTACTACTAGCCAAGGTACAAATTTCTACTATCATTTACATTTAGAGCAAATCGAGAAACTCCGATCTCGAGGGGTGATAAGGTCTAATCTATAGCGAGCGCCTGTATCTATACCTCGTAGTACTATTTTCGACGATGACGACAATTAAAACGGTATCAGTTTAGATAAAAGTTGACTAAGTCGCTAAAAAGCGCCAGCCGTTTATTAAGCTAAAAAAACTAGTATAAAAAACTGGCTTCCTTCCCGAATATTGTGTCTCCCTGACACTTCAACAAAAATAACTGAAAAAATAAATTTGCACGTGGCATTAATATAGTAAGGAAATGTGAAACGGCGTGATATTAAGTATTGCCCTATTTTATACAGGTCCGCTTCAACTATGAACCGTAGTTCCATATCTAATCAAAAATTATTCATGAACTATGTGCATATATACATTCTTTATGAATCTCTCAAATTTTACACTTCATAATGTCATAAAGATTAAATTTTCTTCCTCCAATAAGTCTTTCATCTACTCAATTTTCTTAAACATCAAATCCAAACATACACCGCAACTATCGTGTTGAAAGTAATAAATACTCGTCATAATCAATTGAACATAAGTGACAAACATTTAAGCTAAGCACTGTTCCTTTTTACCTTTATCTATTTATCATGAAATACTGAGATAAGTTCTGAAATTCTTTACTGAGTTAACAATCTTCTGATAAACGTGAATACTGGAAGTGCACGGCATTAACCTTCGTTTCCACACTCCTCCTTTATAATTAAACAACAATTACTTTCTCTCTTAAACACCCTGTACAGAATCTTCCTTCAATACACTCACATAACTTCACAATTAATGCAATCAATACTAGAAAAACTTAGAGACTCCTCAGCCTCCCTTCGTAGAATTACGTAACTCCTTTACGTTCATATCTCCTTAATTTGCACGGTAATTCAACTATAAACTTCCACTTCAATACATATACTTCCTTTACTTTAACATTCTCCTCTATCCTGATATAACTTCGACTCGTGCTTATAATTCCATTTCTGCAATAAATCGTTGTACTTTCACTTTCTGATCACCCTGTGATTTAACTTTGTTAACTTTCTTTTTCACGTGTTTAAATTCAGCTTTACATTTTATTACCACTTTTCAAGAAATATCAGTAAATATTCATATTCTTAACAAAAGATATAAGTTTGACTTCTTTCCATGAATATATTTGTTTAACAAATTCATCTCTGTTTTTTAACGCTCTAAATCTCATTAGACATTTGTGTATAAGCTTTTCGTAATACTTTCGTTCATAATAATTGAAAATAATTTCTGACACTCGAATCAACATCATGAGTTGTCGAAATATTCTTTACACTTCGTGACGTTACTTCTTAAATATGCTGTACTTAAATTTGCTCCAATAAACTTCATTTTATTACTTCAATTACAATCTTACTCCTTCTTTACTTCGTTCAACGTTCTATTCCTTTTAAATAGTTCACTCTACATTCTTTTAAATAATTAGCTTCATATTCCTTTAAACAATTCGTTTATATTCTTTTAATCAATTCGTTCTATGTTCCTCTAAACAATTCGTTCTAAGTTCCCCTGAACAATTCATTTATATTCCATCGCTGCGACAAAACAGATTTAATTAAATTAAATCTAACGCAAATATGAAAAATATTACACGATTTTACTTTAATATAACCTTAGTGTTAATAGCATCATCATGCCAAAATTTCGTCCAAGTGACTGAAATTTTCAAGAACAAGGCAAATAACTCCGTAGAGAAAATACGAAAAATCACTATAACAAGATCTACACAAATTTAATTACTTTGACAAAATTATACGTTTTAAATAATGCAGTTAGAAAATACTGTTGAAAATACTGTTGAAAAATGCTGTTAAAAATATGCGGTTGAAAAATATGCGGTTGGTCAATTGGATAATCACAGAACATAACTACAATTCTACATGATAAAAGACAATTTCTTCACTACCTTGTGTTGGCTTCTGGACTGTTGAAAATACCTGCATCTCTCCTTCCAAACCAAACTTGTCGTGTTCCATAGCATCGCCCACAGCTATGAAGACCGGTTTGTGACAGAACCAGCTGGACTCGTGGTGAATGACCTCGCCGTGAACAGCTCCGCCAGCTCTCCGTCCCTCGTTCACTGCAAGTAGTCCGGCTTCGAATCTCCATCTCTTCAGAATAGACATCTGGGTTTCTTCAGAATAGACATCGGTTTTCTTCAGAATAGACATCGGGTTTTCTTCAGAATAGACATCACGGTGGAATATTGTCGTTTATTCAAGCGTTTTTCGTAATTTCAAGATGTGTTAAAACTCTCGTAGAATAGTATAAGTTTTGCTCGGTGATGTTGCGCTTTGCGTAGATATTTTGTTGCGCCTTTCATGTTAGTGAATCTGGAATTCAACTGACATCCTTGTAGTCTTCACTTCCCTATGCTTTTTGCTTAGCACATGGTAATATTCATATTTCTGATAATGTAATTGAGACCTCCCCGTTGCTGACTTTTAACTTGCATTTTCAATGTAATGTTCGAATATGCTTTTTCACGTAGAAATACTGAATAGCTTCTCGTCGAAATGTTTCAAGCTATGTGGAACAACGTTGCATAAGCACTGCAATATATGGTGGTACTGTTCCGTTCTGCTTTATATATTGTAGCTTGCTCCTAAGTTACTGTAAGTTCTGGAATTGCACTCTTCTTTGCTTCCAACTTTTATGAACTGTAGCACTATAATAAGAATACTCGTTTCTGCTCGAGGTCTTGTCTCGTTCAAATCTCAAATTGGAAAGAACTCTCTCGTCCTGTGCTCCGCACTCCTCAAGTTCCAGTCTCTCTGCCTCTCCTCTCGTGGTGTGACGTAACTCCTACCACCTCTCCTCACTTCAGTCCGCAGTTCGACCTTCGTCTCTTCCCCTCTCTCATGACGTAACTCTCGCTTCAAGTGGCGTGATGTTTCTCGTAATATGGACCTCCCACATTCATATAATGGAATACATGTTCATCTTTAAATCATTCCTACTTCCTTGCCTGAATATTAATGCATAAGATCTATAGTATTTCACTCATTTCCATACAGTTTTTTTCCATATTTCTCAAATTTTTAATAAATAAAAATTTTCATCCACTCATTTATTTTCTGGGGTCTTGGTTCATCTCCAGATCAGTTCTTGAGTAATGACCTTCAATAAATTCTGGCGCAGTACCGACTGGAACAGAAATTTTCATACAGGAAAAAATAATAAATATAGTAAAAGAATTCAAATACCTAGGCATCACTCTACAAACAAGTGCAAAATGCTTTACAAAACATGTGACAGAAAAAATTACACAAGCGGTTCGGGCGATACACGATATAAGATATATAAGAACACTCAACCTCGAGACAGCAATGGCATTATTTAAAAATAACATAATGCCAATATTGGCATACGGAATAGAAATCATATGGCCTTTCCTCACTGAAAAGAATCCACCATCACTTGAAAGTGTTAAAGCATTATTCATTAAAAAAAAAGCTATTGGAGTTTCCAAGACGACCAAATCTCGGCTAGTCTACCTCCTCGCGCGAGATACATTCCTAAATGAAGACTTTAGCACGCTTCTAGTATTACCTAGCACAAGAGGTGCGGAAAACCTATTAACCTATACCATGAACCGGATGACACATGTGTATGTCAACTATGCAGACACACATGTGAACGCTACCATATAGAAAAATGCAGCAAAGGAATAAAGTCCATAAAAGACTATGCTACCCAAGGCGCAGGTGCGCAAACATAGTGTATTTAAATGTATTTAATGGCTGTTTAGCTGCAATAAAAGTATTATTATATTTCTCATAAATTTTTATACTTTATGTTTGTTAGTCACCAAATATTTATAACCAAATCTGTCTATAAGTTATCAGATCGTGACTTTACATGGATCTCTACATAAGATCATTAAGAATCGCATTCTCTAAAATATACCTCTGTATAACATTCTTGGAATAAATTTCCATTAATATCATCGTTGTCAAAGAACGATATCTTACAATTCAAAAACTGACAAAATGTGATCTAAACACATTTAAACTTGAGCATAAAAATATTCTATACTAAACTGTAAAATCTCGTCATTCAAATTTCGAAAGTCGCAAAATTTCAAAAATTCAAATAAAAATTCTAAATAGTCAAAATCGACGAAAATCGTGAACAAACATCCGCATGACGTAGTTATGAAAATATAACATCAAAAACTATAACAATATTATGTAAAAGTAGTAAAATGGCATTAATAAACAGTTGTCGGATACTCTCAAAAGTTTCTACAATACTCTACAAGATGGGATATATCGTTGGTCATTAGACTACCTTGTGATGCCTTATAGATGACTAGAAATGGGCTTTCTTGGCTATCCTTCAGAAACGGATTGTTTCTAATAGCGCAAGACTGCATGATGTGTGGGCTTCTACGGTCTCCTACAGAAGTCCCCATGCGGTCAGGTACGGGATTCGAACTCCATCATCTTCGTGTGGCCGTCCTTTCTGCTGGTGAATCTTCTTGTGTGAGATGGGATACCCTTTCTCGCTTGATGACACTGGGATCAACCCAAGCCGCCCTCGTTCGTGAATTATTCTGTCTTCTTTCGCCAAAGTTCTGATATATGTATTCGTCATTTTAGTTGGTGAAATGACATTGTAGATGTAGAATATTTTACATGGGAGAGACGAGATGTTAACCTCCCCCACGAGATTGATGTTATGTCATTTCGAATACTCTCGTTGTCGTCATCGTTCTGTTCCCATTAACATCTTAGTTGGTCATTATAACTCCTGTAGATTCAATCGTATATTCCTCCCTCAACTTCAGTAATTTCGACATTGTTAAAAATGTAGATTAATTTCAATAAACTTTTATATATCGTTGTATGTCGACTTGATATATATTTGCACAAACTAAGTGCCTTCGTTCGTTAATATCTTCTTCAGAAATATCGTAATCTCTATCAGCTTTGTTATATTGTTGAGTAATTCGTTGAGACGTCCTTCTCTCATGAAGTTGTAAGTATTAAGAGACTCGATTCTTCTCTCTCATCCCCCTCGTCAATGCTCAAGTAAGCGTCCTTTTCAGAACATGGATCTGATTGGTTGCTTATTATCGATGATAATAATAATCCTTAATTAAACATATAATTAGCCACAATGTTAATAAATAGTTCTTATTTAATATTTAATATCTTCCATGATATTACGATGTGTTAAAATCATGCTAGTAATTAGATATGCTCATTATATTGTTTTATCTTATCTAAGTAAGGTCGCTTCTCATTAGCTGTGTGACACGCGTATTGCTCGAGTCTTCCCCTACCATGCTCGAGACACACTTACAGCGCGTGAGGGAATCGGCTCGCCTTGGGAGTCCTCGATTATCACCGTGCAACATAGTTCCTTTCTGCTAAGAACTATGCAGTCTAGTGCCAAGTCTCCCACGTGACTGCTAATTTTCTCATTGGTCGGCTCGGTTAACTGGCTAACTCGGCGAGGTACAAACCTGTTCTGTGGCTTGTTTCCAGAGTCGCTATAGTTTATCATGGGGCAGTTTAGGAAACTTTTGAAGAGATGAATATTTCCAAGCACATAGCACATACATATAAGAGCACAGCACCTTCTTCAATTTCAATCCTAGTATGAGTTTATTGGGCCTCTAGAGGACAGCTTAGAAGCGTGGTGAGTTGTCGGTTCGTATCCTGCTTTCAGCCATCATATAAGTGGTTTTCCAAAGGAAATTCAGATTACAGCTGCCCCCATTCCAATTTTAGCCTCTAGTTACAAGCACACACACTAGTACGGTCACTTAAAAAATGCAGAGTATCGAATATACATTTCACACACATTGAAATACCCAGGATAATGACCATCAAATCGCAGGCCCTAAATGAAACAACACTAAGTCATTCGGGCCAGCTTTGTTTAAAGGGAAATAACAACTACTCTGGCAATATCTGCCCGATTCATGGATTATCATCTCCAATTGTCAGTTGCAACTCGTCAGTTGGTCAACACAAATTCGTCCAATGACTGGACGAGTGCGCAATGTACGAGGCGCATCAAGAAAGTAAAATTCCCTACAAACGTTTTATGATTTTCAGTCGGTCAACACGATTGTACACAAATGAGATGGGTTATTCCCTAATCCTGAAGAAAATTACATGAGTTTAATAAATACACTTAGATGACCAGTTTCGATCGTCAAGCGATCATCATCCGATTCATTGCACATAGGCTATAAAATATATGCCTATCTATAGATTGTATAGCCTAAGTATAATATATCTGATGATGATCTATGTCTATCTATAGATTTTATAGCCTAAGTTTAATGCGTATTTATTAATCTCATGTAATTTGTTTAAGGATTAGGGAATAACCCATTTCATTTGGGTACTATGTTATTGACTGACTGAAAAGCATCAAACTTTTGTTTACTAAGGCAACACTGAAAAATGGCTTCAAACACCATAATAAAATTCCCCATTTAAAAAAGAAAAAGAGAACATAGTTATATGCAAAACTTTATTGGCAACAGGTACAACAATGTGTCAGCTATATTTCGACATAGGCACCGAATGAATTGAGACACTTGTCATAGCGTGGTATCAACGTTTGCAGTCCTGTGTCCTAAAAGTCTGCGCCTGCGAATGAAACCAGCGTGTGATATTCGTCTTCAGCTCTTCGTCAGTGTGAAAGTTCTGACTGGAGGCCAGGAATCTTTTGAGGTGCAAGAAAAAGTGGAAATCACTGGGAGCAAGATCAGCACAGCAACTGTTCTGCAGAAGTTTGCCTGGGAGCTGTTTGATCACCCACCGTACAGCCGTGCTTAATTATGATCACTATTACTGTCTGCTAGGTACTCAGCTCAGAGGCTGGTTGGATCCTGAAAAAGTACCGCCATAGGAAGCACTACAATGAGGTGTACTAGGCAAGATGAGGAGTGTGGTAGTTTGCAATTGCTTTCCTCTCTGAGTCAGAACAATAACACTGGCCCTATGAGTAGGACCTTTCACAATACACACGGCACTAGCTGTGCCCTGAAGGCCATTACTCAGCACCATTCATACCTCAAATGTGCCATATAATCACAGCTATAATTGGGACTGAGTCATCAGTGCAAAGCTACATTTCAATCTAGCCTGTGTCAACAGACAAATGCAAATGTACTGCATTCATCAAGAGATAGTAACAACAATACCGTCTGTGCTGGTAGCCTATAAGTATTTATATACTTAATATAATTCAACTGCATGTTCTAATTTTATTATATGGTGTATTTTGTAACTCTATACACGTGGATAATACTCATACGTAGTTCATAAACAAACTAACCTCATAGAACGTAACTCAAACTGTGAATCGTAATATAAGCACCAATTAGACTCATTATACTAAGACCACACATTTAATACACACATCAAAAAAAGTTTTGCATCACCTCGGTTCCAAGAGTTCCGGAACCGTTAAATACAAAGGGAATAGAGATCAACACAAACAACATTTCAGCTCGTTTTATTGCTCATGAGACCCACACATTGCATGTTGTACCATCATACAGCTAGACTTTCAGCATTTGTGGTCCAGATTGCAGTACACACCACTACCTCTAATACCCAGTAGCACGTCCTCTTGCATTGATGCATGCCTGTATTCGCCGTGGCATACTATCCACAAGTTCATCAAGACACTGTTGGTCCAAATTGTCCCACTCCTCAACGACAATTCGGCGTAAATCTCTCAGAGTGGTTGGTGGGTCAAGACGTCCATAAACAGCCCTTTTCAACATATCCCAGGCATGTTCGATAGGGTTCATGTCTGGCGAACATGCTGGCCACTGTAGTCGAGCGATGTCGTTATCTTGAAGGAACGCATTCACAAGATGTGCACGATGAGGTCGAGAATTGTCGTCCATGAAGACAAATGCCTCTCCAATATTCTGCCGATATGGTTGCACTATGGGTCGGAGGATGTCATTCAGGTATCGTAAAGCCGTTTCGGAGCCTTCCATGACCACCAGTGGCGTACGTCGGCCCCACATAATGCCACCCCAAAACATCAGGGAACCACCGCCTTGCTGCACTCGCTGGACAGTGTGTCTAAGACGTTCAGCCTGACCAGGGTGCCTCCAAACACGTCTCCGACGATTGTCTGGTTGAAGGCATATGCGACACTCATCGGTGAAGAGAACGTGATGCCAATTCCGTGGGGTCCATTCAGCATGTTGTTGGGCCCATCTGTACCGCGCTGCATGGTGTCGGGGTTGCAAAGCTGGACCTCGCCATGGACGTCGGGAGTGAAGTTGCGCATCATGCAGCCTATTGCGCACAGTTTGAGTTGAAACACGACGTCCTGTGGCTGAACGAAACGCATTATTCAACATGGTGGCATTGCTGTCAGGGTTCCTCCAAGCGGCAATCCGTAAGTAGCGGTCATCCACTACAGTAGTAGCCCTTGGGCGGCCTGAGCGAGGCCTGTCATCGACAGTTCCTGTATCTCTGTACCTCCTCCATGTCCGAACAACATCGCTTTGGTTCACTCTGAGACGCCTGGAAACTTCCCTTGTTGAGAGCCCTTCTTGACACAAAGTAACAATGCGGACGCGATCGAACTGCGGTATTGACCTTCTAGGCATGGTAGAACTACAGACAACATGAGCAGCGTACCTTCGTCCTGGTGGAATGACTGGAACTGATCGGCTGTCGTACCCCCTCCGTCTAATAGGCCCTGCTCATGCATGGTTGTTTACATCTTTGAGCAGTTTTAGTGACATCTATGAACAGTCAAAGGGACTGTATCTTGGATACAATATACACAGTCAACGTCTATATGCCGGAGATCTGGGAACCGAGGTGATGCAAAACTTTTTTTGATGTGTGTATTTGTAAATAAATTTAAAACTTCAACCCCAGCGATCATATCTGATGATGGCCACTTGACGGTCAAAACGTGTAATCCTGAAAATTGGCCCATTATAAATAGTGATCATAACTAATACATGTAATTTATTCAGGGGAGTTTATTTACGTAATATGTTATATTATACACATTGCACCCCGTCTAGTCATTGGGCATATTCGTGTTGACCGACTGAAGCGTTAAAACTAACAATTTCTACAGACAACACTGAAAAAATGGCTTCAAAACTTTACATAATCCACAATTGTTTCCATCTTGAGAAAGTAATGAACATATTCGTTACCCCGTCACTGTTAAAAGCAGCGGCATTGCAGTCAATTAATTTAATTAGTAACACCGTCACCCTCCTGTACCGCAAAATGTAAGTAGTACTAGTAACGCCGTTAGCCCCATGTACCGCAAAATGTAACTTTTATTGGTAACGCCGTTAACATCATGTGCCGTAAAATGTAACTGGTACTAGTAACGCCGTTACCCCCCTGTACCGTAAAATGTAACTGGTACTAGTAACGCCGTTAAGACCCTGTACCGTAAAATGTAACTGGTACTAGTAACGCCGTTACCCCCCTGTACCGTGAAATGTAACTAGTACTAGTGTACCCGTTAATGATTACGGAGAATATATGGCCATAGTCCAGTTTAGATCAGCGTTCGGGGATGTACCGTTCAATCCCACCGTATGACACATACATTCGGATAATGAACAATTGGGTTAGACAAGCTGCATAAATAACCACAAGTTACTATAACATAAGCTTTAATTATCTAAAAAGCACCCACAAAGCGTACAAAAATAGAACAAAACAATATAAAATCCAAACAATCAAATTAATTAATCTACTCCAAACATCAATCAAAACATCTAATCTCTACCAAAACATCTTGTTTAGTTATCGGATCCTTCATTGGTCCGTATTTATCATTTAATTAGTTATTATTCATAACTTCAATATCATAACACAAATGAACATACATTTCATTTCACTGAATCTATCTTTGTTCAAAGCCTTCCATTCAAATGCATTTATTCAACTACGTTCCCCTATCGGGTATCAACTCAAAGCATTTATTTAATTATATTCCCATTTCGGCTATCAATTAAAAGCATTTATTACTTGGTAATCTCACTTCAACTCAGTTTCCACCTTGTTAGGTATCGAACTTGAGTTCATTACGTTATTCACATAACTTTATTCAAACTTATTTATTTCATCATTGTCAGGCTTTGGACTTTATCTTGCAATATTTTATTTACATATGTTTGGCGTTGCACTGCATATCTCATCTCTACACTTCTCATACACATATTTTTATGTTATACTATGCACCATTTTATTAAGACTTCTATGGGCCCACACCCCCATGCAATCCTATGTCCACACAATTCATTGCCCGTTTATTAACTTTCAAAAGGTGGGGACCGAATTTTTACAATAGTACTCAACCATTATTATTATTGCTTTTGTGCGTAAAAAATCACATATTTCACAATTTTTGTTGCCAGGAAAGGCTCCTCTAAACTCAACAATTCAATAATATAATCTTCAACATCGTAATGTTAACCGTTAATTACTTTCATTTCTGTACTTCTTATTACCAGTAGCGTCAACACACTTGCGAGCCTGCGCTCTGTTTGTCAACAAAAGACCATTCATAGCTTCCTGACACGAGCCCGGCCGAGTGTGGGAGAGGTCAGTTCCCCTCTACATCTGGTCCGTCCCGGTGTGCATTTTATTATCACAAGCGATATATAATTTAATATCCAGGCACATTTTGACGTCGTATTGCGTTTCCGCGTCTTATGGGTATCCAAGTCTGATTTCAATTCCTATTCAAGTGCAATTTACTTGCTAATTACTTCATTTTTGTCAATATAAGGTGCATTCATTCAAACGTGTGTTTTTGTTCGGAGACGACAATTTTACTGTCGACATTAATAACAACAATTGGGAGAACAGTTACCTTCCCTTACATTACGCTGGGGTGGGAATCAACCACAAAACAGTTCGAATCAGGCTCAATGCGCTGTTCGACGCAAATACTCAGTCAGGCGAACCAAGGATTATTGCACCGAGGCTTCGGCTACTGGTATTACATACAATATAGAGGGGAATATTTGCATCCCTAATAAACATCCACCCAGCAATTCATACGACACATAATTCACCTGTCAGGCCTAGACAGTGAAACTTTAATCACGAGCTGACCGCTCCGTAAGACAATTCAATAATAGTGGGAGAGAGAATCCTGCGTTCCCTTCCAGTTCAACATAACATTTCGACGATCCGACATTTTTCCTATCTTCCGAACGTTACACGCTAACGAACCACGTATAAGAACTCCTACCTCGAGTTTACATTTTATTCAGCCCTTTTCGGCGACAACATCTGCTTGGATAGCCTATCATTTATTAACTTCAATATACTGATTCTTGCCAGAATAAATATATCTACTTCGTTTGTCTGTCATAGCCTCTCTTAATATTTATTCACTTTGGCCTTCATGCTTTACATTTTTTTTTTGCATTTCATGATTTCCATTATCATTTAAACACTTTGTTTACTTAGTTCATTTTTATTAACTCTATTATGACGTTGATTCAGCATTATTAATTCATAAGTAGGTCCCCCCCTCCAAATTTCCTTCGACTACATATTATTCATTTATACTGGTTTTACTGGGTTTTACATTTAAAAAGTTATAATATTTACCCTTCACTGATTTTACCAATCATCTATTTATGGTCACAATTATACAATTTAACATGGTGCATAATACTTGTATTACATATTATAATGAAATTTTCATTACATCCGGCGGTTTACTCATTTGGCGGAGTGTTTCACCCATCTTTTGCATATTCTTAGCAACTCATACTGACTCTGCGGTTTGCAAATTTCACATTCTTCATTATACACCTTTCATTGGTATACATTTTGATTACAATTTACGCTTCCTAAATTACAAAAAGATCCCGCTTACACTTGGGATATTTAACACAATTATCAAATTCACTTACACACGCTATTTTTACACAAGCGTATATTCACGCTTCACTGTGTACTGTCCTATGAACTATTATTTACAATTTCTTGTTACACATATTCATGTAACTGTCCTTTTATCGCATCTCAGTTGGCAGGTGAAATATTCCTTCCCTCGCGTTCCCAGGCAATTTACTGTGTTAATTGACGTCCTCTCGGTGTCTGTCTCTATTGTTCTGCCCTTCTCGGGTCCTGAATCTGTTCTATACGGCCTCTATCTTTCTAGATGGCGAATCTTCTCATTAAACCTCACGGGTCTCTGGATTCTATATTTTAAGTCGCAAACGCACGGAGCTTAACCCTTCACTGAATTTGAGGTGTGAATGTTTGATCGTGGCTACCGTGGTTTCGAATTACTGCTTTACCCGCTCGCACACTATCGCGAACTGTTTCTACAGGTACATTTCTTTTAACTTGGCCCTGTTAGGGACCATAAACTGTGTAACTTTGACTTGTAACTGTACGCACTTTAACTCACTTGATTTTTAAATGTATATGTGCTGGCGTGACCTTAAGTTCTTCTACAAACGCTGCCTAGCATAACCCACCTAGGGTTTAAGTCTGATTTCTAAAACTTGGTCCCAGCAGGGTCCAAGACTTCGACTTGTAACTGACGTAGTGTATCACAATATGAACTGCGAATCAGCGTGTCCCTCACTCAGGGCTCACGAGATGACTGGCTACGACATCGCCTCGCAGGGCTTATATATGATTTGGTTCAGAATATAGGTCTGTAATTATTTCCGGAGCCTAACTTTCGTTTCCGCGATCCTGTCAATTTATAAAAATTACCTACGTGTAGAGGAAAACCTTTGGCAGATAAAAATTCGTTCATACACTTATTTATAATTGATTCATGAAGGTGTTGTCCTTCCTGGTTAGGTGGTACTTCTCACCATTTCTCTACGCATATTCCTCCGCTAATGGCTAATGACATCATATGCACTCAGCACTTCTTATATATTCAAATGTTAGAGAGTTTTAATATCTTAAAAATTCGCATTTCAATTTACATTCATTAATCTGTTTGTCTTTTTAAATTACAGTGCTTATTACTCTCATTATAATGATATTTCTAATTAATGGCTCCTCCCCTTAGCCACCTACACAGCTGTTCTCGCTGAGGTTTCATTGAGCTGGTACTTCCCTTCTTTCTATAAGCACTCTCCATCACTAAATGAGTCCGCTCGTTAGTTTCACTCTAATGTGCTCGTATACCACTCACAAAATGCAGAGCTTTCTGATGATCTCACTGCTTACACCATTAATCGGAATACCTTCTTATAAGCATGTTTTGATAGGTTTTTAGCTCTTTCACGTCGCCAGACTTCATATTAATCGCTATTTATTACTTCCTAGAGCACTAATTGAACCATCTGCTTGCTCTTGTAAATTCCTTTGAAACTGGCTTTCATACAGAATATTTCTTAATTCTGGTTTGAATTCTCATTTTTCACATATATGATCGTAGGTTCGAGTCTTGTGCCGATCCCAGATGGGCACACTAGTAACGCCCTTACCCCCCCCCCCCCCCCCCCGTACCGCCAAATGTAACTAGTACTACAGTAGTAAAGCCGTTACCCCCCAAACTTAGTATCAATCCTCGTATGTTGATTTCAGAGGAGCAGATGGATAATTGGCAATGGTAGCAATGTACCGAACACACTGTGAAGTCTCATTTCAGCTTCAACCACTGCACTTTTCGAAAGTTCATATAGCACAGCTCTCTCGCGCAATTGGACGTATCGTTTTAATTTTGCTGTCTATTAAATCCCAATGCAAACAGAACCCCAATCACATTTGGTACGCAATATTGTCATATAGCCTACCAGCAAGTTATCAACGACAACTGCACAACTGACCAACTAATACAAAAAATGACATGTATCCTTTTATAAGCACATATTCAAACTGTATTTCATTCTGTTTATATAAAACCAAACCCCGAGGCGTTACAATCCACGAAGGGCCTAGGCCTATCAAGCGACCGCTGTCCATCCATTTGGCCTGGAGATTATGGGTTGACGCGTGGTAAGCGCGTCGGGTACCCTCGGCCGTTTATCTTGGTCTCCGTGACCGGGGTGCTGCCTCACCAATAGACAGATACTCAATTGTCCTCACGAGGCTAAGTACACCCCGTTCCAGCTCTCACACAAGTTTCTAAAATTCCTGACGTAGCCGGGAACCGGGATCTCCGGTGCGAGACAGGCGTGCTACCCTATCTCAACGGGGCCGGCTACTCCATTTCATATGGCATTCATGAACTTAGCCAACTAAGTACTGTGGTGCATCGCTTCCTTTGATTGGCCCATTGGTGAGGGTGAACTTTCTTATTTAAATCTGTTTCCTTAGTCCTTACCGAGCAAATTATGATTCTGGTCCATTTGAGCGACTGACCCAATTATGTGAACTAACCTATAAATTGTAGTGATAGAAGCCATTTTACAGTGTTGCCTAATTCTATTAAAGAATGCTTTTCAGTCGGTAAACACAAATTGTGCCCAATGACATTAGGTGGGATACAAGTATTTACATACCCTACAAACTAACACGCTATTTATGTACAAATGCCTACTTAATTGGACGACATGTTTCGAACGTCAGGCGTTCATTCTCAGATCCTGTTCACTTAAGCTTAATTACTATACGATGTTTATGAATTAAAGTCTGTTCACCGATTCGAGATAGTGGAAGGAAACACAGATGCACACGTGATTGCAGGGCTGCCCGCAAGGGATGCGTAGAGCTGTGTCTGTTGAACGAACGCCAACTTCAGTGCTGTGTATAGCCTACATGTGAAGCGGGCTGACTTATCGGTTACATGCTACTGATTCACGCCAGGAGTTGGCAGTTGGGTTTGAACTGCCGAGGTCTTCCCGCTCACGGCGTATCGCGCATTCAAAAAACATTCAGTTTGTCACTACTTGCTTCACTCACTCAGCACATTCCTTCTTTCACTAGCTGCGTGTCGTCTGCTGCAATAATAACCATTGGCATGCGGGTAGCCGATAAATTTAAGTTTGGAATAGGTGGACCGCGCATGCGTACTGTAAGATCCCCCGCACCCCGTCACAGCGTGTTCAACTGCCATCTCCTGCCGCGATGACAGTACAGTGCGGTTTATTTAGTGTTCGTTTATGTATTTATTAATTAATTTATTAATAAGTTCTTAACTGCTTATGACAGGCAACAGTATACAGTGCAGCACAGCACCAAGTGCAGCAAGTCGTGTCATTTTTTGGGGCTACGGCATGACTAATGACCTCGGAGCTTCTTGGTTATCCCTGTCCGGCAGAGCCGATGACGTGAACTGGGCGTGTTTCCCTGTCCAGGCAGTCAAGTGATGATGATGATGATGATAATTGTTGTTTTAAGGGGCCTAACAGAGGTTATCGGCCCATAATGGTTTGGGTGATCGTGAGGATGATAATAAAATTTAAACTATAACTAAAACTAACTACTAACGTATATACTAGAAGAAGAAATGGAAAACAAAAGGTGAATAAGGCAAATAAAGGACAGGAGGAACGGAAATGCCCTCAACCCTCGAAGAATGCGGATTGAGGGACTTGGAAGGAAGGAGAGCCATGAAAGGCAGATAGGAACGTGAAAGAGGAGAGGGACCGCCCCAGAGGTAATGGATAAAAGGGGCAAAACCGGACCCAGCTCAGGAATCCCTCGGGGTCGTCAACTCCCGAACTCACCAGCCGTGAGCCCCTGAGGATGTAGCAATATCTAGGGTGCACCAGAAGTGGTGGGGCTACATACACCCTGCCTCCTTGAGGGCCTTGAGCAGAAGGCAGGAGATAACATGAAAAGAAAAAGAAGGCTGACCCATCGCAGAAGGAGGGTACCAGAAAAGATGAGACAATCGCCAATTAAGGAAGGAAAGGAAGAGACTCCCTAGGCCTCGGATACCCTAATACCATCGGGGTCAGAAGAGAACAAGAGTTGACCAAGTGAGGTCGACAGGAAAGAAGGCGGAGAGGAGCCCGGCACAAGTAAGTGGAAGCAATGCCGGACTCAGCTGGGGCCCCGTGGTCGCCAACCCACGTCCCACAAGATGTGAGCACCTGGGGAATCAGTCAAGTGGCCACGTGCAAGTATTTACGCGCATTATCTCGATTCGGCGAACAGATTAACACAAATATATACTGTACATATCCAATATTTATATTACATACGTTTGTAAATACTTGTGTAACGTGTCAAACTATTTACAGACAGTATAATACACTTCTATGGTTGTTGCGTTATTATTATTATTATTATTATGATTATTATTAATGTGGTATAAGTATGTAGCCTGTGATCTATTGAACTGTTATTACGAATAACTTCAGTAGTTATGTTGGCTATACTACTGGGCGGCCGAGAATGTTCTCCGCAGTGGGTACGTGCAGCTGCGAGTGGTTGAGTCATGAGTTTTAGTTGGCTGCACTGCACTGCACTGTGTCCTTCAAAGCGGGACTTCCCCGTGTGAGCTGTCGATGTGCATCGCGATAAGCGCGCGAGCCTGCAGGTCTTCAGCGTGTATTACAGTCAGCGAGCGTTCGGATAGATTATTATTGGAAGAGTGCAACAGTACACAGGCGGTAATGTTTACTACTGAAGATAGAGTTTTTTTTTTGTTTTTTTTGTTGGTGGAATACGTTTTTCGCGAAGGCGATCGGTTTACAAAAAATGTAAAATTAACATTTCAGGCGCGGTTTCCTAAGTCAAAGTGTCCAAACCGTGATACCATTCGAGATTTGGTAAGTAAATTTCGTGTGACTGGCTCAGTTCACGATGTACCGGGAACAGGCAGGCCTACGCTTTTAACAGACGAAAAACTTGATGAAATCTCCGATATAATGCTACGAAGCCCAAGTAAATCAACACGAAAATTAGCTGAACAAACAGGAATCTCCAAGTCGACAGCACATAAAGCTGTAAGAGACAAGCTTCAGTTGTTCCCTTATAGTGGGCGATGTATGGAAGATAGACACATGCTCTCGGGGACTTTTTTGTAGAACTTTTCATGCTGAACAATTCTTACACTCTTAGTATTTAGATATGTTTAACGGTTTGCCCAGCGTAAGCTTACAAAGCGCTCGGACGCCAGGTTTTTTATCGACTATTCCACTAAAATCGTTACTGCTCGGCTTCCTTTGATCATAAATAAATTATTTTCTACAGAAATCATACTCGATATATCCTTTACAGAATGGTGAAAACCGCATCAAAATCTATCCAGTGGTTCTTGAGTTTACCAGTAACATCCAAGAAACGGGGACTTTGTTTTATACTAAGTAGAGATGATGCAAGCGGTAGCCGTGCTACCAACGTAACTGCTGTAGCTAGCTCTCGCAGACGCATGTAGGCGCTGCGGAGAATATTCCCGGAGTCACTGTATTTCGTTATTAAAGTTATAAATCAACCGTCCCTATTTAATCTAGTGGCCTAATGACTTATAAATATTACAGCCTGCACACACTTTTTCCAGTTAAACTATGAAGCAGACTGTTAGCTGCTGCTCCGTATTATGACCACCTCGTGGCGGTCTTGGCTATCGACCCTAAGGTCCGGGTTCGATTCTCGGCAATGCCATGAAATTTTAAATCTGATGTGCGGGTTGGAACGGGGTACACTCAGCCTCGTGAGGCAAAACTGAGAAGAGGCGGGTTCAATTACCACCTCAGCCATCCTGGAAGTGATTTTCTGTGGTTTTACACTTCTGCTCCAGGCTAATGGCAGGTAGGATCCTAACATAAGGCCACGGCCACCTTCTTCCTAATCCTATCACCAATTTACAAATACACACTCTAGTACAGTCGTCAAACTGACACATGTCATCAGACAAATTCCACACACACCTATGTAACAACAATAATAGTTGGGCTCTGCGATATCATGATCATGTAGCCCCGTGTACTCTAGGATATGTATATAGAATTTGTCTTATAACCTGCGTTATTGCGGTGTTTGTAGTAGTGTGTTTATTTGTAATTCAGTTGAGGATTGGGAAGGAGGCGGCCCTCAAACCAGAATTAAATGTCTTGGCAGCAGAGCCGGGAATTTAACCCGGACCTCCAGGGTGACAGTGCTAACCACTCTGATACGCTGACTGTAAATCATAGGGGTAGATGACCTGGATGATACTCGCCTTAAAACAACATTCATCGCTAAAACCACCTGGCTGCAACTCTTATAGAAACAAGAACTTATCAGTTACTGAAGTTGTTGTTGATTATTTTAAGGGGATTTTCGACAACGTGGTCATGTATGCCCGTGTACATATGTGTGTGTAGAATTTGTCTGATAACCTGTGTCACTGTGATGTCTATACTAGTGCAGTATTCATTGAGCTCAAGAGACAGCCTGAGAGCTTGCGTAACTCGGCTACTGTCGCTGCACCGCACCGACAAGCTCTTGTGCCGAGAACTCAACACGGTGAAATCACAAGGAACTTGGAAGAACTAGGCTATTGGGCTAGGAAAAATGAGTATTAACTTCAGTGCGCTTGATTGTAGAGTGTACATGGAGACAGTAAATTAAATTGAGACGTACACACTGGGGTTTGCAAATAGATCGATTTGTGCATGGAACAGCCTACCGTGCCATCTGAAGGCCAGCAACAATAATGCCGTACAGTTCAAGAGGAAGCTGCGGCATTATTTGTTCAACAAGCAGGTTGTTCGCCACAAATTATGCCCCGATTCTTTGCTGTGCTAGTGTTTCCCGTGAATCTCGTATTTCCAATATTCATTTAATCTCCTATCTTGTTGTTCCTCCCTTATCCTATGTAAATGTGCATTTTCCATTCCCCTAATCTATACTGTAAATCAATGGTTCCCAACAAAAAAAAATCCAAGGACCCCCTCTTCCAGTAGCTATAATGAGAAGGACCTCCACTAATTCCTAAACCTATACTATATAGTCTTTAATGCTAATGAGCTAATTCAATGTAATACAAATGGTCTATATTTGGACCTTGCTATTTCATATCACTTAAAAAGAGCCTAATTAAGAGTTTTATTATTTTAATTGTTTTGGAAATTAAGGTTGACATTTTGAGAAAAATGATTAAGCTTAACATTTTTTGTTCAGTCTTGCCTTTATTGTTATTGTTTAATTCTCGATTTTTGCTCATTTTTTTTTCAAATGTAGGTTTTTGCTGACAAAATCCTTAAAACAATTTGGAGTTTGAATTAAAAATTGAAGAAAAAATAAAACCTCAGAGTGTATTGCTCTTTTAAGAATATTGCAATTAAAATTGCATGAATTTAGAAAGCATATGGAGAAAATAAGTAAAAACTAATTTTATACAAAATTATGATTTATTTGTGGAAATACATATTATGTCCATCGGTACACAGTTTTAATTTTCAGTTCTTAATGAGATGAGTTCAATCTAATCTTTGAGTCTATTATTTCTGAAATGTTTGGTTCCAAATTTGATATTTTCACTCTGAAATCCGACTGCATGTCGAGCCGATTCCTGTATTTGTTTTTCAAGTAACACATTGAGGAAAATGCTTTTTCACAACGATAGGTAGTTGCAAATGGAAGGATCTTTTTCATTGCCTTATCTCCAAGTTCTTTGTAGTCTTTGCGTACTGTTGCCCAGAAGTCTGCAATTCTTTCAACAGTAACACTGTTTTTCATTGTACCACAGCTCGACATATTGTACAGGCCCAGGGGGCTGTACCCCCTGAAAGCCACCCCCCATCTTTTACTAAAACCACCCTAACTGGCAACATCATAAGACCAGAACATTACCTTTACATAGCAAGAGGCGGCCACCCAGCTTGGGAGGTTAGCCAACTACTTGCGACACATACATAAACACCTACACAACAACTAACTGGGGCAGCTACGTCGACGGAATGCTGACCACGCAACGCCGAGAACTATAAGAACGGAGTACTTTTTGGAGCCATTATCTGTTATACAGTGTGCGTCGCCGAAGGCCCTAGCCGACATCTGCTCCAGCTGCATCATCAGGTGAGACTCAGCAAAGTACTCACAATCCTTTACTTTGTGAACACCCACTCATAATCTTGTACACTCTACTTGTATAATTGCCTACATTCCCCCAAGAGGGACTTACAAATTCACACTCACTGACCAATAAACACATGGTCAGTAAATTACACTTGTATTGATAATTTCACGCCTCTTCACATCGCCATACCCTTCCTGACTCTCGTCACGATTGACCGTGACCGTAGTAGCCAGTAATTGCTTGGTCAGACTCCATTGTGTTTCCCGCACGCGACTCGACTACATAACGTCGAGCCGCTGACGTAAGCACGCCTATTGTATTACCCATCCCGTCCAGCTGGCAGGCCGGTATACTAGCCTGCATTTAGAGGTCCATCCCCTAATCAACATTTGCATCTTTGCAGGAACACCCCCTAGCGTTTAAACACTGAACAACACACTACGCTGGTAAGCTCTCCCAGCTACGGGAAGCTAACCTCACCTAGGAACTACTTTCCAAGTCATCACAGTAACACAAGTGTTTTATCCCTAACTACCCCCAACTAAGGGATCTAAAACATATTGGTGGAGGCGCTGCTACCACGCACAATAAGGGTAGGACTCATACAACGAGCCCTCGTGGTAGAAACGACCCATACCGCACACAGCCAAGCGAGACTAATTTTTTTTCTCCTACATTACGTCCCACACTTTTTCTTTATTACACGGGGATTTGTATTACTACATCCACCCCCACCCTCCCCATAGAGCAAGATCGGTGGAAATTAAATGACCACGTTCAGAACCACACTAAGAGACTTTGCGCACCATTTGTCGGCTAGTACAACTCCTCTCCTGCCGAAGTTAAGAATTAAGAACAGTGACTTGATAACTGACCAGACTGCAGTACAACTTCTTAGGGAACTCGAATTCAAGGCATCAGAGATCCGCGCTCAACACCCTGCAGCGGCAGCACAAGTAACACATTTTACACGATCCCAGGCCACTGAACACAGACAAGAATCACCAATATCCAGCGCTAGTGATGTAGATTGCCTGCCAACACTCCACCCCCT
Source organism: Meconema thalassinum (assembly GCA_946902985.2). Taxonomy (NCBI): domain Eukaryota; kingdom Metazoa; phylum Arthropoda; class Insecta; order Orthoptera; family Tettigoniidae; genus Meconema; species Meconema thalassinum. The sequence goes on along the minus strand of OX336389.2, from coordinate 1,062,813,468 downwards.
ATTGTTGCAGCAACTGCAAATCACAGAGCAGAAAACTGATAATCTGCTCGAGCGCATCACACAGTTACTAGATACAGACACTATTAAAGCAGACAATCACACGACAGAGGCAGTCCTAGACATACACACTATTTTGCAAACAGTGAAACAGGATTTAGACAGGACTGTGGACGTAGTCAAATCCACACAATACGACAACACACCATCAATCAGTGACGATATATCAGGTGACGAGCCACCTGGTAACGTAACACACGTGTCGTACACGGGGAGCGAGGCTAAATCCCCTCAGAATAACACAAACACCTCGGCACACGATAGCGGTGCGAACAGCATAAACAGATCACAATCCCTACACAGCCAACGAGAGACAGTCGAACAGGAAATGAACAGACACACAGAATACCCCATGATCCACCCCACAAAGTTCACGGGGGAAGACCAGGATCCCGAGGAATACCTCAAGGCCTTCAATAGAACGGCTCGGATCAATGGCTGGAGCGATGAAGTCAGAAAACGGCTCCTCCCTGCATACCTCACGAAGGCGGCCATGACATGGTATGAGCTCCACGAGGACACCCTAGAAGATGCCACATGGGAGGAAATCACTTTATTGTTGATAAGTGAATTCCAGCTCATACCAGATGATGAGGACCTGTACGACCAAATTCGACAGAGGTCACAGGGACCTAAGGAAAGCGCCCAGTCGTACGTCAACGCAAAGTTGCTAATGTGCGATAAATATAACGCAGCTATGACGAACAAGCAGAAAGTTAAGCTGTTAATGCAGGGCCTCAGACCATCCATCGTGGACACGTTGTGCATTATGAACAACCCCACGGTCCAACACATGCTGAATAACATAAAGATAATAGAGGCAGGAAAAAAGATCACGGAAAAAGCTACGGAGAAAGCCGTGAATCAGCACTTTCATCCACAAAAGGACGACACTGGTCAGAAGATGGATGAATTAGTGGATATGATGGAAAAATTAAGGATAGCGGCCATCCAAGCAGGCGGCATACCGCCTAGGGGTGAACAAACAGACACGGAAGAGCGCTATTATCCTGAAAGGGACAGGGGGTACACAGAGAGGAGACACTACGGGAGGGAGGAAATTTACTACCCTCCACAGCGGCCAACAACACCACACACACAGGACAGGCCACACTACCCTCCGCGGTACTCACCGATATCATACGCGGACGTAGAACCGACATACCCCTCACGGCGACCACCATCCCCGCACACACCGGAGTACTACCCTGAAGAGTACGAACACACCATCCCCCGGTGAAGCAGCCCGCCACCAAGCAGGCAAAGCTATGCAGCCCCACAATATAGGGGAAATGGGGACTATCGGGAGAACCCGACCCCACGCAGGCAAGGCCATGCAACCCCGCAATATAGGGGAAATGGGGACTATCGGGAGAACCCGCCCCCACGCAGGCAAGAGTATGCATCCCCACAACACAGGAGAAACGGGGAGTACCGGGAGAACCCACCCCCAGGCAGACAGGGGTACGCACCCTCCCATTACAGGGAAAGGGAGAATCGACGGGAAAACCCGCCCCCGCAGCAGCAGACATACACCCCACCCTGGCGGAGACAGGAAAACGAACCACCGGCCAATAACCGTCAGACAAAAAAAACTCATAAAAGGACGGGAAACTAGAAACACATACCCAAAGGGCCCGGAACACTATTCCCTCCCCGACGAACACCCGAGGGAGTTTAGGAATGAGCCACCCCGCCGGGCAGACAGGGGGGCAATACTTCCCACACCTAGCTACACACCGCAAGCGGGGAGTTGGCGTAGCCACCCCGAGGGGGGGGGGCGTACATACAGTACAGGGAGACGAACGCCCACGTTTCCAAAAAACGCTTAGACGGGGAGGTTCGGCCAGCTGATAAAGTGGCTGAGGTTCCTCCCCCAACACAACACCAGAAAGGCCCCTCGCTTAAACAGACCCGTAAGAGCAAGGGGAAAATGCAGCCAGCTAAAGCCAAGGCTGACGATCCGTCCCCGGGCCGTTTCCAGACACACCCCGTACAAGGTGACGGCAACTGTCTGTTTAGGGCCATTAGCTTCCTAGTCCGGAACACCGAGGATCATCATATGGACTACAGACAGAAAACGGTCCAACATATCCCGGCCAACTGGAAAGAGTACCGGGATTTTGTATCGGACGAGCGGGAAAACCCACTCCAGACCGGGGCGGACTACCAGACATACATGGGTAGAGACGGTACCTATGCTAGCGCCGTAGAGGTGACCGCTCTCGGCAAGGTGCTTAAAGTAAACATACATGTATACACTGATGTGCACTCGCCCCCGCTATTTACAACTGCGGGATTTGACAGGGACCTACACATACTGTTTACAGGGAACCCTAGGGCGGGACACTATACGCCCCTCACAATCACGCACAAACAGACCAAAAGCAAGCCTACACCCTCCAAACAGGAAACCATACCCCCTACACCACCACACGGGGCGGGAAGTGACCCCACACAGGCGCAGGGCGCGAGCTCACTCGGCATAGGGAAGCCAGCAACAGGAGTCGAACTCGCGACCGCCTGGAACAAAAAACGGGGTAACAAATGCAAACGTAGAGTCACATTTGCCGACACACCTTCCCAGGAGGGAGAAAACAGCAACACACCTACTCAAAAACTGGGAACGGTCATTACATTAAACGTTCGCCAGAAGCCCTCTATTTTCACAGCGCGGGCAGTTAAGAGAGCAGGCAATGTACTCAGTGGGCGCACTTCGCTGACCGAGGCAAAGTACTCGAGACAGGAAGTAAGCCGAGAGGCCAAGCGTGCCAGGTACGATAAGCGGCCAGCTCCATGCCCTCCCAGCACAGATGTTACGCCAGTGGCAACAACAACAACATATACCCTATACAACACATCTTTGCAGGGCAAGGGACTCCAGGTATCGGCACTCACGATACACGCCAGCATAAATGGCCAAAGGGTGCAGGCCCTAATTGACACTGGGGCAGCGGTAAGTTGTGTAAACAGAAAACACGTTACCGAAGGGCAAATACACGGTGTCACGTGTGACATCCGGCTGGTAGCGGCCAATGCTCAGACGCTAGAAAACACGGGGGTGGCAAACATACATCTCAGGCTAGACCATTTCGCCACAACACACCCCATGTTCGTTATAGAACATCTTTCTGCGTCAGCCATAATTGGCATGGATTTCCTCGCTAAGTACGAAGCTAGCATAAATTTTGCTAGCGGTAAGATGCTTTTAAAGCATGACCAGAGTCTCACCACACATCCCATGATATACACCAGGAACACAGATGGGATTCGAGCGAAGCGAGAAATCCACGAGCACCAGGCCTCTACACTGCACACAATCAGCAAACACACACACACACACAGATAAGGCGGCCAATCAGACCCACTGACAGGACCTAACACCGGAGCAAAATAACAGGCTCACGGAGCTCCTGGAGGCCAATAGGGATATCTTTGCCCATTCGATGAAGGATCTCGTAGTGACAGACCTTATCGAACACCTCGTCACACTCACCAGTGACCGGCCAGTCCACCAGCCTCCCTTCAGGGTGAGTCAGAAGGAGAGACACGCCATCGACACTCAGATCACAGAGATGCTCGAGGCAGGGGTCATTGTCACCGTAATTTCAAATTATAGTGCCCCGGTCTTGCTGACCAAGAAACGGGACGGTTCCCACAGGTTCTGTACTGATTACCGTAGGCTCAATAAGTTAGTCGAAAATGACAGTTATCCACTGCCAAGGGCCGACACCTATTTGGATGCACTCGGTGGGGCTAGCTGGTTCAGTTCGATGGATTGTTATAGTGGATTCTATTCAATCCCCGTCTATGAACCGGACAGGCACAAGCTGGCGTTCGTTACAGAGAACGGTCTATATACCTATACAAGGTTACCAATGGGCCTCCGTAACGCCAGCCCAACCTTCCAAAAGCTAGTGGATAAGACATTTTCAGGTCTAAAATGGCGTTCAGTATTAGTCTACGTGGACGACATAACGGTCTTCTCCAACACCTTTGACGAACATCTCGTACATTTGGAGGAGGCTTTCGCAAGGATTAGAGAGGCCAAATTAAGGCTTAAACCTGCGAAATGTCAATTTGCCAGACAGCAGATTAACATATTGGGCCATATTGTAAACAGAGAGGGCATTATTCCCGACCCAGCGAAGACTGACGCAATAACGGGCATCCCAATGCCCACAAATTTGAAACAATTGCGCAGTTTTATTGGACTGGCCTCGTATTACTGGAAGTACATCCACAGGTTCGCACACATCGCCCATCCCCTAACCGAACTCACACGTGAAAAGACGCCCTTCAGCATTAAACAGGAACATATAGATGCCTTCAACACACTGAAGCAACTATTGACCTCACCACCATTACTGCAACACTTCCATAGTGATAGGCCCACCTTTTTACACGTGGATGCCAGCCAGTACGGGCTGGGGGCGGTCCTATTGCAGGAAGATGCAGAAGGGCGCATACGGCCTATAGCTTACGCTAGCAGGAAACTAACGGCCGTCGAGACTAGATACTCTTCCACAGAGCGGGAAATGCTGGCAATTTCATGGGGAGTGAACTATTTCAGGGTATACCTCTATGGTATCCAGTTCACGGTAGTGACTGACCACGCGAGCCTGCTTTTTTTGGGACAAATTCAAAAACCCAAATTCGCGGCTCAATAGGTTTATATTCCGCCTGTATGAATATAACTTCGTGGTCAAGCACAAGAAAGGCGCTACACACCTAGATGCAGATGGGTTGTCTAGGCTGCCAGTAGCCGACCCCCCAGATGACAGTAAGGACCACGAATGGGACGACATGCCCACTTTTGCCCTTACGGTGGTTAACATCAAACAGGAGCAAGAACGTGATTCATACTTGAAACAGATTCTAATGGCACTAAAAAACTTGGATAAGGTGGATTCCAAGACGGCACGGCTGTCTAGGCGATTTTTCCTAGACAAAGACGGGGTACTGAAATTTAAGCCCACAGCCATGCACGATAATGCACCTATAGCGGTTCCGGAGTCTTTGAAAGAGAATATCATGATCGGACACCACAATAGCCCAATGGCAGGGGCACATTTGGGTACGCATAAAACATACCATAGAATCCGGGACAAGTATTACTGGGTAAACATGAAGGCCGACATAGACACCTTCGTGAAGACATGTCACACTTGCCAGCGATTCAAAACAAGGCCTGGCAAGCCTCATGGATTACTCAACCCTATTCCCGTAGGAGAGCTATTTCATAGAGTCGGGATAGATGTTAAAGGCCCCATTACGACATCTGAAAAAGGCAATAAATACATACTGGTAGCCACAGAGTATCTCACCCGGTATATGATCACAAAGGCTGTTCCCAAAGCAGACACGATCAGCATAGTCGAATTCCTATTCGACATAGTCACACGATATGGCCTATTCCAAACCCTACTGTCCGATAGAGGTACCATTTTCACCTCGAGAGTGCTCCAACAGTTTTTGGAGGTACTCAGGATAAGGGCATACACGACCACGAGTTTCTCCCCACAAACCAACGGACTCACGGAGAGTATGAACAAAATAATTCGAATAGCCCTAGCTAAATTCACGGGGGACACAGGGACAGACTGGGATGATTATCTGCAGCCGATTACATTTAGCTACAACACTTCCATATCCACGGCCACAAAACACACTCCACACTTCCTGTTGCACGGATATACACCCAGAAGTCCCATAGACAACATATGCATCCCTCAGGACACTCTCCCGGACAATGCAGCCCGGCTAGAGCACTTGCAGATCGCTCGCATGGACGCCAGAAAAAACATAGCCGAGGCATAGAGAAAACAAAAAGAACGGTACGATCGGCAAAGAAAGACCGTGGAATACACACCCGGGCAATTGGTTATGGTTTCCAATTCCGCCCGTAAGAAAAATGTGTCCGAGTTCCTCCTGCCACGTTGGTCAGGTCCCTTCAAAGTTTGCTGGAAGGTATCTGACCTAAATTACATAGTCAGCGTGCGCCATGGACGAAAACTCATTAAGGACACTATACATGCCCGCCGTATGAAGGCATATCACACCCGCAAAACGACACCTACACGTAAAGGCGGGAACACTGTCAAAAGGAAGGGAAATGATTCCAATGGCAGACGTGGAAAGAAGGCCAAGAAATAGCCTTCGGGCCCCGATGACCTCACCGGGATACGAACCTAATACTTGGCAGAACTGTCCCGGAGACACAGGCCTAAAAAGCACCAGGAATAATTACCCTGGACAAAGACGGTCTCGGACCCGCGACCTTCTGAATACCAGGAATGCAAGGTCGGGTAACTATCCAGTTGAAGGATAGGGTAATAAGGGACAGTCACACTGACAGACATTCATATGCACAAAATAATAAAATCACCTCCGACACCTAGTCACCAAACACGCAACTAGCGGCCCGGTGACACACATACATAACGACATCTAAGTACCACTAACAAGAATATATTCCCCCCACGCATACAACAACACAAAATTTGGGGGACACAATATATATAAATAACGGAAGGTTCTTTTCCATGACGGAAAGCCATGCTCACAACAAGAGAGCGAGCAACCAAGCTCACACACACACGTGCTGGACATATGCACATCGCCAGACAAGTAATAAGCAATGCCCACGTCAGTGTAACTTGATACTAGCGCGTCAGCGATAAAGACGTAATGGGACAGCCAACAGTTGCAAACGGCACACAGCTTAGAAACGTTTCCGCTTTGGAGGCTACACATATTATAATCATTCACGCCAGTTTTAAAAACCTATAAATCCCAAAATTAGAGTACGAGGGTCTTCGCGAAAGGCACAAAATATTCACGCTAAAGCATATTTTCATCTGCGTGTCTCAAACACACGATACGCGCGCCATGGTACATACAGTACAAAAAATTGTAACACCGGGACCTTAAACCAAGGCGGGTGCGACCGCACGATAACACGATGCAGTCGTGCCAAAAACAAACTAACCAATGGTATTTTTGGCGCGAAAACACAATCAGGGGCCACACTAGGGACGCTCAAATCCCAACAGACAACGCAGACATGAAACACGGAGTATTACACGGGATCCCGGGTCCGAATGCCCAATAATGGCGGACACCGTGGGAAACAATAAGTGTCGACCAACGAAAGATCACTTACATACAAAACACGGTTTTTTTTCATCATGACAGGTCAGAAAACTCAGCCAGCACGACTAGACACCGAATAGACCCATTTACAGGGGAAAATTCACTCCCACTCAGACGGAAATAGGACCGTATACAAGTACATAAGCGGTTGAGCCACACTATTTTAATGACAGGGAGGTTCTTTACCATACATACAGGAGCATAGATTCGTTCCAAGGTACTCGCTACAACAGCCTACCCGAGGCATTAGCGACCCCGGGACTACCAATAAGGGCCGTACCGTACACAAGGCAAAGGTTTTGCAGAATAAATGTCTACACAACATCGGTAAGCAAAAACGGGACAGATTAGCACACTGGCCCTCCCAGAATGCACAACAGTGGTAACACACGAACATTGGCAAAAGTCACGTTCCGGCAGCCGCCATACGTAACATCAGAGACTTCCCGTACACAAGGACATGAAAACAAAACAACAACAAAACATTGAGTTGCGGACTCAGCACATTTCAACATTGTTGCCGGTAGACATTCCTAAAGCACCCAGACGTGCCGGTGACACGCCAATATGATAACACTGGCATAAACCATCAACAGTAACAACATACAGACACACGGATATTGACACAGGATTTCGCGTTACTACGATAGGCTTGGCACTTAGTAATGCACAGATACTGTGGGCCATATTAACATAAGGAACACAAGAGCATGTTTACAAGAGCGATAACAAGTTACACGCGCCGCCTGAAAATTGGCATCACGACACACGATAAGACGTATCCGATAACGGCACGCGCGCCAGTATGCGCAGCGGAACGCAACCACAGTCACGCAAGCCTCAGTAACCACAGCCACGGGCACCTCCTGCCCACACCCGACCACTAATCAGGGGCGAATACAGACAGACTCCCTGAAGGAAACCCCCCCCCACAATAACTACTTCTCTCTTTGTTTCTTTTTCAATCTTAAAAAAAACATCATAGGCGATCGGGACATGACCAGTTACACTCACGATCACTTACCACCTCAACACTATAAATGAGAGACCAGGTTAGGCCATGACGTCACAGCGTCACCGCTCTTCACCATCCCAAGGAGCGGATAGAAAGCAGATAGTGACCAAGTGAGGATGACAGGAGCAGAGATGGATATTGCCAGCAGGATGACCTGGACACCACCTACGGGCTACCATTATACCACCCTTTTCCTTCCATAACCTTGTCACTCACAACACTATCCAACACAAACACATAAACACATAAAAACAGCTAAACTACATGCCAAAATATCCTTCTGTGTTGATAGACTTCATGCGACTAAAGAGAGGGTCCACTACGCCCTGGTTCTCAATGCTTACACCCGAGTATTAGGGGTGAGTCGGAAAACGACATTAAGCGTAATGCACATCTCTAGGCAAGAGATGAGGCCAAATTCATAATAACAACTCTTTTTTACTAAATAATCCCGCATGCAAGGGACATAGGATTATTACACCTCAGCCTATACCAATCCACAAATGAGAGCGGATACGCCTCATATCCAGCCACATGCATGGAATATCCTACCCACACACCAGGGTTATTATCATTATTACACCTGCATGGAATTTTTTAAATTTTTGCAAACCCGGGAAGTACCTACCCCGTCCACTCACTGTAAAAACATCCTAGCAGCATCACCGGCTCCCGGTCACCATTAACATGGAGCCCAACGATGCGCCACCCTCTCCTACCACGCTTTACGCCCATCCGGCAGATAACGCCCCCGGATCCTAATAACAAGAGACCCAACGCCATAAAAACCTATTAACGCCTCCAAGAAAATTACCAAGGCATTACCGCTGGAAGTCCGACGTGGCGACAGAAGGCCTAAAGTAGTCCATGCATTTCGAAGATTCTACAACCCCAGAACACTTAAAAATGTACATAATCACACAGTAAATTACTTACAAATCACACTATTTTTTTAAATAAAAAAGGAATCTGATGTCACGCTGAATGGTGATGACAGCGTAAACAGAAGGGCAGAGGCGCCACACAGGAACAGAGCTGGGGAAGGCGATGATGAGCCCTACCCCAGTTAACTTAATGACCCAGACTAAGTAACAAACGGAATTACGTAAGGTCGAAGCGCCGATGACCTAGCACGGGCAAACTTCGGAATCCCGGGAGTACCTAGCCTGTCCCCGGGACAAAGAAACGTTACACCCACTATGTGCTACGGGCATCGAAGCCAGACCTGCAGGGGAGACTTTCTACGGCTGGTGGGAGAATTAGCCAGCTCCACACCGGACTCAGGAGATGACCCTAGGGACGACCAAATTAGGACTAGACTCCTAGTTTAGTACGTAAGTAAGTAGAGCTTCTATGGCGGGAAGTTAGTCTTCTAATCGCAGAAGTGAAGCAGGATCTCAGGATTCAGCGGGATCAATCCTCGATCCGACAAGACCTTGCCCCGCGTGACGAGGTGAAGACAACCCAACAAATGAATAATGAATAAACAAATAATGAATAATATATATGGAATGAATGCGATCATTCGAATCCGTGCCCACATAAATGGCTGACAGCGAGTCTCCACAGCTTAAATGGTAACGCAGCGGGCGGCCAGAGATATTAAATAGGCATGCAGCGAGCTGCCAAGAGGGGTTCGAGTGGGCAAACCCAGCAATGCCCATATAGGCGAAGAGGATTCCCGGACGCTAAATTCCCGGATGTTATTATTAATGCCAATACAGGCGAAGAGGATTCCCGGACGCTAAATTCCCGGATGTTATTATTAATGCCAATACAGGCGAAGAGGATTCCCGGACGCCAAATTCCCGGATGATAGTATTTTATCTGACGATTTTTCCCGAACGATGTCCCGTGCCCGCATAAATGGCCGACAGCGAGTCTCCACAGCTTAAATGGTAACGCAGCGGGCGGCCAGAGATATTAAATAGGTATGCAACGAGCTACCAAAAGGGGTTCCATGGGCAAACCCAGCAATGATGAATACATCAATGAATGACACAGGAAGAATGATGACAACACTAGGCTAAGATAGGTTAACGTAGGCTAACCTAGAAGTAAGTTAGACTTCAGTGGCGCCACACTTAGTTTTACAAATTAAGCGCCACCAATGAAGTGATATATATATATATATATACATGTAATGTATTGCAATGTATTGAAATGTCTTACTAATCATTAATCCACTTTCACCCGCACAGGAAGACCACGGAGCAACGAAAGGATGAACATTTTTATATTAACACATTTTTTTGATTTGCAGATGACGAGGATTGCACACAAGCCTTTTGTGAATATATTTCCAACACCAACTTGTACACACTCTCCTATATCACAAACACATACACCCTCGCATACTTTTAGTTGCACCCTTAAAGGTGACAACGTCAGCGGTCAGCCGTGGGATGATGAACACCGCTGAACGCACACACATTCCGCATACGCAAATGAAGCGTTACTTCAGGATCGAAGGGCGGCACGGAGGTTGTAAATGCCGAACCTTCGACCCTAAGGTGGAATTCCGACCCACGACAGAAAACCACGAGGTCATATAACAAGTGCAAGGAGGGAATAGCCGACTAGCCACTAAACCGCACGAACGGCCGAATAGGGAGCGGTAGTCAAAACATATTGGTATAGTGCGCACAAAGAATAATAGGTATAAGATAACTGGCCACGTAAAAGAGCTCTACAAGGTATATATGATAGTTGATAATTGGAAATTGTAAATCATTTTGTATTTTCTCGCCATATTAGGATAACGTCATACAATTCAAAGGTTCCACATGGTTGGCCAACATACCTATATATATATAGGGTACCAACACGGCCACCATTATTTTACTATGTTTATTATTATTATTACTATGTTTATTATGTTTACTTATAAGTTGTCATAAATATTATAAATGCCTTGATTATTATTATTATCAGGTCATACCTGGTATCATCATCATGACCACAAATGTACACACATACACGCACACTGACTATGCTTTTGTTTCCTTCATTTTTCTTTCTACTAACGCCCAAATTTGTGAAGGTGTCCCGTTTCATCCCAAGAACAATAAACCATTACGATATATCCCTCTAACTTATACCCTGGGACACCTGTTTTTCTATTCTCTTCCATCTTTTAAACTATACATCGCAGGGAGCAATTTTTTCCTCCACACAGCGCCGGACGGTACAACCACCCGTCCGGCCATGGGTTTTTTCCTCCCTGGACAATACCAATATGTATACTTAATGTCATGATCACGTATTTTGTTTTTTTGTTTTTGTACCTTTATTATTAATGCTTCAAATGTCAACTTTCAAAAATTAACTATTTCAAATTTACTATGTATAACATGTATAACCCAAAACCTACCCCTTTGAGCACACGCTGAACTCACATCAACACAACATCGACACACCTACATCAACACGGAAGAAAAGAAGAAGTACAAGAGGAAATCAAAAACGACCCATCACATCGACACCCCCACTCTACGTCCCGTTCCCGTTCGCGGGGACGCGAACTAATCGAAGAAGAGGACTTGTACAGGCCCGGGGGGCTGTACCCCCTGAAAGCCACCCGCCATCTTTTACTAAAACCACCCTAACTGGCAACATCATAAGACCAGAACATTACCTTTACACAGCAAGAGGCGGCCACCCAGCTTGGGAGGTTAGCCAACTACTTGCGACACATACATAAACACCTACACAACAACTAACTGGGGCAGCTACGTCGACGGAATGCTGACCACGCAACGCCGAGAACTAAAAGAACGGAGTCCTTTTTGGAGCCATTATCTGTTATACAGTGTGCGTCGCCGAAGGCCCTAGCCGACGTCTGCTCCAGCTGCATCATCAGGTGAGACTCAGCAAAGTGCTCAGAATCCTTTACTTTGTGAACACCCACTCATAATCTTGTACACTCTACTTGTATAATTGCCTACATTCCCCCAAGAGGGACTTACAAATTCACACTCACTGACCAATAAACACATGGTCAGTAAATTACACTTGTATTGATAATTTCACGCCTCTTCACATCGCCATACCCTTCCTGACTCTCGTCACGATTGACCGTGACCGTAGTAGCCAGTAATTGCTTGGTCAGACTCCATTGTGTTTCCCGCACGCGACTCGACTACATAACGTCGAGCCGCTGACGTAAGCACGCCTATTGTATTACCCATCCCGTCCAGCTGGCAGGCCGGTATACTAGCCTGCATTTAGAGGTCCATCCCCTAATCAACACTTGAATCTTTGCAGGAACACCCCCTAGGGTTTAAATACTGAACAACACACTACACTGGTAAGCTCTCCCAGCTACGGGAAGCTACCCTCACCTAGGAACTACTTTCCAAGTCATCACAGTAACACAAGTGTTTTATCCCTACTACCCCCCAACTAAGGGATCTAAAACAATATCCACAAGTTGATCTTGTTCTACTTCTGTGAGGCCTTGGATTTTTTCTATTACTTGACAGCTGAAGGGATTTCGAATCCAACTATCGTCAGGGTCAGGTTCAGGGAAATATTCCCTAAACGTAGTGGCTAGGCTGCGTAGATGCTCGGCTATGTTGCTCTTTATATGGTCCTCTGAAGACTCCAAGAATTGTTTCAAAGTAGGAAAGTTAGTAAATGACTCTTTTTCAATCCGTGCCGCCCAGATCTGACACTTTTTTTTACCATAGCACTAATTTTATCTTCTACTTTGAACATATCTACATTGTTCCCTTGCAAACTTAAGTTTAACACATTCAAGTGTTCAAAGACATCAGCTAAGTAGGCAGTTGAGCAAAGCCAAGAAAAGCCAGTGAGAAAATCTGCGTACTTGGTGTCAAGAAGGAAGGTACGAACCTCATCTCTAAGTTCAAAGAATCTTGTCAAGATCCTACCTCGAGAGAGCCATCTTACTTCCGTATGAATAAGAAGCTATTCATGCTCAGTGCAAATTTCTTTGCATAACAAAGAAAATAATCTGGATTGCAGCGGACGAGTTTTAATGTAGTTAATGATTTGAACCACTTCGTTAAGTATCTTCTGCAAAAGTTCTGGCAATCTTTTGGCTACTAAGGCTTCACGATGAATACAACAGTGTGTCCATTTCACCTCAGGAGCTACTGCTTTGATACGAGCTTGAAGTCCCGTTTTGTTGCCAGCCATTGATTTTGCTCCATCCGTAGACAAGCCCACACACTTTGACCAGGAGGTGTCTTGTTTACTGAAAAAATCATTCAGCGCAGTAAAAATATCTTCTGATGTTGTGTGAAGTAGTTCGCATGAAAAAAGAAAATCTTCGAATATCTGGTCCTCCCACAAAAATCGTGTGAAAACCAACATTATTGATTTTTTTGATAAGTCTGTGCTTTCAACCAATTGTAGAGCATACATATCACTCATGCAAAGTCTGACCAGCAACGTTTCTTCAATATTATTGGCCATATCAGTAATTCGTCGTTGGACAGTATTTTTAGAGAGCGGAACAGTACATATTAGCTTAGCAGCTGCATCACCTAACATTCTCTTGCATAAAATTATTGCTGATGGCAGTATAAGTTCTTCAGCAATTGTATGGTTTTTTCCACATTTTGCGACAAGTTGAGGTACCTCATAAGATGCAAGGGTTGCATTTTCATTTACATTTACACCAGAGTGTTTAGTAATGTTTTCACGAGATCTTTTAAGTTCTCCTAATTTCTTTTTGAAAAAATCTAATGACTTATTCTTGTGCTCTTGATGTTTTGTTTCAAGATGTTGACGGAGATTTTCTGGCTTCATACACTCATTCGAAAGGCTTTCGTAGCAAATAACACATTGAGGTTTAGGCTAATGCTCAGGTCCAGTGAAAGTGAAGCCAATTTCCAAGTAATCAGAGTTGTACTTTCTAATTTTTGCAGTAGACTTAACACTGACCTTAGATGAGTTAGGTTCAAGAGACGGTGGAGAGTTGGGTTCAAGAGACACTAACAAGTTCGGTTCGAGAGTCACTGACTTATTAACTTCAACATCAAATTCGTCTTCATCCGTAGGCCTATCTCGTTTTAACGATCCACTTTTCAACCAACGATCCATTTGTAATCACTGTATGCTTACTCTAACTTTCCGCAAAAACATAGCTTTACAAACACTAACTATTTTAGGAAGACACTCTTGTAAACAACACGTTCTGTGACAGCACTAGCAATAAACTAACAATGGCCGACTGTCGTCTGAAATGCGAGTTGGCTGTGTAAGTGACTCACTTGTCGGCTGCAAACAGTGGCGCGCCCCCTCGGCAACGAACGGTAAACTACGTAGTTCAGTAGCGCTGCGCGTGGCTGGATCGCGAACGTCCACCGCTCTTCACTCATTCAACTGTCAACCCCACGGGCTACCAGCCCAGCACTAGGCACCCGGTGGCAGCGCCAGTGACTCCGACTCTTGACACTGTTCTGAACCACTTCTGTTTGATGAGATGCTCCAAGACATCAAGCCGGAACTGCTCAATTGTTGGAGCAGCTCCAGCAATTCCGGCACTTTTTTACGCAAAGTTAGTATTTTTAAGGTACCGGTACTCAGAAAGCTGCAATATTGAAAATCTGTTACTGAACCAAATATATTTTACTCTAATATCTGCGGACCCCTTCGGCATGGCTTGCGGATCCCCAGGGGTCCGCGGACCACCTGTTGGGAACCACTGCTGTAAATAATGCAATCATTGCTCAATTCTCACTAATTGACATCTTGTGTACATATGTAAATATAACCCAGTATACTGTATATAGGCCTAGCGGGGGCTCTGACGCATCCCGAATGCGAAGTGGGGTTTTGCTCTTTTCAGAGGCTCCCTTCAGTGCACTGTAAATATAGTGTAAGGCACTGTTGAATAAATATGAAATGAATTGAAATAATAATAATAATAATAATAATAATAATAATAACTCACCGGGATATTCCTTGAGTCGTCAGAAGTAAAACTCATGGAGCACTGCGTAAGTAAGGCTTGCAGCCTGCATCACTTGAACTTCTGGAAAACTGTTAACAATGTTTCGAGCAATCCTCGGACCTATGGGAGTGGTGGAGTCCCACTCCCATCTGACAGATCGGGGACTCCTTGGAAAAAACGGGCAATCCAACTGGTAGGCTATTTGATGGGGTGCCATTTATGTCGAGTGGAAGCTATGGAAGGAATAAAGTAGAACTAGCTGAGTCAAAAGTGGAATGGGATTGCATATTCTAGGGATCAGTGAACTTCGGGTAATGGGAGATAGAGAGGAAGAAGTAGGGGATTACGAGGTGTACCTGTCAGGTGTAAAACGAGGCAGTCCTGAAAGAAAACCATAGGTCGTAATATAATTTATGTACGGTACGGTACGTAATTGAACGATTAATGTGGATAGGTTTGAAAATCTCATTAACTTGGTGAGGATTGTTCCAGTGTATGATGCATGCGAAGGATCGAAGCGTGATAAAAGTAGACTGATTTTATGAGGCTCTGAGTGACGTGGTGGTGAGAGTTAACAAAGAGCTCGGACCTATGGGAGTGGTGGACTCCCATGGGGCTTTCAGTACTAAGGTAGGAAACAGGACTGAGGGTACAAATTAGTAAGTGGGGTGACGATAGCGAAGGAAACGCCAATTGGGAACATTTACTGGAGTTCTGTTGCAAACTCATTCTCGAAGCATAAGGAGATTCACCGATTCACATGTGAGGGTAGACGAACCAGGACAACCAGCTTTCATTACCACTGACTTTCAATTTAGGACATCGATAAGGAATTGTAAGGTATTCATGGCCTCTCTTATAACCTATTTTCATTTATGAAAAAGCAGGCTTATGAGACCACCTTTAGTCCGTGTGTGTGTGTATTAGTGTGTGTGCGTATGTGTGTGGGCGTAGGTGTGGGTGTGGGTGTGTGTCCCTAATAAAATCTAAATGGCTAGAGCGATTTCAATGAAACTCGGTAAGGTCATAGTACTTTTTTGTCTGACCACGACCGTGCCGTTCAAATGTTATTTGAATTTATCAGTAGGTTTTATTCCATGTAACATTTGCAATTTGTAGGGGTGCAACTTAAGTCTTTTACGTACAACAACATACACAGTACCTTTAGGCACTCCTAATTGTAGACTACGTCTGACCAATGACTTCTCCGGTCTCCGAACACACGACACACGCATCTGTTGAACATCTTCAGAAGTTCTCGGTCTACCTGGTGATTTTGCTATTAAAACACTACCGGTTTCCTTGAAAGACTTTGGCCAATGACGGATGGTTTTTACTGTGTGGTTCACCACCATACTGACGTCTAAAATTACGTTGCACTGTTATAACTGTCTCAGTTTTCAGGTTTCACGAGCCAAATAACACACTGCGCTTTCTGTTGCGGAGTACACATTGCTACTGAGTTGCTTTGCACTGCACGGCATGCACGCCTGGACTGAAATGAGGGAGCAGAGGAAACAAACAGCACTGGGGCCGTCTCAACGTCAAGCAGACCTGCCAACTGCGGGGCAGCCAAACTTGGAGAGTTGATGAATCACACACCACAAACTAGAATAGTGTATGTCACTTTGTACAGATTCTAGGACACATTAAAACTAGGGAGTTCTTTTTCAAACACCCTGTAGAATGCTTACCATAAGTGAAATCCAACAGGCAGAGAGCACTGGGATGTAAACGTAATAACATCTTCATTTATTCACCCCAACTCTGACGTTTATGAAATATAAATATTTTAGTCCAAGTCCCCTTCTCTATTACTCTTTGCTCCCCACCCCCGCACTATGAGTGCACTCTACAATCTTCTGGGATCCTCTTACCTTGCCCAGTGCCATTTCCCGATCTATGACTACCCAGGAAAGCAATATAAATAAACATTTTCTACGTGCTTTCATACACATGGAAATGAATTTTCTTTTTCGTATGGTGAATTTGAGATGCTGGGTAGTACAGGGTACAGACGAAGACAAATATCTTCAATTGACGTGAACCACCACCAGTCCTTAAGGTTATCCACTCAAGGAAAATGCTGGAATTGAGTCTTTCTCAAGGTTGTAGCGGCTTATTTCCTAATCCTAATCCAGTTACATATGTTTTATCCCTCTGTTGGGGGTGGGATAAACAGGGTACTGTAGATGTATTAATTTAAGGGATGATTCCGAAAAGGGCAGTTTCCCGTAATTGGGGGAGACTACCAGTGTAGTGTGTTGGTGTGAGTACGTAATCTATTGGGGGCGTCCCTACAGGATGCGTTTACCTGCTAGGGGATGAATGTCTAAGGTGAGCTAATGACTTAGCCTGCCAATTAAGTAGGGCGAGCGATCCAGCGAGCTCATATGCAGAGTCGGCGACTTGATACTCTGCAGTCGGGCCGCTTGCTCGAGTGCAATAGAATTCCTGACGATGCAGTTCCTGGCCTCTACGGTCAGGGGCAATTATGACTAAGGTCAGGTTGGGTGTAAGGATGTAAAATGGGGCGTAATGAGTAATAAATGTATGTGTTTACTGACCAAGTATTTATTGGCCAGTAGCTGTGATGTGCTGTCCCTTTTGGGAGTTAGACAGATATAAAGTAAAGTACAAGGTGTAAAATACAAAGTGTTCAGGGTAGGTGTTACAATGATAAGGAATCTGAGCACACGGCTAGTTCTCACCTGGTGAAGAGCTGGAACGGACCTCGGAAGAGCAGGGCCGCTGGCCACGAACAGATAATGGGGCTCTTCTGGGCCTAGCCTTTAAGGCCTTCCCCCACTGCTTGGTCAGCGTTTCCTCACTGTCGCCGCTCCAGTTATTGTGTTTATGTGTGTATTATGTAAGCGTGGCTGTCAGCAGTATTGCCGGGCCTGCTTGTGTTGAAGAAGTATATGAGGCTTATGGTATGCCTATGAGGATGGTTTTGATGAAAGATGGAGGGGTGGGTCTTTAGGGATACTGTACAATATAATCTCGCCGTTTTCTTCACTGCAATAGCGGAAGTTGAGGCGATATTCACAGCGCAGTGAGTACACGACGCTGTCACAAGTTCTTATTGAAATAACAAAAAATCAGAATAATTTAAAAAGGTGGTCTCTTTCATAGAAATTAGGTTGTTGTTGTTGTTTCATTTAGATTCTTGTGGCACTGTGTACATCAGTCCCGTGTACATGAGTGTATGTTGAATCTGTCTGACAGCCCATGTCATTGATATGACTGTATTAGTGCGTGTAATTGTAGTTGGGTGTTAGGACTGGGAACGCATCAAGTTAGCTTTTTTTTGTCATGTGGCCTCCTGAGAGACCGAGTGCAGATCGTTCAAGTCGACGCCCGTGGGCGACCTGCGCGTCGGGATGAGAGATGGAAAGGATGAAGATGAATGAAACTGGGCAAGAACGTTGAAGGAAGCGGCCGTGGCCTGTCAGAAGGTACCGTCCCAGCATTTGCCTGGATTTGAAAATGGGGAAACCACGGAAAATCATTTCAAGGACGGCCGACTGTGGGGCTCAAACCCACGCGTCTACCGAGTCAGCAGGGGGTTTGGCTCCATGACCTAACGCTGCGCTTTAGTCAGCGTAGCCACTGCTGTCGGTATCAAGTTAGGTAACAATCCGACACTTTCTAGGGTAGAAGAGGGACCCCACAAAATAAAACACTTTTGGATGAACCACAATGGGTTCCGATCCACCTCTCTTCTCAGTTGTTGACTCCTCTGCGCTCCAACCCTCCTACATATTAGAGTCGAGATTCGAGCCCTATATGTTGCTATACTCACCAGTAGAACATGGCTGTGGCAAGCACACATCCAATATTTACCTTAACTTACAATTCCCATTGTCTGTTTGGAATAACCCCACTCCGTTCTTCTGTTCACGAAATCTGACAATCCAAAATACCGTTCAGGGTTAGGTTACGGCCAGTGAACACAGGAGTAAATAGAAAGAGCCTTCAGTCTACATACGGAACTAAGCCATCTCAGCCAGTGACGCAATATTTTCTCTGGTGCCGACATCATTAAATTCTGATGTTCACTCAAACATTCCAGTACAATTGAAATCAGACCCAAATCTGCATTATACCCATTTTAATTATTGCAATCAAATCAAGAAAAAGTCAGGAATAAAAGTGTTATCTAGCAATTTAAGGATTTGCCACCTTCCGTGGTCGCAGGGTACGTATTGAGACTTTGGATCCATAGGCTCTTCCAAAAAAATAATTCTGGTCTCAGAGTTTAATCGGGTTAATTCAACCTCGGGAGGCAAAACTGATAAGAGATGAGTTGTATTACCACCCCTGCTAACCTAGAAATGGTCTTCCGGGGTCTGCCAAGTCTTTTACAGACCTATGTCGTGATGTTTCCCAACTTAAGGCCACCTCCTTCCATATCTTAGCCTCAATTACAAATACATACATAACTACAGCATCACAATGACTAAAGTACATAATGCATCCTGAATAACTTTAAGGGACTAAAATCATCAAGGGCTCACGGCTGGTGAGTTCGGGAATAGTGACCCTGATCGATTCCTGATTTGGACCCGTTTTCCAGTAACTTCTGGGCGTACCCTCTCAAATTTCCCATTCCTCTTTGCCTTTCATGGCCCTACTGTCTTCCAAATTACTCATTCGTCAGTCTCTGTGGGTTTTGGGGATTTATTTTCTCAGATATTCTTCTTCTAGTGCGTGAGTTAACGTCGTAATCGAGGCAGTAGTAGTTATGGTGGTGTTTGTAATCAACATAATAAGGAAATAAGTAATTTTAAAAGGTAGATTTTATGCCCATTAAGAATTAATAATAATAATAATCGCCATCATCATAATGTAGAAAGTGATGCTGGGTTTACGTAAGATATAATTTATATTCTAAGTGGTAGTAGTTTATGTGGTGTCAGTGCAACTATAATTATATTGCACAATTGGATATGCTTTGGATAGACCCAGGAGAAATAACGTTCTATTGGTGTATTTACCTGGAATGAATGTTGAAAATTCTAGCAAAACCACACTTATGGTAACGGAACAAAGTCACCGTGGCCCTGGTTTGAACCGTTCAACTTGTACTCATTGATTTCTCATATCACACGACTTAGCTCGCATAGCTGTGAAAACAGGTCTGAGATATTATCATATAATGAAAGTTAAACTTATTACTTTTAAGCCGGGAAATAAGTAGACCTGCACACAAACTGAAGTGCTCATTGCTGGTTTAAGCCGTGTTAATATGACTGTCCAAATATAAAACTTTCGCTAAGTGGAAAAACAAACCTTTCAACTACTTAACCTAACCCTATGCTAATATTGGTTGGAAACCAGTAAGAGTAAAATTCTGATACAGCGACCACTCAAGAGGTATTCAAGTTGGAATAAAGAGTTCAGTTGAAATCAGTTGCCATCCACACGCTCTTAAATCAGGTTCTTAAGAAACTTCCAACAACAATCTGTTCAAATGATTAGACTCGAAACACAACTTTCTACCAATTTTATAGTACATTATGCAACGAGCCTATAATGGCTCGTATGGAAATTATAAAACTCGCATACGATCGTTTTATAAACATACGAGTGTCTTAATTACCATTATAGGCGAGTTGCATACGACTGATTATGTTCCACTATAATTATTATAACTATTTTATGTTCGAAGATAAATATTCATAAATATCTGTCGAGATTTCGCCAGTTTTATGTACTGAACAGAGCGCATGAGACGCAGAGGATGCCTTGTATTTGACCATGGCCTTCTCGATTACCCCGCTATGACACTAGGCAACGCAGTTTAGAAGGCCTTGGAACTCCACGCAGGTGCGATGCTAACCTTATCTAATTGGTCAAACAACTGTTTCTTGAGCTGTGATTAATGTGAACTGTTTCGTAATGAAAAATAGTGTTATAATGACCATCATTATGATACAGTTTTCTGACATATAATAGTCAGGGTCGAACATAAAATACATTTCAACATAGCAGTTTATAAAAGGGAATTTTCTTGTCAGATTGTTGGTATAATGCGCAATAACAGCTCCCACTCGATTTATGGATTCATCGAAGATGTTGGCAACCCTGCTTTGACCTTCAGCTGTTTTGTTTCGAAGGGAGAGTCGTAGCACTGTGACCGAAAGTAACAACTTAAGACAACAATGAAAATTTGAAGTTATTATCATTGTTGGTACAATACATTGTTAATAAAGAGTTGCTAGGGAAATGAAGTTAGTTAGTTATTGTTGTTTTAAAGGACGGAACAGCGAGGTCATCTGCCCTAAGTGTAGCTATTTCTCATAGTTACTTTTGAAATGTTGTTATACAATACAATTAAATCGTTGAGTCCTTCCATCATTTAGCACCATGCTCAGTAAAATCCGATTGTGTTTGGATAATGGGGGAAAACAAAGACATTTTTTTTTTCGTGTAGCCTCCTGAGAGGCCGAGTGCAGGTCTTTCTAGTCGACGCCCGTGGGCGACCTGCGTGTCGGGATGAGAGATGGAATGGATGAAGATGAATGAAACTGGGCAAGGATGTGGAAGGAAGCGGCCGTGGCCTGTCGGTACTGCCCCAGCATTTGCCTGGTGTTGAAAATGGGAAACCACGGAAAACCATTTCAAGGACAGCCGACGGTGGGGCTCGAACCCACGCGTCTACCGAGTCAGCAGAGAACTTGGCCCCATGACCTAACGCAGCGCTTTAGCCAGCGTAGCCACTACTGTCGGTAACAGAGACATATCTTCAGGTCAAGTTCCAGTTTTTAATGCTCTTCTGGATGAAGGATGGTTGTAAGAAAATAAGTGCCCGATTTTAATAATTTGACCAGATCTGTAAATGTGTTGGTCTATTCGAAAATAGCCCAGTTTTAAGGTATTGAGTTTACACCATTTCAGAACGTTATACATCTACACCTAATTGTTGTTTTCCTCATTAAAGGCAGTCTATCATCGCTTCGTGACACAGTGGCTAGCATTCTTGACTGCCACCCCTGAGGTCCGGTTTCGAGTTAATTCTGGTCTGAGGGTTGGACCGGAGTACAAAACTGAGAAGAGCGGGATTCAATTCCCACCTTATCCTTCCTGGAAGATGTTAACCGTGATTTCCCACTTCTACTCCAGGCAATTGTGGGGATGATTCCTACCCTGAGTTACAAATTCCCACAGACACCACGATAACACGGCCGGCCCCGTGGTTTTGGTAGCCTCTCACCCAGAGGCCCCGGGTTCGATTCCCGGCTCCATCAAGTTTTTTAGAAACTAGTTAGTTATTGTTGTTTAAAGGGGCGGAACTACGTGGTCATCTGCCCCCTTTTCTTTTTTTTTTTAGAAACTGACGTGAGGGCTGGAACGGGGGCACTCAGCCCCGTAAGAACAATTGAGTAGCTGTCTGACAGTGAAACAGCGCCCCGGTCACGAAAACCAAGATTAACGGCCGAGGGGAACCGACGCGCTGACCACGCGTGACCCCGCAATCTGGAGACCAATAGCTGGGCAACGGCCGCTTGGTAGACTTTGGCCCTAAATGGGCTGTAGTGCCACGGGGGAGTTTAGCTACAATATCACAGGTTATCAGACAAAAAATCTACATACACCCAAGTACACGGGGCTATATGACCACGATATCCAAACCCCTAAAATGAAACAACGACAACAACAACTAGTCAAATGAACATCAAACTAACAAACTAGAACCCTCAGCTTAGAAAATGAACTAGAAATCTCAACATGAGCACCATTTCGCATGTTGGCGCTTACCTTTCACATTGGTATTCAGTCTGCATTTTAGTTTTAAATCTGAATAATGGCACTGGAACTGAATTTTTGTCATCATTTGCAAAAATATAGATTTGTTATTTGTCATCAGAGATGCCTACCTGACCCCAGCGGATAATTCAGTGGTGTTTTCTTACATTTAATACTATTTATTATGATCCAGCGATGACTTTCAATGTCCAGACATTAGAGAATAATTGCCTTTAAATCAGCCATATATGTTAAAAAACAGTTGGAAATGAGACCTTTATCGGGATTCGAACCCTAAACTCCTGCATTTCCAGTGTGTTATCCGGTTCAATAACACAGCCTCCACCAGTCCAAGTTTCATATCAAAGTCCTAGAACGGCAATGTACAGTTACCCTGCGTAGATAGATGTCTTCATAAAATTGAATTTCTTTCATTATCATTTTTGCGACAAAATATGCTCCTACAGACAAATTCTACTCACGCAGCCAAGTACACGCGATTGAGATGTCGAAGCCAGCAACTTCAGCCTTTTGCGTGCTTGTATACGTGTAGGCTAATGCTATATAAGAATATTCAGTTGAATGAATGAGAAATCAATCATCTGAATAAATTCAAATTACACGTGTGCGTGCTTGGATATGTGTAATGTTATTTAAGAGCATCCAGTGGAATGTGTGTGTGTTTGAGTCGTTTGTCGCTAGATTGGTTTGATGCAGCTGCCAATGGTCCCCTGTCCTGAGTTAATCGTTTCATATGTACATAGCTACCACATTCTACATCCGAGCCAATCTCTTATAACATATTCTAACCTTAGCCTACCACTACAGGTCCTTGTCTTCGATCCTTCTATAACTGCGTTTGGCATTCCTGAATGCCTTAGTATGTACACTACCAACCTATCTTTTCTTTTCGATAGCACTCGCCAGAAACATCTTTACTCACCCACTTGTCTAAATACTCCTTCATTTGTTACTCTCCCCTTCTAAACATCACCATTCTCCTGTAAAGCCACAATTCAAATGCCTCTACTCTTCTCTTCTGAAGCACCAACAGTGTAAGATTCACTTTTATAGAGCACCACGATCCAGACAAATACTTGAATTTTTTTTTCTGTAGAAAGGTTTTCATTGCCCGTACTAATATACTTCTCTATACTTTTTGCTTTGTCCATCGTTGCTTATTTTGCTTCCCAAGTATCAGAAGTCTCCTGCTTCCTTTAGCTTCTCACCTGATAATTCGATATCAAAATGTGATTCAGGTTTCTTCGCACTGTATTTCATTATTTTTCTCTATTTTACGTTTATTGTTATTCATCACGGATTATTTCCTCGAGATTGTGTCAATACCACTCACAAACTCGTTCAAATTCCCTCGCTAATCAGCCAAATTGACAAGGTCATCAGCAAATTTCACGTCAGAACTGTAATAACTTCATCTTGAACCTTTCCTCCTACTTTAAATGTCTCTCTCATTTCCTTCATTGCTTGTTCAATTTACAGAACAGTATGTTTCAGCCTTGTGTTATACCTTTCTAAATAGCAGCATCTCTCTTTCATGTCCTTCAATTCTGGTGACTCCAGAATAGTTTCTGTAGATTGTACGTCACCCTCATATCCCTGTACTGTATTCCAATCGTCTTCAAAATGCCAAATAATTGATGCCAATCAACATATCGAATGTCATTTTTAAGTCTACCTATTCCATGAACGTTCTCTTATCTTTCCTTATTCTACCTTCCAAGATTAGCCTAATATTTAGTACAGGTGTCCTTGTTCCTACGTTTCCCTTGAAACCAAACAGGTCTTCATCCAACTCCGTTCCAATCTGTCTTTCCATTTTGATGAAAATTAGTCTTGTCATGATTTTTGAAGCACGAATGATCAAGCTGATTGTAGACTACGATAATCTCGACATTCGTCAGAAGGTAACGTTCTCGCCTGATGTTCCTAAGGTTACAGGATCAAATCCTGGCACAGTCAGCTGGCATTCTAGGATGAGCAAATGCTAGGGAGCCGTATCAGAAGATTTACTGGCACGTTAAGATCCCCTTCGGAGAAAATTCCGACATCCCCGCGTCTCTAAAAGCCACTGTAGTTAAAAGGGACGTATAACTAATAACAATATTATTATATCTCTACATAGCCCGAGAATAAAGTCCGCGATTCTTGGATGTAACGGGTAATCCCGAGAACTACAGAATAGATTTTCATGCGGTTTTCACCATTCTGTGTGGGATTTCTCCAGGAAGGTTTCTTTAGAAAAAACATTCATTTATGACGAAAGGAAGCCGAGCTGTAACGATTTCAGTGAATTGAGTCGAAGAAAACCCTGCCGTCCGTGCGCCTTTTAGGATTACGCTGGGTAAACCGTTAAAAATATCTATATACTGTGAGTGTAAGAATTGTTCAGCATGAAAATTTCTACAAAAAAAAGTCCGTGACAGCATATCTTTATCTTTAATACCGCGCCCCTTATAAGTGCTTCTACGTTTTGATTTCTTCCAACAATCTCCATTCAGTGGAAATTTGAATTGCAGTACTAGCTTCGGAGAGAGTTTACGTGCTAGCGAGCCTATCACCCCAGCTTCGGCCAGCATCAAATTGTCAAGTCTTGTCGAGGTAAGACTTCAGAGAAGAGTATATTTGTTTGTAGTATCACTAGTCACCTCGTCTTTTCTGAATTGTGTCTGGGACCTGACTTTTAAGCTTACGCTGGGTAAACCGTTAAAGATATCGGGTGAAGCCGGGGCGGGTTTCTAGTACTGAATATATTACGCTAAGGTGTATGTTTCACAAAACTCAAGCTCTTAAACCAGGGGGAGTTAGAACGTGCGGTTCTTTCCAAAATCTTCCAAATCGTCTCAGTAGTACAGGAAAAACCTAAATTTTCTTGAAATGTCAACGGAAATATATGTATTTGTTTATAAAGTAGGTTTAAACAATTAAACAAGATGATAGGCCCTGCCAGAGCTTTGTCGCGTCCAGCCCACTTGACAGTGAAGCCGAGTGGGTGGTCTATACAAATTGGGCGACCGCAAGTAACCGTTTGTATCAAAGGAGCATTCAGAAGAAAGAGAATTACCCGCAGCAGTGACGAATTGCACTATGATTTCATAAATATCGACAACTAGCGGACCCGTGCGAGAAATCTCGCAGGTTTATAAACTGCACTTTCCCCAATAGGTTTAAAATGAGAGTCTTAAGGAGAAAGGTTATGTTTTTATTTCAACCAAATTATTATAGAACACTATTTACATTTCAGTTGGAATTCCAAGTTCTACGTTCCCTAACTTGAGAAGTGAATCACTGAAAATTGGATCATCATAACACTCACCGGTTATTCGATATTTATGAAATTATACGATTTGAGTACTCATTCGTTTGATTTACTGTTTCTGAAATCCATGCAAAATGATAAAGGAAAGACCTCAGAATGTTAAAATGACATGAAACAGGCGTCAGAGCGGCCAAAATGTGAAGTGGGCAGCAATTATGGAGTGTATTTTCCTACAGCAACAGTATCGGCAAATCGTACACTTCGTACATTTTTTAAAGTAATTTTGTAAAGAAATTATAGATACTTATGAAATTACAGTCCAATTCGTCACTGCTTCTGTCTATTCTCTTTCATTTGAATGCTCATTAGTCATGATCGGTCACTTGTGAGCGCCGCAGGAGGGATCTATGTATGATGATTTGTTCATAAGGTGCATTTAAACATGCTAGATTTCTAACACAGGACCTCTAGTTATTTATTCATTTAATACGATAATTTAGTGCTTTGATCTGTTAGTCCGTTTCCCTGATTGAATGCATAGCCTACAGCATGGTTTTGTAAAAGAAGGTTTTGTTTCATTTATTCCTTTACATACAATGGCGATTCTGAAGAACCAATCAATTTCAGTTACTCAGTCCACACTGTACATAGTTGCGATATTCGATACAGTTATGATAAGGTGGTGGTGATTTATGTTGTATCGGGAGGATCATCAAGGTCAACTGGTTCTAATTATAGGGATCATCATCGTAATAAGAGCCTCCGTGGCTTAGGTGGCAGCATGCCGGCCTCTTACCGCTGGGTCCGTGGTTCAAATCCCGGTCACTCCATGTGAGATTTGTGCTGGACAAAGCGGAGGCTGACAGGTTTTTCACCGGGTACTCCGGTTTTCCCTGTCAAAACTTTCATTCCAGCAACACTCTCCACTATCATTTCACTTCATCTGTCATTCATTTAATCATTGCCCCAGAGGAGTGCGATAGGCTTCGGCAGCCGGCATAGTTCATATCCTCGCCGCTAGATGGGGGACTTCATTCATTCCATCCCTGACCTGGTCGGATGACTGGAAGCAGGCTGTGGATTTTCATTTTCATCATCGTAATATTGACTACCACTCACCTCCGTGGCGTAACCGAACGCATTAAATTACGTGCTACGGCCGCGAGGGCATCTGCAGCAAGTCTGAAGATCGCGGGTTGAAATCCCAGCGTAGACAGCGGCTGCTCTGAGTATAGATTATAGCCAGGTTTTTCGACACTCTCTTCTGGATAACTCGTGGATACTACCTTACTTCAAGTCCTGGAGCAACTACCTCATCCTTGTCCCTAATAATACAGTCATCACACAATCGCAGGTTTTCAGACAAGTTCAACATGCACCCAAGTACTCAGGGCTGATGAACAAGATTATCCAAGGCCCTAAAATGAATTAACAACAACTATTAATTGAAGTGTAAGGAAGTGATGTCATGTCATCTGCCAGACGTATGTATTCTACAATGCCTCGGATGTCCGGGTTCGATTCTCGACTCTGTCAAGAAATTTTATTTCTGGTGTGAGGACTGAAGAGGGGTGCACTCAGCCTCGTGAGGCAAAAGTGAGAAAAGGAGGGTTCGATTCCCACCCCAGCCAACCTGGAAGTGGTATTCCGTGGTTTTCCACTTCTTCTCCTGGCAAATGCCGGGATGGTTCCTAACTAAAAGCCACGGCCGCCTCCATCCCATTCCTATCCACGATTTACAATCACACACACTAGTACAGTTTTCACAATAACACAGATTAACACACAAATTTCACACACCCACCCAAGTACATGGATCTACAGTACATGACCACGATGATATAAAGTACCTAAGAAGGCAACAACAACTCTACAAAGCCACAAGTAGTTAAATGGGACTCAAAACCCATAGCGTTATTGTATCTTATAAGTTATAGCACTTTCGTTATGTCTCTATCGTAGGCACTCTGCCAGATGGACGTTCCTGGGCGGAATTTCTAGTCATTCTGCTACAGTATCACTGTGCTGTATAACTGAATGTCAGATAGAATTTGTTTGGTAACTTGTGTCGCTGTGATGTCTGTACGAGTGTGTGTATTTGTAACTGAGGTAGGATTTGGGTAGGAAGTGGCCGTGGCCTTAAGTAAGGTACCTACCCGGCATTTGCCTGGAGTAGAAGTGGGAAACCACTCCCAGGATGGCTGAGGTTGGAATTGAACCTGCCTCTTCTCAGTTTTGACTCACGAGGTTGAGTGTACATCATTCCAGCCCTCAGACCAGAATATTATATTTCTTGGGAGAGCCGAGAATCAAACTAACCAATGCGCTACGAGATGGACTTTTAAATGGTTTCTATAGAGTGGTAGTTAAGTATTCTTTCTATTCTGTCCTGGGCCACAGCGGAGACAGCCAAGAATACAGTCTTCACATAAGAAAGGTTATCGGACAAATTCAATACACACCCAACTTACACGGGGCTGATGACCAAGATATTCCAAGCCCCTAAAATGAACTAACAACAGCTAGTGTGAGGGACCTATCACATAGCGTCCAACACAACCTTTTAATTGTGCGCAGACGTAACAGGATGCTTTTGAACAGGCTGTGTCCTTACCTGAGACTCAGATCGCATGCAAACATCCTTTCACACTCAGAAATATCATGCCTGTCAGTTGTCATCTTCCCGGATAGCGTTCTTGATACTGTGTTGTGATGGTATGCATTCCGTCTAGCTTCTCTGTATATCAGTAATACATCCACACACTCGTCGCAGGAATGCATCACGAGAGAGTGTATAATAAGCTTTGTGTTGTGTTGTGTTGTGTTGTGACCTGCCTGTAAGGGAGGGGGAGTTTGTGTACCTATCTGCCGCCGCATGTTGTTATCGTTTCAATGGGCCACGTTTTGCCCTACTTGTGTCCTACGAAGCTTGGCACACGTACGACGTAACCAGGGTTAATAGAGTAAAAAGTGGTGGAACTCCGGTAGTTGACCGTTTCCGCCGCTAGATGGTACTAGCATGCTTTGGCCTCGACGTGCAGATGGACGGCCAGTCTGGCTGGTTGTTTATTAAAAGAAGTATTGCACTAAATACGAAGCAAGTTGTGGATAACAGAAACAAATTTTCAAGAAAATACTAACATATTAAAATACTATCCAGAACACACTGAAATACATTTCTACGTAAGAAGAGTAGAGCCTACCTCTAAACAGAAGAGACCTTCATTATTTTTAGCCCATTTTCATTTTATGAAAAAATAGGCCTGTGAGATCACCTTTTGTCTGTGTGTATGTATGTGCGTGCGTAGGCCTATGTGTGTCTTTGTGTCTCTATGTGTGCCCCCCTAATAACTTCTAAACAGCTGGGGTGATTTCAACGAAACTCGGTAAGGTCATAGTACTATTTTGGCCGACTCCGACCGTGTCCTTCAAATTTCATTACGTCTCACCAATCTAACATGGCGGCAGTGCGAAATATTTCACCGGCATTCAATATCTCCGAAACTATTACTGATACCACCCTGAAATTTTGCACGGTGATAAAGGTTACTACTAGAAGTTCATCTACGAGACTTTCAAAAACCCGTTTACTACAAAACGAACATGGAGGCCAAGCGAAGTTGAACCTTTTAAGTAGACTTATCTCGCGATTTAACCATCCAACGCAATGAAACTTGGTATAGCAAAGCAAGTTTATATGCACATTGCAATGCAATGGCATCTAATTTAGTTCAATTGTTTACATAGTCTCAAGATGGCGGGTGTGCAAAATATTTCACCGGCATTCTATATCTCTGAAACTACTACTGATATCACCCTGTAATTTTGTACGGTGATAAAGGGCACTACTAAAAGGTCGCCTATGAGACTTTTCAAAAACCTGTTCCTACAAAACAAACATGGCGGCCAAGCGAAATTTATACTTTTAAGTAGACTTTTCTCACGATTCAACCATCCAAACGCAATGAAACTTGGTACAGCAAATGTTTACACACATTGTAATGCACTGGCATCTAATTTAGTTCAATTGTCCACATAACCTCAAGATGGCAGCTGTGCGAAATATTTCACCGGCAATCTATATCTCCGAAACTATTACTGATATCACCCTGAGATTTAGTAAGGTGATAAAGAGTACTGCTAGAAGTTCAGCTATGAGACCTCTCAAAACCTGTGAAAAACAAAACGAACATGGCAGCCAAGCGAATCTGAAACATTTTTATAGACTCTTCTCGCAATGTAACCATCTGAGGTACAGTAAATGTATATACACATTGTAATGCACTGGCATCTTATTTAGTTCAATTGTTCACATAACCTCAAAATGGTGGCTGTGGACAATTTTAAAATTAAGTTTTTATTTCTTGTGTATTAATCATGCGATCGAAGTGAACGTTTGAATAATGAACCTACGCAAAAATCGTCATCGAATTGTACATAACTCTATGGCCTACATATATAAAAATCTACTAATCTTGATAGAAATCAAACTGAAATTTTGTATGTTGATAGAGGCTATGAACATAAGTTCCAGGGCTTATAAACTACAGGGGTTGCCTCAATTTCTTCTCACCAATCAGTGCTCGGAAGGCGAATGACTTCACAAGGTACCAAACTCGCCATGTGGCGAACATAACGAAACTGTCAACATCAGCTGTTGAGTACGCAAAGAACAGTTTATTCTCATGACATTATTGGTAAATGGGTGATAAAATAACTGAATGTAGCCTACTTACATTTTATGTTGTGATCTTCTTGAATTTCTTGGAAATTTGCCTAGACTCGGTAGCAGTATCAGTGGTGCTGGTGTGGGTGTTAGCGACTTCCAATAACCTCTTCTTATGCAAGATAGAATTGGAATGTTTCAATCTGATGAAGAAGATGGTTCTCACAGCTGCCTCCACCACATCAGACGGTGTGTCAGGAACTCCTCTCGACACAAAATCGGTTGTTCTTCTTAGAACGTTCTTACCTCGTTGAAATCCGTATTTTCCGTGAAATGTGACGAATGTTGCTGAAATGTGCCGGAACTGGTTTAGCCAAGTTTCTGATGGATCGGTCAAACCATCGTATGACAAGTTTTTAATCCAGGTTGGTAATGCATAATCGTGTTGAGTTTGCATTCCATAGGTTAAATTCCCAAGTTGTGGAAATTTATCTTGGAACTTGTGGGCTACACAACCTGCAACATAAGCCTTGCCATCTTCTTCACTTTGTTCCATGATATTGGCAATGAAGGACTCTGGTTGCACATTGCTGTCTAAGGTTGGTTCTGGAAGCACGTTACTTGATTCAGACACTATGCCACCTTCGTTTAGTGCTTTAGCAACTAAATATTCATCTGAATCTGGATCAGCAGTGTTTGTTTTCTATTGAACTACTCCTGGATTTTTCCCAAAATAATCATCCTCAGTCTGTAAATGCATTCAAGGGGAGAAAGATGATCGTGTAAGCCACCACGGGTCCGCAATTGTGAAAAGAGGTTTTCCAGTACATCTTGATTTAGTCTATGTGTGAGAATGTACTTTATATTATGCCTACCGGCCATATCTTGCAACAGAAGTCGAAGGGATTTTATTGAAATGAAGACTGGTTCTGGAATATTTGCAAAGAATTTTTACCAATGCAAAGAGAATTGCTCATGAAATTTTCCATCTTGTTCAAAATTATATTTTTCAGTTCAATTAGTAAACCATGGGTTATTTTTGTTGGCAAAGGCGGGTTAGGAAAGTATGAATTCATAATATCATACCACTGGTTTACAAGTTCTATGAAATCCCCTGTTGCCTCTGCTAGTAATTTATCTGGACCAGGTTTGTAGTGCTTTAAAGCTGTAGCTGTAGTGTGTGACAGAAGCTGTGCTGCTATCAAACATTTTGTCTTTTGGTTTCTTCACACTGTATGTGATTCGGTGTCAGTTTATGGCACGAGTTTATCTCAGAATTGGTTTGTTTCACTAATTCTACCACAGGATCACTGGTAACTTTCTGTCCGTTTTCTAGAATATAGCCATAATCCAAGAAACAGTTCCTGATAAGTTTTTGCAAATGGGGTGCATCTGCGAAGAAGTATATAGACCGTTGAGTTACTGGGTGGTTGTAAGAAGAGCAGTTCACTGAGATAGACAATTCCCTCCACAAACCCACGTTCCCACCTACATAGTCACTCACACAGGCTACCACATTGTGCCCAACGTTGTCAAGCTCGGTACTACGTGATGGACTATTCAATGGATTCTATGGAGTGACTGTTAAGTATTCTTTCTACTCTGTTCATGATGCTCCTGCTTTATCACTATTTTGTACGTGTGTAGGAATTCTGAAGGTGCCCAACATTTCCAAATCTTCAGCTTGAAATATTCAGTCTTAAAGGAACCTAGGATCCAAAGTCAGTGCTAATCATTAGTCGTTTGTTTGCTCACTTTTCATCAGTGCATAAAATGCGACTCTAACTAGAACCGGAAGCGCATGTGGATGTGCGTGCAGGAGGAGTGAAGACAGCCATACTGTCGGATATCGGAAGTCCTATGACGGACGGTGATCATTAAAGACACGCGTTATACCGCACGCTACAACCTTGATTCATTTGCAGAGCCGTGCTAAGCCGAGGCACGGAAATTTCAAGAATCCTCATATTTTCCAACAAAGTACTACCTAATAGTGAGCTTTGCCCAACTTGAATTTTTGTGCAGCACGCGTTTGGCTCACAGTTTATTGCAAAGCACGTAAATTAGAACGCTAAGTGTGATCTTTGAAGATTCTCTCGGCTCAAGCCGTGAGCAGGAGACAGAGGGAGGTAGGTGACATAATAAAAACCCCAGCGCCTTCTCGTACAAGTGTTTCAAACAACAATAACAGGCGGAGGATTTGAATAGGGCCTTTCTGTACTCTTCACCCAATACTACATCCCCTCCTTTTTGAACTCTTTCATTCGTAACACTACTCCCCCAAGCACGTATTCTCCCGATTTCAGGCAATGTATGTCTTATGCTGAATTTGATAGTGGCGTCATTTTCTAACGAAAAGGAAGGAATTATGTAGTTTAACGTAATCATTAATCTCGCGATCATAAGCCATGATACTTCCTTATTACTGAACGTAAAACACGAACTTCCGGAAGTTACATTTCACCTCAAAAATCCCACATGCATTAACTGGGATGCAAACCCCACCCTCCTTGGTGGGAGACAAGCGGCTTCATCGATGCCCCATCACTATCTCATGTTCTAATTATGTCACTACAGTGTACGCAGAAATGAAGGGCAACTTTCCACACGGACCAGTAACTTGTTCTGTTGCAAAGTAACAATGCGTGCTCGAACAATCGTGGAAATGACGATTCGGAGAATAATAATAATATTAATAATAATAATAATAATAATAATAATAATAATAATATCCCGCGTAGAATATCCACTTGCTAGTTTGTTTTTAATTTTAATTCTTTTAACGTTTTGATCCTCATTTGAAGTTTAATTTTCATCCATATTCTGACCTCACTTAATTTTGCTAAATTACGCCATGACAGTCATTACGGTATCGAAAATCTCACATGCATTGGCCGGGAATTGGTGAGAGGCAAGCAGCTTAACCACTGCAGCACCGCGCCCTAAGTAATGATGAAGGAAGAACATGAGTATTGCTTCCGCTGATGTCTTGCCTGTTTTATGGAAGAAATAATTCTTGTAAACTGTTAACTCCTTCATAACTCACTTACAAAATGTAAAACTTTAATTATAATACTCCTTGATAAAACAATATCCCAGTGGTAATAAAGAAGTGATCGAGAGGTGGAATCGAACCCTTCGATTTTATCTAATATCACGCATGTCAAGTTTAAATATCAAGTGTTTTCCGAAAGAACCTATTTTTCAACCACTATTTTTCACCCCTTAGAATTAGAATTTTGTAAAAACTTGTCTTATCCCTTGCTTATTAAGGAAAGTCCACGCAAAAGTTTCAAGTTCCAGGTTCAAAGGTTTCAGAGGTACGATGATGAGTGAGTTCTTGTAGCTGATTCTTTAGGGGCTTTGCGACATTGTGATAAGGTACCCCTGTGTACTTGGGTGTGTGTATAAATTGTGTGATAACCTGTGTCACTGCGGTGGCACTACTAGTGTAAGTATATTTAATCTAGGTAGGATTTGGGTAGGGAGCGGCCTTGGCCTTACTTTAGGTAAAATCCCGACATTTGTCTGGAGAGGAAATGCGAAACACAGAAAACTACTTCCAGTATGGTTGAATTAGGAATCGAACCCACCACTTCTCAGATTTGCCTCACGAGGCTGAGTGTACCACATTCCAGCCCTCAGTCAAGAATTAAATTCCTTGACAGAGCCGGGAATCTAACCTGGAAATCTGGGGCGACAGCCAAGAAGTGAACAGATGGAATGGAGATTCGACGTCTATCGCGCCACTAATGGAGCGCATATTAGATTAGAATAGATAGATTCATTTTGTCTGGCAAGATTAGGGCCATTGGGCCCTCTCTTCCATCTAACCAGATGATTCAATTGATACATAACGAACGATACAAATACTACTTAAATCTAACAATAATGCTATGTTGATACAATATACAATACATGTAAAAACGTATTAGCTTGGTATAGGCAGGAAATTATAGTATTGCCAATTTATTGCTAGGGTGAATAAGTAAGATAGAAGTAAGTAAAAAAATAGAGTAAGGGAAGGAAATGCTGATAAAATGTGGACTAATGATGATGATGATGATGATCAATCATTACTGACTTATGAGCAAGATTAATTATGCAGTGTATTTTGAATGGATGAAGAAGGTTATTTATATGTCTCAATAGAGAGTAAATAAGAATGTGGGAATTGGAAAGATTGAATATATGTAATACGACATAGGAATATAAGAATAAGTGTTGAGTTCAACTTTCATTAACTTAGTGATTATGTACTGCTGGCAACGCTGCTTGAAGCTGGACGGGGTTGCTCCTCTGACAGAGCGTGGCAGATTGTTCCACAGTCGTGCAGTAGCAACAACGAAGGAGTTGGTATAGCGTAATGTGCGGTGAAGGGGTATCAGCATGAGAGTGTCGTTTTTGACCGTGATCCAATACTATGCTCGTATGAGAGGCAGTGAAACTGAGAATGCAGGTAAGCTGGAGTGGAAGTTCAGAGTATTTGTTGAAGAAGGCATAAGGAATTGTTTTAGATCCCTTAGTTGGGGGTAGTTGGATCTAGAACATATGTGTTAATGTGCTAATTTGGAAGGTGATTTCTAAAGAGGGCAGCTTCCCGTAGCTGGGTAAGCTTACCAGTGTAGAGTGTTGTGTGATGTTTAAATGCTAGGGGGTGCTCCTGTAAAGACGTAAGTGTCGCTTATGGGGATGATCTGCTGGGCGCAAGTTAATGTACTAGACTCCCAGCTGGTCAGAAGGAATTATGTAACGGTCCTGCTTGTGTCAGCTATGCTGGCGGCTTGCAGCCAGCGGTCGCGTGTGAGAGACACAATAGAACTTGAGCCGGCGATTACAGGCTACTGTTGTCACGCCTACTCGTGACGAGAGTCGGGAAGGGTGTTGGGATGTGAAGAGGCGTGTAATTACGAATACAAGGTGTAGTTTACTGACCAAGTATTTATTGGTCAGTGATGTATGAAATTGTATGTCCCTTTTAGGGAAGTGTGAACAATAGTGCAAATTAGGTGTACAAGTTTGTGGGGTAGGTTTTACAGAGTATAGGATATCTGAACACTGCTGACTCACCTGATGATAACAGCTAGGGCCTCCGGCTGACACACTGTATGACTGATAATCGAGAGAGAGTGTGTCCTCATTAAGGCCTTCCTCTTATAGGCTTTGGTGTTGTACTGTCAGCATTCCATTGGCATAGCTGCCCCAGTTAGTTATAGTGTAGATGTTTATAGTGTGATGCAAGTGTTTGGCAAGCCTTCCAAGCTGGTCGGCCGCCCTCGCTGTGTAAAAGATGCTGTTCTGGACTTATGAGATT
Organism: Meconema thalassinum; assembly: GCA_946902985.2. Taxonomy (NCBI): domain Eukaryota; kingdom Metazoa; phylum Arthropoda; class Insecta; order Orthoptera; family Tettigoniidae; genus Meconema; species Meconema thalassinum. The sequence goes on along the minus strand of OX336389.2, from coordinate 1,062,777,307 downwards.
TGCCAGTTAGGGATGGTTTTAATAGATGATGGAGGGTGGCTTCCAGGGGGTGCAACCCCCTGAGGGCCTGTACAAGCCTCCTCCTCTGATTAGTTCGCGTCCCCGCGAACGGGAACGGAACGTGGATTTGGGGTGTCGATGTATTAGGTTATTCTTGAATCTTCCTCGTATCTCTTCTTTGTTTCTTCTGTGTCGTGTAGAGGTAGTGATGTCGTGTTGATGTAGCGATGTCGTGTAGATGTGAGATCAGCTCGTGTTCAGAGGGGTGGGTTTTGGGATATACATATACATTTGACATTTTAAAACAGTTCATGAGAAAAAAAAATACATTTGCAATATATAAAAAGTTCCAAAAAATACATGGTTTTGATAATATATTGTTGTTGTGCAGGGAGGAAAAAACCCAGGGCTGGACGGGTGATTGTGCCGTCCGGCTCTATCTTGGGGAAAAAATTGCTCCCTGCAATGAGAAAGATAGAAGAAGTAGAAAAAATAGGTGTTCCAAGGTGTACGTTAGGGGAAATGTTTAAAATATGTTTATTGTTTTGGGATAAAACGGAACACCTTCACAAATTTGGACGTTAGAAGAAAGAAAATGAAAGAAACAAATCATAATCATTGTGTACATGTGATATTAATGTAGAGAGTATACTGTTTAATATGTAATTTTGATATGCGCATATATTAAGATTTATGAATACCATTTATTCCCTCCGCAGACAATGTGGGGGTGCGAAGTATTATTTATACATTTATAGAAGAATAACTGCCCGTGGGCGCATTACTTTGTGCTAATTTACAATTTACAATTATCTTACGGACTAACTAAGCGCGCTAAATTTCTGTTACTCTAATCTATGTGGTACCTCATCGTCATCATTCCTAACAAACTTATACTGATAGCGTTGCCCCCTGTGGGTGGGCGCGACTATCATGGCGGCACAACCCTTCCTGTACATGAGGAGTCCGCGTTGTGTGGCCGTATATCACCTCTCGTATTAGGTGAGATATCCATTAAACGTTGATCCGACCTGCGGTGGGGTATATCCCACAGGCATATCTCCCCCGTGGTGCGGATTTATTACCTGTAAGCAAAATTTATTGATGTGTGTAGAGGGGGGAGGGAATTGTGTGTGTGAGTGGGGGTTAGCAAGACGTGTATGGGCGTGGGCAAAATATTTACAGAGAGCTATATACAATGTCGCCACCTGTTGGTAAAGAAAAGAAATTATTGGACATATATGTATATGTATAGGGTGTTTACCCTTGTCATCCTGTGTATTGGCCTGTAAAACATGACAGTATGAGCATGGTGCTCAACACGTGGTTGCTACATGGTAGCGGTTGCCTGTACCCAGTGGTCGGTTGTCGGCGCTGGACCGATACCTGGCGGGGTGCAAGAAAATATAACATGATATGTAAGCACAGTAAAATAATTATATTGCCATATAAAATCTGGAGAGTGCCCATATTGGCGCCACTCTCTATGCTGACAAAAATAAATGTCCATAATGATGGAGCACCCTATATTGGGAGCGGGTGTCCCACGTTGGAGCTCATGGCTGTAAAGCAAGCATATATATGATTAATATCACCGTCCATATGTATGTTTACTCCTGTCTACCAACGTGATAGTGTACTCCTGTCCACCAACTAACCTTATGTCTATTTATAGACTACTCTTAGGGACATATAAGAAGTGGCTCCAAATATTGCCTTAACCTAGTGTTATCGGGCTTACCCTGGTACCGATTTTTGGTGACCAAGTGCCGGAATATTCTACCTTAGTCTATTTATGTTAATGTGTTATCTTAATACCATTTATCTTAATATGTTGTCGGGCTTACCCCGGTAGCGGAATTTTAGTTACCGGGTGCCGAGATATTTAGCCTAAATCTGACATATTCTAGTGTGTTATCGGGCTTACCCTGATGACGGGTTTGTTCGTCATCAGGTGCCGAAATATTCTACCTTAGTCTATTGTTAACCTATGTGTTATCGGGCTTACCCTGATGATGGGTTTGTCGGTCATCAGGTGCCGAAATATTCTACCTTAATTATGGTAGGTAAAAAATGTTTGCTATTTATAAGCCGAATGGTTGACCTTACTTTATTGCCGAAATATGCTGTGCTATTATTTAGCAACAGCGGTTGGTAAATTTGCTTAATCCTAAGTTGCGTACCAAAATGCAACTGTCTTACATGCTAAAATTTTGACCAGAGCGATCGCCCGGGGCAGTTTTACCTCCCCAGATCACCACCCGCACGTATCCTAGAAACACCGGTTGTCTCTAGAATCGCCGGATTCCGCTCCCTTAATACTAGTTGTCGACATTTATGCTAATGATTATTAACTAGTATTAATATAGTCGCAGGCGGCTTACGGTGCCACTAAGCAAACCGCTTCGCCTGCTGTATTTGCCTGCTCATTGCCGTTGCCTTTGCATATGTTGTCGTTATTGGGTCTGCCCACTTTACCCCTGTGAGTTGCTCGCGATGCTCCTCATTTAATGCCCTTGGCTGCCCGATGCGTCACCATTTATGTGGGCATTGGACATCGTCCAATGGCATAATATCATCTTCGCCCTTATTGGCAGTAATAGTATCCTTTTCGCCCTTATTGGCAGTAATAGTATCCTCTTCGCCCTTATTGGCATTAATAGTTTCCTCTTCGCCCTTGTTGGCAACAATAATGCTTCACTCCCGCGCATAGGAGTCTTGCTTCCCGCTCTAGAAGCCCTACTTACTTATATACTAAACTAATAGTCTAGTCCTAATTTGGTCGTCCCTAGGGTCATCTCATGAGTCCGGCGTGGAGCTGGCTATTTCTCCCACCATCCTCAGAAAGTCTCCCCTGCAGGTCTTGGCTTCGACGACCGTGGCACATAGTGGGTGTAACATCTCTTCGTCCTAGGGGCAGGCTAGGCACACCTAGGATTCCGAAGTTTGCCCGTGCCAGGCCACGAATGCCTCGACCTTACGTAGTTCGTCTGTTTGGTCTGGGTCAGTATGTTAACTAGGGTAAGGCTCAACATCGCCTTACCCAGCTCTGCTTCTGTGTGGTGCCTCTTCCCTTCAGCTTACGCTGTCATCATCAATCAGCGTGTCACAAATTCCTTTTTATATATGGAAAAAATAAGTGTATTGTGTAAATAATTTATTGTGTATAAAATGTAAAATTTTTCAAGTGTTTTGGGGTTGTAGAAACTTCTAAGTGCATAGACTACTTTAGGTCTACTGTGCTATGTCGGATTTTCAGCTGTAATTCTTTGTTGATTTTCATGGAGGCGTTAGTAGGGTTTATGGCATTAGGTTCCCTGTTATTAGGATCCGGGGGTATTATCCGTTGAATAGGTTTAAAGCATGGTAGGATGGGGTTGCGCATCTTTGGGCTCCATCTTAATGGTGGCCTGGTGCCGGTGATGCTGCTGGGATGCTTCTACAATGAGTGGACGGGGGTAGGTATTTCCCGGGATTGCAAAAATTTTAACAAAGTGTCATGCTGGTTCAATAGTAATAACCCTTGGTATGTGGATGGGATATTCCATGCATGTGTCTGGATATGAGGCGTACCCGCACTCATTGAAGGATGGGTATCGGTCAGTGTATAATAATATTATGTCCCTTTCATGCGGGATTATTTAATAAAAAAGAATTGTTAGTATATAATTTTGGCCTCATCTCTTACTTGGAGATGCGCATTACGCTTAATTGTCGTTTTCCGACACACCCCTAATATTCAGGTGTTAGCATTGAGATCCAGGGCGTAGTAAGCCCTCTCTTTAAACGCATGAAGTCTATCAACCCCGATGTGTATTTTGTCATGTAGTTTATGTGTTTTTATGTGTTTATGTGTCTGTGTTGGCTAATGTTGTAATTGGGAGGGTTATGGAAGGATGAGGTGGTACTATGTTGGCCTGTAGGTGGTATATTGGCTGTCTGGCTGGCCTTATCCACCTGTGCTCCTGTCATCCTCACCTGGTCAATCTGTTTACTATCCGCTCCTTGGGATAGTAAAGTATGGTGACGCTATAACGTCACGACCTAATCTGGTCTTTCAGTTGCAATGTTAATGCAGCCAGTGGTCGTAGTGCGACTGGTCATGTCCTGCCCGTCTATGATGGTGTTAGGATTTAAAAGTAAGAATAGAAGTGTTTATTGGGGAGGTCTGTTACCTCAGAGTCCCTGTCTTCATTCGCCCCTGATTAGTGAGTGCGTGTGTGTGCTTATGTTCCGTTACACCATGCGGGCGGGTGGGCTGTTATAGGCTAAGTCCTATCGTGTGTCGCGTGTCTGAGTGTCAGATGGCGCGTGTAACTTGTCAACATCTTTGTAGATATGCTCCTATGGTCCTGAGATAATGTGGCCCACAGTATCTGCATATTGCTAAATGCCAGGCCTATTGTAACATTGTAGAATTCTGTGTCAGTATCCATGTGTCCTGTATGTTAGTGTCGCAATGCTTCTAGAATGTGCAAGTCAATGTTATTACTTGTGTAAGGGCAGGCTCTGACGTCATGTATGTCGGCTGTCGGAACGTGCCTTTTTGCGAACGTCGGCATGTTGTTATTGCTTGAGATTCCGGGAGTGCCAGTGTGCTAATCTGTCCCGCTTTTGTTAATCGATGTTATGTGTACACTGCTTTCGCAAGACTTTGTTTTGTGTAACTATGTGTAATCCATGTCTGGGAAGTCTATTGTGATCCCCTTGGAGGCCTAGAATTTGCGGTACGCCCTCTTGTTGGGAATTCCTGGGTTGCCACTGCCGAGGTAGGCTGTTGTAGCGAGTACCCTGGGGCGAATCTATGCTCCATTATGTATGGGCAAAAAGAGAGAAAAAAGAGAGAAGAAAAAAACCTTCTGTGTCTATAGGCATGTGTCTGACCCAGTTATCTACTTATCTGTGGCCACTTCAGTGTAATTGGGCGTCTGGATTTTTTTTGTTTCCCATGGCGTCCAATTTTTGCTGGGATTCGGACCCGTGATCATGTAATTCTCTGTGTTCTATGTCTGCGTTGTGTTTTTGGGATTTATTTGTCCCCAGTGTGGTTTTTTGATTGTGTCTTTCGTGCCAAAAAAATACCATTGGTTAGTTAGTTTTTGGCACGACTGTGTAGTGTGGTCGTGGGTTTGGACCCGGCTTGCTGTAAGGACCTGGTATGACGATGTCTGTGCCGTATATACCATGGCACATGTATCGTGTATTTGAAATGCGCAGATGAAAATACGCATTCCTGTGAAGAGTTTGTGTCTCTGGGAATGGTCCTTGTATTGTAATTTCGGGAGTTATAAGGTTTTGGATCTGACGTGAATGATGGCGTTTGTTCCGCTCTCAGAGCCGCATGCATATTGCTGTCTGTATGTGTGAAGGTCGCCCAGTCATGAGTGTCTTATCGCTGACGGCGATAGTCTCAAATTTCATTAACGTGTGCGCTATCGTATTACTTGTTTGACAATGCTCCGTGTGCGGCACGTGTGTGTCTAATCTGCTTGCTCTCTCTGCTGTTGCGAGTAGGGCTTTCCGTAATGTAAAAGAATCTTCCACTAAGTACATTCGTGTTCCCAAGTTTTGTGGTAATGTAAGTGTGGGTCGGATATGTCCCTATTAGTGGTATTAAATGTCTTTATGCCTGTGTGTCACTGGCCGCTAGTCGCGTGTTTGGTGACTAGGTGTCGGAGGTGATTTGATTGTTTTGTTCGTATGTATATGCGTTAGTGGAACTGCCCCTTTATTATTATGTCCTTCCATATTGGATAATTACCCGACCTTGCACTCCTGGTATTCAGGAGGTTGCGGGTTTGAGACCGTCTTTAATCAGGGTATTTATTTCTGGTGCCATTCAGGCTTGTGTCTTCTGGACAGTTGTGTTAGCGTATTAACTTGTTATGTGGTAATGTGGGTTGACTGTGTGCCGTCCAAAAATATGTAGGTTTTCCCAAAGTCTGGGATTTTCACCCTATGGTGTTTGTGTTTTAGCTTGCGTGCTGTTATGGAGGCGAGAAAAAGTCATGTTATAGGCAGTGTAATGTGTCACGTATGCCTATGGATTAAATACATACCGTTCCACTTGGATAACTTTCCTTTCTCGGGATTAGTGAAAGAGGCAAAAGAAAAAAAATAAGTTATGCAACGCTCCGAATTAAGAGGGCACTTTGAAAAGAGTAGAGAAAATATATTATATCCCGTCTGCACACTGCTTTATGCTTATTAAAGCGGGTTGCCATGCGGCGGTCGTAAATAATGTCAAAATGTTGAAAAATGAAAGGTAGGACCTGAGTGTACTATGCACCTAATATGGCGACGTTAGTACGACGGTAATCTAGTTACGTCTCAGGGAAAATCTACCATTTTTGAAAAATAGTTTGAGATTCTTAACTGATTTTTACGAGTAAGTCTCTCAGTCATCCCAAAAGAATCTATCAAACTGTGGGACCGTAACATAGAACACTTAGTCATTTCTACTTAGAAAGACCTGCCTAAGCTCTATGCTATGGTTTATTGCTTACGCTGTGTTCGGAATAGCTCTCTGAGGACCTAAGCCGCGTGTCCCATTGATTGGCTTCCGCTTGGCTTTGCATATTAAAATCTTTGCATTGTCCAAAATATGTCCTCAATTAATCACGATTATAAGCCACTGGTGGCCTAAAAAAATACTAGGGGGTCAAGAAAAAAAAACAAGAAGAATTTTGAATGATACGCTTTTGATTTAGCCATGTTCCACTGTATATACATGAAAATGTGCAGTTTTTGTCCGTGAGTCTCTGTGTGTCTATAATTGTGGTGTAGGTGACATTGGTTTATGTCGTGTTCCTGGTGAAAGTTGCTATCCCCGTCCGGGCGTCCTTGCTCGGAAAGGTGAATACTTTCGCCCTGTCACTAGGGTGTAGGCCCCTGGAATCCACTGAGGTGCCCCTTTGCTATTTTCCGGAGGAATTTGCAGCAAAGTAAGACTGGGCCTGCTTTCACCGTAGTGCCTGGCTGTTGGCCTGAATGTGGTTCTGTCTGAGGGATTAATTGCGTTCTGCGCTACCCTAGTAGAGTGTATGGGGGTGTGTGTACTCTTGACTTCCCGGTCCCGTGGGGTAGGTAATAAAACCTTTCTTATACCCCGTGTATTGTGTGTCTGCGCCTGGTCGGAGTGTGTGGGTGTGTGTTGTGCACCCTGAGGGCCTGAAGGCAACACCCTCTTATGCATTCGCACCTGGGGTACAAATGATGGTGCCCGCTTCCATTCTGGCAAAATTGCCCTTTGACCTAGCGGTAAAGGCCGTTTAATTGCCTGTCTCTGCCCTGGCAATGCAGTGGAGTGTGGTCTAACCGATTTCTGGCCTATGGCCACGGAAGACTCCTGCCCTTGTGTTTGCCTATTTGTGTAGGTGTGTGTGGGCTTAATGTGTAGTGGGACGGGCTCTATGTCTTCAGCCCATGACGTGGTTACCTGCAGTTTTCTCCCAGTTATGTCATGTGTATTCGGGAGTCCTGGCGTCAACTCCCTCTCGTTCGTCCGCTGTGAGGGGGTTGGCCTAGGTTCTGCTCCTCGTTTTGGCAAAATGGCCTTCTGATCCGGAGCTGAGGGACGTGTACTGTTGTGCCTTTGGCCCTACAGTGTGTTGGAGTCTAACCTGGCCGTCTTCTGGACTTGGCCACGGTGAACTCCTTCCCTTGTGTTTCAGTACGTGGCGAGAGGGACATCCTCGCAAATTGCTGCGCTAGCGTATCTACGCTTATGTCCTCTCTCGGCTGGGCTTGCGGCCCTGCCACGAACTCAAAAATGGCCCTGTTAGCTTGGAGCTCGCGGTACTCGTCCCAAATTTGGGTGTACTGCCTATTGAGGCATATGGCCTGTTCGGCGACTCTTGTGCCACTAGTCCCTATCCGGTGGTGTTCCCTGATGAGTGTCTCCCATTGCTGGAACATGAACTCGTGTCGGCAGTGTAGTTGCCAGTGTGCCTTAATGATTTGTGTACGGAGGGTGGGGATTTTCGCCCGAATCTTGCCATTCTTAGCGCTGCGGCGTGGCCGGACAAGTGCCCTTATGATCCGCATATACTGGGCGTGCAGGAGCTGCTGAAACCTTCTGAGGTAGTCCTGCCTTGTTTCAAAGACCTTGTGCCAGGCAATTAATTCCTGGTACTCCCCAATGCTCCTCAGCACAGCTAGGCGGTATAGGGGGGCCATGCCGAATGAAGTGTATGCGTCTTCTAAAAAAAACTGTGCGTGTTTGGCAGTGTATCGTATATCTCTCTGATCCTTTCGGGGGCTGGGGGGTTGGTGTGGGAGGAAAAAGAATCCCTGTGTAGCTAGTGAGAAGCAAAAATGATGCTTTCTGTCAGAGAAAAAAAATCACTATTTCGCTTGGCTGCGTACGGTAGGGGTCGTTTCTACTACGGGGGCTCGTTGTATGAGTCCCACCCTTACTGTGCGTAGTAGAGGCGCCTCCACCAAATTGTTTTAGATCCCTTAGTTGGGGGTAGTTGGATCTAGAACATATGTGTTAATGTGCTAATTTGGAAGGTGATTTCTAAAGAGGGCAGCTTCCCGTAGCTGGGTAAGCTTACCAGTGTAGAGTGTTGTGTGATGTTTAAATGCTAGGGGGTGCTCCTGTAAAGACGTAAGTGTCGCTTATGGGGATGATCTGCTGGGCGCAAGTTAATGTACTAGACTCCCAGCTGGTCAGAAGGAATTATGTAACGGTCCTGCTTGTGTCAGCTATGCTGGCGGCTTGCAGCCAGCGGTCGCGTGTGAGAGACACAATAGAACTTGAGCCGGCGATTACAGGCTACTGTTGTCACGCCTACTCGTGACGAGAGTCGGGAAGGGTGTTGGGATGTGAAGAGGCGTGTAATTACGAATACAAGGTGTAGTTTACTGACCAAGTATTTATTGGTCAGTGATGTATGAAATTGTATGTCCCTTTTAGGGAAGTGTGAACAATAGTGCAAATTAGGTGTACAAGTTTGTGGGGTAGGTTTTACAGAGTATAGGATATCTGAACACTGCTGACTCACCTGATGATAACAGCTAGGGCCTCCGGCTGACACACTGTATGACTGATAATCGAGAGAGAGTGTGTCCTCATTAAGGCCTTCCTCTTATAGGCTTTGGTGTTGTACTGTCAGCATTCCATTGGCATAGCTGCCCCAGTTAGTTATAGTGTAGATGTTTATAGTGTGATGCAAGTGTTTGGCAAGCCTTCCAAGCTGGTCGGCCGCCCTCGCTGTGTAAAAGATGCTGTTCTGGACTTATGAGATTTGCCAGTTAGGGATGGTTTTAATAGATGATGGAGGGTGGCTTCCAGGGGGTGCAACCCCCTGGGGGCCTGTACAGAATGGAGGCGTTGATTTAGATTTTCGAGGTATATTAGGTTTTCTTTCTAATTGAGTCTACTTATAGAAACACACCACCAATATCTATTAGACATTAAATTTTGTTTTATTAGACTACACAACCAAGCCAGACACCTGTATAATAAGAAATCTGCAGATATGCTGTAGTTTATTTTCTGTTTAGTTTCATCTGATAGAATACCTCTTCCTCTGGTTTTGTACCAATTTCCATGTGAATAGTCCCAGTGAGTTTTGTGTTTCAGTGAAATGGATCGAAAAGTCCTTGCCACTATTTTTTTTGCCAAAGAATACCTACAGGTAATTACAAATATACGTACTGTTCTACGTACCTTACACTATTTTCCACATAGTCTCCACATTTGTTTAGACATATGTCCCATCGGAGCAAGAAATTTTAGATGCCCCTGTGGTAGAATTCAACCGGCTGACTGTGGAGCCAGCGTCGGACTGCTGTCTTGGCGCCATCATTGCACGTGAATCGCTGTCCTACCAGGAACTTCTTCAGCGGACCATGACAATGCGAGACCACGTGCGGCAACCAGAACCGCCAACATTTCACAGGGAGAGTCTGGACCACCGTTCATCAGTCCGGACCTCGCACCTAGTGATTACTACGTTTTTGGTCCGCTGAAGAAATTCCTGGCAGGACAGCGATTCACGTGCAACGATGATGCCAAGACAGCATTTCGACGATGGTTCCACAGTCAGCCGGCTGAATTCTGCCACAGGGGCATCTCAAATTTAGTGCTGCGATGGAACAAATGTCTGAACAAATTTGGAGAACATGTGGAAAATAGTGCAAGATTCGTAAAACAGTACGAATATTTTAATTACCTGTGTGTTTTTTTGTTTGGCTGAAAATATAGGGGCAAAGGCTTTTCGATCCGCCCCCGTATAAGAAGACGAGCAGAAAAAGCATGTTAAACTTTCAAAGTTGTCTTACTGAACGTTGTATGTGTTATGACAATAAAAGCATGATATTTAATAGCCTAGCTGGATGATTCACTTGAAAGTTGGCAAGATTCTTTAGATGTACTGCATATATTATGTATGATAAAGTAATAAGTCCAAAAATTAGTTTTGAGATACTTGGATCTTAAAGTTAGAAATTGAGTGTGAAATCTGCTTTTGCTTTGAAACTAATTTTATAATTTTGTAACAATTGCATGTATTCAGCTACAGTTTACTGAGCCCGATATCACTTCTTCGATGTGGACATCGATGGCTCATGTTGTTGCATGATTCCATGGACGAACCGAGGACTTCTAAGTAGCACCATTTTCTCATTGGAAGTGACCCTCATTTGATGTGTAACAAGTTGCCGCGCCGCTGATTTATATTTTTACATTTTTTCTGAAGACTGGCATTATTAGAAGATATTTGTACATTATTTGAGAGACTGAAAATTTCTACGATTTATATTAACATGTGTGAGTAAAGGTATAACATCGCAGATATGCGAAGACTATTTATTAGTTGCGCCCTTGACTAGGGTGGCGCTATCGGAACTTCCGTCATCTAGACGAGTACACTATTGTCTCAGGCAAGGTCCAGACTGGACGTGAGTTTTCCGTTGTTTGAATATCTACGCATGTAGGCCATGACATCATCAATCTCCGAGTGAAAAGTATTTGTAAAAGTGCAGTATTTACGATATTTCATGTAAGTGAAATTCGGTCTTTGTGTGTGAACCCAGGACTTAGCGTGCCGAGCACATGGTCGCACGTGAACTTTCCAATCTGCTAAAGTACGAACAGTTTATCAATTATATTGCAGTAAAAGTGTTTATTTCATCGAGTAAGAAATAACGGTACGTGAATGTGACTTTTATGCGAGTGGATCGCTCAGATACGAACTGATAAAGTGATTAATTAACACTACAGTTTTTAGAGAGTATCGTTGCACAAGCAACGCTTGTAGAGCCTGTGAGCGGAAAAACCAATGGTCATTTTGCTAAATACCGCTACAAGTGTAAATTCAGTGAACTTGAGGAATATAATTACGATAAATTTAGCTTCTGTGAACACGCTAATAAATCTACAAAGATGTCTACTGTAATCCAAAGCCCACACCACGTGGAGCTAATTACACGATTTACAATGGAAGGAAGTATGGAATAAACCCACTATGGAAGGGGAAAATGGAGGATGTTGTCCACTTAAGGAAAGATGATAAAATGGCAGTCTACTAATGCCATAATACTTGCCAATATAACCCAAGGCAAGGCACGAACGCTGAATCCAAAATGAAGGTCACGTAAGTCAAGCAAAAACCCAATTGTCTGTACGATCACGACATGCGGGACGATTTAGTATTAAGATACCTTACTCAAAGCACATTCTTTAGGAAGGATTTATGTTTAGTTACACACACATTTAATATTGGTTATACGCGTATCATTTGTAAGAGATTGGAGGAGAAGCTTTTGCCACAGTTATTGTAAATAACTTTCTATGGCTGGGAGATAATGTTATAATCAAGCCAAGTTACGTATTACAATGATCCGAACTACAGTTAGTACTACATTCCACTGGCTATTGTGTCACCAGTGAACAAATGCTTTGAAGGCCGAGCCCTTGAAAAGAAGTTCATTCATTTACTTGTCATGAGCGTTCTAGCACGCTGAATGTAAAGGTTCAGGAGGCAGTGAGTGAGACTACGAAGCTGGCAGTGGAACCTGTTTTTGTTACGCAAGGGTTAGGAGTGTATTCTTTTGTTTCATTTTATTGAGTTGACATTGAGACGACTGCTAAAGAAATGCAATGATCAGAAGACGAGCCAAGCAAGCTGTCTTTGGTTCGATGTGAAAGGGCCACACTATAATATTCATGTTCCCCATAATTATAGTAAGAATTGTTTAGAGTGTATCCGACACTAAATGAAAGTACAATTACAATCAGCTTAGAGCTTTATTAATGTTTTGAGATTATGTTCGGAATAAACAGCTGAATGCACAGCTTAAAGAATTTTTCTACCATATGCAGGGACTACTGTATCAATTAGGTGACTATTATATTGTTATATTTGATGAGTACTACGATGGTAGGATGTAATTACCCTTAGTTGCGAGGTACGATTTATGGTACTATTTTTGCTAGCGACATGTACGTTTTTGTCTTGTCTGCTGAGTGAATCACAGGTCATGTGTTATTGTTGAGCACTTAAGGTGTGCCTATGAAAGTTTGTGAACTGAGTTGTCACAGTTATTTGGAGGTGATATTAGTTGTCAAACACACTAATGATTACCCATACGAATTCAAATAGTCACTAAACAATACAGAGAAACTGATAGGAGTAAAATGATGATTATAAAATTAAATAATAATAATAATAATAATAAAGTGATAGGATTTTTCTCACTAAATTGTGATCTAAACAAATTGATAGGCTGAGATTCTAAATACGAATAAACTTGTTAAACTTAATTTACCTTTGATGACCAATGCTTAGCTATTGCTTGATGCGACATATTTGATACAATTGGTGACATTCCCAATTTGTGAGACGACGGTCAGTTAACGACGTATTTAAACACGGTGGTTAATTTGACATCGCGACATAAGACATGAAGCTTATTCATGCTGTTGCCAAACTAATTTTTCTCTCCCAATACACTGATGACCATTCGTCACAAAGGGTGAGGATGCGTGTAGTTAGGCAGGGCGCATATTGCGCAAAATTAGGAGGGTTTACAATATGTTATTTATTTGTGTTGTTAACAGCTTAGTTTTTTTTCACACAAGTTAGCAACAGAATGTGCATAGCTTTGATTTGTAATAAATTTTGGTGTAAACGCATCTCGTTTACATCGTTGCCAACTGTAATTTCAAATAGGGATTAGCTCAGATAATAATAACGTTAAATGTTAGAGATGACACCAGCATAGCGTAGTCCTTTAACTTATTGTGTAGTAAATGTAATGAAATATTTGCATTGTAAGCAAGTAAATATCTTTCTTTGCCGTAAATTCGTGCCTGTGTTATTAATTATTATTGCAACATCTGAAGTAACTGGATAGGGATGAATTACGTGTCATTCTCTTAGTTTTGCTAGTTTGATTTAAATCTTTTTCATAGGTCTTCGAGAGACTTAACTTAGGCTATTTTGTTTGGAGATGAGTAAATTCATGGTAGGGCAGATTAGCACGGACTAGCCGTTTTTCACCTCTCTGAAGTAGGCTAGGGGTCTGCTTTCCTTGTGAATAAACTCAGTGTGATTTAAATGTAAGCGTGGCCTCTTTATTGTATATTTTTGTGTTTGTATTCCTCTGGACTGGTAGTTTATAATCTCTCACATACCCGACACCCCCGAGTTAAGTTTCCTTGTGTTTTCCCAGTCGAAGAATGCATTCCTCCCCATCCTATATGTCTTCTCGTTGGAGGAGGGTCTCGGAAGGCTCATTTAAGGTCTAAGGCTCCCCAAAACCCTTGTCAAACGGCACATTACGTTATTCTTGTAATTATTAATTTAAGGGGATTCGACATATTCTTGGTCCATCCGTCCTGGCCATTGGTGAGTGTGGAATAAGCCTGATGTCCTGTGCCGATCTGGGGTTTATAATTGTTGTGCCAAGGATTGAAATAGGCGCCTCATGACTTGAAATGAGCTACTATCCAGGAATTGTCCATGAAGATGTGGAAAAACCTTCACAGATTACCTGATTCAATCTTTTATTAATCCACGTATTGAGCTAAATTTCAGCCATTCTACCAATTAAATACACACAAGAACCATCACTAGCTATGAATCACAGATTGTCTATATTGTGTTCATAATTACTTCTCAAGGTCAAAAGTCTTTCTAGGAGTTATCATCAGAATCACACGTGTATCAAATACTACCGATAAGTTCTTACTGGATCGTTTGGTACTTGATGTGCTTCGTGTGTAAATTACTTATTATTAGTGCATTCTCCTTGTACAAATAGTACACAGGTGTGTTAAGGCGTACAAGCAGAAGATACCAAGTGCACTTGATGCTTCTTCCCTGACTGTTTTGTGTCAAAATTGCACTTAATATTTCGTGCAGACTTTTTTTAAAAAATTATGAAGAGGTTTTCCCTGTTCAAGAGCGTTCAATTCTGGTTTTATTGCTATTAATAACTCATTTTCCCCTTTTTTGCTTTCTCTTTGCAGGTCCACCATATTCTCTAGGATGAAACTCATTGGTCACATTTAATGAAAACACTGAAAGAGATATGTTTGAAATATGAGTATTTGTTACATGTCTATAAATGTACCTGTTGATCTCATGATGCTTTATCCTCTAGGTTACGACCTCTGATTTCAGACGTCGAGAAAACATTTTCCGTATCCGCTATCTTTTGGAGGAAATTGAGTTCTATTGGAAAATGAGGTAAAAGATAGTATGAATAGCCAAGTATCACACAAATTTCTTTTTATCCCGCCATACAAAACGCCCATGAAATGTGTACTGTACATGTCCGTCAAAAATGAAGAAAACCACTGAAATAGTTGCAGAGATATAATTGTAAAAGTGTGTTCGCTACTTTTTGAGACCTGTTTCTCTTCTTTCAGACGTTCTGCGTGGTGTCGAAGCGGTTTCGAAAGAATTACATCCACCGCTTCACTGCCACAAATTCTTTCTTCATCTTCTCACCATGGAACCAATTCCGACGCACCTGTATATTTCTCTCCACAAACCAGTACTTCGATTATGTGGTGATGGCCACGATCCTGCTCAATTGCGTCTTCCTAGCCATGACCGAGCCTGTAGAGGAAGCTGAGTAAGTAACACTATCGCTATTTGTAATGTTTCAAGACTTAGTTATGTATGGATAAGATAGTGTTGCTTTCATGTTCAATGGAAACCCACAGCGTTAAATCTCTTCCCATGACCACGATGGAGAGCTGCAGCAATTCCGGAGATCAGAGGTTCGAATACCGACACTGGCAGTGGCTATTCTGACAGTGTATTCCCCGCTTTTGTTTCAAACTTCCTTAAGGCAAATATCGGGATAGCATTTTATTTTAATTCCCGGCATATCTACCACATCCCCGTCCTTAATAATTACAGTTGCACACTGCTATAGTCATCAGAGGCCGGCCCCGTGGTGTTGGGGTAGCGCGCCTGCCTCTCACCCGGAGGCCCCGGGTTCGATCCGCCGCTCCGTCAGGGACTTTAAAACTGACGTGAGGGTTGGAACGGGGTGCACTCAGCCTCGTGAGGACAATTGAGTAGCTGTCTGACAGTGAGACAGCGCCCCGATCACGAAAACCAAGATTAACGGCCGAGGGGACCCGACGCGCTGATCACGCGTCACCCCAATATCTGCAGACCGAATGGCTGGGCAGTGGTCGCTTGGTCGGCCTTAGCCCGTCATGGGCTGTATAGTGCCAGGGGTTGTTATTTTTGTTGTTGTTTTATAGTCATCAGAGAAGCACAAGTTGTCATACACTCAAGTACACGGGGCTGATTACCAAGATGTCCCAAGATGCCCTAAAACTGAATTACCAGCAAACGAAGTTCAATGGAGATAAGAGTAGAGCTCACGGTCAGACGAAATATCAAAAATATCAAAAGAAGTTCTCCAAGTTCTCCAAATTCTTGGCACAAACCATGGAGCAAGTCAAGGAGTGAAACATAGAAAGACTCCCTAACTGACTCACTCTGTGATTTGTGCAAAGTGAAAGATATCAAAAGATGTTCTGCATAATTTAGACAATTTTTGTTTAATTATTTCTACTTTTGCCTTTATTTACACCACGCAGCTAACTTCAACGTGGATTTTAGAAACAAAACTACCACTTTCGGAAACGCAAATAGTCTTGGGGTTCACTCAGCCTACACCAGAAATGAGTACCCGGGTAATTCCTGGGACCAAAGACGGCCGGGCGTGGCGCTGACAACTCCATCCCATCTAGTGCCGATGTCTCAAAAAGTGGAAGCCTCTACCTTCCTCTACTCCGAGGGCCTCCATGGCCTGTATGGAGTTGGCTTTGCTTTTTAGCTAGCTTCAACATCATTCATTCTTAATATCATGTGTTGTGATGGACTGAGATAATAAGTAAATGAAAATTATCTTGAAAGTAATCACAACACACAAACTGTGGCTGGGTCAACCTGTAAGCCGATCGTGAGACCAGTTGCCAGCTACACCATAGCTTTACCACTGCGCCACGCCGCCGGCTGGCAAAGGTGAAGTAAGGAGCTTTATTGGAACACATGCCGTACTCGTATATCACATCTATTTCGCCTTTACAAACCGTGATGTGCTGAAAAACGGCTTGAGTCATGAGCGCGTGCCATCCAAATGAGTTCAACTCTGAGGAGAGGGAGTGAAAGCGGATTGCACAATTAATTGTCTTATTACTCCCTCGGACAGAATGTCGCATTTATCTCAGTAAGGATTCCTTCGTCATAACTATTGACTGAATGTGTTCATAATTAATTTCCCATGGCGTTTACTACGTACATCTTCTAAACTAATCCAACCGCTGTCAAGAAAGGAGTGAAAAACGATTGGAGATCTCCTCTTAACCTCTTCATCTTTTCGAACTACATAAACGTCTGCCTCGTTGCGTAGTGGCTAGCACTCTTGGCTGTCACCGCGGTGACCCGCGTTCGATTCCCGTCTCTGTCAAGAAATTTAATTTTGGTCTGAGGGCTGGAACGTGGTACACTCAGCCTCGTGAGGCCATCCTGGAAGTGGTTTTCCGTGGTTTACCACTTCTACTCCAGGCGAATGCCAGGTTGGTTCCTAAATTAAGGCCATGGCTGCCTCTTTCCCAATCCTCACCTGAAATACAACTACACACACTAATACAGCCATCACAACAAAGCAGGTTGTCAGACAAATTCCACACTCAGCCAAGTACATGTGGCTACATGACCACGATGTCGTCAATCCTCTAAATGAAACAACAACAACAACGAACTACAAAAAAACAATGAGCTGCTAAATATTATTGTAACAATGTCTTCTACATAGAAACGAAATGTCATGCCATTCACTCCAGTAGTTCTGACACAGTAGTAGTAGTAGTACTTGTTTTTGTCGTTGTTGTTGTTGTTGTTGTTGATGTTGTTTGAGGCTTCAGTCTTTTGACTGGTTTGATGCAGCAGTCTACGGCACCCTGTCTTGAGCTAATCGTATCATCTCAACATAGTTACCACACCTTATATTCGAGGTAATATATTTAGCACATTCTAACCTAGGTCTTCCCCTACAGTCCTTGTCCATAACCATTCCTTCCATAACTAAGTTTGTAATTCCTAGGTGTCATAGTATGTGTCATACCAACGAATTTCGTCTGTCATAAGCAGTCACCAGAAACATCTCTCCTTTCCCATTCGTCTTAATGCGTCTTCATTTGTTACTCTATCTTCCCATGTGATTTTCATAATTCTCCTGTAACGCCACTTTTCAAATGCTTCTATTCTCTTTTCTGCTGCTGCGTCAACAGTCCTAGTTTCACTTCCATAGAGTGGCACGCTCCAGACAAAAGCTTTCAACGGCCTTTTAATACCTAAATCTATATTTGATGTCAACAGATTCCTTTTCTATAGAAATGCTCTCCTTGACTGAGCAAACCTACTCTTTATATCCTCTTTGCTTCGTCCATCATTGGTTATTTTGCTTCCTAAGTAGCAGAACTCCGCTACTTCCTTTAGCTTTTCACCTGCCAATTTGACGTCAATCGGGGTTTCTGACTTCTTTCAGCTGCATAAGTTGCAGCCTCGCCTTTTCAAAATGCCAAACAACGTACTCCAATCAACGTTATCAAAAGCCTTTTCTAAGTCTATAAGTGGCATGAACGTTCTCTTAACTTTCCTTATTCTACCTTCCAAAATCAGCTTAAGGCTTAGAACTGCTTCCAGTGTTGCAACGTTTCTCCTGAAACCAAAATAATCTTCACCCAACTCGGTTTCTCCCCGTATAGACAGACTCAAACTAAACTAAATGAATATATGATCACTATACCCCGCAACCAGGAAAAATACAAAGTTCTAGCCGAAAATGCAAAAAGCTCAGAAAGAAAGCTTATTTTATTTATGTGCTGTAGATTAATAAGACCACACTGTCACTGTACCAGTTTCAATGAGCGTTAATCCCAACGTCAGCGTAATATAACGTGACGGATATATTGCATGTGTGATGCAGACACAGCAATCGCCATTGCTCTTGTTAAGAAGTGCAAGCTAAGTGGTTACACTCGCCCACCATTTTGCTTGTTTCGCTAGTGGCTTTGGCTGCGCTGGAGGAGCTGGAAGTCTCCAAATGGAAGTTTCGAATCTCAACACTGATAGCTGCCATACATCCGTGGTTTTCCCGGGTATTTCGATACTTCTTCCAGGCACATGCCGGGATTGCACTTCGGTTCATGTCCCAAGGCACCTACCCCACTACTAGACTATACTCCTAAATTGACTCAACAATAACATATTTTGCTTGGGACAGTTGATGTTAACAATCGCCAGCCGTTTCTTGCAATGTCTGTGGCGGGGTTTGTATAGGATTTAGAACACGTTCCAAACCCCAGAGGGCTCCAGGCAAGGTGTACTGCTGATGGTCCCAGTTTCGTAAATCCGGGTGAACCACCGCATCATACGCCACATAAATCCAGATGATTTGCTGTTGTTTACACTAATTACATGACGGCGAAAGCAAATATTTTGTGTTTTTTTTTGTTTTTTTAGGCTTTCGTTTTCGTTTTTGGTCTTGTTTCTGCTTTTGTTTTTGTTAGAATTTTATTTTTGGTTTTGGTTTTGTTTATGTCTTTTTTGTTTGCTTGTATTTTGTTTTTGATTTTTTGTTTTTGTTTTTGTTTCTGTTTTGCTTTTGTTTTTTGCTTTTTGCTTTTTTTATTTTTTATTTTTTTCCGTTGGAATTGAATGACGATATATTGCCTATACTCTCTGTATTTTGATGGTGTGACGTAGGACACCGTACTGATGACTACTTTCAAATTGGCAACATTATCAGTAATATTGACTCAGTAGACTAATGTTGATCAGTTGATCACTAATATTGATTGGGCAGTGTTTGCTGTAACTACCTTCTACGTATGAAACATTGTTGTTGTTGTTTCATTTGACGGGCATGGACATCGTGGTCATTCAAGCCCGTGTACTTGTGTGTATAGCCTATATGCAATTTTGTCTGATAACGAGTGTTATTCTGATGGCTGTATTAGAGTATGTGTATTGATAATATTCAGGTGAGCATTAGCAACGGGGGCGGCGGTGGCCTTAATTTAAGAATTATTCTGGCATTCGCCTGGAGTATAAGTGAGAACCCACGGAAAATCATTTCCTGAATGACTGAGGTGAGAATCGAACCCATTTCTTCACTGTTTTACCTGAAGGAGGATAAGTGTACCCCGTTCCAGCCCTCAGACCAGAATTAAATTCCTTTGCAGAGCCGAGATTCGAACCCGGTTCTCCAAGGAAATGAGAAGGAAAATATTTATGGAGAACATTCAGTATCAGTGACATTATGAAACAATCATATTTGAATTGATGCCTTTAAACATCAACATATTGTTACATTCCGTGGGTCTAATCATAAATTAATACACTGACTTCCTAATTCTAATATTTATTCAACAACGAAAATGCTCATCCCATCCATTCTTCTCTCTTCACAGAATCTAAACCACCACAGCCTACTCGAAGCGTCACTTCCCTTCTCCTTGCACAGCCTTGACAATCTCGTCTTTGGAGTGAAAAAAACATTTTCCTCACTTTACCGCAAAGCGTTGCTTTATGCTTGCATGCTTCTTAAGCCTGTTCCGCCCCGGAACAGTCCAAAGTCATTACGGAACCATTGTCATCGTCAGATTGGCTCCTTCATAAGGTGCTAATTGGTTGAAATTGACCACCTTAGGTGTCTCGTGTGGAAGTCTTCGTATCCGGTAAATGACGTCGTTGATCCTCTTTATCACCTCGTACTGTCCCTCCCAGGATCGCTGCAGCTAGAATGAGAGACCATGGCGCCGCTGAGGATTGAACAGCCATACCAGATCCTTCACGTCGAAGCCACCTCCTCGTAGGCGTGCTTCATCCGGTCGCTGGCATTTCCGATGTTCCTTCGGACGAGGTTGTTGATTTGGTTCATCTTCTCCTTCAGGCAGCTGATGTAATCGTCTCCTGCCACCTGTTCTTCGCTGGGTTTACAGCCGAATGTCAAATCACAGGGTAGTCGCAGTTCCCTTCCGAAGAGTATACAAGCCGGTGTCTGTTTCGTTGTCTCGTGGACCGAAGATCGGTATGCCACTTGGAACAGGGAGAGATGTTCGTCGCAAACTCTAAAAGAAACGTAAGAAAATAGAATGCCAGATATAAGGAACTAATTTGGAGCAGGTGCACCATTTTAAGTACTTGGGCTGTGAATTTTATCAGGATGGTATTATAGGGAATAAATAGAGTCTACGAGCAGAAAAGCCAATGCAGTGAGTTCTCAGTTGCGATCTTCAGTATTCTGCAAGAAGGAATTTAGTGTAGCGACAAAACTGTCCCTACATTGCTCAGTATTTAGACCGTCCTTGCTGTATCGAAGTGAGAGCTGAGTAGATTCAGGATATTTGATACATAAGCTAAGGTAACTCATATGAGGGTAGCACGATTGATTGCTGGGACAAATAGATGGGAACAATGGCAGGAAGGTACTCGTAATGAAGCGATAAAGGCTAAGTTAGAAATGAACACGCTAGATGAAGCTCTTCGTATTAGCAGACTCAGAAGGTGGGGTCATGTGAAGGGAATTGGGAAGGAGAGATCACCTAAGAGGTTAATGAGTTCAGCTGTAGGGGGTAAGAGAAGCATAGGTAGACCTATGAGGCAATTGTTAGATTCGGTGTTGAACGATTTCAAAGTGAGAGGTGTAGAAGCAGAGGACGCCGCAATGCTAACTGCTAATAGGGGATCATGGAAGCGATATGTTCGCGAACTTGAAAAAACGCTTTCTATGAGACGGTTTTTAACGTTTAATCGGGACATCGCAAAGACGTTTCTAATCGTGAGCCGTAAATCCAACCCTCAGACCCAAATTTAGTTTGTTGGCAGAGACAGAAATTAAACGCCGACCTCAGGTGTGTCAGCCTAGAATGCTAGCCATTGCACCATGAAGTGGTCGATAAATAACGTGTAACTCAATTAATATACCAAGGAATGCAGCTGCTCGGCAGAGAATAGTGAGGGTTCAACAACTGAAGTATAAATACTTTGTATTTCAATAATGAAAAAATCAGAGGCTTAAACAACATTTTTCAAAAATACACAAGAAAACTATTCTCATACAAATTGGTCGGTCCTCGACTCCTACATCCCACTATCAAGGAAAAATTATTTCCTTTGATACTTCCTGCACAGTTCATGGTCACTCAGCCAGTTACCCACCCACTTGACGTTCCGTAAGTGCAACATAAATACCTGGCAACATCAATACGGTCAAGTCAATTTCTAATACATACAGTAATTTAACCTAACTCGATACTGAGTATTCTGAGGTTTTGTATTTTGATTTAATGTATGATGTACAGAATTTTATTGTACAATGAGTTTTTCTAAAACCTGCCTCATATTTTAACGATATATGCTGCAGTACAGTATAGGGCTATTTAATTAAACATCATCGAACTGAAATCTAAGTACTGAACAGAGTATCGGGTCGGAAATTTACCAGAATATGGATGGTAATCACAGCTAAGTGACTGTCGAGCACTAAATCGTTCAATTGTGTGTCCAAACCCTTATTCACTGAAGTGACTCAACGAACTTTTGCGTAGTGTTTAAAGTACGAATTAAACCTTTTGGCAATTAATCTCTAGTGATAATAAGTTTTGTAATGAAATTAATAGGAGCAAAAATCATGATAGATAAGTTTCTTATATGAATGCTAAAAGTAAATGATCAACAGGCATGGAATTAATGGTGAGTGGTCTCGGATGAGACCTGGTGCAGTCCTTTCCAGTTGACACCCGTGTGCAACCTACGCGTTGAAACGAAGACTCCCGAACACCCAGTCTTAAATTAGAGTAAGAGGAATAAACCATAAGATAGTAATATCCCTATGACCTCGCCGGGAATCCAACCCGTGATCCGGGAGCCTAGCGTTCTTACCACTATACCATGGGGCCGGCAAAATAGGTAGGTGTTACAGAAATTCTGAAAAGGCTTGGATAGTACTACTGCAAGAAATAATGTGACATTTTGGAAGATTTTAGGCTGGCGTGTTCACGCAAAGGTAATGAACTTCGTTACCGTGTAACACTGCTGGCTAGTGACCACTAAGGTCGCCTGGAGAATGAAATGAGTACTTGTGGAACCCTGAAGATTCAAACTGGTGTCACAAGGTTAAATATTACCTAATTATAATTTCTGATGTCCATCATGTCATACAAGGGTTTTGAGAATCAGCTAGTGACTCGAATTGGTGTTCCATTAATGCAAGTGGCGTCGCGTTCACGCTGTCTGTAACAATTTAAGTCCGAATTGGAATGCACGAACTGTGAAGTACATCTATAATCACAGAGTGGGCTCATAACTATCCTTCCTCTCACTTTTTGGTATCTATTGTAAAGGTCCATGTAGATTAAATACGTTTGAATATGAAGGAAACTTCTCCATATTGGTGTAAATATTTTGTAAGTCATTATACCAATAAGTATTAGAGAAACAGAATAATTTAGTTTCTGATCTGTTCATGAAGGCGTGAATTACCACTTTTCGCAATAGGTTGTTGAAACCACTCCGATTGTTTCAACAACACTTTACTCCACGGATAAACCTACTTGATACTAAGTTTTGAAGCCGTATGTTCCACCGTTGCCTAGCTAGATCCTTTCAGTGTGTCAGCACGTTACGTGAGCCTTACTATCGCGGGCACAAACATTTCCCCCCCCCCCCCAGAGAGTCGCCTTCCATTGTTTAAGGTTCGTAATAATATTCCGGATCCAATCCCAACTCTGCAAGAAATAAAGTTCTGACTAGGGGAGATGGAACGAGCACACTGAGCCTCGTGAGGAAAAACAGAGTAGAAGTAGATTTGATTCATTTCTCAGTCACCCTAGAAGTGTTTTTCCACTTCTACTCCACACAAATGCTGGGATACTTCCTAGCTTAATGCTACAGCAGTCTCAGTTACAAATGCATAGGCTACGCTACTTGGCACACCACAATAATACAGGTTATCAGACACATGATACACACATCCCCAAAATGAACACAATTTCCGAGGCGCTGAGTGAATCAACTACTCTATCAGACAGAAACCCAATACAAATACTTTCTATTTTCAACATTTATGAAAGAATAAATTGGTTCATTAATCACTGAATGAGTGTCTGGAAGAAAGGTAATGGTGATATTTTAAATATCATTAACCACAATACAAATTATCATGTATCATTTTATCAAAATCATGCTTAGAGTCGACCATTTTTGCATTCATTGACGTTAAGGTAAATTATATTATATTATATCGTCATGGCAGATAGATGGTTGAGGAGAAGACAGTGGTTTCGGAAAATATATCTGAACATATTTCTTGGTCTGAAACCATGAGGTGAGGATTGTATTATGAACATAACATAGCACTTTCCTTCCAAGACACCATTATCTGTCCAGACGCATGACTAGACAATACTAAATAACAAAATACAGTATATTGCTCATGTTATAACTGTAATTTAACAATAACCAGTGCATGGCACTGAAATGAGTTGCGCCTTATATCCTTATATTCACGGCAGACAAAACGTCGTATTGATTGTAAACAAATGAATTTTGCTGTTCTGATAATCATTCGTACTACAAACACTAGCAAAATAAATTAAAATAAAAACACAGGAAGGTAATTAATTCATTATTACAGATAGTTTTGTGAACATCAAAGATTTGTTTATCAGGCTATAAATCAAGAAGAATAGACAACGAGACGTAACTGTCTAGATAACAGACAATATCTCCCTCCATCGCTCTCTCTCTCTCGCGCGCAAAGTTCAGGGCTGGCCAACAGTCCTACCCGTGCGTGTACTAACTTACTGTATCTCAGGGGTGTGATATACAGACTAAACGTAGAACAAAATACACAATTTATTACGAAAAGTAATACCAAATATAAAACAATACTACGAAGAAAATGTAATTATATTAGAATATTTCCAAAAATAAACATTCTTTTCTTTAGGGACTTGAGATATCGTGGTTCTCAACTCCGTGATCAAATACTCAAAGAAAAGTTGAGTGACGGGAAAGTAATTGGTTGGATAGAATATAAGTGGCATTGTGAGAGCTTCCTAGGTAAAACAACAGCTGATGGCAACAACCATGCAGGCTGCGTACAAACTCAGAGTGGTGTGCCATTGAAACATAATTTGCTACTGTCACCAAATGCAGGTTTCTTCGAAGCAACCTCGGTAATGTCAGTGATCTGATCAGATTAGTGAAAGATTTTACCAAGAAACGTAAGCGGTGTTTCTGAAGCCAGTTCATGATTGCACGTAATTGTTGTTTGCTATGTCATGATGAGTCGCAAAAACGACGATCATCCTAAACCTTTAAAGCTTTCGGTTCTGACCATTGAAATTATATCTGATTTGTAAGTATTACTAGAGGCTAAGTGTCGCGATTCATTATATTCATGGCAAGTAAACGTTACGTTAATGTATTTAATATTCGATATGTATGTGTTTTTGCATCAATGTTATACTTAAGTAATTGTTGTGTTGATTCTTTAGGGGCTTTGCGACATTTGTGGGCATGTAGCCCCGTGTACTTTGGGGTGTAAAGAATTTGTTTGATAACAATTGTAACTGTGTGTATATTTGTAATTGAGGATTTGCGTAAGAAGCGGCCGTGGCCTTAAGTAAGGTACCATCCCGGCATTTGCCTGGAAGTGGGAAGACATGGAAAACCAATTCCAGGATAGCTGAAGGAGGAATCGAACCCACGTCTCTTCTCAGTTTTGCGTCACGAGACTGAGTGTACCCCGTTACATTAGTAGACTAATTGTATCAGACAATGGAAAATGTTTAAGTGCTGGGAGAAAACTGAAATCATTTCCATATCCGCATGAAGCACTGATTTATTGGAATATATTATTACACTTACTATAATAATAATAATTATTATTATTGCTATTATTAATAACCCATTTTTATTAGAATATCCTCTATCGTCCGCTTATATCAACCCGGTAGATGAAAATGTAGGTCTTCTCCGCCTTCAATTGCAGTCTGTTGGAGAGCGTTTTATGGTTTCCAACTACAGCGAGTTTATCAACATACAGGATATGGTTTCCGTTCGCTTTAGTTTCAAATATGAAACGTCTATGTGCTGTTCACTTGCGAAACTCTACGGCTTGCCGTGAATGTATTTCAAACACATTTTAATTAACGCCCGTTCTTCTCAGTCAAAGCACTATTTGCTTGCTCCCATTTCTCGCTAGGCGATGCTGAGCTGTGAATAATTAGTTTAACTGGTGTGCTTTTCCTTTATCACATACGTTGGCAGAACAATTATTAGAATATTTTAATACAAGGCATGTTTATAACTAATAAAAATATTGGTGTGTTTCAGCGGAAAGTACAGTCACTAGTGTCGGTAATTTGTACTCAGCAACATAGCCGTGCTCGATAAGTCATGCACCTGGACTGCATGTGGTAATCGAAGGTTCTAATCCAAGCGCTGACAGCTGCATTCCTGGGCGAGGTTTTTCTCTGTTCTTTTTTTTCACACTCCCTTCAGACCACTGCCTCAATTGAAATATTAGACGCCAATTTGCCTCAAGTCCAGGGGCCTACCCCAATCCAAAACCCTAAAGTTTACAGTTGCACAGAGATCTATATTCCCCACAAAACACAATGGCTCAGGAAGTTGGGCTGCCTATACGAGAGTAGTACGAGTTTCGGAAAAGCAGTCCTGATACCCCTCAAGTGGTGACAACTTCTCTGCTGTAAATGCACAGAGAGACGATCGTCTGTAATGCTATAATGACGCATTCTATATTGACAAATGGGCATTAATCCAAAGTGAGCTTGTTATAAGAGACGTACCACTATTAACCATTTATCCACTGTTCAGTGATAATTAATGTAATGTAGTTTGTATTCAATTACTACATTGTAAAACACGCAAAAAGAGTCTATAGATGAAAGTTTTGACGGACTCAATCTGCAGCTTCATCTGTGGAGTATAGAAGAAACTTGTGGAGTAAAAAATAAAATGTTGAAAAGTGAAGAACATCGGTACGCAAAAAATAAGGGATTTTATCCCGCAACCTTTTACGTAGTTGCCATCCAAACTATTCACTTGCCACGAGTGGTGCTATACTGCTCCTAGTTACATGACTTAATTGAAAATCGACAGTCTGCTTCCAGTCGACTGACCCGGTCCGGGATGGAATGAGTGAAGCCCCTATCTAGCGGCGAGGATATGAACTGTGCCGGCTGTCGAAGCCTGTCGCACTCCTCTGAGGCAATGATTAAATGAATGACATGTGAAATGAAATGATAGTGGAGAGTGTTGCTGGAATTAAATTTTGACAGGGAAAACCGGAGTACCCGGAGAAAAACCTGTCTGCCTCCGTTTTTTCAGCACGGATCTCTCATGGAGTGACCGGGATTTGAACCACGGACCCACCGGTGAGAGGCCGGCGTGCTGCTGCCTAAGCCACGGAGGCTCCTCCATGACATCATTACCACACAAAATTCTTCGGACATACTTTAAAGGAAGGAATCGTGTAGATTTACGTAATCGTTAAACTCAGACCAGTTCTTGGTCATCAACTCCATGTATTTGGGTGTTTGATAACATGTGTTACTGCGGGTCTGTACTAGAGTGCATATTTGCAATTGGGCTAGGATTGTGAAGGAGGCAGCCGTGGCCTTATGTTTGGTGCCATCCCCGCATTTATCTGGAGTAAAAGTGGAAAACCTAGGAAAACTACTTCTAGGATGGCTGAGGATGAAATTGAGCCCACCTCTTCTCTGTTATTCTCATGAGCCTGACTGTAACTTGTTCAAGTCCTCAAATCACAATTAAATATAATGAGAGAGCCGTGAATTGAAACCAGGATATTTTGAACAGGAGTCCCAATACATAGGCCTACCTGCAGGCCACAAAAGGTTTGTAGATGTTCCTAAACTGTAAAACTAATAAATTGACAACGACAACTGTGTTACACAATAGAACGGGCGAGTTCACACACGTGAACTACAGGGCACGATGTGACGCACACACCTAGCTCCCTCCGTAAATCGGTACCACGCGTGAAGGAGCAAGAACGGAATAGGCTTTCAACGGGCATAATGTGTTATGGACATATCAAATGGCGTATTTGGCTCCCGCACTGAAAGCGACGAGGAAGTTCAAGCTCCTCCTACTGCAACTAACACGGCCATATTGAACATCAATACTGCATGTTATTTCAGAAAATTGTAATTTTGTGTTAGTGCGAAGTATAGCCTACCACTAATCGTTCCATGGGGCCGTGATATCCTGTGATTCGTTTCTTTTTTATGTGCGTTTGTTATTATAACTAGGAAATATAATCATAAATACAAGCACACCTCGCATGACGACATGATTCTGAAGTCAACATATTTCTCCTATAAGCGTCTGGTCGTGTTTTGGTGTTTAAAGCGAAAATGTTGTAAAAATGGTGCAATACTGAGATGCATTTGCCTGTGTAGCAGCATTAGGAATGGGAACTTCTTTCCTGATCCTGGTCTAATTCAGGGATTGCCACGTTGTGCAAATTTTCATGTGGACGTAGTGTGTTACTCGTGGGCGAAGTAGAAGCGGCATCCTTGGCATTGACGGATTCAGCTCTGCACCGCTTGTCGTGTGATCTCGGCTGAGTTGTTCCTTCTTGGCGGGCTAGTTCCCCATGCGGTGAAGCGTAGATAAATACGTAGATAGATAGTTTGGCTGATTTTTGCATGTCCTTGCACGCGAGAAAATTTCCTGGCCGATCCTGAACTAAGTTACGTTCGAATAATATTGTCCTCAGATAAGCATAACCTCATTATTTTGCGCACCCAGTCAGCTTCTGTACAATGCTGCGCATTATTCTACGGCATGTTACACGTCACTAAAAACACCGAAACCTTAAACTTTCCACAATAAGCGCTTTCCACCGTCTGTTCTCCACGACTGTGTTTCCGTGAAACCATACAACGGAAAGCAGTATTTTCTGTTAATGCTATATTTCAAATGCAACTTTCAGTGCGCATCGGCAGCAAAAATATTTTATGTGGGCTTCCATTGACAATATTAGACGTGACATAAATTCAGGTTGAAGCTTCAGTTAGTTAGCTTGCAGTAGTAGGCAATTTACAAAGAGTCACGTTTCTGTAGATCAGTGCAATATGTTCCAGTTATTTCTTTCACTCAATGCAATAATCCTGTGATTGTTTGATGATTAAAGAAGTGTGTTTTCTTTACAGCAGTCCTATATGAATGCCGGAAACTTATAATTTCAAGTGCTTGTTCAAGTATTCGTGTAGCGGTATCATTATTTGTATTGCTTCACATGTTATAATCCCAACTCAGCTATCCTAGAAGTGGTCTTCCGTGGTATCCCACTTCCAGGAAAATTCAGGGATAGTGCCTAATATAAGGCCACGGAAATCTCCTGTCCACTCTTAGCCCCAATGTTAAATGCACACACAGGTACAGCAATCACAGTGTCCCAGTTTATCAAACAAACCCTACACACTCCCAAGTAAATGGGACTGAAGACCACGGTGCCCAAGCCCCTAAATAAAACAACAACTGCCATGATGTGATGAGCGACCGACAGAAGAACAAGTCCATGCAGTTGCTTCTTGAAGACCTGAAGATTATTTTCCCAATATCCTCCTCAATATTGAACTGCAAAATTCATTATAAATGCAGTTATGTCTCATTAAATTGTAATGGCGATAATAGTTGTTGGTATTGTTCCTTTATTTATGGGCTAGCGGCATCTTGGTCATCATCCCCGAATAGCGATAGTTGATCTTTGCAAACATTCATACCTCTATACAAGAGTGGATGAATTTTATGTTATACAATGTGTCTAACACTGTTTCTATGTTTCTAGGTACATATTTCTAGCGATCTACACGGCTGAAATGATTATCAAATCCATAGCTAAAGGTTTCATCTTAAACAAGTACACGTACCTGAGGAATCCTTGGAACTGGCTGGATTTCGTTGTAATCACCTCAGGGTATGCGACGATAGGCATGGAGGTGGGCAACCTGGCTGGCTTACGAACATTCCGCGTCCTACGAGCACTCAAGACTGTATCCATAATGCCAGGTAAGTCGTACTTTTAAGGTTATGAGTGAAGAGCTTGTGGTCTTAATGTCACATAGATCATATCACACCATAGCACTTTATGTCATAGCAAAACATAGTATAGAGTACATTTATATCATATCATATTATCATATCATAAAATTTTATGCTTTTCAGTCGGTCAACATGATTGTACCCAAATGTATTGGGTGTTATGCCCGAACCCTGAAAAAATTACATGAGATTAATATATTCACTTTGAAACCCATTTTTGATCGTCAAGTGATCATCATCAGATCCCTTACACTCAGGCTATTAAATACATGTCTACATACTGCATATGTGAGTTAAGGTATTTACAATTTACAATCGACATTCTACACTAAGGAAGCCATGTTTTTAAAATGTATATCACATATTAATGGTAATATAAATAAACAGTACACTAAATGTCATGCTGTACCTTTCATTGGTTGGAAGTTACAGCTAAATTAATGCCTCAATAAAAGAAAGTCCTTACTTTGATATTATTTTTGGTAGCATACTCTGTCAGCATGATCTTCACATACACATTTTTTGCAATTATCCTGGAATTTAATACGTTCCTCAGGTCTCCAGATTTTTTCAAAATTTGATTTTAAAAATCTGGTATTAAAATTCTGCATTTTAGTGAATAAAATAAAATACTGAAATACTTACAATAAAGTACTGAAATACTCACAACAATGTACTGAAATGAGAATACTGAAATACTCACAATAGAATACCGCACTGAAATACCTACAATAAAGTACTGAAATACTCACAATAAAGTACGGTACTGAAATACTCACAATAAAATACTGAATTACTCACAATAGAATAATGAAAAATTCACAATAATATACTGAAATACTCACAATAGAATACTGAAATACTCACAAGTACTGAAATACTCACAACAAAGTGCTGAAATACTCACAATAAAGTACGGTACTGTGTAACGGCTACCTTCGTCGTTGGATATCGCTCTACAAGTTGGGCGATCATTTATAACGTTTCTACAGATATTACACTCAAGACTCCTTAAAACCACCTCATCGTTCTTATTTAGCATTGGCCTGTCTAGACAGACGACATACACTTTATTAATTTAGATTTACTGGGCGCCAGTTATCGTAGAGATAACACATTAAAATTTTATTTAGCCACGGCCGCTCCCTTCCTTGAGCCAAGATCTATCATCGGAGCGTAGGGCAATAAACTTGCTCTATGAGATACTCTTTGCATTCCAACTATTCTATATATTCAACTCCCAATGAACAAGACATTTTAACTAATACTGGTTTATTTACAACAAAATTATTAACATTTGATCTGAGGTTTCGAGCTGTGTACAATATGTGCATTAATATTCCCTAATTGCGGGGCAATATTGACTGTCTTCTCGCTAGCGCTGATCTTCTGTGTTGATAATAACTCGGTCCACATACCTGGTGCCTTGTGGTTCAAAGTCCATCTCGTTGGTCTGCTTGCAGTCTAATTTGAGATCTTACGCCAACACACGTTTATTGACCTCTGAAAACATATGTTTTCTTCTTCTTGTTGTTGTTGTTGTTGCTGCTTGTTTCTGAGTTTGATCACCATGGTAAGCAAATTTGAACAAACCAGGCTAATTGAATTCACTAAGTCCCATCTTACTGAGCGACTGACGGAGTCTACGACTCACAAAGTCAATGAGTGAGTGCGTGATCGAATAAGTGAATGACAGAATAGAATCTATAGAATAGCCAGTGCTGAAGTCGCGCTGGGCTTTTATACACTCTGAATGGTCCCGATGTTTCGCGGCATAAATTTGCCCGCGACCCATCAGACCAATTATAGCAAAGCATTTCTCAGTCCTCAAGCGACGCTAAAACTTCTCCGAGCGGGAATACAGGCCCGCGTACTTCAAATATTCCACTCAGAACCCGCTATTCCTCTCGTTGCGCATATATATATTCCGCCGAAATCTTTCTCCAAGCCCTTGTCTCCAGTCAGCGTGGCTTCGTTCCAGAAATACATTTTCTTGCAATATGTTGCTTCACCGTCCGTAACTTCTTCCAACCATGCCCGTCCTGTCTTTACAATTTAACTAATAAAACAGCCCTAGACCTCTATAAAAACCCTGTTTCTTAATCTAACCACTTGACAATATTATATATGATTATGGTAATGACGTGAATGTGGTATAGCCCCTCCCTTGATATTAATGGGTGAATAAAACGATATAACTTTGATATTTCAATAATAATAATAATAATAATAATAATTACACAATGACTTTACAAATAATAATAATAATAATAATAATTTGTACCGTAATCAAGATTACGTTACAACTGAAATACTCACAATAAAGTACTGAAATACTCACAACAAAGTGCTGAAATACTCACAATAAAGTACGGTACTGAAATACTTACAATAAAGTACGGTACTGAAATACTCACAATAAAGTACTCAAATACTCACGACAAAGTACTGAAATACTCACAATAAAATACTGAAATACTCACAATAGAATACTGAAATAGTCACAATAAAGTACTGAAATACTCACAATTAAGTACAGACATACTCACAACAAAGTACTGAAATACTCACAATAGAATACTGAAATACTCACAATAAAGTACTGAAATACTCACAATAGAATACTGAAATACTCACAACAAAGTGCTGAAATACTCACAACAAAGTACGGTACTGAAATACTCACAATAAAGTACTGAAATACTCACAATAGAATACCGTACTGAAATACTCACAATATAATACTGAAATACTCACAACAGTAGTGTGTTTTGGCCGGTTCCGCAGCCTCCACCTCCACACCCTCCACACAAGATGGCGGCAGCCCGATAACTCCCGAACCCGTGGTCGGATTTTGACGAATGAGGTGTCATTGAACTCGGGCTGACACCCCCTTTCCAATGGACGACATATTTCAACCCCCAAAATAAAACCTACCCCTACTAGGGGGTGAAATTGTAATTTTTTTAGAGAATCTCTGTTACCATTTGCAACATGTGAGAGTTTGAATGCCGATATGGATTTAAACGTTGTTCCACATAAAGTGCATATGTTTGGTGGAAAGCCACTATGAATTAGCATGCCCACTCATGGCTTTTGTAAGAGGGTGGGGGAGCGGATCCCTATAGATGGGTTATTGTTGACGGGTCATTGTTGGCGGGGTCATTGTTGTCGAGTCCTTGTGGACGAGTCCTTGTGGACAAGTCCTTGTGGACAGGTCCTTGTGGACAGGTCATTGTGGACGAGTCTGTGTGGACGAGTCCTTGTGGACAGGTCCTTGTGGACGAGTCCTTGTCCCTTTGGACTGATCCCTTTGGCCTGGTTCCAACGGACTAGCCCATGAATTTATTTAAATTATGTCAAAGGGTCTAACTACATTTTGTGTGTGTTGAATTGACGTTGTTCACCACTACTATAATGGAATAACGATATGAAAGGAAAGTGACGAAATACATGTGAACATACAAGGATCTAACTTGGTGGATGGATGTGTTCTAACGAGTCATTTGTAGTTGAAAGAGAATAATACATGTTCTTAAGATGTTAAAACTTAAGAAATGACACGTTCAGTAAGACGTCTTGTTACTTCCTGTGTCATATTACAGACATGGCAGAGAGCGCGCAGATCTGTTGCTATGACTAACACTGCAGTAATTTGAAACCGCA
Organism: Meconema thalassinum; assembly: GCA_946902985.2. Lineage (NCBI taxonomy): Eukaryota > Metazoa > Arthropoda > Insecta > Orthoptera > Tettigoniidae > Meconema > Meconema thalassinum. Next base: position 1,062,743,990 of record OX336389.2, on the reverse strand, counting down.
AGTGTTCATTAAGACAATGGATGATGATCATGCAAAGTTAGCAGTTATTGGATATTACACAGGTGTTCCTTCCGGTGTCATGTTGCTGACATACCAGAGAGCGCACACTGCTGTTGCTATGACTGACGCTGCAGTAATTTGAAACCCCATATGTTGATTAAGACAATGGGTGATGATCATGCAAAGTCAGCAGTCATTGGATACCACACAGGTGTTCCTAGTGTACTTTGGACTCTCAACTGTATTGGGAAAGGAATTGCAATGATCCGCAAAAAACTGCTGACACGAGCGATGAGAGTTTATATAAGAGGGGTGTCATATATCTCCCTACTGTCAGTCTATATTACTCGCTTTGAGTGAACAGTGCTCTATTACTGCTCAAGAGTTGTAAAAAAAAAGCCGTTTTGGTAGAAAATCATTAAATTATTTTGCAAGGTAAGTACTTATTATTAATGGATTGTAGTATTTTATTACTAATTGATGTTGAAGTTATTGATTGGAATGTATTGATTGATTGATTGATTGATTGATTGATTGATTGATTGATTGATTGATTTGTTTACAGATAATTGGGTACCTGTAGGTTACCAAATTCCTTTAATCTGTTCATTCAGTGACAGTAGTTGATCAATTATAAAAAGGTAAGTGCCCCCTCTAATTACTTTTAAACTGTTAGAGTGATATTTTCCAATGTTCACCACTACATGTTAGTGAAAATGGTATATTTGACAGTCAAAAGTTGGAACTACTTGACCATGGTGTGTAAAGCTAATTTTGTAGGTTAGATTTTGATTACCGCTCTATTAAGTTTGAATGTTCATTGCTAGGTGTCAGTGACAGAGGGAATATTTAAAGACTTAACCTCAGTTCACTTAACTTTACCTAACTTAACCTTGTCATGTGACATGTTTTACAAGTTTAAACTTGTTTTAAGACTGGCTATGACATTACACTTAGCTCACTTAACTGGCGATCGCTGGTTTTTATCACGTGACATGTTCTACAAGTTTAGACTTGTTTTAAGACTGGCTATGACGTCACACTTAGCTCACTTAACTGGTGATCGCTGGTTTTTATCACGTGACATGTTCTACAAGTTTAGACTTGTTTTAAGACTGGCTATGACGCCACACTTAGCTCACTTAACTGACGACCGCTGGTTTCTACCACTCTATCATGTTCCAATGTTCACCGCTAGGTGTCAGTGACAGTGGTATATAGTACCCCCAGTTAGACTTGCTAGGAGTTCACAGATCGAATTTAAATACCCTGCTATAACCATTGACTGGAATATAATTAAACTATTTATATTGTACTTTTTGTTTTATCTTTTATTAACATTGATGATTTCTTTCTTTTATAGATATCTTGGAAAGTAATCACTATGTTCAAGTGTGGTGACTGTAAGAAACAGTTCTCAAGACCTGACAACCTTCAACGACACGCAAATGCTAAACATGACATTAAAATGTTTGTGTGCAGTCATTGTGCTACCACATTTAACAGACAAGATAGTCTTGGACGGCATGTAAATTTAATGCATGTCAGTTCAGCACCTTTTTCATGTTCAGTTTGTGATCTTGGTTTTTCTGCTGTAAAGCGATATCAATCCCACATGGTTGAAGTGCATGGGGAACAACAGGAATTAAAAACTGTAAAACCATCAACTAGCACGGAACCTTTAAACAAATGTGATGCTCAAAAGCGTAAACGTTCTCAAGATTATGAAAATAGTTGTGCAACAAAAAGAAAAAAGAATGGTGAACCTTCAATAACCCATTGTGATGTTTGTAATATTGATATACCTTCTTCAATCATTCATGGACATTTACGCAGTATTCAACATAAAAATAACGCTTGTCATGAAAGAAATTCTGGAAATATTCAACAAATTGGTAGTGCATTTAAAAGTCGAATTGCTTGTTATAGACTTTACAGTAAAGAAAAAACTCAAAGTATTGAATCATTTTTAAAAAATGTTCAACCTACTGTGTTTGGCTTAGTAGAAAATGTTTTATTAGAGCATAAAACAATTAAAATGAATTTTGAACTTTTTGGCCTCTATGTAAAAACTGGGAGCGAAGGTGAAATTACAGATATCAAATCTTTTAATACAAAAAACATAATTGTTAGCGAATCAACTAATATTAGTGATATATATCAAAATATTTCAAGTGCCATCATCGTGAAGAGTGAAGAGTTCCAGGAAAGGGAGTCAGGCTGGGCGTTGGTTGAAGTACTTTATTTAGAAACCAACCTGAATAAATATAATCCCCTTCGAGCATCATCATACATTGATTTACCTGCATGGATTAAACGTAAGAATGCTTGTGTAAACGTTATGAATAATGATGACGCATGCTTTGCATGGGCTGTAACCTCAGCTCTCCATCCAGCAGCGATGAATGAAAAGAGAACGTCATCTTATCCTCACTATTCTTCAGTGTTAGATTTAAAAGAAATAGAATTTCCTATGGCGATAAAAGACATTCAACGTTTTGAAGAGCTGAACAATGTAAGTATTAATGTTTATGGAATTGAAAATAAGAGTATAGTTGGTCCTCTATATTATACTCAGGAAAAAAAGAATGCTCATGTAAATTTACTATACATAACCGAAGGTGAAAATGCTCACTATTGTTGGATAAAACATTTAAGTAGACTTGTCAGTAGTCAGGTTTCAAAACACAATGGTAAAAAGTGGTTGTGTGATGGCTGTTTGTTATATTTCAGAAAAGAGGACCAACTAACTCAACATCAAAAATGGGGGTGTTATCATGTTCGTACGATATTACCGACTCCTAAAAATAACATTCTAAAATTTAAGGATTATGAGAAACAGCTTCGAGTACCATTTGTTATATATGCTGACTTCGAGGCTTTGCTAAAACCATTTAATACATGTTCATCGAATCCAGCCCAACCTTTTACCAACACTACTCACATTCATGAACCTTTTAGCTTTGCATATTATATTAAATGTAGTTATGATGACTCTTTAAATAAGTTTGAGCTCTATAGAGGACCTGATGCACCTAAAGTTTTTATGGATAGACTTGAGAAAGATGCCATCCGTATATCCTCTATTTTAAATACGATCATTCCAATGGAACCACTAACTTTATTAGAGAAAATGAATTTTGAAACTGAAACTAATTGTTTTATATGTGGTGAATGTTTATATACAGACAGGGTTCGCGATCATGACCATTTAACAGGACAATATCGTGGTGCTGCTCACCAAGAATGTAATTTAAATTATAGAGTAAGTAAATTCATTCCGGTCATTCTACATAACGGTAGCAAATACGATAACCACTTTATCGTTAAAGAATTTGGAGCTTCAGATGTGAAAATTGATGTGATTGCAAATAATAAGGAACAATACATATCGTTCACAAAATACATCAAAACTGACAATAAGAAAACCATTAAACTGCGATTTTTAGATTCATTCCGCTTTATGCCGAGTAGTCTTGATAAGCTGGCTAGTAATTTAAAATCAGATCAGTTTCATGAAATTCAACGTGTCTTTCCTAAAGAAGATGATTTTAATTTGATTTGTCAAAAGGGTATATTCCCTTACGAATATATTAACTGTGTGGAACGTCTTGAGGAGTGTTCTTTACCACCGAAAGATGCATTTTACAGTTCCTTAAACACAAGTCATATCAGTGATCAGGAATATTTACATGCACAACGTGTATGGGCACAGTTTAACATTCAAACTTTAGGAGAATTTTCAGACATATATTTGAAGACAGATGTGTTTTATTAGCAGATGTTTTTGAAAATTTTCGGAATGTTTGTATTAAAACTTATGACCTTGATCCTTGTCAGTATTTCACAGCTCCTGGGTTAAGTTTCAGTTCAATGTTGAAAAAAACGAAAGTAAATTTAGAATTAATGACTGATATAGACATGATCAATTTTATAAAATCATCAATTCGAGGTGGATTAAGTCAATGTAGTGGACGGTATTCTAAAGCGAATAATAAATACATGCCTAGCTACAACCCTTGTGAAGAGTCAAAGTATATTGTCTACCTCGATGCAAATAACCGATATGGTTGGGCTATGAGTCAATATCTACCACTGAAAGATTTTCGCTGGCTGACACAACCTGAAATTGATGTCTTACATGTTGACACTCTTAATGATAACGATGATAAAGGATATATTTTAGAGGTAAATCTTGAGTACCCTAAAGAGTTACATGATGATCATAATGATTTACCATTTTGTCCTGAGAATATGAAATCTCCATACATCACATCACGAACAAAAATGTTAATTGCTAATGTAAATGATAAATGTAAATATGTAATACATTATCAAAACTTGAAACAGTGTCTACAGCATGGATTGAAATTAACTAAAATTCATCGCGTATTACAATTTCATCAGTCAGCATGGCTCAAACCGTATATTGATCTAAACAATAATTTAAGAACACAGTCAACAAACGCGTTTGAAAAAGATTTTTATAAACTCATGAATAATAGTGTTTTTGGAAAGACTATGGAGAATGTTGATAAACGAGTTGATGTAAAGCTGATAACAAAGTGGGAGAATGATGGTAAAAGGTATGGTGCGAGCAACTTAATAAGCAAGCCTAACTTTCATAGCTGTTCAATTATTCATGAGGATTTAGTTGTAATACAAATGAATCGTCTTAAAGTAACTTACAACAAACCCATATATGTGGGTTACACCATTCTGGAATTGTCAAAAACACTTATGTATGAATTTCACTATGATTATGTAAAGAAAAACTATCTTGATAATGCTAAATTACTCTACACAGACACAGATTCTTTTATTTATGAGTTTAAAACTGATGATTTTTACGAGGATATCAAAACTGAGCTAAATAGGTTTGATACAAGTGACTACCCCAAGGATAATATTTACCATTTACCTCTAGTAAACAAAAAGGTTCTTGGGAAATTTAAGGATGAATGTGCTGGTGTTATTATAGACACCTTTGTAGGCACAAAATCTAAATCACACAGCTATATGACAATTGATGATGTAGTAGTAAAAAAATTAAAAGGAGTGAAAAAGAATGTTGTTAGTAAAGAGTTAGATATAAGTGATTATAAAAACTGTATAGTTAGTAACCCACCTGTATTATATAAGAAAATGTGTGTATTTAGAAGTAAAAATCATCAGCTACATACCAATTTGTTGAACAAAGTTGCTTTAAGTAATGAAGACAACAAACGATTCATTATACCCAACACATTTATTACTCTTGCTTGGGGAAACAGTCGCATTGACGACTATTACTTTACTTAAGTCTAATGATCACTATATTGTAATATTTGTAGTGTGTTTTATATTGTAATATTTTTTGTAAAAACTGTAAGTAGAATGTATAATGTTAGGCTACAGTAGTTTAGTAAAAATAAGATAAGTAATACATTTTAGTGTAAAATGTTTGCTTTTGTATATTACGAAAAAGATTTTTTTAAATGTACAGAATGTGTGAACTAAACAAGGGAAATGTAAAAATGTAAAGTGGAAATTGTAAATATCCATGTGTGAAAAAGTGGAATAGTTATCACCATTTTAAAATTAAAAGACATTGTGATCTGGTAAACCTTGTTTTTATTTCACAACAACAAAAATGTACAGAATGTGTAAACTAAACAAAGAGAATGTAAAAAAATGAAAAGTGGAAATTGTAAATATTCATGTATGAAAAATGAAAATAAAGAAAATGGCTATCACCATTTTAAAATTAAAAGACATTGTGATCTTGTAAACCTTGTTTTTATTTCACAACATATATGGCTTTACAAAATAGAATACAAAGAAATACAATTTCCTCAATCCTTTTCAATGTTCATGTCCATTCATTATTAACTTTCCTTTTGGCGCGATTGATAGTAGGCGCTATTAGTAGACGCGATTGATAGTAGGCGCGATTGGTAGTGGACTTAATTGATAGTAGACGCTTTTGATAGTAGGCGCGATTGATAGTATGCGCGATTGGTAGCAGGCGCTATTAGTAGGCGCGATTGATAGTAGGCGCGATTAGTAGGCGCGATTGATAGTAGGTGCGATTGGTAGTAGACGCGATTGATAGTAGGCGCTATTAGTAGACGCGATTGATAGTAGACGCGATTGGTAGCAGGCGCTATTAGTAGGCGCGATTGATAGTAGGCGCGATTAGTAGGCGCGATTGATAGTAGGTGCGATTGGTAGTAGACGCGATTGATAGTAGGCGCTATTAGTAGACGCGATTGATAGTAGGCGCGATTGGTAGTAGGCGCGATTGGTAGTGGACGTTATTGATAGTAGGCGCTATTGATAGTAGGTGCGATTGATAGTAGGCGTAATTGATAGTAGACGTGATTGATAGTAGGCGTGATTGGTAGACCTTGAGGTGATAACCCCTTTTGATTGATCCCTGTTGATTTGCCCCTTGGGACTGGTCCCTGTTGACTACCCCCTTTGGACGGGTCCTTTTTGAAGGGAGTCATTTTTGACGGGCCCCCTGCTGACGGGTCACTGTGGACGGATCCCTGTGGACGGGTCCCTGTTGACAGGTCCTTTTGACTAATCCCTTTGGACCGGTCCCTTTGGACTGATCCCTATGGGTTGGCCATGCATTTATCCAAATTATGTCAAAGGGACCGATCCAAAGGGATTAGTCAAAAGGACCTGTCAACAGGGACCCGTCCACAGGGATCCGTCCACAGTGACCCGTCAGCAGGGGGCCCGTCAAAAATGACTCCCTTCAAAAAGGACCCGTCCAAAGGGGGTAGTCAACAGGGACCAGTCCCAAGGGGCAAATCAACAGGGATCAATCAAAAGGGGTTATCACCTCAAGGTCTACCAATCACGCCTACTATCAATCACGTCTACTATCAATTACGCCTACTATCAATCGCGCCTACTATCAATCGCACCTACTATCAATAGCGCCTACTATCAATAACGTCCACTACCAATCGCGCCTACTACCAATCGCGCCTACTATCAATCGCGTCTACTAATAGCGCCTACTATCAATCGCGTCTACTACCAATCGCACCTAATATCAATCGCGCCTACTAATCGCGCCTACTAATAACGCCTGCTACCAATCGCGTCTACTATCAATCGCGTCTACTAATAGCGCCTACTATCAATCGCGTCTACTACCAATCGCACCTACTATCAATCGCGCCTACTAATCGCGCCTACTATCAATCGCGCCTACTAATAGCGCCTGCTACCAATCGCGCATACTATCAATCGCGCCTACTATCAAAAGCGTCTACTATCAATTAAGTCCACTACCAATCGCGCCTACTATCAATCGCGTCTACTAATAGCGCCTACTATCAATCGCGCCAAAAGGAAAGTTAATAATGAATGGACATGAACATTGAAAAGGATTGAGGAAATGGTATTTCTTTGTATTCTATTTTGTAAAGCCATATATGTTGTGAAATAAAAACAAGGTTTACAAGATCACAATGTCTTTTAATTTTAAAATGGTGATAGCCATTTTCTTTATTTTCATTTTTTCATACATGAATATTTACAATTTCCACTTTTCATTTTTTTACATTCTCTTTGTTTAGTTTACACATTCTGTACATTTTTGTTGTTGTGAAATAAAAACAAGGTTTACCAGATCACAATGTCTTTTAATTTTAAAATGGTGATAACTATTCCACTTTTTCACACATGGATATTTACAATTTCCACTTTACATTTTTACATTTCCCTTGTTTAGTTCACACATTCTGTACATTTAAAAAAATCTTTTTCGTAATATACAAAAGCAAACATTTTACACTAAAATGTATTACTTATCTTATTTTTACTAAACTACTGTAGCCTAACATTATACATTCTACTTACAGTTTTTACAAAAAATATTACAATATAAAACACACTACAAATATTACAATATAGTGATCATTAGACTTAAGTAAAGTAATAGTCGTCAATGCGACTGTTTCCCCAAGCAAGAGTATTAAATGTGTTGGGTATAATGAATCGTTTGTTGTCTTCATTACTTAAAGCAACTTTGTTCAACAAATTGGTATGTAGCTGATGATTTTTACTTCTAAATACACACATTTTCTTATATAATACAGGTGGGTTACTAACTATACAGTTTTTATAATCACTTATATCTAACTCTTTACTAACAACATTCTTTTTCACTCCTTTTAATTTTTTTACTACTACATCATCAATTGTCATATAGCTGTATGATTTAGATTTTGTGCCTACAAAGGTGTCTATAATAACACCAGCACATTCATCCTTAAATTTCCCAAGAACCTTTTTGTTTACTAGAGGTAAATGGTAAATATTATCCTTGGGGTAGTCACTTGTATCAAACCTATTTAGCTCAGTTTTGATATCCTCGTAAAAATCATCAGTTTTAAACTCATAAATAAAAGAATCTGTGTCTGTGTAGAGTAATTTAGCATTATCAAGATAGTTTTTCTTTACATAATCATAGTGAAATTCATACATAAGTGTTTTTGACAATTCCAGAATGGTGTAACCCACATATATGGGTTTGTTGTAAGTTACTTTAAGACGATTCATTTGTATTACAACTAAATCCTCATGAATAATTGAACAGCTATGAAAGTTAGGCTTGCTTATTAAGTTGCTCGCACCATACCTTTTACCATCATTCTCCCACTTTGTTGTCAGCTTTACATCAACTCGTTTATCAACATTCTCCATAGTCTTTCCAAAAACACTATTATTCATGAGTTTATAAAAATCTTTTTCAAACGCGTTTGTTGACTGTGTTCTTAAATTATTGTTTAGATCAATATACGGTTTGAGCCATGCTGACTGATGAAATTGTAATACGCGATGAATTTTAGTAAATTTCAATCCATGCTGTAGACACTGTTTCAAGTTTTGATAATGTATTACATATTTACATTTATCATTTACATTAGCAATTAACATTTTTGTTCGTGATGTGATGTATGGAGATTTCATATTCTCAGGACAAAATGGTAAATCATTATGATCATCATGTAACTCTTTAGGGTACTCAAGATTTACCTCTAAAATATATCCTTTATCATCGTCATCATTAAGAGTGTCAACATGTAAGACATCAATTTCAGGTTGTGTCAGCCATCGAAAATCTTTCAGTGGTAGATATTGACTCATAGCCCAACCATATTGGTTATTTGCATCGAGGTAGACAATATACTTTGACTCTTCACAAGGGTTGTAGCTAGGCATGTATTTATTATTCGCTTTAGAATACCGTCCACTACATTGACTTAATCCACCTCGAATTGATGATTTTATAAAATTGATCATGTCTATATCAGTCATTAATTCTAAATTTACTTTCGTTTTTTTTTCAACATTGAACTGAAACTTAACCCAGGAGCTGTGAAATACTGACAAGGATCAAGGTCATAAGTTTTAATACAAACATTCCGAAAATTTTCAAAAACATCTGCTAATAACAACACATCTGTCTTCAAATATATATGTCTGAAAATTCTCCTAAAGTTTGAATGTTAAACTGTGCCCATACACGTTGTGCATGTAAATATTCCTGATCACTGATATGACTTGTGTTTAAGGAACTGTAAAATGCATCTTTCGGTGGTAAAGAACACTCCTCAAGACGTTCCACACAGTTAATATATTCGTAAGGGAATATACCCTTTTGACAAATCAAATTAAAATCATCTTCTTTAGGAAAGACACGTTGAATTTCATGAAACTGATCTGATTTTAAATTACTAGCCAGCTTATCAAGACTACTCGGCATAAAGCGGAATGAATCTAAAAATCGCAGTTTAATGGTTTTCTTATTGTCAGTTTTGATGTATTTTGTGAACGATATGTATTGTTCCTTATTATTTGCAATCACATCAATTTTCACATCTGAAGCTCCAAATTCTTTAACGATAAAGTGGTTATCGTATTTGCTACCGTTATGTAGAATGACCGGAATGAATTTACTTACTCTATAATTTAAATTACATTCTTGGTGAGCAGCACCACGATATTGTCCTGTTAAATGGTCATGATCGCGAACCCTGTCTGTATATAAACATTCACCACATATAAAACAATTAGTTTCAGTTTCAAAATTCATTTTCTCTAATAAAGTTAGTGGTTCCATTGGAATGATCGTATTTAAAATAGAGGATATACGGATGGCATCTTTCTCAAGTCTATCCATAAAAACTTTAGGTGCATCAGGTCCTCTATAGAGCTCAAACTTATTTAAAGAGTCATCATAACTACATTTAATATAATATGCAAAGCTAAAAGGTTCATGAATGTGAGTAGTGTTGGTAAAAGGTTGGGCTGGATTCGATGAACATGTATTAAATGGTTTTAGCAAAGCCTCGAAGTCAGCATATATAACAAATGGTACTCGAAGCTGTTTCTCATAATCCTTAAATTTTAGAATGTTATTTTTAGGAGTCGGTAATATCGTACGAACATGATTACACCCCCATTTTTGATGTTGAGTTAGTTGGTCCTCTTTTCTGAAATATAACAAACAGCCATCACACAACCACTTTTTACCATTGTGTTTTGAAACCTGACTACTGACAAGTCTACTTAAATGTTTTATCCAACAATAGTGAGCATTTTCACCTTCGGTTATGTATAGTAAATTTACATGAGCATTCTTTTTTTCCTGAGTATAATATAGAGGACCAACTATACTCTTATTTTCAATTCCATAAACATTAATACTTACATTGTTCAGCTCTTCAAAACGTTGAATGTCTTTTATCGCCATAGGAAATTCTATTTCTTTTAAATCTAACACTGAAGAATAGTGAGGATAAGATGACGTTCTCTTTTCATTCATCGCTGCTGGATGGAGAGCTGAGGTTACAGCCCATGCAAAGCATGCGTCATCATTATTCATAACGTTTACACAAGCATTCTTACGTTTAATCCATGCAGGTAAATCAATGTATGATGATGCTCGAAGGGGATTATATTTATTCAGGTTGGTTTCTAAATAAAGTACTTCAACCAACGCCCAGCCTGACTCCCTTTCCTGGAACTCTTCACTCTTCACGATGATGGCACTTGAAATATTTTGATATATATCACTAATATTAGTTGATTCGCTAACAATTATGTTTTTTGTATTAAAAGATTTGATATCTGTAATTTCACCTTCGCTCCCAGTTTTTACATAGAGGCCAAAAAGTTCAAAATTCATTTTAATTGTTTTATGCTCTAATAAAACATTTTCTACTAAGCCAAACACAGTAGGTTGAACATTTTTTAAAAATGATTCAATACTTTGAGTTTTTTCTTTACTGTAAAGTCTATAACTAGCAATTCGACTTTTAAATGCACTACCAATTTGTTGAATATTTCCAGAATTTCTTTCATGACAAGCGTTATTTTTATGTTGAATACTGCGTAAATGTCCATGAATGATTGAAGAAGGTATATCAATATTACAAACATCACAATGGGTTATTGAAGGTTCACCATTCTTTTTTCTTTTTGTTGCACAACTATTTTCATAATCTTGAGAACGTTTACGCTTTTGAGCATCACATTTGTTTAAAGGTTCCGTGCTAGTTGATGGTTTTACAGTTTTTAATTCCTGTTGTTCCCCATGCACTTCAACCATGTGGGATTGATATCGCTTTACAGCAGAAAAACCAAGATCACAAACTGAACATGAAAAAGGTGCTGAACTGACATGCATTAAATTTACATGCCGTCCAAGACTATCTTGTCTGTTAAATGTGGTAGCACAATGACTGCACGCAAACATTTTAATGTCATGTTTAGCATTTGCGTGTCGTTGAAGGTTGTCAGGTCTTGAGAACTGTTTCTTACAGTCACCACACTTGAACATAGTGATTACTTTCCAAGATATCTATAAAAGAAAGAAATCATCAATGTTAATAAAAGATAAAACAAAAAGTACAATATAAATAGTTTAATTATATTCCAGTCAATGGTTATAGCAGGGTATTTAAATTCGATCTGTGAACTCCTAGCAAGTCTAACTGGGGGTACTATATACCACTGTCACTGACACCTAGCGGTGAACATTGGAACATGATAGAGTGGTAGAAACCAGCGGTCGTCAGTTAAGTGAGCTAAGTGTGGCGTCATAGCCAGTCTTAAAACAAGTCTAAACTTGTAGAACATGTCACGTGATAAAAACCAGCGATCACCAGTTAAGTGAGCTAAGTGTGACGTCATAGCCAGTCTTAAAACAAGTCTAAACTTGTAGAACATGTCACGTGATAAAAACCAGCGATCGCCAGTTAAGTGAGCTAAGTGTAATGTCATAGCCAGTCTTAAAACAAGTTTAAACTTGTAAAACATGTCACATGACAAGGTTAAGTTAGGTAAAGTTAAGTGAACTGAGGTTAAGTCTTTAAATATTCCCTCTGTCACTGACACCTAGCAATGAACATTCAAACTTAATAGAGCGGTAATCAAAATCTAACCTACAAAATTAGCTTTACACACCATGGTCAAGTAGTTCCAACTTTTGACTGTCAAATATACCATTTTCACTAACATGTAGTGGTGAACATTGGAAAATATCACTCTAACAGTTTAAAAGTAATTAGAGGGGGCACTTACCTTTTTATAATTGATCAACTACTGTCACTGAATGAACAGATTAAAGGAATTTGGTAACCTACAGGTACCCAATTATCTGTAAACAAATCAATCAATCAATCAATCAATCAATCAATACATTCCAATCAATAACTTCAACATCAATTAGTAATAAAATACTACAATCCATTAATAATAAGTACTTACCTTGCAAAATAATTTAATGATTTTCTACCAAAACGGCTTTTTTTTTACAACTCTTGAGCAGTAATAGAGCACTGTTCACTCAAAGCGAGTAATATAGACTGACAGTAGGGAGATATATGACACCCCTCTTATATAAACTTTCATCGCTCGTGTCAGCAGTTTTTTGCAGATCATTGCAATTCCTTTCCCAATACAGTTGAGAGTCCAAAGTACACTAGGAACACCTGTGTGGTATCCAATGACTGCTGACTTTGCATGATCATCACCCATTGTCTTAATCAACATATGGGGTTTCAAATTACTGCAGCGTCAGTCATAGCAACAGCAGTGTGCGCTCTCTGGTATGTCAGCAACATGACACCGGAAGGAACACCTGTGTAATATCCAATAACTGCTAACTTTGCATGATCATCATCCATTGTCTTAATGAACACTTGCGGTTTCAAATTACTGCAGTGTTAGTCATAGCAACAGATCTGCGCGCTCTCTGCCATGTCTGTAATATGACACAGGAAGTAACAAGACGTCTTACTGAACGTGTCATTTCTTAAGTTTTAACATCTTAAGAACATGTATTATTCTCTTTCAACTACAAATGACTCGTTAGAACACATCCATCCACCAAGTTAGATCCTTGTATGTTCACATGTATTTCGTCACTTTCCTTTCATATCGTTATTCCATTATAGTAGTGGTGAACAACGTCAATTCAACACACACAAAATGTAGTTAGACCCTTTGACATAATTTAAATAAATTCATGGGCTAGTCCGTTGGAACCAGGCCAAAGGGATCAGTCCAAAGGGACAAGGACTCGTCCACAAGGACCTGTCCACAAGGACTCGTCCACACAGACTCGTCCACAATGACCTGTCCACAAGGACTTGTCCACAAGGACTCGTCCACAAGGACTCGACAACAATGACCCCGCCAACAATGACCCGTCAACAATAACCCATCTATAGGGATCCGCTCCCCCACCCTCTTACAAAAGCCATGAGTGGGCATGCTAATTCATAGTGGCTTTCCACCAAACATATGCACTTTATGTGGAACAACGTTTAAATCCATATCGGCATTCAAACTCTCACATGTTGCAATTGGTAACAGAGATTCTCTAAAAAAATTACAATTTCACCCCCTAGTAGGGGTAGGTTTTATTTTTGGGGTTGAAATATGTCGTCCATTGGAAAGGGGGTGTCAGCCCGAGTTCAATGACACCTCATTCGTCAAAATCCGACCACGGGTTCGGGAGTTATCGGGCTGCCGCCATCTTGTGTGGAGGGTGTGGAGGTGGAGGCTGCGGAACCGGCCAAAACACACTACTCACAACAAAGTACTAAAATACTCACAATAAAGTACTGAAATACTCACAACAAAGTACCTACTGAAATACTCACAGCAAAGTACTGAAATACTCACAATAAAATCAAGGTTTGTGTTTATTCTCCATACGTCCTTGAACTTGGGCACCAGTCTGTAATAATGACTACCCTCTAAGGAGCTTTTTTTATAGTAAGAAAAATACTAGAACAATAATCTGCGAGAACTCAGCAATGAAAAATTGATACATAAATTCTCATTAAAATTCTGTTGTTGAAACAGCCAATCGGCCCTAACATGTTTTTCCCTCTCCTCTGATCGTGTTTACCCTAACGATCTTTTCTTCGCCAATATAATGTTAATCCGTAAACGTTTCTTCCAAGCCATGACGAAAATGGTATACAAGGACTTTCAGGATCTAAAGGATTTTCAGTACCTACACAATTGCGCCGCGAAGCAAATGATGGATTCTTTAAAAAACAGGCAAGTCTGGATTATTTTATATCATAAAACTTTAATCACCTTAATGACACATGTTGATATCTTTAATGATCTCTGCGTTGGTGGTGTGCCCACTTCCTGGTATAGCGGCTAGCATTCGTGGCTGTTGCTCCGGAGGTCCGGGTTCTATTCTCGGCTCTGCCAAGAAATGTAATTCTGCTCTGAGGGCTGGAACGAGGTACACTCAGCCTCGTGACGCAAAACTTAGAAGGGGCGGGTTCGATTTCCACCTCATCCATTCTGGAAGTGGTTTTCTGTAGTTTCCCACTTCTACTCCAGGCAAATTCCAGAATTGTTCCTAACTTAAGGCCACGACCACCTCCCGAACTGAATTACAAAATACACTTTACTAATGACACCACAATAACACAAGTTATGAGACAATTTCTATGAACATGGGGCTAAATGGCCATTATGTCCGAGCCCCTCAAATGAAACAACAAGAATAACAAGGTTGGTGGTGGATCTGCTATAAATACCCTGAAAGAATGGACTCACGTATGAACTTTGACACTTCCAGAATGTAAACACAAGATTCTACAAAAAGGGAACACTTCCAGAAGGTTTACACAGGACCATGACATTCCGAGAACAAAGACGTCCAGAAAGTTCCATATTTGACAATAGATGCAACTGAGTTTGAATAACACTGACTAACCAGTTACCTAGTTATATTTTCACAGTATTCAGCGTGTACAAAGACGTGTAATAGATAAATACAGCATAGTAAGTTGCGTCACCTAAAGTAATAGGAGCCTCGCATTAGCTAATTGTACAGTCTAAACCCCCAATGAGTTGCAGCTTCTCTGCTTCAGATAAACAGCGGTCTAATGGCGAAAGCTCCAAGTTACTGAATCAGCAGCCTCCGCATGTAGAGTACATCGTCAATGCAGTAAAGTGGGAAGTTTACGTTCTCCCTATAAAAGACTGGGATATTTAAGCGTTCTCTGGTACTATTGGGAACCAGGAAGCTTTCACCGCTGTCACTTGATTTTAATCTCAAAGCCATATTCAAACAGACTAAAATTTCATCTTCGTTTCTGTGTACTTAGACTGTTGTATAAACGCGGAGTTTACCACTGTGCAATAAAGATCATCAAACCATTTGCCAGGGATGCCTAATGATTAATTACATAATCGTGAAAGAACACCATGTGATGGTCCATTTTAATAAACATCTATGAAATTGTTAAGTTTAGTTTCATGGCTACAAGTCCTCCCTTTTCAAAGGGTGGATTTAACTGTATTGTAAGTCCGTCTCGTTGCGAAGAGGCAAGTACTCTTGGTTGTCACCGCGGAGGCCGGTTTTGATTCCCGACTCTGACAAGAAATCTAATTATGGTCTGAGGACTCTGACAGGGTATACTCAGCCTCGTGAGGCAAAAGTGAGAAGAGGCGTTTTCGATTTCCACCTCAGCCAACCTGGAAGTGGATTTCCATGGTTTCCCACTTCTACTCCAGACGAATGCTGGGATGGTTCCTAACTTAAGGTCATGGCCGCCTCTTTCCCAATCCTCGCCTGAATTACAACTTCACACACTAATACAGCCATCACACTAAAACAGGTTATCAGACAAATTCCATATACTCCCAAGTACTTGGGGCTACGATGTCGCAAAGCCCGTAAATGTATGAACAAAATATCTGTCTTATGGACTTTTTCAAGCTACCACACTACCTTCCTTGTCCGGCTCCGTGGCTAAATGGTTAGCGCACTAGCCTTTGGCCTGAAGTGCCCCGGGTTCGATTCCCGACCGAACCATCGGGGATTTTAATCTCCTGGGGTTAATTCCCTTGGTTCGGGGACTGGTTGTATGTGACGTCTTCATCATCACGTCATCCTCATTAAGACGCGCAGGTCACCCACGGGCGTCAACTAGAAAGACCTGCACTCGGCCTCACCGTAGGCCAAACGATCATTCATTCACTACCTTCCTTCAAAGTTATCTCCAACCTAAATACGTCTGTGAATAAAACTAATTAAAGTATTGTTCGAATGAGAAGCTACTTGTACTTAAGTTGTCGAAAACGTGATTCAATTCGGAACTGGCAATTACTCAGTTGTAAGTAATTGCGAGCTCCGGTTTGGATCAAGTTCGGCAGACACCTTGAGGGCAAACAACTTCCTATTTGCAAACAATATAGTCTCATTTACTTCTTAACTAGTGTTCAGTTAACCTTTTATCATCAGCAGTAGCAAAGGTATTTACTGAGTGAAAGCGCACTAACAAAATACAGCCAATGAGGCACTATTTTTATGAATCAAAAAGTAATTAATATGCCTCAATCAAAATACCTTTAATTTAATTACCTCAATGGACGGCAATGTTACCTTGATTTCTAAAATTGCAATTCCAACATTCACTAAAATTGTATTCTCTCTCCCAACCATGCAGCGCCATTCGATCCTAAGTAAACTCTACACATTGATATATTGGCAACAGTACTTGTCTACTTATGAATTACCGGCACCTTTCTACGCTTCCTGTCATTTTATACCCATTTTTGGACAGGTAAATCGACAACTTTTAATGTTCTATTTCCAATAGCTCCTAAATTACTCCTTATAGCATAGAATTTTAGTACAGAAGTGGAGTGGAAGACAGACAGACAGATGGACAACTAAGAAACTTAGCAACATTGTTTACCGGAGAATTTGAACCCTAAAAATAAACGACGACGAAACCTTATTACATATCATGAACGAATCACTTCTTCTGGCAGCTGGCTGAATGCCAACATTGGAACTAAGTTTTATCGCTTGGATGTGCAGATTGAGTCAAGGTAGGATCAGCACTCATCGAATTTGCCCATCTATTTCACATTTTGCTTCATCCAGCATTCTCCATGTGCGAGTGCAATGAACACAATCGGATCACTATCACTGGCAGTGCGAAGCATTAACTCGTACTAATCTGACTACTTTTTCCTCACTTCGTAAGCCTGATGTGGCTTTCAACCAGTGTCTTCCTACATTACGGGGATATTAAATTCGGCTGAAAGAAAGTCAAACAATATGCTGCATTGTTTTAAAACAATATGCTGAACATATATCTTGTATTTCTATTGCGATGGTTTTTATGAATAACGTACGAGAGGTGTTCCCTGTCACCTGTCACGTTCCGAGGGACATACAGTACATGGCGATTTACAGTAATTATCTTTCTGCTTATTTTTTTTTTCTTATTTTATAATCTTGATTGAAATTATGTTTGAGGAGTTTATTTGACCTTGCTGACGTCCACAAGACCAGTTCTGGAACCGCAACTGACAAATTTGGGTTTTCATTATTATTATTATCATTATTATTATTATTAGTATTATTATTGTTGTTGTTGTTGTTGTTGTTGTTGTTGTTGTTATTTGCCGGCCCTGTGGCATTTGGGGTAGTGCCCCTGCCTCTAACCCGGAGGCCTCAGGTTCCATTCCCGGCTCCGTCAGGGATTTTAGAAACTGACGTGAAGGCTAGAACGAGGTGCACTCAGCCTCGTGAAGATAATTGAGTAGCTGTGTGATCAGGAAGCCAGCGCTACGATCAAGGAAACCAAGATTAATGGCCGAGGGAACCCAACGTGCTGACCACACGTAACCCCACAATCTGTGAGCCAACAGGGATGGACAGCGGTCGTGGCTTGCAAGCAGGTCAATTCTCTGAAGCGGTAGTCGGCAGATGCGAAGCGCCACGTCGTCATTTGATGAGCAACATTACCTGCAACACACGGAGATGTGGAGAGATGATTAAAACATTACAGCGTGTGTGGAAGACCGTCAATTAGACAGATTCCGCTCACACCTAAGTAGACAGGGCTAAAATGATCACAATGTCACAGGCCCATAAATCAACAGCAATTAGAGGTAGCTTTCAACCAGTTCCTTCCTACATTGCGGGGGTATTAAACTCAGCTGAAAGAAAGTCATACAATATTGATTTCATTTTTAAAACACCGACAGCAGTGGCTACGCTGGCTAAAGCGCAGCACTAGGTCATGGGGCCAAGCTCCCTGCTGACTCAGTAGATGGGTGGGTTCGAGCCCCACCGTCGGCCGTCTTTGAAATGGTTTTCCGTGTTTTCCCATTTTCAACACCACGCAAATGCCGGGACGGTACGTTCTGACAGGCCATGGCCGCTTCCTTGCACATCCCTGCCCAGTTTCATTCATCTCCATCCATTCCATCTCTCACCCCGACGCGCAGGTCGCTCACCGGCGTCGACTAGAAAGACCTGCACTAGGCCCCTCAGGAGGCTACATGACAGAAAAAAGACATTTTTAAAACAATATGCAGAGCATTTCGCAAACAAAGATACAATTATTTGTGCACTATGCAATAAAAGATTCAAAATATTGCCTTGCGGGGGAGTAAATTCAGGTAATAACCAGTGGGAAGCGAGATGAGGGAGATTTTACGCTTGCGTGCTAAGCAATGATGAATCATTTCATTTGCGTGAAGTTATTTGACATATCAAGCATGTTCAGCGCATAATATCCAACACGTACGGTATTATACACTAGTCTAGCCACTCGTGTGCGAGCTATATGCTGCTTTCGGTGATGAATGCCGGTTAATAGCAAGTAGGCCTATTGAGTCATAATTATCAGTGTTGCCAACCTGTGGCAGCTCTTCAGCCTATAGTCCGCCTTGTTGCGTCGTGGTTAACAAGCTTGGTAGCCACAGCGGAGGTCCGGGTTCGATTCCTGGCTCTGACAAGGAAATTAATTCTGGTCTGAGGGCTGGAACGGGTTAAACTGAAACTCGTGAGGCAAAACTGAGAAGAGGTGGGTGCGATTCCTACCTCAGCCATCCTGGAGTGGTTTTCTGTGGTTTCCCACTTCCTCTCCAGGCAAATGCCAGGATGGAACCTAACGTAAGACCACGGTCACTTCCTACCCAAATCCCACCACAATTTCAAATACTCACGCTAGTACAGACATTGAAATATGTTCAAAAGACATATTATTATTATTATTAATCGATTGGCATAATGGTAGGGAACGTTATAGCCACCCGCATAATTTCTCATCTTATAATTGTAATTAACTAATTCATGTCAGATTGATAAGCCTCCGTGGCTTAGGCGGCAGCACGCCGGCCTCTCACCACTGGGTCCGTAGTTCAAATCCCGGTCACTCCATGTGAGATCTGTGCTGGACAAAACGGAGGCAGACAGGTTTTTCTCGGGGTACTCCGGTTTTCCCTGTCAAAATTTCATTCCAGCAACACTCTCCACTATCATGTCATTTCATCTGTCATTCATTTAATCATTGCCCCAGAGGAGTGCGTCAGGCCTCAGCAGCCGGCACAGTTCATATACTCGCCGCTAGATGGGGGCTTCATTAATTCCATTCCTGACCCGGTCGGAGACTGGAAGCAGGCTGTGGATTTTCATTTTCATTTCATGTCAGATTGATACGGAAGGAGAAGGTTGTTTCACTGTATATTTTTAATTAATTTTGTCATAATTTAATGGAAGTTTTTTTTTTAGTATTTAATATTTTAACGTGAGGGTTTGCGGCGAGCAATTACGAAGTCCTTTCAGTTAGGAAGTCGAGACGTGTTGCAATCTGAGGTTAAACTTGGCAGGACGCACAGCAGTGTGCTTCTTGGAAATCTACACAACGAAGGACGCACCGGAGATCGCATTTCTCGGAAGCAGGTTCATAGGAGGTCATACCCACTGTGACAAGGATAGCTAGCATCTAGCTGGGACCAGGATAACCATATATGGCTACGAGCACGTCGATTCCCAGAATTTCACACCACGCGATGGGCTACCGAATCAGAGCTCAATCCTTGCATCCGTATGAAGAATAAAGTCAGCTACGATGAAACCAAGGATATGGTTGAACGGCGATCTGGGGGAAAAGACTACAGAAGAAGGGATGAGGAAAGTTAATAAAATACCTAACTTGAGGTCACTCGAGGTTCCAGTATCCATTTTGTATTTCTTCAGAAAAGACTACAGAAGAGCTCGTCGTGACTACTTTGCAAGTGGTCAATAATTTTATAAACCTTACTGACTATAATCATGGACTCTGTACCTTTCGTCAGATATTACGAACAGTTAAAGTTGGAAATATGTTGAGACATGTTACGTCTACACATATAAATGTCGATAGTTGTGTCTAAGGCTATCTTCACAAGGTGAGTATTGAAGTTAGAACTTCGTCACCATCAACTTAGAAATATTTACATACTACATCGCATTCAGCAGGAGGGATGGCGACGAACTTCAACAGGATCCTACAAATTTGCACTGGCACGAGCGAATCCAATCACGTGATGGCAGCAATGGTGAGCGAACTGGCAAAATTACATACGTCTCTGTTCTTCTTTTCATAAATATTTTCTTTGGGCATAGTAAATTTAAATTCATTTAGCTTCTGCAATAACGTAACTTTATGACTTCGTATCCGTTTGTTCTAGTCCGCCACGTTTACTGTAAACTCAATAATTTGTCTAATATGTCTTGCATTGTTGTTCTTTTTTATATAATTAAAATTCTTCCTTTAAAATCATTTTCCGTGTTTCCTCTTTGTAAATAGAAATAGCTATAAGACGAACCATTCCTCTCATTACTAATATTACGCTGGTTGGAAACTTAGTTTCCCTACGGGCTGAGATAAAGAAGAGTCTGCATAGCCGAGGTAGAGTGCCGAGCGAGACGCGCCATGATGCGTATGAGCACCATTTCGGCAACGCTGTACAGCTTTCCCAGGAGCGGCTAGCTAGTGAACCGTGTGTTATTTACTCGTACAAATACAAACCGATATAAAATAAGTGAATTAATTTACGTATTTCACAGTCATACAGCATAACTTTGTGATGAATAACGATTGCAACGCAACCAAGAACTACATTTTCCAACCACCCCGAGCCGAGAAAAAATTCCCTTACAACAATGATAACAACTTTGTTTCTTGGAAACACAAAATTGTGAAATTAATAAACCACTTATACAACATTCCAATGTATATTGTGTTAAAATTTGGATTCGAACTGACGACTGGTTTTTGAGATAATAATTCTTAAATGTGACGCATGGTTGAAACACGCTTAAAAACGTGCACCTTTTGTGTTCCAACTGCGATAAAAAAAAATATATATATAAATTAAAAAATCCAAACCTACATGAACTAACGTAAAATAGAACGACGAAAATGTTGATGGTATTGGATTTTATGTACGTCTATTGGTTACTCAACAAACAACCTTCAAACTCGAGTACACATAATACTTTGGTCGACAGTAGTTCCGTTATAGAAAGCGTTCCAGTCGGTGAACACAAATTGTGCCCAATTACATTAGGCGGGAAAACAAGTAGCCTATTTACATATCCTAACCTAAAAGAAATATTACATGAGATATTTATCACAAATAACACGCTTTAATATGTGAAGTTAAGCAGGCTCTGAAGATTATCGCTTGATGATCGAAACATGTCATCCAATTAAGTGCAGCCCCCCTCCCCCTTTTGTTTGTATATGAAAGCGTTCACGGCTCTTTACTTTTCTTTCGAGGCTAGTATTTGCTTTCTCGCCTTGCACTCACGAACCTTAATCAAAACCCTACTATTTTGTTTCATTATCTAAACTATATTATTTCTTTCCTGGCGTTTTTATTTCTTACCCTACCATTAACTCTGCTTAAGACATCAGTGCTCTTGTAGTTAACGTAAACATTTACGATCGTTAAAAATCCCTAATACTGATTCAGGGTCATTAAGTAGAGTGAAGTTGATTGACCTACAGATATAACCTTTACTCTCATGACCAACTAAATCGATAATACGGATTTTGGACTATTATGACAAGTGATGTTATATAACAAACCGATGATTCGAGCCAACAGCTCGGTTTGACCCACCGGCTCTGCAAGGAACAATCCTCTACCGTCGCAAGGATGGTGTCTGGGAACAAAATACACTTTGTTGGTGACAGGCCGATCGCCCACACGACCACTAACTTGGGTCTAATTGAGGAAAAGTCATGAAAGGAATTTTAGAACGAAGACCGCTGCACAGTGGGTCAAAATCGAAATCTAGGAGGACAAAATTATTTATTTTCATAATAAAAAATAATAATGTATTACTTCTACAGCATTCTCATACAATTGCCGCTCACTATTCTGGGATATAAACGCATCTTAGTGTAAATCAGTCACCACTTTTCGAGCAGTCTGAATTGGAGGGTGAATGTAAGTGGCCGTGGTTCGGTTGTCTTTGTGGTTAGTGTGATGCTTTAAGATGGAACATGCAGCTGAAGGTATGATCTTTGTAGCGTGTTTCAGTTATTAATGGGCGTAATTGTTACGTAATTTTAGCTCTATTTGCATTATATAATATTTAACTATTATTTTTAAAATTATATTATCGCTTAGATTTTTAGTATGTCGCGTCACTCTGCGTCACTTTCTGCTTAATGTTAAAATGTAGATCATGTCTTCTAGTTTACGCCTGTTATAAGATTGTTTGCATCTTTTTGCAAATTACTTAGTTATTTTACGTTTTAGAAGATGCCGCGTAACCAGCTCTCACACGTTTACATCTGTTTGAAGCACTGGGTTCGACGATTATGTCAAAAGTGGAACTTTGTGACTTTGTTAAAAGTAAATTAGGGGTATAAAATTGTTCTAAAGAGGTAACTGAATGCTGTATCTAACTCCTAGTCGTAGACAATTTCTTGCGTGTGTAGACGTAGCCTAAAAAAGGACTCAACTGATGTTTATTATGAAGTAAACCAATTATGTACGTTGCTTTCACTCTAAATTCAAGATTAAAACGTAAAAGTAATTTTGTCCCCCTAGATTTCGATTTTGACCCACTGTGCGCTGTGGACCGGTTGAAAGGAACCATCACGGCATTTGCCTCGTTGTGAAAAGGGGGTAACCACGAAAACCATTTTCAGCACAGCCGAGGTGGGATTTGAACCCACGCTCCCCCGATCCCAGCGAGGCACGTGGTGGCGCGTTAGCGCTCTCAGCCACCATGAGCGGTCATTAAGAATGTATGGAAGAAAATAGTGGCCATAGAATTAATGGTCATGTCAAATCATACATAGGCTATTGTTTACCATGTGTATAATCACACTGATAGACGTCTTCATGGGTACTTTCACTACCATACTTGCCAAGAAGGGCATTATAGCACAGCTGGCAAGCTGCTTGCCTCTCAGCAAGGCAGACCGTGTTCGATTCCCAATTGATGCACATGAAGTTTTTGAGATTAAATGTCTCGTCATGTGGTTCAGATTCCACATAAAACGTAGGTCCCATGTCTTATGATTACGAGGTTAACGGTCACGTAAAATTACAAGGTTCTTCCTTTTATTCTTGCACAAGAAAGAGCTTACCACCCTAAGTACTCTTGTCAACAGAGCGAGAAAGGTATGCAAAGAGGACAGGTTAAATAAAAAATTTGAGTTCCCGTCCTAGACAATATAGAAGAATGGATGTTCGATGGTACAGGTTAATGAGTTGCTACATCCTAGGCTAAAAGACATCATTGCAGAATTGATCTGCACTTTTGCCCTTCTTAACCCAAGTACAATCTGTCGTGGATGCAATTAGCAATATTCTCAAAAGACGATATTCAAGCCTAATGTTACCGTAGGAAAATCTTTACGATATGTAAAAGATCAATTAAATCTCAAATATGTTGAAATATGTATGAATCCATGTTCATATGGTTGAGTAGCCTATGTGTTAGCCAGGCACAAATATCACACGT
Source organism: Meconema thalassinum (assembly GCA_946902985.2). Taxonomy (NCBI): domain Eukaryota; kingdom Metazoa; phylum Arthropoda; class Insecta; order Orthoptera; family Tettigoniidae; genus Meconema; species Meconema thalassinum. The sequence continues at coordinate 1,062,719,662 of OX336389.2, read as the reverse complement.
AAGATACTGGAGCACCGTTAGAACTAACCCTTTTGCAAACCTGAGAAATCTGCTGCAGCACGATCGATCTCCATTCCTAAAGCACCGATGACCTCTTTACTCATACCCCCGATGAACAAATATGCAAACAGCAAATATATATAATGACACTACGATTCTTTTTCCCTGGCCGAGGTAACATACATTATTGTGCCCCAGGAAGGAGAATATTCAGCAAATATATAATGAAACCACGATTCTTTTTCCCTGGCCGAGGTAACATACATTATTGTACCCCAGGAAGGAGAATATTCAGCAAATATATAATGAAACCACGATTCTTTTTCCCTGGCCGAGGTAACATACATTATTGTACCCCAGGAAGGAGAATATTCAGCAAATATATAATGAAACCACGATTCTTTTTCCCTGGCCGAGGTAACATACATTATTGAGCCCCAGGAAGGAGAATATTCAGCAAATATATAATGAAACCACGATTCTTTTTCCCTGGCCGAGGTAACATATATTATTGTGCCCCAGGAAGAAGGATTTTAATATTGCACGAGAGGCAACATACACAATAATGAACGAAGGAAAAGGTAGAGCAATGATGTAAAACAGAAATAAATAGGAGTAAAGTACAGTGAAGTTGCAAGGGATAAGGAATAAGAAGGAATAAATAGAGTATGAATGCATACCAAGTAAGAGATAAAGGTTGAAATAATACAAAGACTTAGGAGAAAGATGAAGGAGAATAAGTAAATACAAAGGTAAACAAAGAGGTAATAAAACATGGCCAATAGCAATTAAGAATCTAAATATTATAATAATAAACATGTATTTCCATTTCAGCGCAGGTTGAAAACCTGAGGCGCTGATACCATACGCAGCACACATGGGGGTGCACAATTTGAAAACATGTATCGGGAGTGGCTCCATTATGGGGCGCTCACCGAAAATAACAATGATAATGATTTCTATATGCTTCCACAGACAATGATAATGATAAAAGGTGCTTTATTGAATAAACATAATGATTTCTATATGCCTCCACAGGATTAACCCCACAAAGGACGAGGGAAAATGGCCTTTGAAATAATCATTTTCACATATATTATGGATCCACAAAAATTGATGTAAATTTTTTATGCACTAACCATATATTTTTTCTTGTGTTGCACAACTGCCCTACCCCCAAAAGTGCACACTCACATGCCCCATACATAGCCCCCCCCCCCCCAGTATATAATACCCATTTTCAGGCACATATTCGGACCACAGTGGAGATATACCTGTGGGATATCCTCCACTGAAGGTCGGATCAACGAATCAAATTAGCACCTAAAATGAGAGGTGCATTACGGCCACACAACTCGCGCCTATCTCTGTAAAGGACGAGTTGTGCAGCCAAGATGACTTCGCTCGCCCACAGGGAGCAAGTCATGCAATAAAAATATTCTGCACACAAATAGTATATCACCTGCAGGTAATAGATAATAGGCAATAGATAATAAGTAAGGGATACTAGGTAATAGACAATAGATTATAATTACATATTAAGTTAAGAGTGCACTCAAAAGAATGTTAAAGGTATTGACTACAGTAATAACAGAAGGATCATAATTAATTAAGAGAATTTGGTCTGTTGACACAGAAGGTTAACACATAATTAAGAAAGGTTGATTTTACTATTAGAGAAGAACAACACAATTAAGTGAATTTGTTTTTGTTTTTATTGAAGATTGATGTAAATAAGAGAATTGAATTTTGTCTATGTATGTAATATTGATATGAGTAACAGGGTTTTTGTTTCAGGTTTTAATGGTTTTACTGATTACACATAATATGGAAACTTGAATTTTTTTTTCAGAAAATGTTGTTGATATTTACCCATGAAATGAAAACATATGGCTAACTTTGTGATACACGTTGTTTTTTCCTTTCCCCTCTTCTAAATTCCACATTGTAAAAATGTCGCATTTCTCCCCACACAATAAAACACTTTTCAATTTAAACCTTTAACTACACCTTGCGGCATTTATTTTTTCTGTCACTATACGCTATCCCTTTTACACACATACAGGGCACGCGAGAGCAGTTTTTCATCCCCACTGGAGGCAAGTAATTATATATGTATCTATAACCTCCCCCTTTAACCCTCGGATGTTTTTTTCCTCTCGTGTGTTCCTGCACCCCTTAATTTAAAATGTTGCAATTGCAAATTTTTATAAGATGTAATGTTTTATTTATCAAATTATTATGTTTGTATATCAAAAATACAATAAGGGATCCAGGTAATATCCCAGCAAGAAAACACATAATATGAAAGACAGTAAGCTTCACACCCCATTGTTGGATTTTAAAAACAAAAACTGTAAAGAAATATTGTTCCCCTCACCACAGACAATTACACTTGATCGCTAGGCACACCCGGACACCCAATCACTAGAAAGCACAATTATTCAGCTTTCAACTTTCGACATTTCACACTATAAAACTAAATTTATATATACCCCCTGACTTACCCCTATCTTCCATGAGGCTACCAATCCACCCCCTACGACACCAACCATACAACGATGACCTAAATTGAGAGAAGAAAAGAAGAGAAGAACAGAAGACAGAAGATTATCAAGAAAGAAGATGATGTCTTATTTTTTCAAAAACCACCCCCACGTCTTCGTCCAGTTATCGATGACGATAACTAACCCTACAAAGGGGGTTGTTGTACCCCTAGGGTACGCTACCCCCATCCCCTAAGGAAAATCTATAAAATCCCAAAACTACAAACTTCTGATCTAAAATCCTTATAAAATACCACCTACAAATTAAATAAAGAACAAGTAGCACATACAGGAAATCGGGTAGCCTCGTATCACAGGCAATGACCTGAAAGAGGTGCACGACTCGGGAGGAATGTAAGAATTCGCCGAGCGTGCACACCAAAGCTATAAAAACCCTAGAGGTCAAGTGCCAGGGTTCATCAATTACTCAGTCCTCACTCAGTGCACCGACGTGTTGAACCTCTACTGTCTACAGGTCGGGTAAGTGTCTTAGCGATCTACACACTAACCAATACACTACACACTCCCCTCCCCCTGTGCTTGGACTGTATTTATTTCTTATTAATTATTATTTTGAACTGCTAACTCTATTAGTGTATCTCCAAATAGAGATACACATTAAAATCCTAAGTAATAGAAGCAACTGGTCTCACTCTTTTATTTATTTAGTTAGTAAGTTCCTACCCTAATAGATTCCACTTTAGGTAGGACTTAGAAATAGTCTTATTGCGTATTTGCTTAATCGCTGCTTGTGTTCAGCTGAGCGTCATTGCTCCTCGCTGACCACAGCAAACTCTACACTTACTCGCGTGCTCAGGGCTCCCTGTTAACCGCGGGGCGCAGTCGTCGCGCTTTGGTTTATAACTTAATAGATCTTGCAAACTACCCCTGTACCTAGAACTACCCCGCCAAACAGTACATTGGGGAGTTCTCCCGGCTGATCGCACGATCGATCTCCATTCCTAAAGCACTCCTTACCTCTTACAGTTTTCGCCAAGCTCAACCCCCATTTTAGACTTATTTCATCCCCTAGATTTATTATTTGTACAGGCATCCCTCACAGATACCTTACAATATCCATAACTACCATCGACACCACCTCGTGGTGTAGCTGCTAGCATTATTGACTGTCACTGCGGGAGGTCCGGGTTTGATTCCCGTCTCTGCCAATAAATTTAATTCTGGTCTGATAGCTGGAACGGGGTACACACAGCCTAGTGAGGCAAACCTGAGGAAAGAAGCTTTCGATTTCCATCTCAGCCATTTTGGACGTGGGTTTCCGTGGTTTTCCACTTCTACTCCAGGCAAATGCCAGGATGGTTCCTAACTTAAGACCACGGTCACCTCCTTCCCTATTCTCAACTGAATTACAAATACAGCCATCATAATATTACAGGTTATCAGACAAATTTCACACACCCAAGCACAGGGGGCTACATGACCATTATGTCACAAAGCTCCTAAATGTGTCAACAACAACATCAGTAAAATATAATAACAATAATAATAATAATAATAATAATAATAATAATAATCACAAAAACTATGCAATTAATCACTGCAAGCATGTGAGATACACTTTGCATTTACTTGACTACTGGCTGCGTGGCTCAGCGGTAACGTTCTCGCTTGCTGGGCCCAAGGTTGCAGGTTCGTATCTTGGCGCAGTCAGCTGGCATTTGAGGGTGCGCAAATGCGAGGGAACCATGTCAGTAGATTTACTGGCACGTCAAAGATCCCCTTCGGGGCGAAATTCCGGCACACCGGCGCGGCGTCTCTAAAAGCCAGAGTAGTTAAAAGGGACGTGAAACCAATAACATTATTATTATCATTTACAAGTTGGTGCATAAACAAACCTATTTTTAAGCTTATTGTACTATAAGTTACGCATTATGTAGAATATTCATGACATGCAATACCTACGTTCTACATCGTAAATAGTCAATTCAGTGTACTGCTCGGGTCTAAGTTGCGTGAACCTGAGAGAAATGTGCATCGCGGACTATGAGAAGTGGTGTTGACGTGTGATGCGGTCTCTCGGTCCGTGCATAGTGCAGAACCAAATACATTGGTCGGTGACTCATTCACTCATTCGTAACACCACAGTGGTTTGAGCAACGGCCCTGTGTTAGCAGTATTGGAATAGAAAGGAATACCAAATATCACGGCGGGCTGTTGTCAGATCCTTCTCTTCTCGCCTGACCCTTCCCTGCTCTTTTTTCCTCACCCTGCAAGTTCACAGAGCTTGGACCCGGGCAGTACTTGAGCAGTAAGTTGCTGGGAACGAAGCGCATTAATCTAAATTAACACCGATTCATACCCAAGCAGCCGATTGTGATAGCCGCATGTACTCTGCCTTTGTGTGCTAATTCAGAGGAATGCATTTCTCCTAAATGTAATACTGAACTAAAATTATCAGTTCAGTTCCTGTAACGATTTACTGCCTTTACTGTACTGCCATTTGATACAGATGTTTGTGAATTTAATTTCAGGGTTGAAGACTATCATTAACGCTCTCCTGCACTCCTTCAAACAACTGGCTGAAGTCATGACTCTCACCATCTTCTGTCTTATGGTGTTTGCACTGTTTGCACTGCAAGTGTACATGGGTGAGCTCCGGAACAAGTGTGTGCGTATTTTTGATAGCTTCAACTCCACCCGGAACTGGACTGAGTAAGTAACCATACACCAGAATCTAGACTTACCGCTACCTTAAAAAGGTATTACATCTAGATATTTTTCAAATGACTGAATGCAATTTGTAAAATGAAAAAAGATACGAGCCTTACAGTAGTCGCATATGATGTGTAACATCTGACATGTTATCCTACCTTGAAGTTGTTACCGTTTTTATTATCCTTGACATTCATCAACACACAAAAAATATTTTTATTTTTTACACTCTCATAATACATAACAATTCCAAGACTTTCTTTTATTTTCTTCACTGTCTACTTGATATTTCTACTCTCGCACTGCCTTCTTGATACTCTGCTGTTACAAAGTAATCCGTATGTGGTAAACATTCCACATGGTACCACTGCCAGCTGGATCCCATCCCTTCTGGCTGCTTGTCAGTGCGTCTTACACACTTCTGTCCGATCCACTTCCGACCCATTTTTCAAAATCACTCCCACAAAAATATCCAGCAACCGAGTGGAAAGATGTTACACATCAAAAACTAAATGTTTTGGTTTGAGGCGGTGTCCCAACATTTCATTGTAAATCAGTGTTATACTCTTCATATAGTAAAACCCGCCTTCAACGGTCCCTTTATTACACGGAAACTTGTCTTAAACGGAAATATTTGCCGGTCCCATGAACCTACTGTAGGGGTGAAACACGTGTTAAATACGTTCTATAACCCTTGAGAACTGGCGTGAAAATATATAACACGAAGACTGTTGCCGGGTCATTTTGACCCATAGTGTGTCACTTACCTTTTGTCGTAGTCGTACGGATTTTAATGAAGTAATTATACACCTGGTGTCTTCCTATGGACTATTCCCAATATAATGAATGAAAATCCAGAGCCTGCTTTCAGTCAACGGACTGGGTCAGGGAATGGAATGAATGAAGCCCCCATCTAGCGGCGAGGATATGAACTGTGCCGGCTGCCGAAGCCTGTCGCACTCCCCTGGGACAATGATTAAATGAATGACAGATGGAATGAAATGATAGTGGAGAGTGTTTCTGGAATGAAATTTGTGACAGGGAAAACCGGAGTACCCGGAGAAAAACCTGTCTACCTCCGCTTTGTCCAGAACAAATCTCACATGGGGTGACCGGGATTTTAACCACGGACCCAGCGGTGAGAGGCTGGCGTGCTGCCGCCTAAGCCACGGAGGCTTCCGGACTATTCCCGATATAAAATGAGGTTAATTTATATATATCAAATTTAACAGGCAGAAAAATGACAATAATTTTCGTACCAGTACAATTGGCTTTGATAGTGGTGGTAAAGCAATCATCTGGACTTTTTGGAACAAATGAGCTGATGACCAAGTTGTCCGACCCTAAGCATGGATCAACAAGAACGTGAGCTATGTGATTGTGCTGCACCAAAATAGTTGTATTTTCCCCCATATTTTAAGCCTAGGGATTGTCCCGACTAACGTAAGTCAAAAATTGTCACGCAAGGACTAGCGCCATGGGAAAATCTGACCCGACCGTAAATAATATAGAAATAACTTGAGTTTTCCAAAAGATATGGACATGTTTCTTTTGCAGGGTGAAGTTCAAGGCTAGGAAGGAAGGTACAGTAAGCGGCAGGAAATAAGGGCTGACCAAAACGAAAATATACAGTAGACCATTATTTAAGACACGGGTCAAAAATGCGCATGCGCCAGTCCTCGCGGGTTAAACAGAGACTGTGTTACGCGGACAAAGGAAATCAAAATACCCAATTTAATGGAAAATTTCCAAGTTCCGGAATGCATTGTTTAGAAAATTTCCATGCACCCTGTGAAAATTCTGTAGCTAACAAAGAATGTGCAAATAGGTCTTGCTCCTTTTGTTCTCCAACCTACACGTCAAAGTGTATGGTTATTTACCTGGTTCCTGTTGCCCAAGTATTTCCCAACACTCTCTTTAATAAGCTGTCAACCAACAGATGCCTGTCTTTATGTTCATTGGAATTTTTGCTAATACATACTGCTAATACATACTGTACTGTACTGTATTAGCAGCCTCCGTGGCTTAGGCGGCAGCACGCTGGCCTCTTACCGCTGGGTCCATGGTTCAAATCCCGGCCACTCCATGTGACATTTGTGCTGGACAAAGCGGAGGCAGACAGGTTTTTCTCCGGGTACTCCGGTTTTCCCTGTCGCAAACTTCATTCCAGCAACGCTCTCCACTATCATTTCATTTCATCTGTCATATATTTAATCATTGCCCCAGGGGAGTGCGACAGGCTTCGGCAGCCGGCACAGTTCATATCCTCGCCACTAGATGGGGGCTTCATTCATTCCATTCCCTGACCTGGTCGGTCGACTGGAAGCAGGCTGTGGATTTTCATTTCACAGTACTGTATTAAATCGTGGCAGAAATATTTAAATACAACGCTGAATAAGTTGTGTACGCCATTTTATTTTTGCTCAGTTTGTCCATTATATGCATGTTCATGGTTTTATTGTTTTAACATAGGCAAACCTCCGTTAACCGGAAACCTTTGTTTAACGGAAAAATTTGCGAGTCCCATTCGTTTCCGTTGTAGGCAGGTTTTACTGCACCTCGAATGTGAGGAGCAAATACGTCTTTGTTGTGCTCTAAAAATCACTAGTGTGACGAAAGTCCTTGTTGCGATCGATATATATCTCGTGTGAAATTCGAGCTAAATTACCAAAAGGAGAACGTGCCGGTATGTTTCCGACGTCACTCAATTTTGTTTTCATTGATAACCTTATTATTTAGAATTTTCAACATTTGAGAGTAATACAATACATGGTTATCACTGTTTATTGGGAGCTAACAAGTTGTACCCCATGTATTCACTAGAGAGCACTGCGTACTATTAGTTTGTGATATTTTAGCAGACATGACATTGTAAAAATCTTGCTAGAGTTTCATAAAATGTTGCCATCTCCTTTAAAGATGTGACACATCACATTATTCAGGATAGTTACTTACGGTCACTATGGAGAAGAAAAATTCCGACTAAGTAGGCTAAATTTTTTATAAAAATTGAAATTGTTTGATAATTATGCTGCATGCTGCTTTAGGTAACATGTTATTTATCTAATTGTTCATGCCTCTTTTGAAGTATTAATTTAGAGAAAATAATTGAACACAGAGTGTAAATAGTTGTTCATTATATCGTATTAACACTAAAAGGTTAAATCTCAACGTCATGTCTCTTTCTCATTGTTCATATTTTTCTATTGCGTCTCTAAAGTCCACTAGAGTAAACTTTTGCACCCCCAGTGTTCAATACTCCATGATGCTAACATTTCAGAAGTGCATTCTAATAAGTTAGTTATTTTACGTAACTATGGCGAAACCAAATTTGGACTGCATACATTGCTTATCAAATCTATCTTTTTCTTGTGTTATAATATAGATAAACTACCAGGCAGTGAATTGGTGTCAACAACTGTCGACATTCTTCTACTCTTCAATGTGGAAATCTAAAATATCTTCCAACAAAACATACACAATAATGAAAGAGTGATTTAGAATAAACTTCCATGTCAAATGCTGTCCATAAGTAAATGTTTATTGTTTTGTATTGAGGATAAGATTTATCAGTGTTCTTTAGTACCATAGGTATTGACGTTTGAATTTTAGCTTAACACTATATACAGTATTCTGTGTTGTTTTGTGTACATTAATCCTTTTCTTGTTTGTTTAATATTGCAGATGGCTGCATGACGAGGATAATTGGCTGCGAAATCTCGAAGACGAGCCTGTTATTTGCGGGAACACAACGGGGGCGAGGTTTGTTTCTCGTTCGTATTTATTCCTTAATGAGGTTGTACAATTTGTAGTTGATGATTACATAAGAGCATTGCGACATCGTGGTAATGCAGCCCCGTGCACATTGGTGCGTGTAGAATTTGTCTGATAACCTGTTTCAATGTGATGTATGTGCTAGAGTGTGTATTTGTAATTGAGGAAGGATTAAGGTAGGAATCGGTCGTGCCATCTCGGCATTTTCGTGAAGTAGAAGTGGGAAACTTCGGAAAATCTACTTGCAGGATGGCTGAGGTAGGAATCGAACCCGCCTCTTCTCAGTGTTGCCTCACGTGATTGAGTGAACCCCGCTCCAGCCCTCAGACCAGAATTAAATTTTTTGGTAGAGCCGGGAATGGAACCCGGGCCTCCGCGGTGTCAGCCAAGAATGCTAGCCACTACGCAACGAGGCAGACGGTTGTGCAGTTTAAATATTGTAAACAATCAATATTTTAAATATCGGATTCAAACACGACCGAAGTCGTCGGATTTTTTAAGAGCGATAAAAATCCTTCAGTATGCCTTCCGTCGGAGGGGAATTAAAGCCGGCGGGCCCATGTCATAGATTTATGGCATGTAAAAGGTCCTTCCACAGACTAAACTTGTGTGCAGCTAAATTGTTAGGTTAAATTTCGTCGGAACGCTCTATCCAAGTTCCAACGTTCACCACTAGGTATCATTGATATCTGGTAGCGAAAGTTGGAACTACTTGAAATTTAACGGAACTTGTAGCTCACCCTAAGGGTGTCCGTTGGAAGCAGCTACAGACTCAGGCGAGCCGAACATGTCCTCGGACACTTCCGGCACTAAAAGCCATACGATAAATAAATAAATAATCGATCAATGTATTTGTTTGTTACTACGCACGGACCGGGAATCCCCCACGTCTCTCATCGTCGTCTGCGATCCACATTCCTCTCAGGTTCACGCAGCTTGGACTCGAGCAGTACATGTTCAATGATCAGAGGTTAGAATACCAGCGTTTAAATGGACATCTTTAATGACGTTCCAGACCAGTTTTCCACACACACGCTCCATTCAAATTTCTCGATTGTACTTATTGCAAGATCCTAGTCGGATAACACAGAATATCGTACAAATTCCATACACCTACAGGCTTGATGATCAAAATGTCCATAGACTCCAAATTAAGAAACAACGCCCATAAATTCACAGTGTTGTGATTGTAAACTAGACAAGGAATGCTGTTAAATACTGTCAAATACTAGACACATTCGAAACCTGGTAGTAACGAAGGCCTGCCAGTAAAAACAGAGAGGTAAAGTCTGATACAAAGCTTGGCCAAAGAATTGGGCACTGAATAAAACTATATCATTCGTAATTTGTTCACAAAATATGGAGAAGAAGGGTAGTCTGCTTCGCAGGCGGGCCTGAAAGTGTTGTACTATGTGTAACATGTGGCGAATCTCTCATATAAATCTATGGGAAGTAGCGAGTACCGTACATGTTGGGACGGACAGCCCTGACAGGTCGGGCACTCAAGGCCGGTGGGAAGCAGCCGCACGCTCCAGTTAGCATATACGCCCCGTCGCGTGACTACTCCGAATGCCAGGGATGTCCAGCTTCGCCAGCCGTCATGCCTGAGTACCAGGATGTCAGGTACGATTTCGGAGCCTTGCAGTTCAATCTGGAGGCTGATTTTCAACATATTGTCCTCTTATAGTACTACGATTGCGTCCACAAAGTTTCAAGATAAGTTTCGACCTGTCTTACCTGATACTACCCTTGTCAGAAGCCTTCTGTGGTCATGGGGCACGTATAGTGACTCCTGATTCATGGGTTCTGGGTTCCACTGCAAAGAAAATTCATGTCCATGTGCAGGTCCTTCACAACCAACACATGTATACTCACTCTTGTGAGGCAAAACTGAGAAAAGGTGGGTTTGATTCCCACCTCAGCCATATTGGAAGTGGATTTTTATGGTTTACAACTTCTAATCCAGTCAAATGCCGGGATGGTACCTTACTTTAGGCCACGGCCGCTTCCTACCCAACTCCTACCTCAATTAAAAAATATGGACATCACAGTGTCACAGGTTATCAGACAAATCCTACCCACACCCGAGTGCACTGGGCTACATGACCCACGATGTCGCAAAGCCTCTAAAAGAATCAAACAAATCAATACGAGGTGATGATAAGGGATCATCTAGAAATCTCAAAGATATTGAGAGTCCCTTTTATTTACGTATTACGAAGACTCACAATAGCTTTGACACCCTTCAAATCTAAAAAAAAAAACTCTTGAAGCCAATGATTTTATAAATTATCAATTTTATGCCATGGTGGCATGTGAAGTGCATCAATTACGCTGCTGAATTACATAGACTATGTTTTCTCTCTAGGCATTGTCCACCCGGATTCTTCTGTGTTCAAGTTGGAGAAAATCCTAACCATGGTTACACCAACTTCGATAACTTCCTCTGGTCTATGCTCACAACATTTCAACTCATTACCCTCGACTATTGGGAAAATGTGTACAATATGGTAAGTGATATGAATATTTACGAATACAAATCCGTCTATGTAACTTAGCCACACACTACTTCCCCTATGATTACTGCTGTGATAGGACTTGACACTCGGTCCTCTTTTCGTCGAGGACTATCCTAAGACACCATTACATACTAAAACCAGTAGGCTAATTTCTAACCCTGTTTATTTATTTCTCATATGTTAGTTTCAGTGGCGTGCGGTGGTTACTACACATGCCCCAGCTATAAGACAAACTTTTGATGCCACCTAAATTCCATTTTAGCCTGTTTGCATTTATGAAACAAGTAGTTCCGTGAAGAACTAAAGACTATTTTTTTTTATCCTACTTATGTTAATTGTCTCTATCGACATACAAAACATCAGTTTGTGTGATGTAATAGATTCGTAAATATTGAGAACCGTCTAATATTTCGGATGGTCGCCATGTTGGATTTCTATATATGTAGGTCTTAGAGTTATGTACTATTACATGAAGATTATTGTGTATGTGTAGTATTCAAAGTCAATCGCATGATTATGACACAAGAAGTAAAAACGAGATTTTAAAATTTCGCACAGCTGCCATCTTGTGGTTATGAAAACAATTGAAATAAATGAGATGCCAGTGGATTAACATTTGTATAAGCATTTACCGTACCAAGTTTCACTGCACTCGGATGGTTAAATTGTGAGAAACGTCCATTTAAATGTTTATATTTCGCGTCGCCGCCATGTTGGATTCGTGCACACCAGGTTATTGAAAGTCCTATAGGTGAATTTATGTTGATAGCCTCTATGAACACAAAATATGTCAGTTTGATTGCTGTAAAAGATTCGTAGATACTGAGAACCGTCCAAATATTTCGGATGGTCGCCTTGTTGGATTGTTATATGTATAGGCCATAGAGTTATGTGCCATTAAAAGAAAATCACTGCGTAGGTTTATTATTCTAACGTTAACTTCGATCGCATGATTACGAAACAAGAAATAAAAACTTAATGTTAAAATTTCGCACAGCCGCCATTTTGAGGTTATGTAAACAATTGAACTAAATCGAATGCCAGTGCCTTGCAATGTGTATAAACATTTGCAGTACCAAGTTTCAGTGCATCTGGATGGTTAAGTCGCGAGAAAAGTCTATTTAAATCTCTCAAATTCGCTTGGCCGCCATGTTGGTTTTGCAGTTAACCAGGTTTTCGAAAGTCTCACAGGTGAACTTCTAGTAGTGCCCTTTATCACCCTACAAAATTCATGGGGATATCAGTAATAGTTTCGGAGATATTGAATGCTCGTGAAATATTTCGCACAGCCGCCATGTTGGATTGGTGAGACGTAATAATATTTGAAGGGCATAGTCGAGGTGGGCCAAAACGGTGCTATGACCTTACCGAGTGTCATTGAAATCGCTCCAGCCGTTTAGAAGTTATTAATGGGGGCACACACACACACACACACACACACATACACGGACAATAGGTGATTTCTTAAGCCTATTTTTTCATAAAATGAAAATAGGTTAAATACATGGTATCAAACCAACTTGGCGGCCAAGCGAAGTTAAAATATTTAAATGGCATTTTCTCGAGATTCAATCAACCAAGCGCAGTGAAACTAGGCAGGATAAATGTTTCTACAAGATTTAATCTACCGACATCTGATTCAATTAATTATTTTTCATAACAATATAGCGGCTGGGGGAAATTTTAATTTTTTTTTATTTGTTTTCTGATCACGCGATTGAAGTGAACGTTTGAATAATAAACCTATGTAATATTCTTCATCTAATGGTACATAGCTGTATGGCCTACATAAGGAACAATCCAACATGGCGATCATCCAAAATCATTTGACGGTTCTCATTATCTCCGAATCTATTACAGCAATCAAACTGAAATGTTGTATGTTGATAGAGGCTATTAACATAAGATCGCCTATGGGCTCTTCAATAATCTAATGAACACAAATCCAACATGGCGGTGATACGAAATGTAAATATTCATATAGATGTTTCTCGGAAAATCCTGGAAATAGGCAGGATAATGTTAATGGAAATGACCAGTGGGATATATGAAAATAAGCTATTTAGTTCTTCACGGAACTCCTTGTTAATATACTGCGCAGGCTTAAGTCTGACGTTGTACCCACACGCTCATTACGAACTTAATTGGCTACTCACAACACTGCCATTACTGAACATACTGTATTGGAAATGCATCTTATTAAAGTTTGCATACTATTATTGGAGCCGGCACCGAGGTGTTGGGGGTAGCGAGCCTGCCTCTTTCCCGGAGGCCCCCGGTTCGATTCCCGGCTCCGTCAGGAATTTTAGAAACGGACGTGAGGGCTGGAACGGGGTGCACTCAGCCTCGTGAGGACAATTGAGTAGCTGTCTGACAGTGAGGCTGTGCCCCGGTAATGAAAACAAAGATTAATGGCCGAGGGGACCCGATGCGCTGACCACGCGTCACCCCAAAACCTGCAGGCCAAATGGCTGGGCAGCGATCACTTGGTAGGCCTAGGTCCTTCATGGGCTGTAGTGCCAGGGGTAAATGTTTCACGAACAAAGAATGTCATTCACAACAAACTCAATTCGCGCGCTGCAATCCCCTTTCAAGTTAGATCTCTTTACAGAGTAACCAACATAGACTTGTTATTTATTGCAAATTATTCTCAATGTCTATGTAATGTGCGTGTAGAAATTCTCTAAATATATGGTATGAATTAGTTATTATAATGTGTATACTTGATTAAATTCACTAAAACATTACAAAGCAAAAGTGTGTTAATATTGGCTCTATCGTAGAATACTTGGCTAGGTTTTTACGGTGGTGCCATGAGTTTAAAGCGTTAGTTGGTCGAGCTTCAAGATTTGTGTCGCCACCTATCCCCTGCTAGCCGATTCAGTCACATTTAACTCACACTAACACCCCTGCCGCCCTACTCTTACTTTTAACGGACCCACCCCCCTACACTGGTTTTGTTACCTCACCTTTTTTCCAAGAAGGAACTCTAAACATATATATCTATTATCATAATAGCTTCCTACATTTATCTGGCAATTGATTACCTTTGTTATTGCATACTAGTATCGTTTATATTACGTCTTAGTAGTTTAAAAATGTTCGAGGTTAGCACGCTGAAAGTAAGAGCCTCGTCCTGTGCTGCATGCTCGCCCGGAGTAGAGCACGTGCTCAGTTCCGCCGACAACATAAGTTCTGAAGCACTATCCGTCATTGGCGTTACTGTTGTGTGTCTGTTTTATTTTCTGTTCGATCGAATCATGGATGCTGACAGTGGGGTTCAAACCCACTATCTTCCGAATGCAAGCTCACAGCTGCGTGCCCCTAACCACACGGCTAACTCGCTACAATATTACAAATATTAATCTAAACAAAACAACAATAAGATTATAATTGAAAGGTACTAAATTATAGCCTAGCTAATAGCAATGAAGGTGATGATCAACAGTATAGCTGACGTAAAAATTGTTTGCATCGTCAGCATACATCCGAGAAGGAAGGGTTGTGCTCTCGACATTTGTCAATCAGTAATGCATCATATCACAACGAAATGAATGTCGTTATTGGTTCTCTTCGCGTATCCTTAAAGCTGCTGGGGTTGTCTTGTTTCGCTAATTTATGAAATCATGGTACTCGAAGAGGGTGAA
This sequence comes from Meconema thalassinum, assembly GCA_946902985.2. Taxonomy (NCBI): domain Eukaryota; kingdom Metazoa; phylum Arthropoda; class Insecta; order Orthoptera; family Tettigoniidae; genus Meconema; species Meconema thalassinum. The sequence goes on along the minus strand of OX336389.2, from coordinate 1,062,704,503 downwards.
GATAACGCATGACGTCAGCGCTACCTCTGCCGAGAGTTAGCAACACTGTCACTATAAGGCTCCACAGTCTTTTCTCAACGCTGGATGCTCTATACTTAGATGGTTCCTGACAGTTTGCAAGATCTTCCACACCCGCCATTTTGAATGATAGTTATTCTTGTTTCAAGGGGCGGAATAGCGAGGTAGTCTTCCCCTCATTTTGAATGTATTTAGGTAGTTCCCACAAGAAATAATTTGATAAAAATTCTTTCCCCTACACTCTTGGGGTAGATGGTAATGAATTGCACGCCACTGGTTAGGAAGTAGTGTATATTTCACAACATTTCACCACATATACAGCACAGTATATCAAATGAGCTTTTCCAGCTATGAGGTGGTGGTGGTGTTTACATCACGTTCAACCGATATAGATCTTAACCAGAGAGTTGAAGAGACTTGACAAGTCCTGAGCATCGATCCAGAAAACTGAAAGATCCAGGTTCGTGCCCTGGTCATGCTAAGTGATTTTAATACTCTGGATAGGATCTATATGGCTTATACTTCTTGTACATAACACTAACTAGTGGCTGGAAGAGAATATTTGGTATCAATAACTCACTGTAAAGGATTATACAAACAAAAGTAGATTATACAATGTTTACGGGGAGCACATCAATTATTGATAGTCAAGTTTCTTCTAGTTGGAATAGTTCTCAATATTTGCAATGTGCTATCCTGTATACCGTAGCGAAAGAAAATCAAAATTACAATTAAGTAGATTTAACAGTACGGTACGGTACGTGCTTTACTACGTTATACAAAGCAAGTTCAAATTATTGAAAATTCTTAATTAGTTAACTCCTAAACAGGAAAGGTTTGCGGTATCTCTTCTTGGATCGACTATCATGGCAGAACATGCTCAGCATCCCGAGGGATTATAATAACGAGGGAAGGCTGCTACAGGCAATCAAAAGTATTTCTGTAGACAATCAGGCTGCAAGGAGATTTGACAGTAGATTGTGTTCTTGGTTTAAAGATGTTACAGGATTGAGGCAAGGATGTAATCTTACATCGCACCTGTTTATTTTATGAAGGGCGTAAACTGGCTGGATGGGATTCAATTAGGTGGAAACCAGGTAAGCAGTCTGGCTTATACTGATGACCAGGTGTTGATGACAGACTCGGTCGAAAGCTTACAAGCTATCATGTTAGAATTGAACAGAAATGTAGGGAATATGGTATGAAAAGCAGTATTTCTTAAACGAAGGTGATGTCGGTAGGGAAGAAACAAAAGAAAATAGGATGCCAAGCAGGAGAAACTTACTGTAATTGGAGCGCATGGACCATTCTACCAGGGCTATGTATTCTCTCAGGATGGTAGTATAGTGAAAGAGGTTATTATTTATTATTATTTAGCGTATGATGCATACAAGACACTAATTAATATATACAGTGCTTTGTTTTCTTCTAAAAAATATTTAAGGGGTACTCTCAGTTGTAGTCGATAAAACATAACGATCTTGCAATTATCGGCAACTTGCAAAGTTCGGTCATTGTTTGTGTTCGAATCATTAACTTTCAGCATCTTCGATGCCTGGGTGGATGTTAAATAGTTCGTTATTTTGTTCATCCTTCAAAACTAACCACACGCACAAAATAACAACTCACCCCGCCTCCAAACACTAGCCTGCGTGCTTATAAGAACGGAGTGCCGAGTTGCCGACCAAAAGAAACTGATTCGATGGATCGATTTGAATCGAGGATTACTCGAAATCTCCAGCTGTTGTGTACAGCGTGTTGACGCCAGCTGATCGATGAACTTTCAAGTCGGAAGACTTATAGTTACAGACTATTTGACGAACTATGTTCAAATGTAAAAATATTTTTTTCTTAAACAGTTTTCAAATGTTTAAGGGGTACGCGTACCCCCCCCCCCCCCCCCCGCGTTCCCCCTGCAAAGAAGCACTGTAAATATAAATTTACACAATAGACAATTGTCAGTATTTTCAGCATTAGGACCCTTCATATATAGGCTGCCAGGTCTTTAACCCATTCAAGTGCTTGAGGATTGGCTGCATGAAGCTCTTCTACGGTCCCAGAGTACATATATAGAGGGCATTCCTGCACGATGTGCTTGATGGTTTGCACTTCATATCCACATTCACAACGAGGCGAGTCTATCCAACCCCACTGATGTAAGGCTACTCCAGTTCGAGCAGTGCCACAGCGAATTCTGTTGAAACGGGACCAGACATTTCGAAGGAGATGGAATCCAGGTAGTTTGATGGTAGGATCTAGTACTTCAATTAGGCCACGAGGTGGAGAGGTAGATCATACAACTTTCCATGTACAGTATTTCGCGGGTCGAACAGTGCTGAAGTAAGTTTCATATCCTTCTTGCGGGCTGGTTTCAGTGATTTCAACTTGGATGTAGAAGGTTGATTGACGTCTTGGTGAATTGGGAGAGCTTTACTATCCATAGCCTAATTCTGTGCCTCATGCGGGAAAGAGCTTGCTGTAATTGAGGAGGAACAATATTACACAGTACAGGTAGCCACTGTGAGGGAGTGCAATGTAGAGTGCCAGAGATAATTCACATTGTCTGGCGGAGTTGAATGTCAACCAGTTGGCAATGGGAGCTGTTCAACCATACGCCTGCACAGTATTCAGCTGGAGAGTATACGACAGCCAGAGTAGTAGTCCTGAGAGTGTTAGCATTAGCGCCCCATGATGTTCCAGCTAACCTACTTAGTAGGTTATTACGACTTTTTTTAATGATGCTGCCGTTTAGTGAAAGAGATTGAATCGAGGTTGAAAAAAAATAAGTGAGTTCACAAATGCGATCTACTATGTACATTCTGCCTGAAAGCAATTAGCGTAGTGCCGAAACTCTCCCTACATCACTTGGTATTCAGCTAACCTTGCTGTATGGTACTGAGAGCTGGGTATATTCAAGATATTTCATGCATAAGCTGGAGGTAACTGATATAAGGATAGGGCAAATGTTTGCTGGGACAAATAGGTGGGAGTCATGCCAGGAGTGTACTCGTAATGAAGAGATAAAGGGAAAGTTAGGAATATACATGTGAGATGAGGCTGTTCGCATGAGCCGATTTAATAGGTGGAGGCACGTGATCGGAATGGGGGAGAAGAGATGACCTAGGAGGTTAATGAACTCGGCTATAGAGGGTAAGGGAAGCAGAGGTAGACCTAGGAGGTTATGGTTAGATTCAGTGCTCAACGATGTCAAGGTTTAGAAACAGGGGAGGCAGCAGTGCTAGCTGCTAATAGGGGATCACGGAGGCGATGTAGACTAGACTGGACGCTGAAAGGCAAGACAGTCTCAAATGAAAGTGAATGAATTAGAGAAATACATGGGAACTTTGTATTAGTAAAACATATCATTCACATGGCATGTAGGCCTACTACCCGACCAGCGAATTGTTGCCGGTGGCGGAAATCGGAACTAATGCGCTCCGCCCAGCCACACGCCTGCGATGGACGTTATTTGTGTGCCTGATCCATGCTGGGCCGTGCGCTGTGCGGTGTGTTCCCATTGTAGCCTATGACTGTACATGAGTCCCCCCCCTTGCCCAGTGAGCCACTCGCTGCAGCCATAACGAGGCGAGATGACGTAATGTATACACAACAGCTGCGCTCTCCTTCTAGCGGTAACAATTCCCTGGTAGGGTAGTACAGATACCGGTGACTAACTCTGCACTTGACATTGTGAGCTCAGCGGTACGAGAGGGGCATGGGGCAGAGCAGGGATCGCGCCCAATACTTCCCTGTCTGAAAACATAGTTGTGCGTCACAGTAGGTTCTCTGAAACAGGCGGGAATAAATGATCTGATTCGTCCTTTAATTTAACGGTAATGAAATGGCTGGTGTTTCCTCAAATCTGAAGGGTAGAGCGTTACATGCACAAAGGAGGGACCTAGTGAGCGAAATTAATACTTCTTAGTCGGTCAACACGATTGTACCCAATTGTAATGTGCGTTTCCCTGAACCTGAAAAAAATTGCTTCCTTCTGCACACGTTCATGCCGAAGGGAGCAAATGAACAATCTTTCACAATATTTCTGGTTCAAAATTACTTGTTCTTATCTTCATATTTAATAAATTATTTTAAGTCATTTCCAAAGAAATAGTTGTGGTTTGAATCTTGTCTTTCGACTGTTTTGATGCAGCCTCCATGTTTCCCTGTCCTGAGCTAATCGTTTCATCTCTACATAGCTACCACACCCTACATTTGAGGCAATCTGTTTAACATATTCTAACCTTGGTCTACCCCTACAATTCTTATCCTCGACCCTTCCTTCTATAACTAAGTTTGCTATTCCTGGGTGTCTTAGTATGTGTCCTACAACCTATCTCTTCTCTTCATTAGCAGATGCCAGAAACATCTCTCCTCTCCCACTCGTCTTAATACATCTTCATTCGTAACCCTATCTACCCATCTGATCTTCAATATTCTCCTGTAACACCACATTTCAAACGCTTCAATTCTCTTCTTTTCTGCTGCACCAATAGTCCAAGTTTTACTTCCATAGAGCACCACGCTCCAGACAAAGGCCTTCAAAAATGACTTCCTAATACCTAAATCTATATTCGATGTCAACAGATTCCTTTCCTGTATACATACTATTCTTGTCTGTGCTAACCTACTTTTTATATCCTCTTTGCTTCGCCCATTACTGGTTATTTTGCTTCCCAAGTAACAGAAGTCATCTAGGCTACTTCCTTTAGCTGTTGACCTGACAATTCGACATCCATAGGGGTTTCTGATTTACTGTATATCGACAGCATTCCAATATTTTTGTTTTACATTTATTAATTTTCATCATGAATTCTTTCCTCAAGACAGAATCCATACCATTTAAAAACTCATTCAACTCCTCTGATGTGTCGGCTAAGATGACGATGTCATCAGCAAATCTCAGAGTTGAAATTATTTCTCCTTGAATCTTTACTCCTACTTTGAATTTTTCTCAAATTTCTTTCATTGCTCGTTCAATGTATAGATTGAAAAGAATTGGTGATAAGTTGCAGCCTTGCCTTACACCTTTCTGAATACCAGCTCCTCTCTCATATCCTTCGGCTCGAATAACTGCTGTCTGGTTTTTGTATATATTGTAGAGCACCCTCCTATCCCTGTACTTTATTCCAATCGTCTTCAAAATGTCAAACAACTTACTCCAGTCAACGTTATCAAAAGCCTTTTCTAAATCTACAAATGCCATGAACGTTTTCTTATCCTTCTTATTCTAGCTTCCAAAATCAGCCTAAGACTTAGTATAGCTTTCCTTGTTCCTACGTTTCTCCTGAAGCCAAACTGGTCTTCACCCAACTCTCTTTCTGTCTTTCCATCCTCTTGTACATTATTATAGTCAGGATCTTTGAAGCATATCATTGAAGTTATATCATTGAAATCAACACTCTTTCTTGAAGCTAGTAGTGTTCTTCGCTTTGTAACATTGCTGCCAGTAACAACAGGAGCTCGAGAGAGAGAACACACTGTCTTGCGCTCTGACTAGCACGTTCCCTTGGACATTACAGGAAATGGAGTAGTCATGTAGGATTTGTAATTTATAAAGCTTACAAATCTCTGCACTTTGTAATGAGGATATTAAAAGGAAGTGGTACCTCTGGTAAAAAACTAGAATATTTTTCACTTGTAAGGCCTATTCTGGAATACGCCTCGGCGGTTAGAGTGGCAAAACAAGGCTTGACCACTGCCGGAGGGAAGATGACGTGAGAAGAGGGAACAGGAAAAAACGTGAACAAGAAGGAAATCCCAAAAGTAGGGACAACTATTGAAAACTAACGTGAACTGTATATTCAGGAGAATATACCAGCGGTTTGGGATCCATATCAAGTAGGGTTCATCAATGAATTGGAAATGGTACAAAAGAAGGCCGCTAGATTTTTGTTCAGTAACTTTAATCCCAGGAGGAGTGTGACCCGTCTGTTAATGAAACTTGGCTGGGAATCACGCGAGGCTAGGTGGATGAAATCTAGACTCTACACTATGTACAACACGTATACAAATCAACCAGCATGGGGTGAGCTTAGCAAACGTATGGGAAAGACCACTTACATGAGTAAGAGTGATCATTCTTTCCAAGTTAAGGGCCGTCCACAGCGTACAAATTATAAATATTCTTTCGTAAACCGTGCCATTGACGACTGGAATTCTCTACCTGCCACAGTCTTACAGCCTTTCCTCAAATATACGAGTATAGGAATGCTTAAGAAAAGGTTGACGATTTGTGTAATTACTCCAGTTTAATTGTTATTCAATTGCTATGTATAAGTGTTTATTTGTTGTGTATACCCAATTTGCCTCCGGGGAACACACGCCCAGTTGTAAATAAATGAATGAATGAATGAATGAATGAATGAATGAATTACTAGTCTAAGCCAGTGCCTCTCAACGTGATAAATGTTTTACGCTACAATAGTATACAGGGGGAGTGAGATGGGCAAGTGCAGAGCTAGCTGCCGGTAACTGTAGTGTTGTAGAAGAAACAAAGAACGAAGAAAAATATTTGTTATATATTAGTCTTTCTTCACATTGATGAAAAAGTCTGATCACTAGTGATTCATTATTTATTTTATTCTGTATGCACAGTTATTGGACGTGATTAATGAAACTTTTTTATCTTTTGTGTTTCAGGTACTGGCATCTTGCGGGCCAATCAGTGTAGTATTTTTTACGGTTGTCGTCTTTTTTGGTTCATTTTATTTAATCAACCTAATGTTGGCTGTGGTAGCTTTAAGTTATGAGGAAGAAGCGGAAATAACACAAGAGGTAAGGCTGATTATATCCCATTAGAAAAACACAAAATTCCTTCTGAACGCAAGGGTTTTTATATCTACTACATCTGAATTCTCAATTACAGGAACGAAGGAAGGATCTGACAGATCACAGAGATGACTCTACATTCAGCTTCGACCCGTCCAAGATTAATGTTAAGCAGTTGGAGAAGAACAAGCGAAAACGTTTGGATTCTCGGAAAGGTGTCTTGCTAGCGTCGTACACAAGAAAGAAGACACGCCGAAGGAAGCGAGGCCGAAGTAGCGGGGGTGGGGGTGGCTCAGGATCAGGAGAGAACGGTAATGAGAATGGGCGAAGCAGATCAGCGACTCCTAGTCCTCGACACAGTAATACTCCACACCCTGAAGAGCGTCCACAAACTCTCTCCCTCACCCCCGCTCCTGCAAGTGCTTCCACCCCCGAACCAGTTCGTGCTTCCGACAGCTTACGTCCTACTAATGCGTTAGGTGAGTACAACGCAATATCTTTTTTAAATAGAAAACAAGGAAAGTCGACCACCCATGAAATGGTTTTGAAATCTTCAACTCCAGGCAAATGCTGGGGTGGAACCTTCCAATAGGACACGATTGCTTTCTCTCATCTCCTTGCCCAGCTTCATTTACCTTCATTCATTCCATATCTCATTAACACCTCTGATGAGGTGAGCGCCAGGAAGGGAATCATACCATAAAAGCCATCCACCACATAGAAATGTATCACATCCCATCCCTGACCGCGCAGAAAAATGTGAATATTGTAAATACAAAATGTAGATGTAAGTTGTGCCAGTGAAGTATAAAATATGTTCACCGTCCGTACTTCCAGTATGTCTTACCTCTACTTAGTATAAAACAATTACCCGATTCTTCAATGTCACGGGTAATCTCGAGAACCACTGGATGGATTTTGATGCGGTTTTCACCATTCTGTAAGATATCTCGAGGAAGTTTTCCTTAGAAAATAATTTATTTACGATCAAATGAAGGAACGATTTCAGTGAAAAAGTCAAAAAAAGAACCTGGCGTCCGTGCGCTTTTTAAGCTTACGCTCCACAAACAGTTAAAAATATCAATATACTATGAGTGTAAGAATTGTTCAGCATGAAATGTTCTACAAAAAAGTCCTGGAGAGCATGTCTCTATCTTCAATACATCGCCCACTATAAGTGTTTTAACGCTTTCATTTCTTCCAACAACCTCCATTCAATTACTGAGGTGACAGTTTACGAGCTAGCAAGGGGCGAGCCTATCACCCCAGTTCAGTCAAGCTAGCGGACAAGCCTATTACTCCACATACAGCCAGCAGCAAACTGTCGAGGCGTGTTGAGTTAAGAAGAGTGGTTGTGTTTGGAGTTTCCCTGGAAGTTCAACTCGGCTTTTCTTCATTTCTCCTGTTCGTGTCGCAAAATACACAGTGAAGTTAAGATTTGACGGAAGGGGGATTGTGTTTCATGCAGATCGCCATTCTTAAATTATGTCTGACAAGAATTCGTTGCTATGCATCTCCATGATAATATAAGTAATAGTCCAGTCAGTGATTTTAACCCATTATGCCGAGACGGAAAACGGATATAGGTCGTAATTCATTGACATCGAAAAAAACTTATCACGTAATGCATTCATAACTGTTCCTGGGTAATAAACGAAAATGCTAGGGTTACACATATTCTGGGTTAACTAAATATGTGGGAAAGCTCCGGGGATTTGACAGAGGACCTGACAAGAAGCGAATCGTGTCCTCTAAACATATGGTGTATTTGGTTTCGTTTCCGTGTTACAAGCATTGTTTGTGGTGTAGGCCTACATAACACAGACCGCTTCACTATGCAGGTTGGTCATTTGCCATTTGTGTTGATTAAGTGTACGTTACTCCTTACAGTTCTCTACATAAGGTGTTCAAAATGGCTACAATGAGCTGTAATGCAGGCGTCTATGCGCCGCATCATTGACTGTCCCACACGTTCCCACATTCCCGGCGTCTGTCGTGTCTGCTGACATCCTTGCTCTATTCGCTGGCGAAGCATGTTCTCGTTATGAATAGGTGTGGCATACACAATGGCCTATAAATGACCCCATAAGTAGAAGTCTAATGGATTGAGATCGGGAGAACAAGCAGGCCACGGTGTCGGTCCCTGACGCCCTATCAATTTGTTTGGACTTGAATAGCGACGAAGCGTACAAGTGGCCTGTGTGCCCTCCACAAATGACCAACTAGTATCGTACCACCATCTGTGTTATGCACACCACAAACAATGCTTGTAACACGGCAACGAACGCACATACACCTAAAGGACATGTTTAGCTTGTTGTGAGGTCCTCTATCGAATCCCCGGAGCTTTCCCACATATTTAATTACAGCCTGTATACACTCATATATTTATTTGTTTATTTTATCATTTCAAATGATCTTGTCAACTTCATCGTTATGCTTGTGTCAAAAGTTATGCGTTACGGAGAGGGAGACGGTGACGTCATGCAGCCGCGCGGGAAGCCTAAGTTAATGGGTAATGGGCGGCGAGTGCGTGACGTCATGCAGCCACGCGGGAAGCCTAAGTTAATGGTTAATGGAGTCTGTTGAAAGAGTCCTGGGGCGTCGAGCGACCTGGGGCTTCGAGCGAAGCGAAAAGAATACAGGGTGACTCCTAAAGAAGTGTACAAGATGCCAGATAAGAATACAGGGTGACTCCTAAAGAGATATACAAGATGCCAGATAAGAATACAAGGTGACTCTTAAAGCGGTGTAAAAGATGGCAGATGAGAATACAGGGTGACTCCTAAAGAGGTGCACAAGATGTCAGACAAGAATACAGGGTGACTCCTGAAGAGGTGTACAGGATGTCACACAAGAATACAGGGTGACTTCTAAAGAGATACACAAGATGCCAGATATGAATACAGGGTGCCTCCTAAAGAGGTGTGCAGGATGTCAGAGCAAAATACAGTACAAGATGCTAGATAACAATACAGGGTGACTCCTAAAGAGATATACAAGATGCCAGATACGAAAACAAGGTGACTCTTAAAGAGGTGTACAAGATGGCAGAGAAGAATACAGGGTGACTCCTAAAGAGGTGTAAAAGATGGCAGAGAAAAATACAGGTGACTCCTAAAGAGGTGTACAAGATGTTACATAGGAATACAGGGTGACTTCTAAAGAGATAAACAAAATGCCAGATAAGAATACAAGTTGACTCTTAAAGTGATATACAAGATGCCAGATAAGAATACAGGGTGCCTCCTAAAGAGGTGTGCAGGATGTCAGAGCAAAATACAGGGTGACACTTAACGAGGTGTACAGTATGTTAGATTCAATTCAAATACAGGGTGACCCTTAAAGAGGTTTGCAAGATATCAGATTCAAATAATGGGTGACCCTTAAAGAGTTGTAAAAGATGTCAGACTCAAATACAGGGTGACCCTTAAAGAGGTGCCCGCGCGGGAAGCCTAAGTTTAAGGGTAATGGAGTCTGTTGAAAGAGTCCTTTCTTACATGTGTAGCATTTGTAGCATGTGTCATTTGAAATGATATAACGTCTAGTCTTTCAGACTGGCTGTAATTTTTTTTGTTTGCTTATTTATTTATTTATTTAATTAATTATTTATTAGGTACAACCCTGAAAGAAACATTTTACCCTAATAGTAGGCCTATAAAAAATCTTAAATAATATCAAAAAAACAAGTTACAAATACATACATACATACATACATACATACATACATACATACATACATAGGCAAGGAACGCCATTCCATAGACACATACCGGCCGCGGTGGCCGAGAGCGCTAACGCGCTATCTCGTGCCTCGCTGGTATCGGGAGAGCGTGGGTTCGAATCCCACCTCGGCCGTCCTGAAAATGGTTTTCGTGGTTTCCCATTTTCACCACCAGGCAAATGCCGGGACGGTTCCTTCCAATAGGTCCACGGCCGATTTCCTTCCAATATCCCTTCCCTGACCCGTCCTGAAAAGAAAAGTACATGGCCATTGGCTGCATTAATAAAATTATAATATATAGACACATTAAGCTCATTTATTCACTAACGATTTTTAGCCTACTTTTAACATTTTGCAAAAATGAGGAAAAAGTAGTCTTATGAGATCGATCCGGGAAAATGTGTGTCTGTCTGTCTGTCTGTCCTTCTGTCTGGCTGGCTGTGTGTGTGTGTGTCCCCCCCCCCCCCCCCTATCATCTCCTAAACGGCTGCAGCAATCAAAACCAAATTTAGTATGAGTAAAGATGTGCACCGGAATAGCTCACGTCCATATTTGAAAATGATGTCAGTGCTACCAACTGCTGAAAAAACGCACTAGAAATTTGAGCTCAATGTTGGATATCTTGCAAGGTATGCATGGGAGCTATTCCAAAATTGGCACACATGTAGATAATACAATTACAGTTTAATTTCCAGGAGGCCAACCATGACAGTGTTGCCAAAATAATTTTAAGCCTTCTGATAGGTCCAATGTTTAAATGCATATAACTTCTACACTATCAATTGGATTTCAACCAAATTTTGTATGTAATATCTGTACATAAACAGATATGACTGAGCGTATTCTTAAGAGCCACCAGGACTGCCAACTGTTAATAATTGCTCTCTCTATTTTTTAAAAATCCAAATACCAATATATCAGAAAGTATGCAAGCCAACAGCTTTAAACTATGCACACGTATATTCTGACATTTTAGATTAATTTGGAGTAACTTATATACGTCAGTTCTACCAACGTGATTATAAGCCTGCTGATAGTACCAATTTTTAAATACATGTAACTTCTATACTATCAGTTCGATTTCAACCAAATTTCGTATGTGCTATGTGTACCATAACAGATATGACTTTAAGTATTGTTAAGAGCAATCAAGGCTGCCAACTGTTAATAAATGCTGTCTATTTTTTTACCCTAATATCAATATATCAGAAAGTATGCAAGCCAACAGCTCTATACTTTGCACACGTATAGCACCTGACATTCTAGATTAATTTGGAGTAATTAATATAAGTCAGTGCTGCCAACATGATTCTATGCCTGCTGATATGTCCAATTTTAAAATACATGTAACTCCTATACTAACAAATGGATTTCATCCAAAATTGGCACAACAAGATATCATAATATTTCAGATTATTTCTGACCAGCACACGCATGGTATTGTAGGCAACATGCTTTTACGCGTGCTGATAGATCCAGTGTCTAACTGCATGTAACGTCCATTGGACTTCAACCAAATTTTGTATTCTGTATCTTAAGAGGTGGAACTAAGAATATATTCAGTCATCAGGGCTGCCAACTGTAGTGCTCTATTAGGCTACATTATATCAGGTATATTTTGAACTAATTAGATATTTCGATATTACCAACTTAATTTCGTCATTATTCTAGATAGGTTCATATACTGTAGAATAATCATTGGCATGAAAAGTAGGCTGTATAGTTCTTCACGGAACTTCTTGTTTCTCTTGGAAAGGCTATTTTGAGAGTATGGATGGGTGGATAATCAGCTGGTCAGTGCACCTCTGTATCGTTCAACCATCAAGCCACTTATTATATGTCTATAGTTGATGACGAACCCTACCAGTGTGAATATTGTACAGTAAGACTATTAATTATGCATACAGTATACTCTCGATTATCCGGGCTAATAACCGGATAACCGGATAATCGGAAATCACGGAAAATCCAAAAGCATGTGTTTATTGTAAGAAGAAGGCCTTCTAATACTTTTTTTAAAATATGGTACCATATAAAGTAGGCTATAAAGATAACTCACCCACATTATTGTGCTCTGACGAAGTCTGTAATGGTTTTCTGCTTTTGGTTGGTCATGTGTTTCCATACCTCGAGACGTAATCATTGGCCAATTAACGTTTGTTCGATTGTTAGCACTACTCGTTTGCTTTTTACACCACACATTGTTCACACCACAACGTACTGTATCTTAGTGTAAGACAATTTGTTAAGAGCTGTTTAAGCGGATTCCTCAATGGAATGCAGACAGCACTTGCCTTCCAGCAACCTTGAAATAAGCCTACCCCCACCTCACCTCTTTACGGAACTTACACTTCGCTATTACAAAAAAAGACTGGACAAAGCAAGATGTCGTCGACCTGTCAGAAACTACCGTACCAAAAGTAGCTTGCCCTCACCGGGATTACACTGCAAAAATATGTACGAAATATAATTGAAACGTAGGCTATTCAATTTACAGTAGAGTATCAATTACACAGAAATGTTTGTACCGTTTACACTATTAACAATTATTATTAATTAGGTGGAAACGTGCACGGTTAATCCGCAAACCGGATACTCCACGCACGGATAATCGAGAGTATACTGTAACTATTTTTGTAAAATGACAGAAGAATTTACCAGTTATAATAAACGTTTTATGTGCCTAATTTATGTCCAAGAGAAATAAAAACCAAATACAGAACATCTTCAAGCAGATATTCTTGATATTTAAATAATGCTTGCTTTGCAGTCTCTCCTTTAATGAAAATCTATACAATAGGCTACACAGTATTTGAGAATACTATATTTTCTCTCTCTTTATTTGACATGTTTATGCAATTTGGTGTAAACGTTTAAGAACTGACTAAATTAAATGTTAATTATTTTCACAAATAGCCTACTTTGTTTACTCTCACAAAAGAAAATAATCAAATTCAAGTGAAACAAAGTTTTTGCCACCTAGGCGTAGCACGACATTTCTGTGATAGGCTCATTTGGTGATTTGACAAAAAAACATGATGATTAAAATTAAGTAACTCTCGTTTTCTTCATTCGGTACTGGCGTCCAAGTTTCTCTGAGAGCATAATATTCATGAATGGAATGAGGCAGTGAGACAGCAATAAGTACCCAACAGAACAAATTTGTGCATTGTTGATTGAAAATTCTGAAAATCACGGACATATCCATTCAACAGTTAAATTCGTGGTTATTCCCGATTGAACTATAAAATCATTTCATTAATATTTGCAAGACATTCTTGAATGAAAAAATGGTGGGAATAGTTACAAAATATTGCATGAAATATTTACTTATGTATTCGATTGTTTCCAATTTTTCCACAAATTCTTGAGTCGCGAATCTGTTTGCCTCTACTTACAACTACTGACTGCTGGCTATCATTAAATTCTCTGTGTACTTACTGGGATCTGCACAATATTGTTTACTCTTTAAAAACATTGAGGAATTTCAACTTCTCTATTTGAACCCCTCTCTCTAAAACTCATGTGTACTGTAGTACATTGTACAGTGATTGGTATCAAAGGTTTTACTGCAGTTTATTTTATACAATACACAGCATGAGTTGAAGAACTTGAGAAATGATATTGCTTATTGTATTATTCCTGAACAGGTCCTCCACAGAGGGGTCAGCTGCATGTAAGCAGGCATCCCAGCAGTAACACTAGTGAGGGTAATAATCGCGAGTCTTCTTTAGATGACTCTGGGGTGGTAGATGACCATGAAGAAGGCGATGTCACCTCAGAAGATGTAGTGCAAATTCCTAATGTTGTTCAGGTAATTATAATTTCCATTTTATAATTCCCACTTTAGAATAATATTAATTAGGTCTAGGATTTCGATTGATTTTTACCTTTTTGTAAGCACAATTTATGAATGTGTTGTATTTAAATCTGTTTCACCGTGTAAGCTAAGCACATTTGTCCCATGTTTCTCTACTCTTGTGGGATAGGGCATCTTTTAGGATTATTGTAGAATTTCTATTAATTTTTAACTACATTAAATAATAATAATAATAATGTTTTAGCCCCAATACATGAACGGTTAGTTTAAGAAACTTAAATAAAGCGGATTGTCGTATTATTCACAGGTGTGCAATTATCCTTGTAATTGTGCTTTAGGCAGGATTTCATTTAGAAAACCTTGCTTCATATGGAAGATAATTTCAGTCCTTCAACCGAAAGTTCCATATTGGCATGCTTTAAATATTGTCATTACCCCTGGGTATACAAATATTGAAATTAATCTAATTGACCACAGTTAATTCATGACAAAAGTGCTTGCAGAAATAAAATAATGGTGTGAATTTGAAACAAGTTTCCCTGCACACGATACTGGGAAAAATATGAATTGGCAATTTCAGTCAACGGAAGTTTCATTAGTGTACAGTAAAATTGTATTAAAGAAGACTAGCTCATGCATACTGTACATTCTGCACATCTCTAAGGCCTCTGGCATTCAGTTTGCAAGATACAGATACTTCAATTATTTCTAGAAGCTTTATTTAACTCTGATTTGCTTATGATTCCAGAGAGTCGAACCTGTTACTGTTGCCTTGAGCCCAAAGGAGATTCGAGTCATCAAATGTAATGGTGTGAGCCCAGGTCATGGCCCCAAGAAACATCTTTATACACTTCCTCCAGACTACCTTTCACACATCGTAGTTCTAGGTAAGCTGAAGTTTCATTTATCTGCCAGTGTACATCCGTGATAATCTAGGCCTACAGTATGTGTTGGTGCACATTTTGGTTGCTCATTAATGATAGGCCTAATTATCTAAATATAGTTAATTGGTAGTGAAATTGGTATCTTCACAGCGTTTTGCTTTCTGCATCAAGAGCGAGGGAAGATTGGTCATGAAGATATTGAACAGTTTAATTAATTCTATCATTACGGTGTTTGAAGCCATTTTTCAGTGTTGCCTTAGTAAGCAAACGTTTTGTTGCATTCCAGTCGGCCAACACGATTGTACCCAAATGAGATGGGTTATTCCCTAACCCTGAAAAGAATTACATGAGATTATTGTATTATTATTATTATTATTATTATTATTATTATTATTATTATTGCATTGTATTATTAATCTCATATAATATTGTTTTCATGATTAGGGCATAACCCATCTCATTTAGGTACAATCGTGTTGACCGACTGAAAAGCACCAAACTTTTGTTTAATTATATCATTATTAAGTCACTACATCAGGACATCTACTCCTGCCGCACAGTGTATTCGACCACTCACAAGGGAAGCTCTCTGAGACGTAGCATAAATGTTGGTCGGATCGCAAGAAACACATCCAATATACAGTACCGTAGTTGAAGTCATCCTACCAACAACTAAAAGCAAGGGATTTATTGTTTGAAGAAAATTTCTCGTCCAAGTCAAAGCTGCCCACATAGTTACTTACTTTCGTGACCACCGTACAGTTACGCTGCAATAACAAAACAGTAATAACAATTACAAATGGCGTAATCTTCTGCCAAACATATACAATAATACGTAGTAGACAGAATATGCAGCCTTACAAGACATGAAAATGGATCAATATTCCCCAGTAGGCGTTGCATTGTAGGTAATAGTCTATTATAATGTTGTTAACTGGCTATTGATGTGAAGATTGGCAAACCCAGAATGACGTCATACTGACAGACAACAATCAGCTCGTGTTACCAACTTTGAAGTTACATTAGGCCTCCATTGTGTCAGTTTCAGTATCCGCAAGTAGTCTGCGTACATGATGACTTTGAAACATGAGTGGTAACAGTGAATAAAACCGTGATTCAGCACAGCAGCAATATATTATACTATACAGTAAATCGCCATGTTTGTAGTGATGAGAGAGAGATGGTAAGGTTACATAGTTATTAACTTACAGATGGTGACGCGGACTATATGATCGTATATTGGCCTCAAAGTGAGTTTTTGCGAACTTAAATCTTTTCATGAACCTTATAAGTTAGAGTAGATCAGCTTAGCTGTATGCACGCGCTGAGTTCTCATATCCTCTCCTAACAACTGCACTGTATAGCTGTATAAAGCACTTCTCCCCGCATGTACTGATATCGCGCCAGGAGATGGCAGTCAGGTTTGAACTGCAGTTGTTTTCCCGCTCACTGCGTATCGCGCATTCCAAAAACATTAAGTTGGTCACTGTTTCCATCACTGTACCTGACACTGCCACACTGTTTGAAGTAAACACAAAGGCTAGTAAGAATATCGACAGTTGGAAGGAAGGTAATAATACACACACACGTGAAGCCCGATAACAAATTGTCATGCAGAAAGTAGCATCAACTGACTGCCAGCCGATATATTTAGGCTTGGAATAGGTGAGCCGCGCATGCGTACTGCAAGACCCCCCTTACCCCGTCGCAGCGTGTTGAACTGCCATCTCCTGGCGCGATGTCATTACCGTAGGCGCTCTCACCATGGCAAAGACCACTGACGGAATTGCTGATGTAGTGCGCTCGATTGGAGAGGATAAGAGAAATCGGCAAGCCTATCAGTTTGGGCTGCGACAAGTCTCACTCTAGTATTTAAATCAATAGAATGTCGTCCTCTATAGTATCACTCAATGAATTTCGGGATGTAATAACAGCACAAATGTTTTTCCTTGTGGCCTGACCAACACATCCCGCAATTCATAGTTCAGCGAGATAGGAAGATTTGTGTTCGCGATGATCTCTTGTCCGTTGTTCTGCGGACATAAAATGCGGTCTGTAGTACCCCAATTGCTATAGGATGACCAGGTAGAAAAGAATGTTGGGGGCGGGACTCGGCGTAAGTTACTGCTGTAGAGCTTCCCCCACTTGGCACTACGACTCCACCTTGCACAAGCACAAGGTTCAACGACAAAGAAACCAGTAGGAGCGAGAAAGAGAGAGAGAGACACCTCCCCTACCTGACGCACATGCGCAGAAGAAAGACTAGCAGTGGAGAGACAGGGAGCTGGAAACACTCTCCCCTACTTTGGTGCGCTTGCGCATTGAAACATTCTTTTCTGCCTGATCATCCTATTGACGTCCGAAACGGGGGAGGAGCTTACGGTCAGCTGTTTGCAATATGGCGGCGATATAGTGACGTGAGTAATTGGGTGTGCGTTTGTTATGGCTTCAAATTTATGATGGCAAAATACTACATATTTCCTTTCATTGATAGAAATATTTTTATAATCAATTTAAATGCAGTGCCTAATTACTACCAGTTAAAAATATTACCCACATGTAGATACCGTAGTTAATTTACTGTCTGCTGTTACATATATGAAGCCTGTGCTTGCGAGCCTCGCGGTATCGATGTTTTTATTAATTTCACAATATATATATCTCACATAACACAAAGGACGGTTCCCTGATAATAAATTGAATCAAGCAAATGAATTTGCATGAATGTTTTGGGTTCAAAGAAGCGTTACTTGGGATGCTCAAATCATACTTCAATATTGCAAATATTGACCTACATACTTGCTGTTCAAAGGCAAGAATGTTAATTTATTAATCTCTTGCCACGGGCAAGTTAAAATGGAGACATCCTCTTTATCAATATATTTAATTAAATATTTAAAATACAGATATTTAACAAAGCTGGAGTCTCCACTTGAACTTGTCATAAGCAAACGTAACAGATCAAAAAATACACTTTAAGCCAAACCAAATTCACTCCTCAGCTCGACATAAACCATAATACCAATTAAAACCTATACAAAACATACTCTCCTTACTGTTGTACAACTTTCAAACCATCTATTCGCACTCAAAACTGTAAAACCCTGAAATGGGAACTAATTAAAGTTAGAATAGCCTAGGCCGATCCGGTCTCCTGCTACATTACCGCATATGTATACTTAACATCACTATAACTTCAAATATACGGCTAAGTGACCTATCTGCCTGAGTAGTTTAGGTGTTGCCGGCCTGCCTGGGATGATGGGTCACCAAACCGGTACTTAAAACTAAGATTTTACATTTTAATTAACTAAATTCAACAGTAGGGAGATCATAGCCAAAAACACAATCTAAGCCAAATCATACTTCAATGACCTACATACTTGCTGTTCAAAGGCAAGAATATAAATTCTCTGGCAAATTAAGGCTAGGAACAGCATTTTTCTTAAGTTTTCTAACCATTCGGCTATTGTCAATCGGAAGAACCCCTAAAATAAATTTACGAAGAGCGGATTACATTCTTTGAACGGCACATAAGTAATAGCCTATAAGTTTATCAGTATTTTTGATGTAGCTAAATCCATGTGAATACAAATTAGAGACAATAACTATCAATAATCAACAGTATCGGTGGAAAGAAGTCGTCTTCACAAAAATGCAGACTGCACACTGTCATGTAACATGTACGGTAACACGTTTTCCAATTGACAGCGCCGAAGCCCATCTTTCTCTCTGAGCTTTTTGTACAGGAAAGTAGTGAAGATATTTCGTAGCCGTTTTATACGATTTGCAACCGTATACAGAGCAGAACCTCCTCGAATTTGACAAATTTCCTTCTGTTTCCATCACGACGTCAATGCTTCACCATCTAAATAAATCTCACCAGTCACAATGTTACAGCTTCAACATTCTGCCGCGTGGCTGCGCCATCCAACTTTTCTGACGTCAATAGCTCCGTCTCCATGCTGCACGAGTGCTGCGCTAAATCACTTCTTCGTGTTTGTTGTTGCAGGAGTCCGTTTACTTGCGATTTCCTGCACTGAACAATATTGTAATCTATACGAGAAAAAGAACGTCTAGTGCCCATACAGACTGTTCCCTGTTCCAAATAAGTTGACACCCTATCGCAAGCATCTGCAAGACGACGCTTTGTTATTGCTCGGTTCACGGAAGTCACATGGTTACCGCTTGAAATGGACCACTCACTGCAAGCGTGCCCTGGCACATTTCCTTGGATTGGGCGTCAAGTTACAAGGAGTGGGGGAATACACTAGATACCTAGGTATAGGAAGTAGGCTTGTTTCGTTTCACACGATAATGTGGCTTTAAATATTGTAGTATTCCACAAGCTTAGACATATCCTTCCGACTTCACATTTCTGAAAGATTTTCTCCCATAAAAATTATATTGAGCAGAGTGCATTCTGTAGTGATTCACCTGAAGCACATTCACTGGCAACCATTTTCCGGGACATTCTCGGCCAGGCGGTGAAAATTTCTTGTACAGTATGTTCAACTTTCTTGTAAATTACACAGGTTATATAATGGCTCTCAGAGACACTTGTCCAGTACATCATTAGCTTCAGGAAGAATTGTGGATTAGGGGGATCTATAATGTTCAAACGAATTATTAATCCTGAATTCCAGTTTCTTGTTTCCGGTCACTACCTACCAAAATGTAGTAAGCGAGTAACTTTTTTAATATTTTGGCCAAATCAACTTTATCAGCGGCAAAATTGTGAATAATACTTCAAATTTCCTTTATTCTTTTTTAATTTGAAGATTTTTACGATTGCACGTTTAGTAGTTAGCGTGAGGCAAGTTTCCGTCCTGTGCGTCATGAATTGGTGCTCGAAGCACGAGGCAGGGACATTATGACCTGCGTGAGAGCAAGGATTTAGACGTTCTTTGACAACAATCAGAGAGTTTTACAGGGAAAAGTTTGACAGACTGATTCATGGCGATCGTGGCATTACTCAGGGAGATTTTGCTAGCATAATTGGTATAGTGTGTAGGTGACATTATTGTTTTGCTTGGTTATCGGAAGACCTCTGCACGATGGGTACCCCGCGTGCTTACACCTGAAATAAAATCTCACAGGCATGAAATTTGCCAAGAACTTCTGAAGGTGAAGCTTTTCTGTATGCAATTGTGACAGGAGGAAAAACGTGAGAACAACACTACAAGCCTCAGACGAAATATCAGTCCATGGAATATTGGCAAAAAGACCTGCCCCAGAAAGAGAAATTCACGACACAGCCTTAGGCGAAAAAATTATTGGTAAAAGTGTTTTGGGATGCAGATGGTGTTATCTATGTTAATTTTCTTTAAAATGAAACAACAATCAACCCAAATCTTTCCATTTAAACGCTGCAAACTTTATAACAATGACTGGAAAGATGGCAAAAGGAAAACGGAAATATTATCCAGCAGCACGACAATGTTAACTACACATGTCACGAGCCACCATAGCAGAGCTTCAGAGACTGAATCTTGGCATCCTACGGCACTCTCCATACAGTCCAGGCTTGGCAACGAGTGACTTTCCTCACCTTTTCTCGGCACCTAGAGAAGATATTCAGGGACAGCACTGTGCATCAAATAAAGAAGTTGAAAGGGCTGGTTCCGGAAATAGTTTGGACTTCTTCCACGCCGGCTTCTCAAAACTCCTTCGTCGTTGGCACAAGAGTAAACTGTTGTCTGGTGATAATTAATTAAAGTAATTAAAGGGTAAATTCTATGGATTATTTCTGCATTTGATTTGTAAAATATCCTCATCCATTCACGAGCTGTGAAAATGGACGCATTACTTTTTTTATTCGCCCCTCGTACACTGGGTGTTTCTTGAACATGAGGAGCAGATGACCTTGCTGTTCTTCCCCTTAAAACCTCAATAACTAACTAACTTTTTGAAAATTACTGACATGATTTAATCCATTTTGATTGCATCAACTGATAACGTAAAATATCCGTATACTTCTGTGTAACTTGCAAATAAATTCAACGTTGCGTGTAGATAATATTTACCGCTATGCCGAGATTGTTAGAAAGACTTTCACTTGGTTGGTGGCGTCGCGGCAATACTCCCTATAGGTAGGTCTGAAGCACTGAGAAGGTGTTTCTGAGCCATTTCCTTTCCCCCACCAACAGCACGTGATCTCCAAGGACCAATCATCCATCCAAGTCCAATGACGTGCGTAAGGTGGAATTAAGACTGTTCTGTACGTCTTCAATGTTTCCTTTCACTTTATTATGTACAAATATCGAGGAAATTACAATCGTATTTTGACCGGCACTCTTCCTTTGTTTCTTATAATACAGTGCATTCTGTCATTAAAACATTATTGTGCATAATCTGTAAATTGATGCGCTTAATTTTCCTCTGCTGTGTGATGTTTAAATGTTGGTTCATATGTTGCAGATGAATTACCAGATAGGAACTGCGACAAATGCACACAGTGTTGTGTGGACTACGACGGGTGGTTACGGTTCCAATGTGGTCTGTATAAGGTGGTTCGTGACCCCTTGTTCGATCTTCTCATCACCTTGTGCATCGTTCTCAACACCATGTTCCTGGCGATGGAGCATCATGGCATGAGCGAGTCAGTACGTCAGGCTCTGGACATAGGGAACAAAGTAAGTAGTACACAATTTCTTGGAGTATTATGGGAATATGAATCGGATTTCAATACAAATACATTGCAGGAAGGTAGTACTTCCTGCGTAATGATAGTAGAAAGTGATGCTGTGCTTTGTGGTGGTGCATAGTTTTGATCAGACGTATTCGTAACAATTATTATGTATTTATCAACCACTTTTGCGACGTCTATGATTCTGGGGCTGATGACTCCGATGTTCCCCTCCCTAAAGCAACAATCACCACCAGTATTCTAGGTAATAAAAGTTTGTGACTATAGGCCTGTAAAGAAGTATCTTGTTGGGAGGCTTTCAAACGCTGAAAAAATGTGCACATTCATGATTGTCCGAGAGATAATAACTCGAAGTTGTTCTTAGCGCAACACTAAATTTTAAATTAAATAAACACTACCACAGTCAGGGGTTCGTTATTTTATTAATATTGTGACGGGTTCGGGGTTGTCTCACACAACTGGTAGTGTAAATGGCTCACACTATAACTACCATACATACCAGTATTTACAAGATTGAAATCTATACTACACTCACTCTGTGCGCAGTTCACCGCACTCCGTGCAGTCCATACAGTATCTGCAATTTACACTTACCACCACTGCCACTTCAGGTTCCACCAGAGTCCCGCTGAGGTAACTTCTCATCCGCGCCTGCTCATACCGCGTCAGACCCAGGTCCTCGCACACACCCTCCCGAACACCGCTGCTCCAAGCCATTAAGCTCGATCCACAATGCGAAATCGGCAGCCGGTAGTTGCAGTCAGACGCCGGCAGTTGACAATCAGGCCATTCACAATGCACAGTCGTTAAAATGCGAGCAGTAAAAGATACAGGAATCATTATGTTATTCCTTGTGAGTAGGCGTTTGAAAACTGGGAGTGGTCGATAACCTCAATCTTGCAAAAATGGTTCACTTCGTATTCTCACAAGATCGATAAAAATATCGTCTTCAAGGAAGAGATCTTGAGTTTTAGACATTTCTTACTGCAAAACTGGAACCTGATGAGAGGATCACGCCACGAAACCCACAGCTAACAACATTCGGCGGGATGCTCGGTGATACACAACGCGACGTCAGTCTGTGACTTACTCTGATTGGTTGTTATGTTGCAGTTGGTAACTTGTAGTCGGGTAGTTGGCAGTCAATGATAAAACTCTGTACTGCCGACTACCAGTTACCAACTGCAACTGCATGTTGTGTATGACGCCATCAGTTAAAAACAAGCATGGCCGCGATTGCAAACTGCCGACTGCCGACTGAGCATTGTGAATCAACATTAATAGCACTCAATTGTCACTGTCACGTCGCTAGCAGATAGGCACACTAAACTGCTCGATATAACTCCACTTGCCTGACTACTATCCCACCTGCGAATTGTTACTGGTGGCGGAAATCGGAACTAATGTGCTCCGCCCAGCCACACGCCTGCGAGAGACGTGCAGTTGTCGCCAGCGAACCTCATCGCTTGTCATTTGTGTGCATGATTGGTGCTGGGTCGTGCGCTCAGCGGTGTGGTCTTATTGTAGGCCTATGCCTGTACATGCGTTGTCCGTCTTGCTCCGCAGCCGCTCGCTGCAGCCATAACGAGGTGAGGTGACGTAATGTATACAGAACAGCCCCGCTCCACGTCTAGTGGTAACAATTCCCTGGTAGGGTAGTACACTGTTAGTCACGGCTGGGCTTTCGCTGATAATTGTCTCTCTCAACTCTCCCCAAGGGGCTCACTCCGAACTATACTCCTCAGAACTGCTTCAACAGAAATGTCCCTTCGAACCTTGGCATCGTACTACATTGTCTAATGTCTGGGCAGGGATTGTTCCACAATCCATATTTTCACCGATTGTTTCACCTACAAGCCTAGGAGCTGGTACGCCGGGAATACTTGCAGCCCCGCCCACAGCCCCTCACTCCCGCTCACTCTGTCTTCTGCGCTCCACCCACTGGCACGTGCGACACGTGGCGGCATGTCAATTATTCTTACACAGAATTTATCAGAATTGTGCATTCCTTCTCGTTTAACATTCACATAACCATTTTTGTTGTTAAATCATTTTATGGACTAGAGACATCTAGGCCATCTTCCCCGTGTACTAGGCTTAAATTACAAAACGGCCATTGTTAGGCTGTACGTCGCACACTTTGATTCAAATGAACAATACCCATGTAACAAATAGAGAATCTCCCTTACTAACATTCAAATATACAATAGATTTATTGTAGTATGTGCATATAAATAATAGTACCTGCTAGATACGGAAGGAAAATATTGGTTGAAGAGTACGAGGTAAAAGCATAGCAACTCAAGTCAATAGTGAGAGTGTCTTAGCACTACATAGATAACAGCTCATTATTTCATCTTTAAATGGTGTCGTAATTAAGATCGTGGCACAAGGAAAGCGACAACATCGATATCTTGTTAGCGACAATGTAACACACATGAATTGTACAGCTTTAAAAGTGGTCCCTTTGTACTTATCATAGTCTAGTTGAGGGAAACATGTTCATGCCTCATACCCTTCAATCGTGTAACAATAGTCAATGGCCAACTTATGTGGTCTTGGTGTACCGGTACAGTCTTTGGTTCGATTCCCGGTTCTGCCAAAAATTAAAATTTGGTCTAAGGGCTGAAGGTCTGAGGGTTTACTGATCCTCATGAGGAAAAACTGAGAAGAGGTAGGTACAATTTCCACCTAAATTATCCAAGATGTAGATTTCCGTGGTTTCCCCATAACTAATCTTGGCAAATGCTAGGATGGTGTCTAACTTGCAGCCATGGCAGATTTCTTCCCTTACTACAAATTCGCACACAACAACACAACCATTACAATGACACAGGTTATTAGACACATTCTCCATACTGCCAAGTAAACGGGGATAAATGAACACAATATCACAGGATCCTAAGTGGGAGAAGAACATAGTCGATGAAGACGGAGAATAGCCTATTTTAATATGACAGCAGAATCTCACAACTCTGCATCATATTTCTGTAATGACACCATTGGATACGGTTTGCACGGTGGTGAGGTTCGTTACCCGTAAACACAGCCTAGCTGACGCTCCTAGGTGATACCTTGGGTGCGACATTGGTTTTAATCTGTGCTACGATCCGCAGTAGCCAAACGAATAGTGCGACTGCCATCCAGACCCACGCTGGCAAGCATGTGACATTGATATGGAATAGACCGCCCCCCACCCCGATGATGTTAATCTGTTCATTTTCACCATTGTATTATGGAATTAATTTATTCTATAATAATGATAATAATAATAATAATAATAATACTATCATCATCACGCCACAAACTTATCAATTGCATTTGCATAGACTATGTCTAGAAGTTTCACAATTCGGATTTCAATCGCGAGCTACAAAAACAGTTCTTGCTAGTAGTAAGTAGATCTGTTCCATACTATGGAAAGCCTTATTTGGCTCACAGATCGTAGCATGATGAACTTTGTTCGATTGAAGCCACAGGGGCCAGTAAATACTAGGCCCCTCAATCAACAATATTATCGCCATCTTTATCATCATAATCATCATGGTCACCAAATGGAACCCTTCTCCCAGGTACCGTAAGCAAGCCGAGGCGATCGAGGAAACTTGCGCATGCCCGCCAGCATATCTCTGTCATCTTCTATCACACTCCCTTCCCTTGCTTAAAGCACAGCAGTGGCCAGCGGCTTGCTGCCTGGCTCAGCAAATACGGCGAGTTCGTAGATTTGAATCGCGCGCCCGGAAGTAACAAAGTAACCTCATTTTCTCGGAGGGAAAAATTTTCTCCGCCAATCCGATTGCGGCATCGTCTTTTACATAACACGCAGAGCGTCCCTGATTTTTTTTTGTCGGTATAATTAAGATACATCCTGTATAGATACATAACTATGCACAGGATGTTCTGACAGGAAATAACATCATGCCTGGACCACGGCCTACAAGCCCGGACAACTTGTGCATAGTTATGAACGCCGGCCGTGAAATCCTAAGCTGTTATATACAGATACATACTCTGATTTAGTTCATGAAGACTACTGTATATCATGTATGTTGCAGATCTATCGGAATGGATATGATTACTTTGACTGTATCTGTAATTTTTACTTGATATGACACCAATCCATTAGACACATTTGATGTGCTTTGCCTGACTGTAATGATATTGGCCGAACTGACTTGATGTTGTAAGAGTTCATCAAGTTTATCTGAATTTCTCTTTCTCACAGGTATTCACCTCTATCTTCACTCTTGAGTGCTTCCTCAAGCTTCTGGCACTCAGCAAAGAATACTTTGAATGTGGCTGGAATATTTTTGATTTGATAATTGTAACGGCAAGTTTACTGGACCTGTCTTTTGAGTTGGTGGATGGTCTTTCTGTTTTGCGAGGACTTAGGCTGGTAAGAAATGACGACTACATTATTTTAATTTAAGGAATGTATAAAAAAAGTGACTTAACGTGCTTTGCAACATCAAAATAGATTACTTCATCAACTTGTCCAGATTTAGGGCATAAACTTCAAGCATTTATGAATGGTAATACTTTATTACTAATGGACCTATTCAGAGCCCATTCAAAGCAATAAAAATCAAAAAGAGTGCCTAATTAATAATTCCCTTTTTTTTTTTTTTAGAAATTTGAAATTTATACAGCAATGGAATTTAAATCATACCTCCACATCCTCCCTCAATAAATTCCTCTAAATTCCTTAGGGGGTAATCTGTTCTCTACAAATTTCAGAAATTAGTCTGAAACTAATGTGAATTTTAATGATGCTGTGTTGTAATATTTTTATTCTATCCTTTCTTTTTGCATTTAAGTTTGATTAACCTAATATCCGTTACTAAACTCATATTTTTTTAGTTCTGCTAGCATATGCACCTAGGCTATATATTCGTACTTAGCGCCGTTTTCATCAACTCTTTACTAACGATTAGTTAGTTAATTCCCATTTAACGTAAATACGAGAGTTAATGCGTGATTAACGTTGATGCACTTCATGAGGCCATTCGGGTTCTTAACTACTTAAATGCGCTTTACGGCTCTCGCGCATGCGTAGATTCAGTTTCATCCTGGAGAAACATGATGGACAGATCAAGAAGCGTGTTGCACTGATCGTTGTTTGCGATGCTTCCTTGAGATTTTCTGCAACGTAATTATAAAGAAAGGGAAATACAGAAGACCTTATTCGTGGCAAAAGCTTAAAATGATATGAACGAAGTATTTAAGGGAATTGGTAGTTATGTGTAATCAGTGTTTACTTAGCTTAATAGGACACGGTTTATTGTTGTCTTCGTAGCGTAAGTGGTTGTTTTTTAGACTCTGAGTTAATTATGCCGAGCTGAAAGGGGTTCGAATCCCACTTGGATATGCTTTTATTTATTTATTTACGTACTCTTCTTTCTTTGTATTAAACATGTATGATCATTTTCAATTTCATTGTCATAAACATACTTTATATTCATATGGATGAAAGTTCGTGTGAAACTCGGAAAAAAACCTCAATTCAGGGATGCGCGAGGTAGAGTTCGGCTGTTTCCCTCCACTTTAACGATGTTTTAGAGAGTTGAGTGGTCAGATTTAGCCATTTAACGTAGGCCTAATTCCTTCTTAGTGGTAAGTTAACGAGCGTTTCTGTTTCATGAAATGCTCGTGCAAAGTTAAATAACCTTTAATGATGAATTAAGAGATATTTGAAGTTGAAAACGACCCTTACTGTATTGTCTTCTTATATATATGAGATGTTGAGAGCCAGTGGAGGATCCAGGCCTTGCGGGGTCCTGGGCGATATGATAAGGTGGGGCCCACAACAATAGAAAATTAAAAAATATCAAATCAAATGGAAAGTAGTTTTGTAAACAATAAAATAAAGAATAGTTACAATATTTTGAATACATTACAATACAGTACATTTTTTTAAATAATATGAAAGAAATCTTGACGAAGATTATGTAAACTATGAAATAATATAATATTACTTTGCGACTTTTTTTCCGGCTGAAGTCTACTATTATTTCACTGAAATCTGAACTTGCTAAACGGTCAAGGGAGGTCATATCTGCACTAAAAAAAGAATTCTAAATTAGTTTGAAAAGTATAATTAATTAATTAATTAATTAAATTTTTAAATCCATGGCGCGGGGCCCCCCGGACCGCGGGGCCCTGGGCGGTCGCCCTCCTCGCCCTCCCCTATATCCGCCCCTGTTGAGAGCCCAAGTGGTGTAACTCCTCTGTAGACATTGAAAAATAGAAAATAAAGCATTGTTGAGTATGAATGAACATGTCATTTTGTTTCCAGTTACGTGTGCTCAAGTTGGCTCAGTCTTGGACTACAATGAAGGTGCTGCTCAGTATCATCATCTCTACGATTGGTGCTCTGGGGAATCTGACGTTTGTGTTGGTTATTGTTATTTACATCTTTGCCGTTATAGGCATGCAATTATTTTCGAAGGACTACACACCAGAGAAGTTTCATCCTGATCCAGTGCCGAGGTGAATATATTTTAAGTAGCCTAATGTATTGATTATATTAATTCATAGAAAAAGTTGCTATCCCTACATTCTTTATTTGATATTGAAAGCCCTGTGTATATCAATGACTATGGTCATTTTTTATTTTTATTTCCGTATTGAAATATTTGTAAATACCAAAATTGTTCCACATTTCAATTCGAATTTACTTAAGGACTTATGTTCTTATCTAATGGTACATGTTTCGGTTTTTCAAACCTTCTTCAGCCTATGAAATCTCAAATTACATTGGCTACATTCATACATACATACATACATACATACATACATACATACATACATACATACATACACACATATGCATATACATGACGAAATCATTTTAAAAAGACAATGGAACTGTGACTTCCAAATTTTAAAAAAATTGTTAAGAATTATAACATTTTTAGATTTTAGCAAAATAAGGGTGAATTATGCGTATTGATAATTTGAGAAATTATGTTTTTTATTTCTGATGATGTTTAAATATAAGTTTTTGAGTAAATTTGTATGGAAATGTGGAACAATTTTAGTATTTATTATTATATATTGAAAGCACTTCCCGGGGAGTCCGCCTCCTGCGTGTAATGCACTGGCTAGTACTGTAATTTCCATTCCAACAATCGTTCGTTCCGCTTGTCAAATATGCGTAAGTTATTTTGGATCGCGCAACAATGCATTAGAATAATATGAATGGCTCAGAGTGAACCAAGTCCATATTTCGTGGCTTTCCAATAAAGCAGCAATGATACAGTACAAATATCATAAATTTTGGTGCAATAGTGAACTACTAAGTCCGTAATTTAAATGTATCCATCAGATGACATCAATTCTAGTTGCAGCTGAAAACATCAGTTCAACATAACACTCGAATTTTATATTGAAGTATTAGAAGTCATTTTTCAGTGTTGCCTAGTTCTATTAAAGAAAGCTTTCCAGTCAGTCGACACAAATTGTTCCCAGTTACATTAGGCGCGAAAACAAGTGCAGGATCATCGAAAAATGTGGCCTTAATTTTGATTTGTAGGCGATATCCAAAGGGAAAAGGGAATAAATGTTACTTTCCAGCAGGATGGAGCACTGCATCACTACAGTCTTATTGTACGTGAAGCTCTCAACAGAAAATTCCCTGATCAGTGGATTGGTAGAGCTCGTCCTCTTGCGTGGCCGCCAAGGACCCCTGACTTAACTCCTTTAGATTTTTATTTTGGGGCTACATAAAAAACATTGTTTACGCTCAAAATATCCAGTGCCTGCAACACCTAATGGAACGAATCACCGATGCGATAGCAACTGTGACTCCTGACATGATTCGGCGGACCTGGTCGGAGGTGGACTATCGCTTGGATGTGTGTCGTGCCACAGGCGGAGCTCACATCGAAACCTACTACATAGGTAAACAAAACTTTATGATTTTCTCTATCTTTTGGTGTAAAAATAATTACATTATCTTTATTACAGCCTGAGCTATTACAAATCAAAATTGAGGCCACCTTTTTCGATGACCCTGTACAGTATTTAAACTCTCTAAGCTGAAATAAATATTACATAAGATATTTAGTCTATCACAAAGTAACACGCTCTTATGTTTTTCTTGTACATAAAAACGTGTAATTTTGAGATACGTTTGATATCTCATGTAATATTTCTTTCGGGTTAGGGCATTTAAATATTAGTCAATAATAACGGTCTAGGAAACACGTCACGCAGACCACGTGTAACCACGTATTCTGCAGGACATATGGCTGAGCATCGGTCATTTGGTAGGTCAAAGCCCTGTGGTCAGAGCCACATGTATATTTAACGTTATACTGCCTTCAAGTACTAGTGCATATCTGGTGACTATTCCAATCACACCAACCACGGTGGCCGAGAGCGCAAACGCGCCAACTTGTGCTTCACTGGCATTGGGAGAGCGTGGGTTCTAATGCTACCTTGGTCGTCCAGAAAATGGTTTTCGTGGTTTCCCATTTTCATCACCAAGCAATTACCGGGCTGGCTCCTTTCAATAGGTCCACGGCTGTCTTCCTTCCAAAATCCCTTTTCTGTCCCGTCCTGAAAAGAAAAGAAATGGCCATTGACTCTCATTAATAAATAAAAACTTATCCCATCACACATATCTCTTTTGATTTGGTCAAATATCGTGTAGAAATGTGATTAAAATAAACCAATCACAGTGATTCTTGAAATGTGACGATGTATTAAATGATCTATATATATGCCCAAATAAATGGCGCTGTTGACCGATATACCCAAAGCTCCAATTTGAAATAACATTTTGACTAAAAATGCACCATAAGTTATCAATGAGCTTTTATCCCCAACGCTTCCTGTCGTTCTTTTGTTCACAAACAACGCTCCAATCATTTTGAACAGTAGGCTACTCTTTACCTTAAACATGGTAGTTGCATTATTTCAGAAACATGTTAGTAACAGGTTAGTTTTACCAAAGGCTAGCGAAGACTCCCAAGCATGGTGAAAGATGAAAATATTGTTTCAAATTGGAGCTTGGTGTATCGCGGTCAACAGCCCAATTTAATTGGGTATATATAGCACTCATAACATACATCCTCATATCTCAAAAATCACCATTCGCATGAATATATCGTCATATCTCAAGAATTCGTAGGAATAAACTTGAAGATTTTATATATGTCATATTCCAGTAAAAATGTTTTGAAATATGCAGTTGATATAGCTGGGCAAAAAAATTAATAGGTTAGTTGTGACGGCCTTAGAAAAAGTATATACGAAAATACATCGCACCGTATGCATAAGTTAAGAAAATGGCAGGTGTCTTAAATTTGACGCTGTTGTATTTAATGAGTGGCATGTGTGTGTAATATGTATAATTAACCTTGTCACCGATATGACATGCGTCATGACATTAGAACGCACCCCAGAATTTAACATTAGTTGGATGACGTAGGAGAGCAGAGAAAACATCACGACTTTGAAGTCTCATGCGTGAGAAAAATGAATATGCTAAATAATGCCAAAAGGAAATTGTTGATAATATCGTAATAGGGATAAATCAAGAGAAGAATGTATTAATGAAATTAGGAGAAAGATGAAATATCCTACGTCAGCATGTCAAGAAATTGGTATCTAATTTGACTATGTAGTGTGACAACGACGCTATAGAGCGCTCTGTCAGGCATAATGGCAAGGTCGTTGAAAGAGAGGAGTTCACTTCTTATTGTTCATCGACGGGAACTGTGACACTTCATACCCACAGTTGGATAACGTGACTTATCTTGTGCGCGAGACAGTCGAGTTAAGTGCCGTATTAGTGAGAATGGACGGGCATTTCAGTACGGGAGTTATGTATTCCGTCTAGGGTCGAACTTCAGACCCCATTCTAAACTAAGACTTATGATTATTATTACTGCAGATGTGTATCTGTCATTATGTATATCTCGATATGTTCACCCCACTATCTATGAGTGTGCACTTCATGGAATTCCTGTTATCGGAACCATGAATCAATATCCTGTATGACACACATGGCTCTCCCCCTTGTGAAGGGAGGATTTGTATAAAAGCCCCTATTCAGAGAATTCTTATTCTCGGAACCAAAGAAATGACACACTGCATATGAGTGTTCGTTTGTATTCAATTCAGAGAATTCTTATTCTCGGAACCAAGGAAATGACACACTGCTTATGAGTGTTCACTTCATAGAATTCCTGTTATAGGAACCATGAGTCCATATGCTGTATGACGCACATTGTCCTCCCCCTTGTGAAGGGTGAGTCCATATTATGTATGACGCACACTGTCCCCCCCCCCCCTTGTGAAGGAACTGTATAAAAGCCATGCGCTGATGAGCACACAGACTCTTCCAGTTACAGCAGCGACCGAACAGGTTGACTGTCTGGTGTTAACTTGTATATATTGGATTGTCAAAGATTAATAAATACATATACAAACTAACCAACGAGTTCTCATTCATAGAAAGCAGATACTACTCATCAGAAGTAAGAACCACGAGACCTACTGACTTAGCAGTAGCGACAACTTCTTAGTACATCACTAAAGAAGACTGTTAAGCGACAAACTTAACTGGGGGCCCAGTCCGGGATAGGTAACGATTATCCTTGCCAGATAATCTACGAGTAAGTTGGTACAGTGTTCTGACAAACCTCACAAGGAGGCCTTTCGTCACTATACTAGCGACACCAAGGTACCTATCTTCAGTACTAGATGCAGTCATCGTTTCTATGAATCAGCCAGCAAGCCAGGAGTGGTACTGACAACCTCAGGGAGGCCTTTCGTCCACAAACGACTTCGCCAGCTTGAAGGAAGCAAGTTAGAAGTGGAACTGACAACGTACCAAGAGAGACGCCTTTCGTCCACAACCAACTTTGCTAACTTAACGGAAGGAAGGAAGTTCGCCGATAAACGTTCCAAGAAGCTCACGCTCCAAGAAAACGCCTTTCGCAACAACCGACCGCCATCGCCGTACGTGCCGACAACGCTCCAGAAGCGCTTTCCGACCGCACGACGACACAAGAGAACCAACCGACTCCGCAGTTCCAAGAGGATGCAGCCAGCACTGATCATCTTTTCTTGTCTGTAAGTCAAACTCCAAATAATACCTTATTTGTGAACTAGAGTATTATTAGTAAAGCATGGTTCAATATTTCAAGTAACAAATTGGGAGAGCAACAATAATAATAAAACCTAAATAATACATTCTTTCCCTTTCAAACGAAAACAAATTACAGTAAACTTTAACTAGTAGAGTTTGCCTTGTCATTTCGATTTGAATTAAACATAATAAACTTAAAACAAATAATAAATACATAATAATAAATATTTGTACTTTCAAGAGGAAATAATTTAGTGGGTTCTAATTAGCAGACCTTACACTCTTTATTTACTTTTGAATTAATATTGTAACTGAACAATTAAAACAAAAAATAATAATAAAGTAATATAATTTCCTAACAAAAGTGAGTTAGTGCAGCCCATACTGGTCTTTCGCTTGTCACTATTAAAGGAATTAATAAAATAATTAAATATTTATTATCATCATCAATCATCATCCTCATTTCAAAAGACATATAATTAATCTTATCATTTTACTAGTTCATATTGTGGAGAATCTAAACGAGATATCCACATATCATTAATTTTAGATTAATAATAATAATAACTTATTTCCTTTATTGTGAAAACCTAACCGGGGCTCTTTCACATATATTTTGATCATTAATAATAATAATAAGTTATTTCCTTTATTGTGAAAACCTAACCGGGGCTTTTTCACATATATTTTGATTAAAATTAACACTTATAAGTAAGTAATTAGCTTTTAAAAGTAACCACTGTTACAAAATTTAATCTAGCAAATTAAATATTTATTATAAACAATTTTGAAAACCGTCTTTATAAATTCAAACAAGATGCCTGAAACCGAGTTACTTTCAAAATTCGAATATGCTCAGATACAGCTTTTGCCTGAATTTAACGGCAGTAATTCTTGCAGTCTTGACTATTTCTTAGCAAGAACAGAATCGTTTCTAAACACTCACAAGAGAATAGCGTCAGCTACAAACTCAGTATTAATAAATGACTTCCTATTTAACGTCATAAAGTCAAAACTAAAAGGTGAAGCATGTAGCATTCTTGACTTAGAAGCCAACAGTACTTATGAAAAATTTAAAGATAAACTCATAAGAAAATACGGTAACGTCAAAGACGAGAGACTTCTCATCCAGGAGATATCTAATTGCTACCAGAAAAGAAACGAATCATACAATGACTATCAGGATAAATTAGAAGGATTGACTTTGCAATGCAAAAGCTTATGCAAACTCAATTACCAAAATCAGATTTTGGAATTGAAATTAAGAGAACTTGAAGAGTTAAGCCTAAACACGTTTAAAGCAGGAGTTTTGGAACCCTATCGTTCATACTTAAGATATGCACAGATTACAGACCTGAATCATTGCCTCAGGTTATGCAGGTCTTATGATAACGATCGCGCCCATGAAGATTACATGGACCAACTAAGAGGAAAACTTCCTCCTAGCAAGTTTCCACCAACAACTCGACCACTAGGCCACTCAGCACACAATCCATTCTCGAATTTTAACCAACATTTCATGCAAAATCGAACCCACAGACCCTTCTTTAAAGATAAACCACAACCAATTTTCGGACACGCTCAAGCTCCGAACGCTCAGCCTTTCAAGCCACCAAACTCCATGAATCGTCCTTACCCAACTCCCAATAATATTGGCCGACGTTTCACACCCACTAACCAGCAAAGATTTCCACAGCCGATGTCCGGTGTTTCAACCATTAGAGGTAATCTGAATACTCACTTAGAACCTTCAGAAGACATCGAACAGGAAGCTTTAGGTCCCATACAACAATCACTAGAGTATGTAGATGAGTACAACATACAAGACTACCCGAAAGAGTACGACACTCAGTACTATGAATATGAGTACGATGAAGAGGAACAGTCTCAGGATTTTCGCTTGGCCCAGCCATCAAAATCGAAGACTTAAATAATTTAGGTAGCGCAGATTTCGCTCAATTAGACGCAAAGATTGACTATGCCTCGAACCTAGTCACTCTCAACAGCACGGACATACCGTTTCACTTTCATTCTTCACATAATCAAGTGAATCATTTTCAACCCACAGTTGATACAGATAACACTGCGATTCCCGTCAATATCGAAAAGGAAGAAGAGTATGTTCTGAATTTTAAATATGGTGAAATGTATCTCTTAGATGCCAAAACTCACCAAGCCATACAGCCCACAGAGAGACAACTAAAACACGAGTTTAAGGAACCAATTTTAGTTGAGCCAATGGAAATAAATTCCATTACATACGGGAACATTCAAGAATATCCCCACACAAAACCAGGAGAGTCTGATTACGTCAAAGACAAAACTAACTATGTCGCAGACGCACTCTCTAGAGTAGAGATTAACATGACTGATGAAGCAGCTTCAATCATTGCCATCCCCGGAGATGACACCTACCAAAATGATATGGATAATGAAACTATCCATTCAAACCAAGCAGACCCATATTCACATTGAGAATATCTGAACGGAACTTAAACCAAAACCGCAATCAGATTATTGTAAAATATGGTAATTATCCCAAGGTACTTAAACAAAACCTGTTTAAAAAATCTACCAGACACATAATGATTGTCACAAAGAAGAATCTTCACGAAGATTTAGCAAATCACCTCCTCAAAATAATAGTAACCTCAAACAAGTACGCTACTTATTTTGACGATATCACTCTCGAGATCCCATTCATCAGGGCTTGCCAGAAGCTATTTACTTCTGAACCAATCATTATCAGGTCATCCAAATTCTTGGAAGACATTGAGAGCCCCGAAACTCAGAGACAGCTGATTTCACACTATCATTCTGAAAACCACAATGGTATAGTAGAAACTTACGAACATCTTAAGACCAAATACTACTGGCCTCATTTAAGAGAACAAATTAGGACAATCATCAATCAATGTAACCTCTGTCAAAGAAACAAATACGAGAGACACCCTAACGAGGTATCGAACCAAGGTCCCATCACCGCCGATCACCCTTTCTCTCAAATTCACATCGACACGTTTCACTTCGAGCAAAGTCGCATATTAACTATAATTGACATTTTCTCAAAGTATGGACAAGCCTACATTTTACCAAATGGTACAGGTCTGGCCACACTAAGCCAATTACAAGTTTACTTTTCCCACCATGGATTCCCAAGGAAAATCACACATGACCAAGGAGGAGAGTTCGAAAACAATGTCATAAAAGAATATTGTAAAGCCACGAACATCGAATATCACGCTACTACCCCTTTGAATTCTTCATCTAATTCTCCAGTAGAAAGACTGAATTCGACCCTTCTAGAGAAACTTCGTATCTCCAGAGATCACGATAAGTTCACTCCGCTCTCAGAGCTCGTGACCACCATAATCACGAATTACAATTCTTCAATCCATTCCACTACTAAACAACCTCCTTTCAACGTTCTATATGGACCATACTATAAGGCTTTAGACCACGTCTTCTCGCCATGTCCCAAAATCAATGAATACATTGAAAGACAAGGAAATCAGTTGAAAATTGTAAAAGAGAGTCATACTAAACCAAACACCGACACTTTCAATCATAATTACCAAATTAATGAAACTGTCTACGTATTAGATCCCCTCACCAGAAACAAGAAATCAAAAAACCTGTACAACGAAGGTATCATTACCAAAATTGAAGAAAACAGGATATACTGTAAAATGAGAAACGGTAAAACACATGTAAGGAATTTTCGGGACACTAAACCAAAAGAAAATTTATTATTCTAGATTCCTCCCTGGATATGGCACCATCATCACACAGCCCATCTAGACACAAGGATTCTATGCCGACTCATTAGGACCAGCCTTAATAATTAACGATTATCACCGGTTCATGTTTCATTTCAATTTAACGAGTTTAAAAGAATCTTATAATAATATTCAAGACACTATCTCAAGTCTCGTATCACGAAGCAATAATACTTTTCCTTATCTAATATCAGAATTAAGAGAATCAATTAAAGAAACAAAAAAGGAATTAAATAAGTTGCTGCCTGCTACACCTAGAAGTAAGAGAGGTCTTATAAATGGTTTAGGTAGTATAATTAAATTCATATCAGGTAATCTAGACCAAGATGATCTAGACAATCTACAGGAACAATTAAAAGCATTAAAACAAAGTAACGCCAAAGAAATTAAACATATTAATAAATTAGTATCATTCAGTAACTCCATTGCTCAAAAGTTCTATAATGAAATGAACCATGTAATATAATATGAAGGTAATTAAAGGTATTTTACAAGAAGAAGACTTCAAGATTAACCTTCTGGAACATCAACAATATGTGCTCTTGTGTACGAACAAATTAGATAAAATCATACAAGTGATGCAAGATACTATTAGCTTGTCATTTAATGAAATGACAAATATCAAGATGTTCTCCCAAAAGGATTTAACAAATGTTGTAAAACATTTACAACTAATCTACCCAACAAAAACTATAATTCATACTGACCAGTATCATCAATTTGAGAACCTTAAACTGTCAAAAACGCAAGTTCTCATGATGAACGAAGAAATGGTTGTAATATTATATATGCCAATCACTGATGCTAAAACTTATACATTGTATAAAATTTCTCCTGTACCTAGCAATAATCTAATATTAATCCCTCCGGAAAAATATTACTTGCAAGGACCTACCTTAAGATGGTCTAACGCACCTTGTATAAAAATTGCTCAATATTACGCATGTATACTCTTTAATACTAAAATGAAGACTTTTGTGTCTGTGAACACAAGTATTATAATACTTATTTTCTGTGTTATCCTGTTAATATATAGAACAAGGATAAATCAATGTATTAAATCTGTAAAAAAATAGATTTAAGAAAATTGTTATCGAGGACGATAACGATCAACAAAGGGTGGAGGAGTTATGTATTCCGTCTAGGGTCGAACTTCAGACCCCATTCTAAACTAAGACTTATGATTATTATTACTGCAGATGTGTATCTGTCATTATGTATATCTCGATATGTTCACCCCACTATCTATGAGTGTGCACTTCATGGAATTCCTGTTATCGGAACCATGAATCAATATCCTGTATGACACACATGGCTCTCCCCCTTGTGAAGGGAGGATTTGTATAAAAGCCCCTATTCAGAGAATTCTTATTCTCGGAACCAAAGAAATGACACACTGCATATGAGTGTTCGTTTGTATTCAATTCAGAGAATCCTTATTCTCGGAACCAAGGAAATGACACACTGCTTATGAGTGTTCACTTCATAGAATTCCTGTTATAGGAACCATGAGTCCATATGCTGTATGACGCACATTGTCCTCCCCCTTGTGAAGGGTGAGTCCATATTATGTATGACGCACATTGTCCCCCCCCCCCCCTTGTGAAGGAACTGTATAAAAGCCCTGCGCTGAGGAGCACACAGACTCTTCCAGTTACAGCAGCGACCGAACAGGTTGACTGTCTGGTGTTAACTTGTATATATTGGATTGTCAAATATTAATAAATACATCTACAAACTAACCAACGAGTTCTCATTCATAGAAAGCAGATACTACTCATCAGAAGTAAGAACCACGAGACCTACTGACTTAGCAGTAGCGACAACTTCTTAGTACATCACTAAATAAGACTGTTAAGCGACAAACTTAACTCGGGAACGAGTGCGCAGACGTGAAACACAATGCCTGAATAATACGAGAGAATTACGCAGTGCGGGCTCAGTAAAAACGTACACCGTGATGACAGCAAGACATTCATTTCAACTGTATACGTAAATGCTGACTAGATTGAAACACACTGGTTCAAACTTTAACATTTATTGAAAGGGCTTAATACGGCAAAATCAACGGCTAGCATGAGCAGACGCAAGGTCAGGTGTAGTGGACGGGATTGTCAATTGTCTTCAGAAACTGACCAAGCAGTTGTTCGCGACACATCAGGCACTATACCC
Organism: Meconema thalassinum; assembly: GCA_946902985.2. Classification (NCBI taxonomy): domain Eukaryota; kingdom Metazoa; phylum Arthropoda; class Insecta; order Orthoptera; family Tettigoniidae; genus Meconema; species Meconema thalassinum. Next base: position 1,062,665,588 of record OX336389.2, on the reverse strand, counting down.
CACGCAAGGTCAAGACCTGAGGAAAATATCCCTCCGCGCATCTTCTCTCTCTGTCCCTCCGCGCATCTTCTCTCTCTGTCCCGTCTTGTGTTTCCAACATGGCGCGCATCTGATCGAGTGTTTGAATCTACCTTAACCACAAAGACTTTATTGCGTTCGGACCTTTGATTCACTTCAATTTCGAATTTATCTACGGCATATTCACTGAACCAAATATGTTTTCCTATCGTGTCGAAACCCGAGGCTCTGTGTTAATTAAAAAAAGGATGCTTGTAGTTTTATTTTATCGTGCGATTATTTAAAACATTATAACATTGTGTTAGGTGAGGAATGACACATGAACGATGAGTGATATAAGAAGACGAAATGACGTGTGTCCTTGAACCCTATGAACCAACTAATTGCTTATTTGTCATCTGTCACCATCTTATCTTGCAAAAGATCGAAAGTTGACGGGGAGAAACAGCTGCTTCCTTGAAGGGTTACGACACGTACTCTTGAGAATCAGAAGGCAGAATGATCTACTGTTAGTACAAAGACTTAACTGTAACGTGAAGTGGAGGGTAATTATAAAACAAAATAATAATTATACCGCGCATAGGAAAATAATACTGTCAGGTGCATATGTGTATTAGCCATCATCAAAATGTCATTACAAAACATGGCGAGTAGGCTATATATTTTCGGTTGAGCTGACATAGGCTACTAAGAAGTAAACAATCTCCTATAAATAAGATTTAATGTTAGGATACAACATGTGTATATAACTTACAGATGTTGTCGCTAATCTTCCTCCATTGCTTCTATTCCACTGAGACCGCCGTCAGATGATTCACTACTATTACTGTCACCATTAACTTTCACTGTCACTTTCGTCACAGTTGGAATTTCATTCTTGAGAAAAAGAAGAAAGCACTTTCCTACGAATTCCACACAGAACAAAGTTCTAAATACTGTGACACATGAACCCACTTTCCTTGTGACGCCGGCCGACTTCTCGCCGGAGACTCACCGTGAGCTTTGAATTCAGCGCGCACCGAGTCAACACTGTATGTCGAAACGCCAGTCAAGTATGCAGTCTTCTTCACCAACTCTTCTATTGTCCACTCTGGATTGTCATCCCTCAACCTACTACAGTATATACATTTAAAATCATTTGTTTGCACCTTTTACTGAACTTCTCCCCACTTTTATTATTTTTGAAGTATTTTGTTGGTGATTCAAGCTTTACAGCTGCAGTTTGAACACGTTGTCTACTTGAAGGAGCCATCTTGAAGTCCGTGCAATCATAACAGTATTGCCAACGTTTGAACCTGATTTGCCACAACATTGAATGAGTCGGTTACTCTTTTGCAGCTCAAACAAGGTTTATACAGAACGAAATAAAATATAATATAATATCAAATTCGTACCGAATTACTCTGCCTATCGTATAAAATACCACTACAATCAATATTCGGGCACACAGTTAATCACATGAAAAGCAAGGTTGGTGCAGCTCCCAGTTAACGAGAAAATGATTAATTTATTCATAGATTTATACCAAGGAATTTCTTAAAAGTAATCTAGCCAGTTTATCGAAACATAGCAACATACGCTGAAACATCTTGTACTGCAAAAACAAGCAGAAAAATTGGGAACTATTTCCTTGCGCGTTAGCCTTTTCACAGACCAGAACATCAAAGGGACCGCTTAGGTCTTGACCTGACGTTCGGTATAGGTCAAGGCCAAATATCATAAGGTTCGGCGAGACGCGTGTTCCTACGAGCTGTGTTACACATTATTTTTTTACGTAGATAGGCTGTCGTCGGCAAGCCATTTGAAATATTGAAGTGCGGTTTTTACGAATGACTACGGACCATAAAACTACAAAACTGTACGGACAGACCAAAATGTTAAATTTGGTCAACATGGACATCAGCAACGTTAACTACTTACGTTACACGATGGACGCTATAAGTAACGCGATGAGTTGCTAAAGACAGGAGGTATGGGGAGTTATGGGAACACCTGACGTTATGGAGTAGAGGATGGAGGTCTACAACAAGAATCTAGTCTACCACGGGACCTGGAGATGGGTAGAAACCAAAATGAAATGGAGTAGAAGAGTGGGACGATCTATTTTTCGCAAGGAAGACACCTCAGGTATCCTCACGATGAAAACTAAGGTTCAGACGACGTCATCTCATGTAGAGCTGAGAGTTCTTTAGTAGAGTAGATTTAGTAGTTGGAAACGTACATCAAATTCTATTGCGACATCGTCGGAAACCCATATCAAATTTGTATTGCAACGACGTTAGATTATCTTTTAAGTGGTTTATTACGGCGAATTAATTGATTGATTTAATAGTGGATATTAAACCTTGAATGATTAACTAGAGGAGATAATTAAGATTAATGCAGGAAATTTATGGAAACTTGGAGGTGACATTTGTCTGTCTGTTAGGTAGTCAGCCCGAAGGCTGGTTGGATCCTCAAAAAGTACCGCCGTTACGTTATGTGAGTAGATACCCACAAAAACCCAAGGCAGCACTATTTTGAGGCGTTCTAGGCAAGAAGAGGAGTGAGGTAGTTTGCCATTGCTTTCCTCACTGAGTCAGAACAGTAGTCCTAACCCTATGAGTTGAACCTTTCATAGCATTCACAGGCACTGACTGTGCCTCGAATGCCATTACTAAGCCCCACCCATACCTCAGTAGCTTCCATATAATCACAGCCATGAGTGAGACTGAGACATCGGTGAAAAGCCACCTTTTACTCTAGCCTGTGCCAACTGACAAATGCAAAAGTACTGTATTCATCAAGAGATGGCGAACAGGTGACATTATAAGCACATATTTTTGAATAACACTTGAGCAAACTTAACAAGCTGATAGGAACATTTTGTTAGGAAGGAATTTCACTGGAAGTAGAGGAGGCTACATAAAATACGATAGGCAAACACACTAGAATAGTATTAAGAGCATACAATTGAAGGTTATTAAAGTATTTTAACTTATACAGTAGAATCTTGAAAGTGAACTGAGTAATCCAATGGTGATAATATTAACGCAATATGTAATTCGTGAAATTGAGTCATGAATTATGCAGAAATGAGGTTCGATTAAGGTGATAGTTCAATAAAAGATATAAGTGATAAAAATGGGATATAATGGTAATATTGAAACATAATTGTATTCAAGGGTAAGGAAAAATAGTAAATCCACGTAGGGGAAAGTTTTGAGAATAGTCTGTGTTGTAAAGAATTATGAAAATGAATATTATAGATTTAAGGCGAGGATGGCTAATGAACACCGGTCAGTGTGACATTCAATGTAATTGGTGATTCGGATTTATGGTAAGCAATATCCAAATTAAGCATAACTTTAGTGAAATTCATCATGTCAATTTGTAATTAATGATTATATCAGACGAAGCATGTAACATATTTACAACCCCCTTACAAAGGTAAGAGAGGTCTACTACCATAGAAGTGTGCAAGTAATAAATTACTTGTAAACTTCTAACATTGGGGGAGGGATGCAAAGTAAAAATAAAATAAGAATTACACAGGTCTATAGGAGACATACTTAAATGACCAAAAGAAAACAAGAATACGTTACATTAAAATTACGGAAGAATAATAAACTTTTCGGCCACTAGCATTTGAATACACACCCAGATGATTTATAACGAAACTGTCAAAGATGGTCAAGACCAAGACAAAATACAGGAGAAATATAGAAAGGAAATTACAATATTAATCAAACAAGAATTTACAAAGACAATAAAATAAATAGATAATCACAACAAGAAATCATAAAATATTAAGTAAATAGGTGTGGAATCGCTAAACGCAAGGAAAGGTACTTACTTTAAAAGAATAATGAATATCTGACACGCATCGATGAACTAATTAAGTTTACAATAATTAAGATTGTAGAAATTACGTAGAGGTAATTCAATCAGAAATCAGTATATTAATTATGTTTTCGATAATATCAAGGACGAAGTATTTATCGCAAAGTCAATGGCAATCAATATCAAAAGAGGAATATTAATCACTTTACTAAATGACAAGATTAATTACTTAATCCGTTCGATCGTAATTCATTAAAATCAGGGAGCTAACACATTATACGTCTTTGTTCTTCAGGCTTTTCACATCATCTCCTATTTCAGACCAGCTGAATGTCGTACATTATTAATAATAATCAACCCCAATGAAGGTAAACAAAATCCTATCGTTAACTTAGCAACGTTGCATGCTAACGGCAGAAAGCAAAGTAAAAAAAAAAAATTACGAGCCTTACAGTAGTTGCATATGATGTGTAACATCTGACATAGAAGAAACCTCACGTGAAATTGTTGATACACCGGTATTTTATACTATTATTGGCACAAATATTAATCTATTGTAAAAGGAAGTGTTTTACAGATATTGTAGTTTATAATACGGAACTCATTTTATTAGATGATTTGTAGCTTCCACCAGCACTAGCCTAAATAAAGAATACGATATGGATCAACTAGATTAATAGACGCGACATCGCTTATCCTTATAAACAGGTCCTCTTCATTCGCAGACCAACACGTAATTTCATATGTATTCTGTTAAAATGAGTCATATTGATATGATAAATATCGTTTAAAATGATAATCTGGTAGCAAAAATATCTACCCCGTCCGGGATTCAAACCCAAGGTCTCTAGATTTACAGTCATAACGGCTATTTCGACTACGCAAATTTTGTGCACAAGATGGTGACTTATTTCCACGTTCCAATAATACTGCATTACGGAATTAAGTTTCATTTATATTTTGCTTGTTTCGATAATGTTCCTGCGTGAAATTGAGTTTAAAATGCCTGATGAATAGGCCCTCTTGTGAGTAAAGAGAATGTATTCAGTAATAGTTCATGAAGGCTTGCTCAATTCTCGTATAACCACAACGATTATATTATATTGATGTCTGCATTACCGTTATGTGGGTTAATATTTGAATAGCCATTGTGCAGAAACATAATACCGGCAATGCCGACTACTTACAATGTTTGATATTAAGGCATTTTACCATTTAAATACCGATACGAAGACTGCGAACATGCACCATGTCATTTGTTTCAATCACTTGACACCAGAGTTCGCATGAGCGTTTTCCGTTCAGTATGTCATAATACATTCCACATGGCCGAGAATACGTCATCGTATCAATTTCCGACACCGCGCGCTCATTGTTTCTCGTACCATTGCCAGCTGGGTCTTACCACTGCCCGCTGGATCGATCGATTGAGTTGGCAGTGCATCTTATACTTCCGTTTTCCAGCACTGCCAGCTAGTACACTTCCGTTCGATTGATCGAGCGGGCAGTGAATACTTCCGTTTTCCACCACTGCCAGCTAGTACACTTCCGTTCGATTGATCGAGCGGGCAGTGCATACTTCCGTTTTCCACCACTGCTAACTAGTACACTTCCGTTCGATCGATCGAGTGGGTAGTGCATACTTCCGTTCGATCCACCACTGCCAGCTCGATCGTTCCGATCCACTTCCGTCCCCAATTTTCAAAATCACTCCCACAAAACTATCCAGCAACCGAGCGGAAAGATGTTACACATCAATAAGAATTAAACAGGTCTATAGGAGACATACTAAAATGGCCAAAAGAAAACAAGAATACGTTACATTAAAATTGCGGAAGGATAATAAACGTTTTGACCACTAACCAAAATGACAGTCAAGCCCTACGAGAAGAGAATTCTCGAGGTGACGTTAAATTATCAAGAAACGGAAATTAACTGACATGCAAAGGATATCCATGTTTTCAAACGTAGTTCTTTGGTAATAAGCATCGAAGGTGTTCACTAGGGATGGGCGCGACTGAAGCCTGGAATCGAGAGTGTCGACTCGATCGACTCCGAACACCGGTCTCGGTTCGCATGAAGCCTCGCGACTCCAAGTTAATCTGATGCGCATTGCGGGGCCGCTTCGCATGAAACCTCGCGACTCCAAGTTCATGTGATGAGTATTGCGGGGCCATACGGTCGCTTCGCATGAAGCCTCGCGACTCTAAGCTAACATGATGAGTAGGGCCCGGTTAATTACGTGTTTATATATTTAATTTAACTAAAAATTGTCTATTTATTTACATATATTTGCCGTTTTTATAAATAAATACATATTATGGCGAATTTATTCGTAAGTAGGCTACATATTTCCTGTACTTGGTGGTTTGTCGCACTCCTTATATAAATGCTGCCGACATTTTCGATCCTTGGCAATTCTATTAATTTGCCTCTCTATTTCGTGAATGCACCCTTGCCTCTGTATTGTAGTAGTATTTCAAGACAGGACTTCCCTGGCCATTAAGTATAGCAGGGGGGCTGGAGAAGACTCGCGACTCCAAGCTCCCCTGTTGAGTATTGCGGGGTCGCTTCGCATGAAGCCTCGCGACTCCAAGTTCACCTGATGAGTATTGCGGGGTCGCTTCGCATGACGCCTCGCGACTCCAAGCTCACCTGATGAGTATTGAGGGGCCGCATCGCATGAAGCCTCGCGACTTCAAGCTCACCTGATGAGTATTGCGGGGCCGCTTCGCATGTAGACTCGCGACTCCAAGCTCACCTGATGAGTATTGCGGGGTCGCTTCGCATGAAGACTCGTGACTCAAAGCTCATGTGTTGAGAATTGCGGGGCCGCTTCGCATGAAGACTCGCGACTCCAAGCTCACCTGATGAGTATTGCGGGGTCGCTTCGCATGAAGACTCGCGACTCTAAGCTCACCTGATGAGTACTGCGGGGCCGCTTCGCATGAAGACTCGTGACTCCAAGCTCACCTGATGAGTATTGCGGGGCCGCTTCGCATGAAGCCTCGAGACTCCAAGCTCACCTGATGAGTATTGCGGGGCCGCTTCGAATGAAGACTCGCGACTCTAAACTCACCTGATGAGTATTGCGGGGCCGCTTCGCATGAAGCCTCGCGACTCCAAGCTCACCTGATGAGTATTGCGGGGTCGCTTCGCATGAAGCCTCGCGACTCTAAGCTCACCTGATGAGTATTGCGGGGTCGCTTCGCAATGAAGCCTTGCGAATCTAAGCTCACCTGATGAGTATTGCGGGGCCGCTTCGCATGAAGACTCGCGACTCCAAGCTCACCTGTTGAGTATTGCGGGGCCGCTTCGCATGAAGACTCACGACTTCAAGCTCACCTGATGAGTATTGCGGGGCCGCTTCGCATGAAGACTCGCGACTCCAAGCTCACCTGTTGAGTATTGCGGGGCCGCTTCGCATGAAGACTCGCGACTCCAAGCTCACCTGATGAGTATTGCGGGGCCACTTCGCTTGAAGACTCGCGACTCCAAGTTCATGTGATGAGTATTTCAGGGCCACACAGTCGCTTCGCATGAAGCCTCGCGACTCTAAGCTAACCTGATGAGTAAGGCCCGGTTAGTTATGTGTTTATATATTTAATTTAACTAAAAATTGTCTATTTATTTACATATATTTGCCGTTTTTATAAATAAATACATATTATGGCGAATTTATTCGCAAGTAGGCTACATATTTCCTGTACTTGGTGGTTTGTCGCACTTCTTATATAAATGCCGCCGACATTTTCGATCCTTGGCAATTCTATTAATTTGCCTCTCTATTTCGTATATGCACCCTTGCCTCTGTATTGTAGTAGTATTTCAAGACAGGATTTCCCTGGCCATTAAGTATAGCAGGGGGGCTGGAGAAGACTCGCGACTCCAAGCTCCCCTGTTGAGTATTGCGGGGTCGCTTCGCATGAAGCCTCGCGACTCCAAGCTCACCTGATGAGTATTGCGGGGTCGCTTCGCATGAAGCCTCGCGACTCCAAGCTCACCTGATGAGTATTGAGGGGCCGCTTCGCATGAAGCCTCGCGACTTCAAGCTCACATGATGAGTATTGCGGGGCCGCTTCGCATGAAGCCTCGCGACTCTAAGCTCACCTGATGAGTATTGCGGGTTTCGCTTCGCATGAAGACTCGCGACTCCAAGCTCACTTGTTGAGTATTGCGGGGTCGCTTCGCATGAAGACTCGCGATTCCAAGCTCACCTGATGAGTATTGCAGGGTCACTTCGCATGAAGACTCGTGACTCCAAGCTCATCTGTTGAGTATTGCGAGGCCGCTTCGCATGAAGACTCGCGACTCCAAGCTCACCTGATGAGTATTGCGGGGTCGCTTCGCATGAAGACTCGCGACTCTAAGCTCACCTGATGAGTATTGCGGGGTCGCTTCGCAATGAAGCCTAGCGACTCTAAGCTCACCTGATGAGTATTGCGGGGCCGCTTCGCATGAAGACTCGCGACTCCAAGCTCACCTGATGAGTATAGCGGGGCCGCTTTGCATGAAGCCTCGCGACTCCAAGCTCACCTGATGAGTATTGCGGGGTCGCTTTGCATGAAGCCTCGCGACTCTAAGCTCACCTGATGAGTATTGCGGGGTCGCTTCGCAATGAAGCATAGCGACTCTAAGCTCACCTGATGAGTATTGCGGGGCCGCTTCGCATGAAGACTCGCGACTCCAAGCTCACCTGTTGAGTATTGCGGGGCCGTTTCGCATGAAGACTCGCGACTTCAAGCTCACCTGATGAGTATTGCGGGGCCGCTTCGCATGAAGACTCACGACTCCAAGCTCACCTGTTGAGTATTGCGGGGCCGCTTCGCATGGAGACTCACGACTCCAAGCTCACCTAATGAGTATTGCGGGGCCACTTCGCTTGAAGACTCGCGACTCCAAGTTCATGTGATGAGTATTTCGGGGCCACACGGTCGCTTCGCATGAAGCCTCGCGACTCTAAGCTAACCTGATGAGTATTGAGGGGCCGCTTCGCATGAAGCCTCGCGACTCTAAGCTAACCTGATGAGCATTGCGGGGCCGCTTCGCATGAAGCCTCGCGACTCTAAGCTCACCTGATGAGTATTGCGGGGTCGCTTCGCATGAAGACTCGCGACTCCATGCTCACCTGTTGAGTATTGCGGGGACGCTTCGCATGAAGACTCGCGACTCCAAGCTCACCTGATGAGTATTGCGGGGTCGCTTCGCATGAAGACTCGCGACTCCAAGCTCACCTGTTGAGTATTGCGGGCCGCTTCGCATGAAGACTCGCGACTCCAAGCTCACCTGTTGAGTATTGCGGGCCGCTTCGCATGAAGACTCGCGACTCCAGGCTCACCTGATGAGTATTGCGGGGCCGCTTCGGATGAAGACTCGCGACTCCAAGCTCACCTGATGAGTATTGCGGGGCCGCTTCGCATGAAGACTCGCGACTCTAAGCTCACCTGATGAGCAATGCGGGGCCGCTTCGCATGAAGCCTCGCGACTCCAAGCTCACCTGATGAGTATTGTGGGGTCGCTTCGCATGAAGACTCGCGACTCCAAGCTCACCTGATGAGTATTGCGGGGCCGCTTCGCATGAAGACTCGCGACTCCAAGCTCACCTGATGAGCAATGCGGGGCCGCTTCGCATGAAGACTCGCGACTCCAAGCTCACCTGATGAGTATTGCGGGGCCGCTTCGCATGAAGACTCGCGACTCCAAGCTCACCTGATGAGTATTGCGGGGCCGCTTCGCATGAAGACCTGCGACTCCAAGCTCACCTGTTGAGTATTGCGGGGCCGCTTCGCATGAAGACTCGCGACTCCAAGCTCACCTGATGAGTATTGCGGGGTCGCTCCGCAAGAAGACTCGCGACTCTAAGCTCACCTGTTGAGTATTGCGGGGTCGCTTCGCATGAAGACTCGCGACTCCCAGCTCACCTGATGAGTATTGCGGGGCCGCTTCGCATGAAGACTCGCGACTCTAAGCTCACCTGATGAGTATTTCGGGGCGCATCGCATGAAGACTCGCGACTCTAAGCTCACCTGATGAGTATTGCGGGGCCGCATCGCATGAAGACTCGCGACTCCAAGCTCATCTGATGAGTATTGCGGGGCCGCTTCGCATGAAGACTCGCGACTCTAAGCTCACCTGATGAGTATTGCGGGGCCGCTTCGCATGAAGACCAGCGACTCCAAGCTCACCTGTTGAGTATTGCGGGGCCGCTTCGCATGAAGACTCGCGACTCCAAGCTCACCTGATGAGTATTGCGGGGCCGCATCGCATGAAGACTCGCGACTCCAAGCTCACCTGATGAGTATTGCGGGGCCGCTTCGCATGAAGACTCGCGACTCCAAGCTCACCTGATGAGTATTGCGGGGCCGCTTCGCATGAAGACTCGCGACTCCAAGCTCACCTGATGAGTATTGCGGGGTCGCTCCGCATGAAGACTCGCGACTCTAAGCTCACCTGTTGAGTATTGCGGGGCCGCTTCGCATGAAGACTCGCGACTCCAAGCTCACCTGATGAGTATTGCGGGGTTGCTCCGCATGAAGACTCGCGACTCTAAGCTCACCTGTTGAGTATTGCGGGGCCGCTTCGCATGAAGACTCGCGACTCCCAGCTCACCTGATGAGTATTGCGGGGCCGCATCGCATGAAGACTCGCGACTCTAAGCTCACCTGATGAGTATTGCGGGCCGCTTCGCATGAAGCCTCGCGACTCCAAGCTCACCTGATGAGCATTGCAGGGTCGCTTCGCATGAAGACTTTCGACTCCAAGCTAACGTGACTCACGTTGCGGGGCCGCTAGCATGTCGACAAGCGGTCAATACAAATAATATATTGGTTTAGATAAAACATATTACGGCCGGATGTTCTTCCTGACACCAACCCTATGTGGAGGGATGTATTCAGTATTGTAGAGTATTCTGTCAGTCAGAATATATTATTATTGTGACCAAATAATTGGTTGTAATCTTATACTCTATGCCGGTGTTTTGTTGTATGTAATTTTATGCAATTTAAGTCCAAATTATTGACTCTTTGAGAGTTTTATCGTCATATTATTATTGCTATTAACAGTAATAGGTAGCCTAATGAAGGTTGCGATATTATGCCTACTCTATGTACTCAATGTTGTTTGTTTTTATGCAATCGCAGCTCATATTGGTGATCCTTAAGAGTATTTTATCCCAATTTCTCATTATCATTATTATTACCGACAGTGGTGGCTACGCTCGCTAATGTGTAGCGTTAGGCCATGGGGCCAAGCTCTCTGCTGACTCGGTAGACAGGGGTTCGAGCCCCACCCTCGATCGTCCTTGAAATGGTTTTCCCTGGTTTCCCATTTTCAACACCAGGCAAATGCTGGGACGGTACCTTCTGACAGGCCACGGCCACTTCCTTACACATCATTGTCCACTTTCATCCATTCATCTCATCTCTCATTTCGACGCGCAGGTCGCCCACGGGCGTCGCCTAGAAAAACCTGCACTCGGCCTCTCAGGAGGCCACACGACAAGAAAAAATATTACTATCATTGTACCAAATTGTTGTAATATTGCACTTTAGGCAAGGTGTATTACTATTATTGTTATTAATAATAATAATCATAATATACACATTAACAATGAGACCTACAACATAACCGATGATAATAACCCGAAGCAATCTTCCATGTTTGCTGGCTAATAATCCACTTGTATTCATCGCAAATTGAATTGTTTTGCAGGTTATAATAGCTTGCCATGTATTTAAATAAATAAAAATTCACTGTCAAGCTAGCAGCAAGATTCAGTCAGCTGTCTTGTAAACTGCCGCATTGATGGCGAACAACGTTGCTGCTGGCGCTTGGGCGCTATCATAGGTAATCTGTGGGCGCTATGTGGCATATAAGTTCAAGCAGTTCCTAAAACAGTTGTTAGATGGCGTTAGTGCATCAGTGGAGTCGACACTGGAGTCGAGTGTATCGGTTCCTGGGGCAGCAGTCTCGACTCCTCGCGACTCCGTTCGCAACCCATCCCTAGTGTTCACGAGCAAATGGGAATATGATTAGAAAGCCAAAGGCATGTTGATCACGTCAACACTCGTAACTATTAATAGGCAGCTTAGGATGAGTTTCGTAACCATTCTGGTCACGCCACAGATAACAAAACCAGGACATGCATGAACTCTGGCGGACAAACGCATAAGTGATTACTCAGTCCAGTATGTGTCGCTATCTGACGGTCACTGGTTTGAATACTAGCGCGAAGTACGAGTTCTCGCTTGCACAGTTAGAAAAGTAAATTTCATAACGGGTCAATATTTTTGTTTTGAGGTGAGTTAGTGTAATTGTGTATTGTTCTATAATGAAACAATTAGACCTAATTAAAGGAAACTTGGACCAATGTGATATCAACGGATATGATTAAAAAGTGATAGATGATTAAAATGTGAGTAAAATCGGAATGACGTTCAAAATGAATAAAATGTATATAGCGTGTATAGAATTTAAAAATTTAGCAGCGGCATCCACGATATTGAATAAAATGATTAGCTAGAAGGAGATCTAATGGAACAGAGGTTTGTGAGGTTTTAGATTGATTTTTGAATATTTATTTTTATGGAAACATCTCAAACATGAACTCTAGAGATGAGTTGAAATACCAGTGTGCATTACATTAAACTTAACAAAGTAACATTACGACGGATCTCCCTCCGTAAGTTTTATTATCTCAAAGGATAGGGCACGAGGAGATTTTGCCCCCATTAAAGAATTTTCCGGAATTAACGATTTATTTTCTTTTGCACTGCAAGTCTTAACTTAGACGTTCTCCGAGTGTAGGGATAGGAGTTATATGTATTATTTTATTATTTTGTAACTAGTGCATCAACAAATAAATGCAGAATATTTTTGATGTGTAACATCTTTCCGCTCGGTTGCTGGATAGTTTTGTGGGAGTGATTTTGAAAATTGGGGACGGAAGTGGATCGGAATGATCGAGCTGGCAGTGGTGGATCAAACGGAAGTATGCACTGCCCGCTCGATCGATCAAACGGAAGTGTTCTAGCTGGCAGTGGTGGACAACGGAAGTATGCACTGCCCACTCGATCGATCGAATGGAAGTGTGCCCTAGCTGGCAGTGGTGGATCGAACGGAAGTATATGACGCACTGCCAACTCGATCGATCGATCCAGCTGGCACTGGTAAGAGAAACAATCAGAGCGCGGTGTCGAAAATTGATACCATGATGCACTCTCGGCAATGTGGAATGTATATGACATCCTGAACGGAAAACGCTCATGCGAACTCTGGTGTCAAGTGATTTAAACAAATGACATGGTACATGTTCGAAGTCTTCGTATCAGTATTTAAATGGTAAAATGCCTTAATATCAAACATTGTAAGTAGTCGGCATTGCATTGGCATAAGGCATTTTATACTCAATGTCACTCAGAAACATTATCGATACAAGCAAAATATAAATGAAACTTAATTCCGTAATGCAGTATTATTGGAACGTGCACAAAATTTGCGTAGTCGAAATAGCCGTTATGACTGTAAATCTAGAGACCTTGGGTTCGAATCCCGGACGGGGTAGATATTTTGCTTCCAGATTATCATTTTAAACTATATTTATCATATCAATATGACTCATTTTAAAAGAATCCATGTTAAATTACGTGTTGGTCTGTGAATCAAGAGGACCTGTTTATAAGGAATTTAAGGTTATCAGCGGTGTCGCGTCTATTAATCTAGTTGATCCATATCATATTCTTTATTTAGGCTAGTGCTGGTGGAAGCTACAAATCATCTAATAAAATGAGTTCCGTATTATAAACTACAATATCTGTAAAACACTCCCTTTTACAATAGATTAATATTTGTGCCAATTATACTGTAAAATACCGATGTATCAACAATTCCACGTGAGGTTTCTTCTATGTCAGATGTTACACATCATATGCGACTACTGTAAGGCTCGTAATTTTTTTAAAATTAATTTGTGCTATCTTTTATGGCCTTCGCAACGTTACATGAATGATCGAGAAAAATAATTTTAGGATTTTTCCCATGAAAACCAGTTCCAATTCACGTCCTGGGATCACTTAGATATCGTCCTCCCGGAGTATTATTTCGTCGAACCTGAATTTGTTTTGTTCATTCATGATTTTTGTTACGTGTTGTACCGAATTCTCGCTGCGGATTGCGGTGATGAGCCAGGCCACTCAATCCTAGGTTGGAGTAACGGGCACAACCTGTATTGTTGTGGTGACTGCACCAGTGTGTGTATCTATAACTATGGCTAGCATTGGGAAGGAATAGGTCGTTTCGTTTCAGTGGCGGCCGATGAAAGGAGGCCAGGCCTCCTTCCTCGACTTGATCCACGATTCATATATCTGTTATACCCTGAACGTACATATCCCCTAAAATGAGGCAAAAACTACAACAATAACTGAAGGAGGAGGAACATGAATTAAGTCGAGACAAAGGAGGCCTGGCATCTTCTCATCGGCCGCCACTGCGTTTGCTAGAATTGGAAACCACGGAAAATCACGTCTATGATGATCAAGATGGGAACTGAACCCACCTTTCACAGCGCTTATCCTCACGAGGCTGTGTGTGCCTTATTCAGCCCTCAAACCAGTATAAATTTCGTGGCGCATCAGTAAATTTCGGCCTGTAGACTCAATGCAGATGGCGGTTAAGTGAGAGGAACATATTGGAGGGAAACTTGGGTCGCCAAAGGGTTAGAAGTAGAAATGCTTGGTTTTAGCTGGACGTGTGGTGAACATCAAAGGTATATTTGCTGTACAATTGAAGATTGTCAAAGTGCTTCCTACTGTAAAAGAAATAAATAATAACTTACAAAAAAATCCTTTTATTCAAACTAATATAACAAGTGATCAGTGAATCATTTTCTGCAATTTTCACTTAAATGTTATATCTGCTGATCACTTTAAAAATGAACAAGTGAGGTTCGGATGCACTGTTTGTATCAAATTTGTCCCTTAATTTAATTTTGCATGTAAATTGATTTGTGTAAAAGGAATCGTTCTTTCCAGATGGAATTTCAATGATTTCTTCCATTCGTTCATGATGATATTTCGAATTCTTTGTGGAGAATGGATTGAGCCACTGTGGGATTGCATGCGCGCTGAGGCAGAGACGGTAAGTGTTAAGTAAAAATCAGTTCTAAGGGTATTTTGTTAGCTCACAGGAATGCATAGCATAACGAATTTGTACGCAGAGCACCAAATATGCTATACATTTCAATTGGAGTCTGCATGTTGATGTCCTGTGTCATTATGTATACTCCAGATTTCAAATGAGGCGAGACTCGAATTATCTCCCATTAATGCCCAGGTTGGAATCTCGGACCTCCAAAAATGATAGCTCGCTTTTCAAACATGTTTTCCTTGCCTGTTTATTGCGTAGTGTGTTCCACATGGAGGTATTTAACACAATTATTCCTGCTGTAATCACCAAACTTCTTGTGCTTGTGGACGTGGAATACAGTGTATATTCGAGGTTAGCTTAGCTTGATTCTATTTTATTTGAAGGTTATCTACTGTAATATATTAACTAGTAGGCCTACCTAGAATCTCCAACTAAGTTGAATCAATTACGTAACTTCAATCACATTTGTTTCATTTAATTTTTCTGAATATTCAATTCCAGCATCACACACGTCTTTTCTATAGCATTTGTCCCACAAATTAGCAGGGTCTGATTTTTTGGTTCCCTGTCGCCATATTACACGATTGTGTGCCATGTTAGGATGAAGTCGGGCTATTTTTAGATCTTCATGTAGGGTGTCAAGCCAATGCTGTCTCGGTCATCCTATTGGTCTCTTCCCATCTATCCGCAATGTCAATCCAGTGTGTGCTACTGTTGTTTCAGTAGCTAGTAAGACATGTCCATACAAGCGGAGATGGCTTTCCTCATCTCTTCAGTAATTGGCGCTTTTCCATATCGCTTGCGAATGTCATTATTGCTGACATGACCATGGGGTGTCAAGCCAGATGCCCACCTGAGCATCTTTGTCTCCGTCACACCTAGTTGACGTTCCAAGTCCTAAGTTGAAGGCCAGCATTCTGCCCCATACAGAGCAACGGGACGGATCACAGAACGATAAACTGTAGATTTTAGCTGTTCTGGAAACTTCTTACCACATACGTCGCCGGACATAGAGCGTCACTTCAGCCATGCGCTGCTCACGCGATGTGATATTTCAGGTCTGAGGGTTCCATCTGCAGTAATAGTCGAGGCAACATATTTAAACGACAATGTCTTTGGAAGGTCCAGCATCACACACGTATACTTCAGAATTGCTTTGAGACTCGAAATGCATTTCTTGTGTCCTCTTGTGTACGACAAAACACGAAACGTGTGTAAGTGCATTGTATGTATAATATCTTAGGCATCCAGACCACTGAAATATTTTGGACATGAAGGTTGGTGAAGGATATGTCTTGTTTGTTTTATGAATGTTGCTGAAAGCCAGTGGTCAGAGGCAGTTCCCAATCTGAAATAGAGTAGCTCCCTCCCCTCTTTGAAAAGAGTATATCTAAATTACATTTAAAAAGCTATGTCTGTAGGAAATTGTGTTTGTGTCTCATTTAGGACTCCTTGACACAGAACTAGTTTTATTCCTTTAAATAAGGTCCGGGGAGCCTCTATATCCCAATTAAACTTTCGTTAGAATGGATCTCCTTCAGCTCTCAAGGGCCCTCAAATTTCTTCAGAGACAGATAGGTCTACTATCACAAAGGTTGGTCAATCATAAGAGCTGTGAAGCCACCTTGAAACATTTATTTTACTTTGAGTCTCATGCATCTATAAAATATTTCACATTTCGAAAAATATTGGGGCAACATTGACATGGAAAGACATAAACAGCAATTAATATTCCTACACTCAGTTGCACAAGACCTTCGCAATTATACCGAAACTCATCACATAACACGATGAGACATGATCTATGATCAGATGTATTTAAATAAAAATTCGTATTTTCGAACCCAAATAAACCGATAAGTTAACCAAAATTTTAGTATTATACCAGGTGGCTCATTTGCCTCCGTACAATCTATGTGTAGGTGCCCCGCATGAACGACAGGTCTAATAACTGAATTCGTAAGGGGTATTCTTTAATGCAAGCAGGTTAGGTCAGAATACAAAAAGATAACAACCAGACGGCCGCTCGCTACATGTTCCTCAGTGCTCTCGTCTAATTCTCCCCATTGCGTTATAAAACCTCGAGCTTCGACGGCATTACGATCAGCTTCTCCATAGATTAGTATGATGTCCGTGTACTCATTGTTGCTCAATACATCAGCCTTTGTCAATATGTTACCAGCAACTGTCGTATTGTTTTGCCACATATGAGCCTATTTCGCTCTCAAATGCGAGGTTAAAAAACTTAATGGGGAGCATTAGCGCTGAGGAACATGTGGCGAGCGGCCGTCCTGTTGTTATCCCTTCGTATTCTGACGTAATCTGCCAGCATGCAGTGTGACAACTGCGGAAATCTGTTATTAGACATCCCATACAGCAGTGGTGTATGCGGGACACTTAAAGGTAGATTGTACGGGGCAAATGAGCCACTTGGTATAAAACTTTACGCAAGCTTTTATAGTTATACAAACCAAAATGTTTTATACAATACTTCAGTTCAATATTATATCCAATAAAGGCTTAGCCTAGTCGTCTATCTATACCTGTTCTCCTTTCAAGATTAGATCATTGGTTTAGTAAAGAGACATTCTTCGCTTTCATTGTAACGGGCCTTCTTCTGTCTCCAACAGGGCCCTGAAACTTGCTTCTTCATCTTCTTGCCAGCGCTTGTGATGGGCAACTTCATGGTCCTTAACCTCTTCTTGGCGTTGTTGCTCAACAGTTTCAACTCTGAAGAATTGAAATCTAAAAAGGAGGTAGGAAGGTTTTTGATTTCATTTAAATTGTAAAACCCGTAGAGCATTAGTGTGTATACAGCCATGTACACTATACCGGTTGATTCAGCAGCCCCTTCCGATATCGATTGCTCTAACCCAACTAACGCGTGTTGGCAGTAAGGTCGATAATTCTCTGCTTGCATCCCGCATGGTACTAATTCACTGCAATCATATCCTGGCAAACAATACTGAACCCTATTGTTTTTCCCTCGATGTGACCACAGACTAATACGAGGGGAAAATAGTGTTCAGTCGTTTGCGGGATATGCTTGCAGTGCATTAGTACCATACGGGATACAGGCAGCGAAATATCGACCTTTCTGCCAACACGTGTTAATTGGATTGCTGCAAACGATATTGAAAGGGCCTGCTAACTCACCCGGTATATTCCACTTGCATTATTTCAAATTTATCTGGCCTAAGTATACATCTATACTTGCATTTTTTGCAGCATTATGTTATTATTTTATAAATGCATCATAAATCAGTGACTATGTAAGCAATAGAAGCTTTGGAAACAAAATAAACTAATTTCAAGTCATGAGAGAGCTCATGCCGAACTTTCCTTGCGGCAATACAAATCTAGTAAATTGCACCTCCATATTTCTGCTCCTGCTTGCAATAACATATTTAAGTTCTTTAACAGTACCGTAATTTTCTGTCTAGTCTCTTCGTATTGTACTTGATATTGAAAGTGTGCTATATGATGAGTTAAATGAGAAGTACCTTGAGCGGTAATAGCTACTGATATCTCGCCAGGAGATGGCAGTCGGGTTTGAACTGCAGTTGTCTTCCTGCTCACTGCGTATCGCGCATTCCAAAAACATGAATTTGGTCATTGTTTCCATTACTGTACCTGATACTGCCACACTGTTAAAAGTAAGCACAAAGGCTTGTAAGAATATCGACAGTAGGAAGAAAGGTAACAATACGCACACACGTGAAGCCCGATAACAAATTATCATGCAGGAAGTAGCAGCAACTGACTGCCAGCCGATATATTTAAGTTTGGAATAGGCGGGCCGCGCATGCGTACTGCAAAACCCCCCTTTCCCCGTCACAGCGTGTTGAACTGCCATCTCCTGTCGTGATGACATTAAATTTACAAACGAACATTGGGAATCATTTTTGTCTGTTTTCAACAAGAAAGAGAGTTACCTCAATTGTGTGTTTTAAGTGCCGTCCTATAATCCTAATCGAATGATTTTCTTAATTTGTATACTCGTATGTGTTTTAGGAAGTGGGAGAAGAATCGAAGCTGGCGCGGAGTTTTGAACGAATTCGCTCGATAGTGAGGAAGAAGAGACAAGGCCGAGAGAAATCAGAAAATGAGCAGAATATGAGATTGGAAGAAATGGTTAGAGAGGTAATGACTCGCCATGCTGGTGATAAATTTACATCGGGAGTACGTGAAACTGTTATCGCTCTTCCAGACAAAAAGCGACATGCTACGGTGGTTCAAGGAAGCTTACCAGTCCAAACTGAGGGAGGGCATACTAACCTTGCTTTACAAGAAACGACTGAGAGGCTTCCTAAAAACAAAGTAAATCCTATAGATGTGTCAGACACACGTCGTATCCCACACACCAACAATCGGCATTCAGTAAACATTCCAGCGATAGTGAGTAGACCTGTGCAGGAGAAACACTATTCGCACAGTGTTCAGGAGTCTCTCAACAAACATGCCGAAGAGAAGCGCTATTCCTTGGTTCTCCAGAAAGCAGTTGAGGTTGAGGATGCTGATGTAGATGCTGTGGTGGGCAAGGTTGAAGAGCCAATAGTCCCCAAAAGTGAAGCACGTAGATCTCCAAGGACCAAGCAGCTGTCCAAATCTACAACTCATCAGGTTGATAGCAGAGGTAAGATGTCAAGATACCGTACACTAGTTAGAGGATACATAAGATTTCAAACATTAAGCTCCCCCCAGGGGCTCACATCTAGTGGGACGCGGGTTGGCGACCACGAGGCCCCAGCTGAGTCAGACATTGCTTCCACTTACTTGTGCCGGGCTCCTCTCCGTCTTCTTTCCTGTCGAACTCACTTGGTCAACTCTTGTTCTCTTCCGACCCCGACGGTATTAGGGTATCCGTGTCATAGGGAGTCTCTTCCTTTCCCGACTTAATTGGCCCTTGTCTCATCTTTTCTGATACCCTCCTTCTGCGAGGGGTCAGCCTTCTTTTTCTTTTCCTGTTATCTCCTGCCTTCTGCTCAAGGCCCTCAAGGAGGCAGGGTGTATGTAGCCCCACATCTTCTGGTGCACCCTAGATATTGCTGTACCCTCAGGGGCTCACGACTGGTGAGTTCGGGAGTTGGCGACCCCGAGGGATTCCAGAGCTGGGTCTCGTTTTCCCCTTTTTATCCATTAGCCTACCTTTGGGGCGGACCCTCTCCTCTTTCACTTTCCTATCGGCCTTTTATGGCTCTCCTTCCTTCCAAGTCCCTCAATCCACATTCTTCGAGGGTTGAGGGCATTTCTTTTCCTCCAGTCCTTTATTTGCCTTATTCTCCTTTTGTTTTCCATTTCTTCTTCTTTAGGTTTAGTTATAGTTTACATTTCATTATCATCTTCACGATCACCCAAACCATTAGGGTCCGATAACCTAGATGTTAGTCCCCTTAAAACAACAATCATCATCATCATCATCAAACATTCAGCTGTTTTGATTGCGGGTCTAAAGGCAACATATCATGGGAATTTTCTTATTCTTTTATAAGTTGTTCTTTTTGACCCTCGCCAACATATTTCTGATACATGTCGCCTCCCTTGCTTCGACTAATAATTTCATATGGCACGTCACATACCCTAGGGTTATTAGGCCTATAATAATAATAATTATTATTATTATTCGAAATTTATGTTTTTCAGTCAGTCAACACGATTGTACTAATTGTATAGGGTGTTATGCCCTAAACCTGAAAAAAATTACATGAGTTTAATAAATTCATTTAGATGACTAGTTTCGGTCGTCAAGCGATCATCATCATATCCCTTACACTCAGGCTATTAAATCAATATTTACAGGAGTGCTACAAAACTAACAGAAAAGAGTTTAAAAACTTGACACATTATAAGAAAATGATTTTTATACCTAAAAAGTGTTATGTAATAATGATGAAGGGACGTAAAATACCATAATGATATAGACTTTCAGAGATGCTGGCGACGGGCACAGGGATCAATTTCAGATGGGGAACTCCGGCCCAAGAGCATCTCGATCCCCTTATGGACACCAGAATGGGTATGAAATACCAGACAAATTCAGAAAATATTATCTTACGAATCGTGGGATGTAATACTGTTATTTACCTGCACTTTATTTCACTCGCTGTGACGACATATGCTGTAGGCACTATCCATTGACCAAATAATAATAATAATAATAATAATCATATTGATAATAGGTTTATTCGTTTTTCGTCCTTTGTAACTACTGTGGCTTTTAGAGGTCCTAGGGTGTCCGAAATTCGCCCTGAAGGGCATCTTTAACGTTTCAGTAAATGTTCTGACATGAATCCCCCGTATTTAAGCACCCTCAAGTGCTAACTGACTGCATCAGGAATCGATCCCGTAACCTTCAGCACAGCAGGCGAGAACGTTACCACTCCGCCACGCTGTCAGTCAGGATGTGCAATGGTTCACGTGCTTATTGACTGCACCCACACCCCTAAGTCGGGGTTCGTACTCGTGCCCATAGATGGCGTGTGTTAGAAATGTTGGAAGCTTGACAATGCAGTGATGGTTAATACAGGTATTACCTATGCACACAAACATTCAGAAGGTGTTGTATACCAGTTTCCTTGGTAACCATTGCCCATTCAGATGTTCATCAAGCGATTGAGGCGTTTTCAGGCCGGACCCGGGCTCCCTAACTCGAATATTGTTTTTTGTACTGTACCTGTCACTGTTCGTATCTTAGGTAGTCAGCTCGGAGGCTGGTCGGATCTTCAAAAAGCACCACCATAGATTATGTGGAAGAGGCAAGGTGATGAGTGAGACAGTTTGCATTGCTTTCCTCACTGAGTCAGTACAGCAGTATTAACCATACGAGTAGAACCTTTCACAACATCCACAGGCACCAGCTGTGCCCCAAATGTCTTACTCAGCACCACTCATAACTCAGTAGCTTCCATATAATCACAGCCATGAATGAGACTGAGACATCGGTGAAAAGCCACTTGACACTTGAATCATTAAAGTCTGTATTATTGTTCTATATCTGGTCTTCCTTTCACACTTTACTTCTAGATTACATTTCTTAATGCTTGATAATACTTCCACTATGTTGATATTCTCTATCCATCTGATAACAGATTTAAGACTTGTGGTTTGCAAATACTCTCCTGTCTTCTTTCAGATGAGTCAAATCCTGATGATAGTATAGAAATGGAGGTACTGGATAAAGGTCCAGAAGAACAGGAGAAAATGCTTCCAGCTGGAAGCGGAGCTACCACAGCAGCAGTCAAACATCCTTGGCATGCTCTTGTATCATACGTGGATGAACTCACGGTTGGTGGAAGGCGGGACTCGCATGGCCACTATGTGGATGGCATGAGCAGTTTTCCAGGATTTGGACACAATAAAACTGTTAAGGTGCCTCAAGACTGTTTCCCTCATCACTGTTATGAAAGGTAGGGGCATATCTAATAGTAAATATTTATCTTCAGACAGATATTTACTGTTGTACATCTGGCATATAAATGTTTGTACACCATAAGCTTATGGTAAGGTGAGACTTTGTTTTGATTCAACATTCGTAAGACGCTTTTATATGACCCAATTTGCTGTGACCCAGAAAAATGCAACAGTATATTATAAGTAGAAATAGTTGCTGTAGATTGTCCCGAGACTAGTTCACTTTCTAGTCTACATTACGCTACTATCCATGTAATATGTATGTGTGTGTGCATGTATGTATGGATGTATGTATGTATGTATGTATGTGTTATTGCCAGACAGATAACAATCCACATGTGCCATCTTCTAACGAAGGTTGGGCGGTCATCACCAGGAAGTAGGCTACTACGTTGGCCAGGTCCCGGATATCCTATTTTTTTAATAAATAGAAAACATAGTTACATGAGAAACTTTAGTGGCACCAGATACAGCAATGTTTAAGCATTTTTTCAACATGATCACCACCAGAATTGAGAAACCTGTCATATCGCGGGATCAACATTTGTATTCCTGTGTCGTAGAAGTCTGCCACCTGGAAATGGAACCAGCGTGTGGCATTCGTCTTCAGCTCTTCGTCAGAGTGAAAATGCTGACCGGAGGAGAGGAATTTCTTGAGGTGTAAGAAAAGGTGGAAAGATCAAGACTGTACGGTGGATGATCAAGCAGCCCCCAGCCGAACTCCTGCAGAACAGTTGCTGTGCGCCGAGTGGTATGTGGTGATTTCCATCTTTTCTTGCACCTCAAGAAATTCCTGTTCTCCAGTCAGCATTTTCACTCTGACGAAGAGCTGAAGACGAATGCCACACGCTGGTTCCATTCCTAGGAGGCAGACTTCTACGACACAGGATTATAAAAGTTGATCCCGCGATATGACAGGTTTCTCAATTCTGGTGGTGATCATGTTGAAAAGATGCTTAAACATTGCTGTATCTGGTGCCACTAAAGTTTCTCATGTAACTATGTTTTCTATTTATTTAAATAATAGGGAAACTTTATTCCTGGAAGGTCCTCGTATGTTGAAGATTTTTAGAATGAACTATTTATATTATAATTACTACCAAACATTTTTTTTTGAACTTGTTGTTAAAGATTTCCTTTCTTATTTTCAGGTGCTTATGCTGCGATCAATGTATAGCTACAAAAGTGGGCCAAAATTGGTTTGAGATTCGTAGGAGTGTCCTTTCTGTTGTGGATACGCCAGTATTTGAATGGTTCATCCTAGTGTTGATTTTTGCATCAAGTATCACACTCTGCTTTGAGGACATCTACCTGGATGAAAACGTTGTGTTAAAGAACATTCTTTATTGGACAAACCTTGGTTTCTGTGCACTCTTCAGTATTGAGATGATGCTCAAATGGGTGGCTTTAGGTTTCTGGAAGTATTTCACCAGCTTTTGGACGATTCTGGATTTCATTATTGTGTTTGTAAGTAACCTATCCACTTTAACTGCAAGCCTTAGCTTAATTTTTTCGGTGACTAGTTTCGGTAAGAGCTGCTGATTGGTATCCATGAGAAAATAAAGAGTCTTCATCCCAAGGTCTCAGTAATCACCAGTGTACTTGGAGAACAACAATATCATGCAATTGGGATCTAAATTACAATTCCTGGTCCGAAACTATGACATCAATACTCTGGTCAAAATTCAACTTCCAAAGATAACCCAATTAATAACAGAGCAATCTAACAACAAAACATTTACGGTATCATGAAAGAAAGTGCAGCAACTCATTGAAACACTAGATTGAAGAGTGGATAACATCAATACGTTCCTATGATGGTATTGAAATAAATGCAGAGGAAATAACTCACACGTTTACACAAATATACCACAATTAAATGTATACGTTTATGTACATAATAGTTAACTAATAATAAAAGGATATAGATAAACCAGGCCTTGGAACTTTGTGTATAATCAGTACACGTACCTACGGGAGTAGTAGAGTAGTAGGGATTCTAACGCATAACTTATTAAGCCACCCTCGTATCAGCCTCTAACCCAATATCTCGTGAACCCATGGTCGGATTTGGACATGCAACATGTCGTAGGACTTGGGGTGACTCCCCCTTTCCTATGGACCACTCTTTATATTTTTAATGAAAATTTTTGTTTTTGAAAATAGGCGATATTTTTAAAACCAAACATTCTAGAACGTTGTGCAATAGCTTAAATGGAAGGTCTCTATGTCCTTTATCGTTAGAACAAAACTTTATATTTTTTTTTCAAAAAAGTTGAATTTTAAAAGTGGGCTTTATGTCGGAAACTAATAATTTTACAAAAAAAGATTGTTTGACATAAATGAAAGGTCTTTGCCCCCTGTACAGACAAACTAAGTTTCAGATCTCTAGGACAAAAAATGTGCAGTAGTGGGAGAACGAGGCATCTACCTATAATCGCCTGTGTGCTTGAATACGGATGGCTATGTTGGAAAAGGGTTATGTTGGGGGAGGAATAGGGCTAGAGGGTTGAGAGTGGATACGTTTTAATAGTATTTTTCCGCTCTACCAGATGGTGAGATTATTTTTTTAATAGGTTGAATTTGGAAACTGGATTTTGAGGTAAAAACGTGTTTTGGTTGGTTGGTTCTTAAGTTTAGGGGCTGCGACAACGCGGTCATGTAGCCCCGTGTACTTTGGGTGTGTGTAGAATCTGTCTGATAACAGGTGTTAATTGTGTTGACTGTATTAGTCTGTGTTATCTGTTTTTTTTTAATTAAGTACTGCAACTTAGAATTTTTCAAATAGTTACTACTTTTGCCGCCAAGCGCCACCGTCAACGACTACTAGGCCAAGTTCAGAACTTAGCTACTAGACGCCACCGCAGTCGGCTCTTGGCAACGAACGTAGAAACATAAGAGCGTTGTTTACATTCTTAACCTATCCAATTTAGCTTCACACAGGTGCAATTAGTGGAAGGTTCTTTAACATGCCATAAATATATGACTTTACTTCCCCTCCGAAGTAAGGCATACTGAGGGATTTTAACGCTCTTAAAAAATCCGACGGCTTCGGCCGGGTTTGAACCCGAAAAACGTGTTTCTTTACATTTTTAGTGATATCTCGCGAACTAATAATGCTAGAACAAAGTTTGACGTGTTTTTTTTTCGGCGCGTTGTCCTCTTGACGAAGATGCATGCGTTGAGAATGAGGGAAACCGATTTTTGGAGGAAAACATGATTTTTAGACTTTTTGTTATATTTGGCGAACCAATAAGGCTAGAACGATGTGCTTGGTGTCAAAGAACTTGTGATAACGCCCCCCTTTTGAATGAACAGGGTGATTGTTTTGGTGGAGGGGGACGGGCTACCGACTGCCGGGCACGCGCGCCTTCTGCCAGCCAACCAAGCTCGCACAACGGATTGTGCGCAGGTGGAAACCGTAACAAAGTGCATTAATTAATGGTAAATTCACCAACAAATCAGGACTAAAGAACTTACCTTTTCACAGAACATGCTGAAAATGTACTCCTTCAACTGACAGACAGGCGTTGTACCGTGTAAATAAATTAGCGTTTACACGTTGTAATTCCCTTCTGTTGTGAGGGATATCTGCTGCCGTATATTGTTCTCCAGCTCCACTAGAGTACGGGTACTTGATCTGTACACTTCGTATTTAAATTAACCCATAATTGAACAACAAACGGGCTTAGGTCCGTGCTTCGATTAATTACAGTAAACACACGCAAGGGGGGGGGGGGTTGCAGAAGTAGCGACATAATGTAACGATGTCTGTCAGCTGAAGTAGAACATTTTTAGTATCTTCTGTGAAAAGATAAGTTCTAATCTTTAACTAGTGACGTGAGGTCATCCAGATTCCCAAGAAATAAAGAAACATCTGTGCTTCTTCAATTAATTCTTGCAGCTGTTGTTAATGCTACATTCTTATCTGCCCGCTGACATTACACACCCTCGTTCATGAACGTTTAGTGACTTAATGGACTTAAATGACCCTGGTTAGCTCGCCTCGGCCTCGCGCAACCCCGCGGACCGAGCTCGGTTGGCTGGCGGAAGGCGCGCGCGCCTGGCAGCTGGCCGTCGGTCCCGCTCTAGCAAAATAATCTCATAGTAGTATTTATTTTTCAAAAAAAATATTTTGACAAAGACCTAACGACATATATGTTGAAAAACATTTTTTTTACTTAAAAAATAATAATTTTAATAAGAGTGGTAGTAGAGACAGAGACGGTACCGGTTATGTGCGTGAGTTTAAATGAGCATGGTGCCTGCCACGGAGGCCGTGCCCCCCAAGGAATCAATCGATATTTCGACGGGACGGCCGGACGACAGGACGACATACGACGGTTCGTTTCCCGATCTTTCGTATGGCAGACTGATTGACTCAAGTATTTCCCAAAACGCGTGAAGAGTGCTATCATTTTTTACCCCTAAAGGGGATCTTTAACGTGCTAGTCGATGTAGTGATACGGCTTTATGGCATTGACATAGGCTTATAGACCAGTGGACGGTTTTAGGATATGAAAACCTATAATGTCTCGGTCGACCAAGCGATCTGAATGAAGGCAAGACATGAGCGTTAATGTAAATTATAATGTTGTGATGGGACAGAGTTTGGGATGAAACGTAAGCTTTGAATGGATAAATGAAATGTATGAATTAACACTTGGGGCTCGGTTGCCCGCTAGCAAGCCTGAGTGTTTTGTCGCTTGAAGGCACAACACAACAGACCTGCTCGGGCTAGCCGGGCCCAGTCCTCACCACGACCTGATAACACTATCTTGAAGAATGCGTGGACCTGACTTGGCAACAGTGCAATGGAAAAGTACAGAGAGACAGAGGACAGATGAAGGTCAAACGCTGGGAATGGAGCTGGCAACAGTGTAACAGTGGAAATGTACAAACAGTGCGACTAATCCCCAACATCGCCACCGCCACAGCAACAGCCTGGCGAACCCAGAGAGCTCTGTTTCACATCAACGCCAATAGCCTGACGAGAGGTGTGTGGACGGCTGTGGTGGGGAGGGAGGGGAGGGGAGGTAAGAAGGGGAACACAGGTGGAGAGAAATACGTGTTGCTGATAAGATATGTGGACTTGTATGTAGACCTGAGCGCAGTACAAAGGGGTATAGGTTGAGTAAACATGAGTGAATAAATTAATAATAGACACACGGGTTCACACAAAATCTAATTTATTAATCCAATAATTGAAGGCTGAGCTAAATCCCAACCATTTCACATACATTTTGTTTCCTTTTTGTTTCAACACTTTTTCCACAAGGTAATGTCATGGAAATGCCGTCTTTAGGAGTTCTTGGAGATAAAACCTGCCTTTTATGGATTGATGGTTTCGGTCCTCGAGTAAATAGGTGATTGGACTGTCCAGGTTGACTTGACGAATACGAAATAGTTCTGTTTCCCAATAAAATTCCAGCGAGCTCACTGATAAGCAGAGTGTGTACAGCCTTGCGTTTGCTGAGGACAACTTGCTGCATAATTTGTCGATTGTCATATTCTTCGACGAGAGCACGTTTTCCGCGACAAATGATTGGCTGGTATGCGTGTTTCACGTTTTCGGCAACCGACGCAAGCATATAGCGCTTTTACCGGGTATCTGTTGCTTGTTGGGATTGGACGAGGCCGATCCCTTGCCAAATACGAGTGAGGCTTTGGAATAATGTCAATGTCATCTAGGACGAGGTGGCAGGTGGCAACAATACGTATGATTCTGCCCTAATCGATCCCATGGCCACCAGTGGCGGCCGATGACAGGAGACCAAGACTCCCTTGGTCGACTTGAAGCTTGTGTTAGGTATGAGTTATATCCTGTACATACATGTACATATCCCCTGAAATTAGACAGGAACTACAGCAATACTTGAAGGAGGAAGAACATGCATCAAGACGAGGCAAGGGAGGCCCCTGCCCCTTCTCATCGGCTGCCACTGATGGCCATATGTCTGGAAGAGATTGTGCACAACGGTAGTGTGAGGCCCCTTAAAAACAAAAGAATCGCTATATACGCCAGTGTATGAATAAAAATAAACATTAAAGTACGTCACCCTACCGCAACTCAAACTCTTGACACTAGAGGTGAGCGGCAGGATTTACGATTTAGCATAGTGCATGCATTACAACATTACGAATAATGAGGCCACTGGACAGATATTATTATGTCCCAGGCCGAGAGACATAACAAGCCATGTTCTGTGGCCGTACAAGAACAACAAAATAGAACGTCACCTGCCAACGATCTGTTGCAGGTCCTATCTTTCCACTTGTATGAGTTACGGGCAACCATACCTACCAGGAAACACTCATTTTTAGTGTCGGTGGTTGTACAGTACATTACTCTCAATGTTGAAACATAAGAATGTTGTTGTTGTTTGAGTCCTCAGTCTTTCGACTGGTTTGATGCAATTCTCCATGCTTCCTTGTCCTGAGGTAATCATTTCAACTCTACATAGCTATCACACCCTACACCCGAGGCAATCTGTTTAACTTATTCTAACCTTGGTCTACCCCTACAATTCTTATCCTCGACCCTTCCTTCTAGGTATAACTAAGTTTGCTATTCCTGGGTGTCTTTGTATGTGTCCTACCAACATATCTCTTCTCTTCATTAGCAGTCGCCAGAAACATCTCTCCTCTCCCAATAGTCTTAATACCTCTTCATTTGTAACCCTATCTACCCATCTGATCTTCATCATTCTTCTGTAACACCACATTTCAAACGCTTCAATTCTCCTCTTTTCTGCTGCTCCAACAGTCCAAGTTTAACTTCCATAGAGTGCCACGCACCAGACAAAGGATTCAAAAATGTCTTCCTAATACCTAAATTTATAATCGTTGCCAAGATATTCAGGGAACAAATTCAGGTTAGACTGTTAGCTGTAATCCCTCAAATGCTGGGTGGGGAGAGCCTTACTCTTGGTCTGGAGATAAATCAAATACCTCGCATGGGCCAACATTAGTAGTAGCAGCTTGCACTTGCGTATCGGCTGTCGAAGAACAGGTAAACTGAAACGACTCTTGGAGAACAGCGCATAGTGGATAGGTAGTCATTTAAACTGAGTCGAGTTATGTGGAAGACATATATAGAGTACTGCCACAGTGCAGTGTTGCACCTATATCTTCACCATCGATCTGTGCTGTCTCTAAGAATCGTAACACCACCTGGTGGTTCTGGCTGGTTCTCTAAAGTCATAGTAGTAAAACATGCGCTAAACAATATTATTACCCCCGTGGTGATACAGCCCGTGAAGGGACTTGGCCTACCAAGTGACCGCTGCTCAGCCATTTGACCTACAGATTGCGGGATGACGCGTAGTCAGCACGTCAGGTCCCCTCGGGGCGCTGCCTTACTGTCAGACAGCTAGTCAATTGTCCTTACGAGGCTGTGTGCTTCCTGTTCCAACCCTCACGTCAGTTTCTAAAATTCCTGACGGAGCTGGGAATCGAACCCGGGGCCTCCTGGTTAGAGCCAGGCGCACTATCCCGACACAACGGGACCGGCTGAACCAATATTATTATTATAATTAGCAGTAGTAGACGTTAACAGGGTTGATATACGAGCTGGTTTCAAGGGGAATGTTTTCAGAGTTATGTGTAATAACTAGTGTTAACGTCATGAATATATCTCATAATTGTGATCCTACAATTCATTAGAATACTGTATAGGAAATAATACGGTAATAATAATATATTTATTTTCTTGAGTGAAGTGTTGTGTTTTGTTATTTTCTATTATTCAATTTCAGGTGTCTGTATTCAGTTTATTAATTGAAGAAAACGAAAACCTGAAGGTACTACGATCGCTGAGAACCCTTCGAGCACTGCGGCCTCTCAGAGCAATTTCTCGGTGGCAAGGAATGAGGGTAAGTGGAATATATCTTCCTTCGCACATCTGTAGTGGAATCATTAATGAAGTTGGCCAGCAACCAATTTAAAAGTGATACATGTAATCCATTAACTATAGTCCATATAAAACCTAAAATTAGTCCCCCTACTCACCATCTGGTGCTTGGATTAGAGAGATGTAAACCCCAGCCTCTTCATGACTTAATGGCTTATAAGGGAAGTAACATTACAGTCACGCTCCTTCTGTAATTACTTTACGTTCACTGGTACACAGATGCACAGGCTCGATGTGCCAATGACACACTAAGGTTGAGCCCTGGACTACCTGCAGTGTAGTCACATATGCCACTTCAATTACACCAAATAAATGTGAATCATTATTTTATATCCTGTAGATGAATGTTTGTGTAACTCTTGTTGTTGCATGAATATAAAACAATATTAGACCAATGATAAGAGTATCTGCATGGTCTTTATAAAGCTCTCACTAAAGTCTTCCTTGCAATATTGCACACTATATGTGATCTTTCTTGTAACTACACTGCCATACTTCGCAATATATTACGGTACGGTGGGTGTTATTACGTATTTGTAAAACATAGGGCCTGTATTATCCATTTGCATCTTCTCTTCGTATGTTCTTGCTTAGACTAATACTAAGGAAGTGTTTTGTTAGATCTTCTCAATTTTCATGAAATCCGTTCAAAAATGGATAAATAAAAAAGAGCCTAGCGCGTGTAATAATCAAACATTCAACAAATATTGCACATTCATGAAAAAGTAAAAGGAGCATAAATTTACAATTAATTCCAAAGTGATCAAATATAAAAATTATGTTAACAGACACCGTTCCATAAATGAAGGACAGAGTGCATTCGTATCACACACACTAAAAACAGTACAGCGTTTCAGCTGCTTAAAAGTCTCGAGAAGGTATCAAAACTTATCAAATGAGACTACCAATTTGAAACCCCTCCTCAACCAGATTCACATGGCACTACACACCATTGTCCAGAAAATCCTAAAGGAACACCCCCTCAGAGACACAGAAATGTAAGTGGTTACAAAATAAAAAAGTGAAAGAGCAAATCCTAACTGATTAAACATAGATAAGGACAAGCAAGCTACCTTTATAAAATATTGGTGACTCACCCAACATCCAGCTCGGGAAAGTATTCTGTGTTTAGAACTTAATCCATCTTTTGTTTTCAACTCTGTTGCACTTATCTTACTGTAACTCAGTGATAAAAAGTTGATGGGGAATGACATCAAGAACATCAAGCCAGATGTTCGATGCAGTGGTCTGATAGCAACATTGGTACACAGAGACATTCGAATAACTAGAGTAAAACAAACTGTCACATGAATGGCAACAGCGTGATTGACTGGAAGCATGACTTGAAACTCAGCACATGCAGATAGCCTACTGTAATGCGGAGGGAAGATTCAAAATTCAAACTTGATCTTATGAAGTTTGTAACAGGGCCACCCACAAGCGAGGGCCACTGGTGGCATTTGCCTTCACTGGGAGTGTTGGATGCAGTAAATTACCATGATCGGCATCGTAAATGCTCCTCCTTCATCCTGATAATTGCAAGCACCAGATCATGTAATTTCTTAATATATCGCATTTCTCGTTCTATGAACTGCTTACTTTCCAAGTGTAACTGTGGACTGTAAGTTCTGTCTGTGATTGTACATATATGTTAACATACTTGAGATATCAATTTATTAATTTAATGGCATTTCAGTAAATAAAGTGTTCTTCAAATTGCAGATTGTTGTGAATGCCCTCATGTATGCCATACCCTCCATCTTCAATGTACTGCTTGTTTGTCTTGTCTTTTGGTTAATATTTTCCATTATGGGAGTGCAATTCTTTGGAGGGAAATTCTTTAAATGTGTGGATGAAGATGGAGAGCTACTGCCAGTGAGCGTAAGTTTCAGTTATACAGTATATACAAGCAACTAGCACTAAAATTAATTTGTAGTTCTTCTCAACCTCACACCCAAATTGCACACTCTGGTGGCCAAAATATTTCCCCCTAGTTCATCTCCCTTCCCTGAAATTTAAAGTATGCAAATTATAATGTAATAGAATAGCATTCCACCCAAGTTATTGCCAAGAATACAGTAATATCTAGTAGAAGCGGTAACGGCTAAAGGCTTGCATGTAGCTAAGCAAATTGTACACGCTGTTGGCCAAAAGATTTCCTCCTACTTCGTCTCCCTTCCCTGGAACCAAACAAGTGCAAATTATAATGTAATATGTATAATAGCATACCTCCCAAGTCATTGCCAAGAATAACATCTAGTAGAAGCGGTAACGGCTCAAGGATTGCATGTAGCTAAGCAAATTGTACACGTTGTTGGCCAAAAGATTTCCTCCTACTTCGTCTCCCTTCCCTGGAACCAAACGTATGCCAATTATAATGTAATATAATAGCATACCTCCCAAGTCAATGCCAAGAATAATATCTAGTAGGAGAGCTTATGGCTCAAGGCTTGCATGTAGCTAAGCAAATTGAACAATGTGCACCATAAGAAAGCTAAACACTAAAATATATTTGAAAAGTTAAAGTTAAATATCGTTAAGTTATTTTTTTTCTTTCATCAAACAACACTTGAAATTCACATTCTAACTCCCATGTTATATGTAATTATACTAAAATTATCCAAAGAGGACAAATCTAAATGCCAGCTATTAAACAATTAATCATTATTACAGGTTGCGTTAGAGTAACCAGTCCAAAATGTATCACTTGTGGTTAAATGGCCCTTCGGTTGAGTCGGATGTAGGGTTGGTAGCTATGTAGAGATGAAATGATTAGATCAGGATAGGAAGGCATGTAAAGCTGCATCAAACCAGTCAAATGACTAAAGACTCAAACAACAACAACAGACTAGTCACTCCTTGCAGAAATTATTGTCATCAAGCTCTTTGGCATATTTGCGATTAAAGCCGATTATCATCCCTCAAAGTGTCTGATCTAATGATGGCAGAAACAGCCTCTGAAATTGAGCTAGATGGGGTTCAAGCTTGGTGCCAGATGTGTCATATTCCACTCATGAACTCAGTACGCCTTGCGTAGCTGCTTCATCTATGTACCAAGGTAGTCTGTCATCCACAAACTAGCAACATTATAGAGACAGCATCCCAAAGTTTCGATCAATAGAGGAAATTAAGGGAACAGTGTGAGAGAAATAGACTCCACAAATTTACAGTCACAATAACTGAGCTGATCTCAATCGATGTAGACCTCTCTGCACCATCATAGAGTCAGCTCGGACGGACATCCTCTCAGGGAGGGTGCGAGGCAAAGCAAGACCCACGACTCTCCTCCACCCTTTCCTTGACATGATAATTTTTGTCTATATTTGAACATGGGGACATGGTTCTATATAAATCTTGCTCATATTTCCCACCTTTGGTAGAATTAGGGGGTGGATGGCAGTCAGAGCATGTCTCCAAGATGCCAGATTTACTTCTCATGGCCTATATCTCACTATACCTAGATATAGCATTATTTTAATCTGTAAATGATTCCTAGCATCTACAGCCATCACTTGCTTATCCTGAATGACTGGCACTGTTAGGAATTGTTGGAGCTTGCCAATGTGTACCTCAGATAGACTGATCTATTCGTGTTACTATTCTCACATTGTCTCACAGTTCAGGGTGATGTAGGCTACACAAGAGCTCTGTTAAGTCTCAGTAGCCTGCATTGATATGTGTGACTCATACCTCCAGGTCAAAGAGGCATCGTGAGCTGTTTTTCCATGGCATAATTATAAGAAATAAGTAGTGAAATGATCAGAGAGTGCTGAATGAGAACTCAACATTGCTGATCCAACAATAGTACTGAAATTTGTTTCACACTTACTGTGGAAAGGCACCTGTAGCTCCCATGTAATAAGTGGAAATAAATTACAGTTGATCTCGTGGAGTCTTTTGCGCCGTTTCCTTCCTTCAGAATACCTATAATAATGTATTTTCCCTCTGATATGTGCCCATAAGTTTCAGTCAACTAATCAGTTTCCACTGTCTCTGTTTGCTCCCCGTGGTGTTGTATTATATTGGTGGGCAGTAGCCAAGTATGCTGAGCTGAGGGTAGTAAAACTACAGTAAACTACAGTAAACTTTTGAAATATAAAAATAAACAAACAAGGCACTGTTCTCTTGATACCGTTTTACAAAACTAGTTAAACCTAGTGTAATGCTTCTTACTAATAGTTCTTGCTTTGCTTTGCACTATTACATGTTCAAATGTATGGTCACTGATTTGTAGCTAGTTCTTCTTTGGATGTTATAGTTTGCAGAAATTACTCCTGGATGTGTGTTACCAATCTATTTGATTTGGAGCGTTGGAATGCCTATGAATTTTAAAATCTCTACACCAAATCTCACTTTGATATCTTCTGCATGGAATGTATGATGGATTTTCTTTTTTCACTTCAGAAGTAAAGAATACTGATTGTGATGCTATAGACTGTTCATTTCAGATATTCATATAGCATGTGCGTGTAATTTTAGTCTTGTATATGTCACTGAACAATAATTAAAGTCGCCTGTATTAAATTCTAAAGTTATACACTTACGTTTCACCCATTTCGCACCTATATGCAACGGCATTTTGTTGCTGCTGCTTTATTCTTTAAGGACATCTTGGTCTGATGACCTGCAGTATCATGGTATTTTAGTAAGGCATGTAACTATAATTTATTAAGTTCTAACCTGGAAGCCTCAAAAATTTGAAATCCCCAGTCTTGGTTATTACTAAAACACATGTTACATGGAAAATATCTGCGATGCTATTTCATTCCCACACGCACTGGGACATTATTAAAGAGAATGAAATCGTACTAGCACTGTAAATGAAGCAGGCAATCATGTGACCATGGTAGCGAGGCAGTATTGTGCCCAAGTCTTCATGGATTTACAGTACATTATTTACGAAAGTTGATATGCTTTTCAGTCACCCAATTGGGTGTTATTCCCGAGACCTGAAGAAAAAACATGAGATTAATAAATTAACAATAAATCCTTGGATGTTACGTGCCACCTCCTAGTGGCACCTTTGTTAACTGGATTACGGTGGGTATAAAGCACAACACCAATTACTGCTTAAGGAAATAATTAATTTTATTGCAGCCAGAAAAATACACTACTCAACAGCAATCATTACCTTACTCCAGTTTCCTCACGTCGAGAATACTTTCCCTTTCACTTGTCAACAGACCACAGTTAATCCTCTTCGCTAATGAGTCCGCTCCCGTACGCTCGCTGGAAATAGCTGCACTAGGTCTGTCACTGTACTATACACTGTTTCACAAGCACTACAATCACTTCCTCGGTGTCAAGAGAATCAGCTTCACTAGGGGTTTCGCAAGTCACCACACTTCTGTCGCTCAAGATAATCGCTCGCACTAGCTCGTAAAACACAACAACCACTACTTCACGGGTCACTCTTATATAGCAGGCCGGTGACTCAATAAATGCTTCTAGATCCATCCAGGGTCCACGACTTCTCGAGGTTTCCATCGCTGGTCCAGTCACGAATATTCTGGACTATCCCTTTGTCCTAGTAGCCCTGTCGCATAAGGTGCGCGCAATACAGGAGGCAGGGCACAGCCCAGCCCTGGGGCAGTTGTGACTCATGCGGCGAGTGATGACACAAACTCACAGCCGTAACACCACCCCCTTCCTAAAAAGGCTGATCGTCCCGATCAATCATTGGTCCGTCTGTGTCCCTCCGTAGGCTGCCAGGCGATCTCGATGCACGATCTTCATCTTCGCCCTCGGGCTCCGCTGGATCCTGTAGACGACATCGTTGATCAGTTTCACGACTCGGTACGGGCCCTCCCAGGACTTCTGCAGTTTGGGTGACAGGCCTTTCTTCCGTAATGGGTTGAAGAGCCAGACCAGGTCGTCCTCGTGGAATCCCCCGGCATCCGTCTGCTGGTCGTATCGGGTCTTCATTCGGTCGGTCTCGATCCGCAGTTTCCTCCTCGCGAACGCGTGCACGTCCTCCAGTTGGTCGACCAGTTCTTGACAATACTGGCTTACCGGGATCGGATCATTCCCAGGTCGGCCGAAGGCAAGATCGACGGGTAGACGGAGCTCCCTCCCAAACATGGCCCGGGCTGGTGTGCACCCGGTGGCTTCATGCACGGCGGCGCGATAGGCCAGGAGAAATAGTGGAAGATGCTTGTACCAATCCCTCTGGTGCTCGCTGACGACTATTCGGAGATGGTTCTCGATGGTGCGATTGAATCGCTCTACCATCCCGTCGGACTGGGGGTGTAGCGGCGTTGTCCTTGTCTTCCGGATTCCCAGCAGCTGGCATAGGTTCTGGAACACCTGCGACTCGAAGTTCCTCCCTTGGTCGGAGTGCAGCTCCAGGGGTACTCCGTACCGGCTGACGAATTCCTTCACCAGGGTCTCTGCAATCGTCGCGGCTTCTTGGTTAGGGAGCGCATACGCCTCCGGCCATTTGGTAAAGTAGTCGCTGACGACTAATATGTAGCGGTTCCCTGCCTCGCTTAACGGGAATGGCCCAGCAACATCGATGGCCACTCTCTCCATGGGGCCGCCCACGTTGTAGGTCTTCAGTGGACCCCGTCGTCTTCGTCCTGGGCCCTTGCTGGCTGCGCAATCGTGGCACCTCGCGCAGTAGTTCTCCACGTCTGTTCGGCATCCGATCCAGTAGAACCGCTCTCTCAGCTTCTCCAGGGTCTTCTTTATCCCTAGGTGTCCACCAGATGATCCTCCATGAACTTCCTTCAGGACTTCCTCCGTCATAGCCTTTGGAACGACGACTTGTTCCCGAGATGTGTTCCCGTCGGTGCTCTCCCAGGTACGGCAGATGAGGCCATCCCTTACAATCAGCGAGTCCCACTGTGCCCAGTAGGACTTAAACTTTGGGCTGCAGTCACTCACAATGTTCCACCCGGGTCTGGGGACACAGGCCCTCTTCCATTCGGCTATCAGTCCCAGGTCATCATCTTCTGCTTGTGCCCGCGTGAAAGATTCGCGGCTCCAGTTCCCTTGAAGTTCCACAGTAGTCCGTCGGCACAGTATCCCGGTGTTCTCCTCCCTTCGGGCACAGAAGGTGCAGTCTTCGGGGCACGGTCTTCGTAACAGGGCGTCGGCGTTAGAATGCAGTTGGCCTTTCCTGTGCTGAATCTCAAAGTTGTACTGTTGAAGCCTCTCTAACCACCGCGCGAGTTGACCCTCGGGCTGCTTGAAGTTCAGGAGCCACCGCAGGGATGCATGGTCGGTCCTGATGAGAAATTCTTGCCCGTACAGGTACTTGTGGAAGTGTTCAATGGTCTTCACGATGGCGAGCAGCTCCTTCCTGGTGACGCAGTAGTTCCTTTCTGGCTTTGACAAGGCCTTGCTGAAGTAGGCCACTACTCTCTCCTCGCCGTCCACTACCTGCGACAGGATTCCCCCTATGCCAAAGTCGCTGGCATCAGTATCGACGATGAACCTTGTTCCAGGTCTGGGGTAGGCCAGAATAGGCGCGGTGCACAGAGCCTGCTTGAGTTGTTCGAAGGCACTGTGGCATTCTGCTGTCCACGTGAAGAGTTGGTCCTTCTCAGTCAGTCGATGTAAAGGTTTGGCGATGTCGGCGAATCCCCTCACGAAGCGACGGTAATAAGTGCAGAGTCCCAGGAAGCTTCGTAGTTGGGACTTGTCCTTCGGGACTGGCCACTCCCTCACAGCTGCGGTCTTCTCTGGGTCGGTGCGCACCCCTTCCTCGGAGACGATATGCCCAAGGTACTGGACCCGCTTCTGGAAGAGCTGACACTTCTTGGGGCTCAACTTCAGCTGGGCAGCCCGTAGCTTCAACAAGATCTCCTTCAGGTTGCTGTAGTGCTCCTCGAAGCTCCTCCCCAGAACGATGACGTCGTCTAGGTAGACCAGGCAGGTCTTCCAGTGTAGTCCCCTCAGAATGGACTCCATTAGCCTTTCGAAGGTCGCAGGGGCGTTGCACAGACCGAATGGCATGACGGTGAACTGCCAGAGCCCGCTACCCACAGAGAACGCCGTTTTCTCGCGGTCCTTAGGGTGGACCTCCACCTGCCAGTAGCCACTCTTCAAATCCAAGGTGGAGAACCATCTTGACCCTGATATGGTGTCCAGCGTGTCGTCGATCCGGGGTAGAGGGTAGCTGTCCTTCTTCGTGACGTCGTTCACCCGCCTGTAGTCCACGCAGAACCTGGTGGAACCGTCCTTCTTCTTCACAAGCACGACCGGAGAACTCCAAGGACTATGTGATGGCTCGATCACCCCTTGCTCCTTCATCTCTTCTACCATCCGGTCGACTTCGGCTTGCTTGGCGAGCGGGACACGTCGGAATGGGGCCCTAATCGGTGCGCTGTCCCCAACGTCGATTCTGTGCTGGACCAAGCTTGTCCTGCCGAAGTCTTTGCTCCCCACGGAGAAGACATCCTGGAATTCGCGTAGCAGGTCCTGAAGTTGGCGTGATTGCTCTTCGTCTAAATGGTCCTGGGATCCTTGGTACAGCTTCTGTAGTTCTTCTGGCAGGGCGCGTCTTCTTCGGTTGTCCGTCTGCAGGTGTCCGTCCGTCGTTTCTGGGATGCGGGCAATCCAGGTAACGGGCTCGCAGACTCCTAGGTTGGTGTCCCGGTGAACCGTAATATCGTAGTCGTTCAGGTTGGACAGGCGGACGTACGGCAGAGGCGTCGTGTTGATGAGGGTGTTGGCAACTAGCAATCCTTTTGCCTGGATGTCCTCATATTTTGGCTCGATGACAGCCGCCACTCCCTCAGCAGTTCCGTCGACAATTACGGCGGCGCAGTCGTCAAGCGATCGTCATCAAACCCCTTACACTCAGGCTTTTAAATCAATATCTACGAGTATTGTATGTGTATGACGTTATTTACAATATATGCAATTTTGCCATATTGTAGTTACAGAGGTTTATTGTAAACTTCAACAACTTATCGGGATTTGTTAGTTTTATGTGATTTGTGTTATGATATTTGGTGGTTGTTGACCTTCAAGTTTACTTGCTTAATGTGATAACATGTAATGGGTTGTAAATATTCAGTTTGGTGCTGTTATACTTTCGAAGTGGATTAATGTACTTAGCTGGTTATTTGGTTGATGTAGTATTCGTTCTCACGTCAGCTTCTGTCACTGTTCACTTGCACTGTCCGCAGTGGGCTCTGTCAAAGTTCAGGGTGGGCATCGTGAGAATAAGTAATAGGAGGAAACATGGCCGACGAGCACACGGTGATGAATCCTGTGACGTGCTCAGAAACGGGGAAGTGAACAGAGGCTGCTGACCCCGCGAAGCAATTCATGGGGTGGAAGAGAGCTCGGAGCTTCATTGAGGAATACATTTTAGCCATGTAGCTCACATCACCGCATTTTCCACCCGTGAAGTTCACCACGAGGTCGTTTTAACTATATTCTCTAGAGACAGCCCAAGTGGATTTGAGGACGAAACACTTCCACGGATGTTTCATTTGATGTCTGACCAATATGTAGCAACATTTTTGAGAAATCAGGGAGATACACTTGTAGGGACCAGATTCTTAGGTTCAAAAATTGTCATTTTGGGTTTTTAAGAACATAAAATAGTTTTATTTTCAGGATTTTAAATAGGTTTTTATTTTTTAAGTGTAGCAAAATTGTCCAAAACTGAGCAAAGCTTTAAATTAATGCCAAATTGTTAGTAGAAAATCGGATTGCAACGAGAGTGTAAATATGTTACATAATGACACGTCATCAAATTATCACCGAGAACTTCACACTTTCAGGCAATATTGCTCTCCTTAAATATGTTAATTATTCAAACTCAATAAAACCAAAGATATCACAAGTGATTTTCACACTGTAGGCCGTTTAATTAACTTTGTTTATTTGGAATGTAGGATTTAAGTCTCCGTGGCTTAGGCGGCAGCACGCCGGCCTCTCACCGCTGGGTCTGAGGTTCAAATCCCGATCACTCCATGTGAGATTTGTGCTGGACAAAACGGAGGCAGACAGGTTTTTCTCCGGGTACTCCAGGTTTCCCTGTCAACAATTTAATTCCAGCAACACTCTCCACTATCATTTTATTTCATCTGTCATTCATTTAATCATTGCCCCAGGGGAGTGCAGCAGGCTTCGGCAGCCGGCACAGTTCATATAATCGCCGCTAGATGGGGGCTTCATTCATTCCATTCCCTGACCCGGTCGGTCGACTGGAAGCAGGCTGTGGATTTTTATTTACATTTAGAATATAGGATTCTTGAAAATAATACGAGATGTATTCCCACTTTCCTGACAGTAAATAAGCAAACACTAAGATATAAGCTGAAGAGTGCTGAAAATATTTGAAATTTCTGGAAGGTAGGATTTCCCTCAATCAACTAGAGCTAGAAATAAACATTGTCTTCAGGTGTACTTTTCAAAATTATCGACTAAAAGTTCGAATATACTACAATAAATGGTACAAAACTGCAATTAGGTATTTTCGCCTATTTTTATTTATGAAAAAAAAAATAGGCTTATGAGATCACCTTTTGTCCGTGTGTGTGTGTGTGTGTGTGTGTGTGTGTGTGGTATGTGTGTGTATGTGTAATAAAATCTAAACGGCTGGAGCGATTTCAATGAAACTCGGTATGAACATAGTACTAATTTGTCCGACCCCAACTCTGCCCTTCAAATTTTATTACGTCTCGCCAATCCAACATGGCAGCTGTGCGAATTATTCTACTGGCATTGTATATCTCCGAAACTATTCCTGTTATCATCTTGACATGGAGTACGGTGATAAAGGGCACTACCAGAAGTTCATCTCTATGACGTTCAAAAACCTTTTAAGTACAAAACGGGCAAGGCGACCAAATGAAGTTGAAGCATTTAAGTAGACTTTTATCGCAATTTAACCATCCGAGTGCAGTAAAACATGGTACAGCAAATGTCTATACACATTGCAATGCACTGACATCTAATTTAGTTCAATTGTTTCCATAAACTCAAATTGGCGGCTGTGCAAAATTATAAATTCAGCTTTTATTTCTTATGTCCTAATCATGCGATCGATGTCAACGTTTGTATAATGAACCTACGCAATAATCGTCATATAATTGTACATAACTCTATGGCCTACATATGTAAAAATCCAACATCCGAAATATTTAGATGGTTCTCAATATCTACTAATCTATGACAGCAATCAAACGGAAATGCTTTATGTTACTAAAGGATATTAACATAAGTTGACGTATGGGACTTTCAATAACCTGGTGAACACAAATCCAACATGGCGGCGACGTGACATTCAAATATTTAAATGGAAGTTTCTCGCAATTTAACCATCCGAGTGCAGTGAAACTTGCTACGGTAAATGTTTATACAAATTTTAATTCACTGACATCTAATTTATTTCAATTTATTCCACAACCTCGAGCTGACGGCTGTGCAAAATTTTAAAATCTCGTTTTAATCTCTTGTGTCCTAATCATGCGATTGAAGTTTGAATAATAAGCCTACTCAATATTCTTCATGAACTCTATGGCCTACATGTATAACAATCCAACATGGCGACCATCCGAAATATTTAGATGGTCTCAATATCTACGAATATTTTACAGCAATCAAACTGAAATTTTGTATGTTGATAGAGGCAATTAACATAATTAGGATACATACAAATATGCTATTTAGTTATTCGCGGAACTACTTGTTAGGTACCCGCATATCATTTAGGATTTTATGTTCGACGATGTCGAAATGTAAATATTATATGTCAGAAAACTGTATCATAATGAGGATCATTATAGTATTATTCTTCATTATGAAAAAGTTTCTCCAGCCAATCAGAGCTCATTCTTTGACCAATTAGGTAAGGATAGTTTCGCGCATGCGCTCAAAATCCAACATGTCGGACATGAATTACATGATTTGAAAGTTCAAATTGGACATTGGATCAACCATTGTAGTTACTATCCCAAACACAAAGACAAAATCAGCACGAACCTTTACGGTAACAAGAAAATGCTATGACATATGGAAGAAATTTATGAATTTACGTCCAGAAGTTAGCAACACAACATCCTTCTATATACATTACCGACATGGAAAGTGCACCGTCCCATATGTTCACGTAAATAAACTGGCGAATATGAGACAAGAAATAGCACTGTACCTTAATATCCCCAACTCCAATTTCTGATGATGATGATGATGATGATGATGATGATGATGATGATAACTGTTGTTTTAAGGGGCCTAACATCTAGATTATCGGCCCTCTCCAATTTCTACACAGCGCATTGTTTTCAAACGACTTCGGTGACAATATTAGTTAATGGTAGTTCTGATCGGCACTAGACATCATGCAGGCTGTAAACAATAGCATTGCCAAGCAAAGTTAAATGGTCTCTGCTTTCGAAATTCTTTGACCCACGCATGCGCTCTGTTCAGTCAGTAAACCACCCAGCGCGCTCTGTTCACTAACTGAAGTTACTGAATCCCACAGATATTTATGAATATTTATGTTAAAACATATAATAAAGTTATAATTATCGTCGAACATGAACAGTCGTATGCAACTCGCCTATAATGGTAATTAAGACACTCGTATGCAAATTATAAAACTCGCTTCGCTCGTTTTATAATATACTCCTGTCTGAATTATTGCCATTATAGGCTCGTTGCATAATGTACTATTTAGGTACTACAGAATTCTTTTGAGTGTAATTCGGAAAAGTGTTAAAGTATGTTTGTATTTAGAAGTAAGGAAAGCAATAGGTAAAAAGCTAAGAATCCGGTCCCTAGAAATATGTTAAGGTATTGCTTATGTGTATACTACGACCGTTGCCAATATTTTGCATTACAACTTTGTCAAGCATGCCATCCTAAATTGCTAATATTGTATCGTGAAATGTTGCACCTAATGAATATAGGCCCCATACATCTGCCCGAGAAATACTTCAATAATTGCCATCACTGGCACGTTTTTATTAACTCAGTCCCATTATCAAT
Source organism: Meconema thalassinum (assembly GCA_946902985.2). Classification (NCBI taxonomy): domain Eukaryota; kingdom Metazoa; phylum Arthropoda; class Insecta; order Orthoptera; family Tettigoniidae; genus Meconema; species Meconema thalassinum. The sequence continues at coordinate 1,062,622,327 of OX336389.2, read as the reverse complement.
AAGCAAACTTTCAATTTCCTGATATTTGATGTTGTGAAATTTATTAGGACCGGTGTTTTATGTTTACATGGAAATAATATTCATTTTGTACTTTCAGGCGGTGGATGATATACATGAATGCATTTATAATAATTTTTCATGGGTTAATTCCAAGATCTCATTTGACAATGTCGGGAACGCTTATCTGGCGTTATTTCAAGTGGTAAGTACTTCACCTTGCATTCATGCAGACGTTTCTAGTGGAACATACACCAAAAGACCTGTAATAGTCATGTAATTGATATCCCATAAAACTACAGAATATATCAAACTTTGATGCAGATTCTCTCATTACAACAGAAGTTTGTACGATTGATGAATTCAAAATTAAAGACATCAAAGCGTGAAAAATGTATGAGGATTATTATGTAATCTTAGTAAATATTAGGTCAGAGTAGACTACTAATGCTTATTTCTATAAAGAGCAAAGTTTGCCATTTTCTGAATTTGTGTATATGTGCTGATTAAGTTTAGAAAGCGCGAATCTCATGTCGTACGTGTAGGAAATGCGACCCCAGTCAAGATTCTAACGCGAATCTCACGCTGTACGTGAAGAAAATGTGACACCAGTCGAGATTCTAACGCGAATCTCACGCTGTACGTGTAGAAAATGTGACCCCAGTCGAGATTCTAACGCGAATCTCACGCTGTACGTGTAGAAAATGTGACCCCAGTCGAGATTCTAACGTGAATCTCATGCTGTACGTGTAGAACATGTGACCCCTGTCGAGATTCTAACGTGAATCTCATGCTGTACGAGTAGAAAATGTGACCCAGTCGAGATTTTAACGTGAATCTCATGCTGTACGTGTAGAACATGTGACCCCAGTCGAGATTCTAACGCGAATCTCATGTTGTACGTGTAGAGAATGTGACCACAGTCGAGATTCTAACGCGAATCACATGTTGTACGTGTGGAGAATGTGACCACAGTCGAGATTCGATTAGCTCCCCTTTTTGATCAAGTGTAACTCAACTGACATTGTCGCTCCGAAGGAAGCTATTCCATGAAGTAATTTGTATGAGTTAAATGGGTTGCAGGTTATCTGAGCTAATTAGAACTTCTTCACTTCACATGTATGTTTCATACAAGGGAAGATGGTGAACATATTCGACCAGCCCTAAGAAATTTATGCATTTGTGATATAAATAATAAGTTTTCTTACTTCCGTGAAAATTTAAGTTAGGCCTACATACGTACAAATACAGGTATTTTGACCTTCTGTTTAGAGAAGATGTATCAAGACGCAAATCCCTTTCTCTTGAATGGTCAGTTAATTTTGATTGGCTATTAAATCTATTTTTGATAATATTATTTGAACTTATTTCCTCATTATTTCAATAGACCGTATTAACTATACTCCGGATTCATAAAAACAACCACTTGATTACTTTCAGCATATTCACATTCATGGTTATAATTAAAGATCTTATTGAAAAATATAATAACCATTGCCGGAACGATATAAAAATTTATTTAAACACACTTTTTAAAATTTAAGATTACGAAATGTAGGCCTTCCTTCAGTCATGAAGGATTCGAACCATGGGTGTTCGGCAGCTGTGAACTATCACGTCTCGAACATAATTTCAGAAATATGTTTACGAATCATTACCTGTGCTGTTATCACAATGGTAGAGTAAATGTAGACAAACTGTACTGTATATATAAATAAAATCACAATATGCACTTAAATAAAGGATGATTAGTGAGCAGCCAAATACAAACCTTCAATTGCCAGCATTCGTTTAATTAAAACAATAGATATTACAATAGATATTGTCCCTTCTTTAAAAGTAACTTATTCTTTTTACATTCTAAAATATGCTCCATTGCTTAAAACAAGAATAATAATAAAATGCTACAAGATGTGTACAGTCATAGCTTCTCTGAGACACATCTACTTTTAATTTCCATGTCCAATAATGTGCCTTTGTTGTTATTGTTACTTATAGGCAACGTTTGAAGGCTGGATGGAAGTTATGGCAGATGCAGTAGATGCCAGAGGTGTGGATCTTCAGCCACAAAGAGAGGCAAACTTATATGCTAACCTGTATTTCGTAATCTTTATTGTTTGTGGCTCCTTCTTCACATTAAACCTGTTCATTGGTGTGATCATCGACAATTTCAATATGCTAAAGAAGAAGGTAAGTTCACAATTATCATTTTACTTTACAAGCAAGTGCTCTACAATATTGATATCACCTTTCATAGAATTTTAACTATTTTTGGTAATTTAAGCTCTTCATAAAATATTTAATAAGGGCTTTAATAAACTCTCTCAGTGCGGTAACTAATATATCGTATTTCAATAAAGCTTGCCGCAGGTTACTTGTAAATGCAAGCTAACATAAGAAATTGATTTCAGTATGTCATTGTCACAAAGGATTGTTTTTCTTCAATTTTTATATCCCATGAAGACAAATTGAACAATATTACTTCGTTATTAACTTTGATGACAAAGCCACCTAGTAGACCTACACGTCTTATTAGTAGAGGTGTTAGAAAGTGTTGTTATTTTTTTGAAGATTTGTTGATTTAAAATTCAAAAGGTGGTGTTTTGTGTTTTTATTATTTTTTCGGGGGATGACATGTTAAAATTTTGAAAGCGATAAGGTTTGTACAATAAGTGCATTTAAAAATATAATCAATTAATAAAACAAAGTAAAAAACAAAACAGCAGGGTAAAACGTTAAACATGGCTAAGGAAGAATGAGATAATACTTATATGGAAGTCACATTTTTATTTTACATTCACCATCTCGAAACACATTTCAGTGAATACCTTTTTCAGTTTTATCCAAATACTGCGGTGAAATCAGTGGAAGTAGATCATGGTTAAAGTCTCAGCATTTGCAGCTGTCAATTTTCGCCTCCTATCACTTACTATGAGACTGTATTTCGAAAATGACCTTTCAGAATCCACATTTGAACAAGGATACCACACACACTTTAATGCAGCTGTTGCATAGTCTCGGTGAGCAGGCCTTAATCCCATGAGGATCTCTGGAACATTCACATTATCTTCATGACGCAGTTGGTTCTTGATTGCAGTCAGGTAAATGCTCTGAGCCTCTAAAAACTGTTGAGACTCCATCTTCGTAAGAAATGGGGCATTCTTCTTAAATTGGAGCAGTTCTGTGGGAGATGCGTTCTTAGGTGCATGCCGAGGATCAAACAATGACCCGATGGCTTCTACAGTCTTCCTGGCTGGATCCGTGGTCCTTAAAGTCCTGACTTTCACTAGAGCTGACTGGGAAACACACGTAAGCTTGGACTTAACGTTTATCTGCATCTTTTGAGGAAGCTGTTCCAAGTTCTGGAGGATCGTATGATTGAACATTCCACCATCGCCTAATAGCTTGAGCTTTACCTCAAGGTCATCTAGCTTCCCAGCCAGTAAGTGAATTGTTGGGTACTTAGATCCCTCCAAGAAATTAAGCAAGTCCATAAGAGAGGCACCAACAACAGAAACATACAATGCTTGTAATTGTATAAATTGTATTGTTGAAGTCGATGCTTGTTGGAAAAATTTGACCCCAGAATTTGAATCTTCCAATGTTTTGAAAAATTCTACCAGATCTTCCACATGCGTGGCCATATACATTGCAGCCTTAAACCATGAATTCCATCTTGTACATACAGGCATTGGGAAAGCTAGAATTTCATTCTCTTTTTCTGTGTTTTCATATTTCTCCCTTAGAAATGCAACGTAATTGCTTTTTCTTTTTCGCGTATTTAAAAAGGCATTCTTTGTCTTTACTATAGACATGTTCAATTCGTCCAGCTCGTTTTCAAATACGCAGCCGATAAGATTGACTTTATGAGCCCAGCACTGGACATGACTTAATTCTTCAATCAATCCTTGAAGAGTAGTTACACATTTTGTCATGTAGCGTGCTGAGTCCGTAACTACTGCCACTACACGCTCCCGTTCAATTTCATAGGAATTCAAGGTGTCTAATATCGCATTGGAGCAATTTACGCTATTGGCAGAATCTAGAACAACAGAGGCAGCCAGATGGGTGTTCATTTCAGTTGATGGTACTGATGGACGAAAAAGAATGTTGAAAACACACCTACCATTCTTGTCAGTTGTTTCGTCACATAGCAGAAACACGTCTTTGTTTTTTATATCTTCCCTAATTTCTTCCCTCCTTCTTTCGCCAATCATGGGGATGTATTTCTGACGAATCTGATTTGCTGATGGTAAATCTCCACTTCCGCGAATGTACTTATTAAACCAAGTACGGATAGCAGGATTGTCTAGTTTCTCTACTGGTATATTAGCTTTCACAAACGCAGTAGTAGTGTCCAAAATAAACTCTTCTTTCATATCCTTCACACGACTAGCATTTGATAATGTTTCTTTCAAGGTGGCCACTCTAGGAACACTAACTTCAAGACGCGAATTTTCTCGGCGTTTTGAATGCTTCTCCGATTTGCAATGTTTGTCTAATGCATTTTTCCTGCGATAATCTAACCGACAATCACAATATTTGCACATAAGAATGCCACAAGAAATTATAAATCCTTCATTCTTATATTCTTTAAGTCTGTCTGTGGCAGAAACAGCTACCTTCGGCATTTTTAAACTCAACTGAGCGATGCCCAGTAACAAACACTGTTATCACACGGTTGACTGTAGTCACACGCCAGTATAAATTCGTAACCACACGCAAAATTTATTTCTGAATTCGTGTCATAATATTTAAATTACGTCGCGTCTCATCTTCCTGTACTGCTAAGTTCGGAACTAATACGACGAACACGTGGTCGCCAAATGATTCACGCAAATAACACACTAGCTTCGATGATAACGCACAATTTGCGCACTTTTTATTAAATTATATAGAATTCTCTACTATAATTTACACTCGCTACCGATGTAACAGGAGGCAAACGTAGTTTACATTATGAACAACTATCACATAACCTTTTGGAGGTAGTCGGCCAAACTATTCACGCCGCGATATAACAGCTGTTTACCACAGCGCTAAAATCCAACGAGTAACGAGAATATCGACAGTATATCGTAATATGACGTATATCGTAGTATTACCCCTCGCGAAACTATACAATCGATCATTCTCTCGAATTGAACACCAACCAAATTCGATTGTCGGCTTGTGGACAAAAATGTTGGGATTGGTGTGGGGAAAAATATGAAAATTTGTTTTTATTTCGCAGATTGCGGTATTTGTGGTGTTATTCACAAAATTCGCGTTATTTCGCGATTTAATTTCACTCCTGGGCGGCACGAAATATGTAAATACGTGAAAATAAAACATCCTAACCTCTAAATATGACTTTTCGTTTTATCGCGAATTAACAAAAACTAACACCTCTACTTATTAGATATCTAATATAATATTGAAATTGAAATGTATTTATTTTAAGTGCAAGGAAGAAGCCTCCCCGAAGATTGTATAATTTACACTATGGAAAACCACTACAATCGGGCGCATCCTGGGCAACGTTGCATAGCAGCGGCAGATTCTTCCACTACCGGTCAACACAGAAGTAGTAATCTCCCTAAAGGGTCTTTTTTAAGACCACTTGTTATAGTCTCGATTAATATCGAGGGATTCTCGCGTGCCAAAGAGACCTTATTGGCTGATTTGTGCAACGAATGTAAATGTGACATACTCCTAATGCAAGAGACTCACCGGGGCTACAACAGCCATCGGCCCAAAATCGCAGGCATGGAGCTTGTTCTGGAAAGGCCCCACGATAAATACGGCAGTGCCATTTTTACCAAACCAAACCTAAATATCACATCAGCCTCGCTGACTGGAAAGGATGACATCGAGATTCTTTCAATATCTACACCACACTTTTGCGCTACTTCTATATACAAGCCCCCCAATGTCGACTTCACGTTTGAGGAACCTGCCAACTTCAACTACCAGGACGTAAACTTCATCATTGGCGATTACAACTGCCGAAGCACATCTTGGGGATACCCAGATTCAGATATAAATGGCGAAAAACTGGAAACCTGGGCAGAGAATCATGATCTTCAGCTAATTCATGATCCAAAGCTGCCAGCATCCTTCAACAGTGGCCGATGGAGGAGAGGCTACAACCCCGATAATATCTTCGTGTCATCCAAAGTTGCTGGGAGTTGTTTGAAGATGATGGGTAAGCCCATTCCATCTACCCAACATAGGCCCATAATTTGCACAGTGAATGCCATGGTTGTGCCAGAGGAGGTGCCTTTCAAGCGAAGGTTTAATTTTCAGAAGGCCGACTGGGAAAGATTTGCCAAAGAACTTGATACAGAAGTTGCCAAAATCCCGCCGCAACCTGAGATGTATGAGGCATTTGTCAAATGCGTCCATACAGTTTCTAGAAGGACTATCCCAAGAGGTTGTAGAACAAGCTACATACCAGGACTGACTGATAACAGCAAACAGCTGATGAACCACTACAAAGATCTCTTTGAGGCAGACCCATTTTCTGATGATACTATCCATGTTGGCGAGGAATTGTTGCAAACTATCTCAGCACATTGTAAAGCTAAGTGGACCTCACTGGTAGAGAATCTCGACATGAAGTTAAATAGTAGGCGGGCCTGGAATCTCCTGAAAAACCTCAGCGGTGACCCAACGACATCTAGAAACTTCACCACAATAACAGCAGACCAGATTGCAACCCAATTACTCATGAACGGGAAGACTAAAGGTCGGAGCTCACGGGAGCAACTGGAACGAACCTCAGGACATGAGAACCATAACCTACGAGAACCTTTCACCTTGAATGAACTAGAATCTGCCATCTCCACGTTGAAATTGAATAAAGCTGCTGGCATCGATGACATCAGAGTAGAACAGATCAAAAAGTTCGGCCAGACCACCCTACAATGGCTGCTTACGATGATTAATGAGTGTGTATCTAAGCTTTATATCCCCAGGCTCTGGAGGAAAGCCCGAGTGGTTGCACTGCTTAAGCCTGGTAAGGAGCCAAACGATCCTAAAAACTTTCGCCCAATATCCTTATTATGTCACTGTTTCAAGATCTTCGAGCGCCTTATCCTCAACCGAATTAGCGGCATCCTTGAAGATAAGTTCATTCCCCAACAAGCTGGGTTTCGATCTGGAAAGTCATGTTGCAGTCAGATACTGAACCTCACTCAACACATCGAGGATGGGTATGAACAAGGTGAGATAACTGGAGTTGCCTTTGTCGATCTAACAGCTGCTTACGACACTATCAACCACAGAAAGTTGCTGAGGAAAGTGTACCAGACCTCCAACGACTACCAACTAACATCCCTTATTGGCACTCTCCTGCAGAATAGAAGGTTCCAAGTCTTTCTCCATGGTAAAAAGAGCAGATGGCGCATACAAAAGAACGGCTTACCTCAAGGCAGTGTACTCGCTCCTGTGCTATTTAATATTTACACTAACGATCAGCCCATACCAGAACATTCTAGGCTCTTCATCTATGCTGATGATACTGCAGTGGCTGCCCAAGGAAAAACATTTGAAGAGGTGGAGGGAAAGTTGACTTCTGCACTAGATACCCTTGGATCTTACTATGAAGCCAATCATCTTAAGCCAAATCCCAACAAGACTCAAGTATGTGCATTTCACTTAAGGAATAGAGAAGCTCGGCGGGAACTGGATGTTACATGGCAAGGCAAACAACTCCAACATTGTCCAACACCCGTGTATCTAGGTGTTACTCTTGACCGAACACTGTCCTTCAAGAAACATTGCCATAAGACCAGGCTGAAAGTTAGTTCACGGAACAATATTTTGAGGAAGCTCACAGCCACCACCTGGGGGGCAAGTCCTCACGTCCTAAGAACTTCTGCTCTTGCTTTGTGCATGTCTGCTGCAGAGTACGCTTCACCTGTGTGGAGTGCATCCAGTCACACCAAGCAGATTGACATTGCCATCAACGAGACCATACGAATCTTGTCGGGATGTATGAAGCCTACTCCAGTCGACAAACTTTACCCGATTGTTGGGATAGCTCCCCCAACTATCAGAAGGGCTGTTGCTGCTGATGCAGAGAGGGCGAAGCAGATTAATGATCCCCATCATCCACTGCATAATCATCAGGCTGTTGTCCGTCGACTGAAATCAAGAAAGAGTTTCATCGCCAGGACTCAACCACTGGAGGGAACATCGGAATCTAACCGCATCTCCAGGTGGAAGAGCAAGCTGCCGCCGGATATCCCTGTTAAGGAAGAGCTAGCCCCAGGAAATGACCTGCCTTACCCTGTTTGGAAATCACTTAATCGTCTCAGGGTGGGCGTCCCTCGTTGCAAGACCAACATGCAGAAATGGGGTATCCTTCCAGCTGATGGAGACACGTCCTGCGAGTGTGGAGCAACACAAGACCCAGCCCACCTGCTCATTTGTCCACTACTAGAACAACCCTGCACTACCCAGGACCTGATCGAGGCAAACAACAAGGCCATCGGAGTTGCTACATTCTGGAAATGATCGGACACGGAAATGAATGAAATGAAGTTAATTACAATTAGGACTAAAAGTCCCTTTAGCTGCAACTAACTGCCACTACTATACATATGTTTTATACATAGTCTTAAATTGAAAAAAATGAAAATCCACAGCCTGCTTCCAGTCTCCGACCGGGTCAGGAATGGAATGAATGAAGCCCTCATCTAGCGGCGAGGATATGAATTGTGCCGGCTGCCGAAGCCTGACGCACTCCTCTGGGGCAATTATGAAATGAATGACTGATGAAATGAAATGATAGTGGAGAGTGTTGCTGGAATGAAATTTTGACAGGGAAAACCGGAGTACCCGGAGAAAAACCTGTCTGCCTCCGTTTTGTCCAGCACAGATCTCACGTGGAGTGACCGGGATTTGAACCACGGACCCAGCGGTGAGAGGCCGGCGTGCTGCCACCTAAGCCACGGAGGCTTCAGTCTTAAATTAACCTAGTCTAAATACTAAGGAAGAAAGATAGCCTATATATACAAAACTGTGTTAACATAATTAATATGAAGTAATACTATTATATTACAATTTTATCATAAACTTATACATATCTTAATAATTACACAGATAATGTGAGTGAATATACGAATTCTGAGCCTGGACACTCCTCTGCCGTACTTTGCCCAGTATCAAATTGTTATATATTTTCGAGGCATTTACCACAAATGATTAGTTACATTTCATTCTGCGATGTTGAGGGATCTGCAGAGTTTCAGCTGTGAATCTATTGTTCCGATCATACACTTGACTCATTTGAACAAAGGATTTAGCCAGGTAAGGGGGTGTATTAGTTTCAAACATTCGCAATAGTAAGCAAGAAATCGAGTATGACCGTCTTTCCCTAAGCTTTAGCCAGCCAATGGTTTTATAAAATGGTGTAACATGACATTGTTTACGAATGTTGAAGACGAAACGTACATGCATTCTGTGCTCGCTGCAGCTTCATATTCAATTTATCTGAAATATCGCTGTATACTAATGACCCGTAATCTAGAATAGGAAATTGTATCAGGGTCTTTCTTACATTAAAAGGAAGATATGGTAGATTTCGACGGAACTGGTGAAAAAATACAAGTCACCTTTTTGAATACATGGTTGGTATGGTTAGACCAACATAGGGTATTATTTATGTAGAGTCCCAAGTTTTTAACACATTCTTGATATTTGACCACAGATCCATTTACAACTATTGGATGAATGACACTGTTGTGGAGATTTGATACGAGTTACCGGTACCCTACAAACACGGCTAATGTTTTATTTTCGTTTAATAGAAGACTATGACTTTGAGAATATTCGAAGAGTCATTCAATATCGGAATTTACTTTGCTGATGCAGTCATTGGGATAGGTTACGGGAAAATGGTAGTAAATTGCAGATCATCATCATACATGTGATGTTTTGTATCAAAGAGAATTGTAGGTGCGTCTATATAGAGAGAACAATAAGGGACCCAATACAGAAACATGTGGAACACCAGACAGCACGTTAGACCAAATTGAAACATTAGATTTGTCGGAGATCACGCACTGAGACCTCCCCTTCACCAAATCCTCAAACCAAAATAGAGCCGATCGTGAGATGCCTAAATTTTGCAATTTACTGAGAAGGAGGTCATGATGAACCCTGTCAAAGACTTTTCTGAAATCGAAAAGTACCAGGAGAGTAATGTTCTTTACGTCCGTAGCAAGCTTAATATCGTCTGTAACTTTTAGAAGAGCTGTTACAGTGCTATGGCCAGTTCGAAATCCGGACTAGAAATAATTGACGTTTGAGTGTGTATTTACTCTACTAGGTAAGTAAGTTGTGAGCTGTTGGTAGACATTTTTTTCTAATCCTTTTCCCAGAAGTGACAAAATCTTGATTGGTTGAAATTCCTCAACTGATTCTTTCTGGGGAGAAGAGACTTTAGGTACTGGTCGAATATCTGCCATTTTCCAGGCAGATGGAAAAACACCTGACCGTAAGCAAAAGTTGAACATGTGAGTAATGACTGGGGCAACTATCTCTAGACAGTTCTTTAAAAGGGAAAGTGAAATACCATCTGGGCCTGCAGAGTTATGCTGTTAAATACCTTTAATACAGCATCAGAGAAATGAAAGAGTTCATGTTGAGGCTTAGTAGCAGTCAGGTAACGAGCAATAGTGTCACATATTTTAAGGGATTTGTTCAGAGGAGAAGCTTGTATGAAATGTTCATTTTGTAATTTTGCAGAAATGAATGAAGAAATTATGGGTGTATTTTTCCTAGCAATTCCAAGGGATTTTATTGTTCTCCATATTGTGGAAGGTGTCAGGTTTGTGCTGAACTTCGAATATGCGTATTTCACCTTGGCATGTCTAATTTTGAGTTTCATTTTATTACGTAACAAACGGTAGGTTTCAAAGTCTTCTTGTATTCAGGATTTGATGTATTTCGTCTTTGCTCTATCACGAGTGGATACGAAATTCTTAATAGCCGACGTTATCCAGGGGTGTGGTGGGTGTTAAGCTTGAATCATTTTGACTGGGATATGTTTATCAAATAAGTCGAAGAAAATATTATTGAAGGTCATATCTTTGACATTAATATTGTTCTGGGAAAGTACCTGCTGCCAGGGAGCAAAACCAGCGTCTCTTTGGAATATTTCAATATCAAAATTGCGAAAGTCTCTGAATGTAATCCTTTTCCTTTGGTGCGGAGGGGTAGATATCGAGAAAACAGCATATAACATATCATGCCCAAAGATACCACTGGCCGGAGTCTGTCCAAATTCCAACAGGATATAATTTCAATTTGTAAGCTCTCTGCTGACTCGGTAGACGCGTGGGTTCGAGCCCCACCGTCGGCCGTCCTTGAAATGGTTTTCCGTGGTTTCCCATTTTCAACACCAGGCAAATGCTGGGACGGTACCTTCTGACAGGCCACGGCCGCTTCCTTCCACATCCTTGCCCAGTTTCATTCACCATCATTCATTTCATCCCTCATTAACTCCTCTCATGAGGTTGGCGTCAGGAAGGGCATCCAGCCGTAAAAACCATCGCCACTAATACTTTCATCGCATCTAATCCCCGACCCCGTTGGAAAAACGGGAATAATAAGGGGTAGACATACATACATGCTATAGTATCTAGGTTTGAGTGACAATAGGCGGTATGAAACGTGTTTTGAAATGAGATTCGTGTCAGATTACATGAGTCAAGAGCATCATGAATGGTAGCTGTCTCCGAGGTCCCTGAGACGAAATGCCCATTTATGACACCTGAGACTATTACATATTTCTATCTAAAAATATAATTGTACATGGCACTGACAAATATATCCATGAAACCGATTTTAGGTGGGCGATAAATACAAGCAAATAATACATTACCTAAAGATAATTTAAGCTCAAGTTAAATAAACTCGGGTTTTCGACAATATTCAGCAGGAGATGAGCAGGGATACTGTCTTTCACATACACAGCTACTCGACCTGCTCTCTTACCTAATCTATCATTCCTGTACAGATTATATATCCTGGTATACTAACCTGAGAATCTGGTACCCAGGGCTTGAGGAACGATTCACTTATACTTATTATATCAATACTTGAATTTGCAAAACAATAATAAAATTCATCAAAATGAGTTGTATCTACTAAGAATTGTACATTTAGTTGCACAACTTTCAATTTTGAACATAGGTCTGAATATTTTCAGAAGGATTGCCTGCATAAGGCATATTTAAGGTAGGTAGGCCTACAAACTACAGACACAGATTTTCCAGAAATATTAAATATTAAAAGATAGTCCTAAAGAAATGTTGCATAATTATTTAAGTACGGTATATGAAGTATATTAAAAAATAAAAATTAACAAACTTGGACAGGATAGCTCTAGGCTTGCCACCTCCTGGAGATCCAACCCTATGCGAACGGTCAATGTCCTCCACGGTCAAAGGAACGTTCAGCTTCGCAGCTACATTGAGCACTAATTGTTCAGTACTTTCACTTCACTCTTCAGGCACACCAAAGGTTCTTAAATTGATCCTCCTTAAATATTGCTCTGTTTCCTCAATGTTGTTGTTAAGTGAGGACTTCAGTTCAAGAATTTCATTTTCGCGAGCTTTGAGTTCATGTTTTAATTCTGCGATCAGCTCATTGCTGAAGGTCAGTTATTCCCTTAGTTCCTCGCATACCTTTTGTGCGAGGACTGTCACAAGGGGCTGAAGGAAGTCGTTTTGATACAAGTTCCCAATGTTATCTTCTGATAAGATATCATTACATGCTTTGTCAGAGGGGCTGCGTGTAGTACCGGTGGCCGCTAAGGGAGAGCACTGGCTGCTGTTTGCCTGTTGAAGGAATGTAACCTCACCATGTATGCTCGGAGAACCTCACCGGGAACAGCTGACGAACTTGATGCGCGCTTGGCAGAAACCTTTCCTTGTACAATTGCATTTGAAGAGCGAGTTGCGTTTCTTTTATCTCTGTTTCCCGCCATGCCTAACCTTAATGTGACGATTTACAAATGCCAATATGCCTATAATTATCGCACTACACTTACGCTCACTTCTCTAACACATTCACATGTCACCTTCACTTCAGTGAACCAATAGCACCTCACAAGACCGTCGTAATACGAATTTTACACCTTCTAAATGAAATACTTTCAGGACTGATGCTCCGAGCGTTAAGCCACCATGGAGGATAAAGCATCAACTATACTATTTAAAATGAATTATGCTCATGTTGATAACATGTTAAAAGATAATCTCTGCCCTACAGTATAAAATATAATGAGATAATGGAAAGCAATTGTGACGTATTAGTAATTTCTTGTTTTCTCTTATATAAATTTCAGTATGAAGGCGGTGTGCTAGAAATGTTCCTTACCGAAAGTCAAAAGCATTATTACACAGCTATGAAGAAACTTGGAAGAAAAAAACCACAGAAAGTAATTAAGAGGCCAATCAACCAGTTCCTTGCTATGTTTTATGATTTATCAAATTCTAGAAGGTAAGCCTGACAACTATGTTTAAAGTGATACAGAATGTAACAGGAAATATATAATTTAAAATGCCCTTTCTGCTTAGAAAATGTGCAGTAGGCTACATGAAACTGTTTTAGAATATGACTGCATCTAGTTAGCTACTTTATTTACCGTATATATATATTGCTTCAATGCATGAATTGAACCAATTCATTTTATAAGAACCTACGTATGAAATCAATGAATAACATATGTTATTCCAAGCTATCCATAACTCTAAAATACATATTTGTGTTTTGTGTTCGTTTTGCATTGGAGGTGCGATTATTCCACTTTTTGTTTGCTTAAGATACGATGGGCACAAACAAATCTGTTGTCTGGACTGTGATCTGTCAAGTATAAAAGACAAAGGATGTGCGTCGATCGTGATGAAAAAGCCGTGATTATTTATTACTTTGAATTGATAGTCTAGGAAAATGAGATAAACCACACATCAGCTTATATCAAATTTACTTTCATCCTGTGGTAACAAAAGTTGCTTCCGACAAACCAAAACATTGCCACTCATTACTGATTAAACGGTATATTCATATTCATGAAATCATTATTCTCTGTGGGCCTACTTGATCTAGAGCCTATATGGAAGAAAGCCGAGACATTACTTTTACGTGCTTTTTTCATCACAAACTGAAACATTGACCTCGTGCTATTACTTTGTAAATAGCAGCGTTCATTCAAATGGTAGCAAAATAAAATACGACGTATACAGGGGTAATGAGTATCATAAAATTATATAAATCATAGCAATTATATCAGCTCTCTACTGCACTCCAGGACGACATCAATATAAATCTGATATGCATTAATGCTTTACACAGTGTTTGAATTTGTAGTTGACTTGAGAATTATTCATTGAATTTCTTAATTTCAGATTTGAAATTGCGATATTTGTTCTGATATTTCTCAACATGTTAACGATGGGCATAGAGCATTACAATCAACCACATGCCATCTTCTTCGTTCTTGAAGTGAGCAATGCGTTCTTTACAACAGTGTTCGGCCTAGGTAAGTTAACTAGCCTTACACGCATGTTTTTACCTGCTGCGTGTGTTCTGTAGTTGTTATTATTATCATTATTAGTAGTAATAGTAGTAGGTGATATGGGGAAAGAGGTGGCGGAATGATAACTGGCAGTACCAAAATAGGAATTGATTATCTAACTCAGCAATATTGAAAATTCCCACTGAATGACCAATAGAATTACCGTAGTGTAGTAATGTAGAGATTTGAAGCCATTCAATTTTCAGCGTTGCCTGTACAAATTGACTTTTTGTAGCTTTTCAGTTGGTCAACACGATTGTGCCCAATGAATGAGCGGGGTACTATATATAAATATATAAATACACTCCTGGAAAAAATTACATGTATTAGTTAATATTCACAATTTGGGCAATTTAGGATTACGCGTTTCGACCCTCAAGTGGCCATCATCAGATCCTGATCACTGTGTTCAAATTTTAAATTTTCACTCATGTAAATTCACTATTGTAGTACAATAGTATCGTTAGGTGAAATATACTCTGATTCGCTTGGATCACGTCTTACGTTAGGGTGTTGTGAATTACGTGAGTGACGGTATACATGCACGTGTATTCAATTTATAATAACACACTGTAACAATAATAGACTATTTAGTACCAATAATATACTAATTAACAAGTTTTGGCATGCACTAGAAGAATAATTATAATGTTCATTTTTCCAGGTGTTGTGATTTTTAATAGTAGCCTTAATTTTTGACTGATACGGTATCGTTATTTATAATTTAACATTTAATTTTTAGATATGTTCCATTTTTGTGGTTTCAAAATTATTCTTGTCAAAAAAACATTTTACCAGAATCAGCTTTTTAAATCTGGTTACTGGCATGTCTATGTTCTGTTATTTGCACATTATTTTCTTTCTTGCTGGATTTGACCTAAAGAGAGTCTATTGATTCTGACAGTCATTCCGCTCCGTACGACCAGAAGTGCTCATCAGGTTATTCGTACTTGCTCCTTCCCTCTCCACGTATTCTTGATTGAGGATTGGTTTGGTGAAATGGGAATTGAACGTCATGGGCTGTTGAAAACCGAGGAACAAGAAAATTGCAGTTTCCCAGGCCCGCAAAACATTCCTTATTTTCTTGATGATTAGAGGCATTGAACTGCAATGACAACTCAATATCCCTTCTCCAAATGGAAGAATACCGTACACTCTTGTCGTTTCGTCACTAGGCCAAATGGCATTCTCGTTACTTCACAAGCCAGGTTAAATAGAATAATTGTGAAAGCATTTAACCGATACAATACAGATATTCCTTACTCTTTTGTGAACCGTCTTAATTGGTCCATATTTTACATATTTTGGTCCATTTTTTTAAAATAGCTCATTATGTACTGTTCATATCCAGGCATTGTTATTTCATATAAATCCAAGCCCAGTTAATCACGCTTGTGCATCTCATTGGAGATGTTGTACCCCTTGTGTCAAGACTAGCGTTATAAATTGTACTTCCCTTCGGTAACTTCTATGAAAGTAAGAGTTGAAAATATATTATTAGTTATTTAGGACCTTGGAACTTTAGACTGAATCAGAATCTTGATTTGCTTCGCGCATTCAACACAAATGGGAATAATACACAATTCTAGATTGTGTAGATACCATGTTATATAGGTCTAAAGTAGAAATTTGCATAAATGTGTACTATTTCAGTGCATCTTCAATTGGGTATGCTTAACTCGGAAGAATTCAAACGTTCTAATAATTTACTTTGTACAAGAGTAAGTCAGATTCTGGAACATTGATAGACCACACGTTAGTCAATCGTACACAACTAAATATCATATTCAAGATATGCCTTGTGTAGTCTGAGATCATCATTGCGGTACGTTTGTATTGGGCATGAAAACATCCTCGTGCTAATACTTGTTGAAATAAAAGAACATTTCAAAGTAAGCAAATTTGGTTGATTGGATGGGCTCATTATTTTATTATTTATGAATACTGCCTTACATTTAACTTTATTTTTGAGAGTTCGTCATATAGTCAAATATTTTCATGATATGTCACTTATAGAAGAAAAATGACTATTCATTATGTTTGTTTTATACAGAATCTTTTGTAAAGATTATCGGCCTGCGCTACCATTACTTCACGGTGCCATGGAACTTGTTCGATTTCCTTCTGGTAGTAGCCTCCATTCTAGGAATTCTTATGGAAGACATCATGATTGACTTTCCTGTTTCTCCAACGCTTCTGAGAGTGGTCCGAGTTTTTCGCATTGGTCGTATTCTACGACTTATAAAGGTATGTAATAAATTAAAAGTCTCGTTACTGACAACATTAGGAGATTTTCAACTTGATTAATAGGCATTTATTAAAGAGAATTATGTGTCAAATTGAATCGTTGGAATTATGAAGGACATATTTATACAAATACAGCCAGTACCAAAACTCAGGTTCCATTCAGTAGAAATACTATTGTGTGCTCTAGCTGCATAGTACAAATCAAACTACAATATCTTAACATCTAATTTGCAGCCCGTAAATATTCATGCTGAAAAGGAAACATTCTGCGTCATTAGTCATGTATTCTTTGTAGAAATGTAAAAGAGAATATGCAGTACCGTATGTACATTAAAGGTAAGTTACTAAAAGAAGATATAGTTGAGACAGGCTGTCTCCACCCACCTATCCATATACGGCTGTACTGATTTCAATCTAAAGTGACATAACCTAATTGAAATTTTCTAATATGTAGAGTTTTAGTGACCCATAACTATAAAAACAAAATGGTATCAGATCATTGAATCCATAAATAATGAAGTGGAAGTGATTTCAGTTGTCCAACAGAGTCATGTATAAATGTGTCATGTGTAAATTATTAAAATACTAATTAACAAGTAACTAAGTCAATATTAAATAACACAAATCTTGCTCTTCAAAATTATTTCTGCGACATCAGTTACATTCAATGTGTGCATATGTGAGAAGGTTTAAAATACCATACATTAGCGTGTGTACTTCAATTTTTGTCGAGCATGATAATTTGCTACAATTTCCTATAGAATTGCTTGAGTTCTTAAGCGGGGTTTTCCCCATGTTTTGAAATTTTAAGAAAGGTGTGATAGCGAAGCTGCTGTTAATCAGGACTATATTACCTGACTCTGTCTCTTTTCATGTACAGTTGTAAGTTGCTCTATCAATTGAGATCTGAAATAAAACATATAGTAAATGTATGTGTGATTAAATCTATCTGCAACATGTTTTAAAAATCAACCATGCGAATTTATTACACTGCAATCATAGGAAAATTACTCAGTAAATTTTACTTTCTTATGGTTTTAACCAAAAATATATCATGGCTCAGAACATTTTTCTCCTCTTAATAAATAATATTTTACACATTAGTACAATTTGTAGCATGGGGTCAAGAAACTCTACTTTGTTTGTTTTTATTCAGTGCTATAAACGTTTCCATTTCGTACTTCCACGCATACTAAAACTAATTGCTCCCTTCCCATTTCTTCTTTCTTATTATAGGCTGCAAAAGGAATAAGGAAGCTGTTATTTGCTCTTGTTGTGTCCTTGCCAGCACTCTTCAATATCGGTGCTTTGCTAGCACTCATCACTTTCATTTATGCCATAATTGGCATGTCAGTATTTGGTCATGTACGACAACAAGGTGCATTAGATGACATGGTTAACTTCGAGACATTTGGACGGAGTATGCAGCTCCTATTCAGGTGAGATCATTTGCATACTTTTCTTATTTGAAGAAATTCTGCAATCGCCGGCTCATGGAATAACTCCGTGTGTGTTCTAGCATCAATATATCTGTCGACCATTTTAGCCTCTGATTGGCCACCTTGATTCAAGCATAATTGAATCAGTCGTTTCTGGCCTACTTTCAAATCAAGAACACTGCTAAATTTTGAGACCCAAACTACAAGGCCATCAGCAGTATAATTTCAAGTTGCCGATGCGAATCTTTCAAACACAACAATGTGTAATTCGTGCTTCATTGAAGCTATGGTACAGTAGCTATTAAGCAGAATGTTTTGCATGACAAACCTACTCAACCCAAGTCATGATTTTATAAGACTAAATTTAACGTGTAGCCACCATCTTGAAATTATATAATATAAAAATAAAAATTTCATTATTTGGAAATACAGTAACAAAATTAGCAGTTATATGGAACCATGTAATCGGCTTTCTATATCTAAGGGAATATAACAGCTGGTCGTAATATTTAAATCAATTTCTAAGTATATAATTCCACAATCAACATGAAATTTGATAAGAGAAGAGTATTATTGATTGACAAATCACATATTAAAGAATATCACTATGTAAGTGGTTTTATGCGGCTCAGTGCAGTTCTAATCATTGCTTTATTAATATGGACCATACTGTTGCCGTGCTGCGTATTATTTCACTCAGTGCTCAGTCTGTACTTGCCGTCAATAGTTTACCACCCTGCATACTGCATGATAAGGATATGATACAACCATCAGTTTAAGAGAAAATAATCAAACTGTTCTTTGTTGAACATCTTGTTTAATGAATCTTAGTTCTCATGAATTAATAAAAATAAATTGTATGTAATTGTATGGACTTGTGGCCGCCTATATCCCGTAAACAACATTCAAAGCTTCCTTCAGATTGATTTATGGATAATTTTTACTGGATTTTGGGTGAAATTTTCTTTTTAGAATAGGGCCCTTTTCTTGAGCAAGTAATTGTAATGAGGTAAACTATCCAGTTAAAATATATTAATTAGTCAGAATGTGTCTATTTATTACGTTGTTTTCATTCTCGATGATATTACCGTTTTTGAACGGTCTGAAATTTCGAACCATCTAAAACTAATTTTAATGTCAACAACATAAGTCCGTAATTTAATCTGTAATTTTCATCAACATATACAGGCCATTTTACTGTTCCATCGTTGGAAAACTTATTATCATCTGGAGTGTAACCTATCGCAGTGAACCTCAAATATCGTTCAATTATAGAGAATTAATAGGCAAACAACATACAACAGGTATTGCAGGCACTCCAACAACAAGTTTAGACTGTATCAAACTACCAAAGCATTCAGAGACCACACAACTTAACTTGAACATATTACGTTCAATGTAGAAGAGTCGCTTAGAAGATCGAACTTGAAATAACATTTTAGACTTTGAAATATGTTTCCCTTGTATTTCTTAGGATTTCTGTAGTATACAGGTCACCATTTAAGGAATGTTTAGATATTTAACCCCCTTGGGTATGTGTGAGATTGGATTGGACGACGTCTCGTTCATCACCGGCGATAAACATTGACTAACTGCCCCACTAGATGGAAAAAACGTGCACCTCCATTCCACAAGATGACATCCAAATATTCCATGTTATCAGGGTGATTCATATCCGTCAGCTGTTCAATGCAAGGGCAGCACAACTCACATACTAAAGTTGTATCTGCACAAAACAACACGTCCATAGTTTTATCTTACATAAACTGATGGCCTGACTACTGGTATTCTAGTATGAAGAAATATATCTACCAAAGTACAAATTGAATCTCCCTTAACTCAAAATGATCAGAATAGTTCTCTACGTTGTTTCTGAAACTTCAGATTCTATTACAAAATCTCGTAGTAAATATGATCTGGTACGAAATGTTTGAATTTCAATGGAAACAATATATTTGTAATATACGTAAATATTTATTATATTTCCTTTTCAGACTTATGACTTCTGCTGGCTGGAATGACGTTTTAGAGTCGCTGATGATTCAACCTCCTCACTGCAATCCTCATTATAACAACCAGCCCAATGGTGATTGTGGCTATCCATTACTAGCAATCACGTACTTCACAAGTTTTATTATCATCAGTTACATGATAGTAATTAACATGTACATTGCCATAATTTTGGAAAACTTTAATCAGGCTCATCAAGAAGAAGAAATTGGTATTGTAGAAGATGATCTTGAGATGTTCTACATTCGCTGGTCCAAGTAAGTACTTAACTATCCACTTTAATTACGGTATGTAGTGTCTCTTAAAAATATTTTCAAAAGAAGATGATAGTTGAATTTCATCATGTTCAAACAAGAAATTCTATCATCCTAATCTGATCCTTTCTGTTGCAGTCTGAGGTGTATTAATATGTCCTCTTTATCTCTTAACCATCTCTTCTTCTTAATGGTATCCTAAATCTCTACACCCACTCATACAACGTACGTTTCGGCAGTGATCAGCGTTTACTTATTTACTTATTATGTAGAAATGTAGAAGTAATTTCAGATGCCTACATAGGCTATATGATCTCTTATTGTTCAGCATATAATGTGACTCAATAGGCTACTTTACGGAAGTCAATGCTGGGAATGAAAATGAAAATATATTATAGAAAGAAGGAAGGGAAACGGTTTTAGTCAGAAATGGTCAAAAGAATTACAGTACCGTACTGATATAACTGAGGAAAAAGTTAAACTACGGTACTAAATAATATGTGCGAAAGCCAAAGCCCTTTAGCTGTATCACACTAAAACGGGACCTATTTTATGCAGCGTATGAGCGTGAGAACTTCAATTCTTGCTAACCAAACAAATATTTACAAGTGACACAAAAGAGCAGCGGTGGTTCGTCCATTTGAGACTGGAGGTTCAGATAGAGTTGTTGACAGTGCTATTCTACAGGAGAAAGTTGCATTGGTAGGCCTGCAGTGATGAAGAATATCACTGCAATACCTCTGCAACGTTAGTTATTCTATCATGTAGATTTTGAACTCCCGGTCACATTTGGATGATCCATGGCTTTAAAACTTTCACAGTCCTCCGATGTCTCATCAGCGCAGTGTACAGCACGTTTCCAGCGATTTGGAAGCTGTATTCAAATCAGCCACAGATAGCGCCATTCTTCACCATTCCACGCCATTCTTCACAGTGCTTAAAGCTCGCCATTGATAGACGCTTTTACAGCCCTGCCGATCTTCTTATAAGCCTAGCGTATGCGTGCATCCATAGCGCTACTGTTCTGTAAGGCAAAGTTAATTTCCACATGTCTCTCAAAGACCTTCATTACACTGACGTGCTGTACGGCCGCAGTTACATTCAATATTAATCCGACTCCGGAGTTCTTATTTTTAAAACATCATGTTTATATGCACGACCTTATTCCTCTCATCACGATGCATGCACGTAGGCCTAGTGTTGTGCAGGAGAGTTCATTTACTGTGAGGTTGGTTAGGTATCGAGCATACGTGTTGTATAAGCGAAATGCAGTGGTTCCGTTTCATGGCATATGCACGTTTCCATTATTAAAGTTCCAACTCTCGTATATGGTACGGTACTGTACATAATCAGACATAGCCTACGCCTTCTGCCAGAGGATCGAGGCCTAAAATGTAAAATTCCAAATTAACTAAAGTGAAAGAAGGAATGAACTGAGAGCAAATGGGAGACAAGTAATTGTTTTGAGACACATACAAAGAGGAACTGTGAGTCAATTGTATTCCCCGCCCCAATCTCTACAGAAATGGTGTGCGGCGACACACGATCAGGTTTCATGTTCAGCACTTGTGGACTGTCGCCTTGTTTGTTTGGACCAACTCCTAGAGTGCACTATCAACCGTTTGAGACATAATGACGAGGAGAGCATTGGTGATTAATTTGGTGGATAGTCTTTTGATAGACTGATATTAAATGGATATGCCTAGAATTCAGGAGCGTGCAAGTTTTAAACCGTGTATTGATATATTTATTCCGTAAATCGATTGTACAGTATTTAGTGTGACTCAAGGTTTGCATTAAATTCGTTACAGGTATGATCCTCATGCAACTCAATTCATCAGATTCACACAACTTTCAGACTTCATAGCAAGTTTGGATCCACCTCTTGGCATTCCTAAGCCTAACGTTGTTGCTCTAGTGAGCTTCAATCTGCCCATTGCACGCGGGAACAAAATCCATTGCTTGGATATTCTTCATTCTCTTGTGAAGCACGTCTTGGGGCATGTGGAAGAAACTGAAGATTTTAAGAAGGTGAGTGCTTTAATACGTATAATAACTCATTCATACGAAGGAATCTGTGTTGGTTTATTTTAATGATATTTGTTTATCGTCGAACTTATTGGAATACCACTCATTTCTTATTACTTTCAAATCTAACAGACTAAGCCTAAACACTCAAAGGTGGTCCGTAAAACAAGAATGCACGCGAGCTTACTGCTCATAATATTCGACAATAGAGTGGATAATAAAGAATGGAAATAATAATAATAATAATAATAATAATAATA
This sequence comes from Meconema thalassinum, assembly GCA_946902985.2. Classification (NCBI taxonomy): domain Eukaryota; kingdom Metazoa; phylum Arthropoda; class Insecta; order Orthoptera; family Tettigoniidae; genus Meconema; species Meconema thalassinum. The sequence goes on along the minus strand of OX336389.2, from coordinate 1,062,599,520 downwards.
ATAATATGCAAGTCAAAGGGAAACGCTGAGCAGAGAGTGTGGTTTAAAATCTGCTCAGATGTGCCAAGGAATTACTACCTTGCAACCTCCAAAATTGGAAATACTGTATGTCAGTGATAGACATCCATGGCCAAGAGTAGGAGATAAAAGGTAATCGAGGCTACACTTCAGCCTCACACAATCTAGTAAGGGAAAAATGAGAAAATTAATTAGTGAAGCCAAATCGATAACGTCCTGCAACCGAGGTTTAGTTTCTTTCAAGCTAGATATGTGCATCAGATATTTTTAAAAGGCCTACAAGCTCTGCTTAAGCTATAGCCATAATTCCTGTTAATATTATTAAAGTGTGCTTCATCCAGACCTCTGGTGTTGTACCGTTGGCACGGAGCAAGAACAGTAATGTTCTAGGGACAGATCCGTTGGCTGGGTTTATGACCCACCTCCAAACAGTTTTTCTTAGTTACAGACCCGTTAGTTAAAGACAGTGCGATTGCGAGCTTAGAAATTGAACGGATAGGTTCAGAACAGAAATTAAAATTCTTCACAGCATTGGCATAATTTCTTTGTCACAACATGTTCCTATATCAACCCTATCTTTCCACATTCGGATGAGTGAATACATTGAGGAAGTAACAAGTTGCGGCAAAGAACTCATGTTAGTGCTGTACAGGACTTTTGCTTGCAAGTGTACATGAAGTTATATTTTCTAAGAGTACTAAAATAAGTTGGATCTGTCTTTTAAAGTACGGTATGTTTGAAATGTGAATGAAAATTATGAAATAGCACAAAAAGCTTCAAACGTTTGTATCGACCAGATATTGGTTTCCAAACCCGCGATGAGACAACAAATCCCTCCAATTTCACGTCGGATCCTCATCGAATGAGACTTCATGCTTAGTTTCATACATGATGTGCTCTTCCAAATTATTTTCATCTAAATATCATTAGGAATGATGTCCGTAGACCCCAAAACTTAACACAACAGACATATTGTCCGGGAAAGAACAATGGGGCAGTATAGTATGAAACAGATAGCCTTCAAAATTATTCAATTCACGGTAGTCAAAACAATACCACAAAACATGTTTTAGTAAAATATATATTTGCCTAGAAGTGAAAGGAAATCATAAAGTTTAATTCTAAAACCGGATACAACATGATAAAAAGGGATTGTTGTTAATCTTCCATTCATGAACTTGTACAGCACATGTTTAGTCTTGCTTTTGAAACTGCTGCCATTCCAGATTTTTCTCATATAAAATATTACCGTGTTTGATGTCTTCCGAGTCCGTGTAAAGAAACTTACACGCCCTGAAGAAATTTAAGAGGTATGCCTACGTGCTGGCATCAATAATATGCTGTGCGGTAACCCCTTTACGTAGTTACGTTATGCTTTTGAGTTCATTATCAAATTTTAAGCGTGAATTTACCCTTATTGTTTATTAACATTATTACAAAGTTCTGGTGAATTGGAATTATGAGCTGTTGGACTCCACGTCCTGGGAACTCATTGTCTGACCTGGAGATGGAAAAGATTTACGCCTCATTGTGAACTTAAAAAGAGGAGAGGGATGAACGATGCCTCGATTTTATGGTAATAGAACTTTCTTCACAGCTGAAGTTTTGCTAGTGTTTTTCTATTTCGACCGCATCCCGTATGATTCTGTAGAAATAATGTGCCTCACTCACGATTATTTCTGTACCATTAAAACTAATATCATAGGCATGGGTTTATGTATGATCCGCGAGGTCTAATTTATATAGTTGGTTTAGTCTGACGTGTCTGTTATGCTCTTTCAGACTGACATCCGCTGCCCGGACAATCTTCGTGAAGGGAGTACATTAAACAACGCAATGACTGAGAGGGGTGGGGCAATGTTTGGTTGGGCCAAGAAGCTGACTGATTATGCGGTGTGTATCATATAATGAATTAATATTGTGTTTCTTGATACAGCGTCCTAGTCGGTCGGTCATATCTTCGATGTAGGGGAGGTAAGATGTACCCTGGTGTTTTCCCGTGCCATTCTGTTTTTATTTTGAGGAAATTTGGCTCTGCTTCGGGGTGGATTTTATTATTTATTTATTTATTTATTTGGTGGTGGAAATTAGTAAGAGGCAGCATTTATATGCAGGACAGAATGATTTGACCCCTGATATACTGATATAATTTGTTGATATCTCAGTAAGAACATACAGGAATAGAAGAAAGCGAGATTCATTGATAACTTTCATGAATTTAACCCTTAACCATAAACGTAGGTTATCAGTTAGACGGGCATGGACGTGAGGCCTTAGAGACTCCTTGCAATTATGTAATCTTGACGTTGAAAATACGCAGGAGAAATCAATGCTTCAGTAAGTCTAGTCAGAGTAATCCTACTTTTAATATGTGGTTCGTTTCCATTTGATAATTTTCAGACCTCTGTTGTTTTCACGTTTCAATCACTGCAAATAAACTTGTTGAACTTCACAGCTTGAAATAGATGGACATATTTTTCTATTGGCACTTAAAATTCATAGATTGGTCACGTACCACTGTAAATCAATGTTAGAAAATCAGGAAAATATGTCATTCCTTTTAAAGTTTAGATTTGAAAATGCCAAACTTGTTTTCTTTTCCTCTACAACATAAATGGCACTTTTAATTTGCTTCAGCTCATTAGTAGAACATTTTTGTTGTATATTCAGAACACATTGGCTTGTCACATATGTAATACTTTTCCTCTTCTTCGTAGGTAGGCATTGGCAATATTTCTGTTTCCAGCTTCCATTTCTCATTTCTTGTGCATTTTATAGGTACGTGAGAATAGTGTTCTCTCAAGGTTTTATAGCGAGATAGCCTTCCTACCCGTGTGTGGACTTGTAAGATATTTTGTCGGATGACTTTCTCACTGTATTGATCTCATTGATGTAAAATGTTTCCACTCACTGCTGCATTGTAAACAGGATAGAAGAAGTCAACAAAAGATTCGATCTCCTTCCGCTGCAGTACTTAGAAGACGTTTGGTCCGGCATATTTACTCCGCTTTAGTGGAATTACACAACTCTATTGGTTCATAATCTTCAGTTTATTGTTATTTACTCTCCTTCATTTTATTCAAGCAGTTTAAACTGGTAAATGTGATGGATGAGTACCGGTAGTGTCCCTTATGACCCCATGCGAGAAAACGTAACCTTCTCTCCATGGAAGGCAAAAGGTTTTATTGAATATGTTTTCTCTCTCTTCTTTCTTCTCTCATTCTTCTTTATCGTACCAACGTATTTGAATCTATTTGGGCCCTTTCTTCCAGAGATCTTCCACGGGCTTTTACTGAAATCAGTACTTTTATGTTTAGGATTGTGCCCTCTATCAGTTCTTGTGGAGGAAGAACTACTTATGTTAGCTTTGAAGTTATCCTGTCTTACCCCGAAAGTCCTATTTCAGTTTATGTTTCCTCATACAATAAAGCATTACAGAGTTAACTGGTTTTAACGTCAGTTAGGTGCTTAAATTCAGTCATATTCATCGGGCCTTTCATATACTTTCTTGGCACAGACCGGTCCATTTAATCCATCAACAATTCGTCACTTGCTATCTTAGTGCCCATAGTACAGCTCTTCTGTAATTTCCACATGATAGATATTTTGCACTGTAAAGGGTTGTTGAAGCACACTCTGGGCAAAGGTATCACAAATATTGTTGCAATAAAGCACAACGTACTTCTTATAGTATCAGCTGTGAAGACTGTCGTAGTAGCTTGATTAGATTTGAGGAAGGCAAATGAAATCACACCATCAAGTAACCAATTAATGTTTCTTTTCTTTCATTTTCCTTGCAAGAAAGAATCTCCTTTCCATCATTGGGAATTAATATCCGTACTATTATAGTAGTCGAAGGACGGAATCCGTGAACTTGAATCATGAAGTTATGATGAAGAGCTCGTACATTTTGAGGAGCTTGTGAAGATGGTCTTCTATATCTGCTTTTCCCATTATAACAGAAGTAACTGCAATTCCTCACTAGTTGAAATCGAAGCTTCACTCTCTTCTTAATCATCGTCTGCAAATTAGTCGTGTTATGCAATATCTTTGCTCAATGAAAGGTTAAGAATATTTTGGTCCATCACCCCCATGTAGTTGAGTGTGTGTGCGGAATCTGTCTGATAACCTGCGATAATTTAGAGTCTGTAGTACAGTAGACAACTTAAATGTTAGAGTTTAGGGGTGAGATAGGTGTCCCTGGGCTTGAATATACAGTATATAATTAGGGAAAACACGGGGGGAAACCATACTCAGTATGACCACTGTCATCGCCGGGATTCAAACCACGGATCAACGAATGGTGCTGATCCCCATTCCTCATGTGGACCGTGACTTAGCGCGCTCGGCTATGGATGTTGGTAGGTATTATGAACACTTTTTACTTCAGACGTGATATTCCTTTGGATATTTGCCCCACAAATAACGCAAACAATATTTTAAAACACTGCACATTTCTCAGACTTGTTGCTTTATTTCACCAGTAGTTATCGAGTACGCTAACCTTTGGATTTGGAGTTCATGTACTTCCTCTTTTATTCTTCCATCTCGTATTTAACGGACGAATAATCGTTGGGTTTCAAACTGATACAGCTCCTCTTTTATACAGGCATCTCTTGCTTAATGGGGGAATAACCGTTCGAGTTTGAATTGATGATGTTCCTCTATTCTTTGGCCATTTCGTGAATAATAGATGAACTATATCAATTTTAAAGCCACCAGTTACACACTGGATTTTCACCATTATTATGTTAGCATAGCATAAAACGTCTGATGAAACAAAGCGATGTCTCTATGAAACGTTCAGTATTTTCTGGTAATGTTAATTGTACAGCAAAGAGCAAAAGAATATCATGCCTAGTATTTTTGGCCGTGTAAGCCTTAATCAACTCTTTTCTCTAGTAGTCACCTTCCTCCATATCCTGTTCAAACAATTCTGTAGCTTTTTGTTTTTAATAATTGCCTTGGCATGATCTAAGAGTTGCTAATGTACCTGCATGCTGGCTATTCTTTTATTATACGAGTATTAAGCTGTGGGCATGCGGTCACACGGCCACTTGACAGAGATTCATTCAGGTGATAAATCGCCCTGAAAAGGGGAGATCAACTCTGAGGGTGATATGGTCACACAGACCTCACGTCCCAGGTTAAGGGTTAATGGCAGTATGGATGGCATCCAACAAGTGCAGGATCATGTAGCCATAAGATAATGACATCATCAATTTAATGTAGCCAAACGCTCGATTTTCTTCTGAAGAATGAATAACTTGCATTTCGAAGATTCACGATTAGATCTACTATTCAGGACTAAATACCGAAAAGTTGGATTGGGGTAAAATGGACCGCAATATTATTGGTAAATAATGTTTGATGTTACGAAGCGTCGGTATGGAGGAACAAAGGCCGAAAGAAATTCCGCATCACAACTGACCATTATATACGAGTTGAGTTAAGCGCTGTAGTGAGGTATCCTGACTACAAGTTTGAGACCCGGTTGTAGAAAGACGTATTTTTACGTGTGCCTGTAGCATTTTTGTGGAATGTCAAATGAGGTGGTAAGTGAGTACAGTTAATTGATGGCCTTCACTGACGACCGTTCTGTGGCCTTTTGTAACATCAAACAGCTTGGATAGTTGTGAGCTGCTGCAGACGGGAGAACATTTTGGGTTGTTATGGTATAACTGTTTTAGGGGAGATGCATAGTTATTATGACTCTGAATATAGAAGTCGACTGAGCTTCCTTAATTATAGACCATCTCACATGAAACTTATCCTGTTACGATGTAGTATGATTATTGCGTTCTCCGTATCTGCAGAAAGAATTCTGATTATGTCTGCCTCATGCTCCCTTTCTCTTTTTGGATTCGTCAAATACACCTTCGTATGTATCCTTATGGTTTCTGGTCCACCTCAAATACCTACTTTAAATATTTTGAAGATTGCAACATGCATACATGTTACAATTTGTAGTTTTGTGATCACATGATTTGAGATGGCAAAATGAAGTAATTTATTAGGACAAACATGTACATCGTGGTCCGATGATAAGTTAGAAATTATTTTTTCTGGATCAGATTCACAAATCTCCGTTCCAGAAGGATACTACCATCAGTTGAATTTTCCAAATGATGCCTGTTTTAGGTAACTAGGATTAAATCATACCTACATGATGAGCTGAAGTTCTGTTCAGTGGCCAACTCATCTCATATTCCAAGGGGTAAAAACTGTTCAGAAGAGGTTTTACCTGCGGTAACGTTCGAGTCGTATAATCATGTTTCTATCTCATGTGATCGTTTAGTACGGCACTGTTGTCACAGTGGCATATGTGTATTCCTTTTACCAGTCCGACATTCACGAAACAAACACACTGCCGTAAGTCATAGACTGGAGACCCTACAGTTCTTTCAAGATACCACCAGTGAGGAAAACAATGTGTGATTCTATAGTTCTTCCGAAATACCAACAGTGAGGAAAGAATGTGTGTTTCTTGAGAAAAGGATCAGAGCGTACATATGCCTATGTAAATCATTAAATATTATGGATTATGAGTATATGTAAGCTATTTAAGCCTATGAGACATGATAGTGTAAAGTACGGTAATCTTAAAACTATAGAGCAATTTTGTGATAATGCCAAAATCTTCAAATTTCTGACTGTATTGATTTTAGCTTGTCAGTATAAGCTATCAACTAGAATGTTTCTGTAATAATATTACGCAGCTAAGCCCAGAACACTGTATTTTGTGGAAAAATGTCACATCATTTAAGAGCATGGCATTTTCTGATAAAGAAAAATGTATTCCATATGAACTGGAGTAGGTCAGCGTTTCCCAACCTATGGTCCGCGGACCCCTAGTGGTTCTTGTGAGTGACGAAAGGGGTCCACAAAAACGTTTTAAATTTTCATGTTCTAATTCTCAAAACTTGACATAAATTTACCGGTGACCAAGGGTGATTTGTGCGTCAAACACGAGGAGTACGAGGAGAGTCTTGTGGTTCAAGCTTAAAGGTAACGTTTATTTCAATGAACCTGTTTCAGGATTGGTTACTAGCTCGAAAGTTGTATCCTGAAAGTTTCCAAAAGTCCATGCAGCAGTTAATACCATTTTGCCCACATACTTGGGCAAGCCAGCATTTTCAACTCTCGTCTTCACTTTAATAAGCACAAAAGTAGACTTATTGTCGAGTCAGATTTTTGATGGAGTCGAATATCCAAATAATTAGACATTCGAGACAGACCGAACTATCAAATAGATAGTTTTAAGTTAGTCAAACATATCCTTATTTTGTTTTATCAGAAAGATTTTGTGTTATTTACATTGTTTACAGGGGCACACTAAAAATAATAACTTAATATTGCAATTATATTATCAAACAAAATGGTGTAGCCAATATTATGCAATTATTCTATGGGGCTGTCAAAACATAAGAAGTGCATCCAGGAGACCATGACACTTCAAAAGTTGAAAACAGCTGGAGGTATGTTCGTCGATCCCACTTCGTAAAGCATAGAATAATAAATGCCAGTATATATGATTGGTGGGAGGTAGAGGATCAACACTAGTACAAATGGCATGCCTAATTTTCCAAATGGAAATATGAGCCTGAAGTTCCCCTAGATTGCACACAATCATGTTGGTGTTAATTTAGCTTTGTATTATCCAAGGCAACATAGGATAGTTCATGGCCCCTATGTTAGTAGGTTCCCTTGCTTAAAGAATACATATAAATGTCAGGGAATGAATTAGTTAAAAAATATGGTAATAAAAAGTTATCGGCAATATTGAATGAATCCTGCATTCATGATATTTGAAGCGAAGAATACAGAAGAAGGTAAGGATAAAACTTGCAACTTCATGTTCATTTAGTGCGTACAGTACAAGTGTCAGTAAGTGCTGTAACAATATATCATTTAATGGTCAACGCAGTATTTATTGGGTCAGTTATCTATGGTTTTCTAGACTGATTTAAGAGACTTGAGGAACTAAACGCAATGGTGAGACATAGTGAGGTTCAATAGGTATTATTTAAATTCTGATTTCAATTACCAGCTCGTAATCAAACCAAGACTTGAAAATGGAGAACCAACGTTCAATGAGAAGATTGATCTCTTATCCATGATTATGACCTTTATATTAACGTTGATGTTTATTAACTATGCCTACACATAGGCTATACCATTCGCAATGTGTCTCTCCCTTCGTGATGTCTACAGAAGACGTGGGATGCATGTTTTGTAAATATGCTACATAAAAGTATTTGTTGATATGTCTTTGTGACTCTGAAACAGCCAAATAGTGAATCATTCAGTTTCCTTTGCGAATGATGATGTTAAAGAACTAAAATTTGGCATATGTTATTGCTATGGATAATTTTGCAACTTTATGAATGTAAACATCTTTTTTTACAAGTTTGTTGTCAAACACGTAAAATAATTACTTGGATTGTATAGCCTGGTCTTTGCATAAGATAATTGAGAAACGTATAGAACATAGTTTCAGAGTCGAGTGGAGGAACTTATGACTAGGATTCTAAGGGAATAGTACCGTGTGCTTTGGTTGGTCTATTCGAGATTCTGCTATAAAATCCACTGTCAAAAAGATTATCCTACTCTGAATTTAGAGTCATGATTTTGAGGTTGTAGTGATTCAGAGACACATATCCAAATTTCCGAGGTATCATTACAAATTGACATAATAATCAATCAGACTGCCTAGCTCTATCGCTAAATAATGTGCTCATTCCAATGTTATAAAAGTCTCAGTAGAAATCAAACTTAAGTCCAATGGAATCACAATCTTTCTTATGGCTCATACTTATCCAGTAATGAGAGTAACACCACTTCAATATTTCTCTCGTACTTAATCCCCTCTGGTCTTAATTCATTGCCGCCAAGAAATTAGATATCAGTTTTCTCATACAAATCGAACATACGAGTACTTTACAAATATTTTCAACATCAGACTTTTCAATGCCTTTTTCTTGGATAAAACAGAAACACATGATGAAGCAAAAGCTGGAAAGTCAGTCATGCTCCTTCACCAGCAACCAATAAGTGACGTGATCCAAATTACATTTCGTTTTGAGAACACTATGGAGGAAATCATCTAAACAGTTCATTTATTATTTATTTAGTGTATGGCTTTTAGTGCCGGGAGTGTCCGAAGACAACACACTGATACCATAGCTTTCACATTGGGTGCAAAATCAGATCGAATGAAGTACATTTTAAAGCTGCAATGTTTATGCTGCAATTACATAAAGTGTATCTAGTGGTACTTGAAAGGTTAAAGAACAGGGATATGTGTGAGGGCAACTGATTGGTTATAACCCAAAAAGCGAAAGTAATTTCCATTGTCCTCAAAGACTAAGAGCCTCAGGTTTTCAGCGATATAGCAAAATTAGAAACATATAAGAAATGAAATAGGAGGATTCCGATAAACCACTAGAAAGGGAGTTTGAGTTCAAACTTAAGAAGTCCTCGGAATCGTGGCTAGCTAGCCGCTGAGTGTGCGAATTTAAGCCCTGCACTATAGTTGAGATTCATATGAGGCCTTCTCATATTGTACACTCGATAGATAATTTCCAGAATGTTCTTCTTGATATCTTGCCTCAACTGCCCCCAAATTGTGCATTAAATTATTTGTCATGTATTTTCACTACGTATTCAATTATGACTGATTTGTTAACTAAATAACTGAGAAAGATGTGCAATAATTGCTAAAATAATCACAAAATTATAAGAAATATAATTTTAGTCATTCAACAATTCTAGATTTTCCCATGACTTAATTTCCACTTCCTTGTATCACTTCCTCAAGTTCGCATATCCCAGGCATGCTCTGGTATGCGTAGTAGGTTACTTTCCAGTCCTCTTTGTAGTAACATATAGTATTATTGTTGTACATTCAATAAGATAGTTGGATAAGAAGGGTCAATGAGTGCTAGTTTTAAGCTGACCTCTGGCATGGTCATTAAAGTTCATGTTTGGACTCCATGGTGGCCAGTTTAAACTTTGGACACCAGACTACTCAAGGTAATGATCAATATGGATGTGTATATACAGTACTAGGCACTCAATTCACACTTAGTAATTTTCAACAAAATAGTTAGTTGAGTGTAGACTTGCAATGAGTTGCCCAGTTCCAAAATCCCGTGAAATCAAACAAAACATGATCAATTATCATCACCTAGTTATGCATTTCATACTAAACACTTATTGTACATTACCCTATTCTGTCACAAAAACAGTTTAACAAACTAAAATGGCCCAAAAGATTACCTAAGTTTCCAAAATCCACAAGCAAGAAACTGAAATACAATGAAACTTATGAAGTCGATCTGCTGACATTATAGCCATAAATCTTTTTAAAAAATGTAAGTTTTATTGCGGGTGGCGAGAGGGTTGATAAAGTATTTTCCTATATGCCTGGTTTATACTTATAATCTTCAAAAAATTAAACAAAATGCAAGGTCATAAAAAATACCAGCTACATTCACATGCTTTTATAGTATTTTTGCGAAAACATTTAATTTTGAGTGTCCACAAGTTCTCTAATAGGTATCAAAAGGTGTTTGGAATTTCAGAAAGAAAATCCCCCTAGATGGAAAACGTGACAGGAAGTTGTCTCGTTATTGAACATAACGGATTTTGAAAGTGGGCGACTCAATATGATTGATAGTTATTTTAAAAAGACCTTTGTAGCTACTTACACTGTTAGCATGGTATGTTTTAAGGTAAGAAAATGACCAGAAATATGAAGATACACCCACATTTTAGAATTTGATTACGTGAAATTATACATTGTTTTATTGGGATTTTCACAGCTGAAATTATACACATTGCTTGTTTGCTACGTGTTCCTGAACAACAAGAAAAATACAAGTTAAATAATTTTAAGGAGGTGTGAAAAGTCAAATTATATGAAGTGACATTTCTTTCACTATACTTTCAGACGGGTTTGTAATGACAAACTGTGTTCAATATTGCGTTACGTAATAGTTGTGTTTCTCACCTCAACAATATCTCCTAATGTTACCTTAATTCTTGATTCAATACACCATATTAATTCTAGTAAATGCCCTTCTATCCGGAATTTTTTGAACGTGAAATTCCATTTTAATTTTTTCAACATCTGCAATAGTTGCAACAATTTATTCTTATTTACAAGGTTTTAAAGTATATATACTGTATTAAATTATAGCTGGAAACGTTTGGATTCCATTTTAATATTAGGAAACGTTATTTAGAGTAGATATAACATTTCATTACACATCGTAATGTTAAGGACAGCTGATTTAGTGGCATAATTTTCATCTACAAGATCAGTGGTTGCATGAAGACAATGTTTTAAGGTGCTTTCCTACTGCTTCAAATCACTTATCCTACCTAATCAGTATTTGCTTCAGTGACAGTGGTATTCGGGAGTGCATTTATTTGAAAGGATGGACCACAGGATGCTTTCAGGAAAAACGTCTTGACGGAGAAATTAATAAAAATCTGCCTCAAGACTACTTTCACTATTTCTGCCACACGAGGAGAGATGAGAGATATACAAGTGATATAGATCAATTCATGGTTAACAATGCATGCCTAGTTTCCATTATATATAACAAGTGACATTGCCACCTAATGTCCCTAACGTCATTGAAGAGTTCTGTTAACACAGAATTGTAGTTATTTTTGCAATGAAGTTGCGGGGACAAGTACAAATCCAGAACAAGCAAAGAACAGCTAGGACGAGATTCTGAGTGAAGGACAATGATGAGATAAGTTTGAAATGTACTCTCGAGTCGTCAAATGATAAAGAATTTTGATAAACATGGCGACGACGCAGGTACTATTTCTTGTCGTCGAAATGGCAGGATTATTATGCATCACAAGATTAAATGAATCGTGCATAAACGAGAGGAATCTTTTCCTGAAGTACTTTTCAGATCGATATTTAGATCACCTCCGAGAATGATAGAAATAGTGTCGTACTCATTCTTTTGCACAATTTTCAATCCAAATGCTTCGGGGCTACAAGCCATTAAGTTCAATTCGAAGAAATCCTCTCACGAGGGAAAGGCAGCAATGAGATGCGGGTAGTATCATCTTGCGCCCGCTTAGGGACAAGGTGCGTGGTAGACCGTCACACTTACTGTCGACCAAAGTATTATGTGTACTCGAGTTTGAAGGTTGTTTGTGACGTAACCAATAGACCTACATAAAATCCAATAACATCATTATTTTCGTCGTTCTATTTTACGTGAGTTCATGTAGGTTTGGAATTTTTAGTTTATATTTTAATATTTTTTATCGCAGTTGGAACACAAAAAGTGCCTGTTTTTAAGCGTGTTTCAACCATGCGTCACATTTAATAATTATTATCTCACAAACCCTTCATTGTATCGAATCCAAATTTTAACACCAGATACATTGGAATGTTGTATAACTGGGTTATTAATTTTTCGTGTCCAAGAAACAATGTTGTTATCATTTGTCTAAGGTAACGTTTTCTCGGCTTGGGGTGGTTGGAATATGTAGTTCTTGGTCACGTTATCTTCCTTATACATCAAAATGTTATGCTGTATGACTTTTAAATACGTAAATTAATTCACTTATTTTATATTGGTTTATATTTGAAAGGGGAAATACGACCTCGCCTCGCTCGGGAGGGATGGGCTCCATCTCACAACGCTGTACAGCCTACCCCGGAGCGGCTGGCAGGTGAATCATGCCTTATTTCCACGAACAAATACAAACCAATATAAAATAAGTGAATTAATTTACGTATTTCACAATCATACAGCATAACTTCTTGATGTATAAGGATTACAACGCGACCAAGAGCTATATTTTCCAACTACCCCGAGCCGAGAAAAAGTTACCTTACAAAAATGATAACAACTTTGTTTCTTGGACACACACAATTTTGAAATTAATAAACCAGCTATACAACATTCCAATGTATATTGTGTTAAAATTTGCATTCGATCTGATGACGGAGTTTTGAGATAATAATTCTTAAATGTGACACATGGTTGAAACACGCTTAAAAACGGGCACATTTTGTGTTCCAACTGCGATAAAAAATAATAAAATATAAATTATAAATTCCAAACCTACATGAACTAACGTAAAATAGAACGGCGAATATGATGATGTTATTAGATTTTATGTAGGTCTATTGGTTACTTCACAAACAACCTTCAAACTCGAGTGCACATAATACTTTGGTCGACAGTAGTATACTTGTGTAAAATGTGTATAACGCAAATCGTATCACGCAAAGTTTGGCTTCACCCCCAGCCCCAAAAACATTTCATGTTAATAGTAATTTCACTGTTATATTGATTGAATTGATTTGATCATTATTGAAAACGAGCGAAGCATCTCATTGTGATAGTATAATAATAATAATAACAATAATTATAATAATAATAATAAAATGTAATAATAGTAATAATAATTAATACAATAATAATAATAATAATAATAATAATAATAATAATATGTAGTAATAATAATAGGAAAAATAAAATATAATAACAATAATAATGAAAATAGAATAATCATAATAATAATAGTATTAACAATAAGAATTGCAGCAGTCATCAAATTTGAGCATTCTCCATAACATGAAAATAATAGGTTAAACAAATTTGCGTACGCTGAACCCGAAAATTACAGTGAAGAGTTCGTAACACATCATATTCTTGTTATACGTATTTACTCGGTACATTAATATATCAACATAAATTTTGGCGTACGGTATTTAAAATTACTAACAAGGGAAGTATCATGTAGGAGAGGCCGAAACCTACCTTGAAACTTTGTGGACGCAATCGTTCTACTATAAGAAAAACAACGTGTGAAAAATCAGTTGCCAGATGGAACTGCAAGGCTCTGAAGTCGTACCTGGCATCCTGGTACGCAGGAATGACGGCTGGGGGTGCTGGACATCCCTGCAGCACTCAGATAATAGTAGGGAGGCGGGGCTTATATGCTGACTGGAGCGTGCTGCTGCTTCCCACCGGCCTTGAGCACTTGGGGCGCCAGGGCTGTCCATTCCAACATGTGCGGAACTCGCTACTTCCCATTGATTTATACGTATGAGAGATTTGCTACGTAATTTCGGAGCCTTGCAGTTCAATCTGGCGGCTGATTTTTCGCATGTTGTCCTCTTATAGTGCAACGATTGTGTCCACAAAGTTTCAAGATAGGTTTCGACCTGTCTTACCTGATACTCCCCTTGTAAGCCTACCTCTCTCTACTCAAATGTTCCGAACGCATTGGCCCATTCCATTACTTCCTTATATGACTTATCATGTCTTAATCATAGGAACACCTCGTGGTGTAGTGGCTAGCATTCTTGGCTGTTGCCCCGGAGGTTCGGGTTCATTTCCTCGCTCTGCGGAGACATTTAATTCTGGTCTTTGGGATGGAACGGGGTACACTCAGCCTCGTGAGGCAAAACTGAGAAGAGGTGGGTTTGACTCCCAACTCTGCCATCTTGGAAGTGGTTTTCCGTGGTTTCGTACCTCTACTCCAGGAAAATGCCAGGGAGGTTCCTAACTTAAGGTCACGGCCACCTCCTTCCGAAAACCTCACTTTGTAGGGTATAATGTTATTGGTTTACGTCCCTTTTTACTACTGCGGCTTTCAGAGACGCCGGAATGCCGGAATTTTGTCACGAATGAGATCTTTAACGTGCCAGTAAATAAATCTACTGACTCTGCTCCCTCGCATTTGCGCATCCTCAAATGCCAACTGACTATGCCGAGATTCGATCCGGCAACCTTGAGCACAGCAACCTACATTACAAATACACACACTAATGAAGCCATCACAATAACACAGGTTATCACACAAAATTACTTACACACCCAAGTAGATGAGGTTTAATGACCACAATGACCACCCCCTCAAATAAAACAACAAGTGTTAATTCAGGAAATGGATAAGGATGGAAAAAAATTACCAAAAAGCAAAGGACAGTGGGTGAAGTGCGAGCGGCACGTGGTGGGAGCACGACTATTTGTCTCACCTTACCTTAACTGGGGCTGCGTGTTTAGTTTGTCATCAAACTTTGTGAGGTGTAAGGAAATGTCAAGCCTGTGAAATAACTTTAGATGGCTGAGTGGATCAAACATCTCGCGTTTATTTTGAGTATTTTAACAGCTCATTAAAAATGTATTCAACACAAAACTGATTCTGAACCTTTGTGACCATATTTCAGCCTTTGGAAAGAAGTTGTCTTTCAGGGGCATTGCCTATCAGAAAATGTTCTGAATCTTCAGTCACCAAGGACATGTAGTGAGATAGAAGGATTGAAAGAAAATCTTGCAAAACTCAGGGAGTAGATGAAATTTTTTGAGCAATGATATCAAGATCCCGATCGTTTTAGTATAGATTTTGATTTGTTTTCATCCCCTGTTTCAGTTGAAGCCGAAAATGTAACTGGAATGTTTCAGGTGGAGCTAACAGATTTACAGTCCAGCCAAAACGCGAAAGAAAATTATAAGAAATATGTATAAGTTTCTATAGCCTAAAATGTTTCCCTCTGTTGAGTGCCCGAAACGTTTCAAGTATTGTTTGCCGCTACATATTTTATTGACAGTGTGATTTCACATTTAAAATTAATCAAGTCTCAGTACAGAGCAGGTCTTACAGGTGATTAGTTGCACTGCAATTGTTGCGTTGCCACCAAATGAGTCCAGATGAATTTGCGCAGAAGAAAATAAAGAGGAAATAGAACAACAGGAAATTGAATTATAAGTTATATTCCTGTTCGCAAGTCGATTGTGTAGTAGGAAACAACATTGAACAAAATAATTGTGTTGCTCTGGGATAGTTTTTTTAGTTTGTAAACGTATTTTTTCTGTTAGTTTATGCCAAAGCATCTTCATTTACCTATATGTTTTAAAAAATATTGTATTTGTAAACGCGTTCATTTTTATATGGCCAAGTAATCTACAGGGTTAGCACAAATGATTTAAGCGATTTCATGTACATACATATTTTTTTTGTCGTGTGCCCTTCAGAGAGGCCAAGTGCAGGTCTTTCTAGTCGATGGCCGTGGGTGACCTGCGCGTCGGAATGAGAGATGAGATGAATGGATGAAAGTTGGCAAGGATGTGGAAGGAAGTGGCCGTGGCCGTGGCCTGTCAGAAGGTACCGTCCCAGCATTTGCCTGGAGTTGAAAATTGGGAAATCACGGTAGACCATTTCAAGGATGGCCGACGGAGGGGCTCGAACCCACGCGTCTACCAAGTCAGCAGAGAGCTTTGCCCCATAGCCTTAAGCTGCGCTTTAGCGAGCGTAGCCACCTCTGTCGGTTCATGCATTATTGAAAGAATATAGCTTACAGCATTTACACATATGTCAATTAAAAGAGAAACTCATCAAGTTTTTTGAGTCTGCTTGCTACAAGTTCTCGATGTGTCCTCCTCGCACCACACGGCAAATATCGATACAGAAGTCCAACTTCGACCACAAACGCTGGAGCATATCCTGGTCAATTTTAGCTACATCCACATGGATCCGATTCCTCAGTTCAACAAAATTAACTGGCATGGGTGGTACATAAACTTCATCTTTGATTAACCCCCATAAAAAGAAATCATACGGGATCAGATCAGGCGACCGGGGAGGCCAGTGCATAGGACCCCCTCTGCACCTGTCACAAGATGACAATAATCGACGCTATCAGTTTTGCAGTAATTGAACTGAGGAATCGGATCCATGTGGCTGTAGCTAAAATTGACCAGGATATGCTCCAGCGTGTGTTGTCGGAGTTGGACTACTGTATCGATATTTTCCGTGTGGTGCGAGGATGGCACATCGAGAATTTGTAGCAAGCAGATTCAAAAAACTTGATGAGTTTCTCTTTTAAATTATAGCCTATATGTGTCAATGCTATAAGCTATATACTTTCAATAATGCATGTGCATGAAATCGCCTAAATCATTTGTGCTAATTCTGTATTATAGAATCGTTTTGCAGTCGGTCAACATGAGTGCACGGTACCCAATTGGACGGGGAATAACCATTATTTTAATCACATAGTTCCTGAAATAAATACATGAATTATGTATACGCTTAACAATACACATCTTACAAAGATAGGGGATTTAATTAGATGACTAGTTTCGGTCGTCAAGCGAAGATTATGAGATCAGTTTTTTTAGGTTTAGCGGACACATGTATACTACACCCCTCAAAAGATAGTACATCTGAGAATTGAACTGAATGAGATAATGGTATATGTTACTTTCCCATCTGGATTGTTATCAGCTTCAATCTTCCTGCAGAGCATACGATGTTAGATGGCAGTAGAAACTAGTGAGATGGTTGAAAAGCTGGGCCCACGAGGTGATCAACTAAACGTATTTCGTCTGGCTGCGTGGCTCAGAGGTAACGTTCTCGCTTGCTGAGCCCAAGGTTGCAGGTTCGAAACCTGGCGCAGTCAGCTGGCATTTGAGGGTGCGCAAATGCGAGGGAGCCGTGTCAGTAGATTTACTGGCACGTTAAAGATCCCCTTCGGGGCGAAATTCCGGCACCCCGGCGTCTCTAAAAGCCAGTGTAGTTAAAAGGGACGTAAAACCAATAACATTATTATTAAACGTATTTCCAAAGAGAAGAACTTAGACATTCCAGACGGTGGATGGGCGTACTTCACTAAAGTGAAATTAGGCCCATCGAAATCCAAAGGTAGTTCATATTACATCATGATACCGGGAGGGTAGGCCAGACTACAAATTAGAAGCCGAGGTGAAAACGAAAGGTGCCGAGAGGTTATACTGAAATATAATATTAAATAAAAACAATACGGAGGGAAACGTGAACAAACTGAACTCTGAAAGGGTGTAACTTCGAAGCAACAATGATATAGATTCGCAAGGTTGGCGATAATAAAGTGAATAAATACGGTAACTTGCATGGGAAAGGATCAGATTATAGGTAGTTGCATTATGGTCATGGTGAAGGTCAGAACTATAGGAAAGGAGACTATACGTCCGATGGAAAGTACTCCTGGGAATTGCAATACGCCAAAGAGAACGTAATAAAATAAACTAAGTACCGCAGAGGGAGGTGAAACGCATACCGTAATTAGACCAGAAAACTGTGAGCAAATACACAGGTAGAAAATACTTAAAATACAACACATGAATCGAACTACCGAAATAGAATAAGATAAAAAGAAAAGAGATACGGGGACAGTGTTTCTGACTTCAAACGGCAAACTAAGATAATCTTGAGTATTCTACCGTGGCGGTGGTACTTAGATAAAATATCCGAAAGTTCCGAAAATAGACTGGGAAGCACGAGTTCGATTACTACGACCCAGTACGTGAGATTACCGCAGTAAGAACACACGTCTGAAATGGTCGCACATCACAGATACGGAACAAGGCAATAACTACCGTCGTAGATTATACAAGAGTCCGGAAAATATGTGGATGAAAGCAGTGCAAAGGCACGCTATTCAGTCACATCCAGGACCTCCAGATAAATAATTAGGGAACCCAGACAAACGAAGGTGGCCAGATATAATACTCACACACGTAGAAAACTCAAGAGGTAAGGAGAAAAGCAAAATAAGATAAACATAAATAATAAACAAACATCACCGTAACACACCATGATGTGATGTGGTTTCAGTAAAACTATCGTAGCGCAAAATAAGGACGCATAAATATAAATACAAGTAATAATCCAGTAATTTCAATACGGTATGCATTTCACTTCACAATGACAGTTTTCTGGTCTAATTGCGGTATGCGTTTCACCTCCCTCTGCGGTACTTAGTTTATTTTATTTGGGAAGGCAAAGTGCCTCCCACGCGTAGCGAAAGATTTTACATCATAAACGTCATTCCCGGTTGACGGATACGAGGGAAGTGTATAGAGGTACGCCAAGTTTAGCGCCAGCTAGTTGTTGAGTGACAGCTTCATCACGTAATCGAGTTCAAAATATAACTTACGTACACCTCATACACTGTATAATCATTTAGTTATAAAAACTTAGTAGCATACTATTGCATTTGCGTTAACTATAGGAGTTGTGTTGTTAAGCCATGGGGACAAATTGATACTGCTATATAAATACTTATCTGATTACTGGAAAAACTCCTTTGTTAGCGGCCATGCCACACAATTATTCTTTGATAGTTCCCGTTTAGCTATTGTGCTGCATTAATAATGTTGGTTATGTTGTTAAGACGTGTAAACACCCTGATACAATTACTTAAATACTTGTGTGGATCACTTATCTAATTGATGAAAAAAAGAACTTCGGAAGCATCCGCTATTCAGCATTACCCTTTGTGGACTCCCGTAAAGTGGGGGTTACTTTAATGCATGTTTTAATGTATACTGTATTATTGATTCACTATGAATTTATTTTAACATGGAACTCCAATTTTAGTAGTTGGCAACAGTAAGTGTAAAATACTTGACTTAAAAGTTGTGGACCACGGCTTCCTTCAACCCATCTGTGTTTTCTCATAGATACACGCAGTATTTTGTATCCGGACCTACGTAAGACTACGCAATACAATACATGTGAATTTAAACTACGCACTAGAGCAATATTATTAAAAAATTAAACAGTTTGAAACAAAAAATTCGATTCATTTCTGAGAAATTATTGTGGAACAAATGATATCCTTGCATATCATGGAAATAACCACCAAAGGATTAAATGTTAATCATATATTGTTAACACATTGTGAATGGCAACACATTTAGGTAATTAAAAATATACAGTACATACCTGATTTTTTCAATTCCTGATGTCAAATCCCACGTGTGGGCCAAAGTAACACGTGCCTGGCCAATCTAATCCCAGTTTACGGTATCATGTTTAACTTTTTAAATTAATTCAGCCAATGGCCATTTATTTTATTTTCATTACGGGCAAGGAAGGGATTTTGGAAGGAAATCGTCCGGGGACCTATTGAAAGAAAACGTCCCGGCATTTGCCTGGTGATGAAAATGGGAAACAAAGAAAACTATTTTCAGGACGGGCGACGCTCTCCCGATGCGTGCGAGGCCCCAGGTGGCGCGTCAGCTCTCTCGACCACCGCGACTGGTGGTATCATGATTAAGGCATCCAGAAAGAACAAGCCAAGTTGCAGGAGTGGGGATTTTCCTTCAATTGATAGGTCTACTTTATAGCTAAATTATTCCTTGGAACAATAATATTTGATGTGCGTTACTTTCAATCTTGAAATTTATTTATTTATGTGTGTTAGAGTCTTCAGTCTTTCGACTGGCTTGATGCAGATCTCCATGCTTCCCTGTCCTGAGGTAATCGTTTCATCTCTATATAGCTACTACACCTTACATCCGAGGCAATCTGTTTAACATATTCTAACCTTGGTCTACCCCTAAAGTTCTTATCCTCGACCCTTTCTTCTATAACTAAGTTTGCTATTCCTGCGTGTCATAGTATGTGTCCTACCAACGTATCTCTTCTCTTCATTAACAGTCGCCAGAAACATCTCTCCTCTCCCATTCGTCTTGATATCTCTTCATTCGTAACCCTATCTACCCATCTGATCTTCATCATTCTCCTCTGACACCACATTTCAAACGCTTCAATCCTCCTCTTATCTGCTGCTCCAACAGTCCAAGTTTCACTTCCATAGAGCACCACGCTCCAGACAAAGGCGTTATTTATTCATGTATGTATTTATTTATTTATTTTTAATTATTTAATTATTTAATGCAGTCTGTTAGAGGGAATACATTTATGAAATTTCCTAATGCAGAGAATTGTTTGGGTAATTATTTGAAACTTACTCTTCTATTTCCAACACAATTTACAGTATATGTATTCTTTCACGATAATGAAGCAGGTAGATGTTATTCCGGTGAAAGAGAAAATTATATTAAATTTTGTATAATTACCCTCTATATTTTACTATTCAATGTACTGATAACTTTAGTTCTATATCAAGAAAGGTGCCATCAATACGCAATTGTTAAGTCCACTGCATTCTTCCTAACAGTATACTCCCATTTTGTTGTGTGCAGAAGTTAATCCATTATTGACTTCATGTCATTTGGATTCCGGTATATTCGGTACACCGCGTCATATTGTTAAGAAAAATCTCACCTAGTTTCGTTGTTGCGTGACAGCTTGATTACGTGATCGAGTATGACTGAGACCTGTAATGTGCTAGCTTCGTTTGAAGGTTTTGACGTCACAGTCTGGTGATTGTACTTCGTTATTTGAGAAATCCCCTGCTAGTGTAACAGTGCTGTGTGTCGCACCAGTATATAAATTACTCGCTCTAGAAGGTCTCAAACCTGGTTGTCATTTGTCACTTAATTGATAACCATCATAACCTATCGGTTCATATAAGCAAGATGGCACTGTGAATGGCAGCTTCAGTTAGGAAGCGTGCCATATAATCAGAGTCGATCTTCACTTGTTTTTGGCAACAATACATTAGATATTATGTCCCGTAGAAATGGCATGCTCCGCGAATTCGGACTGTCGTCTTTCATCCTTTATATAACCAGCATGCTCTTGAACATTGCCAAAATTAGTGAATCTGGTTTCATATCGCGCCACTTAACTAAAGCTGCCGTATGGCTAATATGACATAATAACATGACTTGTGTAAAAGGAGGCCTATTACATTATTACGAGATCTCACAAGGAACAAGCCATGATCACTAGACGGCGCTGTTGAGCAAGATGTTCATGTCACAACAGTGAGACGAAGCCAGCGCATTACAACGCACTACAGAGGTCAGTCATATTCAATCACTTGGTGATGCTGTCATGCGACAGAGAAACCGTTTGTGAAACTTACTAAACAGTAAGGAAACACTGTGACGTGATGTATTTAATATACTAGTGTCTATGAACTACATCACATTCAAAGTATGTGTGATATTTCCAACACGTTATATGTAGTGGTGTATTAGATACCACTATCAGGTTTCTTTGGGGCTCATAACCTTTAAGTTTGAAGCGTTCTTGTTCATAAAAAGTACGATTACCAGTAATGAAATGAGTATAATCAATTTACACCCAAGAATATGACGCTTGAATCCTGAGTAATAGGAACAAGGATCCTATGGGGATATAAGAAGTTAGACTTTCTACCATTGTTGTCTAAAATGTGTTAGTATCAAGACCATGAGACCTAATATTCGTAAAAGCGCAGTTGATTCCATGCTCATCAATATTCTTCATTCACTTGCACTAGCTTGTTTCTGAATATTTTCATATTTATCCATTTTGATTTCTTAAGTGTTGAAGTGAAACCTTTGCTTTCATTGCTGTCGGCGTGATTGCATTTTAATACATTTGATTTTAATTCTAGCTTCGAGAGCAAATGGATATCAAGTTCAAGAAACAGTTCCCCACCAGGAAAGAGCTGGAGATTGTATCTTCCACACGCATATGGAAACGTCAAGACAAGGCAGCTCGTCTCATCCAAAGAACTTTCCGAGAATTTATAAGGTATGGTTATCTAAATGCATTGACAATTATTGAGTCTCAATTCAATTATAGTACCATATTATCAAAATGTCTCAGTTTGTTTTATTTTTTACTAGCTTGCTGATGGATATAAAACTCTTGTGTTTCTTGATAGTTTGAAAAGAGAGAGAGATCGTGAACCAATAGACTTGGAAGATGAGATGACCCAGACTTCCAGTCCAGGTGGATGGCAGAGTCGACTATCAGCGTTTCTCCATGTTCATCGTGGAAGTCGTGCTTCATCAAGGAAGTCGTCTCGAGCCTCAGACGCAAGTGATCTCTCCGAGCTAGGGGGAGCTTGGCTCAATCTTCCTTTGCTTTTCTTATCGAGTGCACACCAAGGACCTAGTGATGAGGTAGTGGAACCTAGTACTACAAACGGAAATGTGTGTATTATGGTAAGTGAACCATCACCTGAGACAGGTCCTGGTGATTCCGATAATTATGCTGCTAAGCTTTTGTCAGGTGACACTCAAAAGGATGGCAACGGTACGGATGTCAGTATCCTAGTTACAAAGCCATCACCAGACAGTGCAATACCTCCTGTAGATAGTCGGTCAGAAGGACTCAAGCCAGGTACTGGAGGTAAGGGTAAGCAACTTCTTGTGTATATGAAAAATGGAAAGGTTGACCCTTCAGAAACGTTTATGCGTAGAGACATGAAAGTTCAGGAAAGAAATTTGCCGCAAGATCATTCTACAATGTCTTTAGACAGGCATCCTCTAGGGCTACTGCCCAGTAATGCTCTTTCCTTGTGTCCTTCGGATTCAAGTGGCATTTTGACTATGAGATCATTATCTGAGACCGCGTCTGGTCCGGTAGAAAAACATCCTGCAAAACTGAGTCCGGCTCCAGTACTTTCATTACCACCTCGAAGAATTGGTGCCAACTTCTTGAAAGACAAGTCAGCGTCGGGACATGCCACGATTCCACCTCCAGTTGAGAGGCGTCCTACAAGAATACGAAGATCCAGTGATGCAACGCTAGTACATGTGCTTGTGCATAGAGAGTCGGAAGAGTCTGCTGATGAGAAAGGCAGCTGATGGGTCCCAGTGTAAATATTCCTCATTTGATTTCCCCTCCGTGAAACGAGGGATGGCAATAGGGTTGCATGACTGAAACCCTAACCATATAATAGCCAATCCCCACACTCATGTACAACAATTCACATGAACCACGTTATAATGCAATAATTTTAGCAGTAGATCTGAATTCAGATGTGCAGGTATTTGTGTGTGAGGAAGTGGGGTTGGTTGCCACTGCACCAACATGGAGAATTGGGCAGATGGTTTGTGTACCTGTAGGAGTCACAACATTTCATAATGCGGACCAAGGTAATGCTAAGAAACAGACTACTGTGTATCACTTTGGTTGAACAGACCCTATCAAATCTTACAATAATATTAATAATAATCATAACACTCACTGGTAATTTGACTTGCACACTATTTAGTCATGTTGGAATTGATAAGTTACCGTATATATTGATTTCCAATATGGATAGTGGCCTTCGAATGAAATTATTTTGTCTGCAAGAAATGGTAAAAGGCAAAATTACTTCTTTTCAATTCAAGATGATAAAAGTGACAAAGAGTGCAAGATTGAGTGTTCGTTAGTCAATTACGGCAGGTAAGAAACTCTAGTCAATTTATAAAGTCGATTCTTCTCGTCTCTTAAATCTCAATTTCGTACAATCAAGAGGACCCCTTTTCACTATGCTTCAACAACGACATCGCCGTTAAACATATGGGCTCCGCTAAATGGTGATAATATTGGACCTGAGTGAACACCGATGCCCGTATATTTAGAGGTGAAAGTAGGGTTATAGGCTGTAGAGACTAAACTGATATCACTGTATTTTTTCTTACTGCTCGAATAACTTTCCTTTAATTACTCATCGTGTTTTAAGTAACCATATAGCTAATTTAATAAACCCCTGTACTAAATTAAAGAAAAAAAGGTGGTAAAAATAAGCAATAGAAATTAAGATGAAGAGGAACTTGAAGTGACAATGGTACTTTTGTAATGTGCATGATTGATTAGGCATACAACAGTTCATTTAAATTATGTTGGTGCATTTTTCAAAGATTTTCATAGCTCAGATTATTTATATTGAAAGATGTATATGGAGAATAATTATATTATATAGTTGGTCATGGCATATTGGGCTAAGTTACGAAGATGTATTCTGTAAATTATTTTGCCGAAATCGCCCAGCAGCGTTGACAATATTGTTATTGTATTATATAAATAAATATATATATATATAAATGAAAACTTGATCAAATCAAAGGCCTATATAGTTATAAACATTTTTACTATAGTGACTTTCGTGAACATTGTATTAGTCTGTGAAGTTGGGTGGAAGTCTATATGTGCACTTAATGAAGCCTTGAAACTGTATAAACATGCTACCTTTGGAATACAAAAATTTCAATAGCTGATATTTCAAGGTAAGATTCTACTATTTTAATATCCTCATCAAATATAATAAATTGGGTAATATGCATTGTTAGATACTCAGACATATCCAGTACCCCCATAATTAGATGATTAATTAGTTATTTTTGGATACCTCTAATTTAATGATTTCAAATCTAATCTGGGTGGGTCTCAGGAATTTTGGATAGTGTTCCAAATTTTGAAATTTATATAATTAGATTGTTGAATGCTTACCTAATTTTACCAGCCTGTCAGATCCTACTTCTCACGTTTTTGAAATTGGATCAGCTATCTTATGCCAAGTAAACTTCTGTGATTTAGGATGGAATTTATCTCGAAAGAATTTCAGTATGGTATGAAAAGTGGTTACGTATTGCTCGGTCAAAATGAATTAAGTTACTTTACTTTATAATTAAGAACATATGTCACAGGGGAGTTACATGTGAATACATTTCGGAAATTAAAAAATATGTGCGAAACTGAAAATGTGATGGAAGTCATTAAATTGTTGGAATCATTGTTGTTTTAAACTCTCAGCAGGTGGAAAATTTGTATGTTGTCAAAATATTAATTACACCTTAAGGTCATTGGTCCGAGTGTTGCACTCATGAAATTCCGAGTTAAATTATGAACAAAAGAATTCCTTCAAACATCTTGGTGATAGGTTATGTCTGTTGCTATTGTAAGCCTCTGATAAATATTCTTTGTTCTTTTTGAGGGATGCAAGGGTCTTTCATTTCCAAATTCTAAATTTATTTTTTAACTAGGAAACTTTGGTATATAACCCTGAATGAACAAATTCTTGGGTAATACCAATAGAATAAATGCTGTCATTTATAGTTTGACAATCACCGTCTGGTTGAAAAAAGAAGAGGTGCTTTTCAGAAGCTCAGAACTAGGAAAATGCTATGTATACATTGACAAATTAAGAATTTTGGCCGTTCTAGGTACTGGTCTTCGACTGTGTCCATTTCGATACCTGAGCGAATATCACTATGATGGATGCCCGGTTCAAATCTCTCTCTATTTGCCATCATTGCGATCGTGAATCTATATATTGCCTATGTTATATTACCTCCCAATTTAATTTTTTGAAAGCCGCTTATCAGTTTCCTCCTTCTACCGAAGAAAGAAGTACATATACTACTCTTTTGGTTCCTTGTTAAGAAGGGTACACCTTCTCCCCAGTAGTTGGTAACTAAAATAATAAGATACCTCTTGAAGCATTGAAATGTATTCTCAGTAGGAACCACTATAGCATATTTACCCACGAAGAAACATGTTTGGTGCTTAGCAGGATATACAAGTCTATACTATGTGTATCAGCTGATATTGTGGCTGGTGCATGGCAATGAAATTATGAGACTATAGTCTTAGTTCATCAAATGAAATTCAAGTTATCATATACTGTATGTGAATTTAGAAATCGTCAATGAAACTATTAATTATTTGCGTACGTGGAGCGATATTAGGTATATTACTTCAAATACTGTAAGTTCACAGGGATTCAAATAAATAATACAAAAAGTTTCTCTTACACGATTCAGTGAATGTTGTTGTAAGCTGCTATCAATAAAAACTGATGATAACAGGAAGGTTAATGAATGCTGAGAACCAGATAGGATAGATGACTGGCACACATTCTACCAACTGGAACATTAATTCCATTGATATACAGATTGTTCTCAATTTGTTATGTATGTGTCACATCTCATTCTTAACATTATCTGATCTGTAAACCAGATTACATTATGCCCATTCCCGGTACTGGCCTTTGACATTGCTGATTTTGAGACTGAGTGTATATCACTATGATAATTTACCGGTTCGAATTCCCCTTAATGTTTAGATCTTTATGGTTTTCGTCAATATCATTGTTAGCATAAAAATCAATGTTTGCTAAACATTCATTGTAAAAATCTCACAATGTATTCAGCATCTAAGGTAAATTGTATTATTTTCATAAAGCATATAAATTGCTCATCAGTAGGTCAACGCGTTAATGTGCCGAATTAAATTTGGCGTGGTTAAAATATCCACTCAATCTTAATTACCTGAAAGAACAACATACGATTAATTATACGCACTTTTCAAATGGGGTTAATCTCACCACATGTTTCGTTCGTGAAGTGAGCATCATCAGACCTTTATTACATAAGGTGTATGTAGGAGTGAATATAATTATATAGTAATTTAGTTATAAAATAACTTTTAACGTGTCGAAAATGTTTCATGATTTCCGTGTTGGTAGAACCTTTGCGTAGTTATCATTGGTTGAAGTGGTTAGGTGTCAGATTGTATTATTAAAGCGCAAATTCCTTCATACTGTTACTAAATACTCATGTAAATCATTTATCTGGTTTCTAGAATTTCCGTCGTCGCGTCCTTATCACTTTAGTACTCGCCTTGGACTGACTCGCGTGCACTGTGTGACAATGATTCCAGCCGCTTGCTGCATGGCATTATCTATTGGCAATCGGTGGAACTTGATTAAAATGTATGACATCTGCGGATACCTACCTGAAAGTAACATCAAACGTGGACTATAACATTCCTATTTTAATGTGTATACGTTAATTATTGTACCTGGACATGCTAAATCGACTATAGGCCAAATTCCGTCGCTTAAAGACGGTCCCCCAATCATGATGCACCCAACATTAGAAAGTGATTGTGAGCTTTTACCTTTCTGAACCTTAGTTTCTGCAGAATTTGGTACATTGTACAACTCTCCCAATTAACATTTTCCCCTTACCAAAGATTGCCCTCTCCTTGTCATATCCATAGCCTTCCATCGCTATGTCGTTTCCTTCGTTTAAGTGGTAATGTTTAGACTTGTCCCAATGCCTAATAGGGTGAATAGGAATAAGATCTATATGAATATGTGTTCATCAAAGTTGGAAGGTTTGCCTTCCTTGGCTATGAATATATTATTTATCTCGTTCCCTGCATTTTATCCCATGGTGAAAAATTCTCAAATCTATTTCTATATTGGTGAAACTGTAACCGTTATCGCACACGTGTTCGTACACCGCTGAGTGTTTATTGTATTTATTGGCGTTTCTGTTTTTATAACGTGAATCAACCCTCCTTGCACTTAGCTTGATACCCTGTTTCTTGGCAAGAAATCAGGTAAAACTCTGATTTCAAATACTGGTCCTACTTTGGTAAGTAGATATTCTGCAGGTGTCTGACAAGTGTGTTAGATATTCTGAATGCTATTTTGATTCCTTATTCCTTGAAAAGATTAAATTATTTGCATTTGTGTTCATATTCACAAAATTGAAACGTGACAACTTACTCTAAATATAATTATTGGGTTTGAATTGTTCCTCATTTCTTCTCGTTTTTAATAGAATTTTATCTACCGTATTGGGTACGGAGTTGTTTTCTTTAGCTATTTGATTGTTAATATCTCTTTATTAAAGGCTTCTGGCTTCATAGGTATGCTAATGGCCCCAAGTACCATTGAGTTGACACCCGCTATCTTTCTTTTGCTTGGGTGGCTGGACCAACTATAAATAGGATGTGAAGTTTGTGTACATTTGTGATAAATCTAGTATGCAATCACGTTCTAATGTTAGCTGCAGCGTGGATGGGGACCGATATTATGATATGACAAAATTGGTCTATAATAGATTGAGAATGTCCATAAACCATTAACATACACACATTAAAATAGGAATTTCATAGCCCACATTCCATGTTACTTTCAAGTAGTTATCCGCACACGATAATGCCATGTAGCACCTGGCCAGAAGCACTCTCATACAACGGGCCGGAGTCAGTCCAAGGCGACGGATAGAATGATACGGACGTGGTGCCTGAAATTCCAGAAACCAGACAAATTATTTACATTAGTATTTAAGTAACAGTATCAAGGTATTTGCATGTCTTAATAACAAAATCTGAACGCCTAATCACTTTCATCAATATCTGCTGTCTGTTTGGTAGTCATCCCAGAGGCTGGTTGGATCCTCAAAAAGTACCGCCATAGGTTAGGTCGGTCGATACCCACAAAACCTCAAAGCAGCGCTATAATCAGACGTTCATCACTGAGTGTGAATAATAGCACTCACCCTATGAGTAGAACCATTCCCAGTACACGCAGGCACTAGTTGTGCTCTGAGGCCATTACTCTGCACCACCCATACCCATTTAATCACAGCCATGAATGAGGCTGAGACATCGGTGTAAGGCCACACTTATATCTAGCCTGTGCCAATAGACAAATGCAACTGTACTGCATTCATCAAGAGCTGGTAAGCGGGCTTCATCAATGATAATTACGCAAAGATTATACAAACACAGAACACATGTGAAAATTCTCGATGCGTTATAATAAGTTATAACCGTGCGATTCTATTACTAAATAATTGTAAATATTTACTAAAACCTATAAAGTCTCGTGTAAGCAGTATCCATGTCATCCATTTAAGCCCATTTGAAACGTGTGTATAATTAACAGTATGTAATTTTTTCAGGTTATTAAGATGGAAAAGATAATTTTACTCCACCCAATTTAATTGGGCACGTTAATGTGCTGAGCCATTGAAGAGAAATCCATTTATATACATTACGAAGGCAATACTGAGGAATAGCTTATAAATTATCTATTTTAGGAAACCTCAAATAAAAATGTGTTTCCATGAATTAAGTACTCCTGAAAATTGATTTGGCAAATGGTCTATTTTATTTAGTATTTGCACTTCTTAATGGTATATTCTTCATACATTTTTTTCATGGGATGCAAACCCAAACAAAATAAGTTCAACCGTGGTGAGTCTTGTTCTTTTATGACCGGGTTGTTTTACTATTACGCTCATTAGTAGAAGTACTGTACTGTGTATCAGGTCTCATATTGAATCTGCAATAATTTTCGAACAAATAGAAAGTCCGTTGGGTGGTAAATAACATACATATTATCAACATTCAAACGTTCTCCTCCACAAAATAAAATTGAGTATATAATGCGGAATCGCTACCCACGTCCCGTAGAGATGATTCACTAAGGTATTTCAAGCACAATATGAACCAATGGAGTTTCTTCGTCAAACAGTCCGAATGTCAAATAATCTATTAAAGGTCAGCAAATGCACATCACATATGACAAAAAAACTCTCGACACCAGTCGATTACTTAATAAATTGGACGGTATTTTGTCTGCCCAGTTTATGAAAAGGGCAAGGGAATTGTACTTCGTTCATTATTATTAATTTCAGAGAATAGGTAAATATTTGGGATTTTAATGGACTAGCCAAGTTCACGAATGGGGCGTAACGTACGCTATTGACACAACAAATTCAACTCTAAAATTAATTCGGATTGTTGTACTCTTATCAAAACTTAAATTTACCATAGTAATTCCTCATATATTCATATTCTATTCCTTATTATGTGAATGTTAATATCTCAACTTTTAAGTGCACCACTTGTTCTTTAAATATTCGATTGAAAGGGATGGCCAATGTATAAAGCTCCTTATTGAGCTTATTGAGTTAAGTTGATTTCAAATGAATGACCTAAATTAATATCGTTTTTAACTTCACCACATTTTGTACCATACTTAAATGCTATTTTAACTACAATACAAAGAAAATATACTTAATTTGTTATGATCAGCATTGTATTTAAAATACTTCTGCGTGTAATACTTCAAAGTTATATTCAGGCATGTATATTTTGAAAAGAATGTAAGTTAATCTATGCTTATTCCTCCCAGATTCATAAAAAGTAATGTTTAACATTTTTCATCATTACAATTGTCTTACTAATGATCTAATTCAGTGAGGAAGGTTCCTTAACATGTGATACCTTAACAGGAGAATAAGCAAGCATGTGATACTCAATAGGCTATCATGTAAATGCATTTATTGCTTTTCAGATCACAGGTTTAGAGTTAAGAGATAATGCCGTCAATCCCCCAAAAGTCGGACAACATTTGCAGCATTTTGAAGCCTATATCAAACACGATATAAGTTTCAAAGATCAAGCAATACCTACAATTTTAATAATAAGGTTAATATTTGAAGACTAATACGGCAACACAGAGAGATGAGAAACAGTCTTGAGTTAGCCATATCATTTAATTCTGTTTGATGCTCCTTTCATGCTTTCGTGGACAGTACCATTTTGTGAAAGCTGAGTTTAGGAATAATGGAAATCTTTTGTTTTGTTCATAATATTTGTAAATATTTTGACGCCACTAAAACACAAAATATATAACGTGACTGTAGTGGATAATAGCAATAAAAGATTGGTACCCTAAAGGATCAAGTAAAGATAACTTATGGCAGCTAAAACATATTATTAAGTTATTACATTCCTCAAAGTCAAAATTAAATCTGATATATTACACAATTGTTCGCCATTCCCGACACACCTAAGCCCACAGTTTTATGTTGAGTATGGAAGTTGAATATCAGAAATAGCAACGTAAGAATATGTTTGACTGCAACAATGACACCCATACCACTACTGACCGACTTATGATGGCTTGACGGTACACAGATAATTTTATCACTATGGCAGAGTTATTTAATCAAATATATTCTGTTTCCAGCATGTGCTGAGAAACAAACAAAATATTAGAACAGCCTTTAGAGGACAGCTTCTCTTAAAGCGGTCCTACTTAATGCGTATTAGTTGAAAACGAAGCCACACCCGGGAATCGATCTTGAGAGTGTTGTCCTATTCCACTAGGATACCCCTCACGTGATGGGAGATCACCTCTAACTATTTGATGTAAAAAGGCTGTTTATTAAGTGTTGGACAAGGACTTAAATGTGTGAATACGTTTGGCGATGTCAACACGCTCCTTTGCATAGTAAGTAGATCATACTGGTTGAATAAACTAAGCACACTCCCAAGTTAGAGTATCGAGGGGTTTCGTTTTCAACTCTTATGTTTCAAAATCGAAACATGCTGTAGTTTTGTTTACAGGTACAGTATACCTATGGCATTGCAGGCAAGACATAGGAGTTATTATGTTTGAGAGATTTATGTAGCTAGTGATAATGTTCAAAGATATTGTTCTGTAAAGGTCTTAGTGTTTATCCTTGATATTGAAAGGAAGAAGATATACTGTCTAAACTGTATTGTTTCAAGTAGTTCCAACTAAATTGTCCACGAATTCATTATACTAGAAACTAATCCTCAGCTAATCAGTATAGTGAAGTGAAAATTTAATTCTTCATCATATGCTTGAGTTAAATCCCCACAAGAAACTTTTCGGGAGTGGCTATTTAGCTGAAATTGTATGATGAAGCGAGAAAAATATAAAAATCGAAAACTAAATAGAGGTTTGTTATGAAGTAAGTTAGAACTTGATGTTCCAGTTTTAACACTAATGAGCAGAAGCAGTTTAGACAGGCAGTTTTGTGGGTATTTAATTTTTGTAATAACTATGCTCATTGAGGAGGTGTGTTACATGGCTGTAGCTGGATATTGTACTACATTATACTATGCATAAGATATTCTTCATAAACATTTTGCTCATGTTCATAAGCACATAATGTTTAAATAATCTTATCTTCAATAAAGGTAGTGCTCTTCAAGGAATAAGACTAACCTAAGGAAGCATACCAAGAAATTATTCAGAATATATATATATTTTTGGTAGACATAATAAGTTGGCTACTGCACTGTACTTTAATTTCAAATCATTCTTTCTTCTGCACTTATTTCATCTAGTAATACACCTTCTTCTTTCCTAATTCTATTAATGGAGAAAATTGAGACCTCTTCTGTCGATTAGTAAAATTCAGACCATTATCGATGAAACCTTCAACTGCACTAGATAGCACATTTCTTACTTTGCCTACTAAATTATCTTCATTTGACCCCATAATATTCAATGGAAAGAGTGAAACCTTGTGGACCAATGATTCTAAATACCGGTACCACCTTGGGAATTACTGATGATTTGATAGGATCTGGTTAACAAATTAGTTACCGGTAATCGTGTTAGAGCAGAGAGGTCTCACGGTGATATGATGTTACCTGTTTGTGCAGTTACTTACTATCTGACTGGGAGCAGTAGAAGTTTATGTTTGCAACCTCTTAGCAGAGCTGTTTTGTAGTTTGAGAGGTAAGGTCGTGTATCATTTAATCCTTTACAGCTAATTCAAGAAAAAAATTAAAATGAAGGCACTAATGAATTTAACATATGATGAGGCCAACGTGGCTTGTTGCTGCGATACAAATGTTGTTTCTGTCTCACCCTTTGTTGTTGCAGTGTTTGAAACACATAATTTGTATATTAAATTTTTATTATATTCATGACAGTGTAGCGTAGAAAATATCATACACATTTCGAAAAGATGTATTTTTTTAAGATTTTAGAATCGAAAGTGGATGAACTCTTTCTGAATTTATGAGACATAACATTCCTTAGCTTGTTTAGAACAGTATTCAGCCATTTTATAGTAGTTGGATGATATATTCATTTTTCTGAAATTGTAATGTTTGCTATTCGTTTGTTTTTATTCTACCATTCCAATGAGAGTTTGATTTTTACTGTAGATGGCTTTGTTTGTAAGTGTAGCTTTCCTGAATAGTTTGTCTATTAATGATCGACAAATTCTTTTAGAGACAGAGTGAATATTTCAATTCTTCATATACTTTTATTTTGGCATAATAATGACAGTCTCAATAAAGAATGTAACCAACAGTAATAAAGAACTTTTCATTGAATGTATTATCTAGGATTCTTTCACACCCATATGAGTGATGATTTTCTCGTTTTAAGGAGGATCATATTGACTTGAGTTACAGTCCACGATCAGGAAGACCTTCGGGATTTTATGAAGACCGTTTAACACCTTAATCCGTAATGATCCTCGTCAATGTACTGGAGAATTCGCAGATGTACTGGGCTGTGACCATTCAACGATCGTGGCATATTTCCCTTCTGTGAGCAAGGTTCAAACATGGGGTGTATGAGTACCGCATGCTTTAAGCCAAAACCACAAAAATCGTCTGGTGGCCGTGTGAGCTTCTTTGTATTGCTCGTCATCAATTGGCTCGTGAACATCATCGACCATTCCTGTCTAATATCGTTACTGGTGATGAGAAACGGTATCTCTATGCTAATCTAATAAAAGGGAATGGTTCGGTCCTAACAAAAAAGCAATCCACATCCACAAAAGATAATGTTATGCATCAGGTGGTACAGAGAGGTTGTGCTGTACTATGAATTGCTTCGCCGAGATACTTATAGAAGAATTTCATACAATTATAACTGTCACAGCCAACATTTATTGCCAACAACTGAGATGTCCTTCAGACGCAATCCAAGAAAATCGACCAGCAAATCTACGTGAAGTAATGCTACTGCGCGATAACGCCCACCCGCATTCTGCTAACCTGACAAAAACATTTTTCGGTAGTTGTGTTGGGATGTCATTCTATTTCCACCTTATTCATCTGATCTTGCACTCAGATTTTCACCTTTTCTGGTCCCTATCAAGTAATCTTCAAAAAACTTCTTTTCTGGATAAAAATGCTCTTCGAACATTGCTTGACGACTTCCTTAACTCGAAACAACATGACTTATACAGACGTGGAATCGTAAAACTGCCCAAGCATTGACAGATTGTTATGGATAGTGTAGGAGAACACGTTGTTGATGACTAACTTCACTTATTAGTATGTTTAACCTGTGTTGGCAGGTATTGAATATACGTCTTCAAATTAAATTATGCAACACGTTATAACAGTGCATCACTTTGCATGCATCGAACTCAACAGGACACACATACTATATTTTATGACATTACTGGGTTACTAACTAAATACGCAAGTCAATCATCCACAACAAGGGCACACGTTTCCTTATAAACGTAGATAATGCAGAATTATGTATGTCACAAGCCTCTATATCAGTTCATTCCATGCACTATCACCGTGGCACTTCCAAAACCTCACTTATGGCAAACACTCTCTGAATGCCACATTCACACTGCCGGCAGCTAGCTGATTTTGCACAGCAAAACAGCCGTACCCACGTGTCTAACACTCCGTAGGGAGAAAGACTCACAATAGATTTATAGCAAACAGTACCGTACTTCACAGACCTTAGTTGGCTACAATTGGACAGCATGCTGCTGACTGCCTGCGTACCTAGGTTTTGATGATGCAGAGTACCACCAAATACAGAACGAACACCGTGGATTTATGTAGTGGGAATAGTAAAATTTATAAAAAACTATGTTTTATCAATTACACCGAGTATGCGGCGCATGCTGAGCTAGCTCAGAGAATTTGCCTCTGACATTTTCAAAATGAGCAAGCATTTCTAAGGAGGTGAGGTTTACTCATCCTTGCATGCAATAATTTACTTCAAGCATACTATTAGATGTTCCTCCACTGATAGACAGATGTACCTCCACTGAGAGACAATCTTCATTTGAAAGAAAAGACGGGGAATATATTTGCATATGAGATGAGTTCTAGGAACGCTAACAATATGATTGGATAAGTTACTCATTTAGGTGCATAATCCACCCCTTAATACAACAATTTATAATGTACAACGTAATATATTCCAGTGTGTTCATATATTCGAAATACTAAGTAGTTATTCTATGACACCAGATGTGTTAAATGGGTTTGCTGTATCCATGGAGTGGAAAAACCAAAAATTGACTGAATCCTTGGAAACGATTTATAATAGGTTAGGATTTCAATCTGAACACCTTCGTACGTTATTTGAGGATACGGTATGATCAAAATGTAGGGTTCTCTTAAACTGAAACATCATCATCTTTATATTACAACAGAATACATCTAGAATAAGGTCCAAAGCTACCATGTGTTTTGGGAATCAAACCGCAGAATATAACTTGTACATTTTCGTAGTCCTCGTTGTTTATCCAAAGCTAACAAAAATGAAAGGCGATCCTTTTGAAGGCTTACAAAGTTAGACTCCTCGGTTGAATGATGTTCACATAAAACCATTTACTATTAAATTTAAACATGCTGCAGTAAATTGTTGAAGATGATTATTTTAAATAGTTAACTTCATGCATTACCAGTCATGAATTGCAAAAATGCCTTCTATTCAATATCATTTACAGTGCATTACGCTCTTCATGGTAAGTGATACACAATTTCCAAAATCAACACAGTAGTACTGCAGTATAAGAGAACAAGATTAGTAAAGTTAATAAAAACTAGATCAATGCAATCTGAAGCAAACTTAGTGTCAGTTAATACTGTAGGTTCTGAATAGGGAGGTACTAACTGCCTGTAATCCAATAGTATACTTGAGAAACAAGATCTTATAATAAGAAATGAATAAGATCAAAATTAAATATTTCCATATAAGCTGTGACAACTATTTTATTGAATAACAAATATAATTTTAAGTTATTTACTTTGGAATTGATTATTTCACACATTTTACACACATGGCACCAATCACCCCAATTTGCTTTTACATATTTCATAAGTCCTTCTGTCCACTCATCTATGTACAGTAGTAAATAAGTAAACATTTCGTCACTGCTTTGAATGAGGTATCAGAAGGAGGTTTCATCATAAAGCAGGTTGTTGATGAGATTTCTGAACACATGTAGTCACAAATTTTCTTAATAGTCCTTGGTGAATTTTCTTTCTAGATCTCTTTCACAGAAATGAAATTTCGTGGTATTCTCATCCACTAAACCGTTACTGATGGATCATCGATAGTTTCATAATATGTATCATGTCTACCATGCACCTTTATAATGCTTACCGAACTGGTGACCAAAGATATCAACAGTGTTGAAAAAAATGCCTGTACTACTCTTGTAGACAAAGCAATTTTAAGGCTCTCCGCTCCAGTAATTAGGATTCCAAATGACTTGTAGCATATTGGCAAGAATTTATATGAAGAACCTTATGAATGACTGATTATATATCATAGAGATTTACTGAGCACCCTTTCTACGAGTATAATTGCCAGATTATGACAAGGACTTCAATGAATAGGCTATGACCTGCCACTGATTTCAAAATTCTTCCGGGTCACGAAGCGCATGAACATATCGCCCTGGATCAATTTCAGATTGTGACAGTTTCAACAAATGATGAGTTCAGTGGACAAATATTCTGCAGCTTTTGAAAAATATTAGGGTCCTGAAAATCCCTGCATTTGATTCTTAGGGCTAGGTCCAGCAACTACTAAATTTATTCCAAGAAATGTGCTATTTTTTCTCTCACACTCAAACACACAACTTAGTTAGACCACATTTTAGATTAATATCAAAAATCTGTAACACCACTTATGGTAAATATTATGGCTATCTGAAAATTTAGGTTTGATCAACGTTGAATGGGTCGTGGAAGAACGACTTTCTTCCCCAACCCAAGCAAACATTTTATTAACTGATGAGAACAACATACGGTCGCTATTATGCATTCCTTATTTTGATATTTCACAATCAGTGTTGTTCTATCCATCTCAGGAATGATTCAATA
This sequence comes from Meconema thalassinum, assembly GCA_946902985.2. Taxonomy (NCBI): domain Eukaryota; kingdom Metazoa; phylum Arthropoda; class Insecta; order Orthoptera; family Tettigoniidae; genus Meconema; species Meconema thalassinum. The sequence goes on along the minus strand of OX336389.2, from coordinate 1,062,562,110 downwards.
TTGGAGATTGTTTTCAATTAACATAATTCCCCAAATTATAGCATTACGATAGTTTATGTCTAAGTCCTTTGTTTTAGAGAGAGCTGTTCATAATTTAGCTTTGAAATCTACTCCTATAGCCTTTGATCGAATAATTTTTCTTCGTCCAATTGTCAAGGCTGTCTCTTGATGTACAGTATGTTTGTGAACATTTTTATATGTTTCTTTACTATTATTAGCAACTTATTGAGGTTTTAGTACGTTGTTGTCACATATAAATTCAAGCAAATAACAAGAGTGGAATTTGTTAAAATATGCCATTGAATATGAGGAACTGAATTGATCTCAATTATTTCTTTTTCTTAAAAGATAAATAATAAGCAATATTCCCTGTGTCAATGACTCTGCACATTTGAGTGTGGTTGGCGACAATTCACAGGTTTCTATTCACAACTAGTATCAAGTATTTAACAATTGTCAAGTTTCGTAAATACATATACGATGTTGCATGTTATTAAGATGTGATTTCCTTAGTAAATAGAACTTGAAATCTCCACATTTCATACTCGTAGACATTTCATATAAAATTTAAAAGATTTTTCATTTTGTGGTAAGCTGTTATAATTTAGAAAAAGGAATATACTTTACCTATTACTACCATACTGTTTTGAATTGATATGGAAAAGTGATAAAAGTAATTTGCATGTATTATGAAGTGTGGTGAAGTGTAAACCAGTGTGGTTACTTTTGTGTCAGATTTGGTACATTAGAACATTTTACTTGATTTCTATACTCAACACGAAATTTTGAATTTTATTATTTATGTAAAGCTTTATGGTGTTTGAAGTCAATTTCAGTGTTGCCTTAGTAAACGAAAGTTTGATGCTTTTTAGTCGGTCAACAAGAGTCTTTCCCAAAAGAGATAGGTTATTCCTAAATCCTGAAAACATTACATGAGATTAATACTGTAATCCGAGAGTATTTATTAATCTCATGCAATTCTTTAATTATTATAAGTATCTTATAATTTTCTCTCAGTCTTTCAAACTGAGCGGGTTGCGTTCTTGAGACGAAGGTTGCCTATGTAATTCCCTTTAAATTAAAGCATATACCGTATTATCACGAGAGTGCAGCTCGAGTCTCGCCTTGTGACTTAACCATAGTTTCTAAAATACGGGTTCAGTACCTGACGTAAGGCCACGGCCACCTCCTTCCCTCTTCCTTGCCCATCCCTCCCATTCTTCCCATCCCTTCCCATCCATTCCAGGACACTGCCCTGGAGGCGGTAATGGTGGGATCCCTCGCTGAGTTCGAGGGAAAAGCCAACCGACTAAAAGAAAATATGTGTTATATTGTAACACAACGTTATTCAAAATTTACTTTAGTTTAATTTTGCCTCGTGGAAGTGTTCATGAAAATGCTGTTAAAATTACGCTATTTTTTTAAAAATCCACGAAAAATAAAAAATCTTACTTTTTCAAAAATCCTGTGATAAAATAAGGCGAGATTAACAAAGAACATCCCTGGAAAGAAGCATAGTTTCTGAGAAAATAGTAAATAAAAAGTCTCTGTTAGGTAGATCATATTTCCAACTATTTTCAACATTCCTAAATGCAATTTGCTGATTGATAGGCTATCCGAATACAATGAACAAGTAGACGCTGTGTGTGTCTACTCAGAAATAATTCAGTAGAGTAGTAAAAAAAATCTTGTAACGGTGATTTGAAGTCCTTGTCACTAGTGACGTCTACTCTTGTAACTGGTTACTTGTGTGCAAGTACTGTAATTCAACAGCCCCAGCCATCATTTCCTCATGTAATATGATCACTTAATGACCATGTTGACTATACCATGCGTCAATTGAGACGGTAGACAATATTCCTTCTTGAATGCCTCACAGTATTTTGAAATCGTATAATAAAAGTATTGGCATAGTAATTACCACCTCTAGTACCCAAGCTATGGCAGTCTAATCCAGTAACAAAGTTGATAAGGTTCTATGACAGGACTCGAATGCTTAGTACCACCATAATTTCAGATTGATGTCAACTTGGAGAGGTTTTATTCCATACGGTCAGCAGTAGACCCCCAAAGGCAAACTCTATGCTAGATATTAACTGTAAATAGGTGTGTTGTTGCACATTCACAAGGTTAGAAATGTGAAAGGATACCGCGGGACTTCACGAAGTAGCCATTTTGGTGTTTACAGTACCTGGAGTCAGTGAGTGAAATTTAAACCACAACACTTACGCTCCACAGTCTGTTGAGACCTCTACAAGCTGAACTGTGCTATCGGGTAGCTTACCCAGAGAATCAGGAACATTATTTCCTGCAAACTTCGTACACGGCATTCATGGTATCTATGAGAATTATATGAATTCTTCATAAGAATGCGTCTAAATAACTAAAACACTGAGCTGAACGAATCCGATAAGAAATTGCCTTAGTATGTAAAATTATCTAAATTATTTTATATAAAAGAAGGATCTATATTGCATAGCCAAAGTACAGTACCTTGAAAGCATTGTGTAGGCACACACAGAAAGAGTGCAGCACTTAATCAAGAACAAATTAGACTCTATCACAGTTTTTTTTCACTGGCAACAGATGACTGACATTCGAAACATTCTCAACTTTATGAAGTTGTCTGAAAATGATTCAATAATGGGTTGGCTGCTGCAACATTTTTAACAAAGTACGCTCCTACACTTGATACTGTAGTTCTCTCTTCCAAGTTTAAAGTATACATTTCCTTCCTGCTGGATGGTGTTCCCCTATTCATGCTAATGCAATATTATTCAGTGATAGCTTTCTTATATGATAAACTGCATATTATGTGTGATATCAATCCCTGGGCATGCTTAATATTCGATTATTTTTCTATCCAGAGAGCAGGGTTGGGGAGTTGCGTTACTTGTTACGCCGTTACTAGCAACCGTTACATTATGGTAATTATATTATCTTAAAATAAGTAATTTTAAGATTAACGAAAATACACGTTACTTTCTAAAGTTGGAGCAATCAGTTGTCAATATCACGTGGAAATGGAACCAACAACTTTTCATCGTGAATTAGCCCATCTCTAAACAAACACTAACCATAAACGAACCGTGAATTTATGATGGATTTGAAAGGTCAGGTACCTGCGCCTATCTGTTCCCTTAACGTACGCCCACACTGATGCAATAGACCTTCCTCTTTGAGAGGCAATAATTCTGAGATGTCTCTGTGTAGACCATTTACTTGGTGGCCTGTGAATAGAAAACTTCCTACAATATTCTGTGATACATTTCCGGACTGAGTAAAATATCTGTAAGAGATTAGGCCCGGCCCTCAATCAGGGTTTATGAACCATTCTCGAGTATCTCAAAGCGTGCCAAATAGCTCCTGTAGCAGCTATATTTCGGAAATGTTTCTGCATTCAATTCTGAGAAACACATTTTGTACTAGAGAGCCTGAGAACACAAAGCAACAGTTTATTACTTACTTTGATTTTAGAAACTGACGTGAGGGCTGGAACGGGGTGCACTTAGCATCGTGGGGACAATTGAGTAGCTGTCTGACAGTGAGGCAGCGCCCCAATCACGAAAACCAAGATTAACGACCGAGGGGACCCGATGTGCTGATCATGCGTCACCCCAATATCTGCAGGCCAAATGGCTTGGCAAGCGGTCGCTTGGTAGGCCTAGGCCCGTCATGGGCTGTAGTGCCAGGGGTTATTATTATTATTACTTACTTTGGATTGCGGGAGTAATTGGATCCTCTGTCACTTTTATTATGTACGCCGAAAAAATCATCCAGACTGGCTGGCTGGCTCAGCGGTAACGTTCTCGCCTGCTGTTCCCAAGGCTGCAGGATTAAATCATGCCAGAGTCAGCTGGCATTTGAGGGTGCAAAAATAAAGAAGCATGTGCAGGTAAGATATAGGTAATTATATGGCTTGATATTATTATTATGCTTAATTCCCTCTGAAGGAGAGTGTTCACAATCAATTTTCATGGTTTTCTTTCTGTCCCTTTCTTCTTTCTTCCCAAAATCATCTCATATATTCACTATGCTTCCTCTTTCTCTCTTCTGTCCACTTCTGGGCTGTTTTTTTTTTTTTGTTTTTTTTGTTGTTTTTTTTTCCTTGGGCGTATGCTCAAATTTCTGTATTCTGAGTTTGTCTCTGTATACTTTCCTGTCTGCCATGTCTTCTGTAGATATGTTTAGTTTTTTGAGGTCTTCCATGGCTTGATATTATTATTATTATTATTATTATTGTTATTGTTGTTACAAAATATTTTATGGTTTAACTTTATACTACAGTATCCACTTTCCATGAAATGCATATTTATGTATAAGGCATGAGGTGAGCGTCAGGTTGTTGTAGCGTTGTAGTGATAGTTCATTTTGTTTTTCCATATTACTGGAATCCACTATTCCGTTCAAATCAAGTAAATTATAGTCGCGGGAAAATGTTATTAAGCAACTATATTCTTATACAAAAGTAACAAAAAAGTAACGGTTCGTTATTTTGACAATTGAACTGTAACCTCGTTAATATGTTGGCCAGTAACTGTAACGGTGACGTCGTTAATATTTATGGCAAGTAAGGGTAACCTTAGCGAAGTTACTATTGAAAAGTAAGTCACCCTGGCCATTGTTATATTTTGCATTAGTGCATAAAACAAGAAACGCTTCTCTGTTATAGTCAAAGATGGAATTGCTTGTGGTCCTATTATTAGAATAATGAGCTATGTTAATGTTCCAAACAGAGAAAGTAATTGTGGAGCAGTCGGATAATGAATTTTTTTCATAGCAGTAGAGGCTATCCTAAAGTAAATACATTCTTTGAAATTTTAACTTAATATTTGAGGTACGTTTAAAACATAAACATTGGAATTCATTATTATTATTATTATTATTATTATTATTATTATTATTATTATTATTACTAGCCATTTATAAATTCCTTGAAGGCAAATGCCTACTGCTGCAAAGTAGTTCTGAGATATTTCATCAAATGAGCTAGGCTGATGAACATTTACCTTAATAGTAACTCAAAAATAATAGTATTACTGAACTATTTACACTACTATTCATCTTCCTCACAAATGATCGTAGCCTATTGTGTTAAACATTTTCACTGCTAGAACTTGGACCTAGTTCATATTATCCTGAAAATTTTACTAAGCTGACGATGAGTCTAAGGATGTTTCGAACAGATTGTTTCGACGACAGTCCTCCACGAATTCCTTTGACCCTCCGCTCTCATCCATCGCTTCCCAATCGTCGACTGGAACTCGTCTGACCATCTAGTGTTCGGACGGCCGGGGTTTCTTCTTCATCTCTGGGCTCCCACACTGTAGTTGAGTACGCCAACCTCGCGTGATCCATTCTCAGTACATGGCCTGCTCATGTCCAGTTGGTAATAATTCAGAACAATTGGATAAAAAGTGATGTTGCATAGTGTTGCTCAGTTACTGAAATACAGTATCTTATACATTCGCTTATTTCTGGACAGTGACTTGTGAGAGTGTTTTCTCAATAAAAATATGTTTAAATTATGATGGACGGAATGTGAAATGTTTCACAGAACAGTGGCGCAGAATGAACCCCTTTGGCTTAAAATATTTCCATAGAATATTTCATAGCTCAATTTTAGAAACGTCATCTTCATCGTGACTAAAATCACATTTATGGAAACAAAGCTTAAATTCTTAATTAGGATTACAAATAGGTGAGTTAGGAAATTTTACTTCAATTCTAATACTTTGGCCACGTTTGTTCTTCACCTTCCCTAGATTGCATAAGTCAGGTGGCTCATGTGCCTCGTACAATCTAATTTTAGGTATCCCGCATGTACTAATGATGAAAGGGAGGTCTAATAACTGAATTCGTAAGGGGTATTCTTTAATGCAAGCAGATTAGGTCAGAATATCAAAAGATAACAACCAGACGGCCTCTCTCTACATGTTCCTCAGTGCTCTAGTCTGATGCGTCCAATTGTGTTATGAAATCTCGAGCTTCGACGGCATTACGACCAGCTTTTTCATAAATTAGTATGATGTCCGTGTACTCGTTGTTGCTGAATACACCAGCCATTGACAATACGTTGCTAGTTGTTGTACCACATATGAGCCTATTACGCACTCAAATGCGAGGTTTCATAACGCAATGGTGCGCATTAGCGCTGAAGAATATGTAGCGAGCGGCCGCCCGGTTGTTATCCCTTCGTATTTTGACGTAATCTGCCAGCATACAATGCGATCCCTGTGGAAATCAGTTATTAGACATCCCATACAGCAGTGGTGCATGCGGGACACTTATAGGTAGAGTGTACTGATTTGTTTATTCTAGCCTTCAGAAGACAAGACTATTGCATTAAATAAACCATGTTACAATTGGTCAGTTTAGCAACAGTAGGAATATCACCAGGTTTTATCAATTTACAGACATAAGAGTAAGAGATATGGAAACAGAAGATCAGGACTTCTCCTCTCATTGGAATGGCATAGAATCTCCCAGATCATAGGCTGGTTTGTAGCAACCATGGTCTATTGTAAAATATGTGTTTTATAATTTAGTGCTAATGAGTTTGATCATTAACTACCTGATTCAGAATTAACACAGGCAATAGGTTACAGTGAACTAAAATTCAGAAGCATTGAAAATTGTATTACGCGTGTCATCAGCCTACATGTGAAATGCTCCAAGTCTGAGAACACGTTCATAAGAAAACGTGCTCTAGATATAGACACAATATTCCAGGTTCAACTTCTCATGAAAGTGAACTCAGACATATTAAGTTTCACTTGTAACCTAATGATAGGAAATAACTTTTGGGACAATGTAGAGTTTGAATCAATTGCTGGGCCTATGTTTCACTGGGTTGATTAATTGTATTGAACGTTACTTACAAGGATGATTTTCTAATTATTGTTGGTAGTTATTTATTTCTTCTCTATTATAAATATATAACTTAATAAAAATAATATTTAAGGTAATATATTCAAAGAGAGGCCTTCTTTTGATTGATGTATTTATGAAGCTATAAGAACATGCAACACACTTTATTTTGTTACTATTTAGTGTAATATAATTCGACAATTATTACAGTGTAGTTAATAAAGATCATGACAACATCATAACTTGAGAGGTGTTTTGTGTATAAAATGCTTCAATTTTAATTGAATGTGTTAATGATTGGGTGATTAGAAAAACATCACAAAGCAAGGACATGAAACACTGACAATTTATTTTTAAAATACACATATGATGGACGTTATCTGTTAAAATTAGATTATTGGATATTAGAATTTTACCTGTATATGAAGTATGAATGTGTTTATGGAGTATGGGGTACTGTAGTTAATGCATGTGACTGAGAGGGATGCCAGACTAAGTAGTATTTTAATGGGAATAGAAATTGTACAGTGAATTTGTTGGACTATGCACCACAACGTGGGAGATGTAACTTGAATTATAACAAAGAGCTTTAAATTAATGTAATGTTGAGTCAAGGTTGATTAAATAATGACCATTTATACTGTTTTAATTAACATTCTATTTCCCATACCCTTACACGATAAGTTACTATAGAATATACCGTTTCACTTTCGTCATATGCAAGCTAACTCTAACAATATATCTACGAGGATGTTCAATTATCAGCATTTCATCGATTTCTCAACATTAAAAATGAAAACCTCATGGCTGAGACAGTGGTGGTTTCTCAAAGAAGACATTTTGTAACGATTAAAGATTTTCCCAAAACCATGTACTAGACATGTGCACAGTTAAGAACTGCTGGCCTTCATACCTTCTGATATATTGAGACTGTGAAAAAAATAGAGTGAGCATTTATCAACAGTTGGCAGCCCTGATGTCTCTAAATAATATACCGAGTGTCCCACCTAGCTCTGCGACCTCAAATATTATCGAAATGAAACAAGATGTGAAAAATCTACTTGCGCAGGAATGTAGCCACGTCAGGGGTCTCACAATGGGAGGATATGCACAATCCAGGAAATTATAACAATATCACGTTCAACGCAGAGTTACCTTCTTTTTAAATGGAACATACATGGTTTTTCTAGCAAAATCAAAAGTAAACATACAATTATTGATAACAGAATTGGTTTCACTTCTCTAAACCTCGTACCTTCTGAAATAACTAACGTTGTAGAGGATGGCAATGGAGACACTGTTTGTCACGTTTAACACAAGTGTAGAACTGTACACGTAGTACAAAAGGTAGAATTACCGATTTCCTAAACAAACTTGTGGCCTATAGCTTAAAGAAACGTCATGTTTTTTAATTACATCCAGCATGGAAAAGGCATTCACAACTAAGCAGTAACATCTTAACTGATGGAACTGTGACACTTCAGCAGATGGTCAATGTGACCACCGTTTGCATCAATGCTCTTCTGTATACGGTGAACAAGAGAGCGTTGTACTGATCCCAGTGTTTCCACAGATATTTCCGCACACGCCGCAGTAATACGCTGTTGCATATTCGCTATTGTAGTTGGGACTTCCTGATAGACTCCATCTTTCAATGCGCCCCAGAGAAAGTAGTTTCATACTGAGAGAAGTATAGACGACCAGACCCGGGACCACGAGTTCACTGAGAAGTGCAGCTGTAATGTTACTGTCTTGTTTCCTGAATGATTATAGCACAGCGATGCAAACAATCCAGGTGTGTTTAGCCCAACGGCGTGCACTACACTGCTGTTAAACGTCACGAACAGTGTCTCCTTTACCATCCTCTACAACTTTAGTTATTTCAGAAGGTACGAGGTTTAGATGAGTGAAACCAATTCTGTTATCAATAATTGTATGTTTACTTTTGATTTTTCTAGAAAAAAACATGTATGTTGCATTTTAAAAAAAAGGTAACTTTGCCTTGAAAGTGATATTGTTATAATTTCCTGGATTGTGCATATCCTCCCATTGTGTGACCCCCTGACGTGGCTACGTTCCTGCGCAACTAGATTTTTCACATCTTTTTTCATTTCGATGATATTTGAGGTCACAGAGTTAGGTGGGACACCCATCTATACAGTATCTGTCAAGGTACACAAAACACATACAAAATTTGGTTGAAATCCAATTGATAGTATGGACGTTACATTCATTTAAAAATTAGACCAATCTGCAGGCGTAGAATCATGTTGGCAACACTGTTATGTATGGACACATTTGCAAAATATTAAAAGTAGGCTAACAAGTAGCTCCGTGACAAACTAAAGAGCCTACTTTTCTTAAAATTCAAGATTCATACCAACGATTGATCTATATAGACCTATCTAAAATACTGACGCAATTAAGTTAGTAATACAGTACTGGCATTTATTAATTGTTCAAAACACGCCTGAAATACAGTATTGTAGTCTAATTGAGTACCACAGTTGTTGGAACTAGTTTCCTTTCGTGCATTCTGAAATAATGAGAGTCTATGGCTCAAATGCTCAGTTGGTAGGTCTGCTGACTCTGAAAATGAACATGAATATATCCCTTACGGCATACAAACAATATATAACATTTGTTAGTTATAGCCTGCGTTAAATATTATGGAAGTTAGATGCAGTTAAACATTGAACCTATCATCACGCGTAGAATTAGGTTGGCAACACTGTCACGTATGGATTGCTTGAAATGGATCTGTAAAATAATCGTCTATACACATGTGTCAAATTTTGATCTGTTTGCCTGCATACATTGAAAGTACGGTTCAAAGTTATAGAGAGCATTTATAAACAGTTTGTAGCCTAGATGACTCCAAGAAGATGCCAAGTTATATATATTGAGACATGCATTGCATATACGGAATTCAGTTGCAATTATTTTGTTATTATGGATGTTACATACGCTAGGATAGAATTATGTTCCTAGTACCAACGTTCTCCATTTAGTCTAAATGTGTCTAAAACATCTTGGACTTACAGCTTGTTAAATTTGAAATGTGTTTCATACACATATTCCGAGATGTTAAATCTAGAGTTTAAAATACTTGAGATACTCAGTTGGTAGCACGGTTGACTTATATTAAGCACAATTACATTTCATAGAACATACATCGGACGTACAAAATTAGGATGAGATCCATTCGTTAGTATGGAAGTTACATGCAGTTAAACGTTGAACCTATCAGCACGCGTAGAATCATGTTGGCAACATTGCAATGTCTGGGTTACCCGAAATGAATCTGGAAAATTATGTTCTATACGTTTGAAAAATTTAGACTTGTTGGCCTGCATACTTTCAAATCAACTGAGACTAGGGTTCGTAATTATAGAGAGTATTTACCAACAGTTGGCATCCCTGGCGACTGTGAATTTATTCTTAGTTCCATCATTTAAGGTACACAATGAGCTAACAAAATTTGGTTGAAATCCAATAGAGAGTATGGACGTCACATGCTGTTAAATATTAAATCTATCAGCGCTCGTAAAATCATGTTTGATATTGGCAACACTGCCATGCATGGGCGCCCATAGGATTTTTTTCCAGGGGGGAGCCAAGTGAATATTTTCGTTTCATTGCCTACCTGTCATCCCCCCCTCCCCTCCCCCATCCCCCCCCCCCCCCCCCACACACACACACACACAAAAAGTTTCATTTCTTACTTACTTCGTCTTCGTGATATTCATTATTTGACTGCTCTGAAACCATTGGCTACTTTATGGCAAGTTTGGGAGGAATGTTTTCTTTGAGTTTTTGTCCGTTAACGTTCGCTTTTCTTCGTGATTCAACGTCGTAATGTTCAGTTCTTAAAAACAGGAAAAAACTAGTGGTATCGACAAAAATAAAAATCAAGTACCGTAGTTCATTAAAATGGTATCGTTAATCCAGTTCGCCAACTTTCTAAATAACTGGATATATTTTCACATGATCCCAAATCACTAAGTTAAACTGTGGAAATATCCCAACATCTGAATCAGACAATTATTTAAATAGCACTGTTTCCAAATACGGTAGGCTACGGTATCTAGTTTGTACTGGCCATTACAGCAGATCGTCACGTCTTTCCTCTTCTAAACAACCAATCGGAAATACTTCGCATTGCTCTTACTACAATCATGAAACACTTGAAGTTTACGAACTGATAAACTCGAGCCTATGGTTTTAGTAAAAATTAGTTTTGTCAATAAAAAATATTTCGCCTGATTATTAATAACCACTAAATAAAATGGATAAAAACCACTATATCACTTACTTCTTACTACCATTATTCGCATTCTCGACTGAAACAAGATGAATTGTGATACAGGAATGGTGATACGAACGTAAACAAACCACTTCTTTCAATCTGTAATTGAGCTTTATGCTCAAGCTTTTCTCTGTTTATGAAAATAATAGACGATAAAATAAAACTAACAGATATCGTACAATTCCGTTGAGTTTTATAAAATAACAAGTGATATATTTCGCTGTATTATTGTACCTGTGACGTAAAAAATATACTGTCTAACCAATCTAATACAAATACTTTCTGAGTTTTTAAATTTATGTGTGTTAAGGCTACCCTTGAAGAGGGGAAAATTAACCTTTTTATATTCAATAACTGGCATTGTTGTAAATGTAAACAGGTTTAAACTTCATCCCTTGTACTTGACTGTGAGTGAAATTCTGGTTTATGTTATAACGTGTCATTAGGCGAGTGTGTATATGTAATGTTATTTCAGAGTACCGATAGCGTAGTTTTGAGATGAGTGCCCCGGAACATGAAACATGATACGTACGTGGTATTTCCCTGAAGGTAGTGTTGAAAATATCATAGGCCTACTAGGGATGGCTGCTGTCAGCGTCGGCAATCAAATTTCGAATATTTAGGTAACCAGTCGTCATCGTGGAGCTTAAATTGAGGTACTCAACTACACAGATGGGTTTAAAGATCAAATTACTACATTCTGTCCTTTCTTACAATGCATGCCGCGATGGATTTACGTTGCTGCCCCCGACTTGGAATATGCAGATTTATTAAAGTTGTAACCTTCCCAGGTCACAAGGGATCGAACCCTTACTTTCGGGACGTACGATTTTCATAATCGTCCACATATTTTTATTTGATGCTTTTTGTGTTTTATAATTATGTAATGAAGTGTATAATATTATGTGATTTATTTCCGATTAATTTGTTTAGGTTTTAAGGGATTGTAATTGGCAGGATCTGAGTCTAGTTGTATGTGAATATTTTAACATTGGAATAATCTTCAGTCAGAGAGTCTGGAATTGTGTGCAAGAACCAGGAAGTAGGCTTGTTGTCGCCTGGGTTTTTCTCTCGCAAGCTCAAGTGTATGATGACTCATGCAGGTAGGAGGCTTGGCAACCCTGTGCTAGGGGTGTGTCTAGGGTATTTTGAAGACCAAGAAGGCACTCCTTATATGGTAATGTTTTGTTTTGATTGGCTGGACCCGTGAGGGAAGCCAGGTAGGCCAGTGATTTGTGGAGGGGAGATGAATGTTATTAGGACTTGACGAAGCTGGGAGAGCGACTCATTCTTAGGACTCCGTGGGGAGTAGTACTCATTCTTTGGACCGCGTGTAGGGCGGTGTACTCATCCTTTGGACTCCATGTGGAGTGGCTCGTATTCTTGGTAAGACTCCGTGAGGGAGTGGAACTTGTATTTTGGACTTTTGTGTTTTTGGTGGAGAAGGAAGGTATTGCAGACGATCACAAGTTGGTGTTCGATGTGCAATTACTGAGTTGCTGGCTATACATTCTCAAGGGAATTATGAGCCTAGTTTCAAACAATTAGTCTAGATTGTTTGTCTCGAATCGCATGAAGTGTAAACTAACGTCTGTTTACCGAAATTCTGAGACCATAGCGGTAAATTGTTACACGACAAATACTAGTAAAATATGCTATGTATTAGTAAACTCAGGAGCGAACTAGATGCGATAATCCAACACACTGATTTAAAGCATCTTTGTATAATCAGATCCACGAAACTAGATATATCGTTGGATGCTGACCATCAAAGTAATAATGTACATAATATTCTTAGTTGAGAGGCTTGCGTGTGAAATATATAGTAATTGTGCTACGAGTAAGTAGGAGTGATTCTCTGGGAGCAACTAACCCCCGAATCAGTAGAGTTAAGTCGTCACAGCTGAAGTCAACGCCTGTAAGTACCAGTCATCATTATTTCCGAGGGTCATCAATATGTCATAAGTGTGCCTGTGTGAATATGATAGGGAGTTTTAGATAGTCTGTATGACGAGGATCGTGCGAAGTGTATTTCATGTCTGGTATCAGAATATATTGTACATTTTACCAAATCTATAGTGCTTTTATTTATGAGGTAACCAGTGTAGTTAAGAGTGAATGTTTATTGCTGTTACTCATACCGTACAGGTGTTTAACCCTCACGCAACCAGTGAAGCCGAGCAGTTACAATGTTTCCATAACATATGAGGCTGTTTCTTCGCCTGAGTGTGTATTTAACTATGAGTGGCATACACTATAAATATGCGTTTGCTAAAATTACAAATTTAAAAAAATAATACAAAGAATGTAGATTTAATTTTAACAGATATCATACACAACCAATGTGCAAAAACAATTATTTAAATACCGGTACCAAGTTTGGAATTTCCTCATTGGTACAATTTCACATTCAAGTCAGATCAACAGCAAGAACACCAAGGTGACTAAGGCGATCCTTTCATTTATGTCCTTAAATAATCAACAATGCCAAAGTATATTCTCTTGTCGAGGGCTTAAACTTAATCAACTTGACGTTTAATGACCAAGCAGTTTTGTACAATTTTCCAGAATTTTTTTCCGTCCCTAAAACCTGCCGCCTTAGCAGTTGCAAGTTTGTCCCCCCCCCCCCCGTCAATACGGGTCTGAATATAGTAAATCCAATATTGTAAGCACGACCTTACAGGACCAGTGTTTTACTAGTCAGCATAGAAAAGCTTATTTTAGGAGTTAAGAAACGCTATCAGATGGTTTGGACATGTGCTGCGCGCAGAGGGCGACATAATGACAAAAGCAGCTTACACACTGGATGTGGCTGGAAAGAGGCCCAGAGGGCGACCAAGGCAACGGTGGGCCGATACACTGCACAATGATCTAAAGGCTGTCAATCTTCATCCAGACATGGCCCATGACCGAGGGAAATGGAGACTACGATACCACATAGCGGACCCTGCCACAAGGGGGGACAAACGCTAAAGAAAAAGAAAAAAAAAGAAGAAACGCTATCGATGTTGCAATGTTTAAAAATATCTCCAGAACGTGCTTTTCATATCGACACTGCCGAAGTGAGGTGGCAAAAGTAGTAGCCACTCAAGATAGTGATAGGGAAACATACGGCATTTAACACTAGGCATAACCGTATTGAAATTTGGAGCTTATCTATATATTAGGCCCCTTTAAACATCAATTATCAGCATCATCATCATCCATTGGTGACAGAGTGCATGGCATCTTAGAACCATATTTTTATTTAACAATTGTAATTAAATATTACGTCAGCAACATTACAGAATTTTGTTATTGTAACAGTTGTCAGTTGACTATTTGTAAGTTCCATTTATGAAATAAACTGGTGTGACAATGAACAATCTTATTTCAACATTATCGGAAATCCAGACCCCCTAAGGGCGCCCACGATATTAACCCATGTATGAGTACCAAATGGCCGAACGGACCCACTTAAAGCTTGAATATTCTAAGAACAATTCTTAGTCAGCACCCACAAACTGAGAGTAATCAACTTGCAAAATTACAGTTTCATAGCCCTTGTGGTTACAAAGATACGTTGAATAACGAGTGAGTACCTCCTTTTTGGATTATATATAATAAGATAAGATTGCATTACTTACCTTTAAATTAAATATAAATACATTCGTAGACGAAGTACACAAAATTAATAAATAATACTGTCGACACACAGACACAGTCTAGGCGGCCGGTCATAGTGAACACAATACACACGAATGGAATGTAGGCTACGCGCATATAAATTACAATATTCCTTTGTAATATTACTCAAGTGTCTAATTTAAAGCGAAAGCACACCAGAACTATTGCATAACTGACATAATATGTAGGATGATTTTAACCTTCCGGTGGGTGCTACTGATCTTATCTCATATTCGTCAACATATTCGTCAACTACCTTAAAAAGTTACGTCTTTCCACATGACATTCAAATCCATATCGGCCAGTTTGTCAATGACCCTTCTACACATTTGCTGTTGTTGCAAAAGTGATATGCGAGGCAGATTGCGCCTGATCGAGCACCATTAAGTAATAGACTATGTAGAGAACGAATGAGTGTTTCACTAATTGAAGCAAAACTATTCTTCAGCAAATATTGTAATTTTTTAAATTCAGATTTCTGAAGTGTGCCAGACAGGCTTAATGCGCCCACTGCCACTATACAGTATTTAATGTTTGGCCTGTCAGAATGTTAAATATCTGAAGTATTTATATTTAGTACAAATTAATTAGAATACTGTAAGCACTTTTGCAAAAAACAAGTTTGTTCTCAGTCTGATTTTCATATCCTTTTATTTTTCAAGGATCCAGGGGGGGGGGGTCATGCCCACCCCCCCCCCCCTGCCCCCCCCCCCCCCGTATGGGCGCCCATGCTGCCATGTATGTGTTGCTTTAAATTAACCTGAAATATTATGATTTATATGCACAATAGGTGCCAATTTTGGAAGAAATCGTATTAGTAGAATAGAAGGTACATGCAGTTAAACATTGAACCTATCAGCACGCGTAAAATCATATTGGCAGCACTGTCGTATATCGGTTGCTCAAAACTAATCTACAATTTGAAGTACGGTACTATACGTGTGCAAAGTTTATAACTGTTGGCCTGCATACTTTCTGATATCTTGAGATTAGGATAAAAATTGTAAATACCATGTATCAACAGTTGGCAGCCCTGGTGATTCTACAGAATACGTACATTATTATCATATACTAGCAACCCGACCCGGCTTCGCCCAGGAACAGTTATGAATGCATTACGTGATAAGGACTTTTTTATGTCAATGAACAATGACCAATATCCGTTTTACATCTCGGCATGATGGGTTAAAATCACTGACTGGATTATTAATTATATTATCATAGAGATGCATGTGCAACAAATTCTTGTCAGACGTAATTTACGAATGGCGAGGTGCATGAAACACAAATCCCCCTTCCATCCAATCTTAACTTGACTGTGAATTTTTCGGAACGAAAAGTTCACAGGCGAAGAAAAGCCGAGTTGCACTTCCAGGGAAACTCCAAACACAACCACTCTTCTCTAAAGTTTTTAACTCAACACGACTCGACAGTTTGCTGCTGGATGTATCTGGGGCAATAAGCTTGTCCGCTAGCTAAGCTGTAACTGGGGTGATATACTCGCCCCTAGCTAGCTCGTAAACTGTCGCCTCAGTAACTGAATGGAGATTGTTGGAAGAAATGAAAACGTAAAAAATCGTATAGTAGGCGATGTATTGAAGATAGAGATATGCTCTCCCGGGCTATTTTGTAGAACTTTTCATGCTGAACAATTCTTACACTCATAGTATATAGATATTTTTAACGGTCTGCCCAGCGTAAGCTTAAAAAGCGCACGGACGCCAGTTTTTTTTTACCTTTTCACTGAAATCGTTAGTGCTTGACTTACTTTGCTCATAAATAAATTATTTTCTACAGTAACCTTCCTCGAGATATCCTTTACAGAATGGTGAAAACCGCATCGAAATCCATTCAGTGGTTCTCGAGATTACCCGTGACATCCAAGAATCGGGGACGTAGTTTTATACTAAGTAGAGATTATATGCCAATCAGTATAATTTAATATAATATAATTCCCCTTCCGCCCAATCTTAAATTGACTGTGAATTTTGCGGAACGAAAAGTTCACAGGCGAAATGAGAGTTGCACTTCCAGGGAATGGCGAGGTGAATGAAACTCAAATCCCCCTTCTGTCCAATCTCAACTTGACTGTGTTTCACAGGCGAAATGAAGAAAACCTGATATGCACTTCCAGGGGAACTCCAAACACAACCACCCTTCCCAGAAGTCTTAACTGAACACGAATCAACGGTTTGCTGCTGGCTGTATCTGAGGCAATAGGTTCGCCCGCTAGCTAGGCTGTAACAGGGATGATTGACTCGCCCTTAGCTAGCTCGTAAACTGTCGCCTCAGTAGTTGAATGGACATGGTTGGAAGAAATTAAAACGTAAAAGCACTTATAGTGGGCGATGTATTGAAGATAGACATATGCCCTCGCGGACTTTTTTTTAGAACTTGTCATGCTGAACAATTCTTACACTCATAGTATTGAGATATTTTTAACGGTTTGCCCAGCGTACGCTTAAAAAGCGCTCGGACGCCAGGTTTTTTTTTCGACTTTTCCACTGATATCGTTACTGCTCGGCTTCCTTTGATCATAAATAAATTATTTTCTACAGAAATCATCCTCGAGATATCCTTTACAGAATGGTGAAACCCGCATCAAAATCCATCCAGTGGTTCTCGAGTTTACCCGTAACATCCAAGAATCAGGGACTTTGTTTTATACTACGTAGAGAGAGAGGTGTTACGGTACACAAAGCATGCACGAAATTCGATTGAAATCCAATGGAAAGTATGGAAGTTACATGCTTTTAAAAATTCAACTTATCAGCAGGCGTAGAATCATGTTCGCAACACTGTCATGCAATATAATCTGAAATATTATTATGTGTGTGCCCATTTTGGAATAGTTCCCATGAATACCTTTTGTGATATTCAACATAGAGCTCAAATTTCAAATGTGAATTTTAGCAGTTGGTAGCACTGACGTCGTTTTCAATATTCAGGTAAGTGATGTAGCCTACCTTTACTCATATTAAACTTGGTTCCGGTAGCTGCAGCCGTTTCGGAGTTGATAGCGACGGGGTAGACACACAGACAGAAAGACAGACACACATCTGCCCGGGTGATCTTATAAGACTACTTTTTCTTCGATTTTTTTTTAAATTGGAAAAGTAGGCTAAAATATGTGGTTGATAATTAAATTTAGGTGCTTGGGACATCTTGATTATCAGCCCAATGTACTCATAGTTGGTGATAGATTTGTCTGTATCCTGTGATGATTGTAGTGGTATGTGTATTGTAAAGACTAGGGTGAGAGATGGGGTATACTGTATGTCCTGGACCGGAATTAAGGTACATTTCCCTGGACGGAAAATAGAAAAACCTGGGGAAAATCACACTCGGATGGCCGCTCTCAATGCTTCGATTCACACCACTTGCTGCTGTTTCCCATGACAGTCGTGATGTGCGACGTAACGTGCACGGCTATGCTGTGAGTTTAAAAACAAGTGCTTAGTTAAGAACATACAACATGTTATGTAGCCCTCTAGACCACATAATTATCAAGGGGAAAGTAAATAAAGACAAGACAATGTATTCAGTTTAATGTAGGTACTAATATAATAATCACAACTTTTTTTCTTCATCCTTAGAATTATTTCCTTCTGAAACAAAAGAAAACAACTTTCAATATGAAATTTCTTACATCACTTTTATATTGCAACTTTAGAGCAGATATTTTCTTAGCACTAAAAGAACAAATGAACGAAACGTAGGTTACAATAATAGCATTGTTAACTTAAGGACAGATGTAAGGAGATGTTCCAGTCATACAGGGTGTAACTAAATATGTGGGAAAGCTCTGGGGATTCGATAGAGGACCTGACAACAAGCAATACATGCCCTGTAAACATATGGTGTAAGTGAGTTCGTTGCCGTGTTACAAGCATTGTTTGTGGTGTGCATAACACAGATGGCGGCACGATGCTAGTTGGTCATTTGTGGAGGGCACACAGGCCACTTGTACGTTTCGTCGCTATTGAAGTCCAAACAAATGGGTAGGGGGTAAGGGACCGCCACCGTGGCCATCTCGTTCTCCCGATTCAACCCATTAGACTTCTACTTATGGGGTCATTTAAAGGCCATTGATTATGCCACACCTATTCATAACGAGGACATGCTGCGTCAGCGAATAGAGCAATGATGTCAGCAAATACGAAAGACGCCGGGAATATGGGAACGTGTGAGACCGTCAATGATGCGGCGCGTAAACGCCTGCCTTACAGCTCATGGCAGCAATTTTGAGCACCTTCTGTAGAAAACTGTAAGGAGTAACGTACACTTTATCAACACAAATGGCCAACCTGCATAGTGAAGTGGTCTGTGTTATGTACACCACAAACAATGCTTGTACTTCCCTACCAGCGAATTGTTACCGGTGGCGGAATTCGGAACTAATGCGCTCCGCCCGGCCACACGCCTGCGATAAACGTGCAGTTGTCAATAGCGAAACCTCATCGCGTGTCATTTGTGTGCATGATTTATGCTGGTTCGTGCGCTGTGCAGTGTGTTCTCATTGTATGCCTGTGCATGATTTCCCCTCTTGCCCCGGAACCGCTCGCTGCAGCCCTAACGAGGCGAGATGACGTAATGTATACACTACAGCTGCACTCCACAGCTAGCTTTAACAATTCCCTGGTAGGGTAGTAACACGGAAACGAAAGCAAATTCACCATATGTTAACAGGACATGTTTTGCTTGTTGTCAGGTCCTCTGTCGAATCCCCGGAACTTTCCCACATATTTAGTTACACCCTGTGTAAACAGGTGAAGTAAATCGTAGGAATGTGAAACAAAGGGACAAGGATTAGGTAATACGGTATTTCATAACTATAGATTTTGTATTTATGCAAGGTGCGTAAGAAAGGATCAAGTACTATTACAACAGAATGTGTCGACCAAACAAGAAAAGAAGGTCTATTTAACATACAGTAGCGTCTAAAACAAATGCATCTTGAGAAATGGGACTTTCTTGATTACCAACAAAGGAGATGCCTGGAAAATAATGACCAGGGACTCCATTTGTCACGACTTTTCTGAGTCGAATTTCCCGACAAATTTCGTACAGTTCATGAAACGTTCCGGCATTTTATTACCGAACTGAATTTGAATTTTACTCTCTAATGAAGTGATTAGAATTCAGTGACGGCTGAATGTGATGGGGCACCCACGGAAAATTAAATTACATGCACAGTTTTACGAAAATTCGGTTCATTTTCATCTCAATAACATTACATGCTTGGCTACTTAAACTAATTTTAACACTATATGCTTAATATTTCACCTCGGTATGAACTCTACTTCAAAAAAGAGTAGGCCTACTATGTACACACATTAAATTCTGATGAGATCGAGCATGAAGGGTCAAGGGACTATATCAGGAGTAGTGTATTTGTGGGGGTTCAGATACCTCCACCTCCACACCCTCCACACAAGATGGCGGCAGTGCGATATCTCTCGAACTTATGGTCGGATTTTGACAAATGAGGTGTCATTGAACTCGGGCAGACACTCCCTTTCCAATGGACAACATATTTCAACCCCAAAAATAAAACCTACCCCTACTAGAGGGTGAAATTGAATTTTTTAGAGAATCTCTGTTACCAATTGCAACATGTGAGAGTTTGAATGCCGATATGGAATGTAACGTTGTTCTGCAAACCAATAATCAAAGAGGGGCATGTTAGGCCTTGAGGTGAGAGCCCCTGTTATTGTTGACGAGCCCCCTGCTGTCGGGCCCGTGTTGATGGGTTATTGTTGACAGGTCCTTGTGGACGAGTCCTTGTGGACAAGTCCTTGTGGACAGGTCCTTGTGGACGAGTCCTTGTGGACAAGTCTGTGTGGACAGGTCCTTGTGGACAAGTCCTTGTGGACGAGTCCTTGTCCCTTTGGACTGATCCCTTTGGACGGGTCCCTTTGGCCTGGTTCCTACGGACTAGCCCATGAATGTATTTAAATTATGTCAAAGGGTCTAACTACATTTGTGTGTGTGTTGAATTGACGTTGTTCACCACTACTATAATGGAATAACGATATGAAAGGAAAGTGACGAAATACATGTGAACACGTGTGAAATGACCTTATTACCGTCCTCCTTGTGAAACAAGTCACATCCTGTTTTGCTTCATACGTGAGAAAATGTGAGTTCATGTGTAATATGATCTAACACACAGGTGTTAACCTGTACACGCGCACGATAAGAGCTAACAAGTCACAACCTGTTTTGACAGTGGTGGGAGGTGAAGGGTGAACACAGGTGAAGAGAGAAAGAAATATGTATTGCTCATAATACATGTATAGCTGAGGACTGTACATAGGACTGTAGGTTAAGTACAACATGAG
Organism: Meconema thalassinum; assembly: GCA_946902985.2. NCBI lineage: Eukaryota > Metazoa > Arthropoda > Insecta > Orthoptera > Tettigoniidae > Meconema > Meconema thalassinum. The sequence continues at coordinate 1,062,540,921 of OX336389.2, read as the reverse complement.
TAAATAAATAAATACAAGACACACAGGTTCACACAACATGTATTTTATTAATCCAAGAATTAAAGGCTGAGCTAAATCCCAACCATTTTACATATAGTTTATTTCCTTTTTGTTTCAACACTTTTTCCACAAGGTAATGTTTAGGAAACGCTGTCTTTTGAAGTTCTTGAAGATAAAACCTGCCTTTTATGGGTTGATGGTTGAGGTCCTCGAGTAAATAGGTGACTGGACTGTTCAGATTGACTTGACGAATTCGAAATAGTTCAGTCCCCCAATTTGGTGTGTAGCCCTTGTCGAAGACGGACTTGAATTTGCTCACACGAACATGGTCCCCAATGTTAAGGCGATGACGTTTAGGGTCTGCTGTTTTTATGGGGTTAAACAGTTTATCCAGTTGTGGAATATTTTTAGTTACAAGTCGTGGCTTGGTCCCAATGGTTCTGTGTTTGGTGTCGTTGTAACGTGACACTAGCTCAGGTAACAAGTCCAACCAGCGATAAGTGCCCTGAGCGGTAAATGCTTTCCACATATGGGTTTTCAATGTTCGGTTGAACCGCTCGACCACGCTGGCTTTGAGATTGCTGTACGTGGTGTAATGGTGAATATCCTTAGATTTGAGAAAACTGGAGAAATCCTTGTTGAAAAATTAGTTTCCCTGGTCGGTTTGTAGCAGCTGAGGTTGACGTTTGGAGTGTTGAATAATATGTTGAAAGGCTTTGGTGACTAGTGGACTAGACTTGCGACGCACAGGTTCAACAAACGCCATTTTGGAATAAACATCAATGACCGTCAACTTATAGCGTACATCATCGTTAACGCTAGCATAGGGAATCATTTCAACCAAGTCTGCTTGCCAAAGTTCATCCACACCCTGTGAAATCACCTTGAGTCGCTGATGGTGACGTCTAGCTGGACGATGCAACTCGTGAGCAATACCCATTTTAATGGGTGAGGGTTTAAACAATAATTTTGGCATTTCGAAGTTCTTCCTCAATTTCTTGAATTTCCCAATCGTGACCAGTATGGCCGGCTTGACGTGAAGCATGCAACAGCTGTAGTCGCTGGACGAGTTTATTTGGATTGTGCCAGTAGGTAACATCCACAAGGGGTTTTAATGGTTTAAATGTCACTCCTGAAGCGGACACTTTACGACGACCACTTTGACTAGTGGGGAACATTTTTGCAATGATGGTTTTATATTTTTGAGATATATTGGCATTCACTTGTTGAGTGGGATCATACTGTCTTTTGTGAGCATGGGTATCCAATAAAATGGATTTATATTTACCAAGGTCCTCTGGCGTATAATCTTGGGATGAGGGAGTCCGAGAGAATAGTAGCTTTAACAGTCCTGGTGTTAATTTATAGTTGATCTTTTTAATGACAGCTTTAGTACGACTAAATTTAATCGATGAATCACCAATTTTAAAACTATCATTCTCATAGCGAACGCCATATGTGGTATCTGTGTTTCCAACAAATAGATTGGTGAAATAGGGTTCCAGTGTTGATCCATAATATTTTATTAAAATGTTTTTCAGTTGAGCTTTATGTTGAGGAGTGGCCAAGAGTTGTGAAAATGGAGACGATCTGGAAGGGCAAGGGGTTTCGACCATGGCCAAGGATTTCCTTTTTCTTAAAAACTCTGCAAGGGGTGATGCCTTTTTTTGAGGCGTAAACACTTGTTCCTCATTATCCTCAACTTCGCTAACACTAGTTAAATCTTCCTGTTCCTCTTCATCTTCCTCTTTCTCTTCCTCAGAGTCCACGTGGTGCGTCTGACTGGCTTGTGAAACGGTAGGTAGCGTTTCAAATGGCTTGATAGAGGGTTTCAACATAGCTTTTAGCGGAGGTGCTAAATGTTGTTGAATAAACAAAGCATGATCCGCACGCGATAGTTTCAATTGACGAAACTTTTGGCGAATAGTATTTTTTGCTCTAATAATATGCTTTTTCAATTGACTCTCTGCTAACGCCATGATGTCGCGACAAATGACTTGAGAGGGAATGATACAGTGCCTTAAATAGCAATAAAATGATCAAACCCTAAGCTATACCGCCCTTGGTTGAGTTCACTTTGTTTGTCAATCACTAAACAGGCATGACGTTGTGTGTTCCAGCACTTGCCACACAATTCTGTAAACATTTGAAAGGTCATATCCGGATTCACATGTTCATTATAAATGTAACGACTGTTCCTCTCGTCCTGGCGAAATAAAACAATGACATTGGCATTGTCACGAATCAACTGTTTGGACATTTTAGAATACGTTTGTCCAAGATAGAAGCAATCGATATGTTTGTGTCGACCCATGCTGAAATAGCTTTGAATGATACCTTGTCGTTCAGTAGATACATCATCGAAAATCATGAGTGAATCAGGCTTTACCTCATCCGGTGAAATAACATTTTCTTGCGTGGAAAATGTAAAATACCCCATATTCTCATTTTTTAATCCAGACATGACTTGATCCAGAAACACGTAGAGGGGTTGGTAGAGAGATTTTGCGAAAATATAAATATTTTGAAAACACAGACCATTGGGCGCTGTAATAAGTGTCAGCAAAAGATTGGTCTTTCCACAGCCGGAAGGTCCCACAATGATGCAGCGAATGGAAGATGGAAACAGTGAACCATGGCGTTGTTCACGTGATGTGGGGCAGAGATGGGAAACCATGTCCCTCACAGGGAATGACTCTTGCTGCTTAATTAGCTTCATTTCAACTAAGGCTTAGAGAGGCTAGCAGGCTGTCTATATACATCGCACCGAGCCTCGTCATAGAAACAGTAGACTCGTATTACAGGTTGACGATGGATGTCTTTGGACGTGCGTTGATGGTCAAAGCTAGGTCTGTTCCCATACATGATCCTAAACAAGAAACAGATCCTGCTAATAAACACTATGTGGATAGGTCAGTAGTGCCACGCACAAAACAAGGAGATTATGACTTTAAAGGAAAGCGGTTAACTCATGTAAAACATCCGCAAGTGTCTACAGACGTTACTACAAAAAAGTATGTGGATAACAAGGTGTATGAGTTTTATGATAAAGTGCCTCAGCTTACGGTGGATGGCTATAGCGCTAATCATCACCGCATTATTCACGTGGAAGACCCACAAGAAGATGATGATGTCTGTACCAAGCGATACGTGACCTATGAAATGAAAAGGCTTTATAAATTTATCCCATCTGTATTTTTAGTGCATCTGACAAATGTAAAACCTGTGAATGAGAGAAACCATATACCGCTAGTTCATGACCAGCACTTGACCTATGTGCTTGCTTCGGGTTTAAGCCACTATCGACTACACTATAATGGAACCATTCACATCAAATATGCCATACCTGATGAGAACCATTTACAAATAGAGATAAATGGTCATAGGATGTTGGTCCATAACCATGAAATGGTCAATGCAGGAGACGAATTATCCTTTCATCTCCTGTTGACATGGAATGAAAAGCAAGCTGGAAAAACCATAAATGATTTCCCACTTTATGTAGAATTGGAATATACAGCCATGAAATAACAATCTAATGTTAGTTGTGACTTAAACTTTCTTGTGAAAGGTTGTTAGTCATCATCATCATGGTGAAACAAAGATATGTGGTGAGAAAGACAAAAAATATGAGCCTGTCCTTGGCAAAGCCTGGGCTTATGACATTCGTGGACAAGCCCTTACGAAAGAAAAAAAGAAAAAATAATGTGTTGACCATAAGGAAAGCTCTTCGAGTAGCACAGAGACATGTCATTCCAAAACGTCAGCGACAGGGTTCAAAACAAGGGCGAGTGATCCCCGTCCCCAAAAGAGCGGGATTTTTACCTGCATTATTCGCCGGTCTGGCTGCTCTAGGTTCACTTTTAGGCGGCGCCAGTGCAGTGGCAAAAACCATTAAAGCCGTGCAACAGGGCAAGCAACAACTCAATGAAAGTCAGCGACACAATGAAACAATGGAGGCCATTGCTATGGGGGCTAGAAATGTCAATTTGAAGCCAGCTTTTTATCAACAAGGATTTGGAATTTCACCTTTTCGAAATAAAATAAAACATCTTTAACCTCAACCATAGCAAGACATGCCCTGACGCATCAGCAAGTGGAAAGCTATGCTAAACAACTGAAGCTTTCTCATTTTCGAGGTGTGTTTATGCGAAACCAATTACCCTCACAACCCGGGAAACATGAATGTGCTGTTCTCAAATTGGATGATCACCGAGGACCTGGAACACATTATGTAGCCTATGTCAAAGAGGGATCTACTGTATGGTACTTTGACAGTTTTGGGAATTTGCCCCCGCCCATGGAACTAGTGGCCTATTTTGGAAACAGGATCAAAATATATTATAATGTGAAACGTGAGCAAACGTTTAACAGCCAACAGTGTGGACGTTTGTGTTTAATTTTTTTATATAAGACGCAACATAAGCAAAAACGTCAACAGTATGTCGGCGGAAAGTAAGACGTTTACACTGCATGGACGTGGACCTGAAGTGAGTCTAGACTTTTACCCACCTATCGAATTGAGTGAAAAACCTTATGGTTTAGGACTTGTTTCTCTTGAAACGTACAATCGAATATACAACATACGTGAAAATGTGAACAACAAGTTTTACTATGATGATTCTGTGCTCACCCTGAACTCTGGTGGATATACGATAGATGACATTTATGAACACATTTATGTGGTGTTGATCAATGAATATGGTTTAAAGTCATTTCTCGATGGAACGCGCAAGTTTGAACTTGTAGGAAATACCAACACTCATCGCTGCAGTATTTTTTCTACATTCAAAATTGACTTTAAAACTCACCCCGATTCCATTGGTCCATTACTAGGATTTAAACCACGTGTGTTAGAGCCCAACAAAAAACATGAATCAGACCATGAAGTGAAATTCATTGAGGACCATCATGTGTCGGTGACGTGTAATATTATTAGTCAAGTGTACACCAATCAAGAACCATCGCATTCGCTTTATGACTTTATTATAACATCGCCCAATGGCTATATTATTCGTGAAAACCCTCCAGTGGTGCTTTTTCATTCTGTGGCTGTCGATGGTATTAGTAATATAACATTAAGACTGATCAATAGAGAGCAACAACTCATTGATCTAGATTCTACCACACCAGTGACTTACAAGTTGGTGCTAAAACCACTATGAAGTTTGTATATAAAGCAACAGCACCGTCTAGGAATGGTGTTAGTTGTTTACCACGTGAATACACGTTAACATCTCAGAACAAGCAGATTTTACAGCATTTGGGTTACCACATTAACCCCAGCGATGAATTCTATTCTAGAGGCAGTGAACCACATCGAGGAGCAACCAGGAGTGGTAAGAATTGATCTGCATTCTTATCAAGCTCAAACACCTGGACTCAATAACAATGATGAAATTCAATTTGTTATCAACAACCAAGATATTTACACCCTACCGCATGAAAGTGTTATTCAGATTGAAGGTCGACTCACCAAAGCCGATGGTTCTACACCCACTACATCCAAGTTAGCCAACCATGCTTTCGCCTTCCTGTTTTCTGAAGTACGATATGTCATTAACGATATCGTGGTGGATAGCACTCGAAATGTGGGTATTTCCAGTGTCATGAAACTATATCCCTCTTATAGTGAGGAAGAAGCTAAAACACTTTGCATGGCGGGTTGGTGCCCTGACTCGACCAATGACTGGATGGTACACACCGATGGCACCTTCACTGGATATTTACCTCTTAAACTGATTTTAGGCTTTGCTGAAGATCACCAGCGCATTGTGGTCAACGCAAGGCAAGTGCTTTATCTAGTGAGAGACAGGAGTGATAATAATGCACTCAAGGGAGTCGACAATGCCCCCATTGATTCAAAAATTCAACTACAACGCCTGCTATGGAAAGTGCCTCATGTGACCCTTAACGATAGCAAAAAACTGGACATACTCAAAATGGTAAAGAGAGATATACCTCTACCCATGGAATTTAGAAGCTGGGCACTCCATGAGTACCCGTTATTGCCCACCACCAACACACACAGTTGGTCTATAAAAACAGCCCGCTATACAGAGAGACCTCTCTACATGATTGTGGGTTTTCAAACGAATCGCAAGTATCAACAAACCAAAGATGTCACGCAATTTGATCACCTGCAATTGAGAAATGCACGTCTTTTCCTCAACGGTGCTGTGTTTCCCTATGAAGGGCTGGATTTAGATTTTTCAAAAAATAAGTTTGCCCCCCTGTACGACTTGTTTTCTAAATTTAGATGGTCGTATTATCAAAAAGAGAATTGTCCAATGTTGTCACCCCAAGCTTTTAAGACAAGGGCGCCACTGATTGTCTTTGACTGTTCCTACTTGGAAGAGTCTGTCAAACCATCCAATATTGACATTCGACTAGATTTTGAAACGCATGACAATGTTCCAGCCAATACCACGGCCTACTGTTTGATTATTCATCACAAACAAGTCAACTATTATCCACTGTCCAACCAAGTGACAAGTGTATAAATAGCAGGTCAACACACATCAAACCACTCAGTCATGTCTTGCTTTCAAGCCTCAAGAGAAGTTACATCCATGAATTTAAAATCTGAGGAACAACGTTTCAAGACCTTTGCGACGTGGCCGGTGCCTTTTATAAACCCTCAAGCCTTAGCAGCCGCTGGATTCTACTATTTAAAAAGAAGAGATGAAGTGAAATGTGTGTTTTGTCCCATCATCTTAGACCAATGGCAAAAGAGCGGTGAACCCATGCAGGAACATCAGCGCTGGTCACCTGCCTGCCCCTACCTGTGCAGAATGGAGGTGGGTAATATACCCTGTCATTCAAGTTACCCCTCACTCATGCCTCTGAGTGATGAAAAAAGTTATGATACGTGTGGACTTTATGGTGCCGGCAGTGCTTCAGTGAGCAGCTCACAGTCAAAAACATCCAGTTTAGAGACATTGGGATATCATCGGTGTTATGGACACTATAAACACAAAATACTTTTTTGTTGTATGAGATGGTACCGCCTCTATCCTAGAATGAAAAAAGAATGTAAAACTTGTTATGCTAATAAAATAATGAAATAAAAAAATTGGTTGTTGTTGTTATATTATTATTTCTTATACCCCCCTGTCATATCCTAACCTCTATAGTGACTACTCGATGTTTTTCTTTTCTTTTACTAGAATGGAATGTGAGTAAATGACATGGGTACACCTTACTGAACAATTGTCAGTCTGTGGTCAGTTGGACTTGATCCAGACAAGAGTGAACATGTTGCGTACACTGATTGTCGACTGTCAAGGGTTTAAAATTGGAGATAACAAATTTATATTTAAAGAAGTGGCCATCATCGATTGTTCCACTTTTTGGATATCACAAGCTACTCATTTGGTGTTTAAACCACCTTATGCGTTTGATTTGTTGTGTGATAAAGACCGTAAACAAACCCAGTGGATTGAAACTCATATGCAACTAGACTGGAAGCGAGGAACCATTTCATATAAGCACCTGGACATGGTCATGAAAGCCCACTTGTCTTCTGCCCATGTAATATTTGTGAAAGGTAGTGAAAAACGTCAATGGCTACAACCATTTTTAGCGTCTTACTGTCAATGTATCGATTTAATGGACATGGGCTGTCCATCGCTGCAAACACTCATGAATCGCTGCCCCTGTGACAATATTACCCATAAAGCCTTGGCACAGGTGTGGCAATTGTTTCATTGGCTATCCACCAATGCCTGCTGGGAGTTGTTAAATAAAATTAAAACTAAAGGTTTACCTGTGAATGACACCAGTGAGATTTCTACAAGCGACGTGTAAACATCAACGTGATACCATGGAGAAAGGGGATGCTACCGATAAAGCAATTGGAAAGTTCTTTGTGTGTAAAAAGAAACTAGACAGTTTTACTAAAGAAGAATTATTGGCTCTTCCAAAATCATTCATTTATTATGTCGCAGCAAATGCAGTGAAATAAATCTGGCAACATGTACCAAAATCATGGACTCAAGACCCTGTGTTAAGTGAATTGCAACCATGTACAGATTATGATCACCATAAGCAAGTGGCTATGGCAAAAATACCCTCTATGCGACAGTGTGCTACTTGTCAGCTAGTCAAACTGTATCATGGTCATAAAAGTCAGTGTAAAGACTTTGTTTCCTCATACCACGGGAGTAATGAAGAAAAAAAGCAACAACAACAAACATCATCCACAGAGGAGGAGGAAGATCAAACCTTTTTACCATCGATGGAAAAGGATATGCCAGACCTGTACTGGCAATGGCGTCATTAACAAAGTAATTCAATACTTGACTTTCGACATCTACCTACCTGGTTATTATTTGTGTAGTCCTAGAACTTGTCTTGAAGAACCTTTGCAGCATAGTGATATACCTATTAATCCTTCGGATCAAGCATGCACCTTTCTTATCACCACAGTCATTCTGCATTAAGACGTGTAGCGGATAAAGTATCATTGAAAAGCTAAACAACTTTTGACATTCTGTGATGTCTCAGTGGGAGAGAGGTTGGCAGTCGTCATTGTGATTAGTGTTATAAAAGGAAAGTTAATAATGAGTGGACATGGACATTGAAAAGGATTGAGGAATTGGTATTTCTTTGTATTCTATTTTTGTAAAGCTCTATTTGTTGTGAAATAAAAACAAGGTTTACAAGATCGCAATGTCTTTTATTTAAAAAAATGGTGATAGCCATTTCATTTTTTTCACACATGAATATTTACAATTTCCACTTTACATTTTTTTACATTCCCCTTGTTTAGTTTAAACATTCTGTACATTTTTGTTGTTGTGAAATAAAAACAAGGTTTACCAGATCACAATGTCTTTTAATTCTAAAAATGGTGATAGTCATTTCTTCATTTTCATTTTTTCACACATGAATATTTACAATTTCCACTTTACATTTTTTTACATTCCCCTTGTTTAGTTCACACATTCTGTACATTTTTTGTGAAATATAAATAAGGTTCACTAAATCACTATATCTTTTATTTTTTTAAATGGTGATAGCCATTTCATTTTTTTCACACATGAATATTTACAATTTCCACTTTTCATTTTTTACATTCCCTTGTTTAGTTTACACTTTCAGTAAATTTTTTAAAATCTTTTCGTAATATACAAAAGCAAACATTTTACACTAAAATGTATTACTTATCTTATTTTTACTAAACTACTGTAGCCTAACATTATACATTCTACTTACAGTTTTTACAAAAAATATTACAATATAAAACACACTACAAATATTACAATATAGTGATCATTAGACTTAAGAAAAGTAATAGTCGTCAATACGACTGTTTCCCCAAGCAAGAGTATTAAATGTGTTGGGTATAATGAATCGTTTGTTGTCTTCATTACTTAAAGCAACTTTGTTCAACAAATTGGTATGTAGCTGATGATTTTTACTTCTAAATACACACATTTTCTTATATAATACAGATGGGTTACTAACTATACAGTTTTTATAATCACTTATATCTAACTCTTTACTAACAACATTCTTTTTCACTCCTTTTAATTTTTTTACTACTACATCATCAATTGTCATATAGCTGTATGATTTAGATTTTGTGCCTACAAAGGTGTCTATAATAACACCAGCACATTCATCCTTAAATTTCCCAAGAACCTTTTTGTTTACTAGAGGTAAATGGTAAATATTATCCTTGGGGTAGTCACTTGTATCGAACCTATTTAGCTCAGTTTTGATATCCTCGTAAAAATCATCAGTTTTAAACTCATAAATAAAAGAATCTGTGTCTGTGTAGAGTAATTTAGCATTATCAAGATAGTTTTTCTTTACATAATCATAGTGAAATTCATACATAAGTGTTTTTGATAATTCCAGAATGGTGTAACCCACATATATGGGTTTGTTGTAAGTTACTTTAAGACGATTCATTTGTATTACAACTAAATCCTCATGAATAATTGAACAGCTATGAAAGTTAGGCTTGCTTATTAAGTTGCTCGCACCATACCTTTACCATCATTCTCCCACTTTGTTATCAGCTTTACATCAACTCGTTTATCAACATTCTCCATAGTCTTTCCAAAAACACTATTATTCATAAGTTTATAAAAATCTTTTTCAAACGCGTTTGTTGACTGTGTTCTTAAATTATTGTTTAGATCAATATACGGTTTGAGCCATGCTGACTGATGAAATTGCAATACGCGATGAATTTTAGTTAATTTCAATCCATGCTGTAGACACTGTTTCAAGTTTTGATAATGTATTACATATTTACATTTATCATTTACATTAGCAATTAACATTTTTGTTCGTGATGTGATGTATGGAGATTTCATATTCTCAGGACAAAATGGTAAATCATTATGATCATCATGTAACTCTTTAGGGTACTCAAGATTTACCTCTAAAATATATCCTTTATCATCGTTATCATTAAGAGTGTCAACATGTAAGACATCAATTTCAGGTTGTGTCAGCCAGCGAAAATCTTTCAGTGGTAGATATTGACTCATAGCCCAACCATATTGGTTATTTGCATCGAGGTAGACAATATACTTTGACTCTTCACAAGGGTTGTAGCTAGGCATGTATTTATTATTCGCTTTAGAGTACCGTCCACTACATTGGCTTAATCCACCTCGAATTGATGATTTTATAAAATTGATCATGTCTATATCAGTCATTAATTCTAAATTTACTTTCGTTTTTTTCAACATTGAACTGAAACTTAACCCAGGAGCTGTGAAATACTGACAAGGATCAAGGTCATAAGTTTTCATACATACATTTCGAAATTTTTCAAAAACATCTGCTAATAATAACACATCTGTCTTCAAATATATGTCTGAAAATTCTCCTAAAGTTTGAATGTCAAACTGTGCCCATACACGTTTTGCATGTAAATATTCCTGATCACTGATATGACTTGTGTTTAAGGAACTGTAAAATGCATCTTTCGGTGGTAAACAACACTCCTCAAGACGTTCCACACAGTTAATATATTCATAAGGGAATATACCCTTTTGACGAATAAAATTAAAATCATCTTCTTTAGGAAAGACACGTTGAATTTCATGAAACTGATCTGATTTTAAATTACTAGTCAGCTTATCAAGACTACTCGACATAAAGCGGAATTAATCTAAAAATCGCAGTTTAATGGTTTTTATGTTCGACCCTCACTATTATGTGTCAGATAACTGTATCATAATGATGGTCATTATAACACTGTTTTCCATTATGATACAGTTTCTCCAGCCAATCAGAGCTCGTTCATTGACCAATTAGGTAACGATAACTTCGCGCATGCGCTCAAAATCCAACATGTCGGACATAAACACAACATCGAACTATAATAAATTACCGACATGGAATACCCACCGTCCATATGTTCGCGTAAATAAACTGGCGAATATGAGACAAGAAATAGCACTGTACCTTAAAATCACCAACACTAATTTCTACACAGCGCATTGTCTTCAAATGGCTGCGGTGACAATATTACTGAGGGACGGTTGATGTAAACATATGGCTGCATATGGCATTGCAAGCCCACAGAGCGCATGCGTCGGTCGTTCAAAGCTCTTGAAAGACAAAGATATAACACCCAACGCTCGCTCTGCGATCACAAAATTCCAGTAGCTGACTCTCAACAGATATTTATGAATATTTATGTTAAAACATATAATAAAGTTATAATTATCGTCGAACATAAACAGTCGTATGCAACTCGCCTATAATGGTAATTAAGACACTCGTATGGAAATTATAAAACTCGCATACGCTCGTTTTATAAAAAATACTCGTGTCTTAATTATAGCCATTATAGGCTCGTTGCATAATGTACTATTTTATTGCTAGTTTTGATGTATTTTGTGAACGATATGTATTGTTCCTTATTATTCGCAATCACATCAATTTTCACATCTGAAGCTCCAAATTCTTTAACGATAAAGTGGTTATCGTATTTGCTACCGTTATGTAGAATGACCGGAATGAATTTACTTACTCTATAATTTAAATTACATTCTTGGTGAGCAGCACCACGATATTTTCCTGTTAAATGGTCATGATCGCGAACCCTGTCTGAATATAAACATTCACCACACATAAAACAATTAGTTTCAGTTTTAAAATTCATTTGCTCTAATGAAGTTAGTGGTTCCATTGGAATGATCGTATTTAAAATAGAGGATATACGAATGGCATCTTTCTCAAGCCTTTCCATAAAAACTTTAGGTGCATCAGGTCCTCTATAGAGCTCAAACTTATTTAAAGAGTCATCATAACTACATTTAATATAATATGCAAAGCTAAAAGGTTCATGAATGTGAGTAGTGTTGGTGAAAGGTTGGGCTGGATTCGATGAACATGTATTAAATGGTTTTAGTAAAGCCTCGAAGTCAGCATATATAACGAATGGTACTCGAAGCTGTTTCTCATAATCCTTAAATTTTAGAATGTTATTTTTAGGAGTCGGTAATACCGTACACACATGATTACACCCCCATTTTTGATGTTGAGTTAGTTGATCCTCTTTCTGGAAATGTAGCAAACAGCCATCACACAACCACTTCTTAGATTTATGTTTTGATACTTGACTACTGACAAGTCTACTTAAATGTTTTATCCAACAATAGTGGGCGTTTTCACCTTTAGTTATGTATAGTAAATTTACATGAGCATCCTTTTTTTTCCTGAGTATAATATAGAGGACCAACTATACTCTTATTTTCAATTCCATAAACATTAATACTTACATTGTTCAGCTCTTCAAAACGTTGAATGTCTTTTATCGCCATAGGAAATTCCATTTCTTTTAAATCTAACACTGAAGAATAGTGAGGATATGATGATGTTCTCATCGTGGCCCTCACTGCTGGATGGAGAGCTGAGGTTACAGCCCATGCAAAGCATGCGTCATCATTATTCATAACGTTTACACAAGCGTGCTTACGTTTGATCCACCCTGGCAAATCAACGTATGATGATGCTCGAAGGGGTTGTATTTATTCATGTTGGTTTCTAAATAAAGTACTTCAACTAACGCCCAGCCTGACTCCCTTTCCTGGAACTCTTCACTCTTCACAATGATAGCACTTGAAATATTTTGGTATATATCACTAATATTAGTTGATTCGCTAACAATTATGTTTTTTGTATTAAAGGATTTGATATCCGTAATTTCACCTTCGCTCCCAGTTTTTACATAGAGGCCAAAAAGTTCAAAATTCATTTTAATTGTTTTATGCTCTAATAAAACATTTTCTACTAAGCCAAACACAGTAGGTTGAACATTTTTTAAAAATGATTCAATACTTTGAGTTTTTTCTTCACTATGAAGTCTATAACTAGCAATTCGACTTTTAAATGCACTACCAATTTGTTGAACATTTCCAGAATTTCTTTCATGGCAAGTGTTATTTTTATGTTGAATACTGCGTAAATGTCCATGAATGATTGAAGAAGGTATATCAATATTACATACATCACAATGTGTTATTGAAAGTTCACCATTCTTTTTTCTTTTTGTTGCACAACTATTTTCACAATCTTGAGAACGTTTACGCTTTTGAGCATCACATTCATTTAAAGGTTCCGTGCTAGTTGATGGTTTTACAGATTTCAATTCCTGTTGTTCTCCATGCACTTCAACCATGTGGGATTGATATCGCTTTACAGCAGAAAAACCAAGTTCGCAAACTGAACACGAAAATGGTGCTGAACTGACATGCATTAAATTTACATGTCGTGTAAGACTATCTTGTCTGTTAAATGTGGTAGCACAATGACTGCACACAAACATTTTCTGATTATGTTTTGTACTTGCATGACGTTGAAGGTTGTCAGGTCTTGAGAACTGTTTCTTACATTCACCACACTTGAACATGATGATTACTTTCCAAGTTATCTATAAAAGAAAGAAATCATCAATGTTAGTAAAAGATAAAACAAAATTTACAATATAAATAGTTTAATTATATTCCAGTCAATGGTTATAGCAGGGTATTTAAATCGATCTGTGAACTCCTAGCAAGTCTAACTTTATGTAGTTCTAACTGAGGGTTACTATATACCACTGTCACTGACACCTTGCAGTGAACATAAGAACTTGATAGAGTGGTAGAAACCAGCGGTCGCCAGTTAAGTGAGCTAAGTGTGGCGTCATAGCCAGTCTTAAAACAAGTCTAAACTTTTAGAACATATCACGTGATTGAAACCAGCGATCGTTAGTTAAGTGAGCTAAGTGTGACGTCATAGCCAGTCTTAAAACAAGTCTAAACTTGTAGAACATGTCACGTGATAGAAACCAGCGATCGCCAGTTAAGTGAGCTAAGTGTGACATCATAGCCAGTCTTAAAACAAGTTTAAACTTGTAAAACATGTCACATGGTAAGGTTAAGTTAGGTAAAGTTAGGTTATGTTAGGTGAACTGAGGTTAAGTCTTTAAATATTCCCTCTGACACTGATACCTAGCAATGAACATTCAGACTTAATAGAGCGGTAATCAAAATCTAACCTACAAAATTAGCTTTACACACCATGGTCAAGTAGTTCCAACGTTTGACTGCCAAATATACCATTTTCACTGACATGTAGTGGTGAACATTGGAAAATATCACTCTAACTGTTTAAAAGTTATTAGAGGGGGGCACTTACCTTTTTATAATTGATCAACTGATGCCACTGAATGAACAGATTGTAGGAATCTGGTAACCTACAGGTACCCAATTATCTGCAAAGAAATCAATCAATCAATCAATAAATACATTCCAATCAATAACTTCAACATCAATTAGTAATAAAAGACTACAATCCATTAATAATAAGTACTTACCTTGCAAAATAATTTAATGATTTTCTACCAAAACGGCTCTTTTTTACAACTCTTGAGCAGTAATAGAGCACTGTTCACTCAAAGCGAGTAATAAAGACTGACAGTAGGGAGATATATGACACCCCTCTTATATAAACTCACATCGCTCGTGTCAGCAGTTTTTTGCAGATCATTGCAATTCCTTTCCCAATACAGTTGAGAGTCCAAAGTACACTAGGAACACCTGTGTGGTATTCAATGACTGCTGACTTTCCATGATCATCACCCATTGTCTTAGTCAACATATGGGGTTTCAAATTACTGCAGCGTCAGTCATAGCAACAACAGTGTGCGCTCTCTGGTATGTCGGCAACATGACACCGGAAGGAACACCTGTGTAATATCCAATAACTGCTAACTTTGCATGATCATCATTCATTGTCTTAATGAACACTTGCGGTTTCAAATTACTGCTGTGTTAGTCATAGCAACAGATCTGCGCGCTCTCTGTCATGTCTGTAATATGACACAGGAAGTAACAAGACGTCTTACTGCACGTGCCATCTCCTCAGTTTTAACATCTTAAGAACATGTATTATTCTCTTTCAACTACAAATGACTTGTTAGAACACATCCATCCACCAAGTTAGATCCCTTGTATGTTCACATGTATTTCGTCACTTTCCTTTCATATCGTTATTCCATTATAGTAGTGGGGAACAACGTCAATTCAACACACACACAAATGTAGTTAGGCCCTTTGACATAATTTAAATACATTCATGGGCTAGTCCGTAGGAACCAGGCCAAAGGGACCCGTCCAAAGGGATCAGTCCAAAGGGACAAGGACTCGTCCACAAGGACTTGTCCACAAGGACCTGTCCACACAGACTTGTCCACAAGGACTCGTCCACAAGGACCTGTCCACAAGGACTTGTCCACAAGGACTCGTCCACAAGGACCTGTCAACAATAACCCATCAACACGGGCCCGACAGCAGGGGGCTCGTCAACAATAACAGGGGCTCTCACCTCAAGGCCTAACATGCCCCTCTTTGATTATTGGTTTGCAGAACAACGTTACATTCCATATCGTCATTCAAACTCTCACATGTTGCAATTGGTAACAGAGATTCTCTAAAAATTCAATTTCACCCTCTAGTAGGGGTAGGTTTTATTTTTGGGGTTGAAATATGTTGTCCATTGGAAAGGGAGTGTCTGCCCGAGTTCAATGACACCTCATTTGTCAAAATCCGACCATAAGTTCGAGAGATATCGCACTGCCGCCATCTTGTGTGGAGGGTGTGGAGGTGGAGGTATCTGAACCCCCACAAATACACTACTATCAGGCCTTCTCAATAAGCAGCCCGCAGCCCACATCCAGTCCGCCGAGAGATTTCTGCTGGCCCGCCGTGAAAAGCGAGAAAAATTTAGTTTGAAACATTCAAAGGAAATTATTATAATTGATACTCTTGCAAGTTAGATCCCTTCTTGTTTTCAAATGTTCCACTTTTCTACAGACGGAATACGTTAGATAATTCCTAAGTTAACAGTAAACCATTTGCCTCAACGGCAGTGTATTAGTGATCATAAGTCATAACTAGTGCATCTATTTTTCCCCAGGAGTGTTATTTACTTATTATTCATATATTATATACATTGTACCCCCACCCAGTCATTGGGCAAATTAGTGTTGACTGACTTAAGAGTTACAATTGACTCGTATTTCAATCCTGTAATACTTATTTTAATGTACTGAGCGTTGTTGCAAGATCAATCGATAAAATATTTTATGTTTAATCACGCGTTTGGATGTCCGAAGCCCTTGCTATTATTCGAATCAGCTGATTCAAACCTCGACAACGCAGCTCAGCTGTTCCAAGCTCCCACCAAATACAACACGTCCCTTCTTTCAAAATACCATACAAAATATAGTTGCTATAAATTTAGAAAAACATAGTAAAACTTCTTAATAAAATTGATGACAGCTTTCATGCACTCCACCCATCAAGGGCTCATGGCAAGAGGGTTGAGAATAAGAAGATTTGTCTGAGGACTACATTTCAATACATAACAGGGCTAATATACAGGAATAGGCCTATAAGGAACCAACTCAAAGTTGCACAACACCAATCTTTTTATTCCTATACTCATTTGATTGAAAGAGAAATGTGCAGGTTTAGAAAGTTATCTGAAATTAGGAAAAGTAGATACAGCTTATCAAAGTATTAAGAATAATTTGGGGGAAAAGAAGACAAAGTGATGTAATATAAAGAACACAGGTGGAAAGCCTCTAACAGGGAAGGAAAGGTTGAGAGATGGAAAGCTTACATTGAGTGATTTTATAAGGGAAAGGAGACTGAGAATCATGTAATGGAAAGGGAAGAGGAAATTGATGAGGATGCGAAAGGAGATTTAATATTGAGATCAGAATTTGACAGAGCATTGGAAGACTTAAGCAGGAACAAAGCACCACGCATGGATGATATACCGATTGAGTTGCTATGCTGCATAGGTGATGATGGTCTGGTCATGTTATTTCTCTTGGTGTGTAGGATTTATGAGACAGGTGAGGTACCCTCTGATTTCAAGAAGAATGTTATCATCCCTATACCAAAGAAAGTAGGAGCTGACAGTTGTAAAGATTACCGTACAATCAGCTTGATTACTCATGCTTCAAAGATCCTGTCTTGAATAATTTACAAGAGGATCGATAGTCAGATACAAACGGAGTTGGGTGAAGACCAGTTTGGTTTCAGGAGAAATGTAGGAATGTAGAAATGTAGCACCCTACTCACTGGTCAATAACAGTCATAGTCGCCAAAGTGTTCCCTGGTAGCTACAACTCATGTCTGGTTAGCAAATTGTTATTGCAGGCCCCTCAAGGCCTAAAACATTAGTCTTAATGTATAGTGTAATCATCTGTCTACCAACATTGCTGTGTGTGTAATAAATATTAAATAATTAATTAATTCATTAAATAAATAAATAATTTTATAAAATCCATTAATACTCATCTTAAAAATATCTTGCTCATGCTATTCTGTTGCAGTCAGTCAGTCAGTTATCATGTTACATAATTTTGTGTAAACCCATGTATAACATTTTAAAAACATATTTATAAAACTTAAATTCCTAGTTACGTTGTCAAGCCCAAAGTAAAAACAAAACTTGCCTTAGCAATAAAAGGGTTTGCGCTCTTTCATTCAAGCTAATGTATAACATTATGAAATTACTGGTTTCGGAAATCTCAAGTCAATAAAGGTACAGTCATGTTTAAACAAAATGTATTTGTTTAAATTCTTACTGCACGGTTTACCAGGTAAAAATATAGGCTAGCTTACGGTAATCCGACTGCAGGTTCAACGTTTGTAATAAATAAAATATAAGTATTTGTTTACAAAATATTTAGTCAATCATCTGGTATTGACAGTAGTGGCTACGCTGGCTAAAGAGCAGCGTTAGGCCATGGGGCCAAGCTCTCTACTGACTCGGTAGACGCGTGGGTTCGAGCCCCACCGTCGGCGTCCTTGAAATGGTTTTCCGTGGTTTCCCATTTTCAACACCAGGCAAATGCTGGGACAGTACCTTCTGATAGGCCACTGCTGCTTCCTTCCACAACCTTGTCCAGTTTCATTCATTCATTCATCTTCATCCATCCCACCTCTCATCCCGACGCGCAGGTCGCCCACTGGCGTCGAATAGAAAGAACTGCACTCGGCCTCTCAGGAGGCCACACGACAAAAAGAATCATCTGGTATTAATTAGTTACCAAAAATTTCGAGTCAGTAACCTTTAAGAGTGGTCTTTTTGCTAAATGTAAAATTTAACATCTAAATTCTAGAATCTAAAATCTAAAAAATTATAGTAGAAAAAAGGTAATTCCAAGTAATATAAATCCTTATATGTCTTTCTTTAATAATTACCAAAAATTTTGAGTCATGACATTATGGTTTGTTCTATTCACAAAATCTAAAATCTATAAGTTAATATAAAATCAAAAATCTAAAACTTAAAATCTAAAATCTAAAAAATCAAAAATCAAAAATCTTACATGCATTAATTCAAATCCTAAATCAGGGTTTTACAATTATAAATTCAACAAATGTTGGGTTCGTAAAGCCACATGACACCTCACGTGTCCAAATCCGATTATTGGTTTATAAAATCTCAGGTCAATATCCTTGCCGTTTTGGGCATTTTGGATAAATTCATGGGCCATGGAAAAGAGGACGTCATGCCTAGTTCTATAACACGTCACACGTACAAATCCAATGTTTAGTTTATAAAATCTTAGGTCAATGACCTTGACGTTTTGGGTCTTTTGGGTAAATGAGTGAGCCATAGGAAAGAGGGCTTCAAGCCAAGTCATTCAGCACCTCACATGTCCAAATCCGATGATTAGTTTATAAAATATCAAGTCAATGACCTTGCCGTTTTGGGCATTTTGGATAAATGAGTAGGCCATCGGAAATAGAGCGTTACCCCAAGTCCTACGACACGTCACAAGTCCATATCCGATCATTGGTTTCTAGTATCTCAGGTCCATGACCTTCCAGTTTTGGGGTCTTTTGGGTAAATTCATTGGCCATGGGAAAGGGGGCGTCAGCCCGAGTCCTATGACACCTCACTTCACCTTCTCAGATTATTAGTTTATAAAATCTCAGGTCGATGACCTTGCTGTTTTGGGTCTTTTGGGAAAATTCATTGGCCATGGGAAATTTGGTTCAGATCGGTGAAACGGTGTAGATATGTGCCAAAGGGCCTAAATGCACTAAATGGGGTGGTCTGTCCGTAATTTAAAGTTGACAGTGTTACTCGCAAAGTTCCAAAGGGTAAGTATACAAAATTTGGATCACATCGGTCAAACGGTGTATATTTGTGCCAAAGGGCCTAAATGCAGGAAATGGTGTGGTCTGTCCGAAATTTCAAGTCGACAGTGTTACCAGCAGGGTTCTAAAGGGTAAGTATACAAAATTTGGTTCAGATCGGTGAAACGGTGTAGATATGTGCCAAAGGGCCAAAATGCAGGAAATGGGGTGGTCTGTCCGTAATTTAAAGTTGACAGTGTTACTCGCAAAGTTCCAAAGGTATACAAAATTTGGATCAGATCGGTGAAACGGCGTAGATTTGTGCCAAAGGCCTAACTTCAGGGAATGGAGTGGTCTGTCCGAAATTTAAAGTGGACAGTGTTACTTGCAAAGTTCCAAAGGGTAAGTTACTACATAGCATATTTGTAAATAGTTTGGCATGACTTGACAAATTAGGAATAAAGAGTAAATTCACTAACCAGTAAGTCCCACATCGACCACTCTAAGTTATCTCGAGCAGCCTGTGCATCAGCCCCAGTTATGTGTATAAACTTCTCGATTAGCCACACATGTTGAAGATTCTCGTTTATTTGATCATCACTATCGGAGGACATTTTTATAGGTTATCAATTACCCGCACTCGGAAATCGGCTTTCTCATTTCAATCTCCGCCAGAAACAACAAATAATTGCTTACTAATGATCTTACACAAGGCGTTGAATAGAAGCAAGGAATAAAAGAGGTGTATGATTTAGTTGTGATACTGCTCAATTGAGTACGCTAAATTCGCAAACTCAATCGAATGTAGGTGGCAGGTCGGTCGCGACAAAATGGTGGACGCAAGGGTGATAGACTTCATGATGTAGGCTACCGTATTGAATGTTGTTGGCAATTCTAGGCGGGCTCTCGTTGAACGACAGGCAATTTTAGATGCCAAACATATAATTATGTGCAGGGAAGTCCAAGAAACGGTATATTTTATGAGCCTTGAAGCTTTATGGTTACAAACTAGTAATTTGAAAGGGGTACCTCATCAGATTCAACATCTTGCTTCCAGCATTTTCCACTTTTCCTTGCACTTCAAGAAATTTCTGTTTTCTGGTTAGCATTTTCACACTGATGAAGAGCTGAAAACGATTATCACACGCTGGTTTCATTCGCAGGCGCAGACTTCTATGATGCAGGACTACAAAAGTTGATACCTTGTTATGAAAAGTGTCTCAATTTGTTTGGTGTCATTGTCGAAATATAGCTGACACATTGCTCTACCTGTTGCCAATAAAGTTTTGCATATAACTATGTTCTCTATTTTTTAATAGGGAAACTTTACTTTCTGGATGTGTCTCCATCAATGCACGGTATTATTGTTACTGTCCACAGGGCCGTGGAGAGCAAGCACGGGCCTTAGGGCTAGGGCTTACAGGCCCCTCCATATTTGTTCTTCCTGTGACATCCTGGAAATATCAACTTTGCATTTTTTGAAACCCACCAAAAAAAAATTCTTTGTTTTTAATTTACTTTCTTTGGAACGTATTAATTTTGTTCAATGTAAATTTTCAACATCAACTCCATTGTATCTGACCGGAAATGTTACTCTCTCCCATCACAAGAACAAGTTCAACGCCTTTCACAAGCTTATGTACTAAATTTAGAACATTGCAAAGGTTCATAATGTCTAGTTGAAAGGTTATTTAGAAACCTCCCTTCCCATGTACAGTGGAAACTTTACTATATATCTGGCTGCGAAGATATTATGATAGTGGTTATATACAAAATAAATTTATCATGTTTTCTTTATAGTACCGTATTTTGCAGCATATTCATTAGAGGTAGATACATTAAAAATCATAAAAAATCGAATTTGATGGCAAATAAAATTGAGCAAATTTGTCTACTCTGGACTTTCACGGGCCCCTCAGCAAGTCCGGGCCTCAGGGCTACAGCACCGTTTGCCCCTCCCTCTCGTCGGGCCTGCCTGTCCAATACACAGAACGTGGTTAGTGCTGTCAAACCTGCTTTCTTGAAACGGGATTCTGCATTTGGCATTACAGATACGCTGGTGGGCCAAGAATATATAAGAAATAATTTTCTGTTACTGTACTTGTATTCATGTAAGTGCTCGCTTTTGTGTGAGGACAGTAGCCTACTACCGAATATCAAAGCGGTTAGTGGTCATTACGGCTAACGATTTGATGTCCAATACAATAATATCTAATTTATAAGGTCTTACGACCGTTGGTAAAGAATGATAATATTAATCCTATTATTGGTTTTACGTCGCTTTTAACTTCTGCGGCTTTTAGAAACGCCGGATGCCGAAATTTTGACCTGAAGGGGATCATTAACGTGCCAGTTAATCTACTAACACGGCACCCTCTCAAATTGCGTACCTTCAAATGCCAACTGGCTGTGCCAGGTTTCGAAGGGAAGCTTGTAGTTTTACGTGACCGTTAATCTCGCCATCATTAGCCACGGGACCTCCTTTCTGCATGGAATCCGAACCACAGGACATGGCATTTCACTTCGAAAATCTCACATGTATTGACCGGGATTCGAACCTGGTCTACCTTAGTGAGAGGCAAACAGCTTGACCGCAGTGCCACCATGCCTTGGCCAGGATTCGATCCTGCAACCTGGGGCACAGCAGACGAGAACATTACTGCTGAGCCACACAGCCAGTCCAGTAGGTAAAGAACTTTGGTCCAATACAAGTATGGTGAATTGAAACTTAATAGGCCTAATAATTCTATGCATAACAATCACGTCTTAAGTAGTGAAGGTACTAATCATGAACAATTTAAAACATTTGGACCTCTAGAATGTTTAAATAGAAAAAGGTAGTTCCGTGAAGAACGAAATAGCCAATTTTCATGTATTCTACTAGTCTTTTCCATTTCAAAAATTATCCTGTCAATTAAATGTACTTTCCATGCTTCTGACACATGAGAGAAACCTACATAGTGACAAGATATAGGGCCAAAATGTCAAACTCAGTATCCTAGCATAGGTAATAATTTTATACAATAAACATAATATTGTACGATAGCAAAATTATCATACTATGGCACTAGTCCTTGACCTGTCTTAAATCAAAACTTTCATCGTTACTCAAGATAACTCACAGAAACACACCTCCAGCACTGGAAAATATGTGTCGAAAGCATGCGACGAGGCGTTACTTGCAATACAGCAATACAACACTAAGAAATTGTGTATCAGGATGTTTAGTTCACGCTACTGGTGTACCTTTTAACGAGAGACCAGTTCAATTGAACATCAATAAAAGATGATCCTTTGCAGACAGTAGCCAAAAGTCGTCATCTTTGGATCAATCCGGTTTCTCTTTATTGATATTTATTTAATAGATTAATTTAAGGTTTGCGAGTTATTGGCCCACAGCAGCTGAGCTTGGTGATGGGGCTACCAGGCACACCTCCTAGCCTGCGATTTTCTGTACAGGTTGCCTACCCTTAGCCTTTGAAGAAGGAAACAATGGAAGGAGGCAAGACCTGTAGCGAGGCGAAGAGATTGGCTGTCAATAGGACCAGATGGAGAAGCTTTGTTGATGCCATATATTCCACGAGCGACAACGGGAATCAAGTCAAGGAAGTCAATCTATGATTTACGATGCGTACACTAGAAAATTGTGGCAGATGACTTCGATGTCCCACCCCTTAAAACAAACACCACCACCACTAACTTTCAGTATAGCTTAGTTATGACTCCTCCCGAGTGCTTTGCGTGGAAATGAAGCGTTCTAGTTAAAAAAAAGACTTCTTTATTTTCTTCTGTGATGAAGAGATGGTCTTTCAAAAAGGTTATTGTTGTTGCGTGTGTAACTACTAATTCTACTGATATCTTGGGTGATAAGCCCGGTGTGAAGTTATCTTGTTGAGTGTGAAAGCCGTGGTGAACTAGAGTTCTATCCTTCCCAAATCCTCCCTCGATTACAAATACACACCCTAGTACAGACATCACAATGACGCAGGTTATCAGACAGCTTCTACACACACCCAAGTACACAGGGCTACATGACCACCAAACCCCTTAAAAATCAACAACAACAACAACAACAACAACAACATGGGAATCGAACCCGGACCTTCGCAGTGACAGCCAAAAATGCTGACTACTACGTGGTGAACTAGGGGGTGCTACACAGAATAGCTGTGCAGTGCTAGTGAAACGAGTTACACGACAAAGCAAAATATTGATAACGTTAGGATTTATGTTAAAAACAAAGATCTTTCGCAAGGAATGAAAATTTGAATTAATAACGAAGAAGTGGAACGCACCACACTATTTTGTCCTTCCACCTGATTCCTCAGCAAGGAAAATCTTCGCCTTCTGGATAAGTAGCAAATGAGTGTTTGGGGTGAGATTTCACTCGAAGCCGTGATCTAAGGACTCGGAAGACAGGTAGAAGTGTATCCCTATGTTTCCCATCCTGGAAGTGAATTACTGTTGTTTCTCATTTCAGATCCATAACAAGGTGTTCAGTAAAGAACATATAGCCTACTTTTTCCTAAATGCATGGGTTTAGTTCTAACTGTCCTTTTCAAGGAGTATAATTGAATGTTGGTTGTAATAGCTTGTTGAAATACAACGTGCTATACGGATATTATACGTTGATTGATTGAATCCTCACCTGAATTTTATATATACATACACTAATACAGCCATCACAATAACACAGGTTATCAGACAAAAGTCAATACTCATCCAAGTGCATGGGGCTAACTGACCATGATGTCCATACTTCTCAAATGAAACAACAACAGCTTCCTACCCAAATCATTCCTCGTATAAAAGTACATATACTAGTACGCCTACAGACATCACAGTGACACAGGTTATCAGACAGCTTCCACACACACCCAAGTACATGGGGCTACAAGACTGCCGCAAACCCCTAAAGAATCAACAGCAAAAACAACTACAATAGACTCTACCATGGATCAAGGACAAAGAATTTTAATCGCTGTAGTTGAGTGTTGAAATATGTGGTGTCATAAGTTATAACCCAGTTATTATGCTCTTCAAGGGACTGTGGTTTAAACATGTAATAAATGGGAGAGCTCTATACACGGGAAATGGTTGGTGAGGTAGGATAACAATTTAGAAACAATATTTCAGTAATGTAGAATATTTTATTATTAATGTATTTTATTTTACTTTATTTTATTTTTTTTACTTGTGAATTGACCACTTAGGATCACGCTACAATTTCAGTATATCAGTTGTAATTTTCTCTGCCTTCAGTACTCCTCAATACGATCACTGTGCTGTCGCCATTGTTCAGCCGTCCAAGCTCTTCCGGTCTTTGTAGCTCGTCTCTTGTCATGAAACCCTTCCAAATTGTGTTTACTGTTTCGAAACATATCTCTTTCCAACATTTAGTCCTCTAGGATGTTAGATCTTCCAAGGTCTATCCGAGTTTCTTTAATCCATGATGTGGTTGTTGTTTTTTGTTCCAGAAGTACTTTATTATTATTATTATTATTATTACAGTATTATTATTAAAACATCTCAAATACAATGCTTTTTTCAAAATGTATACGGAATTTTACCACTTTTTGGACATGAGCGGGATTTAGAAGCTAGGATAAAATTACATAGTATTCTATACAAACCGTCCAGGGTCCTTATAAAAGAAACTTAATAAACGGGTTGGCGTAATAAGCTGGCGCTTATCAACGGGGTTTTACTGTATATATATAATATTTTCAATTGCAAATACACGCTATATATGCCTAAAATTATAACATGTGAGTAGTTATAAATACGGTACAAAGAAAACGAAATTTAAAAAATTTTAAACTGTTGGGATTTGAGCCACGAAACTCCAAGCTACGAGTCAGAGACTCTACCATTACGCTAAACACGCTCAATGCTGACTTTGCGTTAATAACAGCTTTAGTATAACTGCCTAGAATATTTTTTCTTGCAACGACCGATTTCATTAACGTCTTCTGTCGTTTTTATAAACCATTTGATACTAAATATGTATTGTTCAGTACATTCCTAAAAGGATATAAACTTACAAAGTTTCGGAAATATATGGATTTACGAGCAAACAAGAGGAAATTTAGAGTATAAAAAGATGTGCAAATCGCTATGTTCTAAAAGAGGAGCCTAGGACCTCAAGGACCGGGTGAAACGCCCGGCCCTTGACAGAATGCCTAATAATTGGCAATCAGATACCATAATGATATCCGAACACGGTTTTTACACTCTTGCCTTATCAACAAATAAAGTAACAGTGGAATTAAACTGAACCATGTTGTATGGTATGCATGCACATGTAAAACCAACCCCTTTTAATAGCCTACTTGTGCAGTATTACTCGTGCGCTATCAGTTAAGCCTGCGCAGTTTTTAACAGTACAGTATAGTTTTATTACAGATGTTTTAACTTGGCTCGTGTTAGCTAGCAGCATTTCTTACACACAACAAGAACCAAGCAAATGTCAAGTGCACAATGCATTACCAACGTGCAAGGATAGTAACTTGAGTAATGGGTTCTTTTACAAATTTGAACTTGGAGCATAATAGCTTATGTTTCATAAATAATGAAACATTGCAAAACTACACTTCATTAGAAAATGTACAATTACATGGCAATAAAACAACCACCATTATTAGTGAACATGCATTTGTACTGCTAAAAACCTAACTAATATTGATTTGAGTAACAACTACATTAGTTACTTGAGCATAAATGTTTTAATTAACAATACCAAACTAGACCAGTTAAATTTGGAAGGAAACTATTTGAACCATGTTAATTTTAAAAGACCTTTTTTGAATGCACCTTCTAAAACTTGGCCTTTTCAAATTTAAAACCACTCAGCTGGCTATGATCGAGGAGCGTGATTGTGCAATATAAAATTCAAAATCTTATACTGAAGAGCCACTGTTAACCAAGTGTTAACAGTCTGATAACAAGGGGTCTAAAAGTTTTAGACCCATGACATATTGTCCTATTTGCAGGAAATACTATCAACTTAGCAACCTAAAATCACTTTTTGTTAAAAGAAATCTATTAAGTTTGCTAACTATGGTTCGATAACAACCGGGGGGGGGGGGGGAGCCTTGTCATATTGCCCGATTTGCAAGATAAACTCTCAAATTGGCAGCCTCAGACGGTTTTTCTCAACAAGGCTCGTATTTACACATTAGCACCATGTTCTTTTAAGTATAAAAGAGGTAGAAATCACTATGTTCTGAAAGCTGAGCTTGTGACGTCAATGTCAGTCCAAGTTGTTTTCCAGTCCCTTAAAACATAATAATAACTATTTTTACAACTTGCACCAAGAGTTATTTCCTTGGCTTTGAACCAAACTGTGCCATCATTAACTATTAAATCCCAAACGTGAAAGAGGTTTCTAGTATTAGGCACTTTCAAAGTGTTTTGTTCGAGAGCCATGACTGAAAAAACTAAGTTAGTCCAACTAAACACACTCCTGTATTTATACACTACCACTAAACAAAAATCAATGTGTCCTATCACTAAAAGTAACCTAACACTGTGCATATGAATGCACTGTAAGCAGGTCATAACTGTTGCTTTTACGATGGTCTTGACAAAAATAGTCTGCGGCTGCTTATTTAATGTTATTTCTTGCAAATTTCATAATATTGGGAAAGGGTGACGTCATCCTAGGTTGTCTTTTATTCATGTAAACATGATACACAATATCATCATTAGCTGCCCTGTTTAAAACTACATGCCAAATTTTGTTACTTAAAAACGTTTGTGAAAACAAGCATGAAACATGCTAGTTTTAATTTCTTGAAATCCCTCGAGAGAAATTTAGGTGTCAAATTTTGTTACTTAAAATCTGTTCTGAAATGAAGCACGAAACATGCTGGTTTTAATTTCTTGAAATCCCTCGAGAGAAATTTAAGGAAGCAAATTATGTTGCTTAAAAACTGTTGTGAAAGCTAGCATGAAACGTGCTAGTTTTAATTTCTTGAAATCCCTCCAGAGAATTTTAAGGTAGCAACTCGAGCTAACAATACAAATGGCTAACTGTGCAGCTTCCCTTGTTGCGAGAGATGACCGTGCATTATTACATAGAATATTTTCAATGCTTGCTTGCCACAAAAACTACAAGTCACTATGATAATAATTAACCTTCGCACCACAACCCATAATGGGCCTAGATCTACCAAGCCGACTCACAAAGCTGAATGCCAGCCGGGACCTCTGAGCCCTTGGCGACCACTGCACAGTAGCCAATCTGCAAAGTAAAATGCTATCTTGCCCCCCAAAAAGTACAAAGTTCTGGCCCTCACGCTAAAATCACTCACGGAGCCGGGAATCGAACCCCGGAATTTTGAACCAAGTGGCACAGCTGCAATCTGCAAAATAACTTGTTAGCCTGCACCCCCAAAAAGTATGACACCACGTTACAGCCCTTACACTAACAGAACCCGGGAACTTGCCCAGGCCAAATGCCAAAATGCTTTTTAGCAAAAATGTAACGCTCATAGTGTACTAGGACCCAGTAAAATAGCCACACGAAACTACATTTTAACACTTTTTGCACTGCACAGCAGCCCTGCACCAGAACCAACATTTTTGTACTACTGACAGCTTTTCAACATGTTTTGTTAGCATCTTGCCACTGTTTGGGATTGCCACATCTATGAAGGTGGTATGCCTCATGCATTTGTCATTCATTCAATCAGTCATTCATACATTTACAGTATTTGCAATTGGGGGTGTGTCCCCCAGTGGCAAATTGGATACACATAACAAATAAATAATTATACATAACAATTTAATAACTATTAAACTGGAGTATTTACACAAATAGTCAGTCAGTTCTTAAACACACCTATATGTTTGGGAAAAGGCTCTAAGACTGCGGCAGGTAGAGCGTTCCAGTTATCAATGGCACGGTTTACGAAATAATATTTACCATAATTTGTTCGCTGTGGTCGGCCCTTGACTTTGAAAGGATGATCGCTCCTACCCATGTAAGTGGGCTTTCCCATACATTTACTAAACTCACCCCATGCTGGTTGATTTTTATACGTGTTGTACATAGCGCAGAGTCTAGATTTCACCCTCCTAGCCTCAAGGGATTCCCCCGCCATTTTTCTTTAACATCACACTGCTCCTGGGATTAAAGTCACTGAGCACAAATCGAGCGGCCTTTCTTTGTACCATTTCCAACTCATTTATGAGCCCTACTTGATATGGATCCCAAACTGCCGAGGTGTATTCCAGAATAGGTCTTACAAGAGACAAATATCCTATTCCTTTTAATATCCTTATTACAAAGTGCAGGGATTTGTAAGCATTAGAAACTACACATCCTACATGACTACTCCATTTCATATCATTCCTTACGTGAAAACCCAAATATTTGCAAGAATCTTCTTCTATAAGTATTTCTGAGCCAATGTTATATTGAAAATCTTGCCTTCGCACTTTCCCTGGTTTTATGAGACTACATTTTCTTGTGTTTATTTTCATTTTATTTTCCATCGCCCACTTATAGACCCGGTTCAGATCATCTTGAAGAACTGCATTGTCTTGTGAGTCATGTATCTTTCGATATATTACACAATCATCCGCAAACAATCGACAGTCACTGCGAATCCCATTTGGTAAGTCATTTATAAACGCCAAAAAATAACAAAGTTCCGATTACACTGCCCTGAGGGATACCCGACGTTACGGTAATTTCATCCGAGAATCGGCCTTCAACTTTCACTTTCTGGGAACGACCCGTCAAAAATTCTTGGATCCATAAAAATACTCTTCCATCAATCTTCGTCGAAGCTAATTTATGGAGTAGCATGTCATGCGGTACAACATCAAATGCCTTCGCAAAATCTATAACTACGGCGTCGACTGAAACTCCATCGTTTAACGATTCGCTAATATCTTGAAAAAGTGATAGCATCTGACTCTCGCATGAGTAACCTTTCCGAAATCCATGTTGTCTATCATTAAACCATGATAATGTTTCCCACTGTTCCCTCAAGTAGTCGCAAATGAGATGCTCCATCTGTTTACAAACGATGGACGTAAGACTAACCGGCCTGTAGTTGCCCAATTCAAGTCCGCTCCCTCCCTTAAATATTGGGACTACCGTAGCTCTTTTCCTGTCATCCGGGATTTGCACATTGTTTATGGACACATTAAACATCACCTCTAAGTATCGTGCCACGGCCCTCCTAGTTTAAGTACTTCACTAACAATATTATCAGGACCCTTCGATATATTGTAACATAATTTTTGTATTAGCTTTACAATTGCTGACTGGTTTATTTGGAAAAGGAGAGCGCCTGATTCACCATTAAGGTCCAACACACAGCTATTGGATTTATTGAACACACTACCGTAAAAGACATTTAATTTATTAGCAATGGCCTGTTTCTCAGTAATTACCGTCACCGGACATTATCATCGACAAATTATTTGAATTTCCCTTTCTTCTCCTAACATAACTGTAAATTGTTTTCCACCCATCGCCTCCCGAACCAAGTAAACCATACATATAATTGCCATGAGCAGCCCTCTTTTTTAAGACGAGCTCTCTTGATAAGGACTTAAATTTCAACATATACTTGTCACTATCATGTCTTTTATTGTATAATTTCCTAATTTTCCGTTTTAGACTCGTGATTTCTCGTGTGTAATACTCAGGATCTGGGTTTTGTTTCAGTAATTTAAATGGGACAAATTTATCAATAGCATTATTAAAAATTTTCAAAAAGTTAGTCCAGAGGATATTAATGTGATTTCCTTCCGATGCCCATCCTACAAATAGCCAATTCAAATACCCCTGAAATTTGCCTTGATCTGCCCTGCGATACTGGAATATGATCTTTTTTGCTACATCTTCTATATATTTAAAACAGTAAGCTGATTTTTGTTACCGCAAGATTGACAGAACGGCTGAACCGATTGACTTCGCAATGCACTCTGACGAAAGCCCTTGATCTGTATATTTGCAGATTGTCTTTAAAATAAACAAATATGTTATATTTTTAAATTTATCAACAAAAATGCAAATTTATTGGCCCTAGCGCATGCACACAATCACCTTGCCTCATGACTGTCATGGCGGTTCAAGTGCATCGCGTTTCAATTTGATAGTTATTTATATGAAGTATAAAGGAAGGGAACATTATTTAAGATGTTCCCACGATATATACTGGAATACAATTATACACGACGGAAAATGATGAAATACATAAACTGACAGTAGAGTGTGTAGGGCCTATATTGTTTAACTATCTTAATATTGCGTCACATTACCAGTGATTCGGTAGCTCAGGTCGTAGCGGCAAAGACTCTAAATTTATGCATCGCGCAATGGAAGCTGTTCGAGTCCCACCTCCCACATATTTTTTTATTTCTGTATTATTATTTCTTGATATTGCTATTCCATTGTCAAAACATATTTTACTCGTAGCATTCCCCCGTAAACTAAGGAATTCATATATTTTTAAATTAATATAGAAAATTGCAGAATTCTTTACCCTCGCGCATGTGTACAAACACCTTGCCTCATGACAGTCATGGCAGTTACAAGTACATCGCGTTTCAATTTGATAGTTATTTATAAGAAGTATAATGGAAGGGAACATTATTTATGACGTTCCCACGATATATACTGGAATACAATTATACACAACGGAAAATGTTGAAATACGTAATCTGACAGTTGAGTGTGTAGGGCCTATGTTGTTTAACTATCTTAATAATGCGTCGCATTACCAGTGGTTTGGTAGCTCAGGTCGTAGTGTCAAGGTCTATTAATTCATGCATCGCGCAATGGAAGCTTTTGAGTCCCACCTCCAGCATGTTTTTTTTTATTTCCATATTTTTATTTCTTGGTATTGCTATTCCATTGTCAAAATATACTTAACTCTTAGCATTCCCGTAAACTAAGGAATTCGTATATTTTTAAATTAATATACAAATTGCAGAATTCTTGCCCCTCACGCATGCGTACAATCACCTTGCCTCATGACAGTCATGGCGGTTACAAGTGCATCGCGTTTCAATTTGAAAGTTATTTATAAGAAGTATAAAGGAAGGGAACATTATTTATGACGTTCCCACGATTTATACTGGAATACAATTATACACGACGGAAAATGTTGAAATATGTATACTGACAGTTAAGTGTGTAGGGCCTATGTTGTTTAACTAACTTAATATTGCGTGGTTTTACCAGTGGTTCGGTAGCTCAGGTCGTAGCGTCAAGGACTCTTAAATTATGCATTGCGCAATGGGAGCTGTTCGAGTCCCACCTCCGACACCTATTTTTATTTCCGTATTTTTATTTCTTGGCCATTCAGCAGCAGGATTTTTAGGGCATGGGATAGTAGAGTGGTGCCACGTTAGTTGGTGCATTTCCGTCTGCTGCCTTTCTTGAAAAGAGGTACAATTACACCCTTCGTCCAGTCATGTGGAATGTTATTTTGTTATTTTGTTGGAGGCTGGATTTAGACAGCTCCTTAACCCGGTCCATGAGGCAATTATAATTGGCTACATGGATAATTCTTGCCAGGCGCGTCCACGTCGCGGGGGTGGGCAACGGTACTGTAATATACCATGGAACTACAGTACCGGCTAAGTTCTGGTGAGGACCCAGTCCTATGGGGTATAACATAGGCCCCGTGCACAGGGTTACGTGCGAAGACCTCAACGGAATCTGCAGCGGAGAAGATGGACTTCGGAACGGTGGAGATTGCGGAAGAGGCAACCCAGTATTCAGGGAATAGTATGAGTACAGCATCAATCGGCAGCGTCTGTTTCCCAGGTTAGGGGCGGCTGCAAGGGCGTCTGTTTCCCATGTTAGGGGCGGCCTGTATAATAGCTGGCAGTAGCTTCATAAAATGCCTTTGGGAGTGGCGACCCCATCGTTATAATAGCCTAAAATGGAAATGGCACTTCAAATGATTCGGAAAAGGTTAGGGCGTACCCTGCAGGCGACGCGCAGTTCTTTTGGTACTGGGGGAACTGTGAGAAATGGGCGACCAGTAACCGAAATGAAAGTGGGAATCATGAATGTCATGACCCTGACAGGCAAGGTGGAGGAGGTGGTAGACTTCATGGAGAGGGAGAATGTTGAATTGATGGGGCTGAGTGAAGTGAAATGGAAAGATAAAGGAAGGAAGAAATTGAGGAAAGGATATACATTATACTGGAGTGGTGGCCAAGAGGCAAAAAATGGCATGGGACTGATAACCTCGAAACAACGGGAGGAGTATGTTGAAGTGGTCGAGTGTGTGAGTGACAGAATAATGAAAATTAGAATGAAGATGAAAAATGACGTGATGGACTCATACAAGTGTATGCACCACAGACTGGAAACAGAGAAGAAGACATTGAAGTATTCCTGGAGGATGTAGAAAGAGTAATTTCAGATGTAGAAGTGGTGATCATGGGAGATATGAATGCACAAGTCGGAAACGAGAGACAAGGAAAGGAAGAAGTCATTGGACCATATGGATATGGGAAAAAGAACCGGGAAGGAGAGGAACTTGTAAACTTTTGTGAAAGGAATGGACTGATAGTGGGTAATTCATGGTTTCGGAAGAAAAACAGCAGGAAAATTACGAGATATGGTTGGGGCGATAGAAGAAGAAAATCAGTAATTGACTACTTTCTGGTGGAAAGGACTAATCGCAGAAAGCTGATAGATGTGACAGCTTTACCAGGAGAAGCATTTGATGGGGACCATAGAGCTGTGGTGGCAAAATTTAGATGGGAAAAATTGGAAAACCTAAAGGAGATCAGAGAAAGTAAAATAAAAGTATGGAAATTGAAAGACAAAACTGTACAGGAAGATTTTCAGGAGAGATTGAAGCAACAAATCCCAGTTACTGAAGTGGAAAACATAGAAGAGGAATGGTCCCACTTTAAAAAGGCATTTGTTGGTGCAGCAGAGAGTGCTTGTGGTAGGACGTCAACAAGAGTGAAAGAGAAGGAGACACCGTGGTGGAATGAGGAAGTGAGGAAAGCAGTGAAAGAAAAGAAGTCTGCATGGAAAGAATGGAACCGAGACCAAACAGAAGAAAGCAAAAGGAAGTATCACGACAGCAAACGGAGGTGTAAGAAAGTGGTAGGAGAAGAAAAGAAGAAAAGTTGGGAAGAATTTACACGAAGAATGGAAACAGATGTAAGTGGCAGTAAAAGGATGCTGTATGGGCTTCTAAGAAGTAAGAGGAAAGAAAGAGTTACCACAAAGCTGGTGAAAAAGGAAGATGGAGAGTTGTTAACACACCCAGAAGAGATAAAGGGACGGTGGAAGGAGTATTTCGATAAGCTATTGAATGTGAGCAATTGTACTGGTGAGATGGAAGTGACACAACCTGACGACTCTATAACAGAAGATGATATAACAATGCTGGAGGTGGAATTAGCAGTACAGAAAATGAAGATGGGAAAAGCAACAGGGGTGGATGAAGTCAGTGTAGAAATGATAAAGGCTGCTGGACCTGTTGGTATGCAATGGTTGTATCGACTGCTAAAGTGTGTGTGGAAACAGAAATGTGTACCAGAAGACTGGGAGAAAGGGCTAATAATACCAGTGTTTAAGAAGGGGGACAAGAAGGTGTGTGATAACTATAGAGGGATCACCCCAACGAGCTAGAGAAAGGTATATAGAGTGGAAATGGCGCCGCCATTTTGGAAGCAGGTTGAACTGGCAGCCGCCATGATATATCCTGTCAAGAGGGTGGGAGTCAGGGAGGGAGAGGCGTGTCTAACGAGGCGTAATATAAGATTAGGCCTACGCAAGACCTGACAATTTAATTTGTACATTGAACGATAACTAACACAATCATCTTACAAGACAATGCGCTACGTTGCTTATGCATAGTACATTGCATGATTTCATTGTCCTTTAAAAAGAATAATTTTTGTGTACAACTGACCTCTCTCTCGTTGAGCTGTATTTCTGCAGAAGTGGTGAAGCCTGCATTTATAATACTGTTTCACAATTCGCTCGATGAGTGAAGCATAGTGAGACTTTCCCCAGGTTCAGTAGCTGTAAATAGATGGTCAGATTTCTGAAACAGATAACCCGGCAGCATAGCATAGACATCTGTCTGCAACTTCAGCATGAAATTCTTCGTGTTCTTTCGCAACATACTGTCATTATTCCTGATGACAATCCCAGCTGTTTTACATAATTTCACTACATCATTTGATGGATTCAAAAGGCCATCTTTCACGTCTTTCTCTTTAATCAGTCCTTCTTTCTGAACATCTTGACCCGATAAAAGCACTTCTAGGCATTCAATACAAGTTAATTTTTTAGACACTTGGCGAACAACACTTCCTGCTATGTACTGAACAAAATTTTCTACATACATATCGTTCATATGCATACCCCACCCAGGGGGCTCACAACTTGTGGGACGTGGATTGGCGACCACGGGACCTCAGCTGAGACTGGCATTGCTTGCAAATCCACCCGTCAACCTTCCTCAGTCACCTCTTGTTCTCTTCAGGCATTAACGGTATCCGAGACCTGGAGAGTCTTTCATATTCATGTCTTATTTGGCCCTTGTCTCATCTTTCCTGATACCCTCATTTTTCGAGGGATCAGACCTGATCTTTTCATTGTATCTATCTCCTGCCTTGTGCACAAGACCCTAATGGAGGCACGGCCGGCGTGAGCAGCCTCTTGAGAATTAGGCATAGTTACCGTACTAACGAGCTACCCCCCAGGGGTTCACATCTAGTGGGACGTGGGTTGGCGACCACGGGGCCCCAGCTGAGTCCAGCATTGCTTCCACTTACTTGTGCCGGGATCGTCTTTCCTGTCGACCTCACTTGGTCAACTCTTGTTCTCTTCCGACCCCGACGGTATTAGGGTATCCGAGGCCTAGGGAGTCTCTTCCTTTCCCGCCTTAATTGGCCCTTGTCTCATTTTTTCTGATACCCTCCTTCTGCGAGGGGTCAGCCTTCTTTTTCTTTTCCTGTTATCTCCTGCCTTCTACTCAAGGCCCTCAAGGAGGCAGGGTGTATGCAGCCCCACCACTTCTGGTGCACCCTGGATATTGCTACACCCTCAGGGGCTCACGGCTGGTGAGTTCGGGAGTTGGCGACTCCGAGGGATTCCTGAGCTGGGTCCGGTTTTCCCCCTTTTATCCAATACCTCTGGGGTGGACCCTCTCCTCTTTCACTTTCCTATCTGCCTTTCATGGCTCTCCTTCCTTCCATGTCCCTCAATCCTTATTCTTCGAGTGTTGAGGGCATTTCTTTTCCTCCTGTCCTTTATTTGCCTTATTATCCTTTTATTTTCCGTTTCTTCTTCTAGTATATAAGTTAGTAGTTAGTTTTAGTTATAGTTTACATTTCATTATCATCTTCACGATCACCCAAACCATTAGGGGCCGATAACCTAGGTTTAGGCCCCTTAAAACAACAATTATCATCAACATCACCAACGAGCTAGAGAAAGGTATATAGAGTGGAAATGTTAGTTCCTGCTTCTGCAAAGGGAATCTGAAATGTAAATATCACACAAACTTAAACTGCTGCATCACGCTTTCGTCAAGAGTCTACCTCATTAATTTATGAATTTGGATGGCATTTCTTATCTGAAATACGACACTCCTGTTGTCTTATTACTTCTATTCGTACAATTGAATGACGAACACACTGACGGCATGGTCTATGTATTATTAAATAAATTTCATTCAACGCATGTTCCTGTACAGCCCGAATAATCGCAACAAGCTCTTGTCAGACGACGTTCTGAATCATGGCCGCCTTAACTCAGGTTGCCTCCGCCCAGAGCGCTGCTACGCGGCTCGTTGCCTCTCTATATACCTTTCTCTAGCTCGTTGGATCACCCTCTTATCACAGATAGTAAAAATACTGGAAAGGATATTAGAAAGAAGAATTAGAAGAAAGGTGGAAGGAGAGTTGCAAGAGGAACAGTATGGCTTCAGGAGGGAAGATCCACAGTGGACCCAATCTTTAGCTTGAGGCAGGTGATGGAAAAGAACTGGGAATATGGAGAGGATTTGATCATGACTTTCATAGATCTAGAAAAGGCATATGATAGTGTCCCCAGAGAGAAGGTATGGGAAACCATGGTTAAGAAGAGACTGGGAAGAGAAATGTTGGAAATGGTGCAATCAATGTACAACAACTGTGTTAGCAGAGTACTGACCCCGGTTGGAAAGACAGATTGGTTTAGGAACAAGACTGGACTAAGACAGGGGAGTGTGCTGTCACCTCTCTTGTTCATAATGGTGATGGATGAAATTGTAAAGGAAACAAAGGAAGCATATGGACATAAAGAAATGAAGTTACTGTTATTTGCAGATGATATTGTGGTCTGGGGAAGGAACACCGAAGAAGTGCAAAAACAACTAGATGTACTGAACGAAAATATTCAGAAGTATGGCCTGAAAATCAGTATAGAGAAAAGCAAGACCATGGTGATGACAAGAGGGGAAAGACAAGGAAAGGGCACTGTGAAAATTGGAAGTCAGAGTTTGGAAATTGTGGACACGTTCAAATACCTAGGAAGTGAATTGATGCAAACTGGTAGGTTGGGCATGGAGATTGGCAGGAGGGTACAGCAGAGCAATGCATTCTATCAAAGTGTAAGAAAACTTGTTTGGGATAAGGAAGTACCAAGGAAAAGCAAGGAGGTAATGTATAAAGTGTACTATGTTCCCATATTAACTTATGCAGCTGAGACTTGGACCCTGACAAGCAGGCAAGAGAGTAGAATCCAAGCCAGTGAAATGAAATTCCTAAGAAGAATGATAGGAAAGACAAGGAAAGACAGAGTGAGGAATGAAAATGTTAGGAAGGAAGTTGGGATGGGAAAACTAAATGAGAGAATTGAGAAGAATAAACTAAGGTGGTTTGGACATGTAAAGAGGATGGAGGAAAATAGAATACCAAGACAGATGCTGGAGGCGAAGTGCAACGGTAAGACAGCAAGAGGAAAACCTAGAACAAGGTGGATTGATTCAGTGAACAACAGCGTAAGAAAAAGAAATCTGGACTGGGACAAGATCGTGGAAGAAGAATGGTGGAAGGAAAGAGGAAAGTGGAGAAGTGCCATAAATACCCCGACCCGGCAGGAGCTGGATAAGGGGAAATGATGATGATGATGATGATTTTTATTTCTTGGTATTGCTATTCCATTGACAAAACATATTTTACTCTTAGCATTCTCGTAAACTAAGGAATTCGACGCGATTGACGTTGCCATATATATATTTAAAACACTAAGGTAACAATAGTATACACCACTGCTACAGATTAAATAATGAATATGAAAGCCAGATACTTCTTACAGAATTCTTGAATTCCTCGGAATTTTGCATCCACATATTCATACTCCTAATGTTCGAGCCACAGTTATGCTCCTTAGGAATCTGAACATTTCCCAAGAGCTCCCAAATGGTGCCAGATTAATTGTAAAAATTATGCATGAGAATTGCTTGGATTTGGAAATAATAAGTGCAGATAATATTGGGCAGAGAGTTCTAATCCTTCGACTTTATTTAACACCATCCGATAAAACACTTCCATTTTCCTTTAGAGCACCAATTTCCAATCGCTTGCCATACCTTATCACAATCAATAAAGCAGAAGGGGGAACTCTGGAACGTGTAGGTCACTATTTGCCTCTTCAAGTTTTCAGTCGTTGCCTCCGTAGCTCGCCTCTGTAGCGTAGTGGTCAGCATGGTTAGCTTCCGCCCCGTCCTGAGTTCGAATCCCGGCTCTGCCACGAACTTTGAAAAGTGGTATGAGGACCGGAACGGGGTATACTCTGCCTCGGGTGGTCCAAATGAGTAGGGGGGTTTCAATTCCCACCTCAGCCATCCTCGAAGTGGTTTTCCGTGGTTTCCCACTTCGTCTTCGGAAAAATGCCGGGATGGTACCTACCGTAAGGTCACAGCTGCCTCCTTCCCACTTCCTTGCCTAACCCTCCCGCTCTTCCCATCCCTTCATCAGGCCCCTGATCGCTTTGCAGGTGAGGCCGCCTGGGCGTAGTGCTGGTCACACACCCGAGTTGTAACCCCGACTCAGAGTCACAAGCTCCAGGACACTGCCTTTAGTGGCGGTAGAGGTGGGATCCGTCGCTTACTCCGTGGGAAAAAACAACCCTGGAGGGGAAAATGGTTAACGCAAACGTAACGTAACGCAAGTTTTCAGTCATGGCCAGTTATATGTTGCAAAGTCGATCTTTCTCTGTAATCATACAGAGAATGTATATAAGAAAGTCCTACAGTAAATATTTTCCCAATGACCGTCATGTTTTGCACATCAATGCATTTCTTTGTTATATTCCAAAATTATAAGCGACGGTTTGCGGCCAGTTGTATTAGACTCCTCAGAGTTCTTGAATTCCTTGGAATTAAATGATTTGCCTCCACATACTCTAAATGCTTGACCCATAGTTATGCTGATTAGAAATCTGAAGGTTTCCCAAGGGCTCCTAAATGCAACCATATTGCTTGGATTTGGAAATAATAAGTGCAGTTAAAATTAGGCAGAGAGGTTAATCCTTCGACTTGATTTAATACCATCCGATATAACACTATAATTTTCTTTTAAGAGGCAATATTTTCCAATTCGTTTGGCATACTCTATCACAATCAATAAAGCTCAAGGGGAAACCTAGAACGTACAGGTCTCAATTTGCCTCATCAATTTTTCAGTCATTGCCAGCAGTATTTTGCAATGTCAAGAGTGCAATCTTTTGACGCCCTTATAGTTTCAATAGAGCCAAAAAATAATCGTACAAAGAATGTACATTAGGCCTATATAAGGAGATTCTTCAGTAAATATTTTCCCTTTGACCGTCATGTTTTGATGGATTTCAACTTGTCAGAGTTGAATTTTGTAATGTCACCGTATCTAATATTTAATTCAACCCCAGAATGGTCACTAATTCCTGGTATTTTCAGACAGTTAATATACAGCTCTACAGGCCTTATGAGATAAACATCTAAGGTATTATTGCCTCTAGTAGGGAAGTTAACTACTTGGGAAATCCCCCCTCCCTTAAGAATTTGTTTGCAGCAATCTGAGCTTGACCACAGCTAGTTGACACACCAAACCAGTCTACTTTGGGGAGGTTTAAATCTCCGGCAATTATTATGCTCTCTTTCATAGCATTACCCATACAAGTTTTATCATACAGTGTGTCGAGGAGCGAAAAGTTATCTTTCGGTGCTCTATACGCCCCTATCACCTGAAGAGGGAATTTATTTCCTTTATCCGAAATTTGTACACATAACATTTCATGATCCGTATCAGCCCACTTTAAGAAACTAGCTATATTTTTGCGCACACTAATAAATAGCCTACCACCTCGCTTCCCCCGATCCCTTCTGTACATTTCGTAGGTCCCTTGAATTATTTCGTTACTATTTATATCCTTATATAACCAAGATTCTGTAGCAATGACTAGATCCTGAGAATACGTCTCTACAAGATTCCAAAATTCAATTAATTTATTTCCTAAACTCTGACAATTAACCTGCAGTAATCTTAGAGTCTTACCTCCGCAGCAAATATCCCGAAGTAGCTCCTTCTGTTCCCGTTGGCTGGCAATCTCTGGACCTGCTCCTCCTCACAATAGCCGGCACGAACTGATGACCCTGTCATGTAGGCTCCTCCCTAGGTTGAAAGCGCCCCGTCGATTCAAATGCAGTCCGTCTCGGAGGAAGACACGGCCACCAATCCAGCAGTCAGCATCTACGTACACTAATCCCAGTTGTGCACATACCCAGTCCATGCGGTCATTTACAGTCTTAACTCGCCTAAACGGAACATCTCCCTGCCGAACAATGTCACTCATTATAATTTTTGCATTTCTAAACTTGCTTTTAGCTTTTCTGCCTAGTTCGTAGAGCTCCCCCATGATGTAGCCCTCTTCTTCAAATCGTTCGTCCCAACATGGAACAACAACACTTTAACTTTATCACAGTCCTCTACATTGGCTTCTTTCACTTGTTGGGCAAGCTGGTCAATTTTAATCCCCGGTTAACACTGCACTTTCACACCTGATTTCCTTGAGATATTCGCACTCCATCGTATCATAGAATCACCCATTATGATAACGTCATCCTCAGTTTGCTCCTGCACGCCCTCTTCCACACTGTCAACAGGAACCAGATCAGATTTCTTGTGTACCGCTGACTGGTCTGTCAATACAGTATTATTATTGTTATTATTACCGATAGCAGTAGCTACGTTCGCTAACACGCAGCGCTAGGGCATGGGGCCAAGCTAACTGCGGAATCAGTAGACGTGGGGTTCGAATCCCACCGTCGGCCATTCTTGAAATGGTTTTCCGTGTTTTCCACATAATCAACTCCAGGAAAATGCTGTGATGGTACCTTCTTACAGGCCACGGCCGCTCCCTTCCAGTTTCATTCATCTTCATAAATTTCATCTCTCATTAACTCCTCCCGTGAGGTTGACATCAGTAAGGGCATCCGTCCGTAAAACCCACTAGCTAGCTAGCTAGATAGATAGATAGATAGGTAGATCATCATCATCATCATCAACTAGAGCAGTTCCAACCGCAGGTTGGGTCTGCTTGAAGCACAAGCCTCTCCATCGTTTTCTGTCTATCCACCACTCCTCTTCTGACACTGTTGTCCAATTAACTCCTTTTCTCTCGACACTTTTCTTCACCCCCTTTATCCACCTATCCCTTGGTCTTCCTCTAGGTCTCTTTTTCTTCCACTCCATTTCCAATATTTTCCGTGGTATTCTTTCTTCTCCCATTCTTTTCACGTGGCCATACCACTGTAACCTTGATTTTTCAATTCTATCCTGTAGGGGTTCTTCCTTTAATATTTCTCTGACTATCATTTCTGACTCTGTCCATCCTGGTTACACCTATACGACTCCTCTGAAACTTCATTTCCACAGCTTTTATCTCTCTCCCTCATCACCCAAGTTTCTGATCCATACGTTAGGATCGGCACAAAGTAAGTCTTGTACATGATCCCTTTACATTTCTGTGGCACATCCTTGCTCCATATCAGGCCTCTAACACTTTTGAAGAATCCATCAGCACACCTTCCTCTTTCATCTAATTCCAAGGCATTTCCCCCATTTTCTTCAATGACACTTCCCAGATACTTGAAGCTCTGCACTCTCTCCAACTGCTCTCCGCCTAACTTTATCCCAGAGTATACTCTGTCCTTCTCACGTGTTGTTATCACCACTTCACTCTTTTGCATCGAAAACTTCATTCCATAGGATGACACTACTTCCTCCCATGCATCGAGTTGCCCCTGTACATCCCTTTCCTTGTTTCCCCAGATCATCAAGTCATCTGCAAACACCATTGCCTTCATTTTTTTCCTCCCCAATATGCTGTGCTACCTTTTGCATCACTTCATCCATCACCATTACAAAGAGCAAGGGCGAGAGGGCACTTCCCTGCTTTAGACCATTAGTCAACTCATACCATTCTGTTCTTTCCATACCAACTTTCACACAGCTTCTGCTTCCCTCATGCATTTCTTTCACTCTCAACACTATTTCTTCCGTTATTGCTTTGGCTCTCATCGCTTCCCATACTCTGTTCCTTACGACACTGTCGTATGCCTTCTCAATGTCCATCAAGGCCAATACCAAATCTTCCCCATACTCGTAGTGACACTCATGTAGCTGTCTCACTCCAAATATGAGGTCAGTAGTGGATCTCCCATGCCTGAATGCATATTGCTCCTCCCTCAGTTGCTGTTCCGTTACCTTACGTTTCCCTTTTTCCAATACCTTTTCATAAATCTTAGCACAGTGGCACATCAGTGTAATTTCCCGGTAGTTTTGGCATTTCTTCCTGTCTTCCTTCTTGAAGATGGGCACTATCACCCCCTTTTTCCAATCTTCTGGGACTTTCTTCTCCTTCCATATAGCTCGTATCACCCTATAAAACCACTGTGTTCCCACTTCCCCTGCAGCTTTTATCATCTCAATGCTTACCTCATCTATACCTGGTGCTTTTCCCATTTTCATCCTCTTTATTGTTTCTTCCACTTCTGCCCAGGTTAGGTCTTCCACTTCCACTTGGTTCCTGACATCAACCCTTCCAGTATTCTCTTCGTCCTTACTTGGTGCTGTCACATTCAATAGGTCCTCAAAGTATCCTTTCCAAAGTGATTTAATCTCTACTTTTCTCTCAATAATATTGCCATTATTGTCTTCCATTCTCTCTGTGGTAATCTTCTAATTTTTCCTTTTATTCTTCACCATCGCATACAACAGTTTTCTATTACCTTTACTGTCCTCTTCCATCATCCTTGTCCATTTCTCCATTCCTCCATTATCACCGTTTTGGCTTCCTTCTTTCTGGCTATATAGTCCTCTCTGGCATCTGCTGTTCTAAGTTGGAACCACATCCGAAAAGCTTTGTTTTTGTTTCCCACTACTTCCTTCACTCTGTTGTTCAACCATGGTGTCTCCTTCCATCGTTTCTTATCACTGGTCCTCCTGCATACCATTTCTGCTGCTTCCACTAGTGTTGCTTTCAGCCTTCCCCATTCCTCTTCCACAGTTCCCGTTTCCTATCTGGGAAGCCTGCGCTTTACTATTTCCTGATATTCCATTTTGGTATCTTCCTCTTTGGTATCCATACTTTTATTTTCCTCTCCTGCCTATCACTCTCCTTTCTGACTTCATTCTGTAGCTCATAACCACCAGCCGGTGATCACTGTCCAAGGCCTCTGATGGGATAACTTTAATGTCCATAACATTTCTCTCCATTAGCTCATCAAAAATTACATAGGGCCAGTTGTACGAACTCGGGTTATACCTCGGCTAAAGTTATCTACGTAGTTAGCGCAAAATTGAGTTGTACGATATTGGTATAAGAGATAATCCGGGTATAAACGATGGCATAGCTAACCAGGCATGGAATGGCGAGCTATCTGCTTATACTGAGT
Organism: Meconema thalassinum; assembly: GCA_946902985.2. Lineage (NCBI taxonomy): Eukaryota > Metazoa > Arthropoda > Insecta > Orthoptera > Tettigoniidae > Meconema > Meconema thalassinum. The sequence goes on along the minus strand of OX336389.2, from coordinate 1,062,497,369 downwards.
ATATATATGGCGGACGGGAGAGACCGCTACAACATCCGAAGTTCAATCATCGCAAACTCTTAATTTCAGTGGGCTATTCATAAATGTACATGAAAACGTATAATTTTAATAGCAGCACAATAATTACATACACATTACAAATGTAAACATCATATGCATTGTCTTCAGCACTAAACGCCATGTCGCAGTGGTCCAATGGTTAGCGCGCCGGACTCACGACGTAAAAACATAAATGTTGTGGATCGAACCCCACCAGTTCCAACTTTTATTGCTTATTAGTTTTTGTTTCTATGTTATGCTTGGTGTTTCTGCATTATCTTTTATATATAGCCTACCAGTAATCACTTGGGGGTGATCCTAGGTTCAACAGGGTAATTAATAATAACTCCGCGTCAGTCGAGAGCATCATGCTGGAGATGCCAGGAATTAATGTAGAAAGTGATGCAGAGGCTCACTTATTAAAGAGAAAAAAACCAAGTTAAATCATCGCAAACTCTTAATTCGAGTGAACTGTTCATATATGAACATGAAAATGTATAATCTTAAAAGCGGCACAGTAATTACATACATATTATTACAAAAAATAACGAATGCAGGTCACTGACATTACGTACGTAAGCATCATATGCGCAGTCTTCAGGAAATTACGTTAGGAAGCGCCGGTCCAGTGGCCAGCACGCTATTCTCGCGAGTATAAATTTACATTTTTTGCGGATCGAATCTCACCAGATCCAACATTTTTTGCTTATTATTTTTTTGTTTTTATGTTATGCTTGGTGTTTCTGTATTAACTTATATATGTACCGGTAATCATTTGGGGAGATCCTTGGTTCAACAGGGTATTAATAATAACTTTGCGTCAGCCAAGAGCCTAGGGTACCGTACTCATAATTATTCAAGAGAGCATTCATGCTGATGCAGAGGATTCATTAATATAAATAATATTTCTGCAAAGGAGAAAAGCAAAGAAGATCAGACAGAGGCCGGCTCATTTTCTGAACTGTGATGAAAATTAATTCTTTATATGGCTTAGACAGGAATAATACACAGTTTTGAGGTTATTAGATCAAATTATCGATGGACTGGAACATATGACTGACAGGTAAAATATATGATAAAAACATGTAGTAGCCTATCCTGCACCTACCAGTACTTAATTCTTGGATATGCGATATTAGTTTGCATTATATTTATGTATAGCCTACGATTTATACTATTATTTGTAACCAATGCATGGATTTATTACGGTATGTTTGTCCACGGTCGTGGTTTGTTAGTCTCACGGCCTCTCATGGAGTATCGCAGTGGTCAATTCGATATTCATCTGTTTCCAAAGAAGTTCAAATTTCGTGTCAATATGTCCTCAAAGTTAGCTCCCTTTGTTACCAACTTAGCTAGTCTCTCAGACAAACATGGAATAGCGACCCCCTGGAATAAAATCTTGTCGTACAACCCACTCTTGGAGATATACCAAGGAAGACGCTAGCCCAGGTATAGCTATTCCGATGGATAACCCGAGTTCGTACAACTGGGCCATAGTCTACTACCGATCTCCTACTCCAGTCACTGCTATACCAGGTTATCTTATGGCTCTCTCGTATCTTGTACCATGAATTCCCAATGAGGAGCCTGTTTGTTTTGCAAAATTCCAGTAACCGTTTTCCCTCCCCATTTCTACTTCCCCATCCTTCTGCTCCCAGCACACTTTCATAATCCTGTCTTTCTGTTCCTACGTGGGCATTTAGGTCTCCCATAATTATAACCTCTTGACCATTCAGTTGTCTTTGCACTTCGTCCTCAAATTCTTCTTTCTCCTGTGAAGGACAGCCTACCTGTGGGGCGTACACTTGCAGAATCTCCATTCTAGTTCCCTTGATATATACTTTAATCTTGATCAATCGGTCATTAATTCCTACTACTTCTTCTTTTAACCCATCTCTCACAACTACTCCTACTCCATTTCTCTTCCCCTCATCATTCCCAAGCCAGTACAATCAAAATCCTCTTTTCAATTCTCTTTTACCCTATCCTCTCCATCTAGTCTCTCCTAATCCCAATATATCCAGGTTTCTTCTTAGCATTAAGTCAACAATTTCCTCTTCTTTCCCTGTGAGTGTCCTTATATTCAAGGTGGCAATTCGTAGTCCTATGTTCATAGCCAGGTCGTTGTCCTTTAGATCCATCATTTCCAAGGCTTGCTTGTGTTTTGAAAGCAGTTGATTTATCCACTACTGGCTTGCTAGGCCTATCATAGCTTCACCAGAGCCCCGTTAGCCGTCATATTTCAGGGTTCCTGCAGGGCCTTTACAGCTACCGTAGCGGTCCCGGGGCCCACAAACCCTGTACATCACCCCTACAGGCAATCCCCTACTTCATGCCGTTGCTCTTCTCTCACCGTATGGAGGGGGGCTTGGACTTATATATATATACTTTCATCGCATCTCAACCTCGACCCCGTTGAAATCGGGAATAATAAAAAAATTACATGAGATACATAAACACACTTATTTATCTCTTTTCTTTTTTTTTTCAGAATTAGAGAACCACCCATTACAATGGGGTACAATTGAGTTGACCGACTAAAAAACATTAAATTTTGATTAATAAGGCAACACAGAAAAATGGCTTCCAACTCGGTAACTATTATTGTTATAATTATTAAAAAAGAAGCTTGTAGTTTTGTGTGACCGTTAATTGTGTGATCATGAGCCACAGGACGTCCATTTGTATGAGGAACCCAAACCTCAGGACGTTATGTTTCACTTATTATTAATAGTCTAATATTATTATTATTACACTTCTGGGGTATAGAGAGTATAATTTAGCTACCAGGGCCAGAGTTAGGAATTACAGACATGGTCAAATTATTATAATTTAAAAAATAACATTCCTAAATTTATTAACTATTTCTAACCCTAATTAAGATTGTGAGCATTGTGTCCTTAAATTTGATTTTAGTCGCAGATGAGGATGAAGTTTCTAAAAAAGTTTAGCTATTTAATAATTTATGCAATTATTTTAAACCAAATGGGTCCTTTAGTTCTTTACTTTACTTTTTTAAAGATTATCATATTTATTCCTTCATAACCAAAAAATATTTTTATTCTGAAAATATTGCCACATGTCACTGCCCATAAAGAAGCAAGCAAGTCCATATAGTATTTCAAAAGGCCGACCTAAGCAATTATATGCAATGCTGCATAATCACATAAAACGCAATAACATCAATAATTTTGAACGATTAGGCTATGTAGCAGGACCACCTCATTTCCTAATTTAATATTTTTGGTTTATGACTGGGTGGAAGAAATGAGGAAGGAAAGAGACTGTTGGACTTCTGCCAGAGGAACAGCCTGCTAGTTGGGAACTCCTGGTTTAAGAAAAGAGAGAGCCACACAATCACATGGTACAGTGATGACTTGACCAGGAAGTCGGTGGTCGACTATATACTGTATGAGAAAGAACTAAATAAGAACATCACGGACATCAAGGTTATACCATCGGAGAACCTGGATAGCAACCATCGATTACTGGTAATGAACCTGAGAGGGAGTAAGGAGAAGAAAGGGACTGAGAACCAGGAAAGACGTATAAGGATATGGAAACTGAAAGAAGGGGATAGAAGGGTCGAGTACCTCAAAATGGTAAAGGAAGGAATTCCAACAGATGAAGAAAGAGGGGTGGAAGAGGAATGGGCTAGATTTAAGAAGACACTAGTGGGTGCAGCAGAAGCAGTATGTGGGAGGACAAGTAGTAAGAAGAGGTGGAAGGAAACACCATGGTGGAATGAGAAGACAAAAGATATAGTAAGGGAAAAGAATAGAGCCTTTAGGAGGTGGTATCAAAATAGGACGGTAGAGACAAGGGAAGAGTACCAGGAAAGAAAGAAGGAGGCGAAGAGAGTGGTGGCTGAGGAGAGAAGGAAGTGGATGGAAGAGTGGACAAAGATGATGGAGGAGGATAGTGAAGGTACAAAAAAGGTCCTGTATGGGATGGTAAAAAATAAGAGGCGGAAGGATCCTACGGATTATGTTAGAATGGTGAACAAAAGGGGACAAGAGATAGAAAATAGGGAAGAACTGAAGAAAATGTGGAAAGAATATTTTGAAGAACTTCTGAACCCAAATGGAAAAGATGGTGAGGAGGCAGAAATCGGGGAAGAGGAAGATGAACTGCAAACAGAAAAGGACTTAACATGGAAAGAAGTGGAAGATGCAGTGAACAAGATGAAAGGAGGGAAGGCACCGGGTGTGGATGAGTTGAGTGTGGAGATGGTGAGAGCAGCAGGAGAGGTGGGGATACAGTGGCTGTACCGAGTGATGAGGACAGCATGGAAGGAAAGGAAGACCCCAGAGGACTGGAAAAAAGGAATCATTGTCCCGATCTTCAAGAAAGGTAGTAGAACAGATTGCAGAAACTATCGGGGAATAACACTGATGAGTCATTGTGCAAAGATCTTCGAGAAAGTTTTGGAAAAGAGAATTAGGACAAGGATAGAAGGAGGGATGAGGGAAGAACAACATGGCTTCAGAGCAGGAAGGTCCACAGTGGATTTGATTTTTGCTGTAAGGCAGTTACAAGAACAGCACTATGAGTATGGAACAGATCTACTGATGGCCTTCCTGGACATTGAGAAAGCATATGACAGTGTATGCAGAAACAAAGTATGGAAGTCCCTGGAGGATAGAGGAGTAGAGAAATGGACTATAAAGAGGATAAAGGAGATGTACAAGGGAAGCGTGAGCTGTGTGAAAGTGGGAGGAGAGAGATCTGACTGGTTGGAACAAAGAAACGGCCTGAAACAAGGAAGTGCACTGTCACCGTTACTTTTCATTGTGGTGATGGATGACATAATGACCCGAGTGGTACAAGTAATTGGGGACGGAAAGATGAAAGCAATGGTGTTTGCAGATGATTTGATGATTTGGGGAAACAAGGAGGAGGAGGTACAGGAACAGTTGGACGTGTGGGAAGGAATAATACAAGGATATGGGATGAAATTTAGCATAAATAAGAGTGAGATGGTGATCACAACAAGGAAGAAGGAAAGAACCACCACGGGAATAACAATTGGTGGGGAACAGCTGAAGAAAGTGGAGAGTTTTAATTATCTGGGAAGCCTGATACAAGATAATGGAAGAAACGATAGAGAAATAAATGAGCGGGGGAGGCAGGCAGAAGCATTTCGGAGGAGTGTGAGAAGCATGTTATGGAGCAAGGATGTCCCTCAGAACAGCAAAAAGATCATATATCGGACGTACTATGTCCCTATCCTGACGTATGCCTCGGAGACCTGGGTTATGAAAGGAAGGGAGAAGAGCAAAATACAGGCCAGTGAGATGAGGTTCTTGAGAAGCAGTATTGGAGCTACAAAGATGGACAGAATAAGAAATGAGAGGACCAGAGAATTAATGAAGGAGGAACCATTACAGGATGGTATAGAGAAATCTAGACTTAGATGGTATGGACATGTAAAACGAATGGAGGAGAAGAGGATACCCAGGAGAGTACATGAGACGAAGTGGGAAGGAAAGAGACCGAGGGGAAGACCGAGAGACAGGTGGCTGAAGGGGGTGGAAGAAAGAGTGAAGAAGAGAGGAGAAGACTGGACAAGGGTGGAGGCTGAGAGATGGTGGGAAGACAGAAGACGTTGGAGAGGCTTGTGTTCCAAACAGACCCGGCCAGTGGCTGGAAACTGTGCAAGATGATGATGATGATGACTGGGTGGGATTCAATTAGGTGGAAACCAGGTAAGCAGTCTTCCTTATGCTGATGACGTGGTTGTAATAACGGACTCCGTCGATACCTTGGAAGCCAACATGTTAGAACGAGAACAGAAATGTAGGGAGTGATGAAGATCAGCATTTCAAAGACGAAGGTTATGTTGGCAGGGAAGAAAGGCAAGAAAATAGAATGGAGCATGTGGAACATTTTAAAGCTGTGTATTTTCTCAGGATGGTAGCATGGGGAAGGAAATAAGAGTCGAGGTGTACAAAAGCCAATGCAGTGAGTTCTCAGTAGCGATCTACAGTATTCTGCAAGAAAGAAGTTAGTGTAGCGACGAAACTCTTCCTGCATCGCTCAGTATTTAGACCGACCTTGTTGTATGGAAGTGAGAGCTAGGTGGATTCAGGGTATCTGATACATAAGCTAGAGGTAACTGATATGGGGTAGCACGAATGATTGCTGGGAAAAATAGATGGGAGCAATGGCAGGAGTTACTTGAAGTGAAGAGATAAAGGCTAAGTTAGAAATTAACATGCTAGATGAAGCTGCTCGTTTCAGCCGACTCAGTTGGTGGGGTCATGTGAAGAAAATGTGAGAGAAGAGATTAACTAACAGGTTAATGAGTTTGGTAGTAGAGGGTAAGAAGAACAAGGAAGATTGTAGTTTTACGTGACCATTAATCTCGAGATCATAAGCCACGGGACCTCCTTTTCACGTGGAATCTTAACCACAAGACATGGCATTTCACTTTGAAAATCTCACATGCATTGACCGGGAATCAAACCCGGAGTAGAGGGTAAGAGAAGCTGAGGTAGACGTAGAAGGCGATTTTTAGATTCAGTGTTGAACTATTTCAAAGTGAGAGGTGTAGAACAGAGGAGGCTGCAGTAGTCTACTAACTGCTAATGATAATTATAATAATAATAATAATATCAATAACGTTATTGGTCTTATGTCCCATTTAACTACTTCCACTTTTCGAGACGCTGTGATGCGGAATTTTGTCCCAAAGAGGATCTTTAACGTGCCAGTAAATCCACTGACATGGCTCCCTCGCATCTGTGCACCCTCAAATGCCAATTGGCTTTGCTAGATTCAATCCTGCAACCTTGGGAACAGCAGGCGAAAACGTTACCGCTGAGCCACGCAGCCAGTCTAATTGATAATAGAGGATCATGGAGGCGACTTGTTCGCAAACAGAGGCTTGCAGACTAGACTAGATGCTGAAAGGCAAAACAGTCTGAAATGAGAATGTATGTTTGTATGTATGTCTCCAACCTTTGCGGCTTAAACGTACTTCAAATAGCCTAATTAAAAAAAATTGAAGAATGCATTTATTTTAAGATGGTCAATACTGGTATGAAAATAGATTGTTACCAGATTGCTACATAATAAATTTCTCTGTTTGGAAAACTAGAATAGCATATTTTAATAGTAAGACCATAACCGGTTTCGGTGATGTAGTCAGTAGCATGCTGACCCAAGATTGCGGGTTCAAAACCAGCCAAAGTCGTCGGATTATTAAGAGCGTCAAAATCCTTCAGTATGCCTTCCTTCAGAGGGGAAGTAATGCCGGCGGTTCCATGTCATAAATTTAGGCATGTGAAAGAACCTACTATAACAATTGGTAGTGTGTAGCAAAATTCATAGGTTATATTTTGCTGGTTAGAAACGCTCCATCACTGCTAGGTGTCACTGACAGTAGTATCTGGTAGCTAATGTTGCAACTACTTGAAATTCAACTTGCTGGGAGTCCACGGGAATTCAATTAAAAATACCCTGCTATGGCGATTGGCTGCAATTCATATTATAATAATAATAATAATAACTAGAAGACCCGTGGTCATCTGCAGCATTCGTTTCAACAATCGTTAGCACTTTTTTGTGTAAGACATTTGCTGTTCTCTTGCATTTTGATTCTATTTGAATTTTGACATCTTGTAAAGATTTTTCTCGCGATAGTACGACTCATAGCTGTCTATGTTCATTTTTGGGTGCTAAAATAGCTATTTTTGATAAGCGTGAAATATTGTTGTCCCGATGTCTGTTCAAGGCGAAACCGTATCTGACTATCAACCCCAGTTCAACCTGGTAAGAAAGAACCTAGCTTCCTCACTTTAAAAAGGCGCGGGCTCAGGTCATAAGGTCGATTGGCTATCGATCAGAGATTGGGCAAATTGTGACGTCTGGCACTCGTTGACCAAGGTGTACAGAGCTCAGGCGGTAAGTGGGAGTACCATCGCTAGCAAAACGGAGGGTACAGGTGAGAACCAGTTTTTCGATTTTACTTCAGGATTAAATTATAACACATCGTAATCCTTGTGTCCACAATGGTGATTCCTTTACTCCCATACTAAATAAACTAAATGTTAAACTTTCCAACTCTTTCATTGGGGAGTATTCTCGGAATTCTGGAATCATGTCCCACTCCCAATTCCTTGTATAGTAGGAACTGTACTGTAATCCCGGCCATAAGCTCTCGGACATGATAACGATAACGACCCTGGTATAAAATCTTGCAGAACCACTGATCGGCCTATGGCTTAAGTCTGTGACAACAGGTGGGGGTACAACAGTAACTTTCAGCATGGAAATTTCACTTCCATATATTTCAGTCAGGATATCAGGTTCAGCAATGATGGTGGGTGGTTAGTCGACTAATTCTGATTTTTCACCATCAACATGAGGGTATTCACCATTACCAATCTGCATCAAGAAATTCGCAAAGTCATGTTGATCTGTATTTCGCTTGCATGTTTTTGCCGAGTTGAAACATTTTGAATACTCAAGAGAATGGCTATTTGTGCTACGATCAACACCCCTGCCAACGATTGTGAAACACCACTGGAACACTGTCGAAGTAACAGAATTCCTAAAAAAAAATCGTCCATTCACTTCAATAATATATCTATATGTTCAGGCCCGTGCTGGGCCGCCGGGACACCGGGACGTATCCCGGTGCGCCCTCCAGCCTGGAAATGTTGGCGCCCTCCTGTTCCGAAACTTATTGCCGAGCGGCAGGGTTGAGTGTTGCGACTGCAGGTTACTACTGAATGGGCTTTGATTCTTCCAGTACCGGCACGGCACTCACTAGTCAGTAAACTAACGCAGTCGGACTTTTTTGTGACTTGTGTAGTATTTTATTTTAAGTTATTCTGTGCTGTTACTGAAAGCCTCCGTGGCTTAGGCGGCAGCACGCCGGCCTCTCACCACTGGGTCCGTGGTTCAAATCCCGGTCACTCCATGTGAGATCTGTGCTGGACAAAACGGAGGCAGACAGGTTTTTCTCCGGGTACTCCGGTTTTCCCTGTCAACATTTCATTCCAGCATCATTCTCCACTATCATTTCATTTCATCTGTCATTCATTTAATCATTGCCCCAGAGGAGTGCGTCAGGCCTCGGCAGCCGGCACAGTTCATATCCTCGCCGCTAGATGGGGGCTTCATTCATTCCATTCCTGACCCGGTCGGAGACTGGAAGCAGGCTGTGGATTTTCATTTCTGTGCTGTTACTGTTCTTCTCATGCAAGTTTCAAATCCTTCATGATAAAGGTAAGTGCCGTTATTGTTCATATTAATCTTTGAAAACATAATAAGGTAAGTGCACCTACAGTATATTCCACATGGCACCTAATTTGTTCACATTCCGAGAATTGTACACATAGCGTAATTATCCAATAATCATTTTTTTTAGAAAGCCTTATCACCTGTCATGCAATCTAAATATTTTAAGAACATGACAAATATGACAGTGAAAATCGTTGTTCCCTGTATTAATAAAAAAAATAACAAACATAAAATTGATTATTCCTGAAAAAGAGTTTGAGAAAACTAAATATTTTCGGCCGAGTAGACTTTTTCTGAATTCTTTTATTTTACATCGCTTCAATTTTATCTTGCATTACATTAAATAAACAAACGCGCATTTAGTTTTAATTTTGTTGTCGTTGTCGACTTACTTAAAACCTTTCACTGCTACGTAGTGGAGAACTGAATGTGCCCAGTGTGCTGGCCTCTAACAACCTCAACTTACCTCCGGTGTTACGTATTTTACGCCTCTCCGTTTCGTCTGAATTATTGTCACGTTTATTTTATCATTCAAACATTCATTGTTTCTATTGAAATTTCACATCTATTGTAAATAATAACACTGAAATAATTTTATTTAGCATAAATTCGATTCAAAAATATAATGAATCGGATAAATTATAAATGTTCAACATCAATGGAGAAATTTACTTTTATCAATTTAATTAATTGTGTTATTTACCTAAATAAGTGAATTGTTTAATAATCTAAATACATTTATATTTTTTTTTGCAAGTACATAAATTGTATAGTCAAATTTGTTTTAGTGGGCTACAAATAATGGACAAGAAAAGTAAAAGAAAAAGAAGTGGACATGAGTTTCGTCAAGAAATGAAAAACAAACTTCTACTCGAGTCTGCAAAATCATGTTCAAAAATAACAGCATTGTTTAAAACACCTGACGGCCAATCCGAAGATGAAAATCTTGAATCACATACACAAAACAAGACGTTTGAGGACGCAGAATTTGTTAGCTTGTCTTCACTATCACACTCATCAAATCTAGATTGTTGCAAAACGATAGAGAATCAACAGACGCCCTCGTCGACGATGAATCAGTTTTCCGATTCCAGTTCTGATAAATTTCAAGGATTCACAGTAGTGGAAAATTCACAAATTCAAGAGGAAGACCCGATTAACCTTAGCCCTCGTAAACTAGAAGAACCTTCATTCGACACAGGAAATTCTGCTCGAGGATGTAATCCTACAGTAGAAGAATCTCAAGAATCTACAATGAATTACTTTAAAAAAAAACAAGCAAAAGAGATTTATCGGCATATTATGATTATCATCCAATCTAACCTGATGAAAGAGAGTTGCCTTTCAATGAAAAAAAAACTTAACACAGTGTAAAACGAAACTATGGAGAAACCCTTCCGGGATATTGGATTTCATATAAAGAAAATCCAAAGAAAATGTTCTGTTTTACTTGTTTCGTTTACAGCAGCAACTCCAATTCAGCCTTTTGTACAGGGTTTGAAGACTGGAAACATGTCCACCAAAGAGTTAATGAAGATGAAATGTCCAAAGCTCATTTTAAATCTGTCGAGGCTTTTATGATAGCCAAACGTAAGAAAAGTACTCATGACCTTCTTTTTTGTGATCAGCTAGAGAAGAGGAAACAAGAAGTTTTAGAAAGGACACATGTGATGACATTTGTAATAGATGTCTTGAAGCTGATAGGAAAGCAAGGATTGGCTTTTCGTGCATCAAAGGAAGCTGCCTACTCTCTTAAAGATGATACAATCACCCATGGCAACTTCTTAGAAATTATCCTATTAATGTCCAAGTATGATCCACGGTTAGAGAAACACTTGAAAAAGGCTATCGAAGAAAGTGATATGCGCATGTCTAGAAGGTCAGAAAAAAAACTGACGTAGAACAAGTAGGTAAAAGCAAAAACAAAAAGGTAGGAAGAGGAAGGACCGTGACATTTCTAAGTAACAACACAGTAACAAAAATTATGACCTGAATGACAAAAGTAATAAAATCTGTCGTGGCACATGAAATCAAATTATCCGGCAAATACTCAGTTTTGATGGACACGACAATAGACATATGTAGCAACGATCAAAGTGCAATAGTAGCCAGGTATGTTAAAGGATATGAAGTGTGCGAGAGACTACTGGCATTAAAAAGTGAGTTTCCTACTCTCTCTAGAGCATTGACAGACCTTGAAATACTTTGAGTGATTGCGTGCAAATGCGTTTGATGGCACGTCTAACATGAGCAGCCAGTATAATGGTTTGACTGCACACATGGCTAGCAAAATCCCAAATCACATTCACATGGGATGCTACGCGCACGTTTTAAATCTGGTAATAGCTGACACAGCTCAGTGCCTCACTGTATGAATCTTATTTTTCAACATAATGCAAGAGACCCGTTTTTTTTAAGAATTAAATTAAAAGACTGGACAAGTTCAGGGAGCAAATTCCTGAGTACAAGTTGGAAGCCATTGGGGCTACTAGATGGCGAAGCCGCAGCTACGCAGTAAAGAAAATATTCGGTAGAATAGATGAGTGGACCTCTTCTGAAGAACAGTCTTCAAACACAGCTAAACCTAAACACATTTATATGGAGTTGGTATTGGCTCTGTTCAAAATTTCACATTCAACTGATTTCAACGCCAAAGTGAGACATGATGCAACTGCTTTACTTAACAAGTATCTGGATTTCGAAACAATAGTTGTTGGCATGGTATTCTTGCAAGTGTTCAAAATCACTACGCCACTATCGGATTATCTCCAAACAAAGAATCTAGACTACCCCCAAGAGTGGAGGAATATTGAGTGTTGTCTTAGTAGACTAAAACGCCTATGAGACAAGTTTTCTGAGACTTTGAAATCAGCACAACGCTTTGTTCTGAAAATGACGCACAAACTTGAAGAAAGAGCAAAGACCGATGAAACTATTAATGACATCGTTATTGGCAAAGGAATAACCGAGAAAAGAAAGAAGAAAGTAAAGAAAATGACAGGAGAACTTAATGAAGACGACAGTGCTAACTTCACCCGAAGAAGAATTCAAAATAAAGATCTTCTTCGTAATTGTGGATACAGCTGCCCAAACTATGGAAAGCCGTTTTGTGCAGCACAAATCTGTCTATTTGGATCTGGCCTGTTTCCACCCATAAAGATTCAAATCCCAAGAATCTCTTCCTCCTAAAGCATTGAAGAAAATAGAATTACTTTTGAACGCTGATGAAGAAAAGCTGAAAGAAGAACTTATCTCGTTCATGAATGTATGGCCCCAGATTTCAAATGCAAATATGAACGCTGCCTATGAGTATGAAGATGTCTCAGACGAGAAAATCGATGACCACAGTGATGATGATGAAGAAGACCACGAGATCCAGTGCAAAGTGTCGGCATCTCATGCAACAGTTGTATCAAGTGTGCAAACAAAATTATGGTATATTTGAATATAACACGTACTGTTTACAATACCCAGAACTTTCAAAAGTATATACATTTCTTCTAACCATCCCATTGACTCAAGTCTCTTGCGAACGAGCATTTTCTAAATTGAAACTTATCAAAACCAGATTGAGATCGTCTTTGACAAACGAAAATTTAGGATCTTTACTATTGATGCACTCAGAAGCTCTTATTTTGAACTCCATAGATCCAGACAGCGTTATTGATTACCATTGCCACTCCAGCTCCGAATTAAAAACACTTCTACAGGTGTTGTTTGTAAATTCACTCAAAGAACATTACATTTGTGAACATATTTGTTTTTGTTACTTTCCCTAAGAAATTAAGTAGTAAATGCCGGTTACTTCTTTTGAAATGTCTGTAATGTAGCATTGTCTCATCTTTATTTTCTATGTGTGTTGGTTTACCAAAATTACACTAATTATGTTTCACTTACTAATTTGTCTTTTATTTTGCCCTAAGACATTGCAAATATTTGAAATGGATCAAATGACCATTAGAATTTAGCAAACAATACATGGTCATTTCGTTTGACAAATACCGGTACGATATGTGTAAGTAAGATGGTCCGTTCGTACCGTGACCAGCTGCCAGAAAAGCATATTGGACACTGCGTCATGTGCGATTAACGCTTTAGTTATTATATTTCATACCCCCCAGAACTCCTAGTAATCCTCCCCCTGCATAGTGCTGGCGCCCTATGGCCATGGCCGTCCACTGCCCTAAGGGGTCCAGCACGGGCCTGTATATGTTGTAATTATAACTGTAAATATCCCGTGATATACCTATAGGTGAAACACGGGTTGTAAATATTTAAATTAAATAAAAAAACATTTTGAATGATGACCACAGAGGAGAGAACCTTACAGATTTTTGGACTGAAGCTGCTCTAGATCTGTGAGGCACAACAGTTTATACCTGCCTAGAAGCTCCTCCTAAGTTTATCATTTATCTACGAAAAGGCATGTCGTTATTCATGATATCATTGAGCAGACGATTTACACACATCAACGCGTGCTTATCAGACATAGGGGCTTCATCCCTGATAGATTATGCTAAATGAATATGAAGAGCTTCTTTGCTGTTAACATTTATTCTGACACAGAACTTTCATGTACATTTAGGCCCCATTCACACCGAAGATGCAAGACGCAAGATGCTTTCATGTGCATCTTGCATCATGATGAAAGGACTTTCACACCAAAAATGCACGTGCCCCTTGCACTTTCTGTTAATATCCATTATCTCTTTTAGTTTAGTAGACATGAGTTTGAAAAATGAATTATCAATCATCCGACTCTTCAGACGACGAAATTAAAATTCTGGCTTGTGCAGTCAGAAGAAGACGAAGATAAAGAAGGAATCGTTTTTGGCAGCACCCATAATGGGATAATGCTGGAGAGCATAGCCCTACTATTGTATCTCAGAAATTACTGAACCATCCAGTAAAGTTTCAGACGTATTATCAAATCGAGATTTCGACTTTTAACTTTTAACAAGTCAGATTTCCAAGTATGCAAGACCAGCACAACAAAGATGCACGCTGAAATCTCCAGCAGGCTGGTTCTCAAGAGGCAAGTGCGTTTTGCATCCAGGGTGCTAGATGCACTTGCATCTTCGGTGTGAAACCTCTTGTTAAATTACATAGTCTGGTGTTTAAGATTCATGTATCCTGCATCCAGGATGCATGCATCTTACATCTTGCATCTTCGGTGTGAAAGGGGCCTAGAGGTACGGTAACTTGAACTGACTGTGTACAGTGTGCCCCTGAGGTAGTAACATTGCCGCAATACCAGTCAATGCGACAAAAATATTACATTTAACCCCAAATGTGTGCTACTGTGAATCAAGCATTGGTGAAGAAATGATTTCCCGGTGTTCCCTTGACCATCAATAAAATATGCATTACTCATCCTTCCATTGCTGTTACGTAATAACCTCAACATTTTGGTACTTATATCCGTTTGGTTTTCGTTTGTTTGATCTATCATCTGACTTAAATGATCCTCATTAAGATTTGGACAATTCATTGGTAAATTACCAGTAATAAGTGGCAAATCAAGAGAAGTAATGGAAAGGCAATGGAGCATTTAATGTGTTAGAAATATGTATACTTACATTTTGGACCATATCCCAGGAGCATCAAGAACTTATATCAGCGTGAATTTGATGACTGAGGGAGTGCTAAAATAGTTATTTTTGAAAAGAGTGAACTGAGAAGCAATATTAGGTTCGTGAATCTGCTGATAATATTCTGATAATGACTCTTTGAAAATTTTCCATTACTACCTTACATTTGAAGAAGAATAAAATATACATATGTAAGAAAATGATTGTCGAAACTGAGAAGGCATCTGAAATTGTGACGCTTCTGCCAAAGAACGCTGCCATTCAATGTCATCAATCACCAAACCTCGCTCCAGGTGTTACCAGCTTCCAAGATTTATGAACATATAAAGTCGTTGTCTATTCTACCTGTCCGTAACATGTTTAACAATTTGTTTTCTAAACTGAGTAAATAAACATTGCTTGTTGTACACACAATATGCCAATGGCCTGAACAGGCAGTTACCGTCGCCTTTCATAATATCTGTAAGTCACATTGATTGCAAACACAATCTCTCAGGGTGAATGCTGATACAAAATGCTGCCAGACAGTTAGCAGCATGCGCATTACAGAACACTTGGCTCCGCCTCTCACTACTCAAAGCAGACACAGAATGACCTTGCTGAAATGAATATTCGCAATTATTTCAATACACGGATGACCAAATCAAGTAAGTGCTCAATCGATAATGCGTAGGGTCTATTAGGTATCAAGCCAACAAATGTTGTCATACCACCATTACTTTCCAAGATATCTATTACTTTCCAAGATAGCCTATATCAGTTTTAGTAAAATGCGATGAAAAAATGAATATTCGCAATTATTTTAATACATGGATGATGTAATAAAGTAAGGTGAGGCTCAATCAATAATGTGTGACATGCATTAAATTTCAAGCCAACAAACGTTGTCGTACCACCATTACCGTACTTTTCAAGATATTTCAGATTTAGTAAAAGGTGAAATTTCTACCTGACTACTTTAATATATATGATAATATGTATGTTACAAACTGCAATAATGCCTGAAACTTATTACAAGTAAGCAATGCATTGGGAAATGTTATGACACAGTTATGCGTGTAATATAATTTATAATCTAATACCATATTATAATACAATGTACAGCACTATAGAATATTAATACAGTAAATGAAGATGTCACACATATCATACAACTTATATCACAAGTTAAAAGCACAGCATTACTTTAAAAATCAATTTCTAAAATAACTTAAATATTCTTTTTTAAATATGTTCTTGTAACTCTTATAGCTAACATTTATTTATGCCACATTCTGAATGTCATACTGTAGATAACATAATGGTATCTTCTTCAATTAAACTAATATTTCTTTGTTAATTTTTAATTAGGTTCACTTTATATTTTAGTTTATAAGTTAATACAGTAAATGTCACAAACATTTGTCCTGTAATGTTATTTTGAAGTCCTGGCAACCCTTATTGTGCTCAACACTGGCTTGGCAGAACACAATGCCTTCCTCTAAGTCCATAATGCAAATCACTGGCATTATAATTTTGGCAATGTTGTCCTAACACAACCTAAGATCCACAGTTGGTACCACTAGAGCACCCATGTTGTCCTAACACAACACAGTTGGTATCACTGGAGCACCCATGTAGTCCTAACACAACCAAAGATCCACAGTTGGTACCACTTGAGCACCCATATCGTCCTATTACATCTTAGGATACACAGCTGGTACTACTGGAGCATCCACGTTGTCCTAACCCAACTTATGGTAAACAATTGGTACTACTGGAGCACCCATGTTGTCCTAACACAACCTAAGATCCACAGTTGGTACCACTGGAGCACCCATTTTGTTCCATCACATCCTAGGATATACAGTTGGTACCACTAGAGCACCCATGTTGTCCTAACACAACTTAAGATAAACAGTTGGTATCACTGGAGCACCCATGTTATCCTTACACATTCTAAGATACACAGTTGGTACCACTGGAGCATCCATGCAGTTGTAACACATCCTAAGATACACAGTTGGTACTACTCGAGCACCCATGTTGTTTTAACACATACAAAGATACTATACAGTTGGTACCACTGAGCACACATGTTGTGCTAACTAATCCTAAAATAAACAGTTGGTACCACTGGAGTATCTTTGTAATCCTAACAAATCCTAAGATACACAGTTGGTACCACTGGAGCACCCATATAGTTCTAACATATCCTTAAATAAACAGTTGGTATCACTGGAGCACCTATGTTGTCCTAACCAAGGAGTACTAAGGAGACGCCCTGTCTGCGCTATAGCATGCAGAGAGTTGAAGCACTGATCACGTCCCAATACGAGTCCGGCTCCAGTGGTAAATGGAACCTACGGTACCGTAGACTTATTTATTAATGGGATTTAAGAATGATTACCAGTAAAAGATTTGTGTGCAGGTATAGTACGAAGTTGAAAGGTATATGACGATGGAAATCAAGGAATATTTGTGGATCTTTGCTGGCTAGCGTGAAGTGTACGGCAGTCACGGTTCCGGTAACAAAATAAACAAGGTCTAGGCTGAGGTTTGAGATTAACACACTAAAATATGCAAATAATGGCATATCAATCCTCTAACACACACAAGCAATAAATCTAGAGCTCAAGCCACGTTAAAAATAGATTGGGATAATTAGATTAACTGACAGTAGCCTCCGTGGCTTAGGCGGCAGCACGCCAGCCTCTCACCGCTGGGTCCGTGGTTCAAATACCGGTCACTCCATGTGAGATCTGTGCTGGACAAAACGGAGGCAGACAGGTCTTTCTCCGGGTACTCCGGTTTTCCCTGTCGAGATTTCATTTCTGCAACACTCTCCACTATCATTACATTTCATCTGTCATTCATTTAATCATTGCCTCAGAGGAGTGCGACAGGCTTCGGCAGCCGGCACATTTCATACCCTCGCCGCTAGATGGGGGCTTCATTCATTCCATTCCTGACCCAGTCGGAGACTGGAAGCAGGCTGTGGATTTTCATTTTTCAGATTAACTTACAGTAATACCGTACCGTTCATTAATAAATTGAAAAGCAGAAACTATTTCCAGTAAGAAACAAAGGAAAATATCCGTAATTAATTCCTAGCAATCGAAATACTTATATTGGTGGACACATATGTCACTATTTGAATATTTAACGAATGATACTAGAACCAGGGGCGGATCTAGGGGAGGGCGACCGCCCAGGGCCCCGCGCCATGGATTTTTTAAAACTTAATTAATTAATAAATTGTACTTTTCAAACTAATTTATAATTCATATTCCTTTTTTCAGTGCAACTATGGCCTCCCGTGACCGTTTAGCAAGTTTAGATTTCAGTGAAACAATAGAAGACTTCAGCCGGGAAAAAAGGTCGCAAAGTAATATTTTAATATATCATAGTTTACATAATCTTCTTCGAGGGGACTTAAAGGTTTCTTTCATATTATTAAAAAAATGTACTGTAGTGTATTCAAAATATTGTAACTATTCTTTATTTTATTATTATTACCCAACTATTTTCCATTTGATTTGATATTTTTTTATTTCCTATTGTTGTGGGCCCCACCTTATCATATCGCCCAGGGCCCCGCAAGGCCTGGATCCACCGCTGACTAGAACAGTACCGTAAGGTGGATACTCTAAGGATGAAAACTTAACACAATAAATGGCAAATAAAGTGCATTTACTTGTGAAATGACATTACTTTGGCAGGTGGGAGTTCTGTTTGCACAATAATATGCCCCACACGTCGACATTTCGACCCACAAGCGAAATATCACCACTTTTTAGAACATATGTCACACCATCCCATGCTATTCTTATGAGCCTAATGTAATGTTTTGAGCATATGATGAGCATATGTCTTGTGGCTTCACTTCCTGGCCGTTAGGGCCTCTCCTTATTACTCCTTGGACCTAACACAACTTTAGGTGCACAGTTGGTACCACTGGAACACTCATGCTGATCTAACACATCCTAAGTTACTACACAGTTGGTACCACTGGAGCATCCATGAAGTTCTAACATATCCTAAAATAAACAGTTGGTATCACTGGAGCACCCATGTTGTCCTAACACAACTTTTGGTGCACAGTTGGTACCACTGGAGCACCCATGCTTATCTAACACATCCTAAGATAATACACAGTTGGTCCCACTGGAGCACCCATGCAGTCCTAACACATCCTAAGATACAAATTTGGTTCTAGTGGAATACCCATATAGTCTTAACACATCCTAAGAAACTACACAGTTGGTACCAATGGTGCACCCATATAGTCCTAACACATCCTAAGATACTACACAGTTGGTACCACTGGAGCACCCATATCCTAATAAATCCTAAAATATACAGTTGGTACAACTGGAGTATCCTTGTAATCCATACATATCCTAAAATACACAGTTGGTATCACTAGGGTACATTCTAACTTGTTATAATAACAGAGGCTAGCTCTGCTGTGCCCGAAAACTCAACAAAAAGAAAGAAAAGAAAGAAACACAGGTTCCAGGCACTTAACTGTGGGTTTAAATATTCACAGATTATTAGTAGAATTATAACTATGTATTATCAAAGAATTACTTTGGTAACACTGACAGGAACATGGGCTGCTCCAGACACAGGCAGAAGACTGTGTAGTCTTGTATGTAACAGTACAATATACTGGGCATGCCAGGTACCGGTACAGTACATGTTCGATATATTACTTCTCTTTTGCCATATAAATGAAAGGCTTGTTTCCAAATGGTGCCATATCCACTTTCCAACCTTACGTTGTTTAGGTCTACATTTAATACACAGATTTTTATGGTAGTTTGGATCAGAAAGTTCTATATCCCATTAACATTAACAGCGTGAAATATAATTTATTTCCAATATGGTACCTCATATATCCACGTAATTGGTTGAGTAGTACAAGGCCCATTTTGACATCATTTTGTGACTAGTCTACTTTATCCCTTTTGAATTAATGATCAATCAATCAATCAATCAATCAATCAATCAATATTTATTGTCATTTAACAACTTATCGTTGTATTAGATGTTGAAATGGGCTTTGTGCCAGAAGGTACCGTACCATACTATATCAACTCTTCATGGGTATTAGCTTTTCAGGTATCTTTTTAATAAATATATAGTTGTACAAGATCAGATAAATCTTTCATTGAGGAAAAATATAAACCCCACCGATTTGATTGGTAGCACTGTTAGCAGGCTACTGCAAAAATGATATCAGGGAGATGATAAATAGGACTTCAGCAGTGATACATCACCAGATTGTTCTAGAAAAAGGATGGAGATACTGTCAGTGGAAAAAGAATATTAATAAGAAGACAAAGCCTTTAGTATAGCATGCAATCACTTAGGCAATTCCTTTTGTAAAACAGCACAACATTCTTTGTTCAGGGAATAAGTGGTCCTAATCTGATATATGGAACTTTCTTTATGCACATACTGCCAGTGAATAGCAGAAGATTGAACTGGCAGTTCAACATATTACTAAACCAGATGAAGAAATAACAGAGAAATGGGGAGGATCGTGGCTGCGCCAGGCCCTAAATGAAAGAATCATAGAACATATAAAACAATTTAAATATGAAGCGAAGCATAATTTCACTTGTAGATTCAATCTAGGAATAATTCTTGTACCATCTTCACTAAAAAGGAATGCACCTTCACAAATTGTAATGTATCATCTACGTGGATAAATATTGTCAACAAAAAATTATAATGATGTTATTAATTTTGTAAGGGATTTTCTTAATACTGAAAAAAATTTCAGAGTGGATTTAGTACAATTTGAAAACAAGCTTCTTAAATATTAAATTAAATAAACATGTGAGACTGAGATTTACTCAGAACTTAAGTCTTTCATCAGCCTTCTTATGTATATTACTTGCAAAATTCCATGATCTTAATTCATTGGAAATTGTTATGGCAGATCATTAGATAACAATAATTAGTTGTAAGGACTCATGAGAATTCTGATGAAATATCCTAATGCAAAGTGAATAGAGATCACCTACTAGCAACTTTTAACCATGTCTATTTTGATCTTTCAATGCAGTTATGATAACATAGCTGTGCCAGGCAAACTTGCCATGTGCAGAAAAACCAGAATGTTTCAGGGAAAGAAATGATGTGCAGAGAAGGGCAGAATTTGTCTACTGGCATTACAGTAAAATCCTCTCTCTATAATTTGTTCATCACAAAGGAGATTTATACCATTAAGTGTTGCATTTGATGACCAACTTGATAGCTACTATTCACAGTGGTTTTTCTATTGGCAACTCAAACTATCACTTACGGCGCAGTGGTCGGTCCAACATGGCCGAGATACGTAGGATAAAACACCCAATAACACAGGATTGCTATGGAACACTTTCGTATTATCTGGTTATAATCAGTAAATTTGATCCCAAAAATATGACAGTGTTATATTATGTACAGTATAACAGTGCGACACACGCGATCTAATGTGTGTGTTCCACTGGATTTTATGTGTGAATTACGTATTATCAACCATTGATTGTCTGCTCGGATTTGTTTTTCATGCATTTCGAATCATGACGCTGTTACATTTCAAAGCTATATGCGAGTTTGCTAACTGCACCATAGACTCCAGAAACTTTGCAGAAGGGGTAGAAGTGTTATTTGCAAACACGTCTTGTGAAAGAGTAGGCCTACACAAAGATGAAACTTTTCGGTTAATTTTCGCTCTTGAGCTTCAGACATCGCTGCTCTGCCCCACATGGTTACAAGAGAAATTGAAAGGAGAAATCTAACAATTAAGCAGTTTCAATGTTCTTGAAAGGCAGGTTCATCAGAATGTTGCAAACATGTTTTAACACTGCTTCTTTTCTGTCACACGTAATTAGGGCCAATAAGTCCATTATTATTAGACTCTTATTATTATTATTATTATTATTATTACCTTAAGTGGCTAGACTGTCCCCCAACGTCCACACCAACTGTATTCTAACTCGTTCCTGTTCTCCCAATTTATTTGTTATCGCCACCTTTCGACCATTGGTATTTACATCTTTTGGAATATAGCAAAAATTTATATCCGTAGCCCTCTTGTACATCGGCTTGTATCCGTAAACTGAGCAATATACTTTGCTTTCACTCATTTTGAATTCTACCAATGAGTAAATCTCATTAATTGTGTTTAAAGACACAAACAAATTAACATGCTCTGTTCACCCGTACAAGAAACAATACAAACTGTCATCACATGGTAGATTTATCCTACTTGGTGAGATTCTCATTTTCACCGCTAGATAGCATATCAGATAGCTGGAGTTGCCAATATACAAAACCTTACACTTAGACTGCTCTGCTTCTTTTGCCATCCATAATTTATTTCAACCAAATTGTCACACAGAAGTTTTCCCATGTGCAACAACAAAATCTTAGTATGGATACAAAGTTTTCACTATGATCATAATATTTTCTCTGTCAGTTAACAGCAAATAAAAACTCCATCACTTCTAACAAGTAGGCTAAGCACCATTTATGGTATGGTACCGATACGTATATAGCATACACGACTAAGTTTCAAAATATAACTTGCCTTTAAATGCAATTAGTTAAAATACCATTAAGCAAATCATTAGAAGCGCAGAATCCAAACAACATCAACAAAGTCAATATGTTTACTTACAAGGGAAATATCAGATAAGACAGGTCGAAACCTATCTTGAAACTTTGTGGACGCAATCGTTGTACTATAAGACGACAACGTGCAGAAAATCAGCTGCCAGATTGAACTGCAAGGCTCCAAAATCATGTGGCGAATCTCTCATATAAATCAAGTACCGTACTGTACATGTTGGAATAGACAGCCCTGATCGCCCAAGCACTCAAGGCTGTTGGGAAGGAGCCGCTCGCTACCACTCCAAGTGCCACAGGGATGTCCAGCTCCTCCAGCCGTCATACTTGCATACCAGGATGTCAGGTACGACTTCGGAGCCTTGCAGTTCAATTTGGCAGCTGATTTTCTGCACGTTGTCGTCTTATAGTACAACGATTGCGTCCACAAAGTTTCAAGATAGGTTTCGACCTGTCCTACCTGATACTTCCCTTGTTAGTATTTGGAATGAATTTTTAAGATTGTTTTCAAAATACCAAATGAAATGGAAACTACACAAAAGTCTTCTCATCAAGCCATGGTCGGAAGATTGGTAGAGTTGAAGGATAATGGGTTCCCTGTTTACGTTTGAGTGTGCCTTCAGGAGTCCGCAATGGGTATGTGGCAAGCATTATAGGCAACTGGAGTTTGATTTCCTTCTCAAAGCTCTTCGGATCAATGATGAACTGCAAATGAAAATAAAAATCAATATTTGTAGACAATATTCAAAACTATACAGAAGAATAGAAAATTAATTCCCTGTCTGGATCTATATTTTTACTGTACCATACTGCTTTCAAATAAAACGAACTACCAATAACTGAAGATTGGGCTACATACATTCACCTCTAACGTATCTCTCTTCTCAGATACTTTTTAACAGCCTGTAAGTATATAAATACTACAGGCAACAACAAACCACGTATGGTAACATTATAATTTTAAACAACACTATATTATAACAAAGGTAAGAGTACCGTACTTTTAGGGGCAGATGACCCCGTAGTTCCGCCCCTTAAAACAACAATAACTAACTAACGGTACTTTTAATAAAAGAAAAAGGATCTCATTTACACCATATCATTTAGCTTACATCTATTGATTGAAGTGCTCTTTTATTTTCAGCATCCATTTGTCACAAACAGAAACCTCCTTATGTCTTTGCAAGTCCATTTGTTCATGCAATTCCTGCTGCAGGGTCTTTCATATAAAGTAAGAACGCCAAGCGGTGGTTTTGTTAACTGCTGCTGTGGTGGCCTTGGCCGAGCTTGTGGCATGCCGTGGCCCTCTGCTTTAAGCGTGTGTACTATCCCATATGAAATATTACCCTATAAAAGATGCTGGAAGTGTCGCCCTTCCTGGGTTACACAGGCATTGTATCTGGTAACAACATTCTGGCTGACGTGAGTGAGTTCTGCCACTGTAATGTTTCTGATCTTTTATTTTATGTATTTTATTGAAAACAGAGCCAGTTGTGTCAAACTTATTTTCAATTACCTGAATTTGTGCTAGTGAAGGTGGCACTTCATCAGGAAATTGCTGAACAAATGCATCACGTACCCGCCGAGCCGACTCGTACATAAAATAAGTTTTACATTCAAAAATACGATGCTGTAATGATAATGATAACAGTCTCACCATGTTAACATCTGAGGTTCAGACTGGCGAATGAACACCTGCACGCTTATTGCAAGGTCAAGTATATACTATGCACACGCTTTCAATACTACAGCAGGAAACACAAGGATAACAAATCCGCCGCTCGCCGTTTTTACTTCATATGAAAGACCCTGTTATGTGCCTGTACGTATGAGCAATTTTGCCTATTCCATAATAAGGGGATGTTAGATCATGTTTGGTCATCATCCCCGTGTGTATGCTGAATTTCTTTGATCTGTGTTTATGTAATCAATGTAACAGTGTGTGTAACTGGAATTATTAGCCTCTAGGATTGGGGTACATGCCTGAGGACTTGAAATAAGGTATCATCCTAGTGTTTGCCTGGAGGAAATGTAGAGAAACCCGGGGTAAAATCGCACGAGGATATGCACTGTTAGCACTGGGATTCGAATCTTGGGTCTTTGGACTTCCATCTTCCCCTTGCACAACATAACACACAGAGTTGCACAGTAGGATGACAAGACCACTAATATGCTTCTTTCAGATGTTACAACTAGCTACCATTAAATGCTGTAAAATACACCCTGTATTTTGATTGATCTGAGCAAGGTTATTTTTATTGGTCTTGTGCATCCAAAATTGTTCCACGTTAAAATCTCAATGAACCTTGTAGATCTACTTCATGAACCAAACAGCATGATCTTATCGATGGTGTACAGGTCAATTGGCATAAGCCACAAAAAGCACATTTTTCAGGAGAGACAAAATACTGTATGCAATTCAATACAGCCATTGATCAGTCTTAATTGTTGTTTATTTCCATTCCAGAATGTGCCTCTTTCTTTTAATGTGAATTGTGAGGGTTACGCCAATTTACTGTGATTAATACTACTGTGATATTGGTTATGCCAATTTGTATTTTAGCTTACATTAATTTATATCTTAAGTAATGTACTTCAAAATTAGGTAAAAACAGTACTAATACACAACAAGACCTAATTCAATATGGTAATACATTTAAAAGCCGGCCCCGTGGTGTTGGGGTAGCTCGCCTGCCTCTCATCCGGAGGCCCCGGGTTCGATCCCCGGCTCCGTCAGGGATTTTAAAACTGACGTGAGGGTTGGAACGGGGTGCACTCAGCCTCGTGAGGACAATTGAGTAGTTGTCTGACAGTGAGACAGCGCCCCGATCACGAAAACCAAGATTGACGGCCGAGGGGACCCGACGCGCTGACCACGCGTCACCCCAATATCTGCAGGCCGAATGGCTGGGCAGCGGTCGCTTGGTCGACCTTAGCCCGTCATGGGCTGGATAGTGCCAGGGGAAAAAAACTACATTTAAAAATTGGAAGAGAAACAAGATTAGTTATTAAAAATACAAATTTGAATTAAACCAAAAGCCATGTAAGACGAAACAACTCACAGAATACCAAAGTACCTTCATCATCTGTTTCTGGAAATTTATCTGGTAGAGAATGAGTTGGAGACATCTATAGATGTCCATTATGATACATCACAGAGATTACTCTACTGGACACAAGCCTTACCAGGTAATTGCTCTTGGCAGTTTGAATTGTTAAAACATTTTAGTGAAAGAATCAAGCTCCTTTTGGTATGCATGTTCCTTACACATAAAGAAGTCACCGTTCTCTCTCATCAACCTCAGGTTTACGTGAGTATTTCAGCTTTATGACTGGTGAATATTTTGAATAAGATACCTTCATAATCGATTTAAATATTATCTTTTCACCCCTTGGTCAGCTTTGGTAGGATATTCTGTTGAACTGAAAGTTACTAGTTGTTCACTCCAAGTGGCCTGCTCAACTTTCGCCATAATTTACAATATTTACATAGTGAATGCTGAATAAAAATAATTGATATTGACTTGCAAAAAGGACTGTAACGTACTAGGTATTAAAATAATTTCAGTATTATTCTATGACAGACACTCGCAGTCCGAATCGAAATATACAACTTTAAGAACATGAAGTAACAAAAAGCGCTTCAAAACAAAAGAAAGTTAAAATATACGCCCTTCTCAAACAGAGGTATGCACTTAAACAAGCAAAGGAGAAAAATATGAAGCATTGTGCCAAAATAACTTATATATGCATAAATATGCAAAAATATGATTTTGCATGAACTTGCATTATTGCTTTTAAACAAACAGCCATTGTAATAATTTAAATATCAGAATTGGCAAAACAGTTGAGAAAGATAGTGTTCTTTTTCCACATTTTGGCTTACTGCGCTACCCCACAGATATATTTAAGGGGGGACATAAAGCTAAAGGAGCTAAAATAATAAGGATTTTAGTATTATAACTGTGCCTGTCATAGATATCTCTACTTAGTATAAAACAATGTCCCCGATTCTGGGATGTCACGGGTAGTCTTAAGAACCACTGGATGGATTTTGATGCGGTTTTGACCATTCTGTAAAGGGTATCTCGAGGAAGGTTTCTGTAGAAAATAATTTATTTATGTTCAAAGGAAGCCAAGCAGTAACGATTTCACTGATAAAGTTGAAAAAAAAAACCTAGCGTCCGTACGCTTTTTAAGCTTACGCTGGGCAAACCGTTAAAAATATCTATACACTATGAGTGTAATAAGAATTGTTCAGCATGAAAAGTTCTACAAAAAAGTCCGGGAGAGCATATCTCTATCTTC
Organism: Meconema thalassinum; assembly: GCA_946902985.2. Taxonomy (NCBI): domain Eukaryota; kingdom Metazoa; phylum Arthropoda; class Insecta; order Orthoptera; family Tettigoniidae; genus Meconema; species Meconema thalassinum. The sequence continues at coordinate 1,062,470,571 of OX336389.2, read as the reverse complement.
AATACATCGCCTACTATAAGGGTTTTTACGTTTTCATTTCTTTCAACAATCTCCATGCAATTACTGAGGCGACAGTTTAAGAGCTTGCTTTCGTGTTCACTGCTGGAGGGAAAGCGACTAATGTCGTATACAAGGAAATCTCATAAGACCTCGGTTAAAAGTAGCTTATCACCTTGCATTCATAACTGTTCCCGGGCAAAGCGGGAGCGGGTTCCTAGTTGTATAATAATCATATGCATTTCCAAGGGAACACACACATCTTGCTATTAGAAGGGAAATTTATAATTCCAAAATTCAAATCGTTATTATTTTTATCCATTTTTGAATGTTTGGTTCTTGCTTTGTGCTGGTCTTTATTGTTTCCCTCATATCTCCCATATTTATAAGAATGTTTGGAGTTTTCTTCTTTTAATGCGGGTATTAAATCTTCAGCTACAAAATGAATCTCACCGTTGTGACTTTAATTAGTCTTTTTATGAAACAATAAAAATATTTTATGACTTTGCTCCGAATAAAAATGGAAATAATGACGCTTAATTAATTAATAATGTGAAAATATGTGAGATTCAAAATGGTTTATTTTAAAGCAATACCTATAATGCAATGAATCTTGAAGAACTTTGAAACATTTTCATTCCATATAGACTGCATCTACTGTCTTGGTAGGCAACAGTTTACGCCACAGTTTTTGGCCAGTCAGCCCCGGTTGCACAGTCATACAGGGGACAGTCCGCGAGGCTCAAGCATGTGCAATTCATACGTGGGTTGCTTTGCGCGCAACTGACCACCTACGTATCAATTGCACATGTCTGAAGCTCATTGATTATCCGCTGTACAACTGTGCAACCGTGGCTGACCGGCCAAAAACTGTGGCGTATTAGTACATTATGCAACAAACCTATAATGGCAATAATTAAGACAAGATGCTAGTTTTATAATTTCCATATGAGTGTCCCAATTACCATTATAGGCGAGTTGCATACGACTGTTTATGTTCGACGATAATTATAACTTTATTTTTTGTTAGAACATAAACATTCATAAACATCTGTCGAGATTCCGCCAGTTTTATTGACTGAACAGAGTGCATCGGACGGTGAAAATACCTTGTATTTGACCACGGCCTCCTCAAATACCCCACTATGACACTAGTCACGCAGTGAAATTTAAAATAGGAGGCCGTAGAAGTCAGCGCAGGAGCGATGCTATCCTTACCTAATTGGTCAAACAGTTGTATCGTAATGAAAATTATGAGCTCTGATTGGTGGAGAACCTGTATCTTAATGAAACTTGAGCTATAATGAGCCTCTTTAAGATGCAGTTTTCTGGCATATAATATTTATATTTCGGCATGGTCGAACATAAAGTATGTGGTATATGATTGCCACAATATAATGCCATCTATGCAGCATGACTTTACGATGGTTACGAAAGTAAATATCTGTCTTAGCAGCATTATCTTGGCCAATAAATTTCCTTTAAGGATAAATAACTTACTTTATAGTGTTGTTATCCTGCAAAATAAGTAGCAACAAATGTATTTTCACCCTAATCAATACATTTCAATGAAAAATCCTTCGATCAGAACATGTTTCAACGCAACCAGCATGTCTTCTGCGGCTGCATAATATTTTCCACAAACACATTAAGAACATAAGTAAAATGCTATCATTAATGCATACATGTCCACTTGGCAAGAAAAACAATGAAAACAATTGTCAAGTAGGCATGTATTCATTAACGATAGCATTTTGTTAGCCTTTCAAGATCCGATTGCCGGTGGCCGAGGTGGAAACTATTCTTTGTTTACTTGTGTCAAGTTGTCAGGTACTACCCTGCCAGGGAATTGTTACCGCTAGATGTGGAGCGGGGCTGTTGTGTATACATAATACGTCAGCTAGTCACGTTATGGCTGCCGTGGGCGGGTGCAGAGAAAGAGGGGGAACGCATATACAGTCATACAATGAAAACAGTACTACTAACCTAGATTAGACGATGAAGGTCCTGCACACAAGAGATAGATACCGCACAGTGTAGACCCAGCACAAACCATGCACACATCTATCGCAGGCATGTGGCTGCGCAGAGGGCATTAGTTCCGCCACCGGCAATGATTAGTTTGCGGGGTAATACAATCGCACGGCAAGAATATGACTCACGTCCAGTGCTTTTTTTCTAAAAGAGATTTAAGGGGTACTCTCAGTTGTAGTCGACAAAACATCATGATCTTGCAATTTTTGGCAATTTGCAAAGTCCGGTCATTGTTTGTGTTCGAAACGTTATCTTTCAGCTTTAACGATGCCTGGGTGAATATAAAATAGTTCACTATTTTCTTCATCCTTCAAAACTAACCACACGCACAAAATAACAACCTACCCCGCCTCCAAACATTAGCCTGCGTGCTTATAAGAACGGAGTGCCGAGTTGCCGACCAAAAGAAACTGATTCAATAGATCGATTTAAATCGAGGATTACTCGAAATCTCCTCCAGCTGTTGTGAACAGCGCGTTGACGCCAGCTGATTGATGAACTTTCAAGTCGGAAGTTATATTTGCCGGACTTGACACAAATGTACCAATATTATCTTCCTTAAACAGTTTTCAATTAAGGGGTACGCGTTCCCCTGAAAAAAAAGCACTGCTTTTCATAGTTTTACTCTCCGAGGTGATACGAACACCTATTAGGCTTTGTTGTGCTGTTGAAGCGCACCATTCTTAATTCGGCCATTATTATTAATTTCTCTGTTCACAATATAACTTCTGTCTAACTCAAGTAGCGCATGCAATGCTGCTTGACATAGGCCTATGTTCAGACTGCACTCTGTCATCACTGTGTCTCCCTGCTCATCCAGCAAGGCTTCAGGTAGGGTTGCCAGACATTCTGTATTACCTGGAACAATTCCAGTTTTTCTTGTTTTGTTCCCCGTTCCGTTTCAATCTTGAACGGAACGACAAATATTTCGGTTTTTTTTTGGTTAATTTGATAATATATTCAATTTCGCACCAATTTTCAAATGTCTCGCTTCAGAATTGATTGTAATATCTAGCTTGTTTTCTGGTGATACAGGTGCAAGTTTGAAAGAGAAAATTATTTCTATGTCGGTGTCAGAAGGGTACACGTTATAGATTTATTAGGGGCAACAAAATTAAGGAATATTTTAGTCCTTGTGAAGTTATACTCAGCATTTTCCCCTCCAATGCTTTTACGGAGAGAGTTTTTTCTGTCTTGAATATCAAATGGAGAGTTGATAGAAACAGAAGCTCCATTAGTTTGAGAAAACAAGAATTGTTCACATATTACAATTATGACAAAAATTGTAGTGAATTTTACCAGAAGGTACTTACAAATAAAATATCCTTGCAAAGGGTCGTCCAAATGAAAAGCATTTGTAAGTTGCTGGTGTCATAGGCCTATATGATATGTCAGCAATATCTAGTTTTAATTTTGTGTATTTGATTATGTAATGCTTATTATTACATATTATTTATTACAACATTAAACAACCTTTCTTCTTCTTTTCATTTGGGCCTACTGAGGACCACGGGGCTCGTTTTGACTTCTTGTAAGGAATTTATGTTTCTTCTTAGCCCAGGCAGCTTTCATCTTCTGGCTGTTTGTCTGCTTTCTTTCCTGTGTCCACTTCGGTCTGGTAGTCCCTGTACTCTTCCTGCTGGCGAGAAACACTGGAAAGACACCATGTTGAATCATCTGTCGGAATTGTGATCGATCCTGTATGTTTTTGATGAAATTCCAAGTTGCTCTAGGTCTGACTTCACTGTGGTGATCCATTTGTTTTTGGACGCTTTCCCTCTTCCAGTCGTGGTGAAAATCTGGCTGGTAAGTCTATCTGGACCCATGCGTGTCAGATGTCCGGAGAAAGCTAATCGTCTCTTCCTCATGGATGTGACGATATCTTCTTGATGAGCATAGAGCTCATTGTTGTGCCTGATCCTGTAAGTACCACCCTCTTCCCTTATTGGTCCTAAAATCCTTCTAAGTATTTTCCGTTCCTTGAGCTCTAGTTTCCTCAGTGAGCCTTTCCGGTTCATCAGGAGACACTCAGAGGCATATAGAACGGAAGGTCTTACTACTGAGTTGTAATGTAGAAGTTTAAGGTTCTTAGAGAGGCACTTGGATGTGTAGATGCTCTTACAGGAGTGGTAGACCCTTTCCAGTTTCGTGCATCTAGTGTCTATTGCTAAGGTCTCAATCTCGTTTGCTGGAATTCACTCCTCTAGGTACTTCACTGCAGGAACTTTTTGAATTGCGGTGTCTTTCACAAGAATAGTAGATGGGGCTCCCTTTATATTTGTCATGAACACTGTTTTTGTATATTGACCTTCAAGCCAGTTTTAGCTGCTATGTTATAGAGGCTCTGTAGTTGGTGAGCAGCTTCTTCTATGTTGTTCGCTAACAAGGTAAGGTCGTCGGCAAAGGCCAGGCAAGGTACATTGAGATTGTCTTTCTTGTACCCAATTTGCAGTCCTGTTCCTGATGGTAACGTGGTAGTCCATTCCTTGATAATCTTCTCAAGTACACAATTGAAGAGAATACAAGAAATGCCATCACCTTGTCTAACTCCCGTTTGGATAGAGAAGCTGTCTGAGAGCTCACCTCTGAACTTGACTTTGGATGTCGTGGTCTTCAGTGTAGCCTGGATTAGTCTGGTGGTCTTCGCATCCAGTCCTAATTCCCATAGAGTGGAGAAGAGGGTCTGTCTGTCTATTGAGTCATACGCCTTCTGGAAATCCACTAGTATGACTACCCATCGATGTCTGCCGCAATTCTTGTACCTTAAGATTGTCCTGAGGTTCTGTATTTGCTCTATGCATGATCTATTTGCACGAAAACCGGCCTGATATTCACCTAGTTAGGAATTTAGTTGACTAGTAACTCTGGTTAGCAAGGCTTTAGATATTATCTTGTATGTGACAGATATTAGAGAGATGCCGCTGTAGTTATCAAGGTCAATCCTACTACCTTTCTTGTGTAGAGGATGGATCACAGCTGAGGTCCATCCCTCAGGTAAGGTCTCCGTTGCCCATATGTCCTGTATGATTTGATGGAGGTTTTGTATTGATTGTTCATCAGCATGTTTCCACATTTCTGCAACTATACCGTCTTCACCTGAGGCCTTGTTGTACTTTAGGCTCTTGATAATCTCCCTTATTTCTTCTATGGTAGGCGGTAAGGAGTCTGGATTTCTGGAAGGAGGGTCATGGAAGGTGAGTCTCTCTTCAGGTTCCTCTGCATTGAGGAGCTTCTTGAAATACCCTGCAAGGGTACTGGTGCAATCCTTGTTGTTGTACTGAAGTTTTCCATCAGGTCCACGAAGATGAAGGGTAGGAGCTTTGTATTGGGTCGTCTGTTTTCTGAGTTCTCTGTAGAAATCCCTCGAGTTATGTCTTTTGAAGCCCTCTTCTGCCTGTTTTATTAGAGCCTTATTATGGTTCCTCTTGGTTTGTCTCACTATATTGGAAGTTATTTTTCTTTGTGTAAGAAAGGCCTGGCAGTTAGCTTCATTCTTGCACTGGTTCCAAGTGAGCCAGGCTCTAAGCCTTTCTTCTATAGCCTGGTCACATGTAGTCGTCCACCAGGGATGCTTGGCTTTGTTGGATGAGGCAGGCATGGTTTTTTGAGCGGCATCCAGTAGAGCCTTTTGTAGGTTGGACCAACCTTGCTTCTCTCTGTTTTCCTTCAGGGTGGCTTGGAAACCACAGTCTTCATCACTCAACCTTTATTAAAAAAAAACAACAATGTTTTGGGACGTGTGTTCCGTTTTCCCATTCTTGAAATCTGGCAACCCTAGCTCCAGGTGCTATTATCAACAAACGCTGGCGCAGACAAGTTCAGCGGCAGTCGCAACTTAAAAGGGTAATACTTATGATTTTAATGTGTTTGTGAAAATATTGTACAGGTGGCGTTGAAACATGTACGGATCCAAGGATATTTTAATTAAAATGTATTGATTAGGCTAATAATACATTTGTTTCTACTTTATTTAGTATGATATCAAGATTGTAAGTCAATACGGATCCATAATGATACAAGTTGTTAATGTGAATAAGTGAGTGAGTAGCCGATTTTAGTAATGACATAGTAACCTACATGGCCACTAGTTGCATTAATAAAATTATTATAATAACCTATTCAAGATGTGAGTTTCACTAATGACGACAATAATGTATTTCCATAATCACAATAATAATAGAATATCGCACAATGTGTACACATTAGTACATTATGCAACGGGCCTATAATGGCAATAATTAAGACATGAGTATGTTTATAAAACGAGTGTAGCGAGTTTTATGATTTGCATACGAGTGTCTTAATTACCATTATAGGCGAGTTGCATACGACTGTTTATGTTCGACGATAATTATAACTTTATTATATGTATAACATAAATATTCATAAATATCTGTGGAATTCAGTAACTTCAGTTAGGGAACAGAGCACGCTGGGAGGTTTGCTGACTGAACAGAGTGCATGCGTGGCCCCAAGAATTTCGAAAGCAGAGACCATTTACTTTGCTTGGCAATGCTATTGTTTACAGCCTTCATGATGTCTAGTGCCGATCAGAACTAGCATTCACTAGTATTGTCACCGAAGTCGTTTGAAAGCAATGTGCTGTGTAGAAATTGGTGTTGGGGATATTAAGGAACAGTGCTATTTGTTGTCTCATATTCGCCAGTTTATTTACGCGAACATATGGGACGGTGCACTTTCCAAGTCGGTAATTTATGTAGAAGGATGCTGTGTTGCTAACTTCTGGAAGTAGATTCATAAATTTCTTGCATATGTCATAGTATTTTCTTGTTACCGTAAAGGTTCGTGCTGATTTTGTCTTTGTGTTTGGGATTGTAACTACAATGGTTGATCCGATATCCAATTTGAAGTTTCAAATCATGTAATTCATGTCCGACATGTTGGATATTGAGCACATGCGCGAAGCTATCCTTACCTAATTGGTCAATGACTGAGCTCTGATTGGCTGGAGAAACTGTTTCATAATGAAGAATAGTACTATAATGACCCTCATTATGACATATAATATTTACATTTCGACATTGTCGAACATAAAAATTATTATGCTATGAACATAGCTCAATGAAAGAAGTTGTTCTTAAAGAGCATATCTCCATGTGATAGCATTCACAATGTCTTCCACACAGTTTGCAAACACGACTTAAATCTGGTTCATGGAAGTCTTATGGTGAAATCCATGGACCGCAGAGCATGTCATAGTGTGTCGCAGTTCATAGCCTGTATTCATCCATTCTGTGTTTATCACGGCGTCGGTCCTGTAGACAGCCACCAAGATACTCGCTTTCTTCTTGTGCAAGACCTCAAGCAGGGCTTGATGCTGTGGTGTAGAAGGCAGTAGCATTTTCACCATTAAGTACTTCTATGTAGAACAGCTGTCGTGTGAGTTCATATGTTAGCCGCAATGGTGCATTCATTATGAACATCGCTTTCAGACTTTCAATCAGAGCTAGGTCACTCTTTGAGAGATGTTCCCAGATAATGTCTATGGCATATGTTATGATGGGAGAAATTTACATTATGGGGTTTGAAGCCATTTTTCAGTGTTGCCTTAGTAAACAAAAGTTTGGTACTTTTCAGTCGGTCAACACGAATGTACCCAAAAGAGTTGGGTTATACCCTAATCCTGAAAGAAATTATATGAGATTAATAAATACACTAGGATGACCAGTTTCGATCGTCAAGCGATCATCATCAGATCCATTCCAGTGCACAAAAACGGTTCAAAAAATGAATTAGATAACTATCGTCCTATTACCTTACCAACTGGTATTGCAAAAATTGTGGAAAAAATCATGTATAAGAGACTGATAAGTTTAAAAATATATATATATATATATATTATCAAACTCACAACATGGATTCAGAACGGAAAAATCTACACAGACAGCAATTTATGAATGTATTAATAGTATACTGAAATTAACTGACAATAAGGAACATGTAACTGGCCTATTCTTGGATTTATCAAAAGCATTTGATGTTGTTGACCATTAAATCCTCATTACAAAACGAAATCAATATGGTATTAGAGGTCTAGCTAATAAATGGATAGAGTCTTACTTAACAAGGCATAAACAAATAGTAAGCTTGAGACACAAGGATGATGGACCCAAATTACTTAATGAAACATTGTCCAATGAGGGAATTATTAAATTTGGAGTACCCCAGGGATCGGTTTTGGGCCCACTGCTCTTCCTTCTATACATCAATGATATAACACAGAACGTTCATTCACATAAGGACATTTTGTTTGTGGACGATACAACACTTGTAATAAAAGGTGAAACTAAACAGATCATACAGCAGTCTGCTGACTCCATTACAGGAGAGTTAACCAAATGGTCACAAGATAATCGCCTCATAATAAACTATAAAAAACAGTATGTCTAAATTTCCACACTATACAGAATAGGAATCCTGCGAAGCCCAATATAACATTAAATGGTCATCAAATAAAAAATAAATCAGAAACAAAGTTTTTAGGACTATGGATACAACATGACTTGAAATGGAATAAACATATACAATATCTGAATACTAAACTGAACTCGATGTGCTTTGCGTTACGTATTTTGAAAACCTGCACTAGCATGCACACATTAAGAAATACTTATTTTGCTTATTTCCATTCATACTTAAGATATGGGGTCATATTTTGGGGTATGTCGCCAGATGTACTAAGCACGTTTAGGATACAAGAGAGGGTGATTAGAATTATGGCAAATGTAAACACTAGAGAATCATGTAGACCTCTGTTTAAAGATTTAAACATTCACAAGACAAAATCAAAACATTCATATTTCACACATACTCACAAGCATATATCAAAAAGGAACTTTTCACACAGGAGTTAAATTATATAATAAACTACCCCAGTATATAAAACTTGCCCCAAAAATAAAAACCTTTGATAGAATGTTGAAAGCTTATCTGCAGTGCCATTGTTTTTACTCTGTAGTTGAATATCTTAGCATATAGGAGCGATGAAATCTATAATTATATTTTACTTTTCTATTTTAATTGTAATACCTAGCTGTAAGTTGTTGTATTTATAGAATTAAGTTTTCATATTATGATAATAGAGTAAGGTGTAAATTGTTGTCCAATAAGACTGTATCTCTTAAGATCTGTTATTATAATAAGTTATAAATAGTTATAGTATTAGTAATATATACCGGTACCTATTAGTACTTTTATTTTATAGATGTAAATTCTGACGTGTCCTATATCAAAAATGTATTGTATACATGTATTTGATCAAATGGAATTAATAAAATCTATCTATCTATCTATCATTACACTTAGGCTATAAAATCTATGTTTGACAATAAGGGTGAAAATATTTACAATATGTACACTTATATAGTTGCAGTATTGGTAATGCAACTTGTCGGTATATGTTAGTTGTAATTTATATGATGTTTGGTGAAATGCTACAATGGTGATAGAAATCTGAAATTTGTCTGTTTGGAGTGACTATATGTTTCTTGTAAATAGTCAATTTTGATAATACTGTATAGTATAGGCTACTTATCTGGTTGGATGTCCTCCGCACTAACAACAGCGAGCAGTTTCAACTTCACTCGTGCAATAGTGACAGGTGACTGAATTGGTATGTTATCTTGCTGAACTGGTTTTCGCTCCCCCCGCCCCGTTCCTATGTGCTGTCTGTATTAAGTGCATGCGTACCTTTGGTGTGTTGCCATGCCTAGACCTGATGTATGTTATTGCATTCAGCACGGTCTTCAACTATTTTAGACCATGGATTAATCCTCGCCACGCATAAACTAGTAGCCATGTAAGCGATGCCGGTCTCTGAGGATGTCCCGGTACTTTTAATACTGCCGTGAATGTCGGCCTAGGTTTATTGAAGAAAAAAGTACATCTTTTCTAAGATCACATTTTCTAGTGCATTAATGAAGATGTCGGCAATTATCCCCCTTAGTGGTGACCCCATCGCTAGGCCTTCTGTTTGTGTGTACATTTTATTGTCGAATTGAAACACGTTTTGGCTGAGAATGACCCTCAGTAATTTCACAACCTCTTCAGTTTCTTTTGCCGAGTTGTTGGATTATTGTTTCGATAGTGTTGATTGCTTCATTAATTGGAATATTGGTGTACATGTTAGTTATATCGAAGGATACTAGCCGCAAGCTGGGCTTCATTTGTAGCATCTTCAATGCTGTTACTATCCGTTGTGTTCCTTACAGAATTGTTTTTGTCGTTGGAAAGACGGTGTTTTAAGATTTTTAGTAAGTCTTTGCTGATTTTGTAATTGGGGGCATTCATACAGTTGACTATTGGTCGCATTGGGCACTTCCTTTTGTTTATTTTAGCTTGTCCCCTCAATGATGGTATTTTGGGGTTCATGTTTATTAATTTTGATTTTTCAGCTTTGGTCAATATGTATTCTGTTTCTTTTAATGCACTTTTTATTTGTATTTGGAATTTGTTGGTGGGGTCTTTTCCTATTTCCTTGATTTCATTGTTGTTCAGGAATGCAAAATGAGAAATGAGAAATCTTAATGTGGAAGAGGGCTATTACAATTTCCGTAGAGAGTTCACGAAGGCTTCTGAATCCGTTCATTGCTGCAACAACTGCTCCTAATATGCAAGTGGTTTACAAGGTCACTCCAAGGTATTTATAAGTGATAACTCTATCAGGGTCACTAGTAATAACTATAAGTAATTAGTCATTATTGATGTGCAGCTACTTAAAGCCGTCAAGTGCCGTAATGTTATGTCGCTCAACTAAATCATAAATCGTAAACTCACGATTATAATGCAAGAATATCAGACAACTGTTCTACTCGTACTCTTGTCCATTCTTTCTTAGCTTCTGATGACAGCCGATAGGAGGTAGGTTCTTACACCTTATAGATCTATATAAAAGATGCATTTCTCTTTTAACCAGGATGTGAAAAGGGTCATATCATCCAAGTGGCAGTGCAATTAGTGAGCGGAAAATATAATTTCAATTTCGGTGCCAAGTTAGACGTGGATGAGCAAGTAGCCTGCTGCGTTTATGGAACATAGCATAACATAATTCTGTATTTTTAGGCTTAAGTGGCTTGTGTCTCAACCAGCTGATTCTTTCACTGCTGATTTTTGTTTGTTTGTTTTTTTTTTGTGTTTTTTTTTTTGTAAAGATTATCTATTGCACACTGCAAGAAGATGGAACTAGAGAATTAGAATCACATTATTAATCTGGATTGAATAAAATTGGTATGAAATTGGAAAATATTATTCAACTTACAAAGACGTCATATTGAATCTTGATTAGATGACAGCCACGAAGGTTTGTGGGCGGCAGCGGTGGGACATACAGCTGTTCATTTTTCCACTCGTCGCTTTCCCCTGGTCTAACCTTCCCTCGGTTGAGTGAGGCCAACTCTCGCGTCTCACTCTGAATCACCTTGTTGCGGGCTAAGTACTGGATAGTCTGAAACAGAAGTGGCAGCTTTGTTAAGCGAAGATAATAAATAGAACAGAAGGGTAATCTCTTTAGAAAGAGATGTCAGTTAAGAGGAAACATAAAGTAATTAGGGTCTTATGACATCAATGTCATCAGCCCTGTGTGCTTCGGTATGTGAGGAATCAGCCTGATAACTCGTTTTAAAGCGGTGCTTGTAGGCTACTAATGTGTGTGTATTTTTTGGGGCTAGGATTAGGAAGCAGGTGGTCGTGGACTTGCCTGGAGTAGAAGTAAGAAGCCATGAATAAACACAACAATGATGGCTCAGCTGTCCTTCAAGTCTGAGTACATCCCATTCCAGCCATCAGACCAGAATTAACTCTCTTGACAAAGCCCTTCATTTGAGTTAACAAATATAAATATTACTTACTAGTCTCTTCACAATATTTTTGGTACAAGTCAAAATTAATAGTCCTTCAAAGAGTGACGGGGAGAAGGTTGGTTGGTTCTTAAGTTTAGGGGCTGCGACAACGCGGTCATGTAGCCCCGTGTACTTGGGTGTGTGTAGAATCTGTCTGATAACCAGTGTTAATTGTGATGACCGTATTAGTGTGTGTTATCTGTTATTTAATTTAAGTACTGCAACTTAGAATTTTTCAAATAGTTCCTACTTTTGCCGCCAAGCGCCACCGTCAACGACTACTAGGCCAAGTTCAGAACTTAGCTCCTAGACGCCACCGCAGTTGGCTCTTGGCAACGAACATAGAAACCAAAGAGCGTTGTTTACATTCTTAACCTATCCAATTTAGCTTCACACAGGTGCAATTAGTGGAAGGTTCTTTAACATGCCATAAATCTATGACATGGGACCGCCGGCTTTACTTCCCCTCCGAAGGAAGGCATACTGAGGGATTTTTAACGCTCTGAAAAAATCCGACGGCTTCGGCCGGGTTTGAACCCGCTATCTTGGGCATAGAAGCTCAGCATGCTACCGACTACGCCACCGAAGCCGCCTCGATGGGGAGAAGAGAAACCTTCAAGAGCGTGGCCTCAACCTCCTTATATCTTTGACGGGTTATTTACTCAAGAAGAGACCACCTCGTTGTGTAGTGGCTAGCATTCTTGGCTTCGAGGGTCGATTCCTGGCTCTTCCAAGAAATTGAATTCTTGTCCAAAGGCTGGAACACAATACACTCAGCCTCATGAGGCAAAACAAAGTAGAGGTGGGTTCGATGATAACCTGTATTATATGCATCAGTAGGGATCTCGCATTTACACACCCTCATATGCCACCCGACTGAGTAAGGATCAGATCCCACTACCTTGCACAGCTTTGCCAGTACATTGGTCGGTGAAACATTGTCTGCTTTTCAGTTGTGAAGTATTTTCTCGATGTAGGTTAATATAAATCGAATGAACCATTCACAAGGAAAGTAAGCGAATTATGTCTGCGAATTAGGGCATTCCAACCTCATTCAGTTTGGTTCAGGTACGTTAGTCTTTTCAAAACCTCAATTACATAATTCCGATAACAGATGGTGCTCAGGGTGACATGTGAACGACAGGAGGCATAATAGCACACCACGTCAGTAGCGGTGTGAAAGGCACTAAGCCAACATCGTAGTATGCAGGGCATTTTTTCAGGGGGAACGCGGGGGTACACGAACCCCTTAAACATATGAAAACTGTTTAAGAAAAAATATTGGTACATTTGTATCTAGTCCGGCAAATATAACTTCCGACTTGAAAGTTCATCGATCAGCTGGCGTCAAGGCGCTGTTCACAACAGCTGGAGGAGATTTTGAGTAATCCTCGATTTAAATGGATCTATTGAATCAGATTCTTCTGGTCGGCAACTCGGCACTCAACAGCATAATCGAAGCAATAGGCCATATTATTTTCTGCTCGACAAAAGCTTTGTGCAATTGCTGCCTTATTCGAAAAAGTTTACTTGTTTAGGCAAAAATAAGTAACATATCCTAACAATCACGAAAAGGAAGTTCTGTTCTTATAAGCATGCAGGCTAGTGTTGTAGAGGTGGGTAGGTTGTTTAGTTTGTGTGTGTGGTTAGTTTTGAAGGATGAAGAAAATAACAAACTATTTTACATGCACCCAGGCATCGAAAAAGCTGAAAGTTAATGAATTAATGAGTTATAAATTAACCCAATGCAACCTTTTATTTAACATGTCAGCCCATAAAGTAATAACCGGACTTTGCAAATTGCCGAAAATTACAAGATTCTGATATTTTGTCGATTACAATTGAGAGTACCCCTTAAATTTAGTTTAGAAAAAAGCACTGGTAGTATGGATTACTAATTTAACAAGATAAGTGAACGTTATAATTATTTATTTCTAGAGCTTGCCAAAAACTGCTAATTAGGCTAGTCGATTATTGTTACAGCATATTACAGTGTGTTATTCTAAATTGTAAACACGTGCATATACACCTTTACTCATGTACAGTAATTCACAAAAACCTAACGTATGATGAGATTCAAGTGAATCATTATAATTCACCAAACGATACTATTGTACTACAATAGTGAATTTACAGTAGTGAAAATTTATAATTGAACACAGTGATCAGGATCTGATTATGGCCACTTGAGGGTCGAAACGCATAATCCTAAATTGACCCATTTAATTGTGAATATCAACTAATACATGTAATTTTTTCCAGGAGTGTAATTACATATTTATATATTGTACCCCGCCCATTCATTGGGCACAATCGTGTTGACAACTGAAAAGCTACAAAAAATCAATTTCCATAGGCAACACTGAAAAATAATGGCTTCAAATCTTTACATTTATGTCTGTATGGAACAAGTTATATAGCCTAAACCATTTTTCTTATCTGTTTGACAACATTGTGATGTAGTGGCTAGCATTCTTGGCTGTCACCCCAGAGGTTCAGATTTGAATCCCAGCTCTGCCAAGATATTTAATTCTGGTCTGAGGGCTGGAACGGGATACACTCAGCCTTGTGAGGCCAAACTGAGAAGAGGTGGGACTGATTCCCACCTCAGCCATCTTGGAAGTAGTTTTCCATGGTTTCCCACGTCTACTCCAGGCAAATACCAGGACGGTTCCTAACTGGAGGCCATGGCCGCCTCCTTCCCAATCCTCACTTGAATTACCGTACAAATACACACACTAGGCTACTACAGATATCACAATAACACTAGTTGTCATACTAATTCATACACACACCCAAGTATACGGGGTTAAATGACCACGATATCCAAGCCCCTATAATAAGACGACATCTTATCTGTTTCAGTAGTTTAATAGCTTTATCGTGCGACTCACATGCGCAAGATCCCGAGCGAATCTATACCGATAGCTTTATTCACTATAACACTGTAGTCCATTTTGAGCACCGACAAGCCTTTGTCCTTTACTATTCTGTATGGGGAGCACCGAAACAAAAACCGACAAATCCACTTTTGCTGCAGTCACGTTTGAGAAAAGAACTGGGTGAAATATGATTTCAAATATTATGCTCCAACTGAAAACAGCTCAATCTACCGGTAGCCTACCGTAAAAATTCGTTTGAAGTGCCACCAAGTTATCAGTATTTATTAAATTCGGTACCGGTAACGAATTCATACCTTGACTTACCGGTTTTTGTTCCGGCACTCCTCGTATCAACTGCTATTGTTCCCTTAATGACTTAGGTAAATGGTATATCTTGGTTATCAGCCCCGTGTACTTAAGCTTTGTCTGATAACCTGAGTATTCGTGGTGACTATTACAGCAGTAGGCCTATGTAGTTGGTGCACCGAGATTTTAAATAAGTTATCATCTCACATTTGCCTGGAGGGGACACAAGCCTTGGATCTCAACTACCCAATGCTGTCGACGATTATGACTACACTGTTGGTTTAGGGGCAGATGACCTCGTTGTTCTACCCGTTAAAACAATAACTAACACTGTTGAATTCAAATCAACAGTAATCAGAAACTAGTAGGAACACCGCTGTGTATAACCTGATTATTGATTCTCGCTCCTGTACTCGCAGAGGCCCTGTGGCGCAACGGATAACGCGTCTGACTACGGATCAGAAGATTCCAGGTTCGAATCCTGGCAGGGTCGCATATTTTTTTTATATTCTGGTGAAAATTAAAATAGCTTTCTTAATTCGAATAAGACGTAATTATGTAAATTTCATAGTCCTCTGCCAATGTCTTCTTAATTGCTTTGTTGTTTATATTTCCTTTTGATGGTTTTGGCAACTGATCATCAGCCCTGCCCTGTTTACTTCTAAATAGGCTATGTGGGATTTTATGAAAACCTATGCAAATGTGATGAGTGCAACAGTGTTGTAACTCGAATCCTTGCAGAATCGAAAATATTTTTAAATTCAGATAAAGGTTAAAATAGCATACTCCATTTGATTAGGAGGTAAATACTGTATGTAAATTTCACAGTCCTCGGCCAACGCCTTCTTAATTGCTTTGTTTTATGGTTTCCTTTCGGGGCTTTGGACATCTAGGTCATCAGCAATGTTTTCTTGCATGTGTATGGGATTTTTTTCTGATACCCTGTGAAAATGTGTTGTAACTATAATTTAGTATTTGGGTAGGTCTCCTCATTAACGTAGACTGACGACTAATTTTAAAGGTGAAAAAAAAAAAAAAAATACGGTAACGAAAAACATGCTGGAAACTAAAGCACACAGTATATGGAAGAATAAATTTAGCTGTACCGGTATATTATAATTATACAGTCCTATTAATCTACCATACAGTGATCGAGTTATTGTTTCACAAGTTCTCTTCTTGTTTATTCTTTTATTTTGATTTAACAATCCCACTTCCACTCCAAGCAAATGCCAAGATGGTTCCTAAATTAAGACCACCTCAATCACAAATACACACACAATAACACAGGTTATCAGACAAATTCCTCACACACCCAACTACTCGGGGCTACCGTACATGACCATGATGTCGCCAAGTCTGTAAATGAATCAACACCAACAACTATTACAAACTGATGTTGGTGTATATTTGTGTTTCTTCACATTTGACTTGGTTAGCTCTTCTACACGTGACGTAGTCGTGCGTGTTAAATCGCTCACCACAACTGTGATGGTGGGTTACAGCAAATTCGGAGATAAGGGGTTCGAATCTCGGTGCTGACAGCGGCTATCCTGAGTGTGGTTTTCCCACACGGCTTCCAAGCACACACAGAGATAGGATCTTATTGGGGCTCCTACCCCATTCCCGAAATGGTAAATACAGTTACACACACAACTACAGGTTATCAGCTAAATTGAACACATATCCAAGTACAGTACACGGGGTTGATGACCAAAATGTCCTAAACAACAACAACAACAACAACAACAACAACAGCAACAACCTCCTTCTCTGTTTGACGAAAAACGGCTAATGTGGAAAGAAAGAAGTCCACTTTGTTAAGTATGTTAACTTGTTCAGCTGGTGAAGTGTACACCATCCAGGGAGGATCAGAGTACCGTACGTAATTAATGGTGGGCATCTCCTCCATAAGGTTGTGTACGAACGACCTGGTACATTGAAGGACATCTATCCACATCTCATTATGGACAAGCTACAGTAGTATTTGATGGATACGCAACACAATGCACCAAAGATGAAGAACATCTTGGAAGATCCTCTTCAATTCATCACGCAGGTATCAATCATGCAAATAGGTGTATTTTTCCCTTTCCCATACATGAATCATACACCGTTGAAAATGCTGGTGAAGCTTTATTTCTAGCAATATACAATGCAAGTGGCTCAGGCGACTTGAACACTGCTCGCCATCAGCTTTACCAAAGAACTATAGACAAACAACCAATCGACGCTCAATTCAGGTTGCGTGTATTGCCACCGACGACTGCAAGCGGCACAACACTCGTTACTGTTTACCACCAGGTGCAGCAGTGGGTCAACCTTAAAAAGGACCCACTCTAGTTTGGCTGGAAGGGAGAAGGTGAAAGTCTACGTCCAAGAACATCAACCTTGCCTCCAGCACCACCAGATTTACTCCATATATTTTCCTGAGCTTCTTAAGATGAGTGCAACAAGAACTATGAATTACAGAAAAGTAGGATGAAATGCTCAACATGGTTGTATGAACAAAGATGCAGAAGATGAAATAGGCGACGAAGAGGAGGTTCTTGGAGAGAATCAATTACCTGATATTGAGGAATATTGATGTTAAAACACTATTACTGATTAGCTAGCTTCATTTACACAGTGTTTCTGAGGTTCAATCAACACCCTTCGGTCTCTCATCTCACCCCTCCTCCCCTCCCCTCCTCCACATGTTGTGTATAGTTATATACAACTATTATTAGTATTATTGACTACACCTGCATACGGTGATATTACTTAGTAGGTATGCTCATCATGCTGAGCTGCTTTCATCAGTTTTGACCATTCTTTTTCTTTAACACCCTCCATATTTCTGAAACTATTGCATTTATCAAAAACATGTATGGAACCAGTTATGTAGACAATTTAACGCTCTTCAGTTTCTGTGATACAGAATTGTTTGCTAAACCGCCAAGTTAACGAGATATATGCAAAAAAAAATCGTTTTTTAACGCCTTCCAATACCCACCCCCTTCTCCACCCAAACCCAACCGACTAGCTCGTGGAATTTTCCAGGATGTGTTGTGTACAGTACGAACTACCATTTAAACGCATGCGCGCTTTGATTTTTTTTAATGTTTGGGTTTGGCCACTTTTTGGTCTTTTATTACTGTAGACTACTATTAAGGAAGAGACAGAGAAGGGATTTTGGAAGGAAGTAGGCCATGGACCGATTGAAAAGAACCATCCCGATATGGGAAACCGTGAAATCCATTTTCAGGACAGACGAGGTGGAATTTGATCCCACGCTCTACCGATGCCAGCAAGGTACGAGGTAGCACACTAGCGCTCTCGGCACACAGTACACTTTACTGACTGTAAAGCCTGTTCTAATTTAATTTTTATACTCTCACATCTCTCCCCCCGCACCAGAGGTTTACAACTTGTAGGAGATGGGTTGGTGGCCACGGGACCCCAGCTGAGTCCGGAATTGTGCCGGGTTCCTCACTTTGATTTATCCTGTCGACCTCCCTTGGTCAACTCCTGTTCTCTTCCAAACCCGACGGCATGTGGGAGTCCGAGGCTTATGGTCTTTCATCCCCTCGCCTTAATTGGCCCTTGCCTCTTATCTTCCTGGTATCTCCTGCCCTTTGCACAAGGTCCTAAAGGAGGCAGGGTGTGTGTAGCCCCACCATTTAAGGTGCACCCTGGATAGTGCTACACTCTCAAGAGCTAACGGCTGGTGAGCTCGTGAATTGGTGACTCTGAGGGATCCCTGAGCTGGGGCCGTTTTCCCTTTATTCCATCGAATTTCGGGCGAACCCTGAACTCTTTTCTATTCCTATCTGCCATCCATGGCTCTACCTCTTTCCGAGTCCCTCAGTCCCCGTCTAGGGCTGAGGGCTTTTCCTTTTCCTGTCCTTTATTTTCCCTTTCTATTTTAAGGCCTTTCCTTTTTCTAGTACGCTAGTTAATGTTTTAAGTCAGTAGTTATAGTTAGTTGTGGTTATCATTCCATCCTCATTTTTTCATTATCAACCAAAAAATTGGGGCCAATAATCTAGATATTAAGTCCCTTAAAACAGCAAATCATCATCATCAACATACTCTCACATAATACTTCATGTCTTTTCATTTCGATAAGAAGACCTCGTGGTGGGAGGCTAGAATTCCTGGCTCTACCTGAGTCCGGCACTTCTTTCGGGTTCGATCCCTGGCTCTGCCAAGAAATGTAATACTGGTCAGGTCTGAGTGCTGGAACGGGGCACACTCAGCCTCGTGAGGCAAAACTCACCTCAGCCATCCTATAAGTGGTTTTCCGTTGTTACCCACATCGTCTCCAGGAAAATGCCGGGATGGTATCTAACGTAAGGCCACGGTCGCCTCCTTCCCTCTTCCTTGCCTATCCCTCCCAATCATCCCATCCCTCATAAGGTCCCTGTTCGCTTGCAGGTGAGACCGCCCGGGCGAGGTGCTCGTCCCACCTCCCCAGGTGTATCCCAACACCCGAAGTTTCAAGCACCATTACACGGCCCTGAGGCGGTAAAAGGTGGGATCCCTCGCTGAGTCCGAGGGAAAAGCCACCTTGGCGGTAAACTGACTAGGGAAACTAAGGAACCTGTAATATGCCTAACCTCGAAACTCATCATTATGGAAAAGTGTTTGGTGAACCCCTTGAAATATTTTGCGAACCCCCTCGGGGGTTCTCGAACCACAGGTTGGGAAACTATGATCTAATGCATATTGGGGGGTGGGGAGGGAAAAATTATTCGATGTAACGAAGACGATCAGGCCGATGAATTTCTTTAGCCCTCCTCCCACCCGATAAGAAATTCTGACTACGTCACTGGGGCCAGCTATTTGAAATAAGATATTTACAACATACAATGGCCCCGTGGCGCAAGGGATAACGCGTTTGACTACGGATGGGGAAATTCCAGGTTCGAATCCCGGCAGCGTCGCAATCGTAATTATGCTTAGTTAAAATAGGAATATGTTCTTGACCGCCTCGCTGCGGATGTAGTAGCTAGCATTCTTGGCTATCTTCCCCCGAGGTACGGGTTAGATCCTTAGCACTGCAAAGAGATATATTTATGACCTGAGGGTTGGAGTGGGGTGAGGCGGAGCTCAGCTATTCTGGAGGTGGCTTTCCATTTCAACTCAAAGTAAATGCCGGGATGGATTCTAATATAAAACCACGACCGCCTGCTTCTCCATCCTCGTGCGATTAATGAATACACGCATTACTACTACAGGCACCACAATAACACAGGTTATCAGACAAATTATTCTACACACACAAGTGCACGGGGCTGACTGAACACGAAGTCCAAGCCCCTCAAATGAAACCAGAACTTGATACATGATATCATCTCGGCAATTCTCTGGAGTGAAATGAAATTCTTACTACCTCACTGGAACCAGGTATTTGAATTAAGATATTTGTCTCTTTCACAGGCCCTGTGGCGCAACGGATAACGCGTCTGACTACGGATCAGAAGATTCCAGGTTCGAATCCTGGCAGGGTCGGATGTTTCTATTTGTCAGAATAGGGTTATGTTCTAGACCTCGCTGCGTATTGTTGGCTGTCATCCCCCGAAGTTGGGGTTCGATTCCTAGCCCTGTAATAAGAAATATTTATGAACTGAGGACTGGAACAGCGTGAGGCAGAATGGGGATTCCACTTCAACTCAAAGTAAATGCCGGGATGGATCCTAACATAACGCCATGACCGCCTGCTTCCCCATCCTGGTGCGATTAACGAATACACACATTACTACTACACACACCACAATTACACAGGTTATCAGACAAATAACTCTACACACCCAAGTGCACGGGGCTGACTTAACACGAAGTCCAAGCCCCTCACATGAAACCAGAACTTGATACATGATATCATCTCGGCAATTCTCTGTAGTGAAATGGAATACTTACTACGTCACTGGAACCAGGTATTTGAATTAAGAAATTCTTCAGGCTCTGTGGCGAAACGGATAACGCGACTGACTACGGATCAGAAGATTACAGGTTCGAATCCTGGCAGGGACGGACGTTTCTATTTATATTTAGTCAGAAAAGGGGTATGTTCTAGACCTCGCTGCGTTACAGCGCAGTATAGGAACTAGCTATCTTTGCTGTCATCCCCTGAGGTTGGGGTTCGATTCCTAGCCCTGTAATGAGAATTATTTATGAACTGAGCGCTGGAACAGCGTGAGGCAGAACTCACTTATCCTGGAATGGGGTTTCCACTTCAACTCAAAGTAAATGCCGGGATGGATCCTAACTCAACTCCACGACCGCCTGCATCCCCATCCTGGTGCGATTAACGAATACACGCATTACTACTACATATACCACAATAACACAGGTATCAGACAAATAACTCTACACACACAAGTGCACGGGGCTGACTGAACACGAAGTCCAAGCCCCTCAAATGAAACCAGAACTAGATACATGATATCATCTCGGCAATTCTCTGGAGTGAAATGAAATTCTTACTATGGTACCTCACTTGAACCAGGTATTTCAATTAAGATTTTATCCCTCTCACAGGCCCTGTGGCGCAACGGATATCGCTTCTGACTACGGATCAGAAGATTCCAGTTTCGAATCCTGGCAGGGTCGGATGTTTCTATTTATATTTAGTCAGAATAGGGATATGTTCTAGACCTCGCTGCGTACTGTACATAGGGACTAGTATTTTTGGCTGTCATCCCCCGAGGTTGGGGTTCGATCCCTAGCCCTGTAATGAGAATTATTTATGAACTGAGGTCTGGAACAGCGAGAGGCAGAACTCACCTATTCTGGAATGGGGTTTCCACTTCAACTCAAAGTAAATGCCGGGATGGATCTTAACTTGACAGCATGACCGCCTGCTTCCCCATCCTGGTGCGGTTAACGAATACACGCATTACTACCACACAGGTTATCTGACAAATAACTCTACACACCCCAGTGCACGGGGCTGACTTTACACGAAGTCCAAGTCCCTCACATGAAAACAGAACTTGATACATGATAGAATCTCGGCAATTCTCTGGAGTGAAATGGAAATCCTACTACGTCACTGGAACCAGGTATTTGAATTAAGAAATTCGTCAGGCCCAGTGGCGCAACGGATTACGCGTCTGACTGCGGATCAGAAGATTCCAGGTTCGAATCCAGGCAGGGTCGGATGTTCCTATTTGTCAGAATAGGGTTATGTTCTAGACCTCGCTGCGTATTGAACATAGGGACTGGCTGCCTTGGCTGTCATCTCCCGAGGTTGGGGTTCGATTCCTAGCCCTGTAATGAGAATTATTTATGAACTGAGGACTGGAACAGCGTGAGGCAGAATGGAGTTTCCACTTCAACTCAAAGTAAATGCCGGGATGGATCCTAACATAACACCATGACCGCCTGCTTCCCCGTCCTGGTGCGATTAACGAATACACGCATTACGACTACACATACCACAATTACACAGGTTATCAGACAAATAACTCTACACACCCAAGTGCACGGGGATGACTTAACACGAAGTCCAAGCCCCTCACATGAAAACAGAACTTGATACATGATATCATCTCGGCAATTCTCTGTAGTGAAATGGAACGCTTACTACGTCACTGGAACCAGGTATTTGAATTAATAAATTCTTCAGGCCCTGTGGCGCAACGGATAACGCGTCTGACTATGGATCAAAAGATTCCAGGTACGATTCCTGGCAGGGTCGGATGTTTCTATGTATATTTAGTCAGAATTGGGATATGTTCTAGACCTCACTGCGTACGGTACATAGGGACTAGCTTTCTTGGCTGTCATCCCCTGAGGTTGGGGTTCGATTCCTAGCCCTGTAATGAGAATTATTTATGAACTGAGGGCTGGAACAGCGTGAGGCAGAACTCACCTATTCTGGAATGGGGTTTCCACTTCAACTCAAAGTAAATTCCGGGATGGATCCTAACATAACACCAAGACCGCCTGCTTCCCCATCCTCGTGCGATTAACGAATACACGCATTTCTACTACACACACCACAATAACACAGGTTATCAGACACATTATTCTACACACACAAGTTCACGGGGCTGACTGAACACGAAGTCCAAACGCCTCAAATGAAACCAGAACGTGATACATCATATCATCTCGGCAATTCCCGGGAGTGTAATGAAATTCTTACTAGCTCACTGGAACCAGGTATTTGAATGAAGATATTTGCCTCTTTCCCAGGTCCTGTGGCGCAACGGATAACGCGTCTGAATTCGGATCAGAAGAATCCAGGTTCGAATCCTGGCAGGGTCGGATGTTTAAATTTATATTTAGTCTGAATAGGCATATGTTCTAGACCTCGCTGCGTACTGTACATAGAGACTAGCTTTCTTGGCTGTCACCCCCGAGGTTGGGGTTCGATTCCTAGCCCTGTAATGAGAATTATTTATGAACTGAGGGCTGGAACAGCGTGAGGCAGAACTCACCTATTCTGGAATGGGGTTTCCACTTCAACTCAAAGTAAATGCCGGGATGGATCCTAACTTAACACCACGACCGCCTGATTCCCCGTCCTGGTGCGATTCACGTATACACGCATTACTACTACACATACCACAATAACACAGGTTATCAGACAAATAACTCTACACACACAACTGCACGGGGCTGACTGAACACGAAGTCCAAGCCCCTCAAATGAAACCAGAACTTGATACATGATATCATCACGGCAATTCCCTGGAGTGAAATGAAATTCTTACTACCTCACTGGAACCAGGTATTTGAATTAAGATACTTATCTCTTTCACAGGCCCTGTGGCGCAACGGACAACGCGTATGACTACGGTTCAGAAGAATCCAGGTTCGAATCCTGGCAGGGTCGGATGTTTCTATTTGTCAGAATAGGGATATGTTCTAGACCTCGCTGCGTACTGTACATAGGGACTATCTTTCTTGTATGTCATCCCTCGAGGTTCACGTTCGATTCTTACCGCTGTAATGAGAATTATTTATGAACTGAGGGCTGGAACAGGGTGAGGCAGAACTCCGCTTTCCTGAAAGTGGCTTTCCAATTCAACTCAAAGTAAATGCCGGGATGGATCCTATTATATCACCAAGACCACCTGCTTCCCCATCCTCGTTCGATTAACGAATACACGCATTTATACTACACACACCACAATAACACAGGTTATCACACAAATTATTCACCACACACAAGTGCACGGGGCTGACTGAACACGAAGACCAAGCCCTTCAAATGGAACCAGAACTTGATACTGTGCCCTTCCAGCAAGAAATATGCAAATCACAGTATGCCAGCAATGCTCAAATCGGGATTTTCGGGGTTATGGTATGTTCTCCCACTCTGTGACTTACACATTTTGGATTAAATAGAGGATACATTTCCAAAATAAAAACAAATTTAACTCCTATTTAACACATTTAATTAACCAAAATTATGGCGCTACAAACAAATAAAACAAATAAACTATTGACCAAATCCTTCTAAACTTGTTCAAAGTGAACAAGGAAGATATAAAAATTAAACAAACATTATATTAAAATAAATGGTTTCTTTCAAACCAACCAACTTATAATTCTTTTCACTTCCATAAAGTATCCCTTTTAAAAGTTCAATATAATTACGAGCTCCACTGGCTCGATACATTCCAATATGAACGGTGTCATTCTTTTACACACCTCAATATTTATTCTATGAGTTTCTTATAATTAAAACAATATATAATCGTCTTTACAGTATATGTTATTCCTTTACTTAAATTTTTGGGCATTCAACAATGTTCTCAACGTTACCATCTCTCTCAAGATCACAAATTCACTACAGTGATCGGGAAAATACTTGTGTACTCCAGAGTTACCGAAGACTACTTGAACAAAGTCAAAATTATGATTACTCCCGGAATCTAATTGTCCTCAGTGAACTCATGAAATCCTACATCAATACAACATTACCTTAGGGATTTTTATTTATTTGTCTTAAAAGACCATTATCACATAAGAAAGCTACGATCTGAACTGGCAAGCGGTACTTTCAATCAACAAGGACCTCGGTTCAAATCCCGGGTCATTAACAAATTCTAAACACTCACGGTGTATCATTACTTCCAGCTGACGGTCTACTCCGACCCTACCACAACAAGGGGTCTGACCGTACACTTGACTTGATTTATGGCCAGGGAGGGAAGGCTCTATGTCTCGCCTCGAGACCGCTACATTCATGCTTTTAAACCAGGTATTTCCTTTCCACAGTTCTTTGAATAGACCTGGCGTTTCTTTCATTCAATCTTTAACAATGTTATATAAGTTCATAGACCACTTTCGTAACCTTGGCATTTATTAATTATGAAGTGTCATCGTTGATGGGTAAGAATAATTCAATACAACGACGATATTTAGGGGCTTCCACAACTATACGAGTCTGGGTTCGACTCTCTTAACTGCCTCGGGAACCATTCCCATACTGGAGGACTTACAACAATTCAGCGTTTTAGGCGACCTCAGTCTAACCTGCGCTCATCAATACAACAAATACGCTCCCTATTATTTAATACAATATAACACACATGGCCTCGGGAACTAATCCCATACTGGAGGACTTACAACATAGCTCAATTACCGCAATCAACTGTCCCTCAAAATTAATTTGCCAAGTATATTTAGATTCAACGCCTTCCTAGCGTGATAAATTACTTTAATACGCGACAATGCGCTACACATTACTTTAAAGCCTAGCGTCTTCCAAAGAACTGGTAAATTCAAAATCAACATTTGATCTACATCTCCATTTTTATATTTATCCTCTCCCGTGACGATAATCACTATACTTTAAGAACATGTATTCATATCATGTCTTCATTCCTTACAAAAGCTCAAAAGCTATTTCTTTCATATAATTCAAATTTATCTTCATTTATATACTTTCATTATTATTATTATTATTATTACGCTTGCTTTTACAATATTTATCAAATATATTGATATTTTACTTCATACTTTTCCTCTAAAGGATTTATTAATTTCACATAATTATTTTATAATTTCTCAATTCTTATTTGTTCAGACCGTGCCCTTATTCTGTTATTTGTTACTCAAAAACATCCCTACATCTCAAACTCCGGTGGATTGTACACAAATACTTCCCCAACACCAAAACATAATGAAAATGATTACTCACATGCTCGGACGGTCCAATGCCGTGCCTCCCAACGACGTTTCATTTTTGCCCACTATTTGTGATTACTCCATTTTGCACAAATTCATTTCATATATTGACATATCTTGACACGCATATAACTCAGATATATTAAACACTGGTGACATTTTAAAATACACTGGTGTATTCTTCTATAATACACAATAAAAATCACTAAAAAATATTACTCTTTAACACAATTTTTTTATATATTTACACTTCACAGATTCTAATCACTAAGGCTCTATTAAACCTTTCACACGTGATTTCTTGACCTCCCGTCTCCAAGGGTGAAATTCGTAAATGTCGGCTTCCTCTCTAACCAATATGAAAGTCTCGAACCATCTACTTCTTCCCTGGAATAGTACTCCTTCAATTTCGACTTCCTGACGATCAGCTATTATTATTATTAGCTCGAACTGCTTCTTTCTAGACCCTATTTGTTGTCTAGTGAAAAGTCTGTCTTGTCCATGGTCCCCCAGATAATCTATCGGTGACCTATTAATTTCTGGCAACTAATACTCCTCGTAACTTAGTGCTTTCTATAGTTCGTTTGTTTCCTTGAAAAAATGTCTAGAATTTACTTCTCCTTTCTGCTTATTCTGTCCTCGAATTCCTATTTTTCAGAACCTTCTGCGAACCTTATTTTGTCCGACCCTAATCGGATTTTTATACGTTGATAGAATGTTTATCTCGCTGTTATGGTACTTCAAAACTGCTACGATATCTTCGGTCGTTTAATTGGACTGTATTTTTGAAGACTTATCGCCTGTTTTCTAAGTTCGCAGCCTATTCTGACTGTAATTACTGAACTTTTCACTGTAAAATTTATACTGGCGGAACTAGATCCTGTAATTAGGATTTTCCTAATTCTCCACACGGCGATACTTTGATAATAATACTTATCGGCCACTCCTTACGGATGCACGTTGGTTGTCGATACAGCGACGCCCTCTGGCGGTCAGCTACTGGCTATACGATGTGATACAGCGTTTCCCCTCAAGGAATGCTTGTAGACTGCATGATGTGATGTAGCATCTCCCGTCAAGGAGTCTGTCGTGAACTGCATGATTGGTCTGGCTTGGCCTGGACTTTCATACTATTTAGTCAAAAAAAGATAACATCCTTGTCTTTTTCGTGACCAACTTTTGAAATAATTGTCGCACATTTATAAAAATTATATCTCCAGAAAGCTCGTTCTCTAAACGTCAAATGACCTCACTGCACATGAAAATCGATCGTGCATTTCTGAGATATTAAATAATTTTTAGTCTTCAGCTGTGTGGGTGTTGCAGTTGATTTTTTAATTCCCCACTCCTCGGGTCTCAGTAAACCCCCAATGACGTATGCTACGTTTGCACTTCTCTCCTGGACAATTTTTAAAAGCTTTTTCTCCACACAAAAATCTCTAATCCTATGCTATATTTTCACAATGCTATATTTATTTAATTACTTTTATTCTTGCAAATGGGTTAAATTTAATTATTCTTCTTCTGGCACAGTTGCGCTGTTGCCGTTTTAATGCAAGGTAAGGGTGATTTCCGAAACGTGCTCTCTCTCATACGCCTGGAACTTTCCACTCCTTCTATTTATATTCGTGACCTGCTCCTTATCAATGAGTCATGCATGATCTCATTACCTGGCCACCTGGGTCCAGCTTCTTACACAACGTTATGCTAGCATCCTTGCTTGAAATCTTTCTATGTTCCTCTGAAGACTGCATATTTCCTTCCTTCCTTTTACAAAAATACATGGATTCGACCCCCTTGAGCCAATGGTACATGGGTTCAATACATGATATCATCTCGGCAATTCTCTGGAGTGAAATGAATTTCTTACCACCTCACTGGAACCAGGTATTTGAATTAGTATATTTGACACTTACACTGGCCCTGAGGCGCAACGGATAACGCGTCTGACTGCGGATCAGAAGATTCCAGGTTCGAATCCTGGCAGAGGCGAATGTTTCTATTTATATTTAGTCATAATAGGGATATGTTCCAGACCTCGCTGCGTACTGTACATAGGGACTAGATTTCTTAGCTGTCATCCCCCAAGGTTGGGGTTGGATTCCTGGCCCTGTAATGCGAATTATTTATGAACTGAGGGCTGGAACAGCGTGAGGCAGAATTCACCTATTCTGGAATGGTGTTTCCACTTCAACTCAAAGTAAATACCGGGATGGATCCTAACTTAACACCACGACCGCCTGCATCCCCATCCTGGTGCGATTAACGAATACACGCATTAATACTACTCTTACCACAATAACACAAGTATCAGACAAATAACTCTACACACACAAGTGCACGGGGCTGACTGAACACGAAGTCCAAGCCCCTCAAATGAAACCAGAACTTGATACATGATATCATCTCGGCAATTCTCTGGAGTGAAATGAAATTCATACTATGGTACCTCACTTGAACCAGGTATTTCAATTAAGATGATATTCTCTGTCACAGGCCCAGTGGCGCAACGGATAACGCGTCTGAGTATGGATCAGAAGATTCCAGGTTCGAATCCTGGCAGGGTCGGTTTTTTCTATTCATATTTAGTCAGAATGGGGATATGTTCTAGACCTCGCAGCGTACTGTACATTGAGACTAGTTTTTTTTTTTGGCTGTCATCCCCCGAGGTTGGGGTTCGATCCCTAGCCCTGTAATGAGAATTATTTATGAACTGAGGTCTGGAACAGCGTGAGGCAGAACTCACCTATTCTGGAATGGGGTTTCCACTTCAACTCAAAGTAAATGCCGGGATGGATCCTAACTTGACAGCATGACCGCCTGCTTCCCCATCCTGGTGCGGTTAACGAATACACGCATTACTACCTCACAGATAGCAGACAAAGAACTCTACACACCCAAGTGCACGGGGCTGACTTAACACGAAGTCCAAGTCCCTCACATGAAAACAGAACTTGATACATGAGAGAATCTCGGCAATTCTCGGGAGTGAAATGGAAATCCTACTACGTGACTGGAATCAGGCCCTGTGTCGCAACGGTTAACGCGCCTGACTACGGATCAGAAGATCACAGGTTCGAATCCCGCCAGGGTCGGATGTTTAAATTTATATTTAGTCTGAATAGGCATATGTTCTAGACCTCGCTGCGTACTGTACATAGAGACTAGCTTTCTTGGCTGTCATCCCCCGAGGTTGGGGTTCGATTCCTAGCCCTGTAATGCGAATTATTTATGAACTGAGGGCTGGAACAGCGTGAGGCAGAATTCACCTATTCTGGAATGGGGTTTCCACTTCAACTCAAAGTAAATGCCGGGATGGATCCTAACTTAACACCACGACCGCCTGATTCCCCGTCCTGGTGCGATTCACGTATACACGCATGTCTACTACACATACCACAATAACACAGGTTTTCAGACAAATAACTCTACACACACAACTGCACGGGGCTGACTGAACACGAAGTCCAAGCCCCTCAAATGAAACCAGAACTTGATACATGATATCATCACGGCAATTCTCTGGAGTGAAATGAAATTCTTACTACCTAACTGGAACCAGGTATTTGAATTACGATACTTATCTCTTTCACAGGCCCTGTGGCGCAACGGACAACGCGTATGACTACGGTTCAGAAGAATCCAGTTTCGAATTCTGGCAGGGTCGGATGTTTCTATTTGTAAGAATAGGGATATGTTCTAGACCACGCTGCGTACTGTACATAGGGACTAGCTTTCTTGTATGTCATCCCTCGAGGTTCGCGTTCGATTCTTACCGCTGTAATGAGAATTATTTATGAACTGAGGGCTGGAACAGGGTGAAGCAGAACTCCGCTTTCCTGGAAGTGGCTTTCCAATTCAACTCAAAGTAAATGCCGGGATGGATCCTAATATATCACCAAGACCACCTGCTTCCCCATCCTCGTTCGATTAACTAATACACGCATTTCTACTACTCACACCACAACAACACAGGTTATCAGACAAATTACTCAACACACACAAGTGCACGGGGCTGACTGAACACGAAGACCAATCCCTTCAAATGGAACCAGAACTTGATACATGATATCATCTCGGCAATTCTCTGGAGTGAAATGAATTTCTTACTACCTCACTGGAACCAGGTATTTGAATTAGTATATTTGACTCTTACACAGGCCCTGAGGCGCAACGGATAACGCTTCTGACTGCTGATCAGAAGATCCCAGGTTCGAATCCTGCCAGGGTCGGATGTTTCTATTTATATTTTGTCAGAATAGGCATATGTTCTAGACCTCGCTGCGTACTGTACATAGGGACTAGCTTTCTAGGCTGCCACCCCCTGAGGTTGGGGTTCGATTCCTAGCCCTGTAATGAGATTGTTTTATGAACTGAGGGCTGGAACAGCGTGAGGCAGAATTCACCTATTCTGGAATGGGGTTTCCACTTCAACTCAAAGTAAATGCCGGGATGGATCCTAACATAACACCACGAACGCCTGCTTCCCCATCCTGGTGCGATTAATGAATGCACACATTTCTACTACACATACCACAATAACACAGGTATCAGACAAATAACTCTACACACACAAGAGCACGGGTCTGACTGTACACGAAGTCCAAGCCCCTCAAATGAAACCAGAACTTGATGCATGATATCATCTCGGCAATTCTCTGGAGTGAAATTAAATTCTCATACGGAACCTCACAGGAACCAGGTATTTCAATTAAGATAGTAATCTCAATCACATGCCCAATGGAGCAAGGGATAACGCGCCTGATTACGGATCAGAAGATGTTTCAATTTATGTTACTCAGAATAGGGATATGTTCTAGACCTTGCTGCGTACTGTACATAGGGACTAGCTATCTTTTCTGTTGGTTGGGGTTCGATTCCTAGCCCTGTTTTTTTATTTTATTTATTATTTAGTCAATTTACCCTCTAGGTTGGTGGCTCCCACGGACTCAGCGAGGGAACTCACCAATACCGCCTCTATGGGCAGTGTCCTGGAGCTTGGAACATCTGGCCGGTATGGATACAACTGGGGAGGTGTGATCAGCACTTCGCCCAGGCGGCCTCACCTGCAAAGCGAACAGGGGCCTCATGAGGGAGGGGAAGGGATGGAAGACTGGGATGAATAGGCTAGGAAGAGAGAAGGAGGCGGCCGTGGCCTTGCAGAATGTACCATCCCGGCAGTTGCCTGAAGACGAAGTGGGAATCGAACCCCCTCTACTCATTTGGACCACCCGAGGCTGAGTAGACCCCGTTCCAGTCCTCATACCACGTTTCAAATTTCGTGGCAGAGCCGGGAATCGAACCCAGGACCTCCTGGGCGGCAGCTAACCATGCTGACCGCTACGCAACGGAGGCGACTCCTAGCCCTGTAATGAGAATTATTTATTAACTGAGCGCTGGAACAGCGTGAGTCAGAACTCACTTATTCTGGAATGGAGTTTCCACTTCAACTGAAAGTAAATTCCGGGATGGATCCTAACTTAACACCACGACTGCCTGCTTCCCCATCCTGGTGCGATTAACGAATACACGCATTAATACTACACACACCACAATAACACAGGTTATCAGTCAAATAACTCTACACACCCAAGTGCACGGGACTAACTGAACACGAAGTCCAAGTCCATCACATGAAACCAGAACTTGATACATGATATGATCTCGGCAATTCTCTGGAGTGAAATGAAATTCTTACTACCTCACCTGAACCAGGTATTTGAATTAAGATATTTGTCACCCTCACAGGCCCTGTGGCGCAACGGATAACGCGTCTGATTACGGTTCAGAAGATTCCAGGTCCGAATCCAGGCAGGGTCGGATATTTCTGTTTATATTTAGTCAGAATAGGGTTATAGGCTATTCTAGACCTCGCTGCGTACTGTGCATAGAGACTAGCTTTCTTGGATGTCATCCCCCGAGGTTGGGGTTCGATCCCTAGCCCTGTAATGAGAATTATTTATGAACTGAGGTCTGGACAGCGTGAGGCAGAACTCACCTATTCTGGAATGGGGTTTCCACTTCAACTCAAAGTAAATGCCGGGATGGATCCTAACTTGTTAGCATGACCGCCTGCTTCCCCATCCTCGTGCGATTAACGAATACACGCATTTCTACTACACACACCACAATAACCCAGGTTATCAGACAAATAACTCTACACACCCAAGTGCACGGGGCTGACTTAACACGAAGTTCAAGCCCCTCACATGAAAACAGAACTTGATACATGATATCATCTCGGCAATTCTCTGGAGTGAAATGAAATTCTTACTACCTGTGTGGAACCAGGTATTTGAATTAAGATATCAATCACTTTCACTGGCCCTGTGGGGCAACGGATAACGCGTCTGATTACGGATGAGAAAATTCCAGGTTCGAATCCCGGCAGGGTCGCAATCTTAATTATGTTTAGTTAAAACAGGTATATGGTCTAGACCGCCTCGCTGCGTATGTAGTAGCTAGCATTCTTGGCTATCTTCCCCCGAGGTACGGGTTAGATCCTTAGCACTGTAAAGAGATATATTTATGACCTGAGGGTTGGAGCGGGGTGAGGCAGAGTTCAGCTATTCTGGAAGTGGCTTTCCATTTCAACTCTAAGTAAATGCCGGGATGGATCCTAATATAACACCACGACCGCCTGCTTCTCCATCCTCGTGCGATTAATGAATACACGCATTACTACTACAGGCACCACAATAACACAGGTTATCAGACAAATTATTATACACACACAAGTGCACGGGGCTGACTGAACACGAAGTCCAAGCCCCTCAAATGAAACCTGAACTTGATACATGATATCATCTCGGCAAATCTCTGGAGTGAAACGAAATTCTTACTACCTCACTGGAACCAGGTATTTGAATTAAGATATTTGTATCTATCACAGGCCCTGGGGTGCAACGGATAACGCGTCTGACTACGGATCAGAAGATTCCAGGTTCGAATCCTGGCAGGGTCGTATGTTTCTATTTGTCAGAATAGGGTTATGTTCTAGACCTGGCTGCGTATTGTACATAGGGACTGGCTGCCTTGGCTGTCATCCCCCGAGGTTGGGGTTCGATTCCTAGCCCTGTAATAAGAATTATTTATGAACTGAGGACTGGAACAGCGTGAGACAGAATGGGGTTTCCACTTCAACTCAAAGTAAATGCCGGGATGGATCCTAACCAGGACTGGCATGCGAAGCGAAATGTATTCTAGATTTAATTTAGCGTCGCGAAATTAAATTGTTCAATGGAATAACATTTCGCTCCTGGCGCGAAATTAAATTCATTGCTGACTTTTAATTTAGCTCCCGGCGCGAAATGAAATTCATTACAGACTTTTAATTTTGCTCCTGGCGCGAAATAAAATTCGTTACTGACTTTTAATTTCACTCCTGGTGCGAAATTAAATTCATTACAGACTTTTAATTTAGCTCCTGGCGCGAAATAAAATCCGTTACTGACTTTTAATTTCGCTCCTGGCGCGAAATAAAATTCGTTTGACTTTTAATTCCACTCCTGGCACTAAATTAAATTCATTACAGACTTTTAATTTCGCTCCTGGCGCGAAATAAAATTCATTACAGACATTTAATTTCGCTCCTGGCGCGAAATAAAATTTGTTAACGACTATCAATTTCTTTCCCAGCATTAGGTCCCTCTCCGACCTGAAATTAAAATTAATGGAGCATTTCAATTCGTGTCTGAAATGAAATCTGTCTCTTTTCTTCCCCGAAAGCCTTATTTGCTTCGTCTATTTCTCCTGCCGCGTCCTACACCTAGCCACCATCTACAATCGTCCCTACCACCCCATCCCCAAAGACTTCATGGCCCACGTGGCTGAAGTCTTCCGCCATTTCATTCTAATGGGCCACCTCAACCTTCATTCCCGTTTGGCCCTAGAACTTCGAAGCCTAGACATCTACCTACGTCACTTAGACGCCACCCTCATCCCTCTCCCAAAACCTACATGTCCTTCCTCCAATACCACCTCCGACGCAGTTATTGCTCACAACTTCCTCCTCCATCTGTTTGACGTGTCTGTCCTGTCCCTCATAGGAGGTGATCACGCTCCCGTTTTACTCACCTTCCCTCTGCCCCTCGCAATACAAAACACTATCACCTCCCAGGATGGTCCAGAATTTCTGCACGTCAAATTGGCGGGAATAGGCCTACCGCTCCCACATCAACGATCACCGCCATAAGGACTATCTCCCACTGGATGACCAGTCGACGGTCGATGCATATACTGCACACATAGAAACTGCACTAAAACAAGCCCCCCAACCCACGAGCGCATTTCGTGGCACACCATCTACTCCCGTCTAAAGCGAGTGTTTTCTTCTGTCTCTACCTACTGGCGACACCTAAACCGGTTAACCGGCAAGACCTCCACACCACACTACCCCCATTCTACCTACAGGGCGCTTCATAATTCCTATTACAAACTTCTGGGGGTCGTAGAGGGTACTAAGTAGATCACAGTTTGAATAGGAACCCTTGTCCGGACATTTATCGTTTCGATACCAAATCGGTTTGAAGATCACTTTCATTTTACATCGCCCGCTTCACGGAACGCAAATAACATTGGCTGAGGGCAACCTCTGCAGTCGCCTTATGTCATACAGTAGGCTACGTACTAGTATGTGTTGTGTTTACAAACCGTAGTGACAGTGAGTTCGATTTGACAGCAGTTGTGGTCCAGTCAGGGCGCAGTACAGGACGAGACCGCAGTCCAATGATATCGTGTCGTCTGTTCGTTTACAAACGGTAGTGACAGTGAGTCCGCTTTGAAAGCAGTTGTGACCCAGTCATTCAGCGGTACAGGATGGCGGCATGCACTTTTGACGAGTACACCGAGATGTTACTAATGTACGGTGAAGCTGGACGCAATGGTCGAGCTGCACAATACATGTATCATGAACGTTTTCCGTATCGCCCCACCCCACCACATACATTTTTGTAAAACTACAATAAAGGCTGCGAGAAACCTGTTCATTCCAACCGAGGAGGGCGGATTGTGGTGTTCCACAGACGCGTCGCACTGTCGACTTTGAAGAGGTCGTCATTCATCACGTAGTAGAGGACCCATCGATGAGTACGCGAAACATTGCCGATGCCGTGAATGGGTCCCAATCGAACGGCTGGCGTGTTTTGCGCGACCAGCAACTGCACCCTTTCCACCCACAGAAAATTCAAGCAATGGGCCCTGCAGATTTCGTGCCACGTGCCAACTTCTGTGCTTGGTTTTTACACCAGTATATTAACACACCCCACTTTCCGCGTCACGTTCTTTTCACTGATGAAGCTCAATTCACCAGAGAAGCTGTTTTTAACTGTCGAAACTGTCACATTTGGGCTGAAGTAAATCCGCATGCCCACAGCCACGTGGATTTCAGCAACGGTTCGGCATCAATGTATGGGCTGGCCATCTGATTGGGTCGTACCTTCTTCCATACTGCCTAACGGGTCCTCTTCCTGCAGGAGGTACTGGTTAAGTTCCGTGAAGATTTGCCATTGGCACTGCGTCAGCAAATGTGGTACCAACATGATGGCGCACCAGCACACTTTGCACGTGCAGTCCGAGAACATCTCGACCAAACATTCGGGGAAAGATAGATAGTTCAAGGTGGTCCAATTTCGTGGCCACCACGATTGCCAGATTTAACTCCCCTCGACATTTTCCTGTGGGGCCACATGAAGAACCTTGTTTATGAGACTCCTTTCGAGTCGGAAGAAGATCTTGATGCACGCGTTCTTCCGGCAGCGCAGATTATTGAACACACACCAGGTCTCGTGGGAAGTATGTATGACAACATGCTGCGCAGGTACACGTTGTGTAATGAACAGCAGGGTCGCCACGCGGAACAACTCTTGTAGTGCATACGTGTCTGTAGTGAAGTGGGAGATGTGCAATCGAGTCAAACTGATTTGGTATCGAAACGATACATGTCCGGACATGGGTTCCTAATCAAAATGTGATCTACTTAGTCCCCGCTACAACCCCCAGAAGTTTGTAATAGGAATTATGAATCACCGGTATAATGGGACGGCACCCCCAGACGACGCAGTCAAATGGGAGTTGTTCGCTTACCTTCAATGTCTGACAGCACGGCACATTAGTTTTCTTGTCCGCTATGGAAAAGGTAGAGGTACTTGTTGCCACATTGTACAACAAAGTACTGCGTTATGAACGTCAGGGAGGGCTGGCCCCGAGTCCGAGGTTCAGTCAACGACGATGGTGATGTTGATGCCACAGCACTGATTTTCTCCTACACTGGTGTGATGACCATTGAATGACTCACGTTGCTGTTGCTGCCCAGCATTTTTTGCAGGTAGTCTACGCTAATAATGCTGTTGCCAACGTCGGGACTTTGAACATTGTACCGAACATAATTTAATTCTCGAAACGAATATATTTTATTTTTAACAACGAAATGAAATGTTTCATGCATTTCAAATTCACACACGAGGTAGAAACTAAATATCGTTTGGAAATTTCATTTCGCCTCGGGAACGAAATTAAATGTATGTATTTTATATTTTATTTTTTTATATAGTCAATTTACCCTCTAGGTTGGTGGTTCCCACGGACTCAGCTAGGGAACTCACCACTACCGCCTCTATGGGCAGTGACCTGGAGCTTGGAACATCTGGTCAGGAGGGATACAACTGGGGAGGTGTGATCAGCACTTCGCCCAGGCGGCTTCACCTGCAAAGCGAACAGGGGCCTCATGAGGGATGGGAAGGGATGGAAGATTGGGATGGATAGGCTAGGAAGAGGGAAGGAGGCGGCCGTGGCCTTACAGTAGGTACCATCCCGGCATTTTCCCGAAGACGAAGTGGGAAACCACGGAAAACCACTTCGAGGATGGCTGAGGTGGGAATCGAACCCCCTCTACTCATTTGGGCCACCCAAGGCTGAGTAGACCCCGTTCCAGTCCTCATACCACTTTTCAAATTTCGTGGCAGAGCCGGGAATCGAACCCAGGACCTCCGGGGCGGCAGCTATCCATGCTGACCGCTACGCTACGGAGGCGTTAAATGTCTGTAACGATTTTTATTTCGCGCCGGGAGCGAAATTA
Organism: Meconema thalassinum; assembly: GCA_946902985.2. NCBI lineage: Eukaryota > Metazoa > Arthropoda > Insecta > Orthoptera > Tettigoniidae > Meconema > Meconema thalassinum. The sequence goes on along the minus strand of OX336389.2, from coordinate 1,062,433,288 downwards.
AAAGTCAGGAAAAGAAATTAATTTCGCACCGGGAGCGAAATTAAAAGTCTGGAACGAAATTAATTTCGCACCGGGAGCGAATTTAAAGTCTGGAACGAAATTAATTTCGCACCGGGAGCGAAATTAAGAGTCAGGAACGAAATTAATTTCGCGCCGCGAGCGAAATGAAAAGTCTGAAACGAAATTAATTTCGCGCCAGGAACGAAATTAAAAGTCTAAAACGAAATTAAATTCGTGCCGGGAGCAAAATTAAACGTCTGGAACGAAATTCATTTAGCTTCGAATTAAGCTTCGCTTTGATTTAATTACGCGCCGACAATCATTATAATTTCGCTCCCGAATATCGCGCTTACGGCGAAATTAAATTATTTTCGCCCCCACAGCCATGAATTTAATTCCGCATGCCAGCCCTGATCCTAACATAACACCATGACCGCCTGCTTCCCCATCCTGGTGCGATTAACGAATACACGCATTACTACTACACATACCACAATTACACAGGTTATCAGACAAATAACTCTACACACCCAAGTGCACGGGGCTGACTTAACACGAAGTCAAAGCCCCTCACATGAAAACAGAACTTGATACATGATATCATCTCGGCAATTCTCTGTAGTGAAATGGAATACTTACTACGTCACTGGAACCAGGTATTTGAATTAAGAAATTCTTCAGGCCCTGTGGCGCAACGGATAACGCGTCAGATTATGGATCAGAAGATTCCAGGTACGATTCCTGGCAGGGTCGGATGTTTCTATTTATATTTAGTCAGAATAGGGATATGTTCATTCCTAGCCCTGTAATGAGAATTATTTATGAACTGAGGGCTGGAACAGCGTGAGGCAGAATTCACCTATTCTGGAATGGGGTTTCCACTTCAACTCAAAGTAAATTCCGGGATGGATCCTAACTTAACACCACGACCGCCTGCTTCCCCATCCTGGTGCGATTAACGAATACACGCATTACTACTACACATACCACAATAACACAGGTTATCAGACATATAACTCTACACACACAAGTGCATGGGGCTGACTGAACACGAAGTCCAAGCCCCTCAAATGAAACCAGAACTTGATACATGATACCATCTCGGCAATTCTCTGGAGTGAAATGAAATTCATACTAAGGTACCTCACTGGAACCAGGTATTTCAATTAAGATAGTCACTACTTTCACATGCTCTGTGGCGCAACGGATAACGCGTCTGACTACGGATCAGAAGATACCAGGTTCGATATCCCGATAGGGTCGGATGTTTCTATTTCTATTTAGTCAGAAAAGGGGTATGTCCTAGACCTCGCAGCGTACTGTACATAAGAATAGGGATATGCTCTAGACCTCGCTACGTACTGTACATAGGGACTAGCTTTCTTGGATGTCATCCTCGAGGTTAGCGTTCGAATTTTATTCCTGTAATGAGAATTAATTATGAACTGAGGCTTTGAACAGGGTGAGGCAGAACTCAGCTTTTCCGGATGTGGCTTTCCAATTCAACTCAAAGTAAATGCCGGGATGGACCCTAACATAACAACAAGACCGCCTGCTTCCCCATCCTCGTGCGATTAACGAATACACGCATTTCTACTACACACACCACAATAACACAGGTTATCAGACATATAACTCTACACACACAAGTGCATGGGGCTGACTGAACACGAAGTCCAAGCCCATCAAATGAGACCAGAACTTGATACATGATATCATCTCGGCAATTCTCTGGAGTGAAATGAAATTCATACTAAGGTACCTCACTGGAACCAGGTATTTCAATTAAGATAGTTAACACTTTCGCATGCCCTGTGGCGCAACTGATAAATCGTCTGACTAATGATCAGCAGATACCAGGTTCGAATCCCGACAGGGTCGGGTGTTTCTATTTATATTTAGTCAGAATAGGGGTATGTTCTACACCTCGCTGCGAACTGTACATAGGGACTAGCTTTCTTGGCTGTCATCCTCCGAGGTTGAGGTTCGATTCCTAGCCCTGTAATGAGAATTATTTATGAACTGAGGGCTGGAACAGCGTGAGGCAGATCTCACCTATTCTGGAATGGGGTTTCCCCTATAACTCAAAGTAAATGCCGAGATGGATCCTAACTTGACAGCATGACCGCCTGCTTCCCCATCCTGGTGCGATTAACGAATACACGCATTACTGCTAGACATACCACAATAACACAGGTTATCACACAAATAACTCTACACACCCAAGTGCACGGGGCTGACTTAACATGAAGTCCAAGCCCCTCACATGGAAACAGAATTTGATACATGAAATCATCTCCGCAATTCTCTGGAGTGAAATGGAATTCTTACTACGTCACTGGAACCAGGTATTTGAATTAAGAAGATCTTCAGGCCCTGTGGCGCAACGGATAACGCGACTGGCTACGGATCAGAAGATTACAGGTTCGAATCGTGGCAGGGACGAACGTTTCAATTGATATTTAGTCAGAAAAGGGATATGTTCTAGACCTCGCTGGGTAAGGTACATAGGTACTAGCTATCTTTTGTGTCATCCCCCGAGATTGGGGTTCGATTCCTAGCCCTGTAATGAGAATTATTTATGAACTGTGCGCTGGAACAGCGTGAGGCAGAACTCACTTATTCTGGAATGGGGTTTCCACTTCAACTCAAAGTAAATGCCTGGATGGATCCTAAGTTAACACCACGACCGCCTGCTTCCCCATCCTGGTGCTAATAACGAATACACGCATTAATATTACACACACCACAATAACACAGGTTATCAGACAAATAACTCTACACACCCAAGTGCACGGGACTGACTGAACACGAAGTCCAAGCCCCTCAAATGAAAACAGAACTTGATACATGATATCATCTCGGCAATTCTCTGGAGTGAAATGAAATTCTTACTACGTCACTGGAACCAGGTATTTGAGTTAAAAAATTATTCAGGCTCTGTGGCGCGACGGATAACGCGTGTGACTACGGATCAGATGATTCCAGGGACGAATCCTGGCAGGGTCGGATGTTTCTATTTATATTTAGTCAGAAGTGCGATATGTTCTAGACCTCGCTGCGTACTGTACATAGGGACTAGCTTTCTTGGATGTCATCCTCCGAGGTTGGGGTTCGATTCCTTGCCCAGTAATGAGAATTATTTATGAACTTAGGGCTGGAAGAGCGTGAGGCAGAACTCACCTATTCTGGAATGGGGTTTCCTCTTCAACTCAAAGTAAATGCCGGGATGGATCCTGACTTAACACCACAGCCGCCTGCTTACCCATCCTGGTGCGATTAACGAATACACGCATTACTACTACTACTACACATACCACAATAACACAGGTTATCAGACAAATAACTCTACACACCCAAGTGCACGGGGCTGACTTAACACGAAGTCCAGGCCCCTCACATTAAAACAGATCGTGATACATGATATCATCTAGCCAATTCTCTGGAGTGAAATGGAATTAGTAGTGTTTTTGAGCCGGTTCAGATGCCACCTCCACCTCCCCACCTCACAAGATGGCGGTGGTCGGATTTGACGAATGAGGTGTCATTGAACTCGGGCTAACACCCCCTTTCCAATGGACAACATATTTCCCCCAAAAAAATAAAATCTAACCTACTAGGGGGTGTAATTGTAATTTTTTAGAGAATCTCTCTTTCCAATTGCAACATGTGAGAGTTTGAATGCCGATATGGATTTAAACGTTGTTCCACATAAAGTGCATGTGTAGGGTGGATAGCCACTATGAATTAACATGCTTGTTTTTTGTTTTTTACGCATGCCCACTCATGGCTTTTGAAGAGGATGGGGGAGCGGTTCCCTGTGGATGGGTCCTTGTTGACAGGTCACTGTGGACGGGTCATTGTTACCGGGTAATTGTGGACGAGTCCTTGTGGACAAGTCCTTGTGGACAGGTCCTTGTGGACGAGTCCTTGTTGATGAGTCCCTTTGGACTGATCCTTTTGGACCGGTTCCTACGGACCGGCTCATGAATTTATTTAAATTATGTCAAAGGGCCTAACTACATTTTGCGTGTGTGTTGAACTGACGTTGTTCCCCAGTCTTTATTACTATAATAGGATAACGATATGAAAGGAAAGTGGCGAAATACATGTGAACACGTGCAAGATGTCATTATTAGTATTCTCCTTGAGAAACAAGTCACATCCTGTTTTGGTTCATACGTGAGAAAATGCAAGTTCATGTGTAATATGACCTAACACACAGGTGTTCACCTGTGCACGTGCACGATAAGAGCTAACAAGTCACAACCTGTTTTGACAGTGGTGAGAGGTGAAAGGGGGAGAGTCAGTGAAAGAGAGAACACAGGTGAAGAGAGAAAGAAATATGTATTGCTCATCTTATGAATCAATAAGGTTAGGGACCTGTATGAGAGGTCGTTGGACTTGGGGTGACATTCTGTTTTTGAATATACTATTTATTTATGTCAAAAGGACCTAACTGCACTTTTGTTAATATCTCGCTAACTAATAATCAGAGAGGGTCGAGTGAGGTGTCATGGGACTCAGGATGGTCAACCCTTTTCCATGACCAACGAATTTACCCAAAAGATCTAAGGTCATTAGCTTTTTAATATCTCATGAATCAATAAGGCTAGAGACCTGTATGAGAGGTCGTTGGACTTGAGGTGACATTCTGTTTTTGAATATATTATTTATTTATGTCAAAAGGGCCTAACTACACTTTTGTTGATATCTCGCTAACTAATAATCAGAGAGGGTCAAGTGAGGTGTCATAGGACTCAGGATGGTCAACCCTTTTCCATGACCAATGAATTTACCCAAAAGATCTAAGGTCATTAGCTTTTTAATATCTCATGAATCAGTAAGGCTAGGGACCTGTATGAGAGGTCGTTGGACTTGAGGTTACATTCTGTTTTTGAATATATTATTTATTTATGTCAAAAGGGCCTAACTGCACTTTTATTAATATCTCGCTAACTAATAATCAGAGAGGGTCAAGTGAGGTGTCATAGGACTCAGGATGGTCAACCCTTTTCCATGATCAACGAATTTACCCAAAAGATTCAAAACAGCAGGGTCATTGACCTATGATTTTATAAGCTAATAATCAGAGAGGCTCAAGTGAGGTGTCATGGGACTCAGGATGGTCAACCCTTTTCCATGACCAACGAATTTACCCAAAAGATTCAAAAAACAGCAAGGTCATTGACCTAATATTTTATAAACTAATAATCGAATATCAACATGTGAGGTGTTATAGGACTTAGAATGGTCAACCCTTTCCCATGGCCAATGAATTTACCCAAAATACCCAATACATCAAGGTCATCGACCTTAGATTTTATAAACTAATAATCGGATACGAACATGTGAGATGTTTACCATGTGTGTGATGAAACATAGCTAGGTAGAGAAAGAATTAGTGTAGGCTACATGTATAGTGATTGACAAGTCTTTTACCATTGAAACTTGTTTTTCAGATCAAACTGCAGTATAGAGAGAGTATAGGTTGTAGGTATGGGTTAATAAATGACGAACGGTGTACACACAAACTCTGATTTATCGATTCAAGAATTAAGAGTAGACTATCTTTAATTGATTGGTTAAAGAGGATAGCTAAAACACAAAAATGCTCAGTGGTTACCGGGACAAGATGGTCGCTACACCCACAACAAGCTTTAAATACTTGAGGCTAATAATCTATACACATACACTCGCTTGTTCTAAACTAAACTGTGTTGATGTCAGTGCTCAGACAGTAGGCTGATGACAAAAAATGCATTGCTATCAGAAATATAATCATTTCCGGTTGTATAATGTTACCAGCTATCCATTTTATGTTGCAGTGTTAAGCACTTTTAGCTCTTGTACTAGTGGTCTTAACTCGATTTCCAGGTCTCATGCCTAGAACGAGTCAAACTAAGAAACAAGGGCATGGTGGTGTAGTGGTTAAGCTGTTAGCCTTTTCACTAGGGTTCTATTTCAGGTTAATATGCTTGTCATAAACATATTAAACAAAACAAAACAGAGATAACGTTCAAAACTGATTACATTGTGTCTTTCCAAATTATTACTTGGATTACAAATACAAAGGTGAACTGCGTTTGATATACAGTTAATGCTGTCTATCACACACTAGACTGTAAGAAAGCCAAATGAGCAAAAGGCGTAGGTAGAGCAGTGGTAAAATTGTTATATGTAGAGAACTACCTAGCGGTTTTATGAACTGGCAAAGCTATATCGCATAAACAGTGCAGTATACAATCCAGCAATCAAATTTGTATCTTGTGGAACAGAGAAAATGCACTTTTACCTTGATGGATAGCAAATGAGTGCAGATGAATGACCTATGCATTAGCCTACCATAGGGTTATAACCACGAGGTGGAGGTGTGATTCTATATTTTATTGTTTAGAGACATGGCTTTTTTGTAACCAGTAGATTTAGTATTTTGTAAATATTCATTTTTGTAATTGTAAAATAGTGGAAACATTTTTTTTTGTAATAGTAAATGTTAAATGTAAACCTAAAAGTTATTTGGGATAAGTGTGCATGTCAAGGGTAAATAGCGTGGTTGTATTTGTGTTTCAAAGACAGGTATGGTTGTGTGAATGTATGACTATAGATAGAATGATAGATAGAGAGAGAAAGTGTGTGTGTGTGTGTGTGTGTGTAGCATTGATTGTTCAACCAGAAGCAAACACGGCAAGGTGGGATGGTGGGGTAATTAATGTATATAGCAAATGGTAAATAGTATACTGTAGTTTTTTTAACACTTGTGTTTTTTAAATGCAGCGGTAGATAGGTGTTATTTTGTAAAACAGTCTTACCTACAGTAGTAGTATTAGTAGTAGTAGTAGTAGTAGTAGGCCTACACGTTTTTGGAAACAAACAGAAAGAGAATGCACTATTGCCATGGCCAAGCACTTCCATTAAAATAATTTCAAGAAAATTTTAATCAGCAAATGTGTGTTTTACAAAACTAAACTTTCAGCATGGACTAAATCATAAACGTGTCGTCTGTGATATTAAAAAAATAGAAAATCCATGTTTCCATATCAACACAATTTAAAAAACTTAAAACTGACATTTAAAAAATGTAAATGGGAAATTGACAAATGTGTAAACAACAAAATGGAAAATTCTTGTTTCCGTATCATGAAATCCAAAAACTTTAAACTGACATTTTCAAATCATGTACATGGAAAATTGACAAATGGCAATGTGTGAAATGTGAAAATGAAAAAAAATGAACAAATGGCTATCATTACTTAAAAAAATTAAAAACCGTCGTGTTCTATCGTTAAAGTGTGAATCAAACCACATCTACTTATTTGAATCACCCGAGACTTAGTAGACCTGTTATAGTTCTAATATACTTTTAAAATGTTATGATAAAGCTCGAATTGAACTCAAGAGCTTTAGAGTGCCAGCTAACTATTATAACAGTTACGTCACAAAGACAACTTTACACTACTCTTAATGAACAAAAATAAGAAAAAAAATAATAAATATTGAAATTTTTTAAAGAATGAACATGGTGACACTGTTTCTGTTGCACTGTCTGCTAGCTACTAGCCAGCAGCTGGGGTCTTAGAAAACGATACAGTTGACATTTTGCAATGAAATGTGACATGTTTCAAAGTATAGTATTATGGGTTGCTGTTGAGTAAAAACTAATCCTGTACAAGGAAGCAAGGGTTCGAACCCCTTACCTAACATTACTATTGCCTGAACATGGCTTGACGACACTGTATTATTATGATACTCGGTACACAAACCATAGATAGAGTGTATTGTTTAAGATCACTTTCTTTCTGAACATAGGTGGAGATTGTTGATGGTTAACAATGGCATTAATATAGTAGGACGTGGGTATAGCAATTAAGAAAAAACAGACAATACCCATACAATATTTTTATTTATTTAATATAAGTACTTGTACAATAGTTACATTCAAAATACATTTCTTTTTTCTCTATTACTATTTAGACCTTTTTGATTCTCTTGCATATGAAGGGTAGATAACCTTGTAGTTCAGCCCCTTAAAACAACAACAACACAACCTTTTGCATAGTTTGTGATGTTGATGACTCTTGAGATGTGGAAGATGTATTAAACATAACTTTTACAGCAGGGGTTAAATGTTGCTCAATAAACACTGCACTATTTTGAGTAGCAACATTTTTTTCTTGTACAAGCTTTTTAGCATTGTCATGATTAATTGTTGACACCAACAGTGTTTCATTTGGTGCACCACATTGATGATCACTCACACTTAAAACCTTACCATTTCTACTTTTTAGATTGCCTCGACATCTTTTTGACCTCTCTTTTGAGCATCGCCAAAATATTATTCCTTTTACATTTTGACGCTTATAGTTATAAGAGTAGCCTTTGTAGAGTACACGTTGTTTACCTTTGTTAGTTGTAGTAAGTTCCATAGTAGCAACTAACCTGTTAGTATGATTTGCTCACTACAAAGGTTATAACTGTTCTGATAATAAAATCATTTAGCTTTGGCTTTTATATTTAATATGTGCAGTTTGAAGTGATAGCAAAAGTGAGAGCAAAATGGTAGCATAGTGGTAGAAAATATAACATGTATTGTTAAGAAATAGTTTAAGTGGTTATGTGGATCCATTACATAATAATTTTAGCACGACGAAGCTCATTTTCTATATCCAATAGTTCTTCCTCATATTCAGTATAACCAGCCTGTTTATAGACATGCAGTTGCTGAAGCCGCCGGAGTAGCTTACTTGGATTGTCCCATTAGACAAATTTAACAAATGATTTTTTAGGTGTAAACAAAGCATTACCATTATCATTATTATCTTCATCATCATCATCATCATCATCATCATAACCATTATCATTATCATCATCATCATCATTATCATCATCATTATGATCATTATAATCCTCATCACTATTACTATATAGTCCTTTTTGATCCTTTTGCAATACCACATTTTGCACAGTCTGTGTTGCCTTTGATAATGTTGGGAGTTTTTCAGACATTGACAACTGTCCTAACACGACTTTCTGAGGAGATGATACATGCTTCTTAACAAACAATGCACTAGCTTGAGCTGCAATATCTTTTTCTGGGACAAGTATTTTAGCATTTTGAAGAGTTTTTTTAAACAGCAACGATGTTTTATCTGGTACACTACATTGATGATCACTCACACTTAAGACATCACTATTTTTACTTTTCAGCTCACCTCGACAATGTTTTGAACGATGTTTTGAACAACGCCAAATAACAGTTCCATTTTTATTAGATCGTTTTACAATATATGTATATCCTTTATAGAATGCGTATGGCATACCATTGCTATTTGTTGATACTGAGACCGTTTAGTTGATGTCAACAACCACGATGACTCAACTAACGACACATAAATCGAATAAAAAGTACCGTGAGGATCAGGTGACCTTCCAAAAAGGCTAAAGCGGCACGAGAGTCCGTAGTCCACAGGGATCGTGGTACATGGTGACGATGGTCATAGACCGCCTAAGGAAAGGTTCACCTTAAAGCTAGACTGAGAAAATAAACATCCAGACTCATGTAAAACACCGTGAAAATTTATTAAAATTCACAAGCCCCTAGCCTAGTTCGGAGGGTTATAATCGGCTAGTCCGCAAATTAATAAATAAACTAAGATAAAGAACAGGTCCCCTACCTGAGAAGTTACTGAAAACCCTCACGAAAGATCTAACTCACAATGATAAAGCAACAACAGCAACGCTAGGAATATGGCACGACGCAAGTCCCTAGTTCAAGTTACAAGATCAAGCTAATATCTGAATTTACATTTAACAGGGTAGCAAAACAAATCTAGGTTAGGATGGTACCATTTCGACATTTAAATTTAACATTAATTCAACTAGCTAAGTCCTATCAATTAACAAAATTTACGGCTATGACGTCCGTAAAAGAAAACAATTACATCCAAAAGCTAAGTGTACAGCCATGAAAAACAAACAATTTAATTATGCTTAATAACTATGTGCTAACAGCACACAATAAAGTAACATGTAGGGTTTAATACAATTGACATCATAAATTAATAACGAAATAGACACAGTAGTTTTATTAAAAATTCCTGCCTACACCTTGGTTTACTCTTTGTAAACCATAGTCATCTAATGTGTATAGTTACGGTGACGAATGCGCAGTTGAGACCACGTCTGACATCGCATGGCCTGAGCTCCACAAGCTACGAACTCTAGGTTCGCACATGCTTCAGGTCGCTACAAAAATGTCAACTGTCCTAGTCATTTCCTCACAAGGAAATTATCTCCAACTGCACGGCTATGTCAACAGTTCCAGAATGCAAAGAACAAAGTTAGATAGAAAGAATCGTTAGTTAGGCTTGTTTTACAACAATTATGCATTTTATTATTAGAATGTCGGTTTATAGGTTTATCGTAGGTTTATGGCGAATAACATTGACAATAGCCTGGGCACGGAGTGTCTCCAACTGAGATCATTCTCCACCAAAAAGCCTCGACTCAACAGTCGGAATATAATCAACGAGTATAACAACTCGGACACACAATAACACGGGTTACCAGCGGCGCTAAGCTCGCGTTCAATAACTCTGGGATAGGCCTGTACAACAGTTACCTTCCAGTAACATCTGGTCAACGGGATCATCCCCGGACAAAGCATACAATAACATCCTGCTACAACAGGGTAGACTTCACCATCCTATAGAAAACCTTACATAACTGTACCTGTCATACGACAATACACGCAACAGAGCGTTAAACTAACAAAAACCGATCCATAAAACAAGTGATCAAATACAAGAGTGGAAACTGGTTTCCATAAGCAAAATAGCAATGAAAGGAAGAGCGAATACAAAATGTACTCTGTCCTTGTCTATAGTAGTTTTGTCTCACAATGAAGCAGGCGTGCTCTAGGTCACTGGTTTACATAACCAGTTTATTCAAGGCCGGCGATTTAATCAATACAAAACCTGCACTTGGCCGGTTCATAAAAAACTTTACCATATGGGTTACGGATCTCTACAGAGTCCGTGTATCAAACGCACACTATAAATCTGAGTATAGTAATACACTTCCGTCTTTCTACCAAAGACGTCTAAATGAAAGTAAACTTACAATAACTGAAGCTTTTTGCTTTAAAAAATGCAACTCAGTAGTTGCTAGAACATCAAATAAAACGTGTCTCACACGACACAAGAAAAATATGATAAATGTGGCACAGATTCACACACTAGATCTGCTTAATGATACGTTGGGAACCGCGTTCGATGCTAGGCAACGAAACATTCCTTCTAGTTGTTAGGTTCAAACATGACCAAGAATAGCTTCTGAGCTTATTCAAAATGAAATATAATGCATTTACAAACTGGTAGTTACTGTCGACTACCTAAATGATACGACCGTTCTAACGACAGTCAGGGGTGTAACAAAGGATGGCTGCGAAGAATGCAGTCAATTAATAACCAAAGCATCTGATTGCCATAACTACAGTCAGCAAAGACTTGAAAATTACCCCAAGTAGGGTTGAACAAAATAGCCTCAAAATGACTACGATCAGGTTCAGCAAAAAGGTAGGCATTGACGTTCCACGACGTTCACCAAGCTGCACCAGGGCTGACCAAAATGTCTGACCCCAAGGTGTCTCACTCTAAACTGAAATAAATGACATCTAACTAATCTAGTTACATCCCTACCTAGAAAAATGGCTGACACTGAGTGTGGTTGATTCACAAACTACATTAAAACTACTATACCACCAGAAACTAGAACAAAGAAGGGGTGTGTCAAAAACTCACGAAATGGAGGAGCTCTCACTCAGCTCTCTATTCCACAACAAGGGTTGTACATAAACCTCTCTGGCTCTCTGGATCGGTATCCTCCTCATCAGGATTCCCATCTGGACTCCCCCAAAGACCAGGGTTCGATTTGTCCCTGTCGACATCTTCGTGGATATGCCTGGAAATGGCATTTTGGCTCCTTCCCCCTCGTTCATCGTTTCTGGAAGTTCCACCATCATGCTGGTTCCTGTAGAAACGTCACCCCCCCATACTGGGATGGTATTAGCCCATGGTGACTGCTTCAACCATGGTGAATAAAAGTCCAATCACGTGGGTAGCGAAATAAGTTGCGTGATTATTCATCCTCTCACTTCCAAAATTATAATGTCCGTCGTGACTATTATAGGCTTCAATTATAAAATACGACACAGCCTTAATCTTGCAGATGTGGATTAGCATGTAAGCTAATACTATTTTATAATGATGCACGTGCTAGTGACGCTACTTTTGTATCACGCAGCATCCGTGAATTATACGACGTTTCAAAGATGAAATTTCCACTTTGGCAATTTAAATATCTCATACAATTATAATCACACTTATTCAGGATAATTGTAACACTATTACCTGTATATTTCCACTAGGCATCTGCCCTCCACATACGCGTGGGTAATAAGTGATGTCACAGCAATGTTGTGCAATACACTATACTTGCCAATAATTATTTCCCAAGCTTCTTATTTAATTCACTGGACTTCATCGACAGTGAATATCAGTATTTGCTTGCTCGATGGCACCTTATAATCACTTTTAACGCTAAACAGCGGATATTCTTCTACGTCTCGTAGGACAAATGTAATTCCACGCCTACACAAGGCGGATTCTCAAGACGCAGTGCTCCGGTACTGGGTGTCTCTAGAAAGTAGGTCGTCAAAACGAAAACGTTGAGCGACTACTTACGTTCCTTTTTGCGTATCTGCAAGGGTATTACCTTACCTAAAGTAAAAATAAACATTCTCCAAAATGTTTTAATAATGCAGCATGACGAAATGGAATATTCTGAGTCTCGTAGGAAAGATAAAAATAATTAATAAGACCTCAGATAATAATTAGCAGTTCACACCAAAGTCAAAAGTGCGATTCACCGCTACTTCAAAGTATCGCGTGATCTCTCAGCTTCACGTGGCTTCCTGGGTGTGTTCAAAAGTACAACATCCCCTCATAAATGCTCTGTCATAAAAAAAATATCACATGAACCATAGCTCAGCGGGTTCATCTGCCTCTCTGTCGTTTCAAATAAAATGTTGGGATAACATTTTTATTTGCTTTGAAATTCATTCAAGAGTGATATTTTTTTAGATTGGCTGCATTAAAGGTTCCAATGCGTTCTCCTGTCCTAATGTCTTCTATCACATAACTTCCATTGTTTAAAGGCTGTCGGATACGACTAGGGCCATAATACAAGGATAGAAATTTCCCATATATGCGGTCTATAGGACTAGAAATTCCGGGTCTCCTTATAAGGATAAGGTCTCCTTCTACTAGTGGTTCTCTAAACCTCTGGCGTCTAGTTCTTCTCAAGCGCTTGGCAGCTTGTCTGTCCATAGTCTCTCTTGCAGCTAAAAGTCTGCTGGCATGTGATGGTTGTAAACAAGGTGGATTTACAATCACACGATCCCATATTCTCAGCGGCATCTGGTTCAAATGCAAGACCATAGGTATTTGACCAGTGCTTTCATGTACTGTTGAATTAATACATTTTGCCATAATAACAAGGACTTCAGTCCATCGCCAGTGTTCTTCTTGACAATATAATCGACAGAATTTTGCGATAATAGACATCACGCATTCTGCTGGGTTGCTCTCTGGATGTCGAATAGATGATAAAACATGACCTATTTCAAGCTCATTCATGGCATTGGCAAATTCTGCTGAGGTGTACTGTGATCCGTGATCAGTCAACAAGAATTGTGGCTTTCCTGCCTCCGGTATCACTTGACGTCTAATCCTCTGAATAATCTGATGTGCAGTAGCTTTTTGAATCGGATGAAGCATCGTATATTTCGTGAACACATCCACCGTTACAACGATGTATCGATTCCCACGACGAGCCTTAGGTATTGGGCCATACAGGTCCTGTGCATACAACTCTCTAGGTTGAGTTGGTAGTATTGGAAGCTATGATTATGTCATCCACATAACATATTACTTTCTGCTTCACTTCATGAGTCAGCTTGGCATCAAGTGCTCTGATTAATGCGGCTCCGGCATTTTTCAATCCAAATGGTAGTTTTTGGAATACATAAGTAGTCTGATCAAACAAGAATCCAGTATATTTCTGAGTATGCTCAGATAATCTGATATGGTAATAAGACTGAACCAAGTCTAATGATGAAAATATCCTTTTTCCTTTGAACTTCCTGAGAATGTCCCTAATCTTGGGCGGTCTGTCGTGCTCAGGAGCTAGGCGTTCATTCAAGGCTCTGGCATCAAGACAAAGTCTCAAGCTTCCATCTACCTTAACCACAGGTATTATGGGATTCAAGAAAGGAGTCGGTGATTTCTTGATTGTACCTGCTGCTTCCATCTCATGGATCTTCTTAGCAGCTTCTTCGAGATGTTTCTCGGCAATCGGATAGATCCTTTTCTGGAATGGGGAATCGTCCAGTAATACAAGATCATACTCGTAGTTTAATATCTCACCAGGTGTGGTGTCGAATATATCTCGGTATTCGTTCAGTATTGCCTCAAGATCCTCATGTGTGGGTGCTGATAACGATTCTGCCTCTTCGTCGGCATCTAGTGTCGCCTCAATTTCCTTGCCCTTTAATGCTTCGACTACGTCTACTTCGGATAGGAATTCCGGTTCTTCTTCAATTAGGCTCATCTGAATGGGTTCGTTCGGCTTAAACTCTACCGTATTCCGTCCCATGTCAATGATTCCATCATATTTTCTAATGAAGTCTGCGCCTAAAATGGCATCATGATGCAGGCCCTTCATTACGAGAAATTCGTGCAAGTACACGTGGCTCGAAATCTTCACAGTACACAAAATCTGGATTTTGCACGTTACAACGCGGTCAGGTATGACACCTCTGACTCTTATAGCTGAAATGGGCAACTCCGTCACCTCAGAGTTTGCTCTAAGTCTGGCATGGCAATCGGCGGAAATTACACTAATCATCGCTCCAGTGTCGATGAGTATGACTACACTGACTTCATTCAAGGTGGCTACAATCTTGGGTAGACGTGTTAATTCATAATTGTGGTTCGTCGTTCGTCGTTCGTCCAACAAGTCTTCTTGGATTGGCTCCCAGAGTAATATAGAGGCAGTTACTCGGTGCTCAACCAAACAAGAATCTATTGATTTTTCGGAGTTTTTTTTCTGTCATGGCGAGAAGTACTGGGCTGGTTCTGCTCCGTCTCCTGCGCCGAATGTCTATTTTCCCTCGAAGTAGGGTTCCGTTCTCCCTCTTCTTGGATCTGCAATTCTCTCAATTGTTGGAGGTACTCACGGCTCTCCCGCGCTCTTCCTTTCCAATCCCTGTCTGGCTGGTATCTAGGGTCTCGATTTCTGTCGTAACCCCCACTATATCGATAGTCTCTACGGATACGTCCGTGTTGCTGATTTCTTCCTTCATTCCCTCGGCGGTTGTTTTCATGACGTCGGTTGTCGTCCGTCCTTCGGTCGAATCGCCGGTCCCAATGACTTCGCCGGTCATCATGTTGATTTCGAGTATACGGAGTGTTATTCCATTCTCTCCTGTTATAACTGTAATTGTTATCACGTCGCCCAGAATCCTCTGTGGTTTGTGTTTGTTGTGGCGTCTGGCTCACTTTATCAACAGTCGTCAGATTCATATGTCTATCCTCGCGCCTATCAGCCTTCTGCTGACGGTGTGTAGGAAACTGTTCTGTGTTAGCGTCCAACCTTCGCAGTATCTGGTCACACTGCTGGAAAGTGGATGCCCCTGCAGCGATTAACACACGTTGTACATCCGCAGGGTACTGCCAAACAATTGTGTTCACCAAATCTTGTTCGGACAATGGAGGCTGAAGACAACGGAGCTTCGCGAGCTGTATTGCGAAGTAATTCGCATAACGTTTAGGTGTATTGGAACTGTACCTTCGAGTGTACATCTCAGCTCGGATGCTCTGCTGGATGTCGCTCGACCAATATGTTCTTAATAACGCTTCCTTAAAGTCTTGGTAGCCTGTGAATGAGTATCGGAATGCTCTGAACCAGGTACCGGCTTGTCCCTCAAGCAGTCGCTCTATAACTCTTAGTTCCCTCTCTGGAGTTACCATAGTATCACGTAAGTAGCTTTCGACATTTGCTAGGAATTCCACTGGAGTAACACCGCTCCCAGTTCCCGAGAAGCGAGCTGGTTGCTCCTCTCTTGAACGAATTATGGTGACATTTCCCTGCGTATTCGCGGGTCTGAAAGTATTTTGCATGTAACTCTGCGTAGGAGTGTTAGTCTCATGACTAATTCGATTAGATGCTGGTTGAAACGGGTGAGCGTTAAAGTTCAAGGTCTGACCTTGCGCTATATTAGTGAATTGTGACGGTTGCGGTTCCATAGGCGCGCTGGGTTGGAAATGGGTAGGCATCATTCCTCCTGATTGAGATATAGGCGTTTCCTGAGATTCTCCCATCTGTGGGTGTACGTGTCTCTCTCTTGGAGTCGTCTCGAGTCTGTCCAGGCGTCTTTCTATTACTTCAAGACCTGGGATGGTTCTGGCTGCGACTTTGTTGCCTAAGTCGTTCAATTGCAGCTCGATCCTGTCAACCTTTCCCTTGAGGTTTGTGTCTACCTCGCGTATGGCCGTCCTAAGGTTATAACTGAGGTCTAACCTCTCGGTCACCGCGACTTCCTCAAATCTCTTTTGTAAGGAATCGATATCTCCTTCAACTCTGGACATATTTTCTTGGATTTTACCCACATCGTCTCTAACCTCGGCTACCTTAGCCTCGACTGTAGCTTCGTGTTCGTTGAGGTCACCTCTCAATAACATGAGGTCAATTTTGTGTTCCTCATGATGAACATCAACTGTCTCACGTAGACTGGCTACGGTTTCCGTCAATTCAGAAATGTTTCTCCTGTTGGTGTTAAGTTCCTCTTTAATCTCCATCATGCCATCAACGATAGTCTTCACGTTGTTATTAACGGCATTGGCAGCTCCTCTCATCAAGATTAAACCAACGTTCATGGTTGCCATGTCCTTCTTCACATTTCCGATAAATCCCTCGACGTGATCTAGTCGAGTCCTGAATTCTTCCCTGGTATGTTCCAGATCTGCTCTCATGTCTATCTGGACTTTATTCAAGGTTGTCTGAATTTGAGCTGTGTGCTCCTCCAAGCGGTTTTGCACCTCCTCCCTAGCTCTATTCATCTGGTCGGTTAAGCAATCTACGCGCTGGTTAGCCTCCTGATGGTGTCGTATGACATCAACCCTAACAGCTGCTAAACCTGTCGTCAGATCATCTCTCGCTTCGATCCTATATGTGTCCATGTCTGCCCTGACTTGAGTTAAATCAGCCCTAACATTATTTACAGAGTGAGTGTTAATCTCTAAGTCCTGTCTTACATTGTTTATAGACTGAGTGTTAATCTCTAAGTCCTGTCTTACATTGTTCATAGACTGAGTGTTAATCTCTAAGTCCTGTCTTACATTGTTGACTTCCTGTCTAACCTGGTCCACATGACCACTTACAGTATTTACAGCCTGAGTATTCTGACCTAAGTCAGCAGTAATCTGTTGAAGATTGGCATTCACACCTGCCATAATCTCTCCAAACACACGACGAATAGTTTCCTCATCCATAGATAAGAAATATAAGAGAAAGTGAGGGATCAATTTCTACTGGAACTTACAGCTATGATTAGTTACTTGGTGGTATAAAGCTTGCTTCATTTATATAAATATCACGAGTACAGCTGGAGTATGCAAACTAAGTGCTTCTACATTTACAAAGACAACGGTGAGCAAAGCAAAGTATTACATTTACTTAGGATGAGGCATCATCAAAGAAAATCCTATCCTTCATTTATTCAACACTAAAGCCTCACCCCATGGACTTCTATCAAACATGAATGCCATGCGGTCAATTGATCTGCAGTACGACTTTCTAAGTTCGTCCCAGTCCTGTCAATTTACCATTAATCAACATTAAGATCCTCAAAAAAAAACATGGTACTGAGGGTCACCACGTTAACGTCGGCACATGAGTTGGGCGCCATTTTATGAGACGTTTAGTTGATGTCAACAACCACGATGACTCAACTAACGACACATAAATCGAATAAAAAGTACCGTGAGGATCAGGTGACCTTCCAAAAAGGCTAAAGCGGCACGAGAGTCCGTAGTCCACAGGGATCGTGGTACATGGTGACGATGGTCATAGACCGCCTAAGGAAAGGTTCACCTTAAAGCTAGACTGAGAAAATAAACATCCAGACTCATGTAAAACACCGTGAAAATTTATTAAAATTCACAAGCCCCTAGCCTAGTTCGGAGGGTTATAATCGGCTAGTCCGCAAATTAATAAATAAACTAAGATAAAGAACAGGTCCCCTACCTGAGAAGTTACTGAAAACCCTCACGAAAGATCTAACTCACAATGATAAAGCAACAACAGCAACGCTAGGAATATGGCACGACGCAAGTCCCTAGTTCAAGTTACAAGATCAAGCTAATATCTGAATTTACATTTAACAGGGTAGCAAAACAAATCTAGGTTAGGATGGTACCATTTCGACATTTAAATTTAACATTAATTCAACTAGCTAAGTCCTATCAATTAACAAAATTTACGGCTATGACGTCCGTAAAAGAAAACAATTACATCCAAAAGCTAAGTGTACAGCCATGAAAAACAAACAATTTAATTATGCTTAATAACTATGTGCTAACAGCACACAATAAAGTAACATGTAGGGTTTAATACAATTGACATCATAAATTAATAACGAAATAGACACAGTAGTTTTATTAAAAATTCCTGCCTACACCTTGGTTTACTCTTTGTAAACCATAGTCATCTAATGTGTATAGTTACGGTGACGAATGCGCAGTTGAGACCACGTCTGACATCGCATGGCCTGAGCTCCACAAGCTACGAACTCTAGGTTCGCACATGCTTCAGGTCGCTACAAAAATGTCAACTGTCCTAGTCATTTCCTCACAAGGAAATTATCTTCAACTGCACGGCTATGTCAACAGTTCCAGAATGCAAAGAACAAAGTTAGATAGAAAGAATCGTTAGTTAGGCTTGTTTTACAACAATTATGCATTTTATTATTAGAATGTCGGTTTATAGGTTTATCGTAGGTTTATGGCGAATAACATTGACAATAGCCTGGGCACGGAGTGTCTCCAACTGAGATCATTCTCCACCAAAAAGCCTCGACTCAACAGTCGGAATATAATCAACGAGTATAACAACTCGGACACACAATAACACGGGTTACCAGCGGCGCTAAGCTCGCGTTCAATAACTCTGGGATAGGCCTGTACAACAGTTACCTTCCAGTAACATCTGGTCAATGGGATCATCCCCGGACAAAGCATACAATAACATCCTGCTACAACAGGGTAGACTTCACCATCCTATAGAAAACCTTACATAACTGTACCTGTCATACGACAATACACGCAACAGAGCGTTAAACTAACAAAAACCGATCCATAAAACAAGTGATCAATACAAGAGTGGAAACTGGTTTCCATAAGCAAAATAGCAATGAAAGGAAGAGCGAATACAAAATGTACTCTGTCCTCGTCTATAGTAGTTATGTCTCACAATGAAGCAGGCGTGCTCTAGGTCACTGGGTTACATAACCAGTTTATTCAAGGCCGGCGATTTAATCAATACAAAACCTGCACTTGGCCGGTTCATAAAAAACTTTACCATATGGGTTACGGATCTCTACAGAGTCCGTGTATCAAACGCACACTATAAATCTGAGTATAGTAATACACTTCCGTCTTTCTACCAAAGACGTCTAAATGAAAGTAAACTTACAATAACTGAAGCTTTTTGCTTTAAAAAATGCAACTCAGTAGTTGCTAGAACATCAAATAAAACGTGTCTCACACGACACAAGAAAAATATGATAAATGTGGCACAGATTCACACACTAGATCTGCTTAATGATACGTTGGGAACCGCGTTCGATGCTAGGCAACGAAACATTCCTTCTAGTTGTTAGGTTCAAACATGACCAAGAATAGCTTCTGAGCTTATTCAAAATGAAATATAATGCATTTACAAACTGGTAGTTACTGTCGACTACCTAAATGATACGACCGTTCTAACGACAGTCAGGGGTGTAACAAAGGATGGCTGCGAAGAATGCAGTCAATTAATAACCAAAGCATCTGATTGCCATAACTACAGTCAGCAAAGACTTGAAAATTACCCCAAGTAGGGTTGAACAAAATAGCCTCAAAATGACTACGATCAGGTTCAGCAAAAAGGTAGGCATTGACGTTCCACGACGTTCACCAAGCTGCACCAGGGCTGACCAAAATGTCTGACCCCAAGGTGTCTCACTCTAAACTGAAATAAATGACATCTAACTAATCTAGTTACATCCCTACCTAGAAAAATGGCTGACACTGAGTGTGGTTGATTCACAAACTACATTAAAACTACTATACCACCAGAAACTAGAACAAAGAAGGGGTGTGTCAAAAACTCACGAAATGGAGGAGCTCTCACTCAGCTCTCTATTCCACAACAAGGGTTGTACATAAACCTCTCTGGCTCTCTGGATCGGTATCCTCCTCATCAGGATTCCCATCTGGACTCCCCCAAAGACCAGGGTTCGATTTGTCCCTGTCGACATCTTCGTGGATATGCCTGGAAATGGCATTTTGGCTCCTTCCCCCTCGTTCATCGTTTCTGGAAGTTCCACCATCATGCTGGTTCCTGTAGAAACGTCACCCCCCCATACTGGGATGGTATTAGCCCATGGTGACTGCTTCAACCATGGTGAATAAAAGTCCAATCACGTGGGTAGCGAAATAAGTTGCGTGATTATTCATCCTCTCACTTCCAAAATTATAATGTCCGTCGTGACTATTATAGGCTTCAATTATAAAATACGACACAGCCTTAATCTTGCAGATGTGGATTAGCATGTAAGCTAATACTATTTTATAATGATGCACGTGCTAGTGACGCTACTTTTGTATCACGCAGCATCCGTGAATTATACGACGTTTCAAAGATGAAATTTCCACTTTGGCAATTTAAATATCTCATACAATTATAATCACACTTATTCAGGATAATTGTAACACTATTACCTGTATATTTCCACTAGGCATCTGCCCTCCACATACGCGTGGGTAATAAGTGATGTCACAGCAATGTTGTGCAATACACTATACTTGCCAATAATTATTTCCCAAGCTTCTTATTTAATTCACTGGACTTCATCGACAGTGAATATCAGTATTTGCTTGCTCGATGGCACCTTATAATCACATTTAACGCTAAACAGCGGATATTCTTCTACGTCTCGTAGGACAAATGTAATTCCACGCCTACACAAGGCGGATTCTCAAGACGCAGTGCTCCGGTACTGGGTGTCTCTAGAAAGTAGGTCGTCAAAACGAAAACGTTGAGCGACTACTTACGTTCCTTTTTGCGTATCTGCAAGGGTATTACCTTACCTAAAGTAAAAATAAACATTCTCCAAAATGTTTTAATAATGCAGCATGACGAAATGGAATATTCTGAGTCTCGTAGGAAAGATAAAAATAATTAATAAGACCTCAGATAATAATTAGCAGTTTACACCAAAGTCAAAAGTGCGATTCACCGCTACTTCAAAGTATCGCGTGATCTCTCAGCTTCACGTGGCTTCCTGGGTGTGTTCAAAAGTACAACATCCCCTCATAAATGCTCTGTCATAAAAAAAATATCACATGAACCATAGCTCAGCGGGTTCAATACTTCCATGTCAATTGTCAAGCATGAACTAATCTCTATCAAAAATCACTCGATAATATAAATAATAGTTTAAAGTGAGAGGAAAAGTGGGTGCAAGAGTGGGTGCAAGAGTGGGTGCAAGAGTGGATGTAAGAGTGGGTGCAAGAGTGGGTGCAAGAGTGGGTGCAAGAGTGGGTGCAAGAGTGGGTGCAAGAGTGGGTGCAAGAGTGGGTGTAAGAGTGGGTGCAAGAGTGGGTGCAAGAGTGGGTGTAAGAGTGGGTGCAAGAGTGGGTGCAAGAGTGGTTGCAAGAGTGGGTGCAAGAGTGGGTGTAAAAGGGAGTGCAAGAGTGGGTGCAAAAGTGGGTGTCGCTTATAGTAGGCATGAATTTTACTAGAATGTGATTTGAGTAAATGTAATTTCTAAACCCAAGTAGTGAGTAGTCAGTTGGTTTTGATTTATGCAAGCGTAAACATGTCTCATACACTGATGATGGATACTCAAGGCTTTAAGGTCAACGAAAACATGTATATAGTTAAAGAGGTAACTATTATTGATTGCACAACACTGAATCTATTTTTGAAATTTTGACAAAGGGCCTAAGTGCACTTTTGTTAATATCTCGCGAACCAATAAGACTAGGGCATTGTATGAGGTATTGTTGGACTTTTTGCCGAAGACTGCTGGTAAACACCTATGTTCCCACGACCTTTTTAAAGATGGCGGCTAACCCACGAGGGGTGATTAAAAAGTAATCCAAGTGGCGCTTGTCGATAAGCAAACCAATAATCAAAGGGGGGTATGACAGAGCTTGAGGCGATAACCCCTTTTGATTGATCCCTGTTGATTTGCCCCTTTGGACTGGTCCCCGTTGACTACTCCCTCTGGACGGGTCCTTTTTGAAGGGAGTCATTTTTGACGGGGCCCTGCTGACGGGTCACTGTGGACGGGTCCCTGTTGACAGGTCCTTTTGAATAATCCCTTTGGACCGGTCCCTTTGGACTGATCCCTATGGGTTGACCCATGCATTTAGCCAAATTATGTCAACGGGACGGGTCCAAAGGGATTAGTCAAAAGGACCTGTCAACAGGGACCCGTCCACAGTGACCCGTCAGCAGGGCCCCGTCAAAAATGACTCCCTTCAAAAAGGACCCGTCCAGAGGGAGTAGTCAACGGGGACCAGTCCAAAGGGGCAAATCAACAGGGATCAATCAAAAGGGGTTATCGCCTCAAGCTCTGTCATACCCCCCTTTGATTATTGGTTTGCTTATCGACAAGCGCCGCTTGGATTACTTTTTAATCACCCCTCGTGGATTAGCCGCCATCTTTAAAAAGGTCGTGGGAACATAGGTGTTTACCAGCAGTCTTCGGCAAAAAGTCCAACAATACCTCATCCAATGCCCTAGTCTTATTGGTTCGCGGGATATTAACAAAAGTGCACTTAGGCCCTTTGTCAAAATTTCAAAAATAGATTCAGTGTTGTGCAATCAATAATAGTTACCTCTTTAACTATATAAATGTTTTCGTTGACCTTAAAGCCTTGAGTATCCATCATCAGTGTATGAGACATGTTTACGCTTGCATAAATCAAAACCAACTGACTACTCACTACTTGGGTTTAGAAATTACATTTACTCAAATCACATTCTAGTAAAAAATCATGCCTACTATAAACTACACCCACTTTTGCACTCACTTTTACATTCACTTTTGCACTCACGTTTGCACCCTCTTTTGCACTCACTTTTACACTCACTTTTGCACCCACTTTTGCACCCACATTTGCACTCACTTTAAACTATTATTTCTATTATCGAGCGAAATTTATTGGAGATTATTTCATGCTTGACAATTGATATGGAAGTATCAACGAATAGTTATGGTAAGCCATATGCATACTATAAAGGTTATACGTATATTGCAAAACGAACCAATAAAATGGAACTGTTATTTGACATTGTTCAAAACATCGTTTCAAACAGTGTCAAAGTGAACTAAAAAGTAAAAATAGTTAGGTCTTAAGTGTGAGTGATCATCAATGTAGTGTGATAGATAAGACATCGTTGCTGTTTAAAAAAATACTTCAAATGTTAAAACACTAGTCCGAAAAAGGTATGGTAAACCGCGTGTTGTGCAATCAATGATAGCCACCTCTTTAAATATATACTGTACTTGTTTTCGTTGACCTTAAAGCCTTGAGTATCCATCACCAGTGTATGTGACATGTTTACGCTTTCATAGATCAAAACCAACTGACTATTCACTACTTGGGTTTAGAAATTACATTTACTCAAATCACATTCTAGTAAAATTCATGCCTACTATAAGCGACACCCACTTTTGCACCCACTCTTGCACTCCCTTTTACACCCACTCTTGCACCCACTCTTGCACCCACTCTTGCACCCACTCTTTCACCCACTCTTGCACCCACTCTTACACCCACTCTTGCACCCACTCTTGCACCCACTCTTACACCCACTCTTGCACCCACTCTTGCACCCACTTTTTCTCTCACTTTAAACTATTATTTATATTATCGAGTGATTTTTGCTAGAGATTAGTTCATGCTTGACAATTGACAAGGAAGTATCAACAAATAGCAATGGTATGCCATACGCATTCTATAAAGGATATACATATATTGTAAAACGAACTAATAAAAATGGAACTGTTATTTGGCGTTGTTCAAAACATCGTTCAAAACATTGTCGAGGTGAGCTGAAAAGTAAAAATAGTGATGCCTTAAGTGTGAGTGATCATCAGTGTAGTGTACCAGATAAAACATCGTTGCTGTTTAAAAAAACTCTTCAAAATGCTAAAACACTTGTCCCAGAAAAAGATATTGCAGCTCAAGCTAGTGCATTGTTTGTTAAGAAGCATGTATCATCTCCTCAGAAAGTCGTGTTAGGACAGTTGTCAATGTCTGAAAAACTCCCAACATTATCAAAGGCAACACAGACTGTGCAAAATGTGGTATTGCAAAAGGATCAAAAAGGACTATATAGTAATAGTGATGAGGATTATAATGATCATAATGATGATGATAATGATGATGATGATGATGATAATGATAATGGTTATGATGATGATGATGATGATGATGATGAAGATAATAATGATAATGGTAATGCTTTGTTTACACCTAAAAAATCATTTGTTAAATTTGTCTACTGGAACAATCCAAGTAAGCTAATCCGGCGGCTTCAGCAACTGCATGTCTATAAACAGGCTGGTTATACTGAATATGAGGAAGAACTATTGGATATAGAAAATGAGCTTCGTCGTGCTAAAATTATTATGTAATGGATCCACATAACCACTTAAACTATTTCTTAACAATACATGTTATATTTTCTACCACTATGCTACCATTTTGCTCTCACTTTTGCTATCACTTCAAACTGCACATATTAAATATAAAAGCCAAAGCTAAATGATTTTATTATCAGAACAGTTATAACCTTTGTAGTGAGCAAATCATACTAACAGGTTAGTTGCTACTATGGAACTTACTAAAACTAACAAAGGTAAACAACGTGTACTCTACAAAGGCTACTCTTATAACTATAAGCGTCAAAATGTAAAAGGAATAATATTTTGGCGATGCTCAAAAGAGAGGTCAAAAAGATGTCGAGGCAATCTGAAAAGTAGAAATGGTAAGGTTTTAAGTGTGAGTGATCATCAATGTGGTGCACCAAATGAAACACTGTTGGTGTCAACAATTAATCATGACAATGCTAAAAAGCTAGTACAAGAAAAAATGTTGCTACTCAAAATAGTGCAGTGTTTATTGAGCAACATTTAACCCCTGCTGTAAAAGTTATGTTTAATACATCTTCCACATCTCAAGAGTCATCAACATCACAAACTATGCAAAAGGTTGTGTTGTTGTTGTTTTAAGGGGCTGAACTACAAGGTTATCTACCCTTCATATGCAAGAGAATCAAAAAGGACTAAATAGTAATAGAGAAAAAAGAAATGTATTTTGAATGTAACTATTGTACAAGTACTTATATTAAATAAATAAAAATATTGTATGGATATTGTCTGTTTTTTCTTAATTGCTATACCCACGTCCTACTATATTAATGCCATTGTTAACCATCAACAATCTCCACCTATGTTCAGAAAGAAAGTGATCTTAAACAATACACTCTATCTATGGTTTGTGTACCGAGTATCATAATAATACAGTGTCGTCAAGCCATGTTCAGGCAATAGTAATGTTAGGTAAGGGGTTCGAACCCTTGCTTCCTTGTACAGGATTAGTTTTTACTCAACAGCAACCCATAATACTATACTTTGAAACATGTCACATTTCATTGCAAAAATGTCAACTGTATCGTTTTCTAAGACCCCAGCTGCTGGCTAGTAGCTAGCAGACAGTGCAACAAAAACAGTGTCACCAAGTTCATTCTTTAAAAAATTTCAATATTTATTATTCTTTTTCTTATTTTTGTTCATTAAGAGTAGTGTAAAGTTGTCTTTGTGACGTAACTGTTATAATAGTTAGCTGGCACTCTAAAGCTCTTGAGTTCAATTCGAGCTTTATCATAACATTTTAAAAGTATATTAGAACTATAACAGGTCTACTAAGTCTCGGGTGATTCAAATAAGTAGATGTGGTTTGATTCACACTTTAACGATAGAACACGACGGTTTTTATTTTTTTAAAGTAATGATAGCCATTTGTTCATTTTTTTTCATTTTCACATTTCACACATTGCCATTTGTCAATTTTCCATGTACATGATTTGAAAATGTCAGTTTAAAGTTTTTGGATTTCATGATACGGAAACAAGAATTTTCCATTTTGTTGTTTACACATTTGTCAATTTCCCATTTACATTTTTTAAATGTCAGTTTTAAGTTTTTTAAATTGTGTTGATATGGAAACATGGATTTTCTATTTTTTTTCATATCACAGACGACACGTTTATGATTTAGTCCATGCTGAAAGTTTAGTTTTGTAAAACACACATTTGCTGATTAAAATTTTCTTGAAATTATTTTAATGGAAGTGCTTGGCCATGGCAATAGTGCATTCTCTTTCTGTTTGTTTCCAAAAAACGTATAGGCCTACTACTACTACTACTACTACTAATACTTCTACTGTAGGTAAGACTGTTTTACAAAATAACACCTATCTACCGCTGCATTTAAAAAACACAAGTGTTAAAAAAAACTACAGTATACTATTTACCATTTGCTATATACATTAATTACCCCACCATCCCACCTTGCCGTGTTTGCTTCTGGTTGAACAATCAATGCTACACACACACACACACACACACACACACTTTCTCTCTCTATCTATCATTCTATCTATAGTCATACATTCACACAACCATACCTGTCTTTGAAAAACAAATACAACCACGCTATTTATCCTTGACATGCACACTTATCCCAAATAACTTTTAGGTTTACATTTAACATTTACTATTACAAAAAAAAATGTTTCCACTATTTTACAATTACGAAAATGAATTTTTACAAAATACTAAATCTACTGGTTACAAAAAAGCCATGTCTCTAAACAATAAAATATAGAATCACACCTCCACCTCGTGGTTATAACCCTATGGTAGGCTAATGCATAGGTCATTCATCTGCACTCATTTGCTATCCATCAAGGTAAAAGTGCATTTTCTCTGTTCCACAAGATACAAATTTGATTGCTGGATTGTATACTGCACTGTTTATGCGATATAGCTTTGCCAGTTCATAAAACCGCTAGGTAGTTCTCTACATATAACAATTTTACCACTGCTCTACCTACGCCTTTTGCTCATTTGGCTTTCTTACAGTCTAGTGTGTGATAGACAGCATTAACTGTATATCAAACGCAGTTCACCTTTGTATTTGTAATCCAAGTAATAATTTGGAAAGACACAATGTAATCAGTTTTGAACGTTATCTCTGTTTTGTTTTGTTTAATATGTTTATGACAAGCATATTAACCTGAAATAGAACCCTAGTGAAAAGGCTAACAGCTTAACCACTACACCACCATGCCCTTGTTTCTTAGTTTGACTCGTTCTAGGCATGAGACCTGGAAATCGAGTTAAGACCACTAGTACAAGAGCTAAAAGTGCTTAACACTGCAACATAAAATGGATAGCTGGTAACATTATACAACCGGAAATGATTATATTTCTGATAGCAATGCATTTTTTGTCATCAGCCTACTGTCTGAGCACTGACAGCAACACAGTTTAGTTTAGAACAAGCGAGTGTATGTGTATAGATTATTAGCCTCAAGTATTTAAAGCTTGTTGTGTGTGTAGCGACCATCTTGTCCCGGTAACCACTCAGCATTTTTGTGTTTTAGCTATCCTCTTTAACCAATCAATTAAAGATAGTCTACTCTTAATTCTTGAATCGATAAATCAGAGTTTGTGTGTACACCGTTCGTCATTTATTAACCCAAACCTACAACCTATACTCTCTCTATACTGCAGTTTGATCTGAAAAACAAGTTTCAATGGTAAAAGACTTGTCAATCACTATACATGTAGCCTACACTAATTCTTTCTCTACCTAGCTATGTTTCATCACACACATGGTAAACATCTCACATGTTCGTATCCGATTATTAGTTTATAAAATATCAGGTCGATGACCTTGATGTATTGGGTATTTTGGGTAAATTCATTGGCCATGGGAAAGGGTTGACCATTCTAAGTCCTATAACACCTCACATGTTGATATTCGATTATTAGTTTATAAAATATTAGGTCAATGACCTTGCTGTTTTGAATCTTTTGGGTAAATTCGTTGATCATGGAAAAG
Source organism: Meconema thalassinum (assembly GCA_946902985.2). NCBI lineage: Eukaryota > Metazoa > Arthropoda > Insecta > Orthoptera > Tettigoniidae > Meconema > Meconema thalassinum. The sequence continues at coordinate 1,062,404,760 of OX336389.2, read as the reverse complement.
GGTTCACCATCCTGAGTCCTATGACACCTCACTTGACCCTCTCTGATTATTAGTTAGCGAGATATTAATAAAAGTGCAGTTAGGCCCTTTTGACATAAATAAATAATATATTCAAAAACAGAATGTCACCTCAAGTCCAACGACCTCTCATACAGGTCCCTAGACTTATTGATTCATGAGATATTAAAAAGCTAATGACCTTAGATCTTTTGGGTAAATTCATTGGTCATGGAAAAGGGTTGACCATCCTGAGTCCTATGACACCTCACTTGACCCTCTCTGATTATTAGTTAGCGAGATATCAACAAAAGTGTAGTTAGGCCCTTTTGACATAAATAAATAATATATTCAAAAACAGAATGTCACCTCAAGTCCAACGACCTCTCATACAGGTCTCTAGCCTTATTGATTCATGAGATATTAAAAAGCTAATGACCTTAGATCTTTTGGGTAAATTCGTTGGTCATGGAAAAGGGTTGACCATCCTGAGTCCCATGACACCTCACTTGACCCTCTCTGATTATTAGTTAGCGAGATATTAACAAAAGTGCAGTTAGGTCCTTTTGACATAAATAAATAGTATATTCAAAAACAGAATGTCACCCCAAGTCCAACGACCTCTCATACAGGTCCCTAACCTTATTGATTCATAAGATGAGCAATACATATTTCTTTCTCTCTTCACCTGTGTTCTCTCTTTCACTAACTCTCCCCCCTTCACCTCTCACCACTGTCAAAACAGGTTGTGACTTGTTAGCTCTTATCGTGCACGTGCACAGGTGAACACCTGTGTGTTAGGTCATATTACACATGAACTTGCATTTTCTCACGTATGAACCAAAACAGGATGTGACTTGTTTCACAAGGAGAATACTAATAATGACATCTCGCACGTGTTCACATGTATTTCGCCACTTTCCTTTCATATCGTTATCCTATTATAGTAGTAGAGGCTGGGGAACAACGTCAGTTCAACACACACGCAAAATGTAGTTAGGCCCTTTGACATAATTTAAATAAATTCATGAGCCAGTCCGTAGGAACCGGTCCAAAAGGATCAGTCCAAAGGGACTCATCAACAAGGACTCGTCCACAAGGACCTGTCCACAAGGACTTGTCCACAAGGACTCGTCCACAATGACCCGGTAACAATGACCCGTCCACAGGGACCTGTCAACAAGGACCCGTCCACAGGGAACCACTCCCCCACCCTCTTACAAAAGTCATGAGTGGGCATGCGTAAAAACAAAAAACAAGCATGTTAATTCATAGTGGCTATTCACCCTACACATGCACTTTATGTGGAACAACGTTTAAATCCATATCGGCATTCAAACTCTCACATGTTGCAATTGGAAAGAGAGATTCTATAAAAAATACCATTTCACCCCCTAGTAGGGTAGATTTTATTTTTGGGGTGGAAATATGTTTTCCATTGGAAAGGGGGTGTTAGCCCGAGTTCAATGACACATCATTCGTCAAAATCCGACCATGCGTTCGAGAGATATCGCGCCACCGCCATCTTGTGAGGTGGGGAGGTGGAGGTGGCATCTGAACCGGCTCAAACACACTACTGGAATTCTTACTACGTCACTGGAACAAGGTATTTGAATTAAGAAAATTTTCAGGTTCTGTGGAGCAACGGATAACGCGTCTGACAACGGATCAGAAGATTCCAGATTCGAATCCTGGCAGGGTCGGGTTATTCTATTCATATTTAGTCAGCAAAAGGATATGGTCTAGACCTCGCTGCGTACCGTACATAGCGACTAGTTTTCTTGTATGTTATCCCCCGAGGTTCGCGTTCGATTCTTACCGCTGTAATGAGATTTATATATGAACTGAGGGCTGGAACAGGGTGAGGCAGAACTCAGCTTTTCTGGAAGTGGCTTTCCACTTCAACTCAAAGTAAATGCCGGGATGGATCCTAACTTAACAGCATGACCGACTGCTTCCCCATCCTGATGCGATTAACGAATACACGCATTTCTACTACACACCACAATAACAAAGGTTATCAGACAAATTAATCTACACACTCAAGTGCACGGGGCTGACTGAACACGAAGTCCAAGCCCCTCAAATGAAACCAGAACTTGATACTTGATATCATCTCGGCAATTCTCTGGAGTGAAATGAAATTATTACTACCTCACTGGAACCAGGTATTTGAATTAAGATATCTGACTCTTTCAAAGGCCCTGAGGCGCAAAAGATGACTCGTCAGACTACGGATCAGAACATACCAGGGTCGTATCCTGGCAGGGTTGGATGTTTCTATTTATATTTAGTAAGAATAAGGATATGTTATAGACCTCGCTGCGTACGGTACATAGGGACTGGCTTTCTAGGCTGTTATCCCCCGAGGTTGGGGTTCGATTCCCAGCCCTGTAATGAGAATTATTTATTAACTGGGGTCTGGAGCAGCGTGAGGCAGAACTCACCTATACTGGAATGGGGTTTCCACTTCAACTCAAAGTAAATGCCGGGATGGATCCTAACTTGACAGCATGACCGCCTGCTTACCCATCCTGTTGCTGTTAACGAATACACGCATTTCTACTACTTACACCACAATAACACACACAAGTAACTCTACACACCCAAGTGCACGGGGATGACTTAACTCGAAGTCCATGCCCCTCACATGAAAACAGAACTTGATACATGATATCATCTCGGCAATTCTCTGGAGTGAAATGAAATTCTTACTACCTGTGTGGAACCAGGTATTTGAATTACGATATCTATCTCTTTCACAGATCCTGTGGCGCAACGGATAACGCGTCTGTCTACGTATCAAAAGATTCCAGGTCCGAATCCTGGCAGGGTCGGATGTTCCTATTTATATTTAGTCACAATAGGGATATGTTCTAGACCTCGCTGCGTACTCTACATAGAGACTAGCTTTCTTGGATGTCATCCCCACGTTTTTCGCGTTCGATTCTAACGGTTGTAATGAGAATTATTGATGACCTGGGGGCTGGAACAGGGTGAGGCAGAACTCAGCTTTTCTGGAAGTGGCTTTCCACTTCTTTCCACTTCAACGCAAAGTAAATTCCGGGATGGATCCTAACATAACACCAAGACCGCCTGCTTCCCCATCCTCGTGCGATTAACGAATACACGCATTTCTACTACTTACACCACAATAACACAGGTATCAGACGAATAACTCTACACACCCATGTTCACGGGGCTGACTTAATACTAAGTCCAAGCCCCTCACATGAAATCAGAACTTGAAACATTTTTTTTTTATTTAGTCAATTTACCCTCTAGGTTGGTGGATCCCACGGACTCAGCGAGGGAACTCACCTCTACCGCCTCTATGGGCAGTGTCCTGGAGCTTGGAACATCTTGTCGTGATGGATACAACTGGGGAGGTATGATCAGCACTTCGCCCAGGCGGCCTCGCCTGCAAAGCGAACAGGGGCCTCATGAGGGATGGTAACGGATGGAAGATTGGGATGGATAGGCTAGGAAGAGGGAAGGAGGCGGCCGTGGCATTTGCCCGAAGACGAAGTGGGAAACCACGGAAAACCACTTCGAGGATGGCTGAGGGGGAATCGAACCCCCTCTACTCATTTTGGGCCACCCGAGGCTGAGTAGACGCCGTTCCAGTCCTCGTACCACTTTTCAAATTTCGTGGCAGAGCCGGGAATCGAACCCAGGATCTCCGGGGCGGCAGCTAACCATGCTGTCCGCTACGCTACGGAGGCGACTACATTGTATTATCTCGGCAATTCTCTGGAGTGAAATGAAATTTTTACTACCTATGTGGAACCAGGTATTTGAATTAAGATATCTGTCTCCTTCACAGGCCTTGTGGCGCAACGGATAACGCGTCTGTCCACGGATCTGAAGATTCCAGGTTCGATTCCTGGCAGGGTCGGATGTTTCTATTTATACTTAGTCAGAATAGGGATATGTTCTAGACCTCGCTGCTTACTGTACTGTACCCATGTGAGTAATTTCCATGGAAAACATGCTTCTGCCTACCTCTAGCATCAGTTCTCAGGCGTGTACCGTCCACCCTCTGAGCAGTTGCATATTTCGATCTGAGACTAAAAGGTAGCAACTCTACAATGATAAAGCACAACTCTATTCTAAAGACTTTAATTCAGTACTAAATCATGGCTTCAAACACATAAGAACACAATCCCAACAAATATCATACAAAATAAAGCAAAATTACTCCTACAATCCACTAATTATTCATACCTTATCCTTGCAATACCAGATGAATATTCATACATTTACACTGAGATTAACATCAAAATTCATCTCAAGTGCTCTGATGCACATGTAATTTACACAAAAACTGTACTTATATTCTTATGTCACCTGTTGTGACCTCCTTCATTTCACAAGCTTAATTGTTAACTCTCAACATCTTCTTTTACATTATGTGTGCCTTTGTGTTTTGTTTCTCTCTTCCCACCAAAATGCTCTACCATGCATTAGCCAATTTATGGGTTACACAAATTTACTTGCAACTCCACAATTCTATGTAATTATACCCGATCTGGAGTACTACAGTCCCCTATTCTACAGTTCCACTGTATGCCGTTGTGATTTCAATTTCACAATTTCCGTTCCCGCTGTGTCGGATGGTATTATTACGCTACCCTTGCGCGGGCATAGCCTATGGCAGCAAGTGCCGATCGTCATAACTAAGTGACAGTGTCAGTATAAAATGCAACTTCCAACAATTCGTAATTTTCCTAAATATTAAATCATCAGCCTGATCTTTAATTATCAATGTGTTTCAAACCACACAATTACATTATACAATACAACAATGACTCTTTTTTTATTACAAGCAGTGTTTCAAAGTCTGTCCCTCTGAAATGTCAACCTTCACGGGTCGTTTCGTCTCCCCTGGGTTCTTCCTGCATAATAGGCTGAGGCGGGCGGTAACGAAACACTCGTTCCGTCCTCTACTAGCTCCGTCCCACTCTCCCTTCTCTCTTTACCTCCAAGCAGTAACTTGTAACTTTAAATACAATAGTGTAGTCTCAATGACCCACATATCCCATATAATTTAAACTGAATGGTATGCAATTTATGTTATGGGCGATTTTAAACATTTATTCCTAACCTTAGGATTTCAATAACTGGCCTCAATAGGTCCATTTCATTATATGAAGGAACGAGATTCATCAAACACTGGTCGAACAGGCTAGCCGGTATCTTTTTAAATGCTACGGTCAGGCACAACCTGCCGTCAATTAGATTCTCTTCCCATGAGCTGAATCATTTCAATAACTAGTTCTCGGTCGATCAGGTATCATGCAGTGGTTTCCATTGTTGTCCTCCCTTACACAACAGGATTCGATCCCGGAACATTCCATATCCATCCTCAGAGTTAGGGCACATCACTAAATACACTCTGGCAAATAATAAATATCTCTGTACGCCCTAGGCTATACGAGATTTCACACGTCGAATAGATTACCTGGCTTCCCTGACCATTATGCTATGATCTCGTCCTTTAATTAGTAAGATAAATCTATCAATTACTCTACAAGCTTATCCACAAGCTGCAAATTCAATTCACTATTAAACTCTTCCATTCCCTAGATTCTTGCATATTTTATTCCCATTATTACAATGTACTCTGATATTAACTCGCTTTTCTTAGCCCTTCATGTATAATATTACTGCTTGGTTAGGTAAATATTCCAATGAGCATATATATTTTTCTGCTTACAACCATTTTCCCCTGATTTGTATTCCTTTATTCCTTTTTATTATTATTATTATTATTATTATTACTGACATGAATTACCATAACCCGACACACCGTAACCATTTTAATAATCGAACATCCGTGTTCGTTACGTTAAGTTATTATATAACTGATTTGCCATTTTAAAATAGTGGTAACGATTTATCCACTCAATGATGTGCCAAAAATATCTCAACTTTACTAAAATCAACACAACAATACTAATATGAGGCTCTACCTCCTAAAATTGACTCTTATTGGCATATTTTATAATTTTGAAATCACACAACATACAGCGGACTACAACTGCTATAAAATCATGGTTTTTGGGTACTTACATCGGCTAGTTAGGTGGCTCCAACCACTCATTTCTTCCAGTAATGCCTGCCATTTGCATAATTAGCAAGGCATTCTTACACTGATAACACACATTTTATATAACCTTGGCCTCACAAGACACACGGCACTTTTCCTACCATATTGAAGCTATTGCTTCCTTATACACATAACACTTTATAGCACTTGTTACAATATTAATTTTAAAGATATTTAACAAATCATCACTACACTCACACGTCACTATTTACATTTCTTACTGGTTGAATTTTCCTGGCACGATATCAGAAATGCAGGCGTTGAAGAACTCCTCCTCGCTGATACCCGCATCCTGATTGAAAGTCTCGATCATCGGCCTACGGATTCCTATCGATTCACCCAACTGTCTATCAATCTCTATCCTTCGATGAACTTCCTGCTATCGCATAAATATGCTTGCATATCGCCCTTAGCGTTACTTATATTGGTATTCTTATGAAATTTCACCCATCGCATACTAAAGTTTATCTCTGCGCAGTCCGGCATACTAAGATATGTATAACCAAAAGTTTACATACTGCGCTCAACCATTTTACATTGCACTGGTACAAATTATCACTCTCACTTGTCCTAATTTGTATATTACACGGTACATTTCCTACGTGCACAAAAACAATCGCTCGTAATGTCGACTATACAAATATGGTGCGACTGTCCTTAATAAATGGTATTAATAAATGTTTTACTGCGCGGCTCTTCATGTTGAAGTCTGAGCATCCCTTCTCGACTTCGGTAACGCGCACTTCGCATTAAACTGCGGTTAAACTGATTACATTACTCGTTATTACTTCATGACTTAATGCATGATTATATGTTGCTGCACTTAGAATGTTAAAGTCCGCGCCTTTCTTCTTTGAGCTCGAGTGACGTACTCTCCGCTCTCAACTATGGTTCGACTGACCCCTCTTACTCCATCTGTCTCCACTAACTAACTGCCTCTGTCCTGGGTCCACTCCCTTATATCCGTTTGAAGAGAAAAAGTAGACCGAGAATTCCCCTGCAGCGTCAAATTCTCTCACAGTATGATTCTGGTCTTGAAATAACGTTTATATTGTTCCTTTTCCCTCGCTGGTCACATACCTGTATGCGTGCTCGAGGATCGATCAGCCAATTAATTAATATTAATTGCCTTTGACATGGCGTGGGCACGCCGCGTCACCTAAAAACCCCCGGCGACCTAGTCAGATCTCGCCGCTAACACCAAATATACTGTGTCACTGCGCGTTCCATCAAATCTTCATCGATTTCAGTGTTTAATGGCTTGATAATTAGCCTCCCGGCTAAACATTCACATAGGTGAAAACCTCATGTCACTGCGTTGCTCCAATCACGAGTAATCATTAAATTACGCTGGTATCTTCCCACTCCACCAGCCTCTCCATTCTGAAACGGGGAATAACTTGGCAATTATTTTTCCTCCTGACCTGCTCCAGACGACTTAAGTAGGTCACAAAGAGTGACAAGGCTCCAAGAATCTCCTCCCCCTTTTCTAGGGTCATTAGACAAACGTCAAGCGCTCCAACTTCTGTGCTCAAGTCCAGAATGGTATGCTCCATACGGCCCAATAATGCCGTATTCTACAATATTCCCTGCATTATATTAATAAATAATGTCAGCATTAGTTCATATCACAACAGTGATTTAATATGTATATTCTCTAGGGGTTTTTATAACTTAAACTCCCTCAGAAGATCTCGTGATCGTTCCTTGCCGGAACCTTTATTCTGAGCTCAACTATCTCTGAGATCCACGTTCGACACCAGTCAGCCTAACCCCGTTGTGATCATATTCCCCTTGCAAAACTTATAGAAGTCAATTGCAAGTGACCTTCTGTAAGTCACCGGCTGACTGTCTCAACCGTCTGTGTTTACACTAGCGGTCCTTCACCTCGTCTGCCTGCGAATGAGTCTGTCTGCTTCCCCCTTCCACTCTAAGCTCAGCCTTTAGACATGCATTCTCTCGACGGAGGGTTTCATTCAATGCTTCAACCTCCCCAGCGACCTCGACCATGTCTTTGTAAAGCAGTCGCAGACACTGGCATTCTGGCTGTCCACTCCCTTCACTGGGCAAGCTGCTTGTCTCTCGTTTCGTCTCGCTGAGCGAACCTTCAAGCCTGCCTGCCTGGCCGACTTTGCTGTCCACGTTCACTTGGGTGTGTGCTGCTATTACTTCCTCTTGTTCATCAAATTCCTCTGGTGAATGATAAATTTTGAGGTTGGCCGCATTCATAACGACCTCGTTTCCCGTTTCTAAATGCCTTATCCTATATGCATTATTCTGTAGGTCTCTTATCACCTCGAACGGGCCGTGATATCCGAAAATGAACTTTTTATACTTCCGTACATCTGGATCTGAACTGGCGGGCTTCCTGACTAACACTTTTTCTCCAATGAGAAGCGGTCTGTGATATCGCTTCGCACGATTTCTTCTCTGGCGTCTCTCAGCCTGTGCTTGGAGATATTCGAAGGTTTGCTGGATCCTCAATTCTCGTCCTGGCTGTGCGTCTACAGGTAATGGAATAACACCAGTCCATGGCCTCTCCGGTCTCTGATCCAAATGTAGAGTCACGGGCACCTGACCTGTCGCCTCATGCACAGTATTATTTATGCAGTATTCTATTACATCCAAGAAATCGATCCATTTCCAGTTCTCTTCAGAGCAGTAAATTTTCGTATGTTTCTGTATCTCTCTCATAACGCGTTCAACTGGGCTTGCCTCAGGATGGCGAATGGTAGATAGAATCTGCCTGATTCCTAAATTTTCCAATTCCCGACGAAATTCTGCGCTAGTAAAACAACTTCCGTGTTCCGAGAGTAGGTTATCCGGCTTCCCAAGAATCGGAATAACTCTCTCTTTCAAGCGTTTTAATACCTGCTTTGAGCTGGTCGTCTGTATGGGTCATAATACCGCCATTTTTGAGAATACATCCATTGCTACAATAATATGTCTATTGCCTCTACGTGCTCTAGGCAGTGGTCCAAAGTTGTCTACACTCATTAGCTGCCTTGGCTTCTCTGGTAACAACGGAATGGGTCGTTGTCTCATTAAAAGGGATTTGGCTTTACCCTTTGGCACAAATCGCATGTCCTAATAGCATTTCTTACAGATTCTCTTAACTTTGGCCAAGTGAATGCTTCTTTCATTAGAGCTGTTATTTTGTCTATACCGGGATGTCCAAACGCTCTGTGTGCTAGCCACACCAATCTCCTCTGCAAAGATGCAGGAATGACAATTCTTTGACGGGTATGTTCCACATCATCCCACTTGTGTAGCATCTGATAGTACCATACATAGTCTGTTGATAACGCCTCTGCCTCTCTGTATATCGCCGTTCCCCTTGCTAAGCGTCCCTCGAAGTAATCAATCATCATTTTCAACCACGGGTCTTCGCGTTGTAGGTTGGTAAGGTTCTTCAAGTCATCTAAGGTCTTCTGATCTCGATTTTCAATCTGGACAGCTAGAGTTTCCTCTTCTCTTTGGGTATCGGCTTAATATGTCCGGTATTACGTTCTCTTTCCCTGGACAGTATTCTATTTCCACATTGGACTGTTGAATGTACAGGGACCATCCTGTCAACCTCTGACTAGACAAATCCGTCTTTAACAAAAATGTTAAAGCTTTATGGTCTGTTCTGAGGGCTATTTGAAAGCCATAGATGAGTTTGCGCCAGTACTGCAATGCGTACAGAATTGCGAGCAACTCTATCTCTGTGATCGTATAATTTTTCTCATGGGCCTTCAATCTCCTACTTATAAAGGCAATAAAAACTTTATTCTCGGTCTTATCAACATTTTCTTGGAACAGCATCGCTCCTATCCCAACAAGTGATGCAACCGTCTGTATTATGAACTTCTGGGTATAATCAGGGTATCCCAGCTTCACATATTCCAAAAGCATTTGCTTTGACCTCACGAATGTTTCTTGACATTGCTCCGTCCAATTCCACCTGCCGCCTTTCTTCAATAGATCCTGCAGGGGTGCCACAGTCGTAGTATAGTTTGGGCAGTGGTTCGAAAAGAATCCAATTACTCCCAAATACTGTCGGACGTGCTTAACATTCGTGGGTCGAGGAAAATTTCGAATTACCTCTAATTTATCTGGGGTTGGCTTAACTCCATTTTCATGGATAACGTGCCCTAGGAATTTAACTTCCCTCTGACAGAAGTGCGATTTCTTGATATTAACCTTAAAATTAGCTTCTCGAAGGTTATCCAGCAACTTCTTCAGGTTTCTCATGTGCTCCTCCAGAGATTCTGATGTGAGTACAATGCCGTCTACGTATCTGATGGTACTTTCTTTAACATCATCTGATAGATTGCGATCTAACGCTCTTATCAACGCTGAACCAGCTGTTTTCAAACCAAAAGGTAATCTTAAAAACGTGTATGTAGGGTGATCAAACATAAATCCTGTCAACAGACTAGTTTTCTTCTCCAATTCAAGATGGTGAAAGCTCGATGTGATATCTAAATTTGTAAATATGGTCTTCCCTTTAAACTATCTGAGGATTTCTTTAATAGGTGGCACTTGGTCGAATTCTGGTATTACCTTCATATTTAAGCGCCTCAGAGCCAGGCATACTCTGACAGTCCCGTCTGTCTTAAGTACGATTACCAATGGGCTTACATACGGCGTAGGTGTTTTCTCAATAACACTGGCCTCCAACATCTCCTGAATTGCCTCTTTGACCTTAGCATAGTGCTTTTCGGCTATAGGGTAGGGTTTCTGCCTAAATGGTGTCCAGTCGCTAACTTGGAAAGCATAAGTGAAGTTCTTTATACGACCAGGTCTCGAGTCAAAGACTTCCTTCTGTTCCAATAATAATTTCTTTAAATTTTCTTTATCTCTTGGACCAATTTTTGCTTCTTCTAGTTTTTCCGAAATATGTTCTTCCAGTTCGTGTTCCAGATCTTTCTCCATGTCTGCGGCTAGTGTTTTCAGTTCATCTTCTAACTGCTCAATAGCTAACACTTCTTCCTCAGCCACGTCTCTGTATGTATGCCATACTTGTTCATCTGTCCCTGGTTCATTCTGGTTGAGTGAGACCTCTAAGCCTTCAGCTTCCTCGTTCACACGGAACATGACTCTGTCCTGTGATAGGTCTATTACCACTCTGTATTTCCATATAAACTCTGCCCCAATAATAAGGTTAAAAGGCAATTTGTTTACTAGTAGAAAACTCTATGAAAAATTAGAGCCTCCTATCTGTAAATCTAGGAATACCTGATATTTGCATATCATCGTTCTGTCTAGAATGACACCTTTTATTTTGACACTTGAGATAGGTATTTTCAAAACATTTTCTCTCTGCGCTATCTCATTATACAAAGCTTGTGTCATAAGACACACCGTTGAACCCGTGTCTAACAGACTTCTTATCTTCAACCCTGCCACTCTTACTAAAATAATGGGCAATTCTCTTTTGATCATGACCTGTGATCCTCCTGTATCCTCGATTAATTCTTCTGGTTTGGCTATCCAATTAATGATGTTGACCGCCTTCCATCCATCATTCTCAAATTCTTCTAATTTTGGAGTTTTTTTCTACAGCGTCCGTCCCCTTAGTGTTTCTCCTCTCCTGTTCACTGCGCTGTAACTCCAAACTTTTGGCTCCGTCTCCATATCTGTCTGGTGACGTCCTATTTTGCATAGCTTCTTGCCAGCGGACTTGTTGCTTCTGGGGTTCTTCTCCCCTTTCATTGAGGTATTGCAATGAAGCGTGATAACGTTCCTCTACCTCGTCATCAAAATTCCGTCTTCTTTCCTGGGGTCTCCAATTCCTATTGTTGCCTTCTTGGCCATTGTTACCTCCATTATTTTGGTACGGTCTACCCCTTGTATTCTGTTGATTCCAAGAATTTCGGCCTCCTCTTCCTCTACCAGCATTCCCTTTGTACTTCGGCTGCCATCTTCCGGGTTCATGTTCCCATTGACGTCCGTTGGAATCTAATGTTTCAGTGCTAGTAGCCTTATTATTTTTCGGAGCTTGGTACTGGTCAGTCTGCGTGTTGGTCACGTGTACCTGTTCCACGATTCGATTCTGACGCATAGTATTGGATGTTGTGAGGTCCAGTTGCCTAAGAACTGCCTCCATTTCCATTGTGGTTTTTGCATTTGCCGAAATCAGCAGCCTTTGGATTTCATAAGGAAGCTGCTTGGCAATAGCAATACAAAGCTCCAGCTCGCTAGGTTTTTGGTCAAGTTCCTTGAACCGACACATTTGAGATATGAAGAATTCTGCTTACTTCGTTGGATTGTTGGTGCTGTATCTTTTCGAATACAAATCCAATCGTAAATTCTGATGGGTCATGGGATCCCAGTATCGCTTCAAAAATGCTTCCCGGAACTCCTCAACAGTATCGAAGGTATAACGGAAACTGCGAAACCATAACGCACATTCTCCCTCCGTTAATTTCTCTATGGCTCGTAGCCTGCGCTCTTGTGGTATCCGCGCATCGTTTAAATATTCAGACACTTCCTTCAACCAATACTTCGGTGTCATATTACAATGGCTACCTGAAAATGTTCTTGGTTTCTCTTCGCTTGCTCTAATTACGTTTATAACTTGGGTGTGCATAGCATTTTCGCGTGGCGTAGAGGCTTCAACCGGTGCACCTGGCGTCATATAAGTACTTTCGCCTGGGCCTGTAGCATTCCTTATTATAGGTTGGGTTTCTAAATCTTCCCACCTGGTTTTCCTCATATCTTCCACGCTGCCTTCACTTGACTTAGGATCTTTCATTAGGGGTTCCTCCTGTGCGATTATCCTAGTCTCCATTTGATAGTGGCGCATTTCTACTCTTTCCAATCGAGTAATTACCTCCTTTTCTATTCTGCTAAGCCTATCTCTATTTTCTTCTGCCACTTGAAATATTTTCTTCTCATCTTCCTTCAGGCTTTGCTTGATATGAGAGATTTCATCCTCTACATCTTCCTTTATTTGAGCAAGGGTCTTGTCGCTTGCCTCTGTCTTTTGGCCTTCTCTCACTTCGAGTTCTTCTCTCAACCCTTTAATTTCCTCTTGGATATGTCCATTGACCTTTGATATTTCATTCCGGACCTTAACGATTTCACCTCGGTTTTTCTCTTGCCTTTTGTTAACGATAACAATGTCGCTTTGAATTTGGTCCAGTTCTTGATGAACTTTGCTCATCTGACCCTTTATGTTGCCTACCAGCTCTTTACTTTCGTTAGCGATAGCCTTAATCTCTCCTATTTCCTGACATTGATCTAATATGTTCTGATCCTGCTTCTTTAGATCACCGTTAATCGCTCTAGCATAACCTTTCAGCTTTTCGTCCCATTTACTGTCGTTTTCTTCTAATCTTTGATCTACCGTTCTAGTAAATTCTGAAAACTGTTTCGCTTGGCGTTCGAGATTCGCCTCATTTTGGATTTGAATGTCCTTAATGTCATTAGACATAATGCTTACAACGGTTTCTGTTACCTCGGTCTTAATTGTTTCTTGCATTTGACCTAGCTTATCATTTATTTCTGCCTTATTTGCATCCAATCGGTTGTTTATTTCAACCTGATTAGCATCTAAACGGTTACTCTATTCAACCTGATTATTATTCATTGCAACCTGATTTGCATTAATTGCCTCCTGATTGGCATCTAAACGACTGTTTATTTCATCCTGGAAAGCCTTGGCTTCCAGGTTATTCTGTTCATTAACATTGTCAAAATGCAGTTTTAACTCTGCAATCCCCTGCAAAATTCCCTCCGTACTAGCCATTCTTACAACAATACACTTTGAAATATAGGCAGGCTTCCTGGAAACATATGTGGATTCGTTTTGAAGAGAAATACAAGACACTGTACACATATTGTAAAATTGTACTTAAACTTTGGATTTTCGGATAAATTGTGGATTGGGTGCGTAGCGCTCATACCCTTGGGTAATTCTCTTCTCAATAGAGAGATTCTGCGTTACTTCAAAAGCCTACTAAACTCAAAAATCACTCAAACACAGTTTGAGGCAAAAAAATAATTATAATGGTTTTCCCCCTGAAATACCATAAAAATCTATGGGGTTTCCCTAAATCCCATAACCCCCACGTTGGGCGCCATGATAACTATAATAGGTCATGCTTTGCCCCTCACACGGGCGACATGATAAATAAAATACACCTCTGCGCCTATGGTGACCTGTATTTTAAACTGGCCCACATATCAGCGCCAAGATTAATATAGTAGTAGGTTTTACCATGATACATAAATGGATAGACCATGCTTTATAATGAAGATCAGGTCTTGCAATGCCAAGATACACATATAGCACTAATGAGGCGATTCCACGATAGAATAATACCGCCCCATGTTACCTGGATCATGGTAAGTATAAGGAGTTTATCAAAATGTATATTGTTTGTATCGGAGCTTAGCTAAGGTTAGGTGCGGTCATTCCCCTAATTCATCTTATTCGTTAATTTAATAGAGTTGTTTACACTAGATCTTGACCGACTTAAGTTGTACCTATAGTTCAAATCACTGTACAGGACATCAATCTCCATGTACCCATGTGAGTAATTTCCATGGAAAACATGTTTCGGCCTCCAGCTAGCATCAGTTCTCAGGCGTGTACCGTCCACCCACTGAGCAGTTGCATATTTTGATCTGAGACTAAAAGGTATCAACTCTACAATGATAAAGCACAACTCTATTCTAAAGACTTTAATTCAGTACTAAATCATGGCTTCAAACACATAAAAACACAATCCCAACAAATACCATACAAAATAAAGCAAAATTACTCCTACAATCCACTAATTATTCACACTTTATCCTTGCAAATCCAGATGATTATTCATACATTTACCCTGAGATTAACATCAAAATTCATCTGAAGTGCTCTGATGCACATGTAATTTACACAAAAACTGTACTAATATTCTTATGTCACCTGGTGTGACCTCCTTCATTTCACAATCTTAATTGTTTACTCTCAACATCTTCTTTTACATTATGTGTGCCTTTGTGTTTTGTTTCTCTCTTCCCACCAAAATGCTTTACCATGCATTAGCCAATTTATGGGTTACACAAATTTACTTGCAACTCCACAATTCTATGTAATTATACCCGATCTGGAGTACTACAGTCCCCTCTTCTACCGTTCCACTGTACGCCGTTGTGATTTCAATTTCACAATTTCCGTTCCCGCTGTGTCGGATGGTATTATTACGCTACCCTTGCGCGGGAATAGCCTATGGCATCAAGTGCCGATCGTCATAACTAAGTGACAGTGTCAGTATAAAATGCGACTTCCAACAATTCGTAAGTTTGCTAAATATTAAATTATCAGGCTGATCTTTAATTATCAATGTGTTTCAAACCACACAATTACATTATACAATACAACAATGACTCTTTTCATTACAAGCAGGGTTTCAAAGTCTGTCCCTCTTAAATGTCAACCTTCACGGGTCGTTTCGTCTCCCCTGGGTTCTTCCTGCATAATAGGCTGAGGCGGGAGGTAACGAAACACTCGTTCCGTCCTCTACTAGCTCCGTCTCACTCCCCCTTCTCTCTTTACCTCCAAGCAGTAACTTGTAACTTTAAATACAATAGTGTAGTCTCAATGACCCTCTTATCCCATATGATTTAAACTGAATGGTATGCAATTTAGGTTATGGGCGGGTTTAAACATTTATTCCTAACCTTAGGATTTTAATGAAAATCCACAGCCTGCTTCCAGTCTCCGACCAGGTCAGGAATGGAATGAATGAAGCCCCCATCTAGCGGCGAGGATATGAATTGGGCCAGCTGCCGAGGCCTGACGCACTCCTCTGGGGCAATGATTAAATGAATGACAGATGAAATGAAATGATAGTGGAGAGTGTTGCTGGAATGAAATTTTGACAGGGAAAACCAGAGTACCCGGAGAAAAACCTGTCTGCCTCCGCTTTGTCCAGCACAGATCTCACATGGAGTGAACGGGATTTGAACCACGGATCCAGCGGTGAGAGGCCGGCGTGCTGCCGTCTAAGCCACGGAGGCTTCTTAGGATTTTAATAACTGGCCTCAATAGGTCCATTTCATTATATGAAGGAACGAGATTCATCAAACACTGGTCGAACAGGCTAGCCGGTATCTTATTAAAATGCTACGGTCAGGCACAACCTGCCGTCACTTAGATTCGCTTCCCATGAGCTGAATCATTTCAATAACTAGTTCTCGGTCGATCAGGTATCATGCAGAGGTTTCGATTGTTGTCCTCCCATACACAACAGGATTTGAACCCGGAACATTCCATATCCATCCTCAGAGTTAGGGTACATCACTAAATACACTCTGGCAAATAATAAATATTTCTGTACGCCCTAGGTTATACGAGATTTCACACGTCGAATAGATTACCTGGCTTCCCTGACCATTATGCTATGATCTCGTCCTTTAATTAGTAAGATAAATCTATCAATTACTCTACAAGCTTATCCACAAGCTGCAAATTCAATTCACTATAAACTCTTCCATTCCCTAGATTCTTGCATATTTTATTCCCATTATTACAATGTACTCTGATATTAACTCGCTTTTCTTAGCCCTTCATGTATAATATTACTGCTTGGTTAGGTAAATATTCCAATGAGCATATATATTTTTCTGCTTACAACCATTTTTCCCTGATTTGTATTACTTTATTCCTTTTTATTATTATTATTATTATTATTATTAATATTACTGACATGAATTACCATAACCCGACACACCGTAACCATTTTAATAATCGAACATCCGTGTTCGTTACGTTAAGTTTTTATATAACTGATTTGCCATTTTACAATAGTGGTAACGATTTATCCACTCAATGATGAGCCAAAAACATCTCAACTTTACTAAAATCAACACAACAATACTAATTTGAGGCTCTACCTCCTAAAATTGACTCTTATTGGCATATTTTATAATTTTGAAATCACACAACATACAGCGGACTACAACTGCTATAACTTACATCGGCTAGTCAGGTGGCTCCAACCACTCATTTGTTCCAGTAATGCCTGCCATTTGCATAATTAGCAAGGCATTCTTAGACTGATAACACACATTTTATATAACCTTGGCCTCGCAAGACACACGGCACTTTTCATTTCCATATTGAAGCTATTGCTTCCTTATACAGTTAGTTAGTTAGTTAGTTATTGTTGTTTTAAGGGGCGGAACTACGAGGTCATCTGCCCCTCTTCCTTATACACATAACACTTTATAGCACTTGTTACAATATTAATTTTAAAGATATTTAACAAATCATCACTACACTCACACGTCACTATTTACATTTCTTACTGGTTGAATTTTCCTGGCACGATATCAGAAATGCAGGCGTTGAAGAACTCCTCCTCGCTGATACCCGCATCCTGATTGAAAGTCTCGATCATCTGCCTACGGATTCCTATCGATTCACCCAACTGTCTATCAATCTCTATCCTTCGATGAACTTCCTGCTATCGCATAAATATGCTTGCATATCGCCCTGAGCGTTATTTATATTGGTATTCTTATGAAATTTCACCCATCGCATACTAAAGTTTATCTCTGCGCAGTCCGGCATACTAAGATATGTATAACCAAAAGTTTACATACTGCGCTCAACCATTTTACATTGCACTGGTACAAATTATCACTCTCACTTGTCCTACTTTGTATATTACACGGTACATTTCCTACGTGCACAAAAACAAACGCTCGTAATGTCGACTATACAAATATGGTGCGACTGTCCTTAATAAATGGTATTAATAAATGTTTTACTGCGCCGCTCTTCATGTTGAAGTCCGAGCTTCCCTTCTCGACTTCGGTAACGCGCACTTCGCATTAAACTGCGGTTAAACTGATTACATTACTCGTTATTACTTCATGACTTAATGCATGATTATATGTTGCTGCACTTAGAATGTTAAAGTCCGCGCCTTTCTTCTCTGAGCTAGAGCGACGTGCTCTCCGCTCTCAACTATGGTTCGACTGACCCCTTTTACTCCATCTGTCTCCACTAACTAACTGTCTCTGTCCTGGGTCCACTCCCTTATATCCGTTTGAAGAGAAAAAGTAGACCGAGAATTCCCCTGCAGCGTCAAATTCTCTCACAGTATGATTCTGCTCTTGAAATAACGTTTATATTGTTCCTTTTCCCTCGCTGGTCACATACCTGTATGCGTGCTCGAGGATCGATCGGCCAATTAATTAATATTAATTGCCTTTGCCATGGCGTGGGCACGCCGCGTCACCTAAAAAACCCCGGCGACCTAGTCAGATCTCGCCGCTAACACCAAATATACTGTGTCACTGCGCGTTCCATCAAATCTTCATCGATTTCAGTGTTTAAAGGCTTGATAATTAGCCTCCCGGCTAAATATTCACATAGGTGAAAACCTCATGTCACTGCGTTGCTCCAATCACGAGTAATCATTAAATTACGCTGGTATCTTCCCACTCCACCAGCCTCTCCATTCTGAAACGGGGAATAACTTGGCAATTATTTTTCCTCCTGACCTGCTCCAGACGACTTAAGTAGGTCACAAAGAGTGACAAGGTTCCAAGAATCTCCTCCCCCTTTTCTAGGGCCATTAGACAAACGTCAAGCGCTCCAACTTCTGTGCTCAAGCCCAGAATAGTATGCTCCATACGGCCCAATAATGCCGTATTCCACAATATTCCCTGCATTGTATTAATAAATAATGTCAGCATTAGTTCATAGCACAACAATGATTTAAATTGTATATTCTCTAGGGGTTTTTATAACTTAAACTCCCTCAGAAGATCTCGTGTTCGTTCCTTGCCGGAACCTTTATTCTGAACTCAACTATCTCTGAGATCCACGTTCGACACCAGTCAGCCTAACCCCGTTGGGTTCAGTACATAGGGACTAGTTTTCTTGGCTGTCATCCCCCGACGTTGGGGTTCGATTCCTAGCCCTGTAATGAGAATCATTTATGAACATAGGGCTGTAACAGCCTGAGGCAGAACTCACCTATACTGGAATGGGGTTTCACTTCAACTCAAATTAAATGCCGGGATGGATCCTAACTTAACACTAAGACCGCCTGATTCCCCATCCTAGTGCGATTAACGTATACACGCATTCCTACTACACATACCACAATAACACAGGTTATCAGACAAATAACTCAACACACACAACTGCACGGGGCTGACTGAACACGAAGTCCAAGCCCCTCAAATGAAACAAGAACTTGATACATGATATCATCACGGCAATTCTCTGGAGTGAAATGAAATTCTTACTACCTCACTGGAACCAGCTCTTTCAAAGGCCCTGTGGCGCCACGGACAACGCGTCTGACTACGAATCAGAAGATTCCAGGTTCGAATCCTGGCAGGGTCGGATGTTTCTATTTGTCAGAATAGGGATATGTTCTAGAACTCGCTGCGTACTGTAAATAGGGACCAGCTTTCATGTATGTCATCCCTCGAGGTTCGCGTTCGATTCTTACCGCTGTAATGAGAATTATTTATAAACTGAGGGCTGGAACAGGGTGAGGCAGAACTCCGCTTTCCTGGAAGTTGCTTTCCACTTCAACTCAAAGTAAATGCTGGGATGGATCCTAACATAACACCAAGACCACCTGCTTCCCCATCCTCGAGCGATTCACGAATTCACGCATTTCTACTACACACATCACAATAACACAGGTTATCAGACAAATTATTCTACACACACAAGTGCACGGGGCTGACTGAACTCGAAGTCCAAGCCCCTCAAATGAAACCAGAACTTGATACATGATATCATCTCGGCAATTCTCTGGAGTGAAATGAAATTCTTACTACCTCACTGGAACCAGGTATTTGAATTAGGATAGTTGACCCTTACGCAGGTCCTGTGGGGCAACGGATAACGCGTCTGACTACGGATTAGAAGATTCCAGGTTCAAATCCTGGCAGGGTCGGATGTTTCTGTTTATATTTGTCAGAATAGGGATATATTCTAGACCTCGCTACGTACTGTACATAGGGACTAGCTTTCTTGGCTGTCATCCCCCGAGGATGGGGTTCGATTCCTGGCCCTGTAATGCGAATTATTTATGAACTGAGGGCTGGAACAGCGTGAGGCAGAATTCACCTATTCTGGAATAGGGTTTCCACTTCAACTAAAAGTAAATGCCGGGATGGATCCTAACTTAACACCACGACCGCCTGCAACCCCATCCTGGTGCGATTAACGAATACACGCATTACTACTACACATAACACAATAACACAAGTTATCAGACAAATAACTCTACACACACAAGTGCACGGGGCTGACTGAATACGAAGTCCAAGCCCCTCAAATGAAACCAGAACTTGATACATGATATTATCTCGGCAATTCTCTGGAGTGAAATGAAATTCATACTATGGTACTGTCCCCGATAATCCGGATAGTAGGCTGTCAGATATCCGCCCCCTCAATCGGATTGCCAATAATCAATCGCACCGGCACAGCTACATCAATGAAAATGGCACTGACAGATACTACCGAGATTAGAGCACAGTAGTTTACAAGAAATTATTGTGGAACACACCAAAATATACGGGGGTTCATACTTACCTTTTACTTACCTATTCAATTTAATCTCGGGTCTGGGTTTTCAACTGGATCACTTAATAGTATGCCCTCACAATAACCTCCACCACGATATTTAAAATGAACCAAGTCGAAAACAAGAAAATTTAAACTGCACAATAATTTATTTCACATAAAGAGAAATATAATTTAACAAAATTTAACAACAAAATATATGTGGCAATCAGAAGCCATTGTCAATGCAACATGTCCTCCTGTAGGACTTGTAGACTTCACATACAAAAATTCAGCTTTCTCTAGCTCAAAAGAACGTAATAATAATAACAATGCACTTTGGAATGGATAAGGGAGCTGGGACGAGACATATAGCATTTGTTTCCTTGTTCATGAACTTCACATTTTATTTATAACCGCAAGGCTGCTATGTAGATGACCTTGGCCTCTATCATACAGTTATCTGGCCACCTGCGATACACCCTGCACCGTGTCGCATGCTTGCTTCGTCAAATGGACGCACCTGTTCAACCAATGTTAGCATATGCTAGTTACCTCAGAGCCTAGCTCCTTTTCAAAACACTTTAAATGTTCACCTCTCAACTCAAATATTATCACGCAAATCTTTTAAATGCTCCGTTCAAATATCAATGGATTACTCTAATAATCCCAAATCTTGTTTAATTGTATATTCCACTTGTTTAACTAGCGTTGTTTAGAGTATAATAACGAAAACGCTTAATGTTTATAACAAAATGTTCATTAATTATTTATAACATTTTAAATTGTTTATAACATTGTCAAACGACAATTGAAAAATTTTATACACGCCTCTATTAATCCCGTTCGTTTTAAATTATTATTATAGATATTTACATAGTTATTTACATTATTTATATTATTTATATTAGAAATACATTAAACCACACGTTTATCCGGTTGATAATTACTTAAATCGTGGTGATATAATCGACCAATGAAGGTTAGTTATATTTAAATTTTAGATTCAGGTTTAATAAGATTTAATAATTATTATTTGTGACGGTAACCTCCATTCAAAATCGTTATCTCAAATTATTTAAACACTCTTGTTAATTTTAACAGTAACTTCACATGAATAATTTTCAATGGACCTGAACAATACACTCAGAGGAAAAATACCTCGCTCAAAACGCACAAAATTGCACCAAAATTGGCCCATAATTCATCATATATCTCATTAAATATGGCATCAAAATCTTCCACAATACACACAAAAAACCTCCAATTATAAATTCATCATCATCATCAATATTACTGTGGGAACCTCCTTCACTTATTAAAGGGCATTATTCATCAGCGACTTTTACACGTCCACTGAACTAACGATTATACATCCATATTTCCTCTTTAAAAATTCTTATACTCATCAATTGTATCAAAAACTGTTATTATATTTAACCTTCGTGGGTTTCATTCATGAATCGATATGAAGTAAAAATTTGCCAATCACAAATAAATTTAATAGCAAATACGATTAGACACGCCTCCCTGGTCTATCAAAATTGAGATTAATATCATCAAAGTATCGCAGTATAAAAATACTATCTTCAATCAAAGTTCATCTAAACTGCATAAATAGTCGAATAAAATACAATTAGACTGTGGACTGCCAACATTATTGTTCCAATCTACAATTGAGAAAAACTCCTATCAAATGTTCATTACTACAGTGTACTCAATAAATCGTAATCAAAGTTCATATTTCATAAAATTGTCTATAATGCAATGGTATTTCAGAATTGACGATAAATGTCTATGTTGCAATCATGTTCATAAAACGACTAGTATTTCTAAGATCGTCGATAAAGTAGTAGATTTTAACGCTCTAAAATCTTTTAATCATTCTTCTTTCTTGAGGATGACAGAAAATTGGTCAAAGTAATTTACTGAATAGAATTACTTTAATAAAATGACACGCTGTCTGAATTCAAATTTGTCATAGAAAATCGTTAACTTTACAGTCAAATCGTGATTACAAAAATATGCAAATTACTGAAAGAATATATAATATCAGTCTCAACTGATCCAAAATTATATAAATATGCCAATGACATAATAATGTCTCAATAAATCGTAGAAAAAGGCATAAATCAGCAAAGTGTACAGAGTACAGAAATATCAAGCAAGAATATGGGGCAAAATATATGGGACAGAAAATATGGGGAAAATGGTTGCTCAGATATCGCTAAATGGCTCAAATAAATCAAGAAACGTTCACGACTACCTTATCTGTTGATTGAAGTTCTAGAGGAAAATATCCAAAGAAGACTGCTGTTGGTTCCATTTCACCACCGTAAAGATGTGCTCCGACCTCGAACCTGGAACCTGCGCCCTCGGAGAATAGAACAGTTTCCTCCTCCGGAAATAGCACTACTCCGTGTAGACGATAGACATCCTTCTGGCAAAACTCTTCTGTGTGAGCCGGGTCCACCCTGGCCTCTCTTGAAAGTTCCCTGAAGTTCTGGTAGAAATTCGCCATGAAGTTTATTGCAATTATTTCCGCAGAAATGTTCATAATTGTGGAGTATGAAGATATTTCCACTGCCATTTGATGTAATTCAGCGATGGATTACGATGCATGAGTGTAGTTGGATGTTCACTACATGCTCGCTTTTGTATAATGACGATTAACGAAGCTCCATGCTGCTATTTCACTCCATTGATATATGTCCCAATTGCATTAAAGTTTTAGTCTTCCATCTCCACTTCCGTTATAATAATAGTCGAAAGTACTGCCAGATTATATAGTTCCATTGTAGAATGTAGCGTTATATCACCAAATGTAATCTTCAGTATCACGGTTGCAATACATGTGTCAGCCGTAGCGTAGAATGTGGTATTATAAAAGTGCTTCTCAGGTGTCGAGAAAATCACTTTTGTCTGCAGTCTTAAAATGCGAATATCTTCCAAAGTATACTCGTGAAAATGTTCAACTTTCGTACACGCCTCAATATTGTAATGCACAATTGAATTAGCATAAATGCAGTAGCTAACTCTTCATAGATAATCTTGTAGACTCGTTTATGTGTGCGCTCCAACTTCACCTAGTTTTAGTAACCGTAAAATTGCACTGCTGCACGCTCAATGCTTGTTCGATGCTGTGGGCTCTACCACACTTGCTAATGACGACTTGCTTCACTTAAGAACACGAAGTCTGACAATATGAGAATCAGAAAACTGAGCCATGAGAGCCTCCTCTCTGCTGTGCAAGGCCTTTTATCAACTTCTTAAGGGGGGTATCCATCCCTACCATAGCTTGTTCCTCCTTCATTGCTAGAAGTTCTAACTTTGGCTATACTTGACGGATTTTAAAATTTCAAAAACTCATAATTTCTTCATAATTCCAAATCAATGCCATAACTGAAAATAGATTTCCACAATTCTGCATGCCAAAAGTAATTAAATATGGTAGTTTCAGTAATCTCCGTCTCCCTCCAAACTATCATTCATTGGTTCGAGCCTCTCCTCCAATAGCGTAACTTCTTTCTCAGCACAATTCCTAGTTTCCCTGCGACTGCGTCGTAAATCTCAGATCCTTCTCGAACAAAATCATGACGTCACCAAGAATCTCAGCTCATCCAGCCTACTTGCATAAAGTCTGCGTCATCCGTGCCTACGTCATGAATATACACGTCACAACTATGACGGCCATAACTTTATTCACATATGCCAATACAGCCACCGTGGTCTCAGTATAATTCAATTTACGGGGGCAGTACCTCACTTGAACCAGGTATTTCAATTATGGTAGTTATATCATTCACAGGTCCTGTGACGCAACGGATAACGCGGCTGATTACGGATCGAAAGATTCCAGGTTCGAATCCTGGCAGTTTCGGATGTTTCTATTTATATTTAGTCAGAATATGTTCTATACCTCGCTGCGCTCTGTACATAGGGACTAGCTTACTTGGCTTTCATCCCCCGAGGTTGGGGTTCGATTCCTAGCCCTGTATTGAGAATTATTTATGAACTGAGCGCTGGAACAGCGTGAGGCAGAACTCTCCTATTCTGGAATGGGGTTTCCACTTCAACTCAAAGTAAATGCCGGGATGGATCCTAACTTGACAGCATGAACGCCTGCTTCCCCATCCTGGTGCGGTTAACGAATACACGCATTACTACCACACAGGTTATCAGACAAATAACTCAACACACCCAAGTAAACAGGACTGACTTAACACGAAGTCCAACTCCCTCACATGAAAACAGTACTTGATACATGATATCATCTGGGCAATTCTCTGGAGTGAAATGGAAATCCTACTACGTCACTGGAACCAGGTATTTGAATTAGGAAATTCTTCTGGGCATGTGGCGCAACGGATAACGCGCCTGAGTACGGATCAGAAGATGCCAGGTTCGAATCCTGGCAGAGTCGGATGTTTCTATTTATATTTAGTCAGAATATGGATATATTCTAGACCTCGCTGCGTACTGTACATAGGGACTAGCATTCTTGGCTGTCATCCCTCGAGGTTGGGGTTCGATTCCTAGCCCTGTAATGAGTATTTTTTATGAACTGAGGGCTGGAAGAGCGTGAGGCAGTATTCACCTATTCTGGAATGGGGTTTCCACTTCAACTCAAAGTAAATGCCGGGATGGATCCTAACTTAACACCACGACCGCCTGCTTCCCCATCCTGTTGCGATTAACGAATACACGCATCTCTACTACACATACCTCAATAACACAGGTATGAGACAAATAGCCGCCTCAGTAGCGTAGCGGTCAGCACGGTTAGCTGCCGCCCCGGAGGTCCTGGGTTCGATTCCCGGCTCTGCCACGAAATTTGAAAAGTGGTACGAGCACTGGAACGGGGTCTACTCAGCCTCGGGTGTTCCAAATGAGTATAGGGGGGTTCGATTCCCACCTCAGCCATCCTCGAAGTGGTTTTCCGTAGTTTCCCACTTCGTCTTCGGGCAATTGCCGGGATGGTACGCCGCCTTCCCTCTTCCTTGCCTACCCATCCTGACATTCCATTATCCTCCCTCATGAGGCCCCTGTTCGCTTTGCAGGTGAGGCCGCCTGGGCGAGGTGCCAATCACACCTCACCAGTTGTATCCCCTCCGATTAGATGTTCCCAGCTCTAGGACACTGCCCGTAGCGGCGGTAGTGGTGAGTTCCCTCGCTGAGTCCGTGGGTTCCACCAACCTGGAGGGTAAACGACTAAGAAAAAAATGAGACAAATAACTCTACACACACAAGTGCACGGGGCTGACTGAACTCGAAGTCCAAGCCCCTCAAATGAAACCAGAACTTGATACATGATATCATCTCGGCAATTCTCTGGAGTGAAATGAAATTCTTACTACCTCACTGGAACCAGGTATTTGAATTAGGATAGTTGACCCTTACGCAGGTCCTGTGGGGCAACGGATAACGCGTCTGACTACGGATTAGAAGATTCCTGATTCGAATCCTAGCAGGGTCGGATGTTTCTGTTTATATTTAGTCAGAATAGGGAAATGTTCTAGACATCGCTACGTACTGTACATAGGGACTAGACTTCTTGGCTGTCATCCCCCGAGGTTGGGGTTCGATTCCTGGCCCTGTAATGCGAATTATTTATGAACAGAGGGCTGGAACAGCGTGAGGCAGAATTCACCTATTCTGGAATAGGGTTTCCACTTCAACTCAAAGTAAATGCCGGGATGGATCCTAACTTGACAGCATGACCGCCTGCTTCCCCATCCTGGTTCGGTTAACGAATACACGCATTACTACCACAGAGGTTATCAGACAAATAACTCAACACACCCAAGTGCACGGGGCTGACTTAACACAAGTCCGAGTCCCTAACATGAAACCAGAACTTGATACATGATATCATCTCGGCAATTCTCTGGTGTGAAATGGGAATCCTACTACGTCGCTGGAACCAGGTATTTGAATTAAGAAATTCCTCAGGCCCTGTGGCGCAACGGATAACGCGTTGACTACGGATCAGAAGATTCTAGGTTCGAATCCTGGCAGAGTCGGATGTTTCTATTAATATTTAGTCTGAATAGGGATATGTTCTAGACCTCGCTGCGTACTGTGCATAGGGACTAGCTTTCTTGGATGTCATTCCCCGAGGTTAGCGTTCGATTCTTACCCCCGTATTTTTTTTTTTAATTTATTTTATTTAGTTAATTTACCCTCTAGGTTGGTGGATCCCACGTACTCAGAGAAGGAACTCACCACTACCGCCTCTATGGGCAGTGTCCTGGAGCTTGTAACATCTGGTCGGAATGGATACAACTGGGGAGGTGTGATCAGCACTTCGCCCAGGCGGCCCCACCTGCAAAGCGAACAGGGGCCTCATGAGGGATGGGAACGGATGGAAGATTGGGATGGATAGGCTAGGAAGAGGGAAGGAGGCGGCCGTGGCCTTACAGTAGGTACTGAGACAGTATTTTGCTATTTACTTGAACCCTGATACGACAGCGAGACGTTTTTTTGAAATTATTGCTTGGCATTAGTTAGACTGCAGGCTTGAGAAGCAGTACGCTTGTTATTCACTAAGGAGATGGATAGACAATCCCGCCACGCTCTCGATCACGTGCACAGGTCATGCTCACTGACTTGGTCCTGCAACTATTTGACACATATATGAAATGATAATCGACTGGGTTCGATTGTCCACCTCGATACAGGAGTGATGCATCTTGGGTAGACTGCCAACTGGGACGTAGATGAGCAGTTTTGAAACGACACACACTTGAGTTCAGTGACATATACAGTGAACATGCTATCGCTTTAGTAAGAAAGTTCCGTTTATCACGCAGTAATACGAGTGTTCTCTACTCGCGGCGCGGATCGAACGGGTGAATTGCCTATAGCAATATGCGGTTGTCCGTACTTCTGGTGTGTTTGATATAACCCAGAGATTAAATATACCCGAGTGAGCTTAGCTATTGCATATACTTGTTAATACAAACTCCTCGATGAGGAAATCTACTACGTATATATTTGAAATGCAGGAAAGCATTAGTATTATCAAGAACAATACGACTGGATTTTATTGTGAGAACCTAGTTGTTGTAGCAATGATGGGCTAAACATATCGTGCAGGAATGTAATGCAGATGCAGAGTTGATCATTTGGAGTGACATCCTTATTAACACTACAATGAAGAGAAAGAAACGTTGGGGAACGTTAGTTCTGATCCAGAGGTTTTAAAGTAGCCAAGAATGAAGAAACAACTCCAAATGAACGAAACTACTTTACTGATAACATCGAGGGAGCCTTGTACAACCAATATGCAGGAACTCCGTTTCGTAGACAGTAGTTTTCGAGTTAGGAGGAAGTTGGTTCGGTGACTTGCAGCTCCAGCCATGGACTACTCAGGGATGATGGTTCAGTTCCTGAAAGGAATGTATATTCCTATACTTTCTTCAATCTCAACCAGAACTTCGCCCAAGGTAGCTGGAAAACTTTTCTTCTCTTGTAGACAGTAGACCTTGTCACTTTTAGTTCGATACTTTTCACCAATATTTTATTAATTAGTATGAAATTCATTCGAAGACTAGATTTGGTTCTTTTCTATCATTTCTGTCGGAGAGTGTAAATTTTTGTGTAGTTAACAGTAAACGTGATGCTATTTAGAGCATTACTTTGTTGCTTTTGTTTTGAAAATTTTGGAAATAAAACCAAGCATTCAATTTTGTTGAGAAGATATCTGCAGCATAATTAGGACCAAGACGATGATATCTTTGTATAAGAATAGCAATTAGGAAGAAGATGGCCACACACTCGTGCACTTGAACTATTCCAAAAATATTTCAGTGATACTATTCGTTTGGACTTATGACATTCTAGTAGAAATTCTTTCTTTTAGAAATGATAGTGCATTTTCATCGTTATTTTCCATGGTTATGGAATTATGGAAATCGTCCAGCGAAAACAATTGTGAATTGATTGCCTAGGCATTTGTAGCCTACTTTCATATTTCTTTTTGATTAAAGATTTTTCTTTAAATGAAATAATTTTTGTTCGTTCAGTTTTAGCTTGTGTTATTTCAATTCGTTTTTGGGAAGACTCTTGGATAGATCATCGTTTGATTTAATGGTTTGCGTGTATCTATTGATATGATAATAGACTCCTTTCCATGGTGTAAGTCTCACGTGTTTTCTTCTGAGTAGTTGAGCCATTTTTCGAGTTTGGATAGGCGAAACTGAAACGACTATTTTGATAGTGTCTATTTACAATTTTTCTTCATATATAAGTCTTTATGGAAATAATATATATATAAATATATTGGAATTGTGAACTAAATTTAACAGTTCAAACTAGTATAACAGAATTTGTCGTAGACTTAAATGACGATAATTTATGGAAATAGATAATACAATTTATCTAATAAATTGTTGCTTCTTGTTTAGTGAAGTTAGAAAAGAAGTAATCTATGGCACTTCTATATATTTGTCTATGATGGGGCATGATATTTTCAGAGCAATTTTTGAAAGGTTTTAAGTTTAATTACGTTTGGGATTAATTCTTGACAGCTTTGGAAAGCTGAATTAAGGTATTGCAATTTTGTGCATACGATTTATTGTGTTAGTGAAGCGAACATTTGACATCATTGGATGGTCAATATTAATGTTGTATATTGTACTCGTAGTCTTTTGAGAAGACATTAACGTTGTCATTGCGTTTTAGAAAGAGTGAAATTAGCTTTTGAGCTATCACTAATTTGGATATGAATTTGTAGTATACGTGAATTGGAATCACGAATGTTTCTCTTTAATGCTTGTTTTATTCAAGTGACCCTACGTTTTATTCTTGCCTAGTAGGATTTGCCGGAGATGAATTGCTTATATCATGACACATATATTTAAGTGACACAGCCACTTTTCGAATAACTTTAATTAATTCATGTAATATAATTCATGTAATATTTCAGTAATTTTAGCAAAAATATACTGCATTCATCGAAGCACCCAAATAAATAGTTAATAAACTATTTTCATAACTTGTAACACTATTCGATTATCTTAATTGATTGTTGAATGCAACAAATTAAGAGAATGATAACCTTGAAACATACTTGTAAAATTAAATAGAGATGGGCAGCGTTTATAACAAAATCCTAATTAAGGATATAACTTGTATATAAAATGTAAAATATGTATACATCTTTAATAAGGGTATAACATCAGTGCATAACTTAATATTGTATTTTTCTTGTAATTTGTTCAGCGGATGATATATTTAAACACTGCGTTTTAGAGCAGTAAGATGGGGCCTTATTATAAGCGTTTATTTAAAACTATTTTTCATCATTTGATCTAAAGAAGCTTTTCTTTAATTTTGTCTCTAGTTGATGGACATACATCATTAACCAGTCAATAAACTGAATTTAATTTTAAAAGAATCTTAGAACGACTGGTGTTTTCTATTAGAAACGGGGAGTGCGTTAGGAGGCCCAGTGGGTGGTTTTCCCTTGAGTTTGCTTAAACTTAACGCACGAGATATTTTCATTTTATTTTAGAGTCTCTTGTTCGAGTTCTTTTTGAGCTTCGTTTCATCGTAATTTTATACACCACTGGCATCTTCGTACCGCATTCTTTAATATCGACGTATCCTAATCCCTGGTTGATCCTAGTTGGTAGGTATTTCAGAGGTCATTTCAGCCGGGAACTTCTAGAATCTACGATCCAGCTTTTTCATCGGATTGCAACAGGTAAGACCGCGTGGATTACGGGTACTGTACCATCCCGGCATTTTCCCGAAGACAAAGTGGGAAACCACGGAAAACCACTTCGAGGATGGCTGAGGGGGAATCGAATCCCCTCTACTCATTTGGGCCACCCGAGGCTGAGTAGACCCCGTTCCAGTCCTCGTACCACTTTTAAAATTTGGCGGCAGAGCCGGGAATCGAACCCAGGACCTCCGGGGCGGCAGCTAACATAGCTGACCGCTACGCTACGGAGGCGACCATAACCCTGTAAGGAGAATTATTTATGAACTGAGGGCTGGAACAGGGTGAGGCAGAACTCAGCATTTCCGGAAGTGGCTTTCCAATTCAACTCAAAGTAAATGCCGGGATGGATCCTAACATAACAACAAGACCGCCTCCCTCCCCATCCTCGGGCGATTAACGAATACACGCATTTCTACTACACACACCACAATAACACAGGTTATCAGACAAATTATTCTACACACACAAGTGCACGGGGCTGACTGAACACGAAGACCAAGCCCTTCAAATAGAACCAGAACTTGATACATGATATCATCTCGGCAATTTTCTGGACTGAAATGAAATTCTTACTACCTCACTGGACCAGGAATTTGAATTAAGATATTTGCCTCCGTCACAGGCCCTGTGGCAAAAAGATAACGCGTCTGACAAGGGACCAGAAGATTCCAGGTCCGAATCCAGGCAGGGTCGGATGTTTCTCTTTATATTTAGTCAGAATAGGGATATATTCTAGACCTCGCTACGTACCGTGCAGAGGGACTAGCTTTCTTGGCTGTCATCCCCCGAGGTTGTGGTTCGATTCCTAGCCCTGTAATGAGAATTATTTATGAACTCGGCTGGAACAGCGTAAGGCAGAACTCACCTATTCTGTAATGGGGTGTCCACTTCAACTCAAAGTAAATGCCGGGATGGATCCTAAATTAACAGCATGACCGCCTGCTTTCCCATCCTGGTGCGATTAACGAATACACGCATTACTACTACACATACCACAATAACACAGGTTATCAGAAAAATTATTCTACACACACAAGTGCACGGGGCTGACTGAACTCGAAGTTCAAGCCCCTCAAATGAAACCAGAATTTGATACATCATGTCATCTCGGCAATTCTCTGGAGTGAAATGACATTCTTACTACCTCACTGGAACCAGGTATTTGAATTAGGATATTTGACGTTATCACAGGCCCTGTGGGGCAACAAATAACGCGTCTGATACGGATCAGAAGATTCCAGGTTCGAATCCTGGCAGGGTCGAATGTTACTATTTATATTTAGTCAGAATAGGGATATGTTCAAGACCTCGATGCGTACAGTATATAGGGACTAGCATTCTTGGATGTCATCCCCCCAGTTTCGCGTTCGATTCTAACGGCTGTAATGAGAATTATTTATGAACTGAGGGCTGGAACAGGGTGAGGCCGAACTCAGCTTTTCTGGAAGTGGCTTTCCACTTCAACTCAAAGTAAATGCCGGGATGGATCCTAATATAACACCAAGACCGCATTCTTCCCCATCCTCGTGCGATTAACGAATACACGCATTTCTACTACACACACCACAATAACACAGGTTATCAGACAAATAAGTCTACACACCCAAGTTCACGGGGCTGACTTAACACTAAGTCCAAGCCCCTCACATGAAACCAGAACTTGATACATGATATTATCTCGGCAATTCTCTGGAGTGAAATGAAATTCTTACTACCTGTGTGGAACCAGGTATTTGAATTAAGATATGTCTCCTTCACTGGCCCTGTGGCGCAGCGGATAACGCGTCTGACTATCTATCAGAAGATTCCAGGTTCGAATCCTGGCAGGGTCGGATGTATCAGTTTATATTTAGTCAGAATAGGGATATATTCTAGACCTCGCTACGTACTGTACATAGGGACTTGCTTTCTTGGCTGTCATCCCCCGAGGTTGGGGTTCGATTCCTAACCCTGTAATGAGAATTATTTACGAACTCGGCTGGAACAGCGTAAGGCAGAACTCACCTATTCTGGAATGGGGTTTCCACTTCAACTCAAAGTAAATGCCAGGATGGATCCTAACTTAACAGCATGGCCGCCTGCTTCCCCATCCTGGTGCGATTAAGGAATACCCGCATTACTACTACACATACAAAATAACACAGGTTATCAGACAAATAACTCTACACAACCAAGTGCACGGGGCTGACTTAACACGAAGTCCAAGCCCCTCACATGAAAACAGAACTTGATACATGATATCATCTCAGCAATTCTCTGGAGTGAAATGAATTTCTTACTACCTCACTGGAACCAGGTATTGGAATTAAAATAGTTGCCTCAGGTACATGCCCTGTCGCGCAACGGATAACGCGTCTGACTACGGATCAGAAGATTCCAGGTTCGAATCCTGGCAGGGTCGGATGATTCTGTTTATATTTAGTCAGAATAGGGATATATTCTAGACCTCGCTACGTACCGTGCATAGGGACTAACATTCTTGGCTGTCAACCCCCGAGGTTGGGGTTCGATTCCTAGCCGTGTAATGAGAATTATTTATGAACTCGGCTGGAACGGCGTAAGGCAGAACTCACCTATTCTGTAATGGGGTGTCCACTTCAACTCAAAGTAAATGCCGGGATGGATCCTAAATTAACAGCATGACCACCTGCTTCCCCATCCTGGTGCGATTAACGAATACACGCATTACTACTACACATACCACAATAACACAGGTTATCAGTAAAAAATTCTACACACACAAGTGCACGGGGCTGACTGAACTCGAAGTCCAAGCCCCTCAAATGAAACCAGAATTTGATACATGATATCATCTCGGCAATTCTCTGGACTGAAATGAAATTCTTACTACCTCACTGGAACCAGGTATTTGAATTAGGATATTTGACGCTGTCACAGGCCCTGTGGCGCAACAAATAAAGCGTCTGATACTGATCAGAAGATTCCAGGTTCAAATCCTGGCAGGGTCAAATGTTACTATTTATATTTAGTCAGAATAGGTATATGTTCAAGACCTCGATGCGTACTGTACATAGGGACTAGCTTTCTTGGATGTCATCCCCCCAGTTTGGCGTTCGATTCTAACGGCTGTAACGAGAATTATTTATGAAATGAGGGCTGGAACAGGGTGAGGCAGAACTCAGCTTTTCTGGAAGTGGCTTTCCACTTCAACTCAAAGTAAATGCCGGGATGGATCCTAACATAACACCAAGACCTCGTTCTTCCCCATCCGCGTGCGATTTACGAATACACGCATTTCTACTACACACACCACAATAACACAGGTTATCAGACCAAAAACTCTACACACCCAAGTTCACGGGTCTGACTTAACACTAAGTCCAAGCCCCTCACACGAAACCAGAACTTAATACATGATATAGTCTCGGCAATTCTCTGGAGTGAAATGAAATTCATACTACCTGTGTGGAACGCGGTTTTTGAATTAAGAATTTTTTTTCCTGCACAGGCCCTGTGGCGCAACGGTTAACGCGTCTGACTACGGATCAGAAGATTCTAGGTTCGAATCCTGGCAGAATCGAATCTTTCTATTTATATTTAGTCAAAATAGGGATGTGTTCAAGACCTCGCTGCTTATTGTACATAGGGACTAGCTTTCTTGGATGTCATCCCCCCAGTTTCGCGTTCGATTCTAACGGCTGTAATGAGATTTATTTATGAACTGAGGGCTGGAACAGGGTGAGGCAGAACTCAGCTTTTCTGGAAGTGGCTTTCCACTTCAACTCAAAGTAAATTCCGGGGTGGATCCTAACATAACAACAAGACCGCCTCCCTCCCCATCCTCGGGCGATTAACGAATACACGCATTTCTACTACACACACCACAATAACACAGGTGGTCAGACAAAAACCCTTACACACCCAAGTTCATGGGGCTGACTTAACACTAAGTCCAAGCCCCTCACATGAAACCAGAACTTGATACATGATATTATCTCGGCAATTCTCCGGAGTGAAATGAAATTCTTACTACCTGTGTGGAACCAGGTATTTGAATTAAGATATTAGCCTCCGTCACAGGCCCTGTGGCGCAACGGATGATGCGTCTGACTATGGATCAGTAGATTCCAGCTTCAAATCCTGGCAGAGTCGGATGTTTTTTTTATATTTAGTCAGAATAGGGATATATTCTAGACCTCGCTACGTACTGTACATAGGGAGTAGCTTTCTTGGCTGTCATCCCCCGAGGTTGGGGTTCGATTCCTAACCCTGTAATGAGAATTATTTATGAACTCGGCTGGAACAGCGTAAGGCAGAACTCACCTATTCTGGAATGGGGTTTCCATTTCAACTCAAAGTAAATGCCGGAATGGATCCTAACTTAACAGCATGAACGCCTGCTTCCCCATCCTGGTGCGATTAAGGAATACACGCATTACTACTACACATACCACAATAACATAGGTTATCAGACAAATAACTCTACACACCCAAGTGCACGGGGCTGACTTAACACATGAAAACAGAACTTGATACATGATATCATCTCAGCAATTCTCTGGAGTGAAATGAATTTCTTACTACCTCACTGGAACCAGGTATTTGAATTAGGATATGTGATGCCTTCACAGGCCCTGTGGCGCAACGGATAACGCGTCTGACTACGGATCAGAAGATTCCAGGTTCGAATCCTGACAGGGTCGAATGTTACTATTTATATTTAGTCAGAATAGGGATATGTTCAAGACCTCGATGCGTACTGTACATAGGGACTAGCTTTCTTGGATGTCATCCCCCCAGTTTCGCGTTCGATTCTAACGGCTGTAACGAGAATTAATTATGAAATGAGGGCTGGAACAGGGTGAGGCAGAACTCAGCTTTTCTGGAAGTGGTTTTCCACTTCAACTCAAAGTAAATGCCGGGATGGATCCTAACATAACACCAAGACCTCGTTCTTCCCCATCCGCGTGCGATTTACGAATACACGCATTTCTACTACACACACCACAATAACACAGGTTATCAGACAAAAAACTCTACACACCCAAGTTCACGGGGCTGACTTAACACTAAGTCCAAGCCCCTCACATGAAACCAGAACTTGATACATGATATTATCTCGGCAATTCTCCGGAGTGAAATGAAATTCTTACTACCTGTGTGGAACCAGGTATTTGAATTAAGATATTAGGCTGCTTCTCAGGCCCTGTGGCGCAACGGATAATGCGTCTGACTATGGATCAGGAGATTCCAGGTTCGAATCCTGGCAGGGTCGGATGTTTCTTTTTATATTTAGTCAGAATAGGGATATATTCTAGACCACGCTACGTACAGTACATAGGGACTAGCTTTCTTGGTTGTCATCCCCCGAGGTTGGGGTTCGATTCCTAACCCTGTAATGAGAATTATTTATGAACTCGGCTGGAACAGCGTAAGGCAGAACTCACCTATTCTGGAATTGGGTTTCCACTTCAACTCAAAGTAAATGCCAGGATGGTTCCTAACTTAACAGCATGGCCGCCTGCTTCACCATCCTGGTGCGATTAAGGAATACACGCATTAGTACTACACATACCACAATAACACAGGTTATCAGACAAATAACTCTACACACCCAAGTGCACGGGGCGGACTTAACACGAAGTCCAAGCCCCTCACATGAAAATAGAACTTGATACATGATATCATCTCGGCAATTCTCTGGAGTGAAATGAAATTCTTACTACCTCAATGGAACCAGGTATTTGAATTAGGATATGTGATGCCTTCACAGGCCCTGTGGCGCAACGGATAACGCGTCTGACTACGGGTCAGAAGATTCCAGGTTCGAATCCTGACAGGGTCTAATGTTACTATTTATATTTAGTCAGAATAGGGATATGTTCAAGACCTCATAGCGTACTGTACATAGGGACTAGCTTTCTTGGATGTCATCCCCCCAGTTTCGCGTTCGATTCTAACGGCTGTAATGAGAATTATTTATGAAATGAGGGCTGGAACAGGGTGAGGCAGAACTCAGCTTTTCTGGAAGTGGCTTTCCATTTCAACTCAACGTAAATGCCGGGATGGATCCTAACATAACACTAAGACCGCGTTCTTCCCCATCCTCGTGCGATTTACGAATACACGCATTTCTACTATACACACCACAATAACACAAGTTATCAGACAAAAACTCTACACACCCAAGTTCACGGGGATGACTTAACACTAAGTCCAAGCCCCTCACATGAAACCAGAACTTAATACATGATATTGTCTCGGCAATTCTCTGGAGTGTAATGAAATTCATACTACCTGTGTGGAACCAGGTATTTGAATTAAGATAATTCTCTCCTTCACAGGAACTGTGGCGCAACGGATTACGCGTCTGACTATGGATCAGGAGATTCCAGGTTCGAATCCTGGCAGGGTCGGATGTTTCTGTTTATATTTAGTCAGAATACGGATATATTCTAGACCTCGCTACGTACTATACATAGGGACTAGCTTTCTTGGCTGTCATCCCCCGAGGTTGGGTTTTGATTTCTAGCCCTGTAATGAGAATTATTTATGAACTCGGCTGGAACAGCGTAAGGCATAACTCACCTATTCTGTAATGGGGTGTCCACTTCAACTCAAAGTAAATGCCGGGATGGATCCTAAATTAACAGCATGACCGCCTGCTTCCCCATCCTGGTGCGATTAACGAATACACGCATTACTACTACACATACCACAATAACACAGGTTATCAGAAAATATTCTACACACACAAGTGCACGGGGCTGACTGAACTCGAAGTCCAAGCCCCTCAAATGAAACCAGAATTTGAAACATCATATCATCTCGGCA
Source organism: Meconema thalassinum (assembly GCA_946902985.2). Taxonomy (NCBI): domain Eukaryota; kingdom Metazoa; phylum Arthropoda; class Insecta; order Orthoptera; family Tettigoniidae; genus Meconema; species Meconema thalassinum. Next base: position 1,062,367,602 of record OX336389.2, on the reverse strand, counting down.
ATTCTCTGGAGTGAAATGAAATTCTTACTACCTCACTGGAACCAGGTATTTGAATTAGGATATTTGACGCTGTCACAGGCCCTGTGGCGCAACAAATAACGCGTCTGATACGGATCAGAAGATTCCAGGTTCGAATCCTGGCAGGGTCGAATGTTACTATTTATATTTAGTCAGAATAGGGATATGTTCAAGACCTCGATGCGTTCTGTAAATAGGGACTAGCTTTCTTGGATGTCATCCCCCCAGTTTCGCGTTCGATTCTAACTGCTGTAACGAGAATTATTTATGAAATGAGGGCTGGAACAGGGTGAGGCAGAACTCAGCTTTTCTGGAAGTGGCTTTCCACTTCAACTCAAAGTAAATGCCGGGATGGATCCTAACATAACACCAAGACCTCGTTCTTCCCCATCCGCGTGCGATTTACGAATACACGCATTTCTACTACACACACCACAATAACACAAGTTATCAGACAAAAAACTCTACACACCCAAGTTCACGGGGCTGACTTAACACTAAGTCCAAGCCCCTCACATGAAACCAGAACTTGATACTTGATATTATCTCGGCAATTCTCCGGAGTGAAATTCTTACTACCTGTGTTGTGCCCAACTCTATGAATGGGTATTCCAAGATTCAGACACCTAGATATCAAGGGAAAGGCTACAGCCGCTTTTGAAAGTTGAGATATTTGAATATCGCGCTACATTGCTTCTCGAAGCAATTGGAAAGAATTTACCGATACTTGCATGTCAAGTGACGTAGCGAGTAGCAGAGGTCGATGCTATTTATTGATTAAATAGTTAACCATGGAGTAGAGACTTGAGACTTAGGTCAGATTACTGGCACGGCCAAATGAAATAGAATGCACTTAGTATCAAGTAAATCGGACCAGGGATACCAGAGATATTAGGATTTCCAGATATCAGCTGATGACGCGTGACCCTGGCAGTTTTGAATAAAAGCCGGCCGGCCGAGGCATCGATAGCTCATTCCAACACAAGCACCTGCCTAGCAAGTTGCTGCTACGCTGAGCCAAGGCACATGGTTGCCGGATCTACGCAGAAGTTATTTTCAAAGTTGTGATAGTCACAAAAGTGCTGCGCTACGAAGTGGAACTTAGTAAGTTTCCGGCGAGGAGAATCACTGAGGTGATTGAATTTTTTTCCTACAGACATTAGTGGAAATATTTATGTTTCTACATGGACATATGCTAGACTTTGTCTAGAATTAGTACTTTGTCACAGTCCAGTAATAACCTAATACTTGAGATGTTTAAGTCCATTTCAGTCAGTTTTCATATTGGTAACTTGTTAACCACTTCGATCTATCAGTACACTGAAGACCAGTCTATCACGGTGGTGTTCATTAGTCTACGCAAGGGAAACTACAGGTTGCTTAGCGCATGGTAGATGGCGAGAAGCCATGCCCAGGGAACGATCTTCAGGACAGCCGTTGATTGGTTAGACTGTCAGTGTCTTCTTGTATTGATAAGATTACCGTGAGTTATGTTACAACTGACATATTTAAGAATAGATAACATAGATCTGACCCCATTTAAACAAACTGTTATGGCTTTGATAGAAGCCCATATTAAAATGGAACAACAGTTAATTCAAACGTCAAGAGATACTACCACTATGTCTGACTAGACGGATTGTGGGTATATAATGGCGGCCGATACAAGGATTATACGTGCTTGTCCGATAGGGCATGTCTATGGATAGATCTGGTACAGACCAGGTTCGCTACGCTTCAAGACCATCAAGAAATGTAAGCCACATTTGAATTATATTATGCCTAGCTAATTGGAACAAACTATTTTTCTGCAGATGACCAACACATTTATTTATTTATTTTTCTTCGTATTTCAATCTTGCAATGATTTACGCAAGATATATTAGAGTTATTCTGAGTATTTTCAGCACTCAGAACAGTTTAGGATCGATGACCGAGCATTTCGAGCATTTATTTCAATATTTCATATTTTTGAGAAATCACGGTAATCAGCCGATGTAACTGTAAAAGTTAATAATTATTTTTGTTGAGGAATGGATATTTTTTCCATATTCGAAGGTTCGAACATGTGGGTTCTCACATAATGAGATGATAATTAAATATATTTAAAATAATATAACTAATAATAATAATAATAATAATAATCCACTAATAATAATAATAATAATTTTTATAACTTTTCTAAATAATTCTTGGATATTAGATTTTCTAATAATCATATGTATTGAGAGAGAGCCTATGAAGTAGTTTAATCATTTCTAGTTTGGAAGAGGAGATTTTCCGAAGGAGAGTGGTTAGCGCAAGCCCGCATTCAACCAACATTTCAGTTCTGGTTGAACAGTTGATATTTGCAATGAGCAAAGTATATTTTTCAGATAACACGGAGAGGCATGAAACGGGAAGCAAATGATATTTGTATCAAATAGGATATTTTTGTATTTATATAAAATCATGACGTAAATACACTCGAAAGTGAAATAAAGATTTTCATAAGTATGGTAAATTCAAAGGTTGAACTGAATGGTAAAATAAAATAAACTTGTAAGTTTATTAATCTTCCAGTATTGATAACAAGCAGAGGCTTGATTTATTGTATAAATTTTGGGAAGAAAATTTATGTGTGTGGAGTAGTTGAAATGCCATTCCCAGGTGCGCATGTTTAAGTCGCAGGAATGAAGAGGTTTTTTCGAGCATCAATCAAATAGCAGGTTCGATGGCTCAGGTTTATAGAAGGAGTATTGGAACTACACATTTCGTCGTATGAATGACCCGAAGGTTATTTCTTAGAAACCATCAGTTCTTATTTCAACCTTGTTTACGAATTCCATTTAGACTTTGATTTTGCTAGAACCCGGATTTGTCATGATAGTAGTTTATTCTTCTTCAGAGGAAGACCTTTGCCGTTGTTGTTGTTGTTGTTGTTGGAATATTGTGTTCTTACGCAAATAATAGAGTGGGCCACTGCCAATTAAAAATAATTCTTTAACCACGAATAATTTGAAGGATATTTTCAATCCTAGTGCCATGAACTAAATGAATTTATTATGAAGCTACAATTCTTATTTCCGCATTCTGTCGAAGAATTGCAAGTTGTGAAAGTTACTAAAGGGGCCACAAATATAAATATTTTTCTTAATGATGATTCTAAGTGGAGAATCGAATAGTTGAATGGTTCAACAATTTATTGATCAAGTTGATGATTCAGAAATCATATATTTTGTGAGGAACTTGAAGTTCATAATCGAGTCACTTCTCAAATGTTTAATGTCAGAAGAACAATTAATTTTTGTTGTGCTTCGCACAGTTCTTCGATGCTATGCTCAAGGTCAAATACTTTTCAGATGTTATTAATATGTGTAAATAATTTGTGTTGATTGAGAAATAATATTTTTTGACAATCTATTTTTGAAACTGGAAAAATAAGTGAAAGTTAAAATTCTATGAACATTTATTCTACGAGCGTTAATATTATGTAAGAATTCAAACAGTGATCTACGATATTTCCAGTAGAGACAATTAAATTTGAACTGGATTTAATCATAAATAATTTTGGAACACAGTCTACAGGACTATTAATCAGACTTGTGTTTCCAAAAAAATAATTTTCAAATGAGTTTGGAAAATTTCTGTATATTGTGTAAATAGGAGTGTGGGTCGCCACACGTGAGTGATGCTGCTTTGAGCATTTTTGCAGTCAATTTTAAATTCAAAATAAACTGAGATAATTTTACTTGATGTGTTATACCCAATTGAATCTCCTTCTATCCTTATTGTTGCATTGAGCCAAAAATCAGTAAATCATTTTTTTCATTTGATGTCGTTTTTGCGATTTGCTTTAACCCATCTGGCGCTCCGGGATATTTTGACTCTCGTGCTGACTGATTATTGGTAAAATGCATATGTGGTCGTGCGGACTCCGGTCTAAACGGGCACAGTGTGGAACCAGGTATTTGAAATAAGATATCAGGCTGCACCACAGGCCCTGTGGCGCAACGGATAATGCGTCTGACTATGGGTCAGAAGATTCCAAGTTCCAATTCTGGCAGGGTCGGATGTTTCTTTTTATATTTAGTCAGAATAGGGATATATTCTAGACCTCGCTACGTACTGTACATAGGGACTAGCTTTCTTGGTTGTCATCCCCCGAGGTTGGGGTTCGATTCCTAACCCTGTAATGAGAATTATTTATGAACTCGGCTGGAACAGCGTAAGGCAGAACTCACCTATTCTGGAATTGGGTTTCCACTTCAAAACAAAGTAAATGCCAGGATGGTTCCTAACTTAACAGCAAGGCCGCCTGCTTCACAATCCTGGTGCGATTAAGGAATACACGCATTACTACTACACATACCACAATAACACAGGTTATCAGACAAATAACTCTACACACCCAAGTGCACGGGGATGACTTAACACGAAGTCCAAGCCCCTCACATGAAAATAGAACTTGATACATGATATCATCTCGGCAATTCTCTGGAGTGAAATGAAATTCTTACTACCTCACTGGAACCAAGTATTTGAATTAGGATATGTGACACCTTCACAGGCCCTGTGGCGCAACGGATAACGCGTCTGACTACGGATCAGAAAATTCCAGGTTCGAATCCTGGCAGGGTCTGATGTTACTATTTATATTTAGTCAGAATAGGGATATGTTCAAGACCTCATTGCGTACTGTACATAGGGACTAGCTTTCATGGATGTCATCCCCCCAGTTTCGCGTTCGATTCTAACGGCTGTAATGAGAATTATTTATGAAATGAGGGCTGGAACAGGGTGAGGCAGAACTCAGCTTTTCTGGAAGTGGCTTTCCACTTCAACTCAAAGTAAATGCCGGGATGGATCCTAACATAACACCAAGACCGCGTTCTTCCCCATCCTCGTGCGATTTACGAATACACGCATTTCTACTACTCACACCACAATAACACAGGTTATCAGACAAAAAACTCTACACAACCAATTTCACGGGGCTGACTTAACACTAAGTCCAAGCCCCTCACATGAAACCAGAACTTAATACATGATATTGTCTTGGAAATTATCTGGAGTGAAATGAAATTCATACTACCTGTGTGGAACCAGGTTTTTGAATTAAGATATTTCTCTCCTTCACAGGCCCTGTGGCGCAACGGATAAGGCGTGTGAATACGGATCAGAAGATTCCAGGTTCGAATCCTGGCAGGGTCGGATGTTTCTATTTATATTTAGTCAGAATAGGGATTTGTTCAAGACCTCGCTGCGTACTGTACATAGGGACTAGCTTTCTTGGATGTCATTCCCCCAGTTTCGCGTTCGATTCTAACGGCTGTAATGAGAATTATTTATGAATTGACGGCTGGAACAGGGTGAGGCAGAACTCAGCTTTTCTGGAAGTAACTTTCCACTTCAACTCAAAGTAAATGCCGGGATGGATCCTAACATAACACCAAGACCGCGTTCTTCCCCATCCTCGTGCGATTTACGAATACACGCATTTCTACTATACACACCACAATAACACAGGTTATCAGACAAAAAACTCTACACACCCAAGTTCACGGGGATGACTTAACACTAAGTCCAAGCCCCTCACATGAAACCAGAACTTAATACATGATATTGTCTCGGCAATTCTCTGGAGTGTAATGAAATTCATACTACCTGTGTGGAACCTGGTATTTGAATTAAGATAATTGCCTACTTCACAGGAACTGTGGCGAAACGGATTACGCGTCTGACTATGGATCAGGAGATTCCAGGTTCGAATCCTGGCAGGGTCGGATGTTTCTATTTATATTTAGTCAAAATAGGGATGTGTTCAAGACCTCGGTGCGTACTGTACATAGGGACTAGCTTTCTTGGATGTCATCCCCCCAGTTTCGCGTTCGATTCTAACGGCTGTAATGAGATTTATTTTTGAACTGAGGGCTGGAACAGGGTGAGGCAGAACTCAGCTTTTCTGGAAGTGGCTTTCCACTTCAACTCAAAGAAAAATTCCGGGATGGATCCTAACATAACACCAAGACCGCGTTCTTCCCCATTCTCGTGCGATTAACGAATACACGCATTCCTAGTACACACACCACAATAACACAGGTTATCAGACAAAAACCTTACACACCCAAGTTCATGGAGCAGACTTAACACTAAGTCCAAACCCCTCACATGAAACCAGAACTTGATACATGATATTATCTCGGCAATTCTCCGGAGTGAAATAAAATTCTTACTACCTGTGTGGAACCAGGTATTGGAATTAAGATATTAGGCTCCTTCACAGGCCCTGTGGCGCAACATATAACGCCTCTGACCACGGATCGGAAGATTCGAGGTTCGAATCCTGGCAGGGGCGGATTTTTCTATTTGTATTTAGTCAGAATAGGGATTTGTTCAAGACCTCGCTGCGTACTGTACATAGGGACTAGCTTTCTTGAATGTCATCCCCCCGGTTTCGCGTTCGATTCTAACGGCTGTAATGAGAATTATTTATGAATTGAGTGCTGGAACATGGTGAGGCAGAACTCAGCTTTTCTGGAAGTAGCTTTCCACTTCAACTCAAAGTAAATGCCGGGATGGATCCTAACATAACACCAAGACCGCGTTCTTCCCCATCCTCGAGCGATTTACGAATACACGCATTTCTACTATACACACCACAATAACACAGGTTATCAGACAAAAAACTCAACCCACCCAAGTTCACGGGGCTGAATTAACACTAAGTCCAAGCCCCTCACATAAAACCAGAACTTGATACTCGATATTATCTCGGCAATTTTCTGGAGTGAATTGAAATTCATACTACCTGTGTGGAACCAGGTATTTGAATTAAGATATTTATTGCCTTCACAGTCCCCGTGGCGCAACGGATATCGCGTCTGACTACGGATCAGAAGATTCCAGGTTCGAATCCTGGCAGGTTCGGATGTATCTGTTCATATTTAGTCAGAATAGGGATATATTCTAGACCTCGCTACGTACTGTTCATAGGGACTTGCTTTCTTGGCTGTCATCCCCCGAGGTTGGGGTTCGATTCCTAACCCTGTAATGAGAATTATTTATGAACTCGGCTGGAACAGCGTAAGGCAGAACTCACTTATTCTGGAATGGGGTTTCCACTTCAACTCAATGTAAATGCCAGGATGGAACCTAACTTAACAGCATGGCCGCCTGCTTCCCCATTCTGGTGCGATTAAGGAATACACGCATTACTACTACGCATACCACAATAACACAGGTTATCAGACAAATAACTCTACACACCCAAGTGCACGGGGTTGACTTAACACGAAATCCAAGCCCCTCACATGCAAACAGAACTTGATACATGATATCATCTCAGAAATTCTCTGGAGTGAAATGAATTTCTTACTACCTCACTGAAACCAGGTATTGGAATTAAAATAGTTGTCTCAGGTACAGGCCCTGTCGCGCGACGGATAACGCGTCTGACTACGGATCAGAAGATTCCAGGTTCGAATCTTGGCAGGGTCTGATATTTCTGTTTATATTTAAACAGAATAGGGATATATTCTAGACATCGCTACGTACCGTGCTTAGGGACTAACTTTCTTGGCTGTCATCCCCCGAGGTTGGGGTTCGATTCCTAGCCCTGTAATGAGAATTATTTATGAACTTGGGTGGAACAGCGTAAGGCAGAACTCACCTATTCTGTAATGGGGTGTCCACTTCAACTCAAAGTAAATGCCGGGATGGATCCTAAATTAACAGCATGACCGCCTGCTTCCCCATCCTGGTGCGATTAAGGAATACACGCATTACTACTACACATACCACAATAACACAGGTTATCAGAAAAATTATTCTACACACACAAGTGCAGGGGGCTGTCTGAACTCGAAGGCCAAGCCCCTCAAATGAAATCAGAACTTGATACATGAAATCATCTCGGCAATTCTCTGGAGTGAAATGAAATTCTTACCACCTGTGTGGAACCAGGTAATTGAATTAAGATATCAATCACTTTCACAGGCCCTGTGGCGCAACGGATAACGCGTCTGATTACGGATTCGAAGATTCCAGGTTCGAATCCTGGCGGGGTCGGATGTTTCTGTTTATATTTAGTCAGAATAGGGATATATTCTAGACCTCGCTACGTATTATACATAGGGACTTGCTTTCTTGGCTGTCATCCCTCGAGATTGGGGTTCGATTCCTAACCCTGTAATGAGAATTATTTATGAACTCGGCTGGTACAGCGTAAGGCAGAACTCACCTATTCTGGAATGGGGTTTCCACTTCAACTCAATGTAAATGCCGGGATGGATCCTAATATAACACCAAGACCGCGTTCTTTACACTAAGTCCAAGCCCCTCACACGAAACCAGAACTTAATACATGATATTGTCTTGGCAATTCTCTGGAGTGAAATGAAATTCATACTACCTGTTTGGAAACAGGTTTTTGAATTAATATATTTCTCTCCTTCACAGGCCCTGTGGCGCAACGGATAACGCGTCTGACTACGGATAAGAAGATTCCAGTTTCAAATCCTGGCAGGGTCGGATGTTTATGTTTATATTTAGTCAGAATAGGGATATATTCTAGACCTCGCTACGTAATGTACATAGGGACTTGCTTTCTTGGCTGTCATCCCCCGAGGTTGGGGTTCGATTCCTAGCCCTGTAATGAGAATTATTTATGAACTCGGTTGGAACAGCATAAGGCAGAACTCACGTATTCTGGAATGGGGTGTCCACTTCAACTCAAAGTAAATGCCGGGATGGATCCTAAATTAACAGCATGAACGCCAGCTTCCCCATCCTGGTGCGATTAAGGAATACACGCATTACTACTACACATACCACAATAACACAGGTTATCAGACAAATAACTCTACACACCCAAGTGCACGGGGCTGACTTAACACGAAATCCCAGCCCTTCACATGAAAGCAGAACTTGATACATGATATTATCTCGGCAATTCTCTGGAGTGAAATGAAATTCATACTACCTGTGTGGAACCAGGTATTTGAATTAAGTTATTTCTCACCTTCACAGGCCCTGTGGCGCAACGGATAATGCGTCTGACTACGGATCAGAAGTTTCCAGGTTCGAATCCGGGCAGGGTAGGATGTTTCTGTTCATATTTAGTCAGAATAGGGATATATTCTAGACCTCGCTACGTACTGTACATAGGGACTATCTTTCTTGGCTGTCATCCCCCGAGGTTGGGGTTCGATTCCTAGCCCTGTAATGAGAATTATTTATGAACTCGGTTGGAACAGCATAAGGCAGAACTCATGTATTCTGGAATGGGATGTCCACTTCAACTCAAAGTAAATGCCGGGATGGATCCTAAATTAACAGCATGACCGCCTGCTTCCCCATCCTGGTGCGATAAACGAATACACGCATTACTACTACACATACCACAATAACACAAGTTATCAGAAAAATTATTCTACACACACAAGTGCACGGGGCTGACTGAACTCGAAGTCCAAGCCCCTCAAATGAAACCAGAATTTGATACATCATATGATCTCAGCAATTCTCTGGAGTGAAAAGAAATTCTTACTACCTCACTGGAACCAGGTATTTGAATTAGGATACTGATCTCACTCACAGGCCCTGTGGCGCAACGGGTAATGCGTCTGACTTCGGATCAGAAGATTCTCGGTTCGAATCCTGGCCGGGTCGGATGTTTCTATTTATATTTAGTCATAATAGGGATATGTTCAAGACCTCGCTGCGTACTGTGCATAGGGACTCGCTTTCTTGGATGTCATCCCCCCAGTTTTGCGTTCGATTCTAACGGCTGTAATGAGAATTATTTATGAACTGAGTGCTGGAACAGGGTGAGGCAGACTCAGCTTTTCTGGAAGTGGCTTTCCACTTCAACTCAAAGTAAATGCCGGGATGGATCCTAACTTAAGAGCATGACCGCCTGCTTCCCCATCCTTGTGCGATTAAGGAATACACGCATTACTACTACACTTACCACAATAACACAGGCTATCAGACAAATAACTCTACACATCCAAGTGCACGGGGCTGTCTTAACACGAAATCCCAGCCCCTCACATGAAAACAGAACTTGATACATGATATTATCTCGGCAATTCTCTGGAGTGAAATGAAATTCATACTACCTGTGTGGAACCACGTATTTGAATTAAGATATGTCTCACCTTCACAGGCCCCGTGGCGCAACGGATAACGCGTCTGACTACGGATCAGAAGATTCCAGGTTCGAATCCTGGCAGGGTCGGTTGTTTCTATTTATATTTAGTCAGAATCGGGATATATTCTAGACCTCGCTACGTGCTGTACATAGGGACTTGCTTTCTTGGCTGTCATCCTCCGAGGTTGGGGTTCGATTCCTAACCCTGTAATGAGAATTATTTATGAACTCGGCTGGAACAGCGTAAGGTAGAACTCACCTATTCGGTAATGGGGTGTCCACTTCAACTCAAAGTAAATGCCGGGATGGATCCTAAATTAACAGCATGACCGCCTGCTTCCCCATCCTGGTGCGATTAACGAATACACGCATTACTACTACACAAACACAATAACACAGGTTATCTGAAAAATTATTCTACACCCACAAGTGCACGGGGCTGACTGAACTCGAAGTCCAAGCCCCTCAAATGAAACCAGAATTTGATACATCATATCATCTCGGCAATTCTCTGGAGTGAAATGAAATTCTTACTACCTCACTGGAACCAGGTATTTGAATTAGGATATTTGCCTCGTTCACTGGCCCTGTGGCGCAACGGTCAACGCGTCTGACTGCGGATCAGAAGATTCCAGCTTCGCTTACTGGCAGGGTGGGATGTTTCTATTTATATTTAGTCAGAATAGGGATATATTCTAGACCTCGATGCGTACTGTACATAGGGACTAGCTTTCTTGGATGTCATCCCCCCAGTTTCGCGTTCGATTCTAACGGCTGTAATGAGAATTATTTATGAACTGAGGGCTGGAACAGGGTGAGGCAGAACTCAGCTTTTCTGGAAGTGGCTTTCCACTTCAACTCAAAGTAAATGCCGGGATGGATCCTAACTTAACAGCATGACCGCCTGCTTCCCCATCCTGGTGCGATTAAGGAATACACGCATTACTACTACACATACTACAATAACACAGGTTATCAGACAAATAACTCTACACACCCAAGTGCAGGGGGCTGACTGAACTCGAAGTCCAAGCCCCTCAAATGAAACCAGAATTTGATACATCATATCATCTCAGCAATTCTCTGGAGTGAAATGAAATTCTTACTACCTCACTGGATCCAGGTATTTGAATTAGGATACTAAACTCTCTCACAGGCCCTGTGGCGCAACGGACAACGCGTCTGACTTCGGATCAGAAGATTCCAGGTTCGAATCCTGGCAGGGTCGGATGTTTCTTTTTATATTTAGTCATAATAGGGATATGTTCAAGACCTCGCTGCGTACTGTACATAGGGACTCGATTTCTTGGATGTCATCCCCCCAGTTTCGCGTTCGATTCTAACGGCTGTAATGAGAAATATTTATGAACTGAGTGCTGGAACAGGATGAGGCAGAACTCAGCTTTTCTGGAAGTGGCTTTCCACTTCAACTCAAAGTAAATGCCGGGATGAATCCTAACTTAACAGCATGACCGCCTGCCTCCCCATCCTGGTGCGATTAAGGAATACACGCATTACTACTACACATACCACAATAACACAGGTTATCAGACAAATAACTCTACACACCCAAGTGCACGGGGCTGACTTAACACGAAATCCCAGCCCCTCACATCAAACCACAACTTGATACATGATATTATCTCGGAAATTCCCTGGAGTGAAATGAAATTCATACTACCTGTGTGGAACCAGGTATTTGAATTAAGATATGTCACACCTTCACTGGCCCTGTGGCGCAACGGATAACGCGTCTGACTACGGATCAGAAGATTCCAGGTTCGAATCCTGGCAGGGTCGGATGTTTCTATTTATATTTAGTCAAAATCGGGATATATTCTAGACCTCGCTACGTACTGTACATAGGGACTTGCTTTCTTGGCTGTCATCCTCCGAGGTTGGGGTTCGATTCCTAGCCCTGTAATGAGAATTATTTATGAACTCGGCTGGAACAGCGTAAGGTAGAACTCACCTATTCGGTAATGGGGTGTCCACTTCAACTCAAAGTAAATGCCGGGATGGATCCTAAATTAACAGCATGACCGCCTGCTTCCCCATCCTGGTGCGATTAACGAATACACGCATTACTACTGCACAAACACAATAACACAGGTTATCTGAAAAATTATTCTACAGCCACAAGTGCACGGGGCTGACTAAACTCGAAGTCCAAGCCCCTCAAATGAAACCAGAATTTGATACATCATATCATCTCGGCCATTCTCTGGAGTGAAATGAAATTCTTACTACCTCACTGGAACCAGGTATTTGAATTAGGATATTTGACTCTTTCACTGGCCCTGTGGCGCAACGGTCAACGCGTCTGACTGCGGATCAGAAGCTTCCAGGTTCGCATACTGGCAGGGTGGGATGTTTCTATTTATATTTAGTCAGAATAGGGATATGTTCAAGACCTCGCTGCGTACTGTACATAGGGACTAGCTTTCTTGGATGTCATCCCCCCAGTTTCGCGTTCGATTCTAACGGCTGTAATGAGAATTATTTATGAACTGAGGGCTGGAACAGGATGAGGCAGAACTCAGCTTTTCTGGAAGTGGCATTCCACTTCAACTCAAAGTAAATGCCGGGATGGATCCTAACTTAACAGCATGAACGCCAGCTTCCCCATCCTGGTGCGATTAAGGAATACACGCATTACTACTACACATACCACAATAACACAGGTTATCAGACAAATAACTCTACACACCCAAGTGCACGGGGCTGACTTAACACGAAATCCCAGCCCTTCACATGAAAGCAGAACTTGATACATGATATTTTCTCGGCAATTCTCTGGAGTGAAATGAAATTCATACTACCTGTGTGGAACCAGGTATTTGAATTAAGTTATTTCTCACCTTCACAGGCCCTGTGGCGCAACGGATAATGCGTCTGACTACGGATCAGAAGTTTCCAGGTTCGAATCCGGGCAGGGTAGGATGTTTCTGTTCATATTTAGTCAGAATAGGGATAAATTCTAGACCTCGCTACGTACTGTACATAGGGACTATCTTTCTTGGCTGTCATCCCCCGAGGTTGGGGTTCGATTCCTAGCCCTGTAATGAGAATTATTTATGAACTCGGTTGGAACAGCATAAGGCAGAACTCACGTATTCTGGAATGGGGTGTCCACTTCAACTCAAAGTAAATGCCGGGATGGATCCTAAATTAACTGCATGACCGCCTGCTTCCCCATCCTGGTGCGATAAACGAATACACGCATTACTACTACACATACCACAATAACACAAGTTATCAGAAAAATTATTCTACACACACAAGTGCACGGGGCTGACTGAACTCGAAGTCCAAGCCCCTCAAATGAAACCAGAATTTGATACATCATATGATCTCAGCAATTCTCTGGAGTGAAATGAAATTCTTACTACCTCACTGGAACCAGGTATTTGAATTAGGATACTGATCTCACTCACAGGCCCTGTGGCGCAACGGGTAATGCGTCTGACTTCGGATCAGAAGATTCTCGATTCGAATCCTGGCCGGGTCGGATGTTTCTATTTATATTTAGTCATAATAGGGATATGTTCAAGACCTCGCTGCGTACTGTACATAGGGACTCGCTTTCTTGGATGTCATCCCCCCAGTTTTGCGTTCGATTCTAACGGCTGTAATGAGAATTATTTATGAACTGAGTGCTGGAACAGGGTGAGGCAGACTCAGCTTTTCTGGAAGTGGCTTTCCACTTCAACTCAAAGTAAATGCCGGGATGGATCCTAACTTAAGAGCATGACCGCCTGCTTCCCCATCCTTGTGCGATTAAGGAATACACGCATTACTACTACACTTACCACAATAACACAGGCTATCAGACAAATAACTCTACACATCCAAGTGCACGGGGCTGTCTTAACACGAAATCCCAGCCCCTCACATGAAAACAGAACTTGATACATGATATTATCTCGGCAATTCTCTGGAGTGAAATGAAATTCATACTACCTGTGTGGAACCAGGTATTTGAATTAAGATATTTCTAACCTCCAAAGGCCCTGTGGCGCAACGGATAACGCGTCTTACTACGGATCAGAAGATTCCAGGTTCGAATCCTGGCAGGGTTGGTTGTTTCTATATATATTTAGTCAGAATCGGGATATATTCTAGACCTCGCTACGTACTGTACATAGGGACTTGCTTCCTTGGCTGTCCTCCTCCGAGGTTGGGGTTCGATTACTAATCCTGTAATGAGAATTATTTATGAACTGGGCTGGAACAGCGTAAGGCAGAACTCACCTATTCTGTAATGGGGTTTCCACTTCAACTCAAAGTAAATGCCGGGATGGATCCTAACTTAACAGCATGGCCGCCTGCTTCACCTTCCTGGTGCGATTAAGGAATACACGCTTTACTACTACACATACCACAATAACACAGGTTATCAGACAAATAACTCTACACACCAAAGTGCACGGGGCTGACTTAACTCGAAGTCGAAGCCCCTCACATGAAAATAGAACTTGATACATGATATCATCTCGGCAATTCTCTGGAGTGAAATTAATTTCTTACTACCTCACTGGAACCAGGTATTGGAATTAAAATAGTTATCTCAGTTACAGGCACTGTGGCGCAACGGATAGAACGTCTGACTACGGATCAGTAGATTCCGGGTTCGAATCCTGGCAGGGTCAGATGTTTCTGTTTATATTTGGTCAGAATAGGGATATATTCTAGTCCTCGCTACGTACCGTGCATAGGGACTAGCTTTCTTGGCTGTCATCCCCCGAGGTTGGGGTTCGATTCCTAGCCCTGTAATGAGAATTATTTATGAACTCGGCTGGAACAGCTTAAGGTAGAACTCACCTATTCGGTAATGGGGTGTCCACTTCAACTCAAAGTAAATGCCGGGATGGATCCTAAATTAACAGCATGACCGCCTGCTTCCCCATCCTGGTGCGATTAACGAATACACGCATTACTACTACACTAACACAATAACACAGGTTATCTGATAAATTATTCTACACCCACAAGTGCACGGGGCTGACTGAACTCGAAGTCCAAGCCCCTCAAATGAAACCAGAATTTGATACATCATATCATCTCGGCAATTCTCTGGAGTGAAATGAAATTCTTACTACCTCACTGGAACCAGGTATTTGAATTAGGATACTGATCTCTCTCAGAGGCCCTGTGGCGCAACGGATAACGCGTCTGACTTCGGATCAGAAGATTCCAGGTTCGAATCCTGGCAGGGTCGGATGTTTCAATTTATATTTAGTCATAATAGGGATATGTTCAAGACCTCGCTGCGTACTGTACATACGGACTCGCTTTCTTGGATGTCATCCCCCCAGTTTTGCGTTCGATTCTAACGGTTGTAATGTGAATTATTTATGAACTGAGTGCTGGAACAGGGTGAGGCAGAACTCAGCTTTTCTGGAAGTGGCTTTCCACTTCAACTCAAAGTAAATGCCGGGATGGATCCTAACTTAACAGCATGACCGCCTGCTTCCCCATCCTGGTGCGATTAAGGAATACACGCATTACTACTACACATACCACAATAACACAGGTTATCAGACAAATAACTCTACACACCCAAGTGCACGGGGCTGACTTAACACGAAATCCCAGCCCCTCACATGAAACCAGAATTTGATACATGATATTATCTCGGCAATTCTCTGGAGTGAAATGAAATTCTTACTACCTGTGTGGAACCAGGTATTTGAATTAAGATATGTCTCACCTTCACAGGCCCTGTGGCGCAACGGATAACGCGTCTGACTACGGATCAGAAGATTCCAGGTTCGAATCCTGGCAGGGTCGGATGTTTCTATTTATATTTAGTCAGAATCGGGATATATTCTAGACCTCGCTACGTACTGTACATAGGGACTTGCTTTCTTGGCTGTCATCCTCCGAGGTTGGGGTTCGATTCCTAACCCTGTAATGAGAATTATTTATGAACTCGGCTGGAACAGCGTAAGGTAGAACTCACCTATTTGGTAATGGGGTGTCCACTTCAACTCAAAGTAAATGCCGGATGGATCCTAAATTAACAGCATGACCGCCTGCTTCCCCATCCTGGTGCGATTAACGAATACACGCATTACTACTGCACAAACACAATAACACAGGTTATCTGAAAAATTATTCTCACCCACAAGTGCACGGGGCAGACTGAACTCGAAGTCCAAGCCCCTCAAATGAAACCAGAATTTGATACATCATATCATCTCGGCAATTCTCTGGAGTGAAATGAAATTCTTACTACCTCACTGGAACCAGGTATTTGAATTAGGATATTTGTCTCTTTCACTGGCACTGTGGCGCAACGGTCAACGCGTCTGACTGCGGATCAGAAGATTCCAGGGTCGCTTACTGGCAGGGTGGGATGTTTCTATTTATATTTAGTCAGAATAGGGATATGTTCAAGACCTCGATGCGTACTGTACATAGGGACTAGCTTTCTTGGATGTCATCCCCCCAGTTTCGCGTTCGATTCTAACGGCTGTAATGAGAATTATTTATGAACTGAGGGCTGGAACAGGGTGAGGCAGAACTCAGCTTTCCTGGAAGTGGCTTTCCACTTCAACTCAAAGTAAATGCCGGGATGGATCCTAACTTAACAGCATGGCCGCCTGCTTCACCTTCCTGGTGCGATTAAGGAATACACGCTTTACTACTACACATACCACAATAACACAGGTTATCAGACAAATAACTCTACACACCCAAGTGCACGGGGCTGACTTAACTCGAAGTCCAAGCCCCTCACATAAAAATAGAACTTGATACATGATATCATCTCGGCAATTCTCTGGAGTGAAATGAATTTCTTACTACCTCACTGGAACCAGGTATTGGAATTAAAATAGTTATCTCATTTACAGGCACTGTGGCGCAAAGGATAGAGCGTCTGACTGCGATTCAGTAGATTCCGGGTTTGAATCCTGGCAGGGTCAGATGTTTCTGTTTATATTTAGTCAGAATAGGGATATATTCTAGTCCTCGCTACGTACCGTGCATAGGGACTAGCTTTCTTGGCTGTCATCCCCCGAGGTTGGGGTTCGATTCCTAGCCCTGTAATGAGAATTATTTATGAACTCGGCTGGAACAGCGTAAGGTAGAACTCATCTATTCGGTAATGGGGTGTCCACTTCAACTCAAAGTAAATGCCGGGATGGATCCTAAATTAACAGCATGACCGCCTGCTTCCCCATCCTGGTGCGATTAACGAATACACGCATTACTACTACACAAACACAATAACACAGGTTATCTGAAAAATTATTCTACACCCACAAGTGCACGGGGCTGACTGAACTCGAAGTCCAAGCCCCTCAAATGAAACCAGAATTTGATACATCATATCATCTCGGCAATTCTCTGGAGTGAAATGAAATTCTTACTACCTCACTGGAACCAGGTATTTGAATTAGGATATTTGCCTCGTTCACTGGCCCTGTGGGGCAACGGTCAACGCGTCTGACTGCGGATCAGAAGATTCCAGCTTCGCTTACTGGCAGGGTGGGACGTTTCTATTTATATTTAGTCAGAATAGGGATATGTTCAAGACCTCGATGCGTACTGTACATAGGGACTAGCTTTCTTGGATGTCATCCCCCCAGTTTCGCGTTCGATTCTAACGGCTGTAATGAGAATTATTTATGAACTGAGGGCTGGAACAGGGTGAGGCAGAACTCAGCTTTTCTGGAAGTGGCTTTCCACTTCAACTCAAAGTAAATGCCGGGATGGATCCTAACTTAACAGCATGACCGCCTGCTTCCCCATCCTGGTGCGATTAAGGAATACACGCATTACTACTACACATACTACAATAACACAGGTTATCAGACAAATAACTCTACACACCCAAGTGCAGGGGGCTGACTGAACTCGAAGTCCAAGCCCCTCAAATGAAACCAGAATTTGATACATCATATCATCTCAGCAATTCTCTGGAGTGAAATGAAATTCTTACTACCTCACTGGATCCAGGTATTTAAATTAGGATACTAAACTCTCCCACAGGCCCTGTGGCGCAACGGACAACGCGTCTGACTTCGGATCAGAAGATTCCAGGTTCGAATCCTGGCAGGGTCGGATGTTTCTTTTTATATTTAGTCATAATAGGGATATGTTCAAGACCTCGCTGCGTACTGTACATAGGGACTCGCTTTCTTGGATGTCATCCCCCCAGTTTCGCGTTCGATTCTAACGGCTGTAATGAGAATTATTTATGAACTGAGTGCTGGAACAGGGTGAGGCAGCACTCAGCTTTCCTGGAAGTGGCTTTCCACTTCAACTCAAAGTAAATGCCGGGATGGATCCTAACTTAACAGTATGACCGCCTGCTTCCCCATCCTGGTGCGATTAAGGAATACACGCATTACTACTACACATACCACAATAACACAGGTTATCAGACAAATAACTCTACACAACCAAGTGCACGGGGCTGACTTAACACGAAGTCCAAGCCCCTCACATGAAAATAGAACTTGATACATGATATCATCTCGGCAATTCTCTGGAGTGAAATGGATTTCTTACTACCTCACTGGAACCAGGTATTGGAATTAAAATAGTTGTCTCAGTCACAGGCCCTGTGGCGCAACGCGTAATGCGTCTGACTTCGGATCAGAAGATTCTCGGGTCGAATCCTGGCCGGGTCGGATGTTTCTATTTATATTTAGTCATAATAGGGATATGTTCACGACCTCGCTGCGTACTGTACATAGGGACTCGATTTCTTGGATGTCATCCCCCCAGTTTCGCGTTCGATTCTAACGGCTGTAATGAGAATTATTTATGAACTGAGTGCTGGAACAGGATGAGGCAGAACTCAGCTTTTCTGGAAGTGGCTTTCCACTTCAACTCAAAGTAAATGCCGGGATGAATCCTAACTTAACAGCATGACCGCCTGCTTCCCCATCCTGGTGCGATTAAGGAATACACGCATTACTACTACACATACCACAATAACACAGGTTATCAGACAAACAACTCTACACACCCAAGTGCACGGGGCTGACTTAACACGAAATCCCAGCCCCTCACATAAAACCAGAACTTGATACATGATATTATCTCGGCAATTCCCTGGAGTGAAATGAAATTCATACTACCTGTGTGGAACCAGGTATTTGAATTAAGATATTTCTCACCTTCACAGGCCCTGTGGCGCAACGGATAACGCGTCTTACTACGGATCAGAAGATTCCAGGTTCGAATCCTGGCAGGGTCGGATGTTTCTATTTATATTTAGTCAAAATCGGGATATATTCTAGACCTCGCTACGTACTGTACATAGGGACTTGCTTTCTTGGCTGTCATCCTCCGAGGTTGGGGTTCGATTCCTAACCTTGTAATGAGAATTATTTATGAACTCGGCTGGAACAGCGTAAGGTAGAACTCACCTATTCGGTAATGGGGTGTCCACATCAACTCAAAGTAAATGCCGGATGGATCCTAAATTAACAGCATGACCGCCTGCTTCCCCATCCTGGTGCGATTAACGAATACACGCATTACTACTGCACAAACACAATAACACAGGTTATCTGAAAAATTATTCTACACCCACAAGTGCACGGGGCTGACTGAACTCGAAGTCCAAGCCCCTCAAATGAAACCAGAATTTGATACATCATATCATCTCAGCAATTCTCTGGAGTGAAATGAAAGTCTTACTACCTCACTGGATCCAGGTATTTGAATTAAAATAGTTGTCTCAGTTACAGGCCCTGTGTCGCAACGGATAAAGCGTCTGACTACGGCTCAGTAGATTCCAGGTTCGAATCCTGGCAGGGACAGATGTTTCTGTTTATATTTAGTCAGAATAGGGATATATTCTAGTCCTCGCTACGTACCGTGCATAGGGACTAGCTTTCTTGGCTCTCATCCCCCGAGGTTGGGGTTCGATTCCTAGCCCTGTAATGAGAATTATTTATGAACTGGGCTGGAACAGTGTAAGGCAGAACTCACCTATTCTGGAATGGGGTTTCCACTTCAACTCAAAGTAAATGCCGGGATGGATCCTAACTTAACAGCATGGCCGCCTGCTTCACCTTCCTGGTGCAATTAAGGTATACACGCATTACTACTACACATACCACAATAACACAGGTTATCAGACAAATAACTCTACACACTCAAGTGCACGGGGCTGACTTAACACGAAATCCCAGC
The DNA here is from genome assembly GCA_946902985.2 of Meconema thalassinum. Taxonomy (NCBI): domain Eukaryota; kingdom Metazoa; phylum Arthropoda; class Insecta; order Orthoptera; family Tettigoniidae; genus Meconema; species Meconema thalassinum. The sequence goes on along the minus strand of OX336389.2, from coordinate 1,062,347,288 downwards.
CCCTCACATAAAACCAGAACTTGATACATGATATTATCTCGGCAATTCCCTGCAGTGAAATGAAATTCATACTTCCTGTGTGGAACCAGGTATTTGAATTAAGATATGTCTCACCTTCACAGGCCCTGTGGCGCAACGGATAACGCGTCTGACTACGGATCAGAAGATTCCAGGTTCGAATCCTGGCAGGGTCGGATGTTTCTATTTATATTTAGTCAGAATCGGGATATATTCTAGACCTCGCTACGTACTGTACATAGGGACTTGCTTTCTTGGCTGTCATCCTCCGAGGTTGGGGTTCGATTCCTAACCTTGTAATGAGAATTATTTATGAACTGGGCTGGAACAGCGTAAGGCAGAACTCACCTATTCTGTAATGGGGTTTCCACTTCAACTCAAAGTAAATGACGGGATGGATCCTAACTTAACAGCATGGCCGCCTGCTTCACCTTCCTGGTGCGATTAAGGAATACACGCTTTACTACTACACATACCACAATAACACAGGTTATCAGACAAATAACTCTGCACACCCAAGTGCACGGGGCTGACGTAACTCGAAGTCCAAGCCCCTCACATGAAAATAGATCTTGATACATGATATCATCTCGGCAATTCTCTGGAGTGAAATGAATTTCTTACTACCTCACTGGAACCAGATATTGGAATTAAAATAGTTATCTCCGTTACCGGCACTGTGGCGCAACGGATAGAGCGTCTGACTACGGATCAGTAGATTCCGGGTTCGAATCCTGGCAGGGTCAGATGTTTCTGTTTATATTTAGTCAGAATAGGGATATATTCTAATCCTCGCTACGTACCGTGCATAGGGACTAGCTTTCTTGGCTGTCATCCCCCGAGGTTGGGGTTCGATTCCTAGCCCTGTAATGAGAATTATTTATGAACTCGGCTGGAACAGCGTAAGGTAGAACTCACCTATTCGGTAATGGGGTGTCCTCTTCAACTCAAAGTAAATGCCGGGATGGATCCTAAATTAACAGCATGACCGCCTGCTTCCCCATCCTGGTGCGATTAACGAATACACGCATTACTACTACACAAACACAATAACACAGGTTATCTGAAAAATTATTCTACACCCACAAGTGCACGGGGCTGACTGAACTCGAAGTCCAAGCCCCTCAAATGAAACCAGAATTTGATACATCATATCATCTCGGCAATTCTCTGGAGAGAAATGAAATTCTTACTACCTCACTGGAACCAGGTATTTGAATTAGGATATTTGACTCGTTCACTGGCCCTGTGGCGCAACGGTCAACGCGTCTGACTGCGGATCAGAAGATTCCAGGTTCGCTTACTGGCAGGGTGGGATGTTTCTATTTATATTTAGTCAGAATAGGGATATGTTCAAGACCTCGCTGCGTACTGTACATAGGGACTAGCTTTCTTGGATGTCATCCCCCCAGTTTCGCGTTCGATTCTAACGGCTGTAATGAGAATTATTTATGAACTGAGGGCTGGAACAGGGTGAGGCAGAACTCAGCTTTTCTGGAAGTGGCTTTCCACTTCAACTCAAAGTAAATGCCGGGATGGATCCTAACTTAGCAGCATGGCCGCCTGCTTCACCTTCCTGGTGCGATTAAGGAATACACGCTTTACTACTACACATACCACAATAACACAGGTTATCAGACAAATAACTCTACACACCCAAGTGCACGGGGCTGACTTAACTCGAAGTCCAAGCCCCTCACATGAAAATAGAACTTGATACATGATACCATCTCGGCAATTCTCTGGAGTGAAATGAAATTCATACTACCTGTGTGGAACCAGGTATTTGAATTAAGATATTTCTCACCTTCACAGGCCCTGTGGCGCAACGGATAACGCGTCTGACTACGGATCAGAAGATTCCAGGTTCGAATCCTGGCAGGGTCAGGTGTTTCTCTTTATATTTAGTCAGAATAGGGATATATTCTAGTCCTCGCTACGTACCGTGCATAGGGACTAGCTTTCTTGGCTCTCATCCCCCGAGGTTGGGGTTCGATTCCTAGCCCTGTAATGAGAATTATTTATGAACTGGGCTGGAACAGCGTAAGGCAGAACTCACCTATTCTGTAATGGGATTTCCACTTCAACTCAAAGTAAATGACGGGATGGATCCTAACTTAACAGCATGGCCGCCTGCTTCACCTTCCTGGTGCGATTAAGGAATACACGCTTTACTACTACACATACCACAATAACACAGGTTATCAGACAAATAACTCTACACACCCAAGTGCACGGGGCTGACTGAACTCGAAGTCCAAGCCCCTCAAATGAAACCAGAATTTGATACATCATATCATCTTGGCAATTCTCTGGAGTGAAATGACATTCTTACTACCTCACTGGAACCAGGTATTTGAATTAGGATATTTGACTCTTTCACTGGCCCTGTGGGGCAACGGTCAATGCGTCTGACTGCGGATCAGGAGATTCCAGGTTCGCATACTGGCAGGGTGGGATGTTTCTATTTATATTTAGTCAGAATCGGGATATATTCTAGACCTCGCTACGTACTGTACATAGGGACTTGCTTTCTTGGCTGTCATCCTCCGAGGTTGGGGTTCGATTCCTAACCCTGTAATGAGATTTATTTATGAACTCGGCTGGAACAGCGTAAGGCAGAACTCACCTATTCTGGAATGGGGTGTCCACTTCAACTCAAAGTAAATGCCCGGATGGATCCTAAATTAACAGCATGAACGCCTGCATCCCCATCCTGGTGCGAATAAGGAATACACGCATTACTACTACACATACCACAATAACACAGGTTATCAGAAAAATTATTCTACACACACAAGTGCAGGGGGCTGACTGAACTCGAAGTCCAAGCCCCTCAAATGAAACCAGAACTTGATACATCATATCATCTCGGCAATTCCCAGGAGTGAAATGAAATTCTTACTACCTGTGTGGAACCAGGTATTTGAATTAAGATATCATCCACCACCACAGGCCCTGCGGCGCAACGGATAACGCGTCTGACTACGGATCAGAAGTTTCCAGGATGGAATCCTGGCAGGGTGGGATGTTTCTGTTTATATTTAGTCAGAATAGGGATATATTCTAGACCTCGCTACGTACAGTACATAGGGACTAGCTTTCTTGGCTGTCATCCCCCGAGGTTGGGGTTCGATTCCTAGCCCTGTAATGAGAATTATGAACTCAGTTGGAACAGCATAAGGCAGAACTCACGTATTCTGGAATGGGGTGTCCACTTCAACTCAAAGTAAATGCCGGGATGGATCCTAACTTAACAGCATGACCGCCTGCTTCCCCATCCTGGTGCGATTAAGGAATACACGCATTACTACTACACATACCACAATAACACAGGCTATCAGACAAATAATTCTACACATCCAAGTGCACGGGGCTGTCTTAACACGAAATCCGAGCCCCTCACATGAAACCAGAACTTGATACATGATATTATCTCGGCAATTCTCTGGAGTGAAATGAAATTCATACTACCTGTGTGGAACCAGGTATTTGAATTAAGATATTTCTCACCTTCACAGGCCCTGTGGCGCAACGGATAACGCGTCTGACTACGGATCAGAAGATTCCAGGTTCGAATCCTGGCAGGGTCGGATGTTTCTATATATATTTAGTCAGAATCGGGATATATTCTAGACCTCGCTACGTACTGTTCAGAGTGACTTGCTTTCTTGGCTGTCATCCTCCGAGGTTGGGGTTCTATTCCTAACCCTGTAATGAGAATTATTTATGAACTCGGCTGGAACAGCGTAAGGTAGAACTCACCTATTCGGTAATGGGGTGTCCACTTCAACTCAAAGTAAATGCCGGGATGGATCCTAAATTAACAGCATGACCGCCTGCTTCCCCATCCTGGTGCGATTAACGAATACACGCATTACTACTACACAAACACAATAACACAGGTTATCTGAAAAATTATTCTACACCCACAAGTGCACGGGGCTGACTGAACTCGAAGTCCAAGCCCCTCAAATGAAACCAGAATTTGATACATCATATCATCTCGGCAATTCTCTGGAGTGAAATGAAATTCTTACTACCTCACTGGAACCAGGTATTTGAATTAGGATATTTGACTCTTTCACTGGACCTGTGGCGCAACGGTCAACGCGTCTGACTGCGGATCAGAAGATTCGAGGTTCGCATACTGGCAGGGTGGGATGTTTCTATTTATATTTAGTCAGAATAGGGAAATGTTCAAGACCTCGCTGCGTACTGTACATAGGGACTAGCTTTCTTGGATGTCATCCCCCCAGTTTCGCGTTCGATTCTAACGGCTGTAATGAGAATTATTTATGAACTGAAGGCTGGAACAGGGTGAGGCAGAACTCAGCTTTTCTGGAAGTGGCTTTCCACTTCAACTCAAAGTAAATGCCGGGATGGATCCTAACTTAACAGCATGTCCGCCTGCTTCCCCATCCTGGTGCGATTAAGGAATACACGCATTACTACTACACATACTACAATAACACAGGTTATCAGACAAATAACTCTACACACCCAATTGCAGGGGGCTGACTGAACTCGAAGTCCAAGCCCCTCAAATGAAACCAGAATTTGATACATCATATCATCTCAGCAATTCTCTGGAGTGAAATGAAATTCTTACTACCTCACTGGATCCAGGTATTTGAATTAGGATACTGAACTCTCTCACAGGCCCTGTGGCGCAACGGACAACGCGTCTGACTTCGGATCAGAAGATTCCAGGTTCGAATCCTGGCAGGGTCGGATGTTTCTATTTATATTTAGTCATAATAGGGATATGTTCAAGACCTGGCTGCGTACTGTACATAGGGACTCGCTTTCTTGGATGTCATCCCCCCAGTTTCGCGTTCGATTCTAACGGCTGTAATGAGAATTATTTATGAACTGAGTTCTGGAACAGGGTGAGGCAGAACTCAGCTTTCCTGGAAGTGGCTTTCCACTTCAACTCAAAGTAAATGCCGGGATGGATCCTAACTTAACAGCATGACCGCCTGCTTCCCCATCCTGGTGCGATTAAGGAATACACGCATTACTACTACACATACCACAATAACACAGGTTATCAGACAAATAACTCTACACAACCAAGTGCACGGGGCTGACTTAACACGAAGTCCAAGCCCCTCACTTGAAAATAGAACTTGATACATGATATCATCGCGGCAATTCTCTGGAGTGAAATGGATTTCTTACTACCTCACTGGAACCAGGTATTGGAATTAAAATAGTTGTCTCAGTTACAGGCCCTGTGGCGCAACGGGTAATGCGTCTAACTTCGGATCAGAAGATTCCGGTTCGAATCCTGGCCGGGTCGGATGTTTCTATTTATATTTAGTCATAATAGGGATATGTTCAAGACCTCGCTGCGTACTGTACATAGGGACTCGATTTCTTGGATGTCATCCCCCCAGTTTCGCGTTCGATTCTAACGGCTGTAATGAGAATTATTTATGAACTGAGTGCTGGAACAGGATGAGGCAGAACTCAGCTTTTCTGGAAGTGGCTTTCCACTTCAACTCAAAGTAAATGCCGGGATGGATCCTAACTTAACAGCATGACCGCCTGCTTCCCCATCCTGGTGCGATTAAGGAATACACGCATTACTACTACACATACCACAATAACACAGGTTATCAGACAAATAACTCTACACACCCAAGTTCACGGGGCTGACTTAACACGAAATCCCAGCCCCTCACATGAAACCAGAACTTGATACATGATATTATCTCGACAATTCTCTGGTGTGAAATGAAATTCATACTACCTGTGTGGAACCAGGTATTTGAATTAAGATATTTCTCATCTACACAGGCCCTGTGGCGCAACGGATAACGCGTCTGACTACGGATCAGAAGGTTCCAGGTTCGAATCCTGGCAGGGTCGGTTGTTTCTATATATATTTAGTCAGAATCGGGATATATTCTAGACCTCGCTACGTACTGTTCAGAGTGACTTGCTTTCTTGGCTGTCATCCTCCGAGGTTGGGGTTCGATTCCTAACCCTGTAATGAGAATTATTTATGAACTGGGCTGGAACAGTGTAAGGCGGAACTCACCTATTCTGGAATGGGGTTTCCACTTCAACTCAAAGTAAATGCCGGGATGGATCCTAACTTAACAGCATGGCCGCCTGCTTCACCTTCCTGGTGCGATTAAGGAATACACGCTTTAATCCTACACATACCACAATAACACAAGTTATCAGACAAATAACTCTACACACCCAAGTGCACGGGGCTGACTTAACTCGAAGTCCAAGCCCCTCAAATGAAACCAGAATTTGATACATCATGTCATCTCGGCAATTCTCTGGAGTGAAATGAAATTCTTACTACCTCACTGGATCCAGGTATTTGAATTAGGATACTAAACTCTCTCACAGGCCCTGTGGCGCAACGGACAACGCGTCTGACTTCGGATCAGAAGATTCCAGGTTCGGATCCTGGCAGGGTCAGATGTTTCTGTTTATATTTAGTCAGAATAGGGATATATTCTAGTCCTCGCTACGTACCGTGCATAGGGACTAGCTTTCTTGGCTGTCATCCCCCGAGGTTGGGGTTCGATTCCTAGCCCTGTAATGAGAATTATTTATGAACTCGGCTGGAACAGCGTAAGGTAGAACTCACCTATTCGGTAATGGGGTGTCCACTTCAACTCAAAGTAAATGCCGGGATGGATCCTAAATTAACAGCATGACCGCCTGCTTCCCCATCCTGGTGCGATTAACGAATACACGCATTACTACTACACAAACACAATAACACAGGTTATCTGAAAAATTATTCTACACCCACAAGTGCACGGGGCTGACTGAACTCGAAGTCCAAGCCCCTCAAATGAAACCAGAATTTGATACATCATATCATCTCGGCAATTCTCTGGAGTGAAATGAAATTCTTACTACCTCACTGGAACCAGGTATTTGAATTAGGATACTGAACTCTCTCACAGGCCCTGTGGTGCAACGGACATCGCGTCTGACTTCGGATCAGAAGATTCCAGGTTCGAATCCTGGCAGGGTCGGATGTTTCTATTTATATTTAGTCATAATAGGGATATGTTCAAGACCTCGCTGCGTACTGTACATAGGGACTCGCTTTCTTGGATGTCTTCCCCCCAGTTTCGCGTTCGATTCTAACGGCTGTAATGAGAATTATTTATGAACTGAGTTCTGGAACAGGGTGAGGCAGAACTCAGCTTTCCTGGAAGTGGCTTTCCACTTCAACTCAAAGTAAATGCCGGGATGGATCCTAACTTAACAGCATGACCGCCTGCTTCCCCATCCTGGTGCGATTAAGGAATACACGCATTACTACTACACATACCACAATAACACAGGTTATCAGACAAATAACTCTACATAACCAAGTGCACGGGGCTGACTTAACACGAAGTCCAAGCCCCTCACATGAAAATAGAACTTGATACATGATATCATCTCGGCAATTCTCTGGAGTGAAATGGATTTCTTACTACCTCACTGGAACCAGGTATTGGAATTAAAATAGTTGTGTCAGATACAGGCCCTGTGGCGCAACGGGTAATGCGTCTGTCTTCGGATCAGAAGATTCCCGGTTCGAATCCTGGCCGGGTCGGATGTTTCTATTTATATTTAGTCATAATAGGGATATGTTCAAGACCTCGCTGCGTACTGTACATAGGGACTCGATTTCTTGGATGTCATCCCCCCAGTTTCGCGTTCGATTCTAACGGCTGTAATGAGAATTATTTAAGAACTGAGGGCTGGAACAGGGTGAGGCAGAACTCAGCTTTTCTGGAAGTGGCTTTCCACTTCAACTCAAAGTAAATGCCGGGATGGATCCTAACTTAACAGCATGACCGCCTGCTTCCCCATCCTGGTGCGATAAACGAATACACGCATTACTACTACACATACCACAATAACACAAGTTATCAGAAAATTTATTCTACACCCATAAGTGCACGGGGCTGACTGAACTCGAAGTCCCAGCCCCTCACATGAAACCAGAACTTGATACATGATATTATCTCGGCAATTCTCTGGAGTGAAATGAAATTCATACTACCTGTGTGGAACCAGGTATTTGAATTAAGATATTTCTAACCTTCACAGGCCCTGTGGCGCAACGGATAACGCGTCGGAATACTGAACAGAAGATTCCAGGTTCGAATCCTGGCAGGGTCGGATGTTTCTATTTATATTTAGTCAGAATCGGGATATATTCTAGACCTCGCTACGTACCGTGCATAGGGACTTGCTTTCTTGGCTGTCATCCTCCGAGGTTGGGGTTCGATTCCTAGCCCTGTAATGAGAATTATTTATGAACTCGGCTGGAACAGCGTAAGGCAGAACTCACCTATTTGGTAATGGGGTGTCCACTTCAACTCAAAGTAAATGCCGGGATGGATCCTGAATTAACAGCATGACCGCCTGCTTCCCCATCCTGGTGCGATTAACGAATACACGCATTACTACTACACAGACACAATAACACAGGTTATCTGAAAAATTATTCTACACCCACAAGTGCACGGGGCTGACTGAACTCGAAGTCCAAGCCCCTCAAATGAAACTAGAATTTGATACATCATATCATCTCGGCAATTCTCTGGAGTGAAATGACATTCTTACTACCTCACTGGAACCAGGTATTTGAATTAGGATATTTGACTCTTTCACTGGCCCTGTGGCGCAACGGTCAATGCGTCTGACTGCGGATCAGAAGATTCCAGGTTCGCATACTGGCAGGGTGGGATATTTCTATTTATATTTAGTCAGAATAGGGATATGTTCGAGACCTCGCTGCGTACTGTACATAGGGACTAGCTTTCTTGGATGTCATCCCTCCAGTTTCGCGTTCGATTCTAACGGCTGTAATGAGAATTATTTATGAACTGAGGCCTGGAACAGGGTGAGGGAGAACTCAGCTTTTCTGGAAGTGGCTTTCCACTTCAACTCAAAGTAAATGCCGGGATGGATCCTAACTTAACAGCATGAACGCCTGCTTCCCCATCCTGGTGCGATTAAGGAATACACGCATTACTACTACACATACCACAATAACACAGGTTCTCAGACAAATAACTCTACACACCCAAGTGCACGGGGCTGACTTAACACGAAATCCCAGCCCCTCACATGAAACCAGAACTTGATACTTGATATTATCTCGGCAATTCTCTGGAGTGAAATGAAATTCATACTACCTGTGTGGAACCAGGTATTTGAATTAAGATATTTTTCACCTTCGCAGGCCCTGTGGCGCAACGGATAAAGCGTCGGAATTCGGATCAGAAGATTACAGGGTCGAATCCTGGCAGGGTCGGTTGTTTCTCTTTATATTTAGTCAGAATCGGGATATATCTAGACCTCGCTACGTACTGTACATAGGGACTTGCTTTCTTGGCTGTCATCCTCCGAGGTTGGGGTTCGATTCCTAACCCTGAAATGAGAATTATTTATGAACTCGTCTGGAACAGCGTAAGGCAGAACTCACCTATTCTGGAATTGGGTGTCCACTTCAACTCAAAGTAAATGCACGGATGGATCCTAAATTAACAGCATGACCGCCTGCTTCCCCATCCTGGTGCGATTAAGGAATACACGCATTACTACTACACATACCACAATAGCACAGGTTATCAGAAAAATTATTCTACACACACAAGTGCACGGGGCTGACTGAACTCGAAGACCAAGCCCCTCAAATGAAACCAGAATTTGATACATCATATTGTAATGGTCTGGTTAGTTAGTGCCCCATGTTGGTAGCGACAAATGTAACGTTCTCTTGCTTAGGCTGGGATGACAAGTGAAACGGTATTTACTTTGCTCCACGTTGAGCGTACAAATGTAATGGTTTCGCTAGCCCACACTGTTGGGTGAGAAATGTAACTGTTTACCTTTGCCTAAGCTATGTTGTTTTAATGGGCGCCAAGACCTCAACGCAATGTTGAAATCTAAATTTGTATTTAACAACGTCTAGCTCTGGCAGAACACCTTCAAGACTCTATTCACTCAGATCGTGGTATGATTTGATCATTAACCCAACAAACAATTGTATCAGGAGAAGGAATTGGTCTATATCTAATGCTACCTACTGAAAGCAAAGATTGCATTGTAAAAGAAATGAATTTATTATATAAAACAAGTATAGCAAAATTAATAATAATAATAAGTTTAAAATTTAAATTGGAGCGTTGTGATTTGAATATTACCGATAGAAAATTACGTGAAAACGGAGTCTGATAAATTGATTTTACTCTTATTTCCAAGCTATGAAGTTACTGAAATATGAAATATAAAACAAAGAAAATGAGAGATTGCGTATTTCTGCGTCATGTGCGCTTACCATTGGAAATTGCCAAAGCATCTCCCTCGTTCTTGATGATGCTGTGTGCTTCCCACAGTCTCCTGGACGTCGTCATCTCCGTCGAAATTTGATGATATCCTGGTAGATTAGATAATTCAATGGTCCGTACATCGGACCCAAACTCGCGTAAAACCGCACTGGTTACGTTTTACAAAAGTTCGTTGCTAACTCCACTGAACATCGGAGCGACACGCACTTGCGACCGTACACCGCAAGTTCTACACAGATAGTCCCGAACTCCACTGAACATCGGAGCGACACGCACTTGCACCCATACTCCTCAAGTATTTCACAGATAGTCCACGTTTCACGGCGCGTCGAACGATATATCCACACGCCGGCTCCCCTACCATGGTACCGACATCTAGCTTACGTCGTCCTCCTTGATTGGCTGCACCCTCCGCGCTAGATCCCCACTCCTTCCTCATTACACTCCGCGGGAGGGAGAAGTAGATTTCCGTTTCAACAATTCGCCTTTTCTAGACCTTGCGACCCAGCCTTGCGCAATACTTCTCGACAGGAATCAGCTTGTACTTGAAATCCCAGTGAGTCATGTCTCTCAAATACCCTAACTGACAAAACTCCGTAAAATTCCGTAATCAGATAATTTTCTATGATATCGTCGTTCGTAATAATTTGCTGGATAGCGTTTTCTAAGACATAGAAAACCTATCTGAATGCTAATAATTTTTATAAAATGCTCCGAAAATACCTTAATAATAATTATAATAAATTAATAATAATAATAAATTAACATGAAAAATTCTCTTGGCTGAACAATTTGCCGCGTAAATAAATATAGAATGGCTTCCTACTGACTTATGCCAGTTGCATAAAACCCCTCGAAAAACACGTTACATATTCGCCTCGGATCATCGGATGATTTACCGTGACGACGGTCCATTATCCGATTATCCCAGACACGTTAATAAACCCCATCCAAAATACATATTACATAAATGAAATCACCCTAAATTACAGATATATTCACTCATATTTTTTCTTCACGCACTTTGCGTCAAAGTTTGTTGTCACAATGGATCGCACTTTGCAACCAGTTCAATGTTTTACATAGGGAATAGTGTTCCACGGATATTTCCGCCTCTCAAATTTCTCTATGTTGGAGAAATAGACATAATTAATGTGTGAGCACTATGTATTTATGATGTCATATCACACGCATTGAAGGTGTTCTGATATATTTATATCACCATAGAACTTCCTAATTTCACTGGAGGTCCCCTCCTTATGGTGACATTTAATTCCACTTATCACTGAGCACACGATCACACTATTGTGGCAGCGCCTCGTGACCATAATACTTAATCTCTCTTTAAAGTAGATTAAATTAATATTGACTTCTGAAAAAAAAACAGTAAATGCGCCTTACATATAACACCAAATATTTCTGTGCCGTAATCGCCCTGTCTTGTTAAGTTCCCGTACACCATATTCTACTTAATACTAGTTCTCAACACAGACCATTTCTCCTCACACAAATAATACCATTGTACATATTATCTTAAATTACACACCTACAAATCTTACATGGCGAGGCCGTAAACAGAAATCACGTGTGCTGATATGTATGAGTTTCATGAAGGACTGTCTCGCATTCTGATGGCCCATCTTTTATCTCGTGGACGCCTTAAGCTAACAAGCCCTATTCAAGCGCTCCCCCATCTCTTGGAGATAAATGGGAACCCATCAGCGCTGCCAAAATGGCCTTGGTGCATCGAGACAATTTAGTGCTCAACAGCATCCGACAATCCCATCATATTTCCCTGTACCTTAAAAACTCTCATTTACTTACATACTACCCCCCTGTGTGACTTCCGATACGCCTGCCTTAAGACCAGATCCTCCACGCACCAGATACTACACTTACTCATTTGATAGGCTGGCTCGCCAGCTAAACACACTCACTTTATGACACATATTTTCGTAGACTATGTATATTATACGTCCCGTATAATCTGTTTCCCTCACTATTCTCCAGCACATATGCTGTTTTCCCAATACGTTTGGAAACTATAAATGTTTCTGCGTCACCTGCTTCCAACCTTGCAAGTGGCTCCCTTTAAATGAACGTCATCATGTTGCTCTACTAGCATATTTCTCAGTGTCTGTAACGATGCCCTGTTGCTACTGTCCACCCATGCTAACCCTACTTTCCTCTGGTGTCACACCTCTACTTGACACGCTATGACCTAAAAATGTCACCTCTGACTGACAGAATGACGACTTAGACAGCTTCAAAGTGAACCCTGCCTGATCTAACTTCTGAAAAACTATATTTAAATGACATAGATGCTCCTCAAAACTGCGTGAACTAATTACCATATCCTCTATGTAAATGGTTACAAACTCTCCTGTGTCATCCCCTAATGCGATGTTTAAAGCCCTAATTAAAGCTGCTGAACTACTCTTTAACCCATAAGGTGTTCTACAAAATTGATAAAGGTTATATTTATGACTAAAAAGCTGTAAATGGTCTATCTTCGTACATAAGTGGCACTTGCCAAAAACTGGAACTCAAATCTACACAAGTGAAATACTTCTTCCCCTCAAATGTTTGCATTAATTCCTCTATTGACATAGATTTCAGCTGATCTGAACTAATTCTACTGTTAACCAAACGAGCGTCTAAACAAATACGAACAGTGCCGTCGGTCTTGGGTACCGTGATCAAAGAATTAACATATGGACTGTTCGAGTGCTCAATAATCCCATCTTCAAGCATCTGGTTAATTTGTGCCTCAACTGCACTCTGATAAGCGAAAGGTACAGGATATCTATGTCCTGTGAATACTGACCTATCAATAACGTTCAATGAATGTGTATAGCAATTGGCCATACCAATGCGATCCTCAAAAACTCTCCTATTACACCATAACACATCATAGAGCCGAACACATTGTTCCACCTCTATATTACCCTGAAATGCAGCCTCACGTAACGAGTCCTCTAGACTTCCGTTCGTAATCACACTGCCCACAAAACATGGAGAACCCCGCTCTACGGCTGGCGATATCTCATTTAAAGTACAAATCACACCTACAATACTACTCCTCTGAATATGGTCATTGAACGCTACTTCTACTTCAGAATCTCCCCATTTAAATTTCAAACTCCCTACATCATAACATAAGTTACCAGACACTCTACTTAGCCACTCTGAACCCAAGATAACACCGAATACTAAATTTGGAATTACAAGGCAAATCTGCTTCTCTACATGATTATTAATTTTAATGTCTACTAAAACTTGCTTAGAAATTACTTTAGACCTCTTCCCAACAGCTGTGATAACAAAAGTGCTTTTAATTGGCATCTCCTCAAAATTTACTCCAGTTCCTTTCATTTTATCATAAAATGCACTACTTATGCAACTCTTCATACAACCACTATCAATTAAAACATCTGTGTACGCCTCGGACACGTTAAATTTAACTATGGGGCTCTTACTAACCACTTCCTGAATAATACCTTCATCATTTAGTTCATGTAATAATTCATTTCTCACATTTAGGTCATAGGGTTCCTGTATAATTGTATGGACAGGGCATGCTACAGACTGAGATTCTGACCTTACTTCGCAGCCTGGTTCGCGTTTAAAGAACCGCTACAGCTGGCCGTAGTACTAGTTACTACTGCACTGGTCTGGTTGTTCTGAGTTGTGTTGTCATTGTTTGGCTGTATATTACTACCACTAGGCTGTCCTCTTCCTTGACCCCTATTCTGGTTGTAATTATTGTCATTATAATTTCTCCCTTGATTTCCCCTGAAATCATTGTTTCTCCCTTGATTTCCCCTGTAATCATTGTTCCTCCCTTGATACTGATTACCATAGCCATTTCCTCTGTTCTGATTTAGCTGATTATTATTATTTCTATTTTGAGCATTGGCCCCTTCGCCACCGTTCCCTTGAACTTCCTGATGCCTGGCTTCATTAGGTCTATTATTATTATTACCCTGGTTCCTATTGAAATTGTCCTCATAACCCCCTCTCCCTAGTGCATCAAATGTGCTTAACAAATTTTCTACTTGTGATATAGTCTTTACATTCTGGATACAAGCAGCCTCCTTGATCCTATAGGGAAAGTGCCTAAGTAGCAACCTTACCACATCACTTTCCTCCTTCAAGCCATCCAGATATTTACACACTAATACCTGCCCTAAAAAGTATTCGGTCATGGTGGAGCTTCCTTTAGGGTTATATTTACCACACACTACTCCCTCACGATGCTGCGACTGAATAACCTCATTCCAGAACTTTTCACAGAATTTCATTTTAAAATCATTGATATCAGTAAACTTGTCTCTGTAGACAGCAAACCAATTCCTCGTTTCCCCCACAAACACTTGTTCTAAAATTTCAACTACCTGGCACCACTCAATACTACCATTTTTCAACCTCTCCCCGAATTTATTTTCTATAGTGTTCATGAACTCCATTGGGCACCCCTGTCGATTGCTGAACTTACCCAGTTCTACCTCCCTGTATGTGCTATTCACAAAAACTGGCCTATTCTGACTATTTTCTTGCCTGATCCTAGCTTTTAATTTTAATTCTAATTCTGCGATTTTCTCCTCAGCCTTCCTCTCAATACTGTTTACTGTTAATTTAATGTTTCCTTCTGATTCTTCTACTTTATCATATAGCTTTGCTTGTTTCTCTTCAATCTTGCTAATGCTCTCTCTATTACTCTCTCTTAAATCATTTACTTCTGCAACTATTTGCGAGTGGACTTTCTCAATTCTACCCCCCAGCTGTTCCTTAACCTCTTTAGTAGCTACCTGAATTTTGTCAATTTCTCCCCCCAATTGCTTTTTGACCTGCTGTGTTTCCAGTTGCACTAGTTCTTTTAAATTTTCAGCCTGTGTACTGATTCTAATTTCCAACTCCTCCTGTACTTTTCCTAATTTTCTGTCTACATCTGCAATAATCTCTTTAGCCTTTTCTTCCATCACCCCCCTGATCTCGCCTCTAATCAGTTCGAATTTGTCACTCATTTCCCTACTGTTTTGTTCTAATTTAGCATTTAAAGTTTCATTACTCTCTCTATTTTCCCTACTGTTTTGTTCTAATTTTGCATTATTCTGTTCTAATTTTGCATTATTCTGTTCTAATTTTGCATTTAAAGCTTCTGTACTTTCTTTATTTTCCCTACTGTTTTGTTCTAATTTTGCATTATTCTGTTCTAATTTTGCATTTAAAGCATCTGTACTTTCTTTATTTTCCCTACTGTTTTGTTCTAATTTTGCATTATTCTGTTCTAATTTTGCATTTAAAGCATCACTACTAACTTTGTTCTGATACATGAACTCGAGAAGTAAAGTTTTTAATTCTGGTTGGCCGCCTACACTCCCTGTTTCAGTATCGGGATTTACCTCCGCTACCCCGGTACTACCATCACTCGACATACTGCTCGTATCATCATTCTCCAGTTGATGACCACTACGTAACCTCATCTGTCTTTCTTTCTCATCCCCCATAATGATATACACTGATAAAGACAAATAACCCCCAAAATACAGGCACAGAAATATATACCCTTCTCCTTCCACAAATGTTATTAGGTTTTCAGCCCCAAGTTGTCGGCGACAAATGTAATGGTCTGGTTAGTTAGTGCCCCATGTTGGTAGCGACAAATGTAACGTTCTCTTGCTTAGGCTGGGATGACAAGTGAAACGGTATTTACTTTGCTCCACGTTGAGCGTACAAATGTAATGGTTTCGCTAGCCCACACTGTTGGGTGAGAAATGTAACTGTTTACCTTTGCCTAAGCTATGTTGTTTTAATGGGCGCCAAGACCTCAACGCAATGTTGAAATCTAAATTTGTATTTAACAACGTCTAGCTCTGGCAGAACACCTTCAAGACTCTATTCACTCAGATCGTGGTATGATTTGATCATTAACCCAACAAACAATTGTATCAGGAGAAGGAATTGGTCTATATCTAATGCTACCTACTGAAAGCAAAGATTGCATTGTAAAAGAAATGAATTTATTATATAAAACAAGTATAGCAAAATTAATAATAATAATAAGTTTAAAATTTAAATTGGAGCGTTGTGATTTGAATATTACCGATAGAAAATTACGTGAAAACGGAGTCTGATAAATTGATTTTACTCTTATTTCCAAGCTATGAAGTTACTGAAATATGAAATATAAAACAAAGAAAATGAGAGATTGCGTATTTCTGCGTCATGTGCGCTTACCATTGGAAATTGCCAAAGCATCTCCCTCGTTCTTGATGATGCTGTGTGCTTCCCACAGTCTCCTGGACGTCGTCATCTCCGTCGAAATTTGATGATATCCTGGTAGATTAGATAATTCAATGGTCCGTACATCGGACCCAAACTCGCGTAAAACCGCACTGGTTACGTTTTACAAAAGTTCGTTGCTAACTCCACTGAACATCGGAGCGACACGCACTTGCGACCGTACACCGCAAGTTCTACACAGATAGTCCCGAACTCCACTGAACATCGGAGCGACACGCACTTGCACCCATACTCCTCAAGTATTTCACAGATAGTCCACGTTTCACGGCGCGTCGAACGATATATCCACACGCCGGCTCCCCTACCATGGTACCGACATCTAGCTTACGTCGTCCTCCTTGATTGGCTGCACCCTCCGCGCTAGATCCCCACTCCTTCCTCATTACACTCCGCGGGAGGGAGAAGTAGATTTCCGTTTCAACAATTCGCCTTTTCTAGACCTTGCGACCCAGCCTTGCGCAATACTTCTCGACAGGAATCAGCTTGTACTTGAAATCCCAGTGAGTCATGTCTCTCAAATACCCTAACTGACAAAACTCCGTAAAATTCCGTAATCAGATAATTTTCTATGATATCGTCGTTCGTAATAATTTGCTGGATAGCGTTTTCTAAGACATAGAAAACCTATCTGAATGCTAATAATTTTTATAAAATGCTCCGAAAATACCTTAATAATAATTATAATAAATTAATAATAATAATAAATTAACATGAAAAATTCTCTTGGCTGAACAATTTGCCGCGTAAATAAATATAGAATGGCTTCCTACTGACTTATGCCAGTTGCATAAAACCCCTCGAAAAACACGTTACAATATGATCTCAGCAATTCTCTGGAGTGAAATGAAATTCTTACTACCTCACTGGAACCAGGTATTTGAATTAAGATATCAACCACTTCCACAGGCCCTGCGGCGCAACGGATAACGCGTCTAACTACGGATCAGAAGTTTCCAGGTTCGAATCCTGGCAGGGTAGGATGTTTCTGTTTATATTTAGTCAGAATAGGGATATATTGTAGACCTCGCTACGTACTGTACATAGGGACTAGCTTTCTCGGCTGTCATCCCCCGAGGTTGGGGTTCGATTCCTAGCCCTGTAATGAGAATTATTTATGAACTCGGTTGGAACAGCATAAGGCAGAACACACGTATTCTGGAATGGGGTGTCCACTTCAACTCAAAGTAAATGCCGGGATGGATCCAAAATTAACATCACGACCGCCTGCTTCCCCATCCTGGTGCGATTAACGAATACACGCATTACTACTACACATACCACAATAACACAAGTTATCAGAAAAATTATTCTACACACACAAGTGCACGGGGCTGACTGAACTCGAAGTCCAAGCCCCTCAAATGAAACCAGAATTTGATACATCATATCATCTCAGCAATTCTCTGGAGTGAAATGAAATTCTTACTACCTCACTGGATCCAGGTATTTGAATTAGGATACGGAACTCTCTCACAGGCCCTGTGGTGCAACGGATAACGCGTCTGACCTCGGATCAGGAGATTCCAGGTTCGAATCCTGGCAGCGTCGGATGTTTCTATTTATATTTAGTCATAATAGGGATACGCTCAAGACCTCGCTGCGTACTGTACATAGGGACTCGCATTCTTGGATGTCATCCGCCCAGTTTTGCGTTCGATTCTAACGGCTGTAATGAGAATTATTTATGAACTGAGTGCTGGAACAGGGTGAGGTAGAACTCAGCTTTTCTGGAAGTGGCTTTCCACTTCAACTCAAAGTAAATGCCGGGATGGATCCTAACTTAACAGCATGACCGCCTGCTTCACCATCCTGGTGCGATTAAGGAATACACGCATTACTACTACACATACCACAATAACACAGGTTATCAGACAAATAACTCTACACACCCAAGTGCACGGGGCTGACTTAACACGAAATCCCAGCCCCTCACATGAAACCAGAATTTGATACATGATATTATCTCGGCAATTCTCTGGAGTGAAATGAAATTCATACTACCTGTGTGGAACCAGGTATTTGAATTAAGATATGTCTCACCTTCACAGGCCCTGTGGCGCAACGGATAACGCGTCTGACTACGGATCAGAAGATTCCAGGTTCGAATCCTGGCAGGGTCGGATGTTTCTATTTATATTTAGTCAGAATCGGGATATATTCTAGACCTCGCTACGTACTGTACATAGGGACTTGCTTTCTTGGCTGTCATCCTCCGAGGTTGTTGTTCGATTCCTAACCCTGTAATGAGAATTATTTATGAACTCGGCTGGAACAGCGTAAGGCAGAACTCACCTATTCTGGAATGGGGTGTCCACTTCAGCTCAAAGTAAATGCCCGGATGGATCCTAAATTAACAGCATGACCGCCTGCTTCCCCATCCTGGTGCGATTAAGGAATACACGCATTACTACTACACAAACCACAATAACACAGGTTATCAGAAAAATTATTCTACACACACAAGTGCAGGGGGCTGACTGAACTCGAAGTCCAAGCCCCTCAAATGAAACCAGAACTTGATACATGATATCATCTCGGCAATTCTCAGGAGTGAAATGAAATTCTTACTACCTGTGTGGAACCAGGTATTTGAATTAAGATATCAACCACCTCCACAGGCCCTGCGGCGCAACGGGTAACGCGTCTGACTACGGATCAGAAGTTTCCAGGTTCGAAGCCTGGCAGGGTCGGATGTTTCTGTTTATATTTAGTCAGAATAGGGATATATTCTAGACCTCACTACGCACTGTACATAGGGACTAGCTTTCTTGGCTGTCATCCCCCGAGGTTGGGGTTCGATTCCTAACCCTGTAATGAGAATTATTTATGAACTCGGTTGGAACAGCATAAGGCAGAACTCACGTATTCTGGAATGGGGTGTCCACTTCAACTCAAAGTAAATGCCGGGATGGATCCTAAATTAACAGCATGACCGCCTGCTTCCCCATCCTGGTGCGATAAACGAATACATGCATTACTACTACACATACCACAATAACACAAGTTATCAGAAAAATTATTCTACACACACAAGTGCACGGGGCTGACTGATCTCGAAGTCCAAGCCCCTCAAATGAAACCAGAATTTGATACATCATATGATCTCAGCAATTCTCTGGAGTGAAATGAAATTCTTACTACCTCACTTGAACCAGGTATTTGAATTAGGATACTGAACTCTGTCACAGGCCCTGTGGCGCAACGGGTAATGCGTCTGACTTCGGGTCAGAAGATTCCCGGTTCGAATTCTGGCCGGGTCGGATGTTTCTATTTATATTTAGTCATAATAGGGATATGTTCAAGACCTCGTTGCGTACTGTACATAGGGACTCGCTTTCTTGGATGTCATCCCCCCAGTTTTGCGTTCGATTCTAACGGCTGTAATGAGAATTATTTATGAACTGAGTGCTGGAACAGGGTGAGGCAGAACTCAGCTTTTTTGGAAGAGGCTTTCCACTTCAACTCAAAGTAAATGCCGGGATGGATCCTAACTTAACAGCAAGACCGCCTGCTTCCCCATCCTGGTGCGATTAAGGAATACACGCATTACTACTACACATACCACAATAACACAGGCTATCAGACAAATAACTCTACACATCCAAGTGCACGGGGCTGTCTTAACACGAAATCCCAGCCCCTCACATGAAACCAGAACTTGATACATGATATTATCTCGGCAATTCTCTGGAGTGAAATGAAATTCATACTACCTGTGTGGAACCAGGTATTTGAATTAAGATATTTTTCACCTTCGCAGGCCCTGTGGCGCAACGGATAACGCGTCTAACTACGGATCAGAAGTTTCCAGGTTCGAATCCTGGCAGGGTAGGATGTTTCTGTTTATATTTAGTCAGAATAGGGATATATTGTAGACCTCGCTACGTACTGTACATAGGGACTAGCTTTCTCGGCTGTCATCCCCCGAGGTTGGGGTTCGATTCCTAGCCATGTAATGAGAATTATTTATGAACTCGGTTGGAACAGCATAAGGCAGAACACACGTATTCTGGAATGGGGTGTCCACTTCAACTCAAAGTAAAAGCCGGGATGGATCCAAAATTAACAGCATGACCGCCTGCTTCCCCATCCTGGTGCGATTAACGAATACACGCATTACTACTACACATACCACAATAACACAAGTTATCAGAAAAATTATTCTACACACACAAGTGCACGGGGCTGACTGAACTCGAAGTCCAAGCCCCTCAAATGAAACCAGAATTTGATACATCATATCATCTCAGCAATTCTCTGGAGTGAAATGAAATTCTTACTACCTCAATGGATCCAGGTATTTGAATTAGGATACTGAGCTCTCTCACAGGCCCTGTGGTGCAACGGATAACGCGTCTGAGTACGGATCAGAAGATTCCAGGTTCGAATCCTGGCAGGGTCGGCTGTTTCTATATATATTTAGTCAGAATCGGGATATATTCTAGACCTCGCTACGTACTGTACATAGGGACTTGCTTTCTTGGCTGTCATCCTCCGAGGTTGGGGTTCGATTCCTAACGCTGAAATGAGAATTATTTATGAACTCGGCTGGAACAGCGTAAGGCAGAACTCACCTATTCTGGAATGGGGTGTCCACTTCAGCTCAAAGTAAATGCCCGGATGGATCCTAAATTAACAGCATGACCGCCTGCTTCCCCATCCTGGTGCGATTAAGGAATACACGCATTACTACTACACATACCACAATAACACAGGTTATCAGAAAAATTATTCTACACACACAAGTGCAGGGGGCTGACTGAACTCGAAGTCCAAGCCCCTCAAATGAAACCAGAACTTGATAAATGATATCATCTCGGCAATTCTCAGGAGTGAAATGAAATTCTTACTACCTGTGTGGAACCAGGTATTTGAATTAAGATATCAACGACCTCCGCAGGCCCTGCGGCGCAACGTATAACGCGTCTGACTACGGATCAGAAGTTTCCAGGGTCGCTTACTGGCAGGGTGGGATGTTTCTATTTATATTTAGTCAGAATAGGGATAAGTTCAAGACCTCGATGCGTACTGTACATAGGGACTAGCTTTCTTGGATGTCATCCCCCCAGTTTCGCGTTCGATTCTAACGGCTGTAATGAGAATTATTTATGAACTGAGGGCTGGAACAGGGTGAGGCAGAACTCAGCTTTCCTGGAAGTGGCTTTCCACTTCAACTCAAAGTAAATGCCGGGATGGATCCTAACTTAACAGCATGGCCGCCTGCTTCACCTTCCTGGTGCGATTAAGGAATACACGCTTTACTACTACACATACCACAATAACACAGGTTATCAGACAAATAACTCTACACACCCAAGTGCACGGGGCTGACCTAACTCGAAGTCCAAGCCCCTCACATGAAAATAGAACTTGATACATGATATCATCTCGGCAATTCTCTGGAGTGAAATGAATTTCTTACTAACTCACTGGAACCAGGTATTGGAATTAAAATAGTTATCTCATTTACAGGCACTGGGGCGCAAAGGATAGAGCGTCTGACTGCGGTTCAGTAGATTCCGGGTTCGAATCCTGGCAGGGTCAGATGTTTCTGTTTATATTTAGTCAGAATAGGGATATATTCTAGTCCTCGCTACGTACCGTGCATAGGGACTAGCTTTCTTGGCTCTCATCCCCCGAGGTTGGGGTTCGATTCCTAGCCCTGTAATGAGAATTATTTATGAACTCGGCTGGAACAGCGTAAGGTAGAACTCACCTATTCGGTAATGGGGTGTCCACTTCAACTCAAAGTAAATGCCGGGATGGATCCTAAATTAACAGCATGACCGCCTGCTTCCCCATCCTGGTGCGATTAACGAATACACGCATTACTACTACACAAACACAATAACACAGGTTATCTGAAAAATTATTCTACACCCACAAGTGCACGGGGCTGACTGAACTCGAAGTCCAAGCCCCTCAAATGAAACCAGAATTTGATACATCATATCATCTCGGCAATTCTCTGGAGTGAAATGAAATTCTTACTACCTCACTGGAACCAGGTATTTGAATTAGGATATTTGCCTCGTTCACTGGCCCTGTGGCGCAACGGTCAACGCGTCTGACTGCGGATCAGAAGATTCCAGCTTCGCTTACTGGCAGGGTGGGATGTTTCTATTTATATTTAGTCAGAATAGGGATATGTTCAAGACCTCGATGCGTACTGTACATAGGGACTAGCTTTCTTGGATGTCATCCCCCCAGTTTCGCGTTCGATTCTAACGGCTGTAATGAGAATTATTTATGAACTGAAGGCTGGAACAGGGTGAGGCAGAACTCAGCTTTTCTGGAAGTGGCTTTCCACTTCAACTCAAAGTAAATGCCGGGATGGATCCTAACTTAACAGCATGACCGCCTGCTTCCCCATCCTGGTGCGATTAAGGAATACACGCATTACTACTACACATACCACAATAACACAGGTTATCAGACAAATAACTCTACACAACCAAGTGCACGGGGCTGACTTAACACGAAGTCCAAGCCCCTCACATGAAAATAGAACTTGATACATGATATCATCTCGGCAATTCTCTGGAGTGAAATGGATTTCTTACTACCTCACTGGAACCAGGTATTGGAATTAAAATAGTTGCCTCAGTTACAGGCCCTGTGGCGCAACGCGTAATGCGTCTGACTTCGGATCAGAAGATTCCCGGGTCGAATCCTGGCCGGGTCGGATGTTTCTATTTATATTTAGTCATAATAGGGATATGTTCACGACCTCTCTGCGTACTGTACATAGGGACTCGATTTCTTGGATGTCATCCCCCCAGTTTCGCGTTCGATTCTAACGGCTGTAATGAGAATTATTTATGAACTGAGTGCTGGAACAGGATGAGGCAGAACTCAGCTTTTCTGGAAGTGGCTTTCCACTTCAACTCAAAGTAAATGCCGGGATGGATCCTAACTTAACAGCATGACCGCCTGCTTCCCCATCCTGGTGCGATTAAGGAATACACGCATTACTACTACACATACCACAATAACACAGGTTATCAGACAAACAACTCTACACACCCAAGTGCACGGGGCTGACTTAACACGAAATCCCAGCCCCTCACATAAAACCAGAACTTGATACATGATATTATCTCGGCAATTCCCTGGAGTGAAATGAAATTCATACTACCTGTGTGGAACCAGGTATTTGAATTAAGATATTTCTCTCCTTCACAGGCCCTGTGGCGCAACGGATAACGCGTCTTACTACGGATCAGAAGATTCCAGGTTCGAATCCTGGCAGGGTCGGATGTTTCTATTTATATTTAGTCAAAATCGGGATATATTCTAGACCTCGCTACGTACTGTACATAGGGACTTGCTTTCTTGGCTGTCATCCTCCGAGGTTGGGGTTCGATTCCTAACCTTGTAATGAGAATTATTTATGAACTCGGCTGGAACAGCGTAAGGTAGAACTCACCTATTCGGTAATGGGGTGTCCACATCAACTCAAAGTAAATGCCGGATGGATCCTAAATTAACAGCATGACCGCCTGCTTCCCCATCCTGGTGCGATTAACGAATACACGCATTACTACTGCACAAACACAATAACACAGGTTATCTGAAAAATTATTCTACACCCACAAGTGCACGGGGCTGACTGAACTCGAAGTCCAAGCCCCTCAAATGAAACCAGAATTTGATACATCATATTATCTCAGCAATTCTCTGGAGTGAAATGAAAGTCTTACTACCTCACTGGATCCAGGTATTTGAATTAAAATAGTTATCTCAGTTACAGGCCCTGTGTCGCAACGGATAAAGCGTCTGACTACGAATCAGTAGATTCCAGGTTCGAATCCTGGCAGGGACAGATGTTTCTGTTTATATTTAGTCAGAATAGGGATATATTCTAGTCCTCGCTACGTACCGTGCATAGGGACTAGCTTTCTTGGCTCTCATCCCCCGAGGTTGGGGTTCGATTCCTAGCCCTGTAATGAGAATTATTTATGAACTCGGCTGGAACAGCGTAAGGTAGAACTCACCTATTCGGTAATGGGGTGTCCACTTCAACTCAAAGTAAATGCCGGGATGGATCCTAAATTAACTGCATGACCGCCTGCTTCCCCATCCTGGTGCGATTAACGAATACACGCATTACTACTGCACAAACACAATAACACAGGTTATCTGAAAAATTATTCTACACCCACAAGTGCACGGGGCTGACTGAACTCGAAGTCCAAGCCCCTCACATGAAACCAGAATTTGATACATCATATGATCTCAGCAATTCTCTGGAGTGAAATGAAATTCTTACTACCTCACTGGAACCAGGTATTTGAATTAGGATACTAAACTCTCTCACAGGCCCTGTGGCGCAACGGGTAATGCGTCTGACTTCGGATCAGAAGATTCCCGGTTCGAATCCTGGCCGGGTCGGATGTTTCTATTTATATTTAGTCATAATAGGGATATGTTCAAGACCTCGCTGCGTACTGTACATAGGGACTCGCTTTCTTGGATGTCATCCCCCCAGTTTTGCGTTCGATTCTAACGGCTGTAATGAGAATTATTTATGAACTGAGTTCTGGAACAGGGTGAGGCAGAACTCAGCTTTCCTGGAAGTGGCTTTCCACTTCAACTCAAAGTAAATGCCGGGATGGATCCTAACTTAACAGCATGACCGCCTGCTTCCCCATCCTGGTGCGATTAAGGAATACACGCATTACTACTACACTTACCACAATAACACAGGCTATCAGACAAATAACTCTACACATCCAAGTGCACGGGGCTGTCTTAACACGAAATCCCAGCCCCTCACATGAAAACAGAACTTGATACATGATATTATCTCGGCAATTCTCTGGAGTGAAATGAAATTCATACTACCTGTGTGGAACCAGGTATTTGAATTAAGATATTTCCAACCTCCAAAGGCCCTGTGGCGCAAGGGATAACGCGTCTTACTACAGATCAGAAGATTCCAGGTTCGAATCTTGGCAGGGTTGGATGTTTCTATCTATATTTAGTCAGAATCGGGATATATTCTAGACCTCGCTACGTACTGTACATAGGGACTTGCTTTCTTGGCTGTCCTCCTCCGAGGTTGGGGTTCGATTACTAATCCTGTAATGAGAATTATTTATGAACTGGGCTGGAACAGCGTAAGGCAGAACTCACGTATTCTGTAATGGGGTTTCCACTTCAACTCAAAGTAAATGACGGGATGGATCCTAACTTAACAGCATGGCCGCCTGCTTCACCTTCCTGGTGCGATTAAGGAATACACGCTTTACTACTACACATACCACAATAACACAGGTTATCAGACAAATAACTCTACACACCCAAGTGCACGGGGCTGACTTAACTCGAAGTCCAAGCCCCTCACATGAAAATAGAACTTGATACATGATATCATCTCGGCAATTCTCTGGAGTGAAATGAATTTCTTACTACCTCACTGGAACCAGGTATTGGAATTAAAATAGTTGTCTCAGTTACAGGCCCTGTGGCGCAACGGGTAATGCGTCTGACTACGGATCAGTAGATTCCGGGTTCGAATCCTGGCAGGGTCAGATGTTTCTGTTTATATTTAGTCAGAATAGGGATATATTCTAATCCTCGCTACGTACCGTGCATAGGGACTAGCTTCCTTGGCTGTCATCCCCCGAGGTTGGGGTTCGATTCCTAGCCCTGTAATGAGAATTATTTATGAACTCGGCTGGAACAGCGTAAGGTAGAACTCACCTATTCGGTAATGGGGTGTCCACTTCAACTCAAAGTAAATGCCGGGATGGATCCTAAATTAACAGCATGACCGCCTGCTTCCCCATCCTGGTGCGATTAACGAATACACGCATTACTACTACACAAACACAATAACACAGGTTATCTGAAAAATTATTCTACACCCACAAGTGCACGGGGCTGACTGAACTCGAAGTCCAAGCCCCTCAAATGAAACCAGAATTTGATACATCATATCATCTCGGCAATTCTCTGGAGAGAAATGAAATTCTTACTACCTCACTGGAACCAGGTATTTGAATTAGGATATTTGACTCGTTCACTGGCCCTGTGGCGCAACGGTTAACGCGTCTGACTGCGGATCAGAAGATTCCAGGTTCGCTTACTGGCAGGGTGGGATGTTTCTATTTATATTTAGTCAGAATAGGGATATGTTCAAGACCTCGCTGCGTACTGTACATAGGGACTAGCTTTCTTGGATGTCATCCCCCCAGTTTCGCGTTCGATTCTAACGGCTGTAATGAGAATTATTTATGAACTGAAGGCTGGAACAGGGTGAGGCAGAACTCAGCTTTTCTGGAAGTGGCTTTCCACTTCAACTCAAAGTAAATGCCGGGATGGATCCTAACTTAGCAGCATGGCCGCCTGCTTCACCTTCCTGGTGCGATTAAGGAATACACGCTTTACTACTACACATACCACAATAACACAGGTTATCAGACAAATAACTCTACACACCCAAGTGCACGGGGCTGACTTAACTCGAAGTCCAAGCCCCTCACATGAAAATAGAACTTGATACATGATATCATCTCGGCAATTCTCTGGAGTGAAATGAAATTCATACTACCTGTGTGGAACCAGGTATTTGAATTAAGATATTTCTCACCTTCACAGGCCCTGTGGCGCAACGGATAACGCGTCTGACTACGGATCAGAAGATTCCAGGTTCGCATACTGGCAGGGTGGGATGTTTCTATTTATATTTAGTCAGAATCGGGATATATTCTAGACCTCGCTACGTACTGTACATAGGGACTTGCTTTCTTGGCTGTCATCCTCCGAGGTTGGGGTTCGATTCCTAACCCTGTAATGAGAATTATTTATGAACTCGGCTGGAACAGCGTAAGGCAGAACTCACCTATTCTGGAATGGGGTGTCCACTTCAACTCAAAGTAAATGCCCGGATGGATCCTAAATTAACAGCAAGAACGCCTGCATCCCCATCCTGGTTTGAATAAGGAATACACGCATTACTACTACACATACCACAATAACACAGGTTATCAGAAAAATTATTCTACACACACAAGTGCAGGGGGCTGACTGAACTCGAAGTCCAAGCCCCTCAAATGAAACCAGAACTTGATACATGATATCATCTCGGCAATTCCCAGGAGTGAAATGAAATTCTTACTACCTGTGTGGAACCAGGTATTTGAATTAAGATATCCTCCACCACCACAGGCTCTGCGGCGCAACGGATAACGCGTCTGACTACGGATCAGAAGTTTCCAGGATCGAATCCTGGCAGGGTGGGATGTTTCTGTTTATATTTAGTCAGAATAGGGATATATTCTAGACCTCACTACGTACAGTACATAGGGACTAGCTTTCTTGGCTGTCATCCCCCGAGGTTGGGGTTCGATTCCTAGCCCTGTAATGAGAATTATTTATGAACTCAGTTGGAACAGCATCAGGCAGAACTCACGTATTCTGGAATGGGGTGTCCACTTCAACTCAAAGTAAATGCCGGGATGGATCCTAAATTAACAGCATGACCGCCTGCTTCCCCATCCAGGTGCGATAAACGAATACACGCATTACTACTACACATACCACAATAACACAAGTTATCAGAAAAATTATTCTACACACACAAGTGCATGGGGCTGACTGAACTCGAAGTCCAAGCCCCTCAAATGAAACCAGAATTTGATACATCATATGATCTCAGCAATTCTCTGGAGTGAAATGAAATTCTTACTACCTCACTGGAACCAGGTATTTGAATTAGGATACTGGCCGGGTCGGATGTTTCTATTTATATTTAGTCATAATAGGGATATGTTCAAGACCTCGCTGCGTACTGTACATAGGGATTCGCTTTCTTGGATGTCATCCCCCCAGTTTTGCGTTCGATTCTAACGGCTGTAATGAGAATTATTTATGAACTGAGTGCTGGAACAGGGTGAGGCAGACTCAGCTTTTTTGAAAGTGGCTTACCACTTCAACTCAAAGTAAATGCCGGGATGGATCCTAAATTAACAGCATGACCGCCTGCTTCCCCATCCTGGTGCGATTAAAGAATACACGCATTACTACTACACATACCACAATAACACAGGCTATCAGACAAATAATTCTACACATCCAAGTGCACGGGGCTGTCTTAACACGAAATCCGAGCCCCTCACATGAAACCAGAACTTGATACATGATATTATCTCGGCAATTCTCTGGAGTGAAATGAAATTCATACTACCTGTGTGGAACCAGGTATTTGAATTAAGATATTTCTCACCTTCACAGGCCCTGTGGCGCAACGGATAACGCGTCTGACTACGGATCAGAAGATTCCAGGTTCGAATCCTGGCCGGGTCGGATGTTTCTATTTATATTTAGTCAGAATAGGGATATGTTCAAGACCTCGCTGCGTACTGTACATAGGGACTAGCTTTCTTGGATGTCATCCCCCCAGTTTCGCGTTCGATTCTAACGGCTGTAATGAGAATTATTTATGAACTGAAGGCTGGAACAGGGTGAGGCAGAACTCAGCTTTTCTGGAAGTGGCTTTCCACTTCAACTCAAAGTAAATGCCGGGATGGATCCTAACTTAACAGCATGACCGCCTGCTTCCCCATCCTGGTGCGATTAAGGAATACACGCATTACTACTACACATACTACAATAACACAGGTTATCAGTCAAATAACTCTACACACCCAAGTGCAGGGGGCTGACTGAACTCGAAGTCCAAGCCCCTCAAATGAAACCAGAATTTGATAC
Source organism: Meconema thalassinum (assembly GCA_946902985.2). Lineage (NCBI taxonomy): Eukaryota > Metazoa > Arthropoda > Insecta > Orthoptera > Tettigoniidae > Meconema > Meconema thalassinum. The sequence goes on along the minus strand of OX336389.2, from coordinate 1,062,317,910 downwards.
ATCATATCATCTCAGCAATTCTCTGGAGTGAAATGAAATTCTTACTACCTCACTGGATCCAGGTATTTGAATTAGGATACTGAACACTCTCACAGGCCCTGTGGCGCAACGGACAACGCGTCTGACTTCGGATCAGAAGATTCCAGGTTCGAATCCTGGCAGAGTCGGATGTTCTATTTATATTTAGTCATAATAGGGATATGTTCAAGACCTCGCTGCGTACTGTACATAGGGACTCGATTTCTTGGATGTCATCCCCCCAGTTTCGCGTTCGATTCTAACGGCTGTAATGAGAATTATTTATGAACTGAAGGCTGGAACAGGGTGAGGCAGAACTCAGCTTTTCTGGAAGTGGCTTTCCACTTCAACTCAAAGTAAATGCCGGGATGGATCCTAACTTAACAGCATGACCGCCTGCTTCCCCATCCTGGTGCGATTAAGGAATACACGCATTACTACTACACATACTACAATAACACAGGTTATCAGACAAATAACTCTACACACCCAAGTGCAGGGGGCTGACTGAACTCGAAGTCCAAGCCCCTCAAATGAAACCAGAATTTGATACATCATATCATCTCAGCAATTCTCTGGAGTGAAATGAAATTCTTACTACCTCACTGGATCCAGGTATTTGAATTAGGATACTGAACTCTCTCACAGGCCCTGTGGCGCAACGGGTAATGCGTCTAACTTCGGATCAGAAGATTCCCGGTTCGAATCCTGGCCGGGTCGGATGTTTCTATTTATATTTAGTCATAATAGGGATATGTTCAAGACCTCGCTGCGTACTGTACATAGGGACTCGATTTCTTGGATGTCATCCCCCCAGTTTCGCGTTCGATTCTAACGGCTGTAATGAGAATTATTTATGAACTGAGTGCTGGAACAGGATGAGGCAGAACTCAGCTTTTCTGGAAGTGGCTTTCCACTTCAACTCAAAGTAAATGCCGGGATGGATCCTAACTTAACAGCATGACCGCCTGCTTCCCCATCCTGGTGCGATTAAGGAATACACGCATTACTACTACACATACCACAATAACACAGGTTATCAGACAAACAACTCTACACACCCAAGTTCACGGGGCTGACTTAACACGAAATCCCAGCCCCTCACATGAAACCAGAACTTGATACATGATATTATCTCGACAATTCTCTGGTGTGAAATGAAATTCATACTACCTGTGTGGAACCAGGTATTTGAATTAAGATATTTCTCATCTACACAGGCCCTGTGGCGCAACGGATAACGCGTCTGACTACGGATCAGAAGATTCCAGGTTCGAATCCTGGCAGGGTCGGATGTTTCTATATATATTTAGTCAGAATCGGGATATATTCTAGACCTCGCTACGTACTGTTGCTTTCTTGGCTGTCATCCTCCGAGGTTGGGGTTCGATTCCTAACCCTGTAATGAGAATTATTTATGAACTGGGCTGGAACAGTGTAAGGCGGAACTCACCTATTCTGGAATGGGGTTTCCACTTCAACTCAAAGTAAATGCCGGGATGGATCCTAACTTAACAGCATGGCCGCCAGCTTCACCTTCCTGGTGCGATTAACGAATACACGCTTTAATCCTACACATACCACAATAACACAAGTTATCAGACAAATAACTCTACACACCCAAGTGCACGGGGCTGACTTAACTCGAAGTCCAAGCCCCTCAAATGAAACCAGAATTTGATACATCATGTCATCTCGGCAATTCTCTGGAGTGAAATGAAATTCTTACTACCTCACTGGAACCAGGTATTGGAATTAAAATAGTTATCTCAGTTGCAGGCACTGTGGCGCAACGGATAAAGCGTCTGACTACGGATCAGTAGATTCCAGGTTCGAATCCTGGCAGGGTCAGATGTTTCTGTTTATATTTAGTCAGAATAGGGATATATTCTAGTCCTCGCTACGTACCGTGCATAGGGACTAGCTTTCTTGGCTGTCATCCCCCGAGGTTGGGGTTCGATTCCTAGCCCTGTAATGAGAATCATTTATGAACTCGGCTGGAACAGCGTAAGGTAGAACTCACCTATTCGGTAATGGGGTGTCCATTTCAACTCAAAGTAAATGCCGGGATGGATCCTAAATTAACAGCATGATCGCCTGCTTCCCCATCCTGGTGCGATTAACGAATACACGCATTACTACTACACAAACACAATAACACAGGTTATCTGAAAAAATATTCTACACCCACAAGTGCACGGGGCTGACTGAACTCGAAGTCCAAGCCCCTCACATGAAAATAGAACTTGATACATGATATCACCTCGGCAATTCTCTGGAGTGAAATGGATTTCTTACTACCTCAATGGAACCAGGTATTGGAATTAAAATAGTTGTCTCAGTTACAGGCCCTGTGGCGCAACGGGTAATGCGTCTAACTTCGGATCAGAAGATTCCCGGTTCGAATCCTGGCCGGGTCGGATGTTTCTATTTATATTTAGTCATAATAGGGATATGTTCAAGACCTCGCTGCGTACTGTACATAGGGACTCGATTTCTTGGATGTCATCCCCCCAGTTTCGCGTTCGATTCTAACGGCTGTAATGAGAATTATTTATGAACTGAGTGCTGGAACAGGATGAGGCAGAACTCAGCTTTTCTGGAAGTGGCTTTCCACTTCAACTCAAAGTAAATGCCGGGATGGATCTTAACTTAACAGCATGACCGCCTGCTTCCCCATCCTGGTGCGATTAAGGAATACACGCATTACTACTACACATACCACAATAACACAGGTTATCAGACAAACAACTCTACACACCCAAGTTCACGGGGCTGACTTAACACGAAATCCCAGCCCCTCACATGAAACCAGAACTTGATACATGATATTATCTCGACAATTCTCTGGTGTGAAATGAAATTCATACTACCTGTGTGGAACCAGGTATTTGAATTAAGATATTTCTCATCTACACAGGCCCTGTGGCGCAACGGATAACGCGTCTGACTACGGATCAGAAGATTCCAGGTTCGAATCCTGGCAGGGTCGGATGTTTCTATATATATTTAGTCAGAATCGGGATATATTCTAGACCTCGCTACGTACTGTTCAGAGTGACTTGCTTTCTTGGCTGTCATCCTCCGAGGTTGGGGTTCGATTCCTAACCCTGTAATGAGAATTATTTATGAACTGGGCTGGAACAGTGTAAGGCGGAACTCACCTATTCTGGAATGGGGTTTCCACTTCAACTCAAAGTAAATGCCGGGATGGATCCTAACTTAACAGCATGGCCGCCAGCTTCACCTTCCTGGTGCGATTAACGAATACACGCTTTAATCCTACACATACCACAATAACACAAGTTATCAGACAAATAACTCTACACACCCAAGTGCACGGGGCTGACTTAACTCGAAGTCCAAGCCCCTCAAATGAAACCAGAATTTGATACATCATGTCATCTCGGCAATTCTCTGGAGTGAAATGAAATTCTTACTACCTCACTGGAACCAGGTATTGGAATTAAAATAGTTATCTCAGTTGCAGGGACTGTGGCGCAACGGATAGAGCGTCTGACTACGGATCAGTAGATTCCAGGTTCGAATCCTGGCAGGGTCAGATGTTTCTGTTTATATTTAGTCAGAATAGGGATATATTCTAGTCCTCGCTACGTACCGTGCATAGGGACTAGCTTTCTTGGCTGTCATCCCCCGAGGTTGGGGTTCGATTCCTAGCCCTGTAATGAGAATTATTTATGAACTCGGCTGGAACAGCGTAAGGTAGAACTCACCTATTCGGTAATGGGGTGTCCACTTCAACTCAAAGTAAATGCCGGGATGGATCCTAAATTAACAGCATGATCGCCTGCTTCCCCATCCTGGTGCGATTAACGAATACACGCATTACTACTACACAAACACAATAACACAGGTTATCTGAAAAATTATTCTACACCCACAAGTGCACGGGGCTGACTGAACTCGAAGTCCAAGCCCCTCAAATGAAACCAGAATTTGATACATCATATCATCTCGGCAATTCTCTGGAGTGAAATGAAATTCTTACTACCTCACTGGAACCAGGTATTTGAATTAGGATATTTGACTCTTTCACTGGCCCTGTGGCGCAACGGTCAACGCGTCTGACTGCGGATCAGAAGATTCGAGGTTCGCATACTGGCAGGGTGGGATGTTTCTATTTATATTTAGTCAGAATAGGGATATGTTCAAGACCTCGCTGCGTACTGTACATAGGGACTAGCTTTCTTGGATGTCATCCCCCCAGTTTCGCGTTCGATTCTAACGGCTGTAATGAGAATTATTTATGAACTGAAGGCTGGATCAGGGTGAGGCAGAACTCAGCTTTTCTGGAAGTGGCTTTCCACTTCAACTCAAAGTAAATGCCGGGATGGATCCTAACTTAACAGCATGACCGCCTGCTTCCCCATCCTGGTGCGATTAAGGAATACACGCATTACTACTACACATACTACAATAACACAGGTTATCAGACAAATAACTCTACACACCCAAGTGCAGGGGGCTGACTGAACTCGAAGTCCAAGCCCCTCAAATGAAACCAGAATTTGATACATCATATCATCTCAGCAATTCTCTGGAGTGAAATGAAATTCTTACTACCTCATTGGATCCAGGTATTTGAATTAGGATACTGAACTCTCTCACAGGCCCTGTGGCGCAACGGACAACGCGTCTGACTTCGGATCAGAAGATTCCAGGTTCGAATCCTGGCAGGGTCGGATGTTTCTATTTATATTTAGTCATTATAGGGATATGTTCAAGACCTCGCTGCGTACTGTACATAGGGACTCGCTTTCTTGGATGTCTTCCCCCCAGTTTCGCGTTCGATTCTAACGGCTGTAATGAGAATTATTTATGAACTGAGTTCTGGAACAGGGTGAGGCAGACTCAGCTTTTTTGAAAGTGGCTTACCACTTCAACTCAAGGTAAATGCCGGGATGGATCCTAACTTAACAGCATGACCGCCTGCTTCCCCATCCTGGTGCGATTAAGGAATACACGCATTACTACTACACATACCACAATAACACAGGCTATCAGACAAATAATTCTACACATCCAAGTGCACGGGGCTGTCTTAACACGAAATCCGAGCCCCTCACATGAAACCAGAACTTGATACATGATATTATCTCGGCAATTCTCTGGAGTGAAATGAAATTCATACTACCTGTGTGGAACCAGGTATTTGAATTAAGATATTTCTCACCTTCACAGGCCCTGTGGCGCAACGGATAACGCGTCTGACTACGGATAAGAAGATACCAGGTTCGAATCCTGGCCGGGTCGGATGTTTCTATTTATATTTAGTCAGAATAGGGATATGTTCAAGACCTCGCTGCGTACTGTACATAGGGACTAGCTTTCTTGGATGTCATCCCCCCAGTTTCGCGTTCGATTCTAACGGCTGTAATGAGAATTATTTATGAACTGAAGGCTGGAACAGGGTGAGGCAGAACTCAGCTTTTCTGGAAGTGGCTTTCCACTTCAACTCAAAGTAAATGCCGGGATGGATCCTAACTGAACAGCATGACCGCCTGCTTCCCCATCCTGGTGCGATTAAGGAATACACGCATTACTACTACACATACTACAATAACACAGGTTATCAGACAAATAACTCTACACACCCAAGTGCAGGGGGCTGACTGAACTCGAAGTCCAAGCCCCTCAAATGAAACCAGAATTTGATACATCATATCATCTCAGCAATTCTCTGGAGTGAAATGAAATTCTTACTACCTCACTGGATCCAGGTATTTGAATTAGGATACTGAACTCTCTCACAGGCCCTGTGGCGCAACGGACAACGCGTCTGACTTCGGATCAGAAGATTCCAGGTTCGAATCCTGGCAGGGTCGGATGTTTCTATTTATATTTAGTCATAATAGGGATATGTTCAAGACCTCGCTGCGTACTGTACATAGGGACTCGCTTTCTTGGATGTCATCCCCCCAGTTTCGCGTTCGATTCTAACGGCTGTAATGAGAATTATTTATGAACTGAGTTCTGGAACAGGGTGAGGCAGAACTCAGCTTTCCTGGAAGTGGCTTTCCACTTCAACTCAAAGTAAATGCCGGGATGGATCCTAACTTAACAGCATGACCGCCTGCTTCCCCATCCTGGTGCGATTAAGGAATACACGCATTACTACTACACATACCACAATAACACAGGTTATCAGACAAATAACTCTACACAACCAAGTGCACGGGGCTGACTTAACACGAAGTCCAAGCCCCTCACATGAAAATAGAACTTGATACATGATATCACCTCGGCAATTCTCTGGAGTGAAATGGATTTCTTACTACCTCAATGGAACCAGGTATTGGAATTAAAATAGTTGTCTCAGTTACAGGCCCTGTGGCGCAACGGGTAATGCGTCTAAGTTCGGATCAGAAGATTCCCGGTCCGAATCCTGGCCGGGTCGGATGTTTCTATTTATATTTAGTCATAATAGGGATATGTTCAAGACCTCGCTGCGTACTGTACATAGGGACTCGATTTCTTGGATGTCATCCCCCCAGTTTCGCGTTCGATTCTAACGGCTGTAATGAGAATTATTTATGAACTGAGTGCTGGAACAGGATGAGGCAGAACTCAGCTTTTCTGGAAGTGGCTTTCCACTTCAACTCAAAGTAAATGCCGGGATGGATCCTAACTTAACAGCATGACCGCCTGCTTCCCCATCCTGGTGCGATTAAGGAATACACGCATTACTACTACACATACCACAATAACACAGGTTATCAGACAAACAACTCTACACACCCAAGTTCACGGGGCTGACTTAACACGAAATCCCAGCCCCTCACATGAAACCAGAACTTGATACATGATATTATCTCGACAATTCTCTGGTGTGAAATGAAATTCATACTACCTGTGTGGAACCAGGTATTTGAATTAAGATATTTCTCATCTACACAGGCCCTGTGGCGCAACGGATAACGCGTCTGACTACGGATCAGAAGGTTCCAGGTTCGAATCCTGGCAGGGTCGGATGTTTCTATATGTATTTAGTCAGAATCGGGATATATTCTAGACCTCGCTACGTACTGTTCAGAGTGACTTGCTTTCTTGGCTGTCATCCTCCGAGGTTGGGGTTCGATTCCTAACCCTGTAATGAGAATTATTTATGAACTGGGCTGGAACAGTGTAAGGCGGAACTCACCTATTCTGGAATGGGGTTTCCACTTCAACTCAAAGTAAATGCCGGGATGGATCCTAACTTAACAGCATGGCCGCCAGCTTCACCTTCCTGGTGCGATTAACGAATACACGCTTTAATCCTACACATACCACAATAACACAAGTTATCAGACAAATAACTCTACACACCCAAGTGCACGGGGCTGACTTAACTCGAAGTCCAAGCCCCTCAAATGAAACCAGAATTTGATACATCATGTCATCTCGGCAATTCTCTGGAGTGAAATGAAATTCTTACTACCTCACTGGAACCAGGTATTGGAATTAAAATAGTTATCTCAGTTGCAGGCACTGTGGCGCAACGGATAGAGCGTCTGACTACGGATCAGTAGATTCCAGGTTCGAATCCTGGCAGGGTCAGATGTTTCTGTTTATATTTAGTCAGAATAGGGATATATTCTAGTCCTCGCTACGTACCGTGCATAGGGACTAGCTTTCTTGGCTGTCATCCCCCGAGGTTGGGGTTCGATTCCTAGCCCTGTAATGAGAATTATTTATGAACTCGGCTGGAACAGCGTAAGGTAGAACTCACCTATTCGGTAATGGGGTGTCCATTTCAACTCAAAGTAAATGCCGGGATGGATCCTAAATTAACAGCATGATCGCCTGCTTCCCCATCCTGGTGCGATTAACGAATACACGCATTACTACTACACAAACACAATAACACAGGTTATCTGAAAAAATATTCTACACCCACAAGTGCACGGGGCTGACTGAACTCGAAGTCCAAGCCCCTCAAATGAAACCAGAATTTGATACATCATATCATCTCGGCAATTCTCTGGAGTGAAATGAAATTCTTACTACCTCACTGGAACCAGGTATTTGAATTAGGATATTTGACTCTTTCACTGGCCCTGTGGCGCAACGGTCAACACGTCTGACTGCGGATCAGAAGATTCGAGGTTCGCATACTGGCAGGGTGGGATGTTTCTATTTATATTTAGTCAGAATAGGGATATGTTCAAGACCTCGCTGCGTACTGTACATAGGGACTAGCTTTCTTGGATGTCATCCCCCCAGTTTCGCGTTCGATTCTAACGGCTGTAATGAGAATTATTTATGAACTGAAGGCTGGATCAGGGTGAGGCAGAACTCAGCTTTTCTGGAAGTGGCTTTCCACTTCAACTCAAAGTAAATGCCGGGATGGATCCTAACTTAACAGCATGACCGCCTGCTTCCCCATCCTGGTGCGATTAAGGAATACACGCATTACTACTACACATACTACAATAACACAGGTTATCAGACAAATAACTCTACACACCCAAGTGCAGGGGGCTGACTGAACTCGAAGTCCAAGCCCCTCAAATGAAACTAGAATTTGATACATCATATCATCTCAGCAATTCTCTGGAGTTAAATGAAATTCTTACTACCTCATTGGATCCAGGTATTTGAATTAGGATACTGAACTCTCTCACAGGCCCTGTGGCGCAACGGACAACGCATCTGACTTCGGATCAGAAGATTCCAGGTTCGAATCCTGGCAGGGTCGGATGTTTCTATTTATATTTAGTCATAATAGGGATATGTTCAAGACCTCGCTGCGTACTGTACATAGGGACTCGCTTTCTTGGATGTCTTCCCCCCAGTTTCGCGTTCGATTCTAACGGCTGTAATGAGAATTATTTATGAACTGAGTTCTGGAACAGGGTGAGGCAGAACTCAGCTTTCCTGGAAGTGGCTTTCCACTTCAACTCAAAGTAAATGCCGGGATGGATCCTAAATTAACAGCATGACCGCCTGCTTCCCCATCCTGGTGCGATTAAGGAATACACGCATTACTACTACACATACCACAATAACACAGGTTATCAGACAAATAACTCTACATAACCAAGTGCACGGGGCTGACTTAACACGAAGTCCAAGCCCCTCACATAAAAATAGAACTTGATACATGATATCATCTCGGCAATTCTCTGGAGTGAAATGGATTTCTTACTACCTCACTGGAACCAGGTATTGGAATTAAAATAGTTGTCTCAGATACAGGCCCTGTGGCGCAACGGGTAATGCGTCTGACTTAGGATCAGAAGATTCCCGGTTCGAATCCTGGCCGGGTCGGATGTTTCTATTTATATTTAGTCATAATAGGGATATGTTCAAGACCTCGCTGCGTACTGTACATAGGGACTCGATTTCTTGGATGTCATCCCCCCAGTTTCGCGTTCGATTCTAACGGCTGTAATGAGAATTATTTATGAACTGAGTGCTGGAACAGGATGAGGCAGAACTCAGCTTTTCTGGAAGTGGCTTTCCACTTCAACTCAAAGTAAATGCCGGGATGGATCCTAACTTAACAGCATGACCGCCTGCTTCCCCATCCTGGTGCGATTAAGGAATACACGCATTACTACTACACATACCACAATAACACAGGTTATCAGACAAACAACTCTACACACCCAAGTTCACGGGGCTGACTTAACACGAAATCCCAGCCCCTCACATGAAACCAGAACTTGATACATGATATTATCTCGACAATTCTCTGGTGTGATGTTAGGCCCCTTAAAACAACAATTATCATCATCATATCATCATCATCTCTGGTGTGAAATGAAATTCATACTACCTGTGTGGAACCAGGTATTTGAATTAAGATATTTCTCATCTACACAGGCCCTGTGGCGCAACGGATAACGCGTCTGACTACGGATCAGAAGATTCCAGGTTCGAATCCTGGCAGGATCGGATGTTTCTATATATATTTAGTCAGAATCGGGATATATTCTAGACCTCGCTACGTACTGTACATAGGGACTTGCTTTCTTGGCTGTCATCCTCCGAGGTTGGGGTTCGATTCCTAACCCTGTAATGAGAATTATTTATGAACTGGGCTGGAACAGTAAGGCAGAACTCACCTATTCTGGAATGGGGTTTCCACTTCAACTCAAAGTAAATGCCGGGATGGATCCTAACTTAACAGCATGGCCGCCTGCTTCACCTTCCTGGTGCGATTAACGAATACACGCATTACTACTACACAAACACAATAACACAGGTTATCTGAAAAAATATTCTACACCCACAAGTGCACGGTGCTGACTGAACTCGAAGTCCAAGCCCCTCAAATGAAACCAGAATTTGATACATGATATCATCTCGGCAATTCTCTGGAGTGAAATGAAATTCTTACTACCTCACTGGAACCAGGTATTTGAATTAGGATATTTGAATCTTTCACTGGCCCTGTGGCGCAACGGTCAACGCGTCTGACTGCGGATCAGGAAATTCCAGGTTCGCATACTGGCAGGGTGGGATGTTCCTATTTATATTTAGTCAGAATAGGGATATGTTCAAGACCTCGCTTAGTACTGTACATAGGGACTAGCTTTCTTGGATGTCATCCCCCCAGTTTCGCGTTCGATTCTAACGGCTGTAATGAGAATTATTTATGAACTGAGGGCTGGAACAGGGTGAGGCAGAACTCAGCTTTTCTGGAAGTGGCTTCCACTTCAACTCAAAGTAAATGCCGGGATGGATCCTAACTTAACAGCATGAACGCCTGCTTCCCCATCCTGGTGCGATTAAGGAATACACGCATTACTACTACACATACCACAATAACACAGGTTATCAGACAAATAACTCTACACACCCAAGTGCACGGGGCTGACTTAACACGAAATCCCAGCCCCTCACATAAAACCAGAACTTGATACATGATATTATCTCGGCAATTCTCTGGAGTGAAATGAAATTCATACTACCTGTGTGGAACCAGGTATTTGAATTAAGATATTTCTCACCTTCACAGGCCCTGTGGCGCAACGGATAACGCGTCTGACTACGGATCAGAAGATTCCACGTTCGAATCCTGGCAGGGTCAGGTGTTTCTGTTTATATTTAGTCAGAATAGGGATATATTCTAGTCCTCGCTACGTACCGTGCATAGGGACTAGCTTTCTTGGCTCTCATCCCCCGAGGTTGGGGTTCGATTCCTAGCCCTGTAATGAGAATTATTTATGAACTCGGCTGGAACAGCGTAAGGTAGAACTCACCTATTCGGTAATGGGGTGTCCACTTCAACTCAAAGTAAATGCCGGGATGGATCCTAAATTAACAGCATGACCGCCTGCTTCCCCATCCTGGTGCGATTAACGAATACACGCATTACTACTACACAAACACAATAACACAGGTTATCTGAAAAATTATTCTACACCCACAAGTGCACGGGGCTGACTGAACTCGAAGTCCAAGCCCCTCAAATGAAACCAGAATTTGATACATCATATCATCTTGGCAATTCTCTGGAGTGAAATGATATTCTTACTACCTCACTGGAACCAGGTATTTGAATTAGGATATTTGACTCTTTCACTGGCCCTGTGGGGCAACGGTCAATGCGTCTGACTGCGGATCAGGAGATTCCAGGTTCGCGTACTGGCAGGATGGGATGTTTCTATTTATATTTAGTCAGAATAGGGATATATTGTAGACCTCGCTACGTACTGTACATAGGGACTAGCTTTCTTGGCTGTCATCCCCCGAGGTTGGGGTTCGATTCCTAGCCCTGTAATGAGAATTATTTATGAACTCGGCTGGAACAGCGTAAGGTAGAACTCACCTATTCGGTAATGGGGTGTCCACTTCAACTCAAAGTAAATGCCGGGATGGATCCTAAATTAACAGCATGACCGCCTGCTTCCCCATCCTGGTGCGATAAACGAATACACGCATTACTACTACACATACCACAATAACACAAGTTATCAGAAAAATTATTCTACACACACAAGTGCACGGGGCTGACTGAACTCGAAGTCCAAGCCCCGCAAATGAAACCAGAATTTGATACATCATATGATCTCAGCAATTCTCTGGAGTGAAATGAAATTCTTACTACCTCACTGGAACCAGGTATTTGAATTAGGATATTGTACTCTGTGTGGCCCTGTGGCGCAACGGGTAATGCGTCTAACTTCGGATCAGAAGATTCCCGGTTCGGATCCCGGCCGGGTCGGATGTTTCTATTTATATTTAGTCATAATAGGGATATGTTCAAGACCTCGCTGCGCACTGTACATAGGGACTTGCTTTCTTGGCTGTCATCCTCCGAGGTTGGGGTTCGATTCCTAACCCTGTAATGAGAATTATTTATGAACTGGGCTGGAACAGTAAGGCAGAACTCACCTATTCTGGAATGGGGTTTCCACTTCAACTCAAAGTAAATGCCGGGATGGATCCTAACTTAACAGCATGGCCGCCTGCTTCACCTTCCTGGTGCGATTAAGGAATGCATTACTACTACACATACCACAATAACACAGGTTATCAGACAAATAACTCTACACACCCAAGTGCACGGGGATGACTTAACACGAAGTCCAGGCCCCTCACATGAAAATAGAACTTGATACATGATATCATCTCGGCAATTCTCTGGAGTGAAATGAATTTCTTACTACCTCACTGGAACCAGGTATTGGAATTAAAATAGTTGTTTAAATTGCAGGCCCTGTGGCGCAACGGATAAAGCGTCTGACTACGGATCAGAAGATTCCAGGTTCGAATCCTGGCAGGGTCAGATGTTTCTGTTTATATTTAGTCAGAATAGGGATATATTCTAGTCCTCGCTACGTACCGTGCATAGGGACTAGCTTTCTTGGCTCTCATCCCCCGAGGTTGGGGTCGATTCCTAGCCCTGTAATGAGAATTATTTATGAACTCGGCTGGAACAGCGTAAGGTACAACTCACCTATTCGGTAATGGGGTGTCCACTTCAACTCAAAGTAAATGCCGGGATGGATCCTAAATTAACAGCATGACCGCCTGCTTCCCCATCCTGGTGCGATTAACGAATACACGCATTACTACTACACAAACACAATAACACAGGTTATCTGAAAAATTATTCTACACCCACAAGTGCACGGGGCTGACTGAACTGGAAGTCCAAGCCCCTCAAATGAAACCAGAATTTGATACATCATATCATCTCGGCAATTCTCTGGAGTGAAATGAAATTCTTACTACCTCACTGGAACCAGGTATTTGAATTAGGATATTTGATTCTTTCGCTGGCCCTGTGGTGCAACGGTCAACTCGTCTGACCGCGGATCAGAAAATTCCAGGTTCTCATACTGGCAGGGTGGGATGTTTCTATTTATATTTAGTCAGAATAGGGATATGTTCAAGACCTCGCTGCGTACTGTACATAGGGACTAGCTATCTTGGATGTCATCCCCCCAGTTTCGCGTTCGATTCTAACGGCTGTAATGAGAATTATTTATGAACTGAGGGCTGGAACAGGGTGAGGCAGAACTCAGCTTTTCTGGAAGTGGCTTTCCACTTCAACTCAAAGTAAATGCCGGGATGGATCCTAACTTAACAGCATGACCGCCTGCTTCCCCATCCTGGTGCGATTAACGAATACACGCATTACTACTACACAAACACAATAACACAGGTTATCTGAAAAATTATTCTACACCCACAAGTGCACGGGGCCGACTGAACTCGAAGTCCAAGCCCCTCAAATGAAACCAGAATTTGATACATCATATCATCTCGGCAATTCTCTGGAGTTAAATGAAATTCTTACTACCTCACTGGAACCAGGTATTTGAATTAAGATATTTTTCACCTTCACAGGCCCTGTGGCGCAACGGATAACGCGTCTGACTACGGATCAGAAGATTCCAGGTTCGAATCCTGGCAGGGTCAGGTGTTTCTTCTTATATTTATTCAGAATCGGGATATATTCTAGTCCTCGCTACGTACCGTGCATAGGGACTAGCTTTCTTGGCTCTCATCCCCCGAGGTTGGGGTTCGATTCCTAGCCCTGTAATGAGAATTATTTATGAACTCGGTTGGAACAGCATAAGGCAGAACTCACGTATTCTGGAATGGGGTGTCCTCTTCAACTCAAAGTAAATGCCGGCATGGATCCTAAATTAACAGCATGACCGCCTGCTTCCCCATCCTGGTGCGATAAACGAATACATGCATTACTACTACACATACCACAATAACACAAGTTATCAGAAAAATTATTCTACACACACAAGTGCACGGGGCTGACTGATCTCGAAGTCCAAGCCCCTCAAATGAAACCAGAATTTGATACATCATATGATCTCAGCAATTCTCTGGAGTGAAATGAAATTCTTACTACCTCACTGGAACCAGGTATTTGAATTAGGATACTGAACTCTGTCACAGGCTCTGTGGCGCAACGGGTAATGCGTCTGACTTCGGGTCAGAAGATTCCCGGTTCGAATTCTGGCCGGGTCGGATGTTTCTATTTATATTTAGTCATAATAGGGATATGTTCAAGACCTCGTTGCGTACTGTACATAGGGACTCGCTTTCTTGGATGTCATCCCCCCAGTTTTGCGTTCGATTCTAACGGCTGTAATGAGAATTATTTATGAACTGAGTGCTGGAACAGGGTGAGGCAGAACTCAGCTTTTTTGGAAGTGGCTTTCCACTTCAACTCAAAGTAAATGCCGGGATGGATCCTAACTTAACAGCAAGACCGCCTGCTTCCCCATCCTGGTGCGATTAAGGAATACACGCATTACTACTACACATACCACAATAACACAGGCTATCAGACAAATAACTCTACACATCCAAGTGCACGGGGCTGTCTTAACACGAAATCCCAGCCCCTCACATGAAACCAGAACTTGATACATGATATTATCTCGGCAATTCTCTGGAGTGAAATGAAATTCATACTACCTGTGTGGAACCAGGTATTTGAATTAAGATATTTCTCACCTTCACAGGCCCTGTGGCGCAATGGATAACGCGTCTGACTACGGATCAGAAGATTCCAGGTTCGAATCCTGGCAGGGTCGGATGTTTCTATATATATTTAGTCAGAATCGGGATATATTCTAGACTTCGCTACGTACTGTACATAGGGACTTGCTTTCTTGGCTGTCATCCTCCGAGGTTGGGGTTCGATTCCTAACCCTGTAATGAGAATTATTTATGAACTGGGCTGGAACAGTGTAAGGCGGAACTCACCTATTCTGGAATGGGGTTTCCACTTCAACTCAAAGTAAATGCCGGGATGGATCCTAACTTAACAGCAAGACCGCCTGCTTCCCCATCCTGGTGCGATTAAGGAATACACGCATTACTACTACACATACCACAATAACACAGGCTATCAGACAAATAACTCTACACACCCAAGTGCACGGGGCTGACTTAACACGTAATCCCAGCCCTTCACATGAAACCAGAACTTGATACTTGATATTATCTCGGCAATTCTCTGGAGTGAAATGAAATTCATACTACCTGTGTGGAACCAGGTATTTGAATTAAGATATTTTTCACCTTCGCAGGCCCTGTGGCGCAACGGATAACGCGTCGGACTACGGATCAGAAGATTACAGGTTCGAATCCTGGCAGGGTCGGTTGTTTCTCTTTATATTTAGTCAGAATCGGGATATACCTAGACCTCGCTACGTACTGTATATAGGGACTTGCTTTCTTGGCTGTCATCCTCCGAGGTTGGGGTTCGATTCCTAACCCTGTAATGAGAATTATTTATGAACTCGTCTGGAACAGCGTAAGGCAGAACTCACCTATTCTGGAATGGGGTGTCCACTTCAACTCAAAGTAAATGCACGGATGGATCCTAAATTAACAGCATGACAGCCTGCTTCCCCATCCTGGTGCGATTAAGGAATACACGCATTACTACTACACATACCACAATAGCACAGGTTATCAGAAAAATTATTCTACACACACAAGTGCAGGGGGCTGACTGAACTCGAAGACCAAGCCCCTCAAATGAAACCAGAACTTGATACATGATATCATCTCGGCAATTCTCTTGAGTGAAATGAAATTCTTACTACCTGTGTGGAACCAGGTATTTGAATTAAGATATCAACAACTTCCACAGGCCCTGCGGCGCAACGGATAACGCGTCTAACTACGGTTCAGAAGTTTCCAGGTTCGAATCCTGGCAGGGTAGGATGCTTCTGTTTATATTTAGTCAGAAGAGGGATATATTGTAGACCTCGCTACGTACTGTACATAGGGACTAGCTTTCTCGGCTGTCATCCCCCGAGGTTGGGGTTCGATTCCTAGCCATGTAATGAGAATTATTTATGAACTCGGTTGGAACAGCATAAGGCAGAACACACGTATTCTGGAATGGGGTGTCCACTTCAACTCAAAGTAAATGCCGGGATGGATCCAAAATTAACAGCATGACCGCCTGCTTCCCCATCCTGGTGCGATTAACGAATACACGCATTACTACTACACAAACACAATAACACAGGTTATCTGAAAAATTATTCTACACCCACAAGTGCACGGGGCTGACTGAACTCGAAGTCCAAGCCCCTCAAATGAAACCAGAATTTGATACATCATATCATCTCAGCAATTCTCTGGAGTGAAATGAAATTCTTACTACCTCACTGGATCCAGGTATTTGAATTAGGATACGGAACTCTCTCACAGGCCCTGTGGTGCAACGGATAACGCGTCTGACCTCGGATCAGGAGATTCCAGGTTCGAATCCTGGCAGCGTCGGATGTTTCTATTTATATTTAGTCATAATAGGGATACGCTCAAGACCTCGCTGCGTACTGTACATAGGGACTCGCATTCTTGGATGTCATCCCCCCAGTTTTGCGTTCGATTCTAACGGCTGTAATGAGAATTATTTATGAACTGAGTGCTGGAACAGGGTGAGGTAGAACTCAGCTTTTCTGGAAGTGGCTTTCCACTTCAACTCAAAGTAAATGCCGGGATGGATCCTAACTTAACAGCATGACCGCCTGCTTCCCCATCCTGGTGCGATTAAGGAATACACGCATTACTACTACACATACCACAATAACACAGGTTATCAGACAAATAACTCTACACACCCAAGTGCACGGGGCTGACTTAACACGAAATCCCAGCCCCTCACATGAAACCAGAATTTGATACATGATATTATCTCGGCAATTCTCTGGAGTGAAATGAAATTCATACTACCTGTGTGGAACCAGGTATTTGAATTAAGATATGTCTCACCTTCACAGGCCCTGTGGCGCAACGGATAACGCGTCTGACTACGGATCAGAAGATTCCAGGTTCGAATCCTGGCAGGGTCGGATGTTTCTATTTATATTTAGTCAGAATCGGGATATATTCTAGACCTCGCTACGTACTGTACATAGGGACTTGCTTTCTTGGCTGTCATCCTCCGAGGTTGTTGTTCGATTCCTAACCCTGTAATGAGAATTATTTATGAACTCGGCTGGAACAGCGTAAGGCAGAACTCACCTATTCTGGAATGGGGTGTCCACTTCAACTCAAAGTAAATGCACGGATGGATCCTAAATTAACAGCATGACAGCCTGCTTCCCCATCCTGGTGCGATTAAGGAATACACGCATTACTACTACACATACCACAATAACACAGGTTATCAGAAAAATTATTCTACACACACAAGTGCAGGGGGCTGACTGAACTCGAAGTCCAAGCCCCTCAAATGAAACCAGAACTTGATACATGATATCATCTTGGCAATTCTCAGGAGTGAAATGAAATTCTTACTACCTGTGTGGAACCAGGTATTTGAATTAAGATATCAACGACCTCCACAGGCCCTGCGGCGCAACGGGTAACGCGTCTGACTACGGATCAGAAGTTTCCAGGTTCGAAGCCTGGCAGGGTCGGATGTTTCTGTTTATATTTAGTCAGAATAGGGATATATTCTAGACCTCACTACGTACTGTACATAGGGACTAGCTTTCTTGGCTGTCATCCCCCGAGGTTGGGGTTTGATTCCTAGCCCTGTAATGAGAATTATTTATGAACTCGGTTGGAACAGCATAAGGCAGAACTCACGTATTCTGGAATGGGGTGTCCACTTCAACTCAAAGTAAATGCCGGGATGGATCCTAAATTAACAGCATGACCGCCTGCTTCCCCATCCTGGTGCGATAAACGAATACATGCATTACTACTACACATACCACAATAACACAAGTTATCAGAAAAATTATTCTACACACACAAGTGCACGGGGCTGACTGATCTCGAAGTCCAAGCCCCTCAAATGAAACCAGAATTTGATACATCATATGATCTCAGCAATTCTCTGGAGTGAAATGAAATTCTTACTACCTCACTGGAACCAGGTATTTGAATTAGGATACTGAACTCTGTCACAGGCCCTGTGGCGCAACGGGTAATGCGTCTGACTTCGGGTCAGAAGATTCCCGGTTCGAATTCTGGCCGGGTCGGATGTTTCTATTTATATTTAGTCATAATAGGGATATGTTCAAGACCTCGTTGCGTACTGTACATAGGGACTCGCTTTCTTGGATGTCATCCCCACAGTTTTGCGTTCGATTCTAACGGCTGTAATGAGAATTATTTATGAACTGAGTGCTGGAACAGGGTGAGGCAGAACTCAGCTTTTTTGGAAGTGGCTTTCCACTTCAACTCAAAGTAAATGCCGGGATGGATCCTAACTTAACAGCAAGACCGCCTGCTTCCCCATCCTGGTGCGATTAAGGAATACACGCATTACTACTACACATACCACAATAACACAGGCTATCAGACAAATAACTCTACACATCCAAGTGCACGGGGCTGTCTTAACACGAAATCCCAGCCCCTCACATGAAACCAGAACTTGATACATGATATTATCTCGGCAATTCTCTGGAGTGAAATGAAATTCATACTACCTGTGTGGAACCAGGTATTTGAATTAAGATATTTCTCACCTTCACAGGCCCTGTGGCGCAATGGATAACGCGTCTGACTACGGATCAGAAGATTCCAGGTTCGAATCCTGGCAGGGTCGGATGTTTCTATATATATTTAGTCAGAATCGGGATATATTCTAGACTTCGCTACGTACTGTACATAGGGACTTGCTTTCTTGGCTGTCATCCTCCGAGGTTGGGGTTCGATTCCTAACCCTGTAATGAGAATTATTTATGAACTGGGCTGGAACAGTGTAAGGCGGAACTCACCTATTCTGGAATGGGGTTTCCACTTCAACTCAAAGTAAATGCCGGGATGGATCCTAACTTAACAGCAAGACCGCCTGCTTCCCCATCATGGTGCGATTAAGGAATACACGCATTACTACTACACATACCACAATAACACAGGCTATCAGACAAATAACTCTACACACCCAAGTGCACGGGGCTGACTTAACACGAAATCCCAGCCCCTCACATGAAACCAGAACTTGATACTTGATATTATCTCGGCAATTCTCTGGAGTGAAATGAAATTCATACTACCTGTGTGGAACCAGGTATTTGAATTAAGATATTTTTCACCTTCGCAGGCCCTGTGGCGCAACGGATAAAGCGTCGGAATTCGGACCAGAAGATTACAGGGTCGAATCCTGGCAGGGTCGGTTGTTTCTCTTTATATTTAGTCAGAATCGGGATATATCTAGACCTCGCTACGTACTGTACATAGGGACTTGCTTTCTTGGCTGTCATCCTCCGAGGTTGGGGTTCGATTCCTAACGCTGAAATGAGAATTATTTATGAACTCGTCTGGAACAGCGTAAGGCAGAACACACGTATTCTGGAATGGGGTGTCCACTTCAACTCAAAGTAAATGCCGGGATGGATCCAAAATTAACAGCATGACCGCCTGCTTCCCCATCCTGGTGCGATTAACGAATACACGCATTACTACTACACATACCACAATAACACAAGTTATCAGAAAAATTATTCTACACACACAAGTGCACGGGGCTGACTGAACTCGAAGTCCAAGCCCCTCACATGAAAACAGAACTTGATACATGATATCATCTCAGCAATTATTGGAGTGAAATGAAATTCATACTACCTGTGTGGAACCAGGTATTAAGATATGTCTCACCTTCACAGGCCCTGTGGCGCAACGGATAACGCGTCTGACTACGGATCAGAAGATTCCAGGTTCGAATCCTGGCAGGGTCGGATGTTTCTATTTATATTTAGTCAGAATCGGGATATATTCTAGACCTCGCTACGTACTGTACATAGGGACTTGCTTTCTTGGCTGTCATCCTCCGAGGTTGTTGTTCGATTCCTAACCCTGTAATGAGAATTATTTATGAACTCGGCTGGAACAGCGTAAGGCAGAACTCACCTATTCTGGAATGGGGTGTCCACTTCAGCTCAAAGTAAATGCCCGGATGGATCCTAAATTAACAGCATGACCGCCTGCTTCCCCATCCTGGTGCGATTAAGGAATACACGCATTACTACTACACATACCACAATAACACAGGTTATCAGAAAAATTATTCTACACACACAAGTGCAGGGGGCTGACTGAACTCGAAGTCCAAGCCCCTCAAATGAAACCAGAACTTGATACATGATATCATCTCGGCAATTCTCTGGAGTGAAATGAAATTCTTACTACCTGTGTGGAACCAGGTATTTGAATTAAGATATCAACGAGCTCCACAGGCCATGCGGCGCAACGGGTAACGCGTCTGACTACGGATCTGAAGTTTCCAGGTTCGAAGCCTGGCAGGGTCGGATGTTTCTGTTTATATTTAGTCAGAATAGGGATATATTCTAGACCTCACTACGTACTGTACATAGGGACTAGCTTTCTTGGCTGTCATCCCCCGAGGTTGGGGTTCGATTCCTAGCCCTGTAATGAGAATTATTTATGAACTCGGTTGGAACAGCATAAGGCAGAACTCACGTATTCTGGAATGGGGTGTCCACTTCAACTCAAAGTAAATGCCGGGATGGATCCTAAATTAACAGCATGACCGCCTGCTTCCCCATCCTGGTGCGATAAACGAATACATGCACTACTACTACACATACCACAATAACACAAGTTATCAGAAAAATTATTCTACACACACAAGTGCACGGGGCTGACTGATCTCGAAGTCCAAGCCCCTCAAATGAAACCAGAATTTGATACATCATATGATCTCAGCAATTCTCTGGAGTGAAATGAAATTCTTACTACCTCACTGGAACCAGGTATTTGAATTAGGATACTGAACTCTGTCACAGGCCCTGTGGCGCAACGGGTAATGCGTCTGACTTCGGGTCAGAAGATTCCCGGTTCGAATTCTGGCCGGGTCGGATGTTTCTATTTATATTTAGTCATAATAGGGATATGTTCAAGACCTCGTTGCGTACTGTACATAGGGACTCGCTTTCTTGGATGTCATCCCCCCAGTTTTGCGTTCGATTCTAACGGCTGTAATGAGAATTATTTATGAACTGAGTGCTGGAACAGGGTGAGGCAGAACTCAGCTTTTTTGGAAGTGGCTTTCCACTTCAACTCAAAGTAAATGCCGGGATGGATCCTAACTTAACAGCAAGACCGCCTGCTTCCCCATCCTGGTGCGATTAAGGAATACACGCATTACTACTACACATACCACAATAACACAGGCTATCAGACAAATAACTCTACACATCCAAGTGCACGGGGCTGTCTTAACACGAAATCCCAGCCCCTCACATGAAACCAGAACTTGATACATGATATTATCTCGGCAATTCTCTGGAGTGAAATGAAATTCATACTACCTGTGTGGAACCAGGTATTTGAATTAAGATATTTCTCACCTTCACAGGCCCTGTGGCGCAATGGATAACGCGTCTGACTACGGATCAGAAGATTCCAGGTTCGAATCCTGGCAGGGTCGGATGTTTCTATATATATTTAGTCAGAATCGGGATATATTCTAGACTTCGCTACGTACTGTACATGGGGACTTGCTTTCTTGGCTGTCATCCTCCGAGGTTGGGGTTCGATTCCTAACCCTGTAATGAGAATTATTTATGAACTGGGCTGGAACAGTGTAAGGCGGAACTCACCTATTCTGGAATGGGGTTTCCACTTCAACTCAAAGTAAATGCCGGGATGGATCCTAACTTAACAGCAAGACCGCCTGCTTCCCCATCCTGGTGCGATTAAGGAATACACGCATTACTACTACACATACCACAATAACACAGGCTATCAGACAAATAACTCTACACACCCAAGTGCACGGGGCTGACTTAACACGAAATCCCAGCCCCTCACATGAAACCAGAACTTGATACTTGATATTATCTCGGCAATTCTCTGGAGTGAAATGAAATTCATACTACCTGTGTGGAACCAGGTATTTGAATTAAGATATATTTCACCTTCGCAGGCCCTGTGGCGCAACGGATAACGCGTCGGACTACGGATCAGAAGATTACAGGGTCGAATCCTGGCAGGGTCGGTTGTTTCTCTTTATATTTAGTCAGAATCGGGATATATCTAGACCTCGCTACGTACTGTATATAGGGACTTGCTTTCTTGGCTGTCATCCTCCGAGGTTGGGGTTCGATTCCTAACCCTGTAATGAGAATTATTTATGACCTCGTCTGGAACAGCGTAAGGCAGAACTCACCTATTCTGGAATGGGGTGTCCACTTCAACTCAAAGTAAATGCACGGATGGATCCTAAATTAACAGCATGACAGCCTGCTTCCCCATCCTGGTGCGATTAAGGAATACACGCATTACTACTACACATACCACAATAGCACAGGTTATCAGAAAAATTATTCTACACACACAAGTGCAGGGGGCTGACTGAACTCGAAGACCAAGCCCCTCAAATGAAACCAGAACTTGATACATGATATCATCTCGGCAATTCTCTTGAGTGAAATGAAATTCTTACTACCTGTGTGGAACCAGGTATTTGAATTAAGATATCAACAACTTCCACAGGCCCTGCGGCGCAACGGATAACGCGTCTAACTACGGTTCAGAAGTTTCCAGGTTCGAATCCTGGCAGGGTAGGATGCTTCTGTTTATATTTAGTCAGAAGAGGGATATATTGTAGACCTCGCTACGTACTGTACATAGGGACTAGCTTTCTCGGCTGTCATCCCCCGAGGTTGGGGTTCGATTCCTAGCCATGTAATGAGAATTATTTATGAACTCGGTTGGAACAGCATAAGGCAGAACACACGTATTCTGGAATGGGGTGTCCACTTCAACTCAAAGTAAATGCCGGGATGGATCCAAAATTAACAGCATGACCGCCTGCTTCCCCATCCTGGTGCGATTAACGAATACACGCATTACTACTACACAAACACAATAACACAGGTTATCTGAAAAATTATTCTACACCCACAAGTGCACGGGGCTGACTGAACTCGAAGTCCAAGCCCCTCAAATGAAACCAGAATTTGATACATCATATCATCTCAGCAATTCTCTGGAGTGAAATGAAATTCTTACTACCTCACTGGATCCAGGTATTTGAATTAGGATACGGAACTCTCTCACAGGCCCTGTGGTGCAACGGATAACGCGTCTGACCTCGGATCAGGAGATTCCAGGTTCGAATCCTGGCAGCGTCGGATGTTTCTATTTATATTTAGTCATAATAGGGATACGCTCAAGACCTCGCTGCGTACTGTACATAGGGACTCGCATTCTTGGATGTCATCCCCCCAGTTTTGCGTTCGATTCTAACGGCTGTAATGAGAATTATTTATGAACTGAGTGCTGGAACAGGGTGAGGTAGAACTCAGCTTTTCTGGAAGTGGCTTTCCACTTCAACTCAAAGTAAATGCCGGGATGGATCCTAACTTAACAGCATGACCGCCTGCTTCCCCATCCTGGTGCGATTAAGGAATACACGCATTACTACTACACATACCACAATAACACAGGTTATCAGACAAATAACTCTACACACCCAAGTGCACGGGGCTGACTTAACACGAAATCCCAGCCCCTCACATGAAACCAGAATTTGATACATGATATTATCTCGGCAATTCTCTGGAGTGAAATGAAATTCATACTACCTGTGTGGAACCAGGTATTTGAATTAAGATATGCCTCACCTTCACAGGCCCTGTGGCGCAACGGATAACGCGTCTGACTACGGATCAGAAGATTCCAGGTTCGAATCCTGGCAGGGTCGGATGTTTCTATTTATATTTAGTCAGAATCGGGATATATTCTAGACCTCGCTACGTACTGTACATAGGGACTTGCTTTCTTGGCTGTCATCCTCCGAGGTTGTTGTTCGATTCCTAACCCTGTAATGAGAATTATTTATGAACTCGGCTGGAACAGCGTAAGGCAGAACTCACCTATTCTGGAATGGGGTGTCCACTTCAACTCAAAGTAAATGCACGGATGGATCCTAAATTAACAGCATGACAGCCTGCTTCCCCATCCTGGTGCGATTAAGGAATACACGCATTACTACTACACATACCACAATAACACAGGTTATCAGAAAAATTATTCTACACACACAAGTGCAGGGGGCTGACTGAACTCGAAGTCCAAGCCCCTCAAATGAAACCAGAACTTGATACATGATATCATCTTGGCAATTCTCAGGAGTGAAATGAAATTCTTACTACCTGTGTGGAACCAGGTATTTGAATTAAGATATCAACGACCTCCACAGGCCCTGCGGCGCAACGGGTAACGCGTCTGACTACGGATCAGAAGTTTCCAGGTTCGAAGCCTGGCAGGGTCGGATGTTTCTGTTTATATTTAGTCAGAATAGGGATATATTCTAGACCTCACTACGTACTGTACATAGGGACTAGCTTTCTTGGCTGTCATCCCCCGAGGTTGGGGTTTGATTCCTAGCCCTGTAATGAGAATTATTTATGAACTCGGTTGGAACAGCATAAGGCAGAACTCACGTATTCTGGAATGGGGTGTCCACTTCAACTCAAAGTAAATGCCGGGATGGATCCTAAATTAACAGCATGACCGCCTGCTTCCCCATCCTGGTGCGATAAACGAATACATGCATTACTACTACACATACCACAATAACACAAGTTATCAGAAAAATTATTCTACACACACAAGTGCACGGGGCTGACTGATCTCGAAGTCCAAGCCCCTCAAATGAAACCAGAATTTGATACATCATATGATCTCAGCAATTCTCTGGAGTGAAATGAAATTCTTACTACCTCACTGGAACCAGGTATTTGAATTAGGATACTGAACTCTGTCACAGGCCCTGTGGCGCAACGGGTAATGCGTCTGACTTCGGGTCAGAAGATTCCCGGTTCGAATTCTGGCCGGGTCGGATGTTTCTATTTATATTTAGTCATAATAGGGATATGTTCAAGACCTCGTTGCGTACTGTACATAGGGACTCGCTTTCTTGGATGTCATCCCCACAGTTTTGCGTTCGATTCTAACGGCTGTAATGAGAATTATTTATGAACTGAGTGCTGGAACAGGGTGAGGCAGAACTCAGCTTTTTTGGAAGTGGCTTTCCACTTCAACTCAAAGTAAATGCCGGGATGGATCCTAACTTAACAGCAAGACCGCCTGCTTCCCCATCCTGGTGCGATTAAGGAATACACGCATTACTACTACACATACCACAATAACACAGGCTATCAGACAAATAACTCTACACATCCAAGTGCACGGGGCTGTCTTAACACGAAATCCCAGCCCCTCACATGAAACCAGAACTTGATACATGATATTATCTCGGCAATTCTCTGGAGTGAAATGAAATTCATACTACCTGTGTGGAACCAGGTATTTGAATTAAGATATTTCTCACCTTCACAGGCCCTGTGGCGCAATGGATAACGCGTCTGACTACGGATCAGAAGATTCCAGGTTCGAATCCTGGCAGGGTCGGATGTTTCTATATATATTTAGTCAGAATCGGGATATATTCTAGACTTCGCTACGTACTGTACATAGGGACTTGCTTTCTTGGCTGTCATCCTCCGAGGTTGGGGTTCGATTCCTAACCCTGTAATGAGAATTATTTATGAACTGGGCTGGAACAGTGTAAGGCGGAACTCACCTATTCTGGAATGGGGTTTCCACTTCAACTCAAAGTAAATGCCGGGATGGATCCTAACTTAACAGCAAGACCGCCTGCTTCCCCATCATGGTGCGATTAAGGAATACACGCATTACTACTACACATACCACAATAACACAGGCTATCAGACAAATAACTCTACACACCCAAGTGCACGGGGCTGACTTAACACGAAATCCCAGCCCCTCACATGAAACCAGAACTTGATACTTGATATTATCTCGGCAATTCTCTGGAGTGAAATGAAATTCATACTACCTGTGTGGAACCAGGTATTTGAATTAAGATATTTTTCACCTTCGCAGGCCCTGTGGCGCAACGGATAAAGCGTCGGAATTCGGACCAGAAGATTACAGGGTCGAATCCTGGCAGGGTCGGTTGTTTCTCTTTATATTTAGTCAGAATCGGGATATATCTAGACCTCGCTACGTACTGTACATAGGGACTTGCTTTCTTGGCTGTCATCCTCCGAGGTTGGGGTTCGATTCCTAACGCTGAAATGAGAATTATTTATGAACTCGTCTGGAACAGCGTAAGGCAGAACACACGTATTCTGGAATGGGGTGTCCACTTCAACTCAAAGTAAATGCCGGGATGGATCCAAAATTAACAGCATGACCGCCTGCTTCCCCATCCTGGTGCGATTAACGAATACACGCATTACTACTACACATACCACAATAACACAAGTTATCAGAAAAATTATTCTACACACACAAGTGCACGGGGCTGACTGAACTCGAAGTCCAAGCCCCTCACATGAAAACAGAACTTGATACATGATATCATCTCAGCAATTATTGGAGTGAAATGAAATTCATACTACCTGTGTGGAACCAGGTATTAAGATATGTCTCACCTTCACAGGCCCTGTGGCGCAACGGATAACGCGTCTGACTACGGATCAGAAGATTCCAGGTTCGAATCCTGGCAGGGTCGGATGTTTCTATTTATATTTAGTCAGAATCGGGATATATTCTAGACCTCGCTACGTACTGTACATAGGGACTTGCTTTCTTGGCTGTCATCCTCCGAGGTTGTTGTTCGATTCCTAACCCTGTAATGAGAATTATTTATGAACTCGGCTGGAACAGCGTAAGGCAGAACTCACCTATTCTGGAATGGGGTGTCCACTTCAGCTCAAAGTAAATGCCCGGATGGATCCTAAATTAACAGCATGACCGCCTGCTTCCCCATCCTGGTGCGATTAAGGAATACACGCATTACTACTACACATACCACAATAACACAGGTTATCAGAAAAATTATTCTACACACACAAGTGCAGGGGGCTGACTGAACTCGAAGTCCAAGCCCCTCAAATGAAACCAGAACTTGATACATGATATCATCTCGGCAATTCTCTGGAGTGAAATGAAATTCTTACTACCTGTGTGGAACCAGGTATTTGAATTAAGATATCAACGAGCTCCACAGGCCATGCGGCGCAACGGGTAACGCGTCTGACTACGGATCTGAAGTTTCCAGGTTCGAAGCCTGGCAGGGTCGGATGTTTCTGTTTATATTTAGTCAGAATAGGGATATATTCTAGACCTCACTACGTACTGTACATAGGGACTAGCTTTCTTGGCTGTCATCCCCCGAGGTTGGGGTTCGATTCCTAGCCCTGTAATGAGAATTATTTATGAACTCGGTTGGAACAGCATAAGGCAGAACTCACGTATTCTGGAATGGGGTGTCCACTTCAACTCAAAGTAAATGCCGGGATGGATCCTAAATTAACAGCATGACCGCCTGCTTCCCCATCCTGGTGCGATAAACGAATACATGCACTACTACTACACATACCACAATAACACAAGTTATCAGAAAAATTATTCTACACACACAAGTGCACGGGGCTGACTGATCTCGAAGTCCAAGCCCCTCAAATGAAACCAGAATTTGATACATCATATGATCTCAGCAATTCTCTGGAGTGAAATGAAATTCTTACTACCTCACTGGAACCAGGTATTTGAATTAGGATACTGAACTCTGTCACAGGCCCTGTGGCGCAACGGGTAATGCGTCTGACTTCGGGTCAGAAGATTCCCGGTTCGAATTCTGGCCGGGTCGGATGTTTCTATTTATATTTAGTCATAATAGGGATATGTTCAAGACCTCGTTGCGTACTGTACATAGGGACTCGCTTTCTTGGATGTCATCCCCCCAGTTTTGCGTTCGATTCTAACGGCTGTAATGAGAATTATTTATGAACTGAGTGCTGGAACAGGGTGAGGCAGAACTCAGCTTTTTTGGAAGTGGCTTTCCACTTCAACTCAAAGTAAATGCCGGGATGGATCCTAACTTAACAGCAAGACCGCCTGCTTCCCCATCCTGGTGCGATTAAGGAATACACGCATTACTACTACACATACCACAATAACACAGGCTATCAGACAAATAACTCTACACATCCAAGTGCACGGGGCTGTCTTAACACGAAATCCCAGCCCCTCACATGAAACCAGAACTTGATACATGATATTATCTCGGCAATTCTCTGGAGTGAAATGAAATTCATACTACCTGTGTGGAACCAGGTATTTGAATTAAGATATTTCTCACCTTCACAGGCCCTGTGGCGCAATGGATAACGCGTCTGACTACGGATCAGAAGATTCCAGGTTCGAATCCTGGCAGGGTCGGATGTTTCTATATATATTTAGTCAGAATCGGGATATATTCTAGACTTCGCTACGTACTGTACATGGGGACTTGCTTTCTTGGCTGTCATCCTCCGAGGTTGGGGTTCGATTCCTAACCCTGTAATGAGAATTATTTATGAACTGGGCTGGAACAGTGTAAGGCGGAACTCACCTATTCTGGAATGGGGTTTCCACTTCAACTCAAAGTAAATGCCGGGATGGATCCTAACTTAACAGCAAGACCGCCTGCTTCCCCATCCTGGTGCGATTAAGGAATACACGCATTACTACTACACATACCACAATAACACAGGCTATCAGACAAATAACTCTACACACCCAAGTGCACGGGGCTGACTTAACACGAAATCCCAGCCCCTCACATGAAACCAGAACTTGATACTTGATATTATCTCGGCAATTCTCTGGAGTGAAATGAAATTCATACTACCTGTGTGGAACCAGGTATTTGAATTAAGATATTTTTCACCTTCGCAGGCCCTGTGGCGCAACGGATAACGCGTCGGACTACGGATCAGAAGATTACAGGGTCGAATCCTGGCAGGGTCGGTTGTTTCTCTTTATATTTAGTCAGAATCGGGATATATCTAGACCTCGCTACGTACTGTATATAGGGACTTGCTTTCTTGGCTGTCATCCTCCGAGGTTGGGGTTCGATTCCTAACCCTGTAATGAGAATTATTTATGACCTCGTCTGGAACAGCGTAAGGCAGAACTCACCTATTCTGGAATGGGGTGTCCACTTCAACTCAAAGTAAATGCACGGATGGATCCTAAATTAACAGCATGACCGCCTGCTTCCCCATCCTGGTGCGATTAAGGAATACACGCATTACTACTACACATACCACAATAGCACAGGTTATCAGAAAAATTATTCTACACACACAAGTGCAGGGGGCTGACTGAACTCGAAGTCCAAGCCCCTCAAATGAAACCAGAACTTGATACATGATATCATCTCGGCAATTCTCTGGAGTGAAATGAAATTCTTACTACCTGTGTGGAACCAGGTATTTGAATTAAGATATCAACCACTTCCACAGGCCCTGCGGCGCAACGGATAACGCGTCTAACTACGGATCAGAAGTTTCCAGGTTCGAATCCTGGCAGGGTAGGATGTTTCTGTTTATATTTAGTCAGAATAGGGATATATTGTAGACCTCGCTACGTACTGTACATAGGGACTATCTTTCTCGGCTGTCATCCCCCGAGGTTGGGGTTCGATTCCTAGCCATGTAATGAGAATTATTTATGAACTCGGTTGGAACAGCATAAGGCAGAACACACGTATTCTGGAATGGGGTGTCCAATTCAACTCAAAGTAAATGCCGGGATGGATCCAAAATTAACAGCATGACCGCCTGCTTCCCCATCCTGGTGCGATTAACGAATACACGCATTACTACTACACATACCACAATAACACAAGTTATCAGAAAAATTATTCTACACACACAAGTCCACGGGGCTGACTGAACTCGAAGTCCAAGCCCCTCAAATGAAACCAGAATTTGATACATCATATCATCTCAGCAATTCTCTGGAGTGAAATGAAATTCTTACTACCTCACTGGATCCAGGTATTTGAATTAGGATACTGAACTCTCTCACAGGCCCTCTGGTGCAACGGATAACGCGTCTGACTTCGGATCAGAAGATTCCAGGTTCGAATCCTGGCAGCGTCGGATGTTTCTATTTACATTTAGTCATAATAGGGATACGCTCAAGACCTCGCTGCGTACTGTACATAGGGACTCGCTTTCTTGGATGTCATCCCCCCAGTTTTGCGTTCGATTCTAACGGCTGTAATGAGAATTATTTATGAACTGAGTGCTGGAACAGGGTGAGGCAGAACTCAGCTATTCTGGAAGTGGCTTTCCACTTCAACTCAAAGTAAATGCCGGGATGGATCCTAACTTAACAGCAAGACCGCCTGCTTCCCCATCCTGGTGCGGTTAAGGAATACACGCATTACTGCTACACATACCACAATAACACAGGTTATCAGACAAATAACTCTACACACCCAAGTGCACGGGGCTGACATAACACGAAATCCCAGCCCCTCACATGAAACCAGAATTTGATACATGATATTATCTCGGCAATTCTCTGGAGTGAAATGAAATTCATACTACCTGTGTGGAACCAGGTATTTGAATTAAGATATGTCTCACCTTCACAGGCCCTGTGGCGCAACGGATAACGCGTCTGAGTACGGATCAGAAGATTCCAGGTTCGAATCCTGGCAGGGTCGGCTGTTTCTATATATATTTAGTCAGAATCGGGATATATTCTAGACCTCGCTACGTACTGTACATAGGGACTTGCTTTCTTGGCTGTCATCCTCCGAGATTGGGGTTCGATTCCTAACCCTGTAATGAGAATTATTTATGAACTCGGCTGGAACAGCGTAAGGCAGAACTCACCTATTCTGGAATGGGGTGTCCACTTCAGCTCAAAGTAAATGCCCGGATGGATCCTAAATTAACAGCATGACCGCCTGCTTCCCCATCCTGGTGCGATTAAGGAATACACGCATTACTACTACACATACCACAATAACACAGGTTATCAGAAAAATTATTCTACACACACAAGTGCAGGGGGCTGACTGAACTCGAAGTCCAAGCCCCTCAAATGAAACCAGAACTTGATAAATGATATCATCTCGGCAATTCTCAGGAGTGAAATGAAATTCTTACTACCTGTGTGGAACCAGGTATTTGAATTAAGATATCAACGACCTCCGCAGGCCCTGCGGCGCAACGGATAACGCGTCTGACTACGGATCAGAAGTTTCCAGGTTCGAATCCTGGCAGGGTCGGATGTTTCTGTTTATATTTAGTCAGAATAGGGATATGTTCAAGACCTCGCTGCGTACTGTACATAGGGACTAGCTCTCTTGGATGTCATCCCCCCAAGTTTCGCGTTCGATTCTAACGGCTGTAATGAGACTTATTTATGAACTGAGGGCTGGAACAGGGTGAGGCAGAACTCAGCTTTTCTGGAAGTGGCTTTCCACTTCAACTCAAAGTAAATGCCGGGATGGATCCTAACATAACACCAAGACCGCGTTCTTCCCCATCCTCGTGCGATTAACGAATACACGCATTTCTACTACACACACCACAATAACACAGGTTATTAGACAAATAAGTCTTCACACCCAAGTTCACGGGGCTGACTTAACACTAAGTCCAAGCCCCTCACATGAAACCAGAACTTGATACATGATATTATCTCGGCAATTCTCTGGAGTGAAATGAAATTCTTACTACCTGTGTGGAACCAGGTATTTCAATTAAGATATATGTCTCCTTCACTGGCCCTGTGGCGCAACGGATAACGCGTCTATCTACGGATCGGAAGATTTCAGGTTCGAATCCCGGCAGCGTCGGATGTTTCTGTTTATATTTAGTCAGAATAGGGAAATATTCTAGACCTCGCTACGTGCTGTACATAGGGACTAGCTTTCCTGGCTGTCATCCGACGAGGTTGTGGTTCGATTCCTAGCCCTGTAATGAGAATTATTTATGAACTCGGCTGGAACAGCGTAAGGCAGAACTCACCTATTTTGGAATAGGTTTTCCACTTCAACTCAAAGTAAATGCCGGGATGGATCCTAACTTAACAGCATGACCGCCTGCTTCCCCATCCTGGTGCGATTAAGGAATACACGCATTACTACTACAAATACCACAATAACACAGGTTATCAGACAAATAACTCTACACACCCAAGTGCACGGGGCTGACTTAACACGAAATACAAGCCCCTCACATGAAAACAGAACTTGATACATGATATCATCTCAGCAATTATTGGAGTGAAATGAAATTCATACTACCTGTGTGGAACCAGGTATTAAGATATTTCTCACCTTCACAGGCCCTGTGGCGCAACGGATAACGCGTCTGACTACGGATCAGAAGATTCCAGGTTCGAATCCTGGCAGGGTCGGATGTTTCTATATATATTTAGTCAGAATCGCGATATATTCTAGACTTCGCTACGTACTGTACATAGGGACTTGCTTTCTTGGATGTCATCCTCCGAGGTTGGGGTTCGATTCCTAACCCTGTAATGAGAATTATTTATGAACTGGGCTGGAACAGTGTAAGGCGGAACTCACCTATTCTGGAATGGGGTTTCCACTTCAACTCAAAGTAAATGCCGGGATGGATCCTAACTTAACAGCATGGCCGCCTGCTTCACTTCCTGGTGCGATTAAGGAATACACGCTTTACTACTACACATACCACAATAACACATGTTATCAGACAAATAACTCTACACACCCAAGTGCACGGGGCTGACTTAACTCGAAGTCCAAGCCCCTCACATGAAAATAGAACTTGATACATGATATCATCTCGGCAATTCTCTGGAGTGAAATGAATTTCTTACTACCTCACTGGAACCAGGTATTGGAATTAAAATAGTTATCTCACTTACAGGCCCTGTGGCGCAACGAATAAAGCGTCTGACTACGGATCAGTAGATTCCAGGTTCGAATCCTGGCAGGGTCAGATGTTTCTGTTTATATTTAGTCAGAATAGGGATATATTCTAGTCCTCGCTACGTACCGTGCATAGGGACTAGCTTTCTTGGCTGTCATCCCCCGAGGTTGGGGTTCGATTCTTAGCCCTGTAATGAGAATTATTTATGAACTCGGCTGGAACAGCGTAAGGTAGATCTCACCTATTCGGTAATGGGGTGTCCACTTCAACTCAAAGTAAATGCCGGGATGGATCCTAAATTAACAGCATGACCGCCTGCTTCCCCATCCTGGTGCGATTAACGAATACACGCATTACTACTACACAAACACAATAACACAGGATATCTGAAAAATTATTCTACACCCACAAGTGCACGGGGCTGACTGAACTCGAAGTCCAAGCCCCTCAAATGAAACCAGAATTTGATACATCATATCATCTCAGCAATTCTCTGGAGTGAAATGAAATTCTTACTACCTCTCTGGATCCAGGTATTTGAATTAGGATACTGAATTCCCGCACAGGCCCTGTGGCGCAACGGATAACGCGTCTGACTTCGGATCAGAAGATACCAGGTTCGAATCCGGGCAGCGTCGGATGTTTCTATTTATATTTAGTCATAATGGGGATACGCTCAAGACCTCGCTGCGTACTATACATAGGGACTCGCTTTCTTGGATGTCATCCCCCCAGTTTTGCGTTCGATTCTAACTGCTGTAATGAGAATTATTTATGAACTGAGTGCTGGAACAGGGTGAGGCAGAACTCAGCTTTTCTGGAAAGGGCTTTCCACTTCAACTCAAAGTAAATGCCGGGATGGATCCTAACTTAACAGCATGACCGCCTGCTTCCCCATCCTGGTGTGATTAAGGAATACACGCATTACTACTACACATACCACAATAACACAGGTTATCAGACAAATAACTCTACACACCCAAGTGCACGGGGCTGACTTAACACGAAATCCAAGCCCCTCACATGAAACCAGAACTTGATACATGATATTATCTCGGCAATTCTCTGGAGTGAAATGAAATTCATACTACCTGTGTGGAACCACGTATTTGAATTAAGATATTTTTCACCTTCACAGGCCCTGTGGCGCAACGGATAACGCGTCTGAGTACGGATCAGAAGATTCCAGGTTCGAATCCTGCAGGGTCGGATGTTTCTATATATATTTAGTCAGAATCGGGATATATTCTAGACCTCGCTACGTACTGTACATAGGGACTTGCTTTCTTGGCTGTCATCCTCCGAGGTTGGGGTTCGATTCCTAACCCTGTAATGAGAATTATTTATGAACTCGGCTGGAACAGCGTAAGGCAGAACTCACCTATTCTGGAATGGGGTGTCCACTTCAGCTCAAAGTAAATGCCCGGATGGATCCTAAATTAACAGCATGACCGCCTGCTTCCCCATCCTGGTGCGATTAAGGAATACACGCATTACTACTACACATACCACAATAACACAGGTTATCAGAAAAATTATTCTACACACACAAGTGCAGGGGGCTGACTGAACTCGAAGTCCAAGCCCCTCAAATGAAACCAGAACTTGATACATGATATCATCTCGGCAATTCTCAGGAGTGAAATGAAATTCTTACTACCTGTGTGGAACCAGGTATTTGAATTAAGTTATCAACGACCTCCACAGGCCCTGCGGCGCAACAGATAACGCGTCTGACTACGGATTAGAAGTTTCCAGGTTCGAATCCTGGCAGGGTCGGATGTTTCTGTTTATATTTAGTCAGAATAGGGATATGTTCAAGACCTCGCTGCGTACTGTACATAGGGACTAGCTTTCTTGGATGTCATCCCCCCAGTTTCGCGTTCGATTCTAACGGCTGTAATGAGACTTATTTATGAACTGAGGGCTGGAACAGGGTGAGGCAGAACTCAGCTTTTCTGGAAGTGGCTTTCCACTTCAACTCAAAGTAAATGCCGGGATGGATCCTAACATAACACCAAGACCGCGTTCTTCCCCATCCTCGTGCGATTAACGAATACACGCATTTCTACTACACACACCACAATAACACAGGTTATTAGACAAATAAGTCTACACACCCAAGTTCACGGGGCTGACTTAACACTACGTCCAAGCCCCTCACATGAAACCAGAACTTGATACATGATATTATCTCGGCAATTCTCTGGAGTGAAATGAATGTCTTACTACCTCACTGGAACCAGGTATTTGAATTAAGATAGTTGTCTCAGTTACAGGCCCTGTGGCGCAACGGATAACGCCTTTGACTACGGATCGGAAGATTCCAAGTTCGAATCTTGGCAGGGCCGTATGTTTCTATTTATATTTAGTCAGAATAGGGATTTGTTCAATACCTCGCTGCGTACTGTACATAGGGACTAGCTTTCTTGGATGTCATCCCCCCAGTTTCGCGTTCGATTCTAACGGCTGTAATGAGAATTATTTATGAATTGAGGGCTGGAACAGGGTGAGGCAGAACTCAGCTTTTCTGGAAGTAGCTTTCCACTTCAACTCAAAGTAAATGCCGGGATGGATCCTAACATAACACCAAGACCGCGTTCTTCCCCATCCTCGTGCGATTTACGAATACACGCATTTCTACTATACACACCACAATAACACAGGTTATCAGACAAAAACTCTACACACCCAAGTTCACGGGGTTGACTTAACACTAAGTCCAAGCCCCTCACATGAAACCAGAACTTGATACATGATATTATCTCGACAATTCTCTGGAGTGAAATGAAATTCATACTACCTTTGTGGAACCAGATGTTTGAATTAAGATATTTCTCACCTTCACAGGCCCTGTGGCGCAACGGATAACGCGTCTGACTACGGATCAGAAGATTCCAGGTTCGAATCCTGGCAGGGTCGGATGTTTCTATTTATATTTTGTCAGAATCGGGATATATTCTAGACCTCGCTACGGACTGTACTTAGGGACTTGCTTTCTTGGTTGTCATCCTCCGAGGTTGGGGTTCGATTCCTAACTCTGTAATGAGAATTATTTATGAACTGGGCTGGAACAGTGTAAGGCAGAACTCACCTATTCTGGAATGGGGTTTCCACTTCAACTCAAAGTAAATGCCGGGATGGATCCTAAATTAACAGCATGACCGCCTGCTTCCCCATCCTGGTGCGATTAACGAATACACGCATTACTACTATACAAACACAATAACACAGGTTATCTGAAAAATTATTCTACACCCACAAGTGCACGGGGCTGACTGAACTCGAAGTCCAAGCCCCTCAAATGAAACCAGAATTTGATACATCATATCATCTCGGCAATTCTCTGGAGTGAAATGAAATTCTTACTACCTCACTGGAACCAGGTATTTGAATTAGGATATTTGACTCTTTCACTGGCCCTGTGGCGCAACGGTCAACGCGTCTGACTGCGGATCAGAAGATCCCAGGTTCGCATACTGGCAGGGTGGGATGTTTCTATTTATATTTAGTCAGAATAGGGATATGTTCAAGACCTCGCTGCGTACTGTACATAGGGACTAGCTTTCTTGGATGTCACGATGTGAAATGCCATGTCCTGTGGTTCGGATTCCACGTAAAACGGAGGTCCCGTGGCTTATGATCGCGAGATTAACGGTCACGTTAAACTACAAGCTTCCTTTTCTTGGATGTCATCCCCCCAGTTTCGTGTTCGATTCTAACGGCTGTAATGAGAATTATTTATGAACTGAGGGCTGGAACAGGGTGAGGCAGAACTCAGCTTTTCTGGAAGTGGCTTTCCACTTCAACTCAAAGTAAATGCCGGGATGGATCCTAACTTAACAGCATGACCGCCTGCTTCCCCATCCTGGTGCGATTAAGGAATACACGCATTACTACTACACATACCACAATAACACAGGTTCTCAGACAAATAACTCTACACACCCAAGTGCACGGGGCTGACTTAACACGAAATCTCAGCCCCTCACATGAAACCAGAACTTGATACATGATATTATCTCGGCAATTCTCTGAAGTGAAATAAAATTCATACTACCTGTGTGGAACCAGGTATTTGAATTAGGATACTGATCCCTCTCACAGGCCCTGTGGCGCAACGGATACGGGTCTGATTACGGATCAGAAGATTCCAGGTTCGAATCCTGGCAGGGTCGGATGTTTCTATTTATATTTAGTCAGAATTGGGATATGTTCAAGACCTCGCTGCGTACTGTTCATAGGGACTCGATTTCTTGGATGTCATCCCCCCAGTTTCGCGTTCGATTCTAACGGCTGTAATGAGATTTATTTATGAACTGAGGGCTGGAACAGGGTGAGGCAGAACTCAGCTTTTCTGTAAGTGGCTTTCCACTTCAACTCGAAGTAAATGCCGGGATGGATCCTAACATAACACCAACACCGCGTTCTTCTCCATCCTCGTGCGATTAACGAATACACGCATTTCTACTACACACACCACAACAACACAGGTTATCAGACAAAAAACTCTACACACCCAAGTTCACGGGGCTGACTTAACACTAAGTCCAAGCCCCTCACATGAAACCAGAACTTGAAACATGATATTATCTCGGCAATTCTCTGGAGTGAAATGAAATTCTTACTACCTGTGTGGAACCAGGTATTTGAATTAAGACATTTGCCTCCTTCACAGGCCCTGTGGCGCAACGGATAACGCGTCTGACTACGGATCAGAAGATTCCAGGATCGAATCCTGGCAGGGTTGGATTTTTCTGTTTATATTTTTATTCAGGAGAGGGATATATTCTAGACCTCGCTACGTACTGTACATAGGGACTAGCTTTCTTGGCTGTCATCCCCCGAGGTTGGGGTTCGATTCCTAACCCTGTAATGAGAATTATTTATGAACTCGGCTTGAACAGCGTAAGGCAGAACTCACCTATTCTGGAATGGGGTTTCCATTTCAACTCAAAGTAAATGACGGGATGGATCCTAACATAACGCCAAGACCACCTGCTTCCCCATCCTCGTGCGATTAACGAATACACGCATTTTCACTACACACACCACAATAACACAGGTTATCAGACAAATTATTCTACACACAAGAGTGCACGGGGCTGACTGAACTCGAAGTCCAAGCCCCTCAAATGAAACCAGAACTTGATACATGATATCATCTCGGCAATTCTGTGGAGTGAAATTAAATTCTCACTACGGTACCTCACAGGAACCAGGTATTTCAATTAAGATATTAATATCTTCCACAGTCCGTTTGGAGCAACGGATGACGCGTCTGATTAAGAATCAGAAGATTCCAAGTTCGAATCCTGGCACGGTCGAATGTTTCTATTTATATTTAGTCAAAATAGGGATATGTTCCAGACCTCGCTGCGTACTGTACATAGGGACTAGTTTCCTTGGCTGTCATCCCCCTTGGTTGGGGTTCGATTCCAGGTCCTGTAATGCGAATTATCTATGAACTAAGGGCTGGAACAGCGTGAGGCAGAATTCATCTATTCTGGAAGTGGCTTTCCAATTCAACTCAAAGTAAATGCCGGGATGGATCCTAACATAACAACAAGACCGCCTCCATCCCCATCCTCGTGCGATTAACGAATACACGAATTTCTACAACACACACCACAATTACACAGATTATCAGAAAAATTATTCTACACACACAAGTGCACGGGGCTGACTGAACACGAAGACCAAGCCCTTCAAATGGAACCAGAACTTGATACATGATATCATCTCGGCAATTCTGTGGACTGAAATGAAATTCTTACTACCTGTGTGGAACCAGGTTTTTGAATTAAGATATTTTTCTCCTTTCCCAGGCCCTGTGGCGCAACGGATTACGCGTCTGACTACAGATCACAAGATTCCAGGTTCGAATCCGGGCAGGGTCGGATGTTTCTGTTTATATTTAGTCAGAATAGGGATATATTCTAGACCTCGCTATCTCAACCTAATTTGACATAGTGCACCAGTATATTTCTCACCTGTGTCTTTTTTTTTCTTCTCGAGTCCACCTTCCAGTATGTCTAGCACAGCTCTTATACTTCTCTTAATGGCGCAATTTCTCACTGTGGCCACTGTGAATATCAATGTAATAGAATGCCCTCTGAAATTTCAACTGTTGGAGAGATTCCTTCGAGATGCAGACATTGACATTGCCTTCATTCAAGAAGTTGCTATACCCTGTTTGCCCATATCTGCCTTCTACAAACAATACATCAATACCGGTATTACGAATAGAGGGACCGGATTCCTCATAAGACATGATATCCCACTCGAAGGTGTGCTATGTCATCCATCAGGACGCATAATATCTGGACACATAAACAATACCACCCTGATAAATGTATATGCCCCATCCGGGTCCAATAAACGTGTGGAACGGAAAATGTTCTTTCAACAGAGTATACTGCCTCATCTGCACGACGTTAAGGAAAAACTTATTCTTGCAGGGGATTTCAATTGTATTCAACGCCCAGAGGATTCCACTAGTCCATACCAAGGTGTCAACCCGGCTCTCAGGACCCTTCTTACCTCCCTACACCTCATTGATGCTGTGGATAGTTTAAGGGTGCCCCTGCCCCCATTACACCTGTATAAGTCACAACTCCTCATCACGAATTGACCGCATCTACCTTTCACAGGAACTTATCCAGCCTAGACGATATGAAGTGATACCTGCCAGTTTCAC
The DNA here is from genome assembly GCA_946902985.2 of Meconema thalassinum. Classification (NCBI taxonomy): domain Eukaryota; kingdom Metazoa; phylum Arthropoda; class Insecta; order Orthoptera; family Tettigoniidae; genus Meconema; species Meconema thalassinum. Next base: position 1,062,278,010 of record OX336389.2, on the reverse strand, counting down.
TAACCATCATGCTGTCGTATGTACAATCTCTTACCCCCTTCCCATATTTCACATAGGAAGAGGTTATTGGAAACTGAATTGCTCGCTGTTACTGGAGGAGGAATGCCAAGATATTTTCAGACAACACTGGACTCGATGGGTCCAACAAAAATGCAAATTTCGCGACTGCGCAGACTGGTGGGATATTTTAGTTAAGAACATATCCTACCAACGAGGTCGGGAAAGACGGGATACAGTTGAATTTTACTATCGAGTTCTTCGCCAGCTCCAGCAAAGATCTGATGCTGGGGAGCGTATATATGACCAGATTCGAGAAGTTAAAACCAAGCTCCTGTCTCTACAGCAACGAACGCTCGCTCATATAAACGTGGCTTTAAAAGATCGTACAGTGTTCCCGGACGAAAGTGCAAGTGTATACCATATCGCCAAAGGACAACGTGAGCGGCAACGTAAATATATCCACCGCCTCCGCGCCAGTACTGGAAGTGTCGTCACCTCCCCTGACGCTATACGTAGTGAAATATCATTATTTTATCAACGGTTCTACGCTAAGGCTCCAATTGATCCACAGCAGGTGACCCTATTGCTTTCATCTTGCAGTACCCAACTATCTCCGGACAACAAAACTCTGCTCAGCGCGGATATTACGGATGAAGAGATTCACTCTGTGGTTAAGCACCTCCCAAACAACCGCTCACCTGGCATTGATGGACTGCCATATGAAATGTATAAACACTTCTGGCCTCTCATTGGCAAAGAATTTTGTCATGTCTTGCGTACTATTCTCCAACGTCGTGCTCTTTGTCAATCACATCACGAGGGTACCATAGTCCTCATACCAAAAACATCCTCTCCCATGGCAGTTGGTGACTTCCGACCAGTTACTCTGCTCTGCAGTGATTATAAAGTCCTTACCAAAGTACTTGCATGCCGATTGAAGACTGTTCTACATGATATCATTGGTGATGAACAATGTTGCAGTATTCCTGGAAGAACTCTGTTAACAAACTTAGCGATACTACGGGACCTACACCTAAAAGCCGAAATGCTCCCCACTGAGCCAATGAGTTTTCTCACCTTAGATCTTGATAAAGCTTTCGACCGCATCAGTCATGAATACTTGTACATGGTCTTGCAACACTTTGAATTTCCTGAAATCCTTATTGACTACATTCGTATGATAAATTGTAATGCTACGTCTCGAGTGCTCTTCAACGGTTTTCTTTCCCCTCTGATTCCAATACAACGATCAGTTAGGCAAGGATGTCCCCTTTCCATGCTACTTTTTGTCATTGGCCTTGAACCGTTCATTCGGACTACCCAGGTGAAGCTACAGGGTTACAAACTGTCCACACATGTTTTTGGCATGTGCGCCTATGCTGATGACGTATCAATATCGATCCGCAATAACGAAGACATCTCCCACATCGATAGCGTCCTTCAGCTCTACCATATCGCCTCTGGAGCCCAATCGAAACCCCAGAAAACTGCTTTGCTTCCGCTCAATACTAACTCAGTGGTTACCCAACAGCCCTGGTTCCGGATAGTAAATGAGGTGAAAATTCTTGGCATTACCTGGAAGCAATCGCTTCTGGACACAGTGCAAGCAAACTGGACTAAGGTCATTGCCAAAGTTAGGGGAGTGCTGATCCAATTTGGTCAAAGAAATCTCAATATAGTGCAACGGGTCATGGTCCTCAACGTGTTTGCACTCTCTAAAATATGGTATGTCGCACAACTTTTCCCACTTCCCAAAATGTTTGAGAGCTAATTGGCAAAATATACAGGTTGGTTTATATGGCAAGAATTTTTGTTCCGAGTACAACGGGAACAGTTGTATCTCCCATCCCGGCAAGGCGGGCTAGGGCTAACAGCTCATGGCATGAAATGCCGTGCACTCCTCTGCAAGAACGATATCACCATTCTTTCCCAACATGACACTTTTACGAAGGCGCTATACAAAGATATTCGAAACACAGCCCGTGGTTGTGATAGAGATTTGCCGAAGATATTTAGGGACCATCAACAGCACCTTCTGGAAACTGTTCGCCAAATGCCTTCAGGGACTGTTCCAACGACGAAAAGTATTTATAACATGTTGCGGCAAGTGGTACACTCCAAACCGCGAATCGAGGCCACCACCCTCTACGTCCATTGGCCCACTGTTTGGAAAAATTTTGGGGCTATGACCATTTCTTCTGCTGTACACTCCCAGGTTTTTATCTTCCTCAACGATCTCATCCCACCCGCTCTACGGCGATATACCATCCGTCTCGAAGCTTACCCATTGTAAACTATATGTGGTCAAACTGATACGGCGATACACCGCTTCACATAATGCACGCGAGTTGCCTCCACGTGGCTGTGGTGTAAGGGAAAAGTATGTCAACTATTAAATGTGCCCACGGATGACCTTGATGACAGGAAGTTGATTCGTTTGTCGGTGACCGCCTTCCCCCAAATTAAACAGACGGCCATTGTGTGGATAATGGGCCAATATGTACACTTCGTGATGGACAATGATCAACATTTCTCGTTGCTGGATCTCAGGTATCACCTGCAGAAAGAGCGTTGGAAGCTTAGTGAAAGTGGACAATTGTACGATAAATATGGACACTATCTGGATTTTCTTGTGATGTAATAGTATGGTATTTATCATATCTGAAAATTCTGTAATTCTGTAAAGAGCTAAAAAAAACAGATAACGCGTCTGACTACGGATCAGAAGATTCCAGGTTCGAATCCTGGCACGGTCGGATGTTTCTATTTATATTTAGTCACAATAGGGGATATGTTCTAGACCTCGCTACGTACTGTACATAGGGACTAGCTTTCTTGGCTGTCATCCCCCGAGGTTGGGGTCCGAATCCTAACCCTGTAATGAGAATTATTTATGAACTCGGCTGGAACAGCGTAAGGCAGAACTCACCTATTCCGGAATAAGGTTTCCACTTCAACTCAAAGTAAATGCCGGGATGGATCCTACCTTAACACCACGACCGCCTGCTTCCCCATCCTGGTGCGATTAACGTATACACGCATTACTAATACACATACCACAATAACACAGGTTATCAGACAAATAACTCTACACACACAACTGCACAGGGCTGACTGAACACGAAGTCCAAGCCCCTCAAATGAAACCAGAACTTGATACATCATATCATCTCGGCAATCTCTGGAGGGAAATGAAATGTTTACTACCTCACTGGAACCAGGTATTTGAATGAAGATAGTCATCTCTTTCGCATGCCCTGTGGCGCAACGGATAACTCGTCTGACTCAGAAGATTCCAGGTTCGAATTCTGGCAGGGTCGGATGTTTCTATTTATATTTAGTCAGAATAGGGATATGCTCAAGACCTCGCAGCGTGCTGTACATAGGGACTAGCTTTCTTGGCTGTCATCCCCCGAGGTTGGGGTTCGATTCCTAACCCTGTAATGAGAATTATTTATGAACTCAGCTGGAACAGCGTAAGGCAGAACTCACCTATTCTGGAACTCAAAGTAAATGCCGGGATGGATCCTAACTTGACAGCATGACCGCCTGCTTCCCCATCCTGGTGCGGTTAACGAATACACGCATTACAACTACACATACCACAATAACACAGGTTATCAGACAAATAACTCTACACACACAAGTGCACGGGGCTGACTGTACACGAAGTCCAAGTCCCTCAAATGAAACCAGAACTTGATACATGATATCATCTCGACAATTCTCTGGAGTGAAATTAAATTCTCACTACGGTACCTCACAGGAACCAGGTATTTCAATTAAGATAGTAATCTCTTTCACAGGCCCTGTGGAACAACGGATGACGCGTCTGATTACGGATTAGAAGATTCCAGGTTCGAATCCTGGCAGGCTCAGATGATTCAATTTATATTATTCAGAATAGGGATATGTTCTAGACCTCGCTGCGTACTGTACATAGGGACTAGCTATCCTTGCTGTCATCCCCCTAGGTTGGGGTTCGATTCCTAGCCCTGCAATGAGAATTATTTATGAACTGAGCTCTGGAACAGCGTGAGTCAGAACTCACTTATTCTGGAATGGGGATTCCACTTCAACTCAAAGTAAATTCCGGGGTGGATCCTAACTTAACACCACGACCGCCGGCTTCCCCATCTTGGTGCGATTAACGAATACACGCATTAATATTACAACACCACAATAACACAGGTTATCAGACAAATAACTCTACACACACAAGTGCACAGTCTATATAGATCAAGTTCAGCAAACTGACAAGCCCGATGAAGAAAAAACTGAAAATGTAGGTCCTCACAGGAACCATCACTTTCGCAACCACAGATCGCAAAGTTACCGTCCATATCAGAAAAGAAGAGGCTGGAATAATAATAGAGGAAATTATAACAATGGAAGAGGTAGATACTACAATAACCAGGGCTACAATAGGAATTACAATAAGAAATTACCAGAATCGAAATCAGAATTCTCAAGGTCAGGTTATGACACCCGACAAATATCAAGAGAGAGAGAAAGAAAGTCAGCAGTATCTAAAGGAATTACGAGAGAAGGAAGCTGAAAACCAAAAGAAAATACAGGATGTAGTGATCGATCCTGGTCCTTCTACAAGTCAGCAGAACTTGGAAAATAGGAATTCAGGACAGAAGAGAATGTAGAGAGGAGAGAATAGATTAGCCACACACAAACCCAGAGTAGAAGAGACTTGTGATTAAGGAACATAGAGGAAATATCATACAAGAGTAAGCCAATAATAATTCAATTTCGTGTTCAAGTGAATTGAGATATTTATAACACAGAGTTTAAAAACAATTTGCAACTGTTTTTAAAACGTGGTGAAGGGAGAATGCCCCCGTAAATTGAATTATATTGAGACCACGGTGGCTGTATTGGCAAATATGAAGAAAGTTATGGCTGTCATAGTTGTGACGTGGATATTCATGACGTAAGCACGGATGACGCAGAATTTATGCAAGTAGGCTGCTTGAGCTGAGATTCTTGGTGACGTCATGATTTTGTTCGAGGAAGATCTGAGATTTACGAGGCAGTCGCAGGGAAACATGGAATTGTGCTGAGGAAGAAGTTACGCGATTGGAGGAAAGACTCGAACCAATGAACGATAGTTTGGAGGGAGACGGAGATTACTGAAACTACAATATTTAATTACTTTTGGAATGCAGAATTGTGGAAATCTATTTTCAGTTATGGCTTTGATTTGGAATTTTGAAGAAATTAATTTTGAGTTTTTGAAATTTGAAATTCCGTCAAGTATTGCCAAAGTTAGAACTTCTAGCGATGACGGAGAAACAAGTTATGGAAGGGATGGATACGCCCCTTATGAAGTTGATAAAAGGTCTTGCACAGCAGAGAGGAGCTCTCATACCGCATATATTTCTGATGTCATATAGTCATTTTCGAGTGAATAAGTGAAACAAGTTGTCTTTAGCGTGTGTGGTAAAGCCCACCGCATTGAACGAGCACAGAGCAGTGCCGCAGTTCCATTTTACGGTGTTTGAAACTAGGCGAAGTTGAAACGCACACATTTTCAAGTCTACAAGATAATATATCAAGAGTTGACTAATGCCTTTAAGCTAATTCGATTGTGCAGTACTATATTAAAGTGTGTAGAAAGGTTGAACATTTTCAAGATTCTAATTTGAAAGATATTGGCATTTTAAGACGGCAGACAAAAGTGATTTTCTCGCCACCTGAGAAGCACTTTTAAAATATCACATTCTACGCTACGGCTGACACGTATTGCAACCGTGCTACTTCATATTGCATTTGGTGTTACAACGCTGCATTCTAACATGGAACAATATAATATGGCAGTTCTTTCAACTATTATAACGGAAATGGAGATGGAAGGCTAAGGACTTGAATGCAATTGGGACATATATCGATGGAGTGAAATAACAGCATGGAACTTCGCTAATCGTCTTTCTACAAAAGCGAGCATGTAGTGAATATCCAACTACACTCATGCATCGTTGTCCAACGCTGAATCATTTCAAATGGCAGTGGAAATATTTTCATACTCCACGATTATGAATATTTCTGCGGAAATAACTGCAATAAACTTCATGACGAATTTCTACCAGAACTTCAGGGAACTATCAAGAGAGGCCAGGGTAGACCCGGCTCACAAAGAAGAGTTTTGCCAGAAGGATGTCTATCGTATACACGGAGCAGTGCAATTTCCGGAGGAGGAAGCAGTTCTATTCTCCGAGGGCGCTGGTTCCAGGTTCGAGGTCGGAGCACATCTTTTTCGTGAAATGGAACCATCACCAGTCTTCTTTGGAAGATTTTCCTCTAGAACTTCAATCAACAGATAAGGTAGTCGTGAACGTTTCTTGTTTTATTTGAGCCATTTAGCGATATCTGAGCAACCATTTTTCCCATATGTTCTGTCCTATATTTTGCCCCATATTCTTGCTAGATATTTCTGTACTCAGTACACTTCGATGAGTTATGCCTTTTTCTACGATTTATTAAGACATTGTTATGTCATTGGCATATTTAAATAATTTTGGATCAGTTGAGACTGATAATTTATATTCTTTCAGTAATTTGCATATTTTTGTAGTCACGATTTGACTGTAAAGTTAATGATTTTCTATGGCAGATTTGAATTCAGACAGCGTGTCATTTTATTAAAGTAATTCTTTTCAGTAAATTACTTTGACCAATTTTCTGTCATCCTCAAGAAAGAAGAATAATTAAGATATTTTAGAGCGTTAAAATCTATTTCTGTATCGACGATCTTGGAAATACTAGTCGTTTAATGAACATGATTGCAACATAGACATTTATCGTCAGTTCTGAAATTACCATTGCATTATAGACAATTTTATGAACTATGAACTTTGATTACGATTTATTGAATACACTATAGTAATGAACTTTTAATAGGAATTTTTCTCAATACTAGATTGGAACAATAATGTTTGCATTCCAAAGTCTAATTGTACTCTATTCGACTAATTATGCAGTTTAGATGAACTATGATTGAAGATAGTATTTTTATACTACGATACTTAGGAGATATTAATCTCAATTTTGATTGACCAGAGAGGCGTGTATAATCGTATTTGCTATTAAATTTATTTGTGATTGGCAATTTTTTACTTCATATCGATTCATGACTGAAACCCACGAAGGTTAAATAAATAACAGTTTTGAAACAATTAATGAATATAAGAATTTTTGAAGTGGAACTATGGATGTATAATCGTTAGTTCAGTGGACATGTAAAAGTCGCTGATGAATAATGCCCTTGAATAAGTGAAGGAGATTCCCACAGTAATATTAATGAAGTTGATGAGATTATAAGTGGAGGTTTTGTGTATTAATTGTGGAAGATTTTTATGCCATATATATTGAAATATATGATGAATTCTGGGCCTATTTTATGCAATTTGTGCATTTGAGCGAAGTATTTTTCCGCTGAGTTTATTGTCCAGGTCCTTTGAAAATTAATCATGTGAAATTTCTGTTAAAATTAACAAGAGTGTTTAAATAATTTGAGATAACGATTTTGAATGGAGGTTACCGTCACAAATAATAATAATAATTATTAAAACTTATTAAACCTGGATTTATAAGCTTAAATATAACTAACCTTCATTGGTCGATTATATTAACCTGATTTGAGTAATTATCAACTGGATAAACGAGTGGTTTAATGTATTTCTAAAATAAATAATATAAATATTGTAAATAAATTATGTAAATATCTTTAATAATAATTTGTAATGAAAGGAATTAATAGAGGCGTGTATAGATTTTCGAATTGTCGTTTGACAATATTATAAACAATTTATAATTGTTATAAACAATTAATGAGCATTTGTTATAAACATTAAGAGTTTTGTTAATATACTCTAAAGAACGCTAATTATACAAGTGGATTATGTAATTAAACAAGTTTTGGGATTATTAGAGTAATCCAGTAATATTTGAATGGAGCATTTAAAAGATTTGCGTGATAATATTTGAGTTGAGTTGAGGACATTTAAAGTGTTTGAAAAGGAGCTAGGCTCGGAGGTTACGATCATATGCTAACACTGGCCGGACAGGTGGGTCCATTTAACGACGTAGGCATGCGACTTGATGTAGGGTGGATCGCAGCTGGCCTGACAACTGTATGTTAGAGGCCAATGTCGACCACATAACAGGCTTGCAGTTATAAATAAAGTGTGATGTTTATGAAAGAGGAAAACAATTGCTACATGTCTCGCCCCAACTCCCGCATCCATTCCAAGTGTATTACTATTATTACGTTCCTTATAAGCTAGTAAAGCTGAGATTTTGTATGTAACGTCTACAAGTCCTACAGGAGGACATGATTATATTGACAATGGCTTCTGATTGCCACGAGTATTTTGTTGAATTTTGTTAAAGTCACTCCTTTATGTGAAATAAATTATTGTACAGTTTAAGGTTTCTTGTTTCCTTCTTGGTTCATTTTAAATATCATGGTGGAGGTTATTGTGTGGGCATACTTTAAGTGATCCAGTTGGCAACCCATACCCGAGATTAATTTGAAGAGGTAAGTAAAGGTAAGTATGAACCCCCGTATATTTTGGTGTGTTCCACAATAATTTCTTGTTAACTGCTGTGCTCTAATCTCGGTAGTATCTGTCAGTGCCATTTTCATTGATGTAGCTGTGCCGGTGCGATTGATTATTGGAAATCCGATTGAGGGGGCGGATATCTGACAGCCTACTATCCGGATTTACGGGGACAGTACCATCCCGGCATTTGCCCGAAGACGAAGTGGGAAACCACGGAAAACCACTTCGAGGATGGCTGAGGTGGGAATCGAACCCCCTCTACTCATTTGGACCACCCGATGCTGAGTAGACCCCGTTCCATTCCTCATACCAATTTTCAAATTTGGTGGCAGAGCCGGGAATCGAACCCAGGACCTCCGGGGCGGCAGCTAACCATACTGACCGCTACGCTACGGAGGCGACATAAGTAGAAGATTCCAGGTTCGAATCCTGGCAGGGTCGGGTGTTTCTATTTATATTTTGTCAGAATAGCGATATGTTCTAGACCTCGCTGCGTGCTGTACAGTACATTGGGACTAGCTTTCTTGGCTGTCATCCCCCAAGGTTGGGTTCGATTCCTAGCCCTGTAATGAGAATTATTTATGAACTGAGGGTTGGAACAGCGTGAGGCAGAACTCACCTATTCTGGAATGGGGTTTCCACTTCAACTCAAAGTAAATGCCGGGATGGATCCTAACTTAACACCACGACCGCATGCTTCCCCATCCTGGTGCGATTAACGAATACACGCATTACTACTACAGGAACCACAATAACACAGGTTATCTGACAAATAACTCTACACACACAAGTGCACGGGGCTGACTGAACACGAAGTCCAAATGAAACCAGAACTTGATACATGATATCATCTCGGCAATTCTCTGGAGTGAAATGAAATTCTTACTACCTCACTGGAACCAGGTATTTGAATGAAGATATTTACCTCTTCCACAGGCCCTGTGGCGCAACGGATAGCGCGTCTGACTACGGATCAGATGATTCCAGGTTCGAATCCTGGCAGGGTCGGATGTTTCTATTTATATTCAGACCTCGCTGCGTAGTCGCCTTCGTAGCGTAGCGGTCAGCATGGTTAGCTGCCGCCCCGGAGGTCCTGGGTTCGATTCCCGGCTCTGCCACGAAATTTGAAAAGTGGTACTACTCAGCCTCGGGTGGCCCAAATGAGTAGACGGGGTTCGATTCCCACCTCAGCCATCCTCGAACTGGTTTTTCGTGGTTTCCCACTTCGTCTTCGGGCAAATGCCGGGATGGTAATGCCCCCGTAATTTGAATTATATTGAGACCACGATGGCTGTATTGGCAAATATGAGTAAAGTTATGAATGTCATAGTTGTGACGTGGATATTCATGACGTAGGCACGGATGACGCAGACTTCATGCAGGTAGGCTGGTTGAGCTGAGATTCTTGGTGACGTCATGAGTTTGTTCGAGAAAGATCTTAGATTTACGACGCAGTCGCAGGAAACAAGGTATTGTGCTAAGGAAGAAGCTACGCTATTGGAGGAGAGACTCTAACCAATGAACGATAGTTTGGAAGGAAGACGGAGATTTCTGAAACTACGATATTTGATTACTTTTGGCATGCAGATTTGTGGAAATCTATTTTCAGTTATGGCATTGATTTGGAATTTTGAAGAAATTAATTTTGAGTTTTTGAAATTTGAAAATCCGTCAAGTATAGCCAAAGTTAAAACTTCTAGCAATGACGCAGCAACAGGCTATGGAAGGGATGGATACGCCCCTTAGGAAGTTGATAAAAGGTCGTGCACAGGAGAGAGGAGCTCTCAGATCTCATATGTCAGATCGCATATATATTTCTGGTGATATATAGTTATTTTCAAGTGATTCAGTGAAGTAAGTTGTCTTTAGCGTGGTTAAAGCCCGGCGCATCGAACGAACTCGGAGCAGTTCCATTTTACGCTGCTCGAAACTAGGTGAAGTTGAAACGCTCACATTAACGTTTCCACCGGTTAAGATATCAAGCGCTAACTTCAGCCTGCATTATAATTCTATTGGGCAGTATAACATTGAGGTGTGTAGAAGATTTGAACAATTTCACAGTTATACTTCGAAAGATATTGGAACTTTAAGGCTGCCAACAAAAGTGATTTTCTCGCCACATGAGAAACACGTTTAAAATTCCACATTATACACTACGGCTGACACGTGGAGTGCAACAGTGAAATTGGAGAATACGTTTGGTATTACAACGATACATTCGACTATGGAACATTATAATCTTACAGTGCTTTCAATGATTATAACAGTAGTTGAGATGGAAGGCTAAGGCTTTAATGCAATTGGGACATATATCGTTGGAGTAAGGTAACAGCATGGAACTTCGTTAATCGTCTTTCTACAAAAGCGAGCATGTAGTGAACATCCAACTACACTCATGCATCGTGAATCCATCGCTGAATTATACCAGATAACAGTGGAAATATTTTCATACTCCACAACTATGAATATTTCTGCGGAAATAACTACAATAAACTTCATGGCGAATTCCTGCAAGAACTTCAGGGAACTTTCAAGAGAGGCCAGGGTTGTCCCGGCGCACAAAGAAGAGTTTTGCCAGAAGGATGTTTTTCGTATCCACGGAGCAGTGCAATTTCGGAGGAGGAAGCAGTTCGATTCTCCGAGGATGCTGATTCCAGGTTCGAGGACGGAGCACATCTTTACGCTGGTGAAATGGAACCAACAGCAGTTTTCTTTGAAAACTTTCCTCTGGAACTTCAATCAACAGATAAGGTAGTCGTGAACGTTTCTTGTATTATTTGAGTCTTGTAGCGATATCTGAGCAACCATTCTTCCCATATTTTCTGTCCTATCTTTTGCCCCATTTTCTTGATTGATATTTCTGTACTCAGTACACTTCGATGATTTATGCCTTTTTCTTCGATTTTTGAGACATTGCTATGTCATTGGCATACTTAATAATTTTGGATCAGTAGAGACTGATGTTTTAGATTCTTTCAGTAATTTGCAAATTTTTGTAGTCACGATTTGACTGTAAAGTTAACGATTTGCTATGGCAGATTTGAATTCAGACAGCGTGTCATTTTATTAAAGTAATTCTATTCAGTAAATTACTTTGGCCAATTTTCTGTCATCATCAAGAAAGAAGAATGATTAAAAGATTTTAGAGCGTTAAAATCTATTACGATATCGACGATCTTTGAAATACTCGTCGTCTCATGAACATGATTGCAACATAGACATTTATCATTGCATTATAGACAATTTTATGAAATATGAAATTTGATTACAATTTATTGAATACACTATAGTAATGAACATTTGATAGGAGTTTTTCTCAATTATAGATTGGAACAATAATTTTTGCATTTCACAATCTAATGGTGTTCTATTCGACTATTTTGCAGTTTAGATGAACTTTGTTTGAAGATAGTATTTTTATACTGCGTTACTTTGAAGATGTTAATCTCAATTTTGATAGACCAGGCAGGAGTGTCTAATCGTATTCGCTATTAAATTTATTTGTGATTGGCAAATTTTTACTTCATATCGATTCATGAATGAAACCCACGAAGGTTGAATAATAACAGTCATTATTACAATTGATGAATATAAGAATTTTTAAAGAGGAACAATGGATGTATAATCGTTAATTCAGTGGACGTGTAAAAGTCGCTGTTGAGTAATGCCCTTGAATAATGAAGGAGGTTCCCACAATAATTAATGAAGTTGATGAATTAATAAGTGGAGGTTTTTGTGTGTAGTTTGGAAGATTTTTATGCCATATATATGAAGATATATGATGAATTTTGGGCCAATTTTTGTGCAATTTCGTGCGTTATAAGCGAAGTATTTTCCCGCTGATTGTATTGTTCTTGTTCTTTGAAAGATTATTCATATGAAGATACTGTTAAAATTAACAAGAGTGTTAAATAATTTGAGATAAAGATTTTGAATGGAGGTTACCGTCACAAATATTAATAATTATTATTAAACCTTATTAACCCTGAATTTGACAATTAAATATAACTAACCTTCATTGGTCGATTATATCATCACGATTTGAGTAATTATCAACCGGATAAACGTGTGGTTTAATGTATTTCTTGTATAAATAATATAAACAAATAATATTGCAAAATAATTTTGTAAATATCTTTGTTAAATAATTTGAAATGATAGTGATTAATAGAGGCGTGTATAAAATTTTCAATTGTCATTTGACATTGTTATAAAAAAATTATTATTGTTATAAATAATTAATGAACTTTTGTTATTAACATTTAGAGTTTTTTATACTCTAAATAACGCTAATTAAACAAGTGGTTTGAACAATTAATCATGATTTGGGATTGTTGGAGTAATCCACTGGTGTTTGAATGAAGCATGTAAGACATTTGCGTGATAATATTTCAGTTGAGATGTGAACATTTACGTGTCTGAAAAGGAGAGCCAAGCTCTGTGGTAACACGCTTATGCTAGGGTTGAACGAACGGGAGCCCGCTTTGACAATGCAGGTGCCTTGCAGCTGGCCCGGACAACTGTGTTACAGAAGCCAAGGACGTTCCATAATAGCCTTGTGGCTATAAATAAAATGTGCAGTATATAAACACGCAAAACAATTGATATATGTGTCTCATCCCAAATCCCGTTTCCATTCCCAGCGCATCATTATTTTTACGTTGCTATGAGCTTGAGAAAGCTGAAACATTATATGTAGAGAATACAGGTCCTACAGGAGGACATGGTTATGTGGTCGATGGCTTCTGATTGCCACGTTGATTTTGTTGTTTCATTTTTGTTAAAATCATTCTTTATGTGAAATAAATTATTGTGCAGTTTAAAGTTTCTCGTCTTCGTTCTGGTTCATTTTAAATATCATGGTGGAGGTTATTGTGTGGGCATACTTAAAGTGATCCAGTTGACAACCCAGTCCCCGAGATAAATTTAAGAGGTAAGTAAAGGTAAGTATGAAACCCCGTATATTTTGGTGTGTTCCACAATAATTTTCTTGTTAACTATTGTGCTCTAATCTCGATAGTATCTGTCAGTGCCATTTTCATTGATGTAGCTATGCCGGTGCGTTTGATTATTGGCAATCCGATTGAGGGGGCGGATATCTGACAGCCTACTATCCGGATATCGGGTACAGTACTGCCCCCGTAAATTGAATTATATTGAGACCACGGGGGCTGTATTGGCAAATATGAAGAAAGTTATGGCTGTCATAGTTGTGACGTGGATATTCATGACGTAGGCACGGATGACGCAGACTTTATGCAAGTAGGCTGGTTGAGCTGAGATTCTTGGTGACGTCATGATTTTGTTCGAGAAAGATCTGAGATTTACGACGCAGTCGCAGAAAAACGAGGAATTGTGCTGAGGAAGAAGTTATGCTATTGGAGGAGAGACTCGAACCAATGAATGATAGTTTGGAGGGAGACGGAGATTACTGAAACTACCATATTTAATTACTTTTGGAATGCAGAATTGTGGAAATCTATTTTCAGTTATGGCATTGATTTGGAATTTTGAAGAAATTAATTTTGAGTTTTTGAAATTTGAAAATCCGTCAAGTATTGCCAAAGTTAGAACTTCTAGCTATGACGGAGGAACAAGCTATGGAAGGGATGGATACGCCCCTCAAGAAGTTGATAAAAGGTCCTGCACAGCAGAGAGAAGCTCTCATATCGCATATATATTTCTCTTGTCTGATAGTCGTTTTCGAGTGATTCAGTGAAGCAAGTCGTTAGTAGCGCGTGGTAATGCCCACCGCATCGAACGAGCACGGAGCGTGCAGCAGTTCCATTTTACGGTGATTGAAACTAGGCGAAGTTGAAACGCACACATTAACGAGTCTACAAGAATATACATCAAGAGTTAGCTAATGCCTATAAGCTAATTCTATTGTGCATAACAGTATTAAAGTGTGTAGTAAAGTTGAACATTTTCATGATTATAATTTGGAAGATATTGGCATTTTAAGACGGCAGACAAAAGTGATTTTCTCGCCACCTGAGAAGCACTTTTGTAACATCACATTCTACGCTACGGCTAACACGTGTATTGCAACCGTGATACTACATATTGCATTTGGTGATACAACGCTACAGTCTAATATGGAACAGTATAATATGGCAGTTCTTTCAACTATTATAACGGAAATGGAGATGGAAGGCTAAGGACTTTAATGCAATTGGGACATATATCAATGGAGTGAAATAGCAGCATGGAACTTCGTTAATCGCCATTCTACAAAAGCGAGCATGTAGTGAACATCCAACTACACTCATGCATCGTGGTCCAACGCTGAATTATATCAAATGGCAGTGGAAATATTTTCATACACTACAATTATGAATATTTCTGCGGAGATAATTGCAATAAACGTCATGGCGAATTTCTACCAGAACTTCAGGGAACTATCAAGAGAGGCCAGGGTGGACCCGGCTCACAAAGAAGAGTTTTGCCAGAACTTCAGGGAACTTTCAAGAGAGGCCAGGGTGGACCCGGCTCACAAAGAAGAGTTTTGCCAGAAGGATGTCTATCGTCTACACGGAGCAGTGCAATTTCTGGAGGAGGAAGCAGTTCTATTCTCCGAGGGCGCTGGTTCCAGGTTCGCGGTCGGAGCACATCTTTACGTTGGTGAAATGGAACCATCAGCAGTCTTCTTTGGAAATTTTCCTCTGGAACTTCAATCAACAGATAAGGTAGTCGTGAACGTTTCTTGTTTTATTTGAGCCATTTAGCGATATCTGAGCAACCATTTTTCCCATATTTTCTGTCCCACATATTTTGCCCCATTTTCTTGCTTGATATTTCTGTACTCAGTACACTTCGTTGATTTATGCCTTTTTCTACGATTTATTAAGACATTAGTATATCATTGGCATATTTAAATAATTTTGGATCAGTTGAGACTGATATTATATTCTTTCAGTAATTTGCATATTTTAGTAGTCACGATTTGACTGTAAAGTTAACGATTTTCTATGGCAGATTTGAATTCAGACAGCGTGTCATTTTATTAAAGTAATTCTATTCAATAAATTACTTTGACCAATTTTCTGTCATCCTCAAGAAAGAAGAATTATTAAAAGATTTTAGAGCGTTAAAATCTATTACTGTATCGACGATCTTGGAAATACTAGTCGTTTGATGAACATGATTGCAACATAGACATTTATCGTCAGTTTTGAAATACCATTGCATTATAGGCAATTTTATGAAATATGAACTTTGATTACAATTTATTGAATACACTATAGTAATGAACATTTGATAGGAATTTTTCTAAATTCTAGATTGGAACAATAATGTTTGCATTCCACAGTCTAATTGGATTCTATTCGACTATTAGGCAGTTTAGATGAACTTTGATTAAAGATAGTATTTTTATACTGCGTTACTTTGAAGATATTAATCTCAATTTTGATAGACCAGGGAGGCGTGTCTAATCGTATTTGCTATTAAATTTATTTGTGATTGGCAAATTTTTACTTCATATCGATTCATGAATGAAACCCACGAAGGTTAAATATAATAACAGTTATGAAACAATTAATGAATATAAGAATTTTTAAAGTGGAACTATGGATGTATAATCGTTAGTTCAGTGGACGTGTAAAAGTCGCTGATGAATAATGCCCTTGAATAAGTGAAGGAGGTTCCCACAGTAATCAATGATGTTGAAGAATTTGTAAGTGGAGGTTTTTTGTATGTATTGTGGAAGATTTTTATGCCATATATAGTGAGATATATGATGAATTCTGGGCCTATTTTGTGCAATTTTGTGCGTTTGAAGCGAGGTATTTTTCCGCTGAGTTTATTGTCCAGGTCCTTTGAAAATTAATCATGTGAAGCTACTGTTATAATTAACAAGAGTGTTAAATAATTTGAGATAACGATTTTGAATGGAGGTTACCGTCACAAATAATAATAATAATAATTATTAAAACCTTATTAAACCTGAATATAAACTTAAATATAACTAACCTTCATTGGTCGATTATATCAACCCGATTTAAGTAATTATCAACCGGATAAACGTGTGGTATAATGTATTTCTAAAAAAAAAAAAATATAATATTGTAAATAATTATGTAAATATCTTTAATATTAATGTGGAACGAAAGGGATTAATAGAGGCGTGTATAAATTTTTCAATTGTCGTTTGACAATATTATAAACAATTTAAATTGTTATAAACAATTAATGAGCTTTTGTTATTAATATTTAGCGTTTTGTTATACTCTAAACAACGCTAATTAAACATGTGGATTATATAATTAAACAAGTTTTGGGATTATTAGAGTAATCCATGGATATGTGGATGGAGCATTTAAAAGATTTGCGTGATAATATTTGAGTTGAGTTGAGGACATTTAAAGTGTTTTGAGAAGGAGCTAGGCTCTGATGTAACTAGCACATGCTAACGTTGGCTGGACAGGTGAGTCCATTTGACGAGGTTGGCATGCGACATGATGTAGGGTGGATCGCAGCTGGCCAGACAACTGGTTGTTAGAGGCCAAGGTCGCCTACATAGCAGCCTTGCGGTTATAAATAAAAGTGTGATGTTTATGAAAAAGAAAAACAATTGCTATATGTCTCGTCCCAACTCCCTTATCCATTCCAAGTGTATTATGATTATTACGTTCTTATAAGCTAGTGAGAGCTAAGATTTTGTATGTAATGTTTACAAGTCCTACAGGAGGACATGATTACGTTGACAATGGCTTCTGATTGCCACGTTTATTTTGTTGAAATTTTGTTAAAGTCATCCCCTTTATGTGAAATAAATTATTGTACAGTTTAAAGTTTCTTGTTTTCGTTTTGGTTCATTTTAAATATCATGGTGGAGGTTATTGTGAGGGCATACTTTAAGTGATCCAGTTGACAACCCAGACCCGAGATTAATTTGAAGAGGTAAGTAAAGGTAAGTATGAACCTCCGTATATTTTGGTGTGTTCCACAATAATTTCTTGTTAACTGCTGTGCTCTAATCTCGGTAGTATCTGTCAGTGCCATTTTCATTGATGTAGCTATGCCGGTGCGTTTGATTATTGGCAATCCGATTGAGGGGGCGGATATCTGACAGCCTACTATCCAGATTATCGGGGAAAGTACCTACTGTAAGGCCACGGCCGCCTCCTTCCCTCTTCCTAGCCTATCCATCCCAATCTTCCATCCCTTCCTATCCCTCATGAGGCCCCTGTTCGCTTTGCAGGTGAGGCCGCCTGGACGAAGTGCTGATCACACCTCCCCAGTTGTATCCCTACCGTCCAGATGTTCCAAGCTCCTAGGTTGGTGTTTCCCACGGACTCAGCGAGGGAACTCACCACTACCGCAACTACGGGCAGTGTCCTGGAGTTTGGAACATCTGGTCGGGGTGGATACAACTGGGGAGTTGTGATCAGCACTTCGCCCAGGCGGCCTCACCTGCAAAGCGAACAGGGGCCTCATGAGGGATGGGAAGGGAGGGGAAGATTGGGACGTATACGCAAGGGAGAGGCAAGGAGGCAGCCGTGGCCTTACAGTAGGTACTGCCCCCGTAATTGAATTATAGCGAGACCACGGTGGCTATTTTGGAAATTATAAAGAAAGTTATGGCTGTCATAGTTATGACGTGGGTAGTCATGACGTAAGCACGGATGACGCAGACGTTATACCAGCAGGCTACTTGAGCTGAGATTCTCAATGACGTCAGCATTTATTCGAGAAAGTTCCGAGATTTACGACGCAGTCGCAGGAAACGTGGAATTGTGCTGAGGAAGAAATTATGCTATTGGAGGTGAGGCTTGAACCAATGAACGATTGTTTGAAGGAAGACGGAGATTGCTGAAACTATGATATTTTTAATGCTTTTTGGAATGAAGAATTGTGGAAATCCATTTGCAGTTGAGGCATTGATCTGGAATTTTGGTGAAATTTATTTCCAGTTTTTGAATTTTGAAAATCCGTCACGTATTGACGAAGCTGGAACTTCTAGCTATGACGCAGTAACTCGCTATGGAAGGGATGGATACGCCCCTTATGAAGTTTATAAAAGGCCTTGCGCAGAAGAGAGGAGTCTCAATCGTCAGATCTCATATCGCATATCTCAAATCGTCAGATCTTCAGTGCTTATATAGTCGTTTTGGTGAGACGTCGAGCGATATTAGTAGAAAGAGTCGTCTTTATAACGCGTGGTGAAGCCACCGCAGTGAACGTGATTCAAGCAGACAAGCAGTGCAAGTTTACTGTGAGTAAAACTTGGTGAAGTTAAAACGCACATTATAACGCGTCTACAAGAGTGGCTATGAACAGTTAGCGGTTGCCTATAAGCTAATCCTATTGTGCAGTGCTACATTAAGCAGTGTAGTAAATTTGAACAATTTCAAGGAGTTATTTTAGAAGATATTAGCAATTTTAGACGTCTGACAAAAGTGATTTTCTCGCCTCTTGAGAAGCACTTTGTATCGCCAGATCCTACGCTACGGCTGACACTGCTAGTATAACAGGGAGACTTCAGATTGCATTGTGACACAACGCTACACTATTATGGAGCAGTTTAATAAGGCAGTTTGTTCTTCTATTACCATAACCGAAGAGAAGATGGAAGGCTAAAGGACTTTAATGCAATTGGGACATACATCGTTGGAGTAAGATAGCAACATGGAACTTCGCTAATTGCTATTCCATACAAGCGGACATGTGGTGAACAACCATCTACACCCATGTTTCGTGGCTCAACGCTGAATACTATCAAACAGCAATGGAAACGATTTCATACTCACTGAATATGAATAATTCAATGGAAATTACTACAAAAACTTCATGGCGATTTTCTACAAGATCTTCAGGGATTTTTCAAGAGAGGTCAGGGTAGTCCCGACTCACAAAGAAGAATTTTGCCGGAAGGATGTCTTACGTCTTCATGGAGCAGTGCAATTTCCGGAGGAGGAAGCAGTTCGATTCTCCGAGGGTGCTGTTTCCTGTTTCGAGGATGGAGCTCAGCTTTAACTTGGTGAAATGGATCCATCAGCAGTCTTCTTTGGGGAATTTTCCTCTGGAACTTCAATCGGCAGATAAGGTAGTCGTGAACGTTTATTGTATTTGAGTTTTGTAGCAATATCTGAGCAACCATTTTCCCATATGTTTTGTCCTCATGTATTTTACCCTATATTCTTGTTTGAGATTCCTATTCTCAGTACACCTTGATGAGTTATGCCTTTTTCGACGATTTATTAAGACATGGTTATTCCATGGGCATAGTTAGATGATTTTGGATCAGTTGAGACTGATATTTAGATATTTCAATAATTTGCTTATTTTTGGTAGTCACGATTTGACTATAAGTTAATGATTTTCATGGCAGATTTAAATTCAGACAGCGTGTCTCTTTATTAAAGTAATTTCTACCCCAGTTTAATTACTTTGACCAATTTTCTGTCATCATCAAGAAGGAAGAACATTTAAATGATTTTAGAGCGTTAAAATCTCTAACGTTGTCGACGATCTTGGAAATACTAGTCGTTATTTGAAATTGATTGCAACACAGACATTTATCGTCAGTTATGAACGACCATTGCATCATAGACAATTTTGTGAAAGATGAACTTTAATTATGAATTATTGAATGCATTAAAGTCGTGAACTTTTGTTAGGAGTTTTTTCTCAATTAGAGATTTGAATAATAATGTTTGCATTCCACAGTCTAATTGGATTCTATTCGACTATTTTGCAGTTTAGTCGCACTTTGTTTGATGATAGTATTTTTATACTACAATACTTTGAAGATGATAATCTTAAATTTTGATAGACCAGAGAGGCGTATATAAGCGTATTCACTATTAAATTTGTTTGTGATTGGCAAATTTTTACTTCATTTCGATTCATGAATGAAATCCACGAAGGTTAAATGACAACAGTTTTGAAACTATTAATGATTATAAGAATTTTTAAAGTGGAACTATGAATGTATAATCGCCAGTGCAGCGAACGTGTTGAAAGTCGCTGATGTATTATGCCCTTGCAGTAAATGAAGGAGGTTCCCACAGTAATTAATGATGTTAAAGAATTTGTTAGTGGAGGTTTTTGTAAATTCTGTGGAAGATTTTGATGCCGTATATATTAATATATGATGAATTTGGGCCTATTTTTAATGCAGTTTTGTGCATTTTTTTATAAGCGACGTATTTACCGCTGGAGTGTATTGTATTTGTCCTTTGAAAATTAATCAAGTGAATTTACTGTTATAATTAACAAGAGTATTGAAAGAATTTGAGATAAGATTTTGAATGAAGATTACCGTCACAAATAATTATAATAATTATTAAACCTTTATTAAACCAGATTGTGACATTAATATGTATAACTAACCTTCATTGGTCGATTATATTGACACGATTATGAAATTACCAACCGGATGAACATGTGGTTAATGTATTTCGCAAATTAATAATTTGAATAATTTAAATGTTAATATTGTAAATAATGATGTAAATATCTTTGACAATAATGTGGAACGAAAGTAATGTTAGAGGCGTGTTTAAAATTCTTTGTCTTTAACTATATTATAAACAATTTCTAATTGTTATAAATTAATTTATGAGTTTTTGTTATAAACATTTAAGAGTTTGTTTTATACTCTAAACAATGCTTATTAAACATTTGAATGATAATTTAATAAGTTTAGGGATTGTCAGAATAATCCAGTGGTATGTGAGTAAAGCATTTGAAAGATTTGCGTAACAATATTTATGAGTTGTCTTGCGGACATTTAAAACTTTTGAGAGTGCTGGATTCTTACGCAATGTGGCTTGACAAGTGAGCCCATTTGACAGGTGTGCGTCAGGTTTGAAGGGTAGACCACAGCTGGCCAGACAACTGGTTATCAGCGGACGAGGTCGTCTACAGTGTGGCCTTGCGCCTATAAATATAAGTGTCATGTTTATTAAAAGAAACCAAATGCTCTATACATGTGTCTCGTCCTGACTTCCTTTTTCCAGTCCAAATGTGTTCTAAATGTTACGTTATTTTGAGCTCGGGGGAGCTAACATGTTGTATAATAACTTTGCAAGTCCTATAGGAGGACATAGTCAGATTGACATGGGCTACTGATAGCCACATTTATTTTGTTGAGTTGTTAAAGTCATACCCTTTATTTGAAATAAAGCTTTTGTACAGTTCAAAGTTCTTGTCTCCGTTCTGGTTCATTTTTAAATGTCATAGTGAAGGTTATTGCGGGAGCATACTTTAGAGATCCTGTTGTCAACCCAATCCCCGAGATATTTATAAGAGGTAAGTGAAGGTAAGTATGGACCCCCGTCTATTTTGGTGTGTTCCACAATAATTTCTTGTTAACTTCTGTGCTCAAACCTCGGTAGTATCTGTCAGTGCCATTTTCATTGGTGTAGCTGAGCCGGCGCGGTGGATTATTGGCAATCCGATTGAGGGGGCGGATATCTGACAGCCTACTATCCGGGTAAACGGGGACAGAAGGATTGGCGACCCTAAAACGTGGGGCTGATTCAACATAAGTGGATCACCAGGTTGAACGCCAGTAGGATTGGCAAACCTAAAACGTGTGGATCGATTAGACTCAAATAAAGAGGTTGATTCTTTGTTAGATGTCTAGGCCAATTGTAGAATTTGAGAGTGTGATTATATAGGAATTAAATGTTGTATTGTATTAGGAAAATTACACTCAGAAAAGATCAGATCTTATACAACTTGAGAAAGGTTAAATAGGCTGGAAACTTAGAAAAATCGCCTATGATCTGGAATCTTATTTTATTTGACCGGCTTATGATATTTTAGTCATATTAAAGATAAAATTAAATTTTGGATTGTAAATGTAAATTATTTGTGTTAGGATATTTTAAAATGGGCCAGGGAAATTTGAACATGTGCTTGAGTTTGTTTCAACATGAAGTGTCTTCGAAGGTTAATTATAAGGTAGTTATAAGTTAGATTTAAGACAGAAAATTGATCAAATTTATATATGGTGAAAAGTGTTGCTCAGATGTTGTTATTTTGCTCTTTTGATGTATGTCCCTACAGCAGTCTATTTTTGAATTAATATTGTAATGGCAGACGAAAGTTTGAGGAAGATGTTAGAGGAGATGTCTGCTAATTTGACAGCAAGCCTGAATAGCAGTATGAAGGAGATGGAAGCTAGGAACACTAGTCGAATGGAGGAGAATGCTAGTAATTTGTCTGCTAATTTGAAAGTTAGCATGGGTGAAAGCATGAAGCAGATGCTGAATGAAAGTATGAAGGAGAATACTAGTCGAATGGAGGAGAATATGAAAGTTCTCCAGACCAGTTCTGCTCACTTAGAGGATAATATGTCGCGTTTACAGATTAATACCCAAGGAATCGAGAATACTGTAACTGACATCCGCACAGATGTGTCTAATGTGCATAAAAATGTTTCTGATGTTAAACTTGATGTTCCTGAAGTACAGAAAGATCTTACAATGTTGAATTTAGATGTTGCTAATGTCCGAGGTGATATTTCTTGTGCTAGGGCTGAGGTAGTTGTTGTTAAAAAATGATGTTGCGACTGTCCAAGACAAGGTTGAGGAAGTCCAAAGAGAAATCCAAAATGTTAGAACTGATGTGTCCAATGTTCAGGTTGATATTAATAACATTCATTCGGATGTAAACGAGATGCAAAGTGACATAAATAAAATTCAAGTAGAAGTCAACACAGTTTTCGTAGATATTGCTAAAGTCCAAACTGATGTAAATAAAGTCAGGGAAGAAATAGAAAATTCGAAAACACTTTGTACACGTAATATAAGTGCATTAACGACTAGGCTAGTTGATGAGTCAGTTAGAACGACAGCGTCTTTAGCAGGTTTAAAGTTTGATGTAGAGGTCATGAGAACCCAGGTATTAGACCATAATAGATTACTTAAAGAAGATATCGAAGTAGACATAGCAGAAATGTTAACGGCAAATGTAGCAGTATGGAAAGACGAGTGGAATAGGTCAAGTGGGGAACATGTAACCCAAATTCAAGAACGTATTGAAAGAAAACTTGCCAGTACTCAAATAGATATTAACAATGAAGTAGTACAGATAAGGAAAGATTTAAGCGTCAGGATGAGATTCGCTATCCGAGAGACAAGTAGAAGATAGAACACAATTAGGTCAGGATGTGCAAGCATTAAAATCTGCATTAGAGGAACAGATTCATAAAGTTGTCTCTGATGTGAATGAAACGACGAGTAAACTGCAAAATTTGAAGCTAGGAGAAGCTAGTTTGATGGAGACCTACAAAGAGGAGTTAATCAAGAAAGTCTTAACGGAAATTACTGATAAGGATACAGTAGGCTTGGCTTGCGAAACCAATAGGAATTATGCCAGAAGATATAACCTAGATCCAGAAGAGAGAGACGTGACTCCTGAAGAACGTATATCCAGATTTAGGGAGGAAGATGACGAGAGGAATATGGAACCTGAGTGGAACTACCGAGATCGTGGGAAAAACTACCCGGATTCATATCCGAGGAATGTCACGGTCATCAGGAATTTTGAAGACAAACCACAAAAATTCAGCAACACTGATAGTTTGACGCCTATAGAGTATGTCAGGAACCTCAAAGATTATTTCATCGAAGCTCACATTCCCAGAGAGAGAGAGAGATGAAGATAGTGGAAAGATTTTTGATTGGAGGACCCCTTGAATGGTTTCGCGCATTTAGATACACGTTCAGTAACTTTGACGAGTTTGCAGAGGCATTAATCAAACGATTTTGGTCCATTGAAGCGCAGAATTCATTAAGAGCGGAGGTTTATTCAAGAAAATACTCAGGTACTCTTCCAACGCGGTACGCTGATTTCTTTACGAGTCAATTGTCCCGCTTGAGATTTTTGCAACCCCCATTGTCAACGGAGCAATTAATTGATGCGATTTCTCGTATGCTGCCTGTGGAGGTGAGGAGACTAATCATTTCGTCTAACATAAGGGATTTGACCAGCATGGATGAATTACTGAGGAGGTTAGACTACACAAGTCCAATGCCTAACGTGGTACAGAAAGGTCAGAGGCATGACTTTAAAGAAATAAATACGGTATATATGGACCAAGTCCAACAAACTGACAAGCCAGATGAAGAGAAAACTGACAATGTAGGTCCTCACAGGAATAATCAGTTTAGAAATAACAGATCGCAAGGTTACCGTCCGTATCAACAGAGAAGAGGCTGGAACTATAATCGAGGAAATTACAACAATGGAAGAGGCAGATATTACAACAATAATGGTTATAACAGAAATTATAATAGAAATAACCAGAACCAAAATAGAAATCAAAATCCTCAAGGTCAGGTTATGACACCCGATCAGTATCAGGAAAGAGAAAGGGAAAGCCAGCAATACCTAAAAGAGTTACGGGAAAAAGAAGCCGAAAATCAAAAGAAAAGGCAGAATGTTGTGATCGATCCTGGACCTTCGACAGTCCAGCAGAACTTAGAAAATAGAAATACTGGACAGAAGAGAAAGTAGAGAGGAGAGAATGCATTTAACCACACACAACCCAGAGTAGAAGAGATTTATGATTAAGGAACATAGAGGAAATATCATACTAGAGTAAACCAGTAATAATTCAATTTCGTGTTCAAGAGAGTTGAGATACTTGTAACACTGAGTTTAAAAACAATTTGCAACTGTTTTTAAAACGTGGTGAGGGGAGAATGCCCCCGTAATTGAATTATAGCGAGACCACGGTGGCTATTTTGGAAATTATAAAGAAAGTTATGGCTGTCATAGTTATGACGTGGGTAGTCATGACGTAAGCACGGATGACGCAGACGTTATACCAGCAGGCTACTTGAGCTGAGATTCTCAATGACGTCAGCATTTATTCGAGAAAGTTCCGAGATTTACGACGCAGTCGCAGGAAACGTGGAATTGTGCTGAGGAAGAAATTATGCTATTGGAGGGGAGGCTTGAACCAATGAACGATTGTTTGAAGGAAGACGGAGATTGCTGAAACTATGATATTTTTAATGCTTTTTGGAATGAAGAATTGTGGAAATCCATTTGCAGTTGAGGCATTGATCTGGAATTTTGGTGAAATTTATTTCCAGTTTTTGAATTTTGAAAATCCGTCACGTATTGACGAAGCTGGAACTTCTAGCTATGACGCAGTAACTCGCTATGGAAGGGATGGATACGCCCCTTATGAAGTTTATAAAAGGCCTTGCGCAGAAGAGAGGAGTCTCAATCGTCAGATCTCATATCGCATATCTCAAATCGTCAGATCTTCAGTGCTTATATAGTCGTTTTGGTGAGACGTCGAGCGATATTAGTAGAAAGAGTCGTCTTTATAACGCGTGGTGAAGCCACCGCAGTGAACGTGATTCAAGCAGACAAGCAGTGCAAGTTTACTGTGAGTAAAACTTGGTGAAGTTAAAACGCACATTATAACGCGTCTGCAAGAGTGGCTATGAACAGTTAGCGGTTGCCTATAAGCTAATCCTATTGTGCAGTGCTACATTAAGCAGTGTAGTAAATTTGAACAATTTCAAGGAGTTATTTTAGAAGATATTAGCAATTTTAGACGTCTGACAAAAGTGATTTTCTCGCCTCCTGAGAAGCACTTTGTATCGCCAGATCCTACGCTACGGCTGACACTGCTAGTATAACAGGGAGACTTCAGATTGCATTGTGACACAACGCTACACTATTATGGAGCAGTTTAATAAGGCAGTTTGTTCTTCTATTACCATAACCGAAGAGAAGATGGAAGGCTAAAGGACTTTAATGCAATTGGGACATACATCGTTGGAGTAAGATAGCAACATGGAACTTCGCTAATTGCTATTCCATACAAGCGGACATGTGGTGAACAACCATCTACACCCATGTTTCGTGGCTCAACGCTGAATACTATCAAACAGCAATGGAAACGATTTCATACTCACTGAATATGAATATTTCAATGGAAATTACTACAAAAACTTCATGGCGATTTTCTACAAGATCTTCAGGGATTTTTCAAGAGAGGTCAGGGTAGTCCCGACTCACAAAGAAGAATTTTGCCGGAAGGATGTCTTACGTCTTCATGGAGCAGTGCAATTTCCGGAGGAGGAAGCAGTTCGATTCTCCGAGGGTGCTGTTTCCTGTTTCGAGGATGGAGCTCAGCTTTAACTTGGTGAAATGGATCCATCAGCAGTCTTCTTTGGGGAATTTTCCTCTGGAACTTCAATCGGCAGATAAGGTAGTCGTGAACGTTTATTGTATTTGAGTTTTGTAGCAATATCTGAGCAACCATTTTCCCATATGTTTTGTCCTCATGTATTTTACCCTATATTCTTGTTTGAGATTCCTATTCTCAGTACACCTTGATGAGTTATGCCTTTTTCGACGATTTATTAAGACATGGTTATTCCATGGGCATAGTTAGATGATTTTGGATCAGTTGAGACTGATATTTAGATATTTCAATAATTTGCTTATTTTTGGTAGTCACGATTTGACTATAAGTTAATGATTTTCATGGCAGATTTAAATTCAGACAGCGTGTCTCTTTATTAAAGTAATTTCTACCCCAGTTTAATTACTTTGACCAATTTTCTGTCATCATCAAGAAGGAAGAACATTTAAATGATTTTAGAGCGTTAAAATCTCTAACGTTGTCGACGATCTTGGAAATACTAGTCGTTATTTGAAATTGATTGCAACACAGACATTTATCGTCAGTTATGAACGACCATTGCATCATAGACAATTTTGTGAAAGATGAACTTTAATTATGAATTATTGAATGCATTAAAGTCGTGAACTTTTGTTAGGAGTTTTTTCTCAATTAGAGATTTGAATAATAATGTTTGCATTCCACAGTCTAATTGGATTCTATTCGACTATTTTGCAGTTTAGTCGCACTTTGTTTGATGATAGTATTTTTATACTACAATACTTTGAAGATGATAATCTTAAATTTTGATAGACCAGAGAGGCGTATATAAGCGTATTCACTATTAAATTTGTTTGTGATTGGCAAATTTTTACTTCATTTCGATTCATGAATGAAATCCACGAAGGTTAAATGACAACAGTTTTGAAACTATTAATGATTATAAGAATTTTTAAAGTGGAACTATGAATGTATAATCGCCAGTGCAGCGAACGTGTTGAAAGTCGCTGATGTATTATGCCCTTGCAGTAAATGAAGGAGGTTCCCACAGTAATTAATGATGTTAAAGAATTTGTTAGTGGAGGTTTTTGTAAATTCTGTGGAAGATTTTGATGCCGTATATATTAATATATGATGAATTTGGGCCTATTTTTAATGCAGTTTTGTGCATTTTTTTATAAGCGACGTATTTACCGCTGGAGTGTATTGTATTTGTCCTTTGAAAATTAATCAAGTGAATTTACTGTTATAATTAACAAGAGTATTGAAAGAATTTGAGATAAGATTTTGAATGAAGATTACCGTCACAAATAATTATAATAATTATTAAACCTTTATTAAACCAGATTGTGACATTAATATGTATAACTAACCTTCATTGGTCGATTATATTGACACGATTATGAAATTACCAACCGGATGAACATGTGGTTAATGTATTTCGCAAATTAATAATTTGAATAATTTAAATGTTAATATTGTAAATAATGATGTAAATATCTTTGACAATAATGTGGAACGAAAGTAATGTTAGAGGCGTGTTTAAAATTCTTTTTGTCTTTAACTATATTATAAACAATTTCTAATTGTTATAAATTAATTTATGAGTTTTTGTTATAAACATTTAAGAGTTTGTTTTATACTCTAAACAATGCTTATTAAACATTTGAATGATAATTTAATAAGTTTAGGGATTGTCAGAATAATCCAGTGGTATGTGAGTAAAGCATTTGAAAGATTTGCGTAACAATATTTATGAGTTGTCTTGCGGACATTTAAAACTTTTGAGAGTGCTGGATTCTTACGCAATGTGGCTTGACAAGTGAGCCCATTTGACAGGTGTGCGTCAGGTTTGAAGGGTAGACCACAGCTGGCCAGACAACTGGTTATCAGCGGACGAGGTCGTCTACAGTGTGGCCTTGCGCCTATAAATATAAGTGTCATGTTTATTAAAAGAAACCAAATGCTCTATACATGTGTCTCGTCCTGACTTCCTTTTTCCAGTCCAAATGTGTTCTAAATGTTACGTTATTTTGAGCTCGGGGGAGCTAACATGTTGTATAATAACTTTGCAAGTCCTATAGGAGGACATAGTCAGATTGACATGGGCTACTGATAGCCACATTTATTTTGTTGAGTTGTTAAAGTCATACCCTTTATTTGAAATAAAGCTTTTGTACAGTTCAAAGTTCTTGTCTCCGTTCTGGTTCATTTTTAAATGTCATAGTGAAGGTTATTGCGGGAGCATACTTTAGAGATCCTGTTGTCAACCCAATCCCCGAGATATTTATAAGAGGTAAGTGAAGGTAAGTATGGACCCCCGTCTATTTTGGTGTGTTCCACAATAATTTCTTGTTAACTTCTGTGCTCAAACCTCGGTAGTATCTGTCAGTGCCATTTTCATTGGTGTAGCTGAGCCGGCGCGGTGGATTATTGGCAATCCGATTGAGGGGGCGGATATCTGACAGCCTACTA
This sequence comes from Meconema thalassinum, assembly GCA_946902985.2. Classification (NCBI taxonomy): domain Eukaryota; kingdom Metazoa; phylum Arthropoda; class Insecta; order Orthoptera; family Tettigoniidae; genus Meconema; species Meconema thalassinum. The sequence continues at coordinate 1,062,248,853 of OX336389.2, read as the reverse complement.
TCCGGGTAAACGGGGACAGAAGGATTGGCGACCCTAAAACGTGGGGCTGATTCAACATAAGTGGATCACCAGGTTGAACGCCAGTAGGATTGGCAAACCTAAAACGTGTGGATCGATTAGACTCAAATAAAGAGGTTGATTCTTTGTTAGATGTCTAGGCCAATTGTAGAATTTGAGAGTGTGATTATATAGGAATTAAATGTTGTATTGTATTAGGAAAATTACACTCAGAAAAGATCAGATCTTATACAACTTGAGAAAGGTTAAATAGGCTGGAAACTTAGAAAAATCGCCTATGATCTGGAATCTTATTTTATTTGACCGGCTTATGATATTTTAGTCATATTAAAGATAAAATTAAATTATTTGGATTGTAAATGTAAATTATTTGTGTTAGGATATTTTAAAATGGGCCAGGGAAATTTGAACATGTGCTTGAGTTTGTTTCAACATGAAGTGTCTTCGAAGGTTAATTATAAGGTAGTTATAAGTTAGATTTAAGACAGAAAATTGATCAAATTTATATATGGTGAAAAGTGTTGCTCAGATGTTGTTATTTTGCTCTTTTGATGTATGTCCCTACAGCAGTCTATTTTTGAATTAATATTGTAATGGCAGACGAAAGTTTGAGGAAGATGTTAGAGGAGATGTCTGCTAATTTGACAGCAAGCCTGAATAGCAGTATGAAGGAGATGGAAGCTAGGAACACTAGTCGAATGGAGGAGAATGCTAGTAATTTGTCTGCTAATTTGAAAGTTAGCATGGGTGAAAGCATGAAGCAGATGCTGAATGAAAGTATGAAGGAGAATACTAGTCGAATGGAGGAGAATATGAAAGTTCTCCAGACCAGTTCTGCTCACTTAGAGGATAATATGTCGCGTTTACAGATTAATACCCAAGGAATCGAGAATACTGTAACTGACATCCGCACAGATGTGTCTAATGTGCATAAAAATGTTTCTGATGTTAAACTTGATGTTTCTAAAGTACAGAAAGATCTTACAATGTTGAATTTAGATGTTGCTAATGTCCGAGGTGATATTTCTTGTGCTAGGGCTGAGGTAGTTGTTGTTAAAAAATGATGTTGCGACTGTCCAAGACAAGGTTGATGAAGTCCAAAGAGAAATCCAAAATGTTAGAACTGATGTGTCCAATGTTCAGGTTGATATTAATAACATTCATTCGGATGTAAACGAGATGCAAAGTGACATAAATAAAATTCAAGTAGAAGTCAACACAGTTTTCGTAGATATTGCTAAAGTCCAAACTGATGTAAATAAAGTCAGGGAAGAAATAGAAAATTCGAAAACACTTTGTACACGTAATATAAGTGCATTAACGACTAGGCTAGTTGATGAGTCAGTTAGAACGACAGCGTCTTTAGCAGGTTTAAAGTTTGATGTAGAGGTCATGAGAACCCAGGTATTAGACCATAATAGATTACTTAAAGAAGATATCGAAGTAGACATAGCAGAAATGTTAACGGCAAATGTAGCAGTATGGAAAGACGAGTGGAATAGGTCAAGTGGGGAACATGTAACCCAAATTCAAGAACGTATTGAAAGAAAACTTGCCAGTACTCAAATAGATATTAACAATGAAGTAGTACAGATAAGGAAAGATTTAAGCGTCAGGATGAGATTCGCTATCCGAGAGACAAGTAGAAGATAGAACACAATTAGGTCAGGATGTGCAAGCATTAAAATCTGCATTAGAGGAACAGATTCATAAAGTTGTCTCTGATGTGAATGAAACGACGAGTAAACTGCAAAATTTGAAGCTAGGAGAAGCTAGTTTGATGGAGACCTACAAAGAGGAGTTAATCAAGAAAGTCTTAACGGAAATTACTGATAAGGATACAGTAGGCTTGGCTTGCGAAACCAATAGGAATTATGCCAGAAGATATAACCTAGATCCAGAAGAGAGAGACGTGACTCCTGAAGAACGTATATCCAGATTTAGGGAGGAAGATGACGAGAGGAATATGGAACCTGAGTGGAACTACCGAGATAGTGGGAAAAACTACCCGGATTCATATCCGAGGAATGTCACGGTCATCAGGAATTTTGAAGACAAACCACAAAAATTCAGCAACACTGATAGTTTGACGCCTATAGAGTATGTCAGGAACCTCAAAGATTATTTCATCGAAGCTCACATTCCCAGAGAGAGATAGAGATGAAGATAGTGGAAAGATTTTTGATTGGAGGACCCCTTGAATGGTTTCGCGCATTTAGATACACGTTCAGTAACTTTGACGAGTTTGCAGAGGCATTAATCAAACGATTTTGGTCCATTGAAGCGCAGAATTCATTAAGAGCGGAGGTTTATTCAAGAAAATACTCAGGTACTCTTCCAACGCGGTACGCTGATTTCTTTACGAGTCAATTGTCCCGCTTGAGATTTTTGCAACCCCCATTGTCAACGGAGCAATTAATTGATGCGATTTCTCGTATGCTGCCTGTGGAGGTGAGGAGACTAATCATTTCGTCTAACATAAGGGATTTGACCAGCATGGATGAATTACTGAGGAGGTTAGACTACACAAGTCCAATGCCTAACGTGGTACAGAAAGGTCAGAGGCATGACTTTAAAGAAATAAATACGGTATATATGGACCAAGTCCAACAAACTGACAAGCCAGATGAAGAGAAAACTGACAATGTAGGTCCTCACAGGAATAATCAGTTTAGAAATAACAGATCGCAAGGTTACCGTCCGTATCAACAGAGAAGAGGCTGGAACTATAATCGAGGAAATTACAACAATGGAAGAGGCAGATATTACAACAATAATGGTTATAACAGAAATTATAATAGAAATAACCAGAACCAAAATAGAAATCAAAATCCTCAAGGTCAGGTTATGACACCCGATCAGTATCAGGAAAGAGAAAGGGAAAGCCAGCAATACCTAAAAGAGTTACGGGAAAAAGAAGCCGAAAATCAAAAGAAAAGGCAGAATGTTGTGATCGATCCTGGACCTTCGACAGTCCAGCAGAACTTAGAAAATAGAAATACTGGACAGAAGAGAAAGTAGAGAGGAGAGAATGCATTTAACCACACACAACCCAGAGTAGAAGAGATTTATGATTAAGGAACATAGAGGAAATATCATACTAGAGTAAACCAGTAATAATTCAATTTCGTGTTCAAGAGAGTTGAGATACTTGTAACACTGAGTTTAAAAACAATTTGCAACTGTTTTTAAAACGTGGTGAGGGGAGAATGCCCCCGTAATTGAATTATAGCGAGACCACGGTGGCTATTTTGGAAATTATAAAGAAAGTTATGGCTGTCATAGTTATGACGTGGGTAGTCATGACGTAAGCACGGATGACGCAGGCGTTATACCAGCAGGCTACTTGAGCTGAGATTCTCAATGACGTCAGCATTTATTCGAGAAAGTTCCGAGATTTACGACGCAGTCGCAGGAAACGTGGAATTGTGCTGAGGAAGAAATTATGCTATTGGAGGGGAGGCTTGAACCAATGAACGATTGTTTGAAGGAAGACGGAGATTGCTGAAACTATGATATTTTTAATGCTTTTTGGAATGAAGAATTGTGGAAATCCATTTGCAGTTGAGGCATTGATCTGGAATTTTGGTGAAATTTATTTCCAGTTTTTGAATTTTGAAAATCCGTCACGTATTGACGAAGCTGGAACTTCTAGCTATGACGCAGTAACTCGCTATGGAAGGGATGGATACGCCCCTTATGAAGTTTATAAAAGGCCTTGCGCAGAAGAGAGGAGTCTCAATCGTCAGATCTCATATCGCATATCTCAAATCGTCAGATCTTCAGTGCTTATATAGTCGTTTTGGTGAGACGTCGAGCGATATTAGTAGAAAGAGTCGTCTTTATAACGCGTGGTGAAGCCACCGCAGTGAACGTGATTCAAGCAGACAAGCAGTGCAAGTTTACTGTGAGTAAAACTTGGTGAAGTTAAAACGCACATTATAACGCGTCTGCAAGAGTGGCTATGAACAGTTAGCGGTTGCCTATAAGCTAATCCTATTGTGCAGTGCTACATTAAGCAGTGTAGTAAATTTGAACAATTTCAAGGAGTTATTTTAGAAGATATTAGCAATTTTAGACGTCTGACAAAAGTGATTTTCTCGCCTCCTGAGAAGCACTTTGTATCGCCAGATCCTACGCTACGGCTGACACTGCTAGTATAACAGGGAGACTTCAGATTGCATTGTGACACAACGCTACACTATTATGGAGCAGTTTAATAAGGCAGTTTGTTCTTCTATTACCATAACCGAAGAGAAGATGGAAGGCTAAAGGACTTTAATGCAATTGGGACATACATCGTTGGAGTAAGATAGCAACATGGAACTTCGCTAATTGCTATTCCATACAAGCGGACATGTGGTGAACAACCATCTACACCCATGTTTCGTGGCTCAACGCTGAATACTATCAAACAGCAATGGAAACGATTTCATACTCACTGAATATGAATATTTCAATGGAAATTACTACAAAAACTTCATGGCGATTTTCTACAAGATCTTCAGGGATTTTTCAAGAGAGGTCAGGGTAGTCCCGACTCACAAAGAAGAATTTTGCCGGAAGGATGTCTTACGTCTTCATGGAGCAGTGCAATTTCCGGAGGAGGAAGCAGTTCGATTCTCCGAGGGTGCTGTTTCCTGTTTCGAGGATGGAGCTCAGCTTTAACTTGGTGAAATGGATCCATCAGCAGTCTTCTTTGGGGAATTTTCCTCTGGAACTTCAATCGGCAGATAAGGTAGTCGTGAACGTTTATTGTATTTGAGTTTTGTAGCAATATCTGAGCAACCATTTTCCCATATGTTTTGTCCTCATGTATTTTACCCTATATTCTTGTTTGAGATTCCTATTCTCAGTACACCTTGATGAGTTATGCCTTTTTCGACGATTTATTATGACATGGTTATTCCATGGGCATAGTTAGATGATTTTGGATCAGTTGAGACTGATATTTAGATATTTCAATAATTTGCTTATTTTTGGTAGTCACGATTTGACTATAAGTTAATGATTTTCATGGCAGATTTAAATTCAGACAGCGTGTCTCTTTATTAAAGTAATTTCTACCCCAGTTTAATTACTTTGACCAATTTTCTGTCATCATCAAGAAGGAATAACATTTAAATGATTTTAGAGCGTTAAAATCTCTAACGTTGTCGACGATCTTGGAAATACTAGTCGTTATTTGAAATTGATTGCAACACAGACATTTATCGTCAGTTATGAACGACCATTGCATCATAGACAATTTTGTGAAAGATGAACTTTAATTATGAATTATTGAATGCATTAAAGTCGTGAACTTTTGTTAGGAGTTTTTTCTCAATTAGAGATTTGAATAATAATGTTTGCATTCCACAGTCTAATTGGATTCTATTCGACTATTTTGCAGTTTAGTCGCACTTTGTTTGATGATAGTATTTTTATACTACAATACTTTGAAGATGATAATCTTAAATTTTGATAGACCAGAGAGGCGTATATAAGCGTATTCACTATTAAATTTGTTTGTGATTGGCAAATTTTTACTTCATTTCGATTCATGAATGAAATCCACGAAGGTTAAATGACAACAGTTTTGAAACTATTAATGATTATAAGAATTTTTAAAGTGGAACTATGAATGTATAATCGCCAGTGCAGCGAACGTGTTGAAAGTCGCTGATGTATTATGCCCTTGCAGTAAATGAAGGAGGTTCCCACAGTAATTAATGATGTTAAAGAATTTGTTAGTGGAGGTTTTTGTAAATTCTGTGGAAGATTTTGATGCCGTATATATTAATATATGATGAATTTGGGCCTATTTTTAATGCAGTTTTGTGCATTTTTTTTATAAGCGACGTATTTACCGCTGGAGTGTATTGTATTTGTCCTTTGAAAATTAATCAAGTGAATTTACTGTTATAATTAACAAGAGTATTGAAAGAATTTGAGATAAGATTTTGAATGAAGATTACCGTCACAAATAATTATAATAATTATTAAACCTTTATTAAACCAGATTGTGACATTAATATGTATAACTAACCTTCATTGGTCGATTATATTGACACGATTATGAAATTACCAACCGGATGAACATGTGGTTAATGTATTTCGCAAATTAATAATTTGAATAATTTAAATGTTAATATTGTAAATAATGATGTAAATATCTTTGACAATAATGTGGAACGAAAGTAATGTTAGAGGCGTGTTTAAAATTCTTTTTGTCTTTAACTATATTATAAACAATTTCTAATTGTTATAAATTAATTTATGAGTTTTTGTTATAAACATTTAAGAGTTTGTTTTATACTCTAAACAATGCTTATTAAACATTTGAATGATAATTTAATAAGTTTAGGGATTGTCAGAATAATCCAGTGGTATGTGAGTAAAGCATTTGAAAGATTTGCGTAACAATATTTATGAGTTGTCTTGCGGACATTTAAAACTTTTGAGAGTGCTGGATTCTTACGCAATGTGGCTTGACAAGTGAGCCCATTTGACAGGTGTGCGTCAGGTTTGAAGGGTAGACCACAGCTGGCCAGACAACTGGTTATCAGCGGACGAGGTCGTCTACAGTGTGGCCTTGCGCCTATAAATATAAGTGTCATGTTTATTAAAAGAAACCAAATGCTCTATACATGTGTCTCGTCCTGACTTCCTTTTTCCAGTCCAAATGTGTTCTAAATGTTACGTTATTTTGAGCTCGGGGGAGCTAACATGTTGTATAATAACTTTGCAAGTCCTATAGGAGGACATAGTCAGATTGACATGGGCTACTGATAGCCACATTTATTTTGTTGAGTTGTTAAAGTCATACCCTTTATTTGAAATAAAGCTTTTGTACAGTTCAAAGTTCTTGTCTCCGTTCTGGTTCATTTTTAAATGTCATAGTGAAGGTTATTGTGGGAGCATACTTTAGAGATCCTGTTGTCAACCCAATCCCCGAGATATTTATAAGAGGTACGTGAAGGTAAGTATGGACCCCCATCTATTTTGGTGTGTTCCACAATAATTTCTTGTTAACTTCTGTGCTCAAACCTCGGTAGTATCTGTCAGTGCCATTTTCATTGGTGTAGCTGAGCCGGCGCGGTGGATTATTGGCAATCCGATTGAGGGGGCGGATATCTGACAGCCTACTATCCGGGTAAACGGGGACAGTACCATCCCGGCATTTGCCCGAAGACGAAGTGGGAAACCACGGAAAACCACTTCGAGGATGGCTGAGGTGGAATCGAACCCATCTACTCATTTGGACCACCCGAGGCTGAGTAGACGCCGTTCCAGTCCTCATACCACTTTTCAAATTTCGTGGCAGAGCCGGGAATCGGTCGCCTCCGTAGCGTAGCGGTCAGCATGGTTAGCTGCCGCCCCGGAGGTCATCAAGAAGGAAAGCAATTCTTGAAGGAACTAAGGGAAAAGAAAGGTGTAAATGGAAGTAATTCAAGCTTGAGTTTGGATCCGATTCCCAGTACGAGTAAAGAGAAACCCAATGAGGAAGACTCGTATAGGAGATATGGAGGAACCCCGGTAGGACGACGAGAGAAATAGGAGGAGAGAAGAAATACTTCTACGCAATACTAGAAGAGAACGGGCCAATAGAAGATAACTGAGTCGGACGCAAGGAAAGAAGAAAGAAAACCGTTCCGAATAGAAACTGTCTATGGAAATAAATGTTATGGGCTGTATGATGAAGAGAACAATGTCATTTTGGGAAAATACAACGCAAAGAACTTTAAAAAAATATTTTAAGAAAGTAGGCTAAAAATATAATTCATTTTCGAGTTCAGTGACATGTCTAAGGTCCTGATTCGATGTGATTAAATACAATTTTGCAACTGTTTTTAATTTGAGATGGGAGAGGAATGCCCCCTTAAAATGAATTATTTGGGATGAAAATGGGAGTATTTTTTCGAAGCCCATGATAAAATTTAACCAAGCAATATTGAGGCTGGATGTTGGCGGAATCCAGTCTAGAGGCGACGTTGAGCAGGAGGGAAATTCCGTTACGTGATTGTATTGCGCAATGGAACTTTCCAGAAGCTTAGAATCAGCCTAGCAACAGCGAATAACCCCAGGAATTGTTTAATCATTGTTATAAATTATCCGATTGGATATGAGCTTACAGCCAATAAGAAGAAGATTTAGAGAAGACGGGAGTTCCAGCATCTAAATTTTTATGGATTTTTAATACAGGTAAGCCCAAGAGAGTGAATTTATATAATGGTAAAGAGAAGAATATGATAATGAAATATTGGAAATATTTTATAAGTCGACAGCAGGTCGCAATTGGAAGGAATACGCGATTTGCTAGATCCCGCTCAAATTTGAGAGGGAACGAAAAAAGGCGGTCAGAATCGGTGGACGTGGAGGGGAGATGCCAAGCATCGAGGCTCTTTATTATCTGAATGTTGGAGAGGTCGGAGGTGTTTTACCGGAAGAGAGAGGAGTTCCGAGTGTTTCACCGGTCTTGTGAAAGGTTGACTCGTGGATATAAGGTATAGCGAGGCGAGAGTTAGGAGATTGCCGAGCCTTGAAACTAAGTGAAGTTGCGATGAACTTATATGCCACAATTACTTCAGTCTGATCCACTTCAGAGACATTATTTCGACTACAAATTGTAGCGTACAATCGTATTTAGTATATTACGAAATTTGAGAAAATTAAGAAGATTATTTCAGAAGATATAAACGTTTTTGTGAAGCGTGAAGAAAGTGTTTGTTTCCAGCGCGATAAGACACTTTTGTTCGAGCGACTACAGCGAATGCACGAGACACAAGTGGGTAAGAGTGAGTGTTAGCATTGATTTTGTGGAACTGTATAACAACACCAGTAGTATGAAGATGTATTCTATGATGAAGAACATTATTAAGTCCGCTAATATGAAGTTAATTATGGACTAAATTAGTATGTGCGCCAGGAATATAAGCAGATAGAAGCAATGTAGTCAGCGATGGAGCTTCGTTAGAGGAGTTTGTTCATGAATGTCTACTTGATGAGCGAACATGAGACTTGATGTACAACTACATTCTAGTGCATTATTGTCAGACATGAGCTCGACATTAACACCAGCGACTACAGAACGATGTTGATATTCCATCTACATGAATATTCGTTATGCAAGTGAGGTCCACGACTTCCTTTTCGAATGTCTTTCGAAATGGGAAGCTGAACTTTTGACACTTCTCGTTGTTTTGATGAAACTGTACTATGATGGAGTAATAAGAGACATGAAGATTATCAAGAGGTCCAGGGTATACCCGGTCACAATGAAGATGATGATTGGAGGTCCGCAGTTCGATCCCGGTCGGAGCTTGCTGTTTTCCAGTGGGGGAATTCATTTCTTTCCTGAGGTCACGAGTTCTTGGAGACGAGCTAGGATCCAACCCGGATCCTTGGAAGATGTAACAACCGAGTATTTTGTAATACTCTATCTTGAGCTTCTAGACTTCCAGACCAGGTAGCCGTGTTCACTAAACTTGTAGTTAGAGCTTTATAGTGACATTATTGAGCAAATCCTTTATCCATATTTCGACACAATATTTATGTACTCGATGTATAGACATTTTATTCTTCGAGATCATTTGTAGTAATCGTCTTTCGACACTTTTAGCTTTGTTTGTTTGAAATCCAGTTTCTGAACTGAGATTTTCACTTGTTCGAGGAACAAGCATTTTTGTCATTTCCTTTAAGGAATAGTAATTTATTTTCGACGTTTATGAATTTATTTTGTATTCAGGTGATAGACATTTTCGTCTATGTTACCGATTAAATTAATTTTTATTAGTTTAATTTGGGCATTTTATCCGTAGAGAAGAGGCATCAAGAGAGAAGATATTATTAGTGATATATTGTAAAATATCACGGCATCGTTTGGAAGAGAAACATTTAACGTGGAAACGATTATTATCGTTAGAACTCATAGACATTTCTTCAGAATGGAGATAATACGAATATGACTAACTGTATGTTTTATTGAAGAAAGCCATGAACTTTCAGTCATTTAAAATAATTTGAGATTAGAATCTTCTTGGAAGATTTATTATCATCCGACGTTAGGGAAGTTCTTGTTTGATATCCTCGTCGTGATCGATTCTTGTTGGACACACATATTTCATTTTGTGATGAAGTATTCACAAGGAGTAATATAATGTCACGTTGTAGACATGATATTCCTTCATCGGTGAAAGTTGAAACCAGAAATGTGAAGTTAAGATACAGTATTTTTTATTAAATGTATACACAACAGTTTAGATTTATCTTAGTAACATTTTTAAAGTAATAGTGAGGAGGTCTTTCACGCTTAGTCCAAAGCTCGTTGACATGTATAGATTAATGGCTTAACAACTGCTGTTATTGTTTATTAGACAACGCTGAGGAATTATGCCCTTTTTAAGGAATGCCAGTTTGATAGAAGTGAAGTTGATAACCCTTTGATAGTGGTTAAATATGTATGTAATTCCGTGTGCAGTTGGCATACGAGGTTTTTGCGAAGGTGTTTCCGCATTTTATATTACAGTCATTGCATGGGCATGACTATGTTTGGCAAAGCATAAAGGTGTGAGTTAACAGTGCTCTTTATTTCATACACGGCTTTGGATAAGTGAAGACAGGAGGGTCACAATTGAAATTTAAACGGGAAATGGATATTGCCATCTGTTATGTTTTACTCTTATTAATATTATTAAACCCGATTATGTAACGACATATGTTTAACCTTGAGTGGTCGAATGTATTTGATCTATCATGACACTAGACCAGAAAGGAGAGAAAGATGGTAGTATTTCTGAAGCTGTAGAAGCTTATGAGGATCCCAGTTAATTGCTTTTGACATAACTGTGAGATCGGAGCTCAGACTCATGTGTATATAGACACTACCTAATTTAAATGATAATAGCTCATGCTATTAGTGCCATTTTCAATTCATTCATCATTAAATTTCTTTAATTGCCAATCGAGTGTATGATATGTTAGGTATAGGAAGTTTATCGATTGCTTAGCGTAGTGGTTAGCATATGAATGCTGATGTGATTGAATGTGGTTTGTTTCTTGTTCAGTGTGAATGAAATGAACTCCATTGGGACGTCACAATGCGAGAGTATGAAAGGAATAGTGTGTAGAAGTTTTGTTTCATTAGCGTGTAGGATGTGTGTATGATTTACGTATTTGTCTGGCGCGAATCTGTTTCATTTTAACATCGCTTGTGATATGATGGAGAGGTGTATTTGTGGTCAAGGCTGGAATAGCGAGGGTTTGTTGAAACTCGTTTCCATCCAAGGTCAGCGCTCGGTCACACAAATGTAAAGAGTTGTTGCGAGCCAACAGGCAACAGCTATGAATCAGCCAGCTCTTGGAATGTAACGGAGTCTGTTATATAATCCGTCGCGTGGCGAGGGTCACGTGCTACTAGCGCCAAGGTGTTCACAGGAGCGCTTCAAAGTAATGTAAAATACGCAGGGGTCTATAATTGATGTTTAGCTTGTTATAATGACACAAACCGCCCCAAAATTTGTCACAGTGTTCGTGGAACGCAGTATTGTCAGTGGCGTAAATGTGAAGAAGAAAGAAAGGGAGTGTGTTTTATTCAATGTATAAATGTTTAGATATAGTTTACACTATTGTTATTAAATTGTTTAGTTTGTTAGAAGCCGCATCGTTTCGATTTATTTTAGATATAAAGAGATGCAACTGTGAAACCCATTATAGGTTCAGAGGCTGACCACGAGATCCCCGAGAACGAAAGGTAGGTGCTCTACTTCGAGCTAAGTGCATAATATGTAATTCACAGTTTCATCGTAATTTCCGCCACGTATATTCGTGAGGGTCTTGTAGGAGTGGATTCTTGACTAGTATTTGCGCCGGAGCTGTCAGGGTCTACAAATCCAGCAGTGCTTCGGATATCTAACAGACCGCCTCTAGAATATACGGGTACATTACTTTCTTCAAGGCCACGGCCACCTCCTTCCCTCTTCCTTGTCTATCCATCCCTACCATCCATTACCTTCCCTCATGAGGCCCCTGTTCGCTTTGCAGGTGCGGCCGCCTGGGCGAGGGGCCAATCACACCTCACCAGTTGTATCCACTCCAATTAGATATTCCCAGCTCTAGGACACTGCCCATAGAGGCGGTAGTGGTGAGTTCCCTCGCTGAGTCCGTGGGTTCCACCAACCTGGAGGGTAAGCGACTAAGAAAAGAAAAAAAAAGAAAAAGAACCGGGATTCAAACCCAGGACCTCCGGGCTGGCAGCTAACCGTGCTGACCGCTACGCTACAGAGGCGACCGGATTAATAAAAATATAAATAGAAGAATAAATGTAAACAATAGAATGAGTAAACTTGAAAGTGAAGGAATATTTGAATATGGCGGTTTCTTCCAGATTTGTCATTATTCCGAATAACAGTTCTGCGTGTATGGTCTATATGAATTGATAGAAGAAAAAAAATGTAACACCTGACGTGAGACTCGAACTACCGTCACAGCACTTACTGTACCCGAACCTTACCGGGTAAGCTACGCGTCCTGCTCGAACTCGGTACTATATTGACTGGATATGAAGCGCTCGGAAAACTTGGAGGTCGATTTTCTCGAGAATTTATGAATATGGCATCTAACGGCTTTGGGAAATTATTGTTCGAGGTCTGAACTTTACGTACCCGAAGCGGGAAAAATTACAAAAATCCGATTGCCGTAGGGTCCCCTTGTCAGCTATTCTGGAAGTGGCTTTCCACTTCAACTCAAAGTAAATGCCGGGATGGATCCTAACATAACACCACGACCGCCTGCTTCCCCAACCTCGTAGGATTGATGAATTCACGAATTATTACTACACACACCACAATAACACAAGGTATCAGACAAATCATTCAACACACACAAGTGCACGGCGCTGACTGAACACGAAGTCCAAGCCCCTCAAATGAAACCAGAACTTGATACATGATATCATCTCGGCAATTCCCTGGAGTGAAATGATATTCTTATTACGTCACTGGGGCGAGGTATTTGAATTAAGATAGTAATCTCTTTCACAGGCCTTGTGGCGCAACGGATAACGCATCTGACAACGGATCAGAAGATTCAGGGTTCGAATCCTGGCAAGGTCGCAATCTTATTTATGTGTAGCTAAAATAGGAATATGTTCTAGACCGCCTCGCTGCGTACGTAATGGCTAGCATTCTTGGCTGTCTTCCCCCGAGTTTCGAGTTAGATTTTTAGCCCTGTGAAGAGATTTAATTATTTACGAGCTGAGGGCTGGAACGGGATGAGGCAGAACTGAGAAGAAATTGGTTCGATTCCCATCTCAGCTCTTCTGGATGTAGGGGCGTGGTGGCGCAGCGGTCAAGCTGTATGTCTCTCACCAAGGCGGTCCGGGTTCGATTCCCGGCGATGCATGTGAGATTTTCGATGTGATATGCCATGTCCTGTGGTTCGGATTCCACGTAAAACGGAGGTTCCGTGGCTTATGATCGCAAGATTAACGGTCACGTTAAACCTTCCTTCCTGCTTCTGGATGTGGTTCCCCATTACTCTATATTAAGGCACGGCATCATAATAACATACACCTCTAGGGGCTCACAATTAGTGGGACGTGTGTTGGCGACCACGGGACCCCAGTTGAGTCTAAATTAAGGCATGGCATCACAATAACGTTCCCCCTAGGGGCTCACAACTAGTGCGACGTGTGTTGGCGACCACGGGACCCCAGTTGATTCCAGCATTGTTTCCACTTACCGTACTTGTTCCGGGCTCCTATCTTTCAAATTCCCTATCGACTTCTCTTGGTTAACTCTTGTTCCCCTCCAACTATGACAGAGTTAGGGTATCCGAGGAATAGGGTGTCTTTCACTTGCCCGCTTTAATTGGCCCTTTTCTCATCTTACATGATGACCTCGCTGTTACTTAACTTAACTTTTTCATGATACCCTTATTTTTCGAGTTGACTGCCCTCCTCTTATTTATCATAGTATCTCTTGCCTTCTGAACAAGGCCCTGAAGGGGGCAGGGTGTGTGTAGCACCCTGCACCCTGGATAGTGCTGTAACCTTCCCAAGTTACAAAGAGATCGAACTCTTACTCTGGGGAGTTACAATTTTATTTATCATGTATATATATTTATTTGATGCTTTTTCATGTTTTAGAAAGATTTAGTAGAGTGTATAATATGACGCGATTGAGGTCCAATTAATTTGTTTAGCTTTTAAGTATTGAAATTTACCAGGATCCGAATCTAGGGAATGACGAATATTTTAACATTGGAGCAACATAAAAATTCCACAGCCTGCTTCCAGTCTCCGACCGGGTCAGGAATGGAATTAATGAAGCCCCCATCTAGCGGCGAGGATATGGACTGTGCCGGCTGCCGAGGCCTGACGCACTCCTCTGGGGCAATGATTACATGAATGACATATGAAATGAAATGATAGTGGAGAGTGTTGCTGGAATGGAATGTTGACAGGGAAAACCGGAGTACCCGGAGAAAAACCTGTCTGCCTCCGATTTGTCCAGCACAGATCTCACATGGAGTGACCGGGATTTGAACCACGAACCCAGCGGTGAGAGGCCGGCGTGCTGCCGCCTAAGCCACGGAGGCTCAACATTGGAGCAACATAAAGTTTTGAAACAGGAAAGTGTACGCGAACGAGGAAATTGTCTTCTTGGTGAAGCCAGGTTTTTCCCGGGAGCTGAGCGCCAGGGAGGGTGAGTCAGAGGTGAGACTTGGCATCTTTGTACGAGCGAGGACGATGGACTGTTTCCATATTTGGTAATGTTGAGAATCAAGCGTTGTGAATGGTTGGATCCCTGGGTCTACCCAGGTAAACCAGTGATTGTGGAAGGGGATGATGACGGGTACTTAGATTTTGTGGAAGCAAGTGGAGGACACTCTTATTTTGGACTCCGTGTGGAGTAGTCTCAATTTTGGAACTCCGCGGGAGGAGGTAGACTCATTTTTGGACCACGGTGCGGTCGACTCAGTTTTCAGACCGCGTGTGAGCGGAAAGTATTAGTCAGTAGGACTTGTCTTTTGGTTTTGTGTGTTGAGGAACAGACATTACAGTATAACACTAGTCGTGTTGATACAATAACCAGGTTGCTGGCTATAAGTTCTTGATTGAATGATGAGCCTAGTCTCAAGTACACACATCAAAAAAAGTTTTGCATCACCTCGGTTCCCAGATCTCCGGCATATAGACGTTGACTGTGTATATTGTATCCAAGATACAGTCCCTTTGACTGTTCATAGATGTCACTAAAACTGCTCAAAGATGTAAACAACCATGCATGAGCAGGGCCTATTAGACGGAGGGGGTACGACAGCCGATCAGTTCCAGTCATTCCACCAGGACGAAGGTACGCTGCTCATGTTGTCTGTAGTTCTACCATGCCTAGAAGGTCAATACCGCAGTTCGATCGCGTCCGCATTGTTACTTTGTGTCAAGAAGGGCTCTCAACAAGGGAAGTTTCCAGGCGTCTCAGAGTGAACCAAAGCGATGTTGTTCGGACATGGAGGAGGTACAGAGATACAGGAACTGTCGATGACAGGCCTCGCTCAGGCCGCCCAAGGGCTACTACTGTAGTGGATGACCGCTACTTACGGATTGCCGCTCGGAGGAACCCTGACAGCAATGCCACCATGTTGAATAATGCGTTTCGTTCAGCCACAGGACGTCGTGTTTCAACTCAAACTGTGCGCAATAGGCTGCATGATGCGCAACTTCACTCCCGACGTCCATGGCGAGGTCCAGCTTTGCAACCCCGACACCATGCAGCGCGGTGCAGATGGGCCCAACAACATGCTGAATGGACCCCACGGAATTGGCATCACGTTCTCTTCACCGATGAGTGTCGCATATGCCTTCAACCAGACAATCGTCGGAGACGTGTTTGGAGGCACCCTGGTCAGGCTGAACGTCTTAGACACACTGTCCAGCGAGTGCAGCAAGGTGGTGGTTCCCTGATGTTTTGGGGTGGCATTATGTGGGGCCGACGTACGCCACTGGTGGTCATGGAAGGCTCCGAAACGGCTTTACGATACCTGAATGACATCCTCCGACCCATAGTGCAACCATATCGGCAGAATATTGGAGAGGCATTTGTCTTCATGGACGACAATTCTCGACCTCATCGTGCACATCTTGTGAATGCGTTCCTTCAAGATAACGACATCGCTCGACTACAGTGGCCAGCATGTTCGCCAGACATGAACCCTATCGAACATGCCTGGGATATGTTGAAAAGGGCTGTTTATGGACGTCTTGACCCACCAACCACTCTGAGAGATTTACGCCGAATTGTCGTTGAGGAGTGGGGCAATTTGGACCAACAGTGTCTTGATGAACTTGTGGATAGTATGCCACGGCGAATACAGGCATGCATCAATGCAAGAGGACGTGCTACTGGGTATTAGAGGTAGTGGTGTGTACTGCAATCTGGACCACAAATGCTGAAAGTCTAGCTGTATGATGGTACAACATGCAATGTGTGGGTCTCATGAGCAATAAAACGAGCTGAAATGTTGTTTGTGTTGATCTCTATTCCCTTTGTATTTAACGGTTCCGGAACTCTTGGAACCGAGGTGATGCAAAACTTTTTTTGATGTGTGTATATCGCCAAGATTGCTTACTTCGAACAGCACTATTTATTGTGATCTGAGATCTGTAAATCTGCATTTCAACTATAGCAGCAATTTATTCGTACAGGAATGCTGGTCAAATATGCCAAGCATTATTAAATTCACAAGCGGAGTTAATGCGACGATCCAAAACGGATTCCAAGCATTTGTATGAGACTAGATCCACGACGCAAATTAAATCGTTGGATGCTAGTTACAAAATTAACGAACATAATATTCATCATAACAGTAGAAACGGCGTGGGTAACAAAATTAATTGTGCTGCGAGTAATAGGACTAATTCTTTGGGAACAAATTACCCCAGAATTAGTAGAGATAGGTCACCACTACTGAAGCCAACATCTGTAAGTACCGGTCAACTTTATTCCTGAGGGTCATCTATATCATGTCATATGTGTATCTGTGTAAATACGACAGGGAGTGCAATTATTCTGTACGAGGAGGATCCTGCGAAATGTGTGTTTTACGTCTGGTATAACAATATATTATCGATTTTACCAGAAGCTGAAGGGTTTTATTTCTTATGTCACTGAGGAGTAGTTAGGTGTGACTGTCTATTGCTGTTGGTATTATCGTACAGGTGTTTAACCCCCACGCACCCGGTACATATAGAATTATTGAGAGGCTGGCATATAACAGTGGTACATCCTCAAGAGCCCACGGCTGGTGAGTTCAGGAGTTGGTGATCCCGCGGCTTACCTTCGCTGGGTCCGTTTACACCTTTCTCCATTGTCTTTGTAGCGGACTCTCCTCTTTCCCATTTTTATCTGCCATTCATGGCTCTATTTCCTCTCGAGTCCATCATTCCTAATTATTCGATAGTTGAGGTCATTTCTTTCCGCTGTCTTTTATTGCCCTTAGGCCTATTTCAGTTATGTATATTTCTTGTTGTTATTGTTGTTGATTCTTTAGGAGCTTTGCGACATCGTGGTAATGTCACCCCGTGTACTTGGGTGTATGCTGTATTTATCTGATAACCTGTGTTAATGTTAAAGTTGTATGGGTGTGTGTGTATGTGTAATTCACATGAGATTGGGATGGTGACGGCCATGGCCTTATGTTAGGAACCATCCCGGCATTTTCCTGGACTAGAAGTGGAAAACCACAGAAAACCACTTCCAGGATGGCCGAGATAGGAATCGAACCTGCCTCTTCACAATATTGCGTCACGAGGCTGAGAATACGCTGTTTCAGCCCCCAGACCTGAATTAAATTTCTAGGCTGAGACGAAATCAAATTCGGGCCTCCGCGGACACAGCGAAGAATGCTAGCCACAATGCTGTCGATTTTTTCTTCTAGTAGCGCCTATATAATTTAGATGTAGCCTAATTAGTGGATAGTTGTATTAGTCTCTTCTCTTATCAATTTTTCACTATCATTACGGTAATTGTTAAATCCCATAGTCATCGACAAATTCATTCAAAATTGCTTTGTTGTTACAATTTTCTTTAGGGGTTTTGAACACCTGGGTCATCAGCCATGGATGCTTATGGATTTTCTTCTAATAATTGTGCAAAAATGCAGACAAACAGTGTATACAACTGCAATTAATAATAGGATCTTATATTAGGGTAGGTACCCTGGTACCTGAAATAAGATGAACCTCCTGGTGTAGCGGCTAACTTTCTTGGATAACACTTCGGAGGTCCAGGTTTGAACCCCGACTCTGCAAAGAAATTTAATTCTGGTCTGAGGGTAAAAATGAGAAGAGATAGGTTCGATTTTCATCTCAGCCATCCTGGAAAAGTTTTCCATGCTACCAGGCGAACGCACGGATGGTTTCTAACTTAAGGCCACGGCCGCCTTCTTCCCAATTCTTACCTGAATTACAAATACACTCACCAATACAGCCATCACAATAACACAACACAGGATATCAGACATAATTTCCACACTCATCAAAGTACACGTGGCTGAATGACCACGATATCTAAGCATCTCAAATGAAACATCAACAACTACAACAACAATCAATTTAAAAAAATCATCAACTCAGTTTGATAAATCTCCATAAATCTAATGCATATTAGTGTTGGAATGGGGGGGGGGTTGTTTTTTTTTTGTCGTTTACCCTCCAGGTTGATGGAACCCACGGACTCACTGCGGGAACTCACCACTACCGCCTCTACGGGCAGTGTCCTAGAGCTGGGAACATCGAATCGGAAGGGATACAACTGGTGAGGTGTGATTGGCACCTCGCCCAGGCGGCCGCACCTGCAAAGCGAAATTAAATGTTACCTTCCCCCATGGTCGCCTCCGTAGCGTAGCGGTCAGCATGGTTAGCTGTCGCTACGGAGGTCCTGGGTTCGATTCCCGGCTCTGCCACGAAATTTGAAAAGTGGTACGAGGACTGGAACGGGGTCTACTCAGCCTCGGGGGGCCCAAATGAGTAGAGGGGGTTCGATTCCCCCTCAGCCATCCTCGAAGTGGTTTTCCGTGGTGTCCCACTTCGTCTTCGGGCAAATGCCGGGATGGTACCTTCTTCAAGGCCAGGGCCGCCTCCTTCCCTCTTCCTTGTCTATCCATCCTAACCATCCCTTACCTTCCCTCATGAGGCCCCTGTTCGCTTTGCAGGTGAGGCCGCCTGGGCGAGGTGCCAATCCCACCTCACCAGTTGTATCCCTTCCGATTCGATGTTCCCAGCTCCAGGACACTGCCCATAGAGGCGGTAGTGGTGAGTTCCCTCGCTGAGTCCGTGGGTTCCACCAACCTGGAGGATAAACGGCTAAAAAAAATCTACACACACAAGTGCACGGGGCTGACTGAACACGAAGTCCAAGCCCCTCAAATGAAACCAGAACTTGATACATGATATCATCTCGGCAATTCTCTGGAGTGAAATGAAATTCTTACTACGTCACTGGAACTACAGTAGGTATTTGAATTAAGATATGTTGATCTTTCACAGGCCCTGTGGCGCAACGGATAACTCGTCGGACTACGAATAAGAAGATTCCAGGTTCGAGTCTTCACAGGGTCGATTACTTATTTATGTTTAGTTAAAATAGGAATAGGTTCATGACTGCCTCGCTGCGTACGTAATGGGTAGCATTCTTGGCTGTCTTCCCCCGAGGTTCGAGTTAGATTTTTAGCCCTGTGAAGAGATTTAATTATTTATGAACTGAGGACTGGAACGGGGTGTGGCAGATCTGAGATGAAATTGGTTCGATTCCCATCTCAGCTATTCAGGAAGTGGTTCCCCATTACTCTATATTAAGGCACGGCATCATAATAACAAACACCTCTAGGGGCTCAAAATTAGTGGGACGTGTGTTGGCGACCACGGGACCCCATTTGAGTCTAAATTAAGGCATGGCATCACAATAACATTCCCCCTAGAGGCTCACAACTAGTGCGACGTGTGTTGGCGACCAGCAGTTGATTCCAGCATTGTTTCCACTTACCGTACTTGTTCCGGGCTCCTATCTTTCAAATTGCCTATCGACTTCTCATGGATAACTCTTGTTCCCCTCCAACTATGACTGATTTAGGGTATCCGAGGCCTAGGGTGACTTTCACTTACCCGCTGTAATTGCCCTTTTCTCGTCTTACATGTAGGGGCGGATGACCTGGCTGTTATTTAACTCTTTCATGATACCCTTATTCTTCTAGTGGACAGCCCTCCTCTTTTATTATCATAGTATCTCTTGCCTTCTGCACAAGGCACTAAAGGGGGAGGGGTGTGTGTAGCACCATGCACCCTGGATACTGCTACATCCTCAAGAGCTCACGGCTGGTGAGTTCGTGAGTTAGTGATCCCGGGGCTTACCTCCGCTTTGTCCGTTTACTCCTTTTCCCATTGTCTTTGTAGCGGCCTCTCCTCTTTCTCTCTCCTATCTGCCATTCATGGCTCTATTTCCTCTCGAGTCCATCATTCCTAATTATTCGATGGTTGAGGTCATTTCTTTTCGCTGTCTTTTATTGCCCTCAGGCCTATTCCTGTTATGTATATTTCTTGTTGTTATTATTGTTGATTCTTTAGGAGCTTTGCGTCATCGTAGTCATGTCGCCCCGTGTAATTGGGTGTGTGCTGTATTTATCTGATAACCTGTGTCAATGTTAAGGTTGTATGGGTGTGTGTATTAGTAATTCACATGAGATTGGGATGGTGACGGCCGTGGCCTTAAGTATGGAACCATTCCGGCATTTTCCTGGACTAGAAGTGGTAAACCACGGATAACCACTTCCAGGATGGCCGAGATAGGAATCGAACCTGTCTCTTCACAATTTTGCGTCACGAGGCTGAGAGTACCCCGTTTCTGCCCCCAGACCAGAATTACATTTCTTGGCTTAGACGAAATCAAATTCGGGCCTCCGCGGACACAGCGAAGAATGCTAGCCACTATGCTGTCGATTTTTTTCTTCTAGTAGCGCCTATATTTGTTAGATGTAGCCTAATCAGTGGATAGTTTTATTAGGCTTTTCTCTTATTAATTTTTCACTATCGCTACGGTAATTGTAAAATCCCATAGTTTTTTTTTTTTTTAGTCGTTTACCCTCCAGGTAGGTGGAACCCACGGACTCAGCGAGGGAACTCACCACTACCGCCTCTACGGGCAGTGTCCTAGAGCTGGGAACATCGAATCGGAAGGGATACAACTGGTGAGGTGTGATTGGCACCTCGCCCAGGCGGCCTCACCTGCAAAGCGAACAGGGGCCTCATGAGGGAAGGTAAGGGATGGTTAGGTTGGATAGACAAGGAAGACGGAAGGTGGCGGCCGTGGCCTTGAAGAAGGTACCATCCCGGCATTGTCCCGAAGACGAAGTGTGAAACCACGGAAAACCACTTCGAGGATGGCTGAGGGGGAATCGAACCCCCTCTACTCATTTGGGCCACCCGAGGCTGAGTAGACCCCGTTCCAGTCCTCGTACCACTATTCAAACTTCGTGGCAGAGCCGGGAATCGAACCCAGGACCTCCGGGGCGGCAGCTAACCATGCTGACCGCTACGCTACGGAGGCGACAAAATCCCATAGTAATCGAAAAAATTCATTCTAAATTGCTTTGTTGTTCCAATTTCCTTTAGGGGTTTTGGACACCTGGGTCATCTGCCTTGGATGTTTATGGATTTTCTTCTAATAATTGTGCAAAATTGAAGACAAACCATGTATACAACTGCAATTAATAACAGGATCTTAAATTTGGGTAGGTACCCTGGTACCTGAAATAATGTCAACCTCCTGGTGTAGCGGCTAACATTCTTGGCTAACACTCCGAAGGCCCGAGTTTGAACCCCGACTCTGCCAAGAAATTTAATTCTGGTCTGAGGGTAAAACTCGGAGGGTAAAAATGAGAAGAGATAGGTTCGATTTTCATCTCAGCCATTCTCGATAGGTTTTCCATGCTACCAGGCGAATCCTGGGATGGTTTCTAACTTAAGGCCACGGCCGCCTACTTCCCAATTCTTACCTGAATTACAAATACACTCACCAATACAGCCATCACAATAACACAACACAGGATATCAGACATAATTTCCACACTCACCAAAGTACGCGCGGCTGAATGACCACGATGTCTAAGCCTCTCAAATGAAACATCAACAACTACAACAACAATCATTTCAATAAAAAATTCATCAACTCAGTTGGATAAATCTCCATAAATCTAATGCATATTAGTGTTGAAATTGGGGGAGATAACATTTAATTTACACATTGTGAGGAAGATGATCAGGCCGATAGATTTCTTCTGCCCTCCTTCCATCCGAAATGAAATCCTGGCTGCGTAAGTGGTGTCCAGTTGCTTGAATTAAGATATCGTAACCTTACACAGGCCCTGTGGCACAACGGATAACGCGTCTGAATACGGATCAGCAGATTCCAGTTTCCAATCCTGGCAGGGTCGAATGTTTCTATTTATATTTAGTCAGAATAGGGATATGTTGTAGACCACCACGCTGCGTACTGTACATAGTGACTAGCTTTCATGGCTGTCAAGACCCCGAGGTTCGGGTTCGATTCTTAGCCCTGTAATGAACATTATTTATCAACTGAGGGCTGGAACAGGGTGAGGCAGAAATAAGCTAATCTGGAATTGGCTTTCCACTTCAACTCAAAGTTAATGTTGGGATGGATCCTAACTTAACACCACGACCGCCTGCTTCCCCATCCTCGTGCGATTAACGAATATACACATTATTTCTACACATACCACAATAACACAGGTTATTAGACAAATTATTCTACACACACAAGTGCACGGGGCTACCTGAACACGAAGTCCAAGCCCCTCAAATGAAACCAGAATTTGATACATGATATCATCTCAGCAATTCTCTTTAGTGAAATGAAATTCTTACTACGTCACTGGGACCAGGTATTTGAATTAAGATAATAATCCCTTTCACAAGCCCTGTGGCGCAACGGATAACGCTTCTGACTATGGATGAGAAGATTCCAGGATCGAATTCCGGCAGGGTCAGATGTCTCTAATTAAATTTAGTCAGAATAGGGCTATGTTCTAGACCTCGCTGCGTACTGTACAATTTGTACATAGGGACTAGCTTCCTTGGATGTCATCCCCGGAGGTTCGGGTTCTATTCCTAGCCCTGTAATGAGAATTATTTATGAACTGAGGGATGGAACAGGGTGAGGCAGGACTCAGATATTCTGGAATTGGCTTTCCACTTCAACTCAAAGTAGGCCTAAATGCCGGGATGGATCCTAACTTAACACCACGACCGCCTGCTTCCCCATCCTCATGCGATAACGAATACACGCATTACTACTACACACACCACAATAACACATGTTATCAGACAAATTATTCTACACACACAAGTGCACGGGGCTGACTGAACACGAAGTCCAAGCCCCTCAAATGAAACCAGAACTTGATACATGATATCATCTCGGCAATTCTCTGGAGTGAAATGAAATTCTTACTACGTCACTGGAACCAGGTATTTGAATTAAGATATGTAACCCTTACACAGGCCCTGTGGCGCAACGGATAACGCGCGTGTCTACGGATCAGAAAATTCCACGTTCGAATCCTGGCAGGGTCGAATTCTTATTTATGTTTAGTTAAAATAAGAATATGTTCTTGACCGCCTCGCTGCGTACGTAATGGCTAGCATTCTTGGCTGTCTTCCCCCGAGTTTCGAGTTAGAATTTTAGCCCTGTGAAGAGATTTAATTATTTATGATCTGAGGGCTGGAACGGGGTGAGGCAGATCTGAGAAGAAATTGGTTCGATTCCCCTCTCAGCTTTTCTGGAAGTGGTTCCCCATTACTCTATATTAAGTCACGGCATCGCAATAACCTACCCCTCTAGGGGCTCACAACTAGTGGGACGTGTGTTGGCGACCACAGGACCCCAGTTGAGTCTAAATTAAGGCATGGCATCACAATAATATTCCCCCTAGGGGCTCACAACTAGTGCGACGTGTGTTGGCGACCAGCAGTTGATTCCAGCATTGTTTCCACTTACCGTACTTGTTCCGGGCTCCTATCTTTCAAATTCCCTATCGACTTCTCTTGGTTAACTCTTGTTCCCCCCCAACTATGACTGATTTAGGGTATCCGAGGCCTAGGGCGTCTTTCACTTTCCCGTTGTAATTGCCCTTTTCTCGTCTTACATGTAGGGGCTGATGACCTGGCTGTTATTTAACGCTTTCATGATACCCTTATTCTTCTAGTGGACAGCCCTCCTCTTTTATTATCATAGTATCTCTTGCCTTCTGCACAAGGCACTAAAGGGGGAGGGGTGTGTGTAGCACCATGTACCCTGGATACTGCTACATCCTCAAGAGCTCACGGCTGGTGAGTTCGTGAGTTGGTGATCCCGGGGCTTACCCCCGATGGGTCCGTTTACTCCTTTCTCCATTGTCTTTGTAGCGGACTCTCCTCTTTCCCTCTCCTATCTGCCATTCATGGCTCTATTTCCTCTCGAGTCCATCATTCCTAATTATTCGATGGTAGAGGTCCATTTCTTTTCGCTGTCTTTTATTGCCCTTAGGCCTATTCCTGTTATGTATATTTCTTGTTGTTATTGTTGTTGATTCTTTAGGAGCTTTGCGACATCGTGGTCATTTCGCCCCGTGTACTTGGGTGTGTGCTGTATTTATCTGATAACCTGTGTTAATGTTAAGGTTGTATGGGTGGGTGTATTTGTAATTCACATGAGATTGGCATGGTGACGGCCGTGGCCATATGTTAGGAACCATCCCGGCATTTTCCTGGACTAGAAGTGTTAAACCACAGAAAACCACTTCTAGGATGGCCGAGGTAGGAATCGAACCTGCCTCTTCACAATTTTGCGTCGCGAGGCTAAGAGTACCCCGTTTCTGCCCTCAGACCAGAATTAAATTTCTTGGCTGGGACGAAATCAAATTCGGGCCTCCGCGGACACAGCGAAGAATGCTAGCCACTATGCTGACGATTTTTTCTTCTAGTAGCGCCTATATAAGATAGATGTTGCCTAATCAGTGGATAGTTGTCTTAGGCTTTTCTCTGATCAATTTTTCACTATCACTACAGTAATTGTAAAATCCCGTAGTCATCGACAAATTCAATCTAAATTGCTTAGTGGTTACAATTTCCCTTAGGGGATTTTGACACCTGGGTCATCAGCCTTGGATGTTTATGGATTTTCTTCTAATAATTGGGCAAAAATGAAGACAAACAATGTATACAACTGCAATTAATAATAGGATCTTATATTTGGGTAGGTACCCTGCTACCTGAAATAAGGTCAACCTCCTGGTGTAGCGGCTAACATTCTTTGCTAACACTCCGGAGGTCCGGGTTTGAATCCCGACTCTGCCAAGAAATTTAATTCTGGTCTGAGGGTAAAACTCGGAGGGTAAAAATGAGAAGAGATAGGTTCGATTTTCATCTCAGCCATCCTGGAAATTTTTTCCATGCTACCAGGCGAATACTGGGATGGTTTCTAACTAAAGGCCACGGTCGCCTTCTTCGCAATTCTTACCTGAATTGCAAACACACTCGCCAATACAGCCATCACAATAACACAACACAGGATATCAGACATAATTCTACACTCACCAAAGTACACGCGGCTTAATGGCCACGGTGTCTAAGCCTCTCAAATGAAACATCAACAACTACAACAACAATCATTTCAATAAAAAATTCGCCAACTCAGTTTGATAAATCTCCATAAATCTAATGCATATTAGTTTTGGAATGGAACATTTAATTTACACATTGTGAGGAAGACGATCAGGCCGATAGATTTCTTCAGCCCTCCTTCCATCCGAATTGAAATCCTGGCTGCGTCAGTGGTGTCCAGTTGTTTGAATTAAGATATCGTAACCTTACAGTGACCCTGGGGCGCAACGGATAATGCGTCTGACTACGGATCAGAAGATTCCAGGTTCGAATCCTGGCAGGGTCGGATCTTTCTATTCATATTTAGTCAGAATAGGGATATGTTGTAGACCACCACGCTGCGTATTGTACATAGTGACTAGCTTTCTCGGTTGTCATCAACCGAGGTTCGGGTTCGATTCGTAGCCCTGTAATGAGATTTATTTATGAACTGAGGGCTGGACCAGACAGAGGCAGAACTCGGTTATTCTGGAAGTGGTTTTCCTTTTGAACTCAAAGTAAATGCCGGGATGGATCCTAACTTAACACCACGGTCGCCTGCTTCCCCATACTCATCCGAATAACGTATACACGCATTACTACTACACACACCACAATAACACAGGTTATCAGACAAATTATTCTACACACACTCAATTGGATGGGGCTAAATGAACGCGATGTCCAAGCCCCTCAAAAGAAAGAATATCTTGAAATATGATATCATGTCGGCAATTCCTTGTAGTGAATGTGGAAAAACCTGGAGAAAGCAACACTCTAAATGGCAGCGACGGGATTCGAACACATTCCAGTTTCAGAACATCCCTTTCACCACTTGGCTGCGCTGCTGGGCCTCTTAATAGCTTTCAGCTCCATGTTTGTAGTTGTTGTTGTTTTTGTTGATTCCTATAGGGGCTTTGCGACATCGTTGTCTTATAGCCCTGAGTATTTGTGTATAATATGTACCATTGTGATGGCGCTGTGCATTTGTGTGTATTTATAACTTGTTCTATGATATAGGCAGGAGGCGACTGGGGTCTTAATTTGTGTACCATCCCGGTATTTGCCTGGAGCAGAAGTGATAAAACTACGGAACACCGGCTGCAAGATGGCTGGGGTGGGAAATAGTCTAAACCCAGTTCTGTCTGAAACCTCGTTCCAGCCCTCATATGTTTGAGTTTTTATGTCCAGCTGTAAGGATTTCACAATGATGTGCAAATCAGTCCATGTCATTCTCCATGCTTTAAATCCAGCTCTTCTCCTCTATTTATCCCTGTACTATGTGGAAGGTTTTCTGTGCTGGACAGATTTTTACAAGCAGATTGAACAGAATAAGATCTAGGGAGTTTAGAAAACATAAATGTGTCGCTCAGAGTTCAAGGACATATGAAGAGCATATTTATTGGATTTAACATATACACTGCCGGAAAAAAATTAGGTCACCCTTTCAGAGGTTACCAATTCAGACAAGATTTATTGTGGCAACAGTTCATATGGAGTACATGAAATGATTAAAAATACAGATCAATAGGTCAAGCGATTCAGAGATAACAGGTATCGACCCATGCTGAAACACCCATATTAGTACGAGGTGTAGCCTCCACGGGCGGCAATGCAAGCACTGACTCTCGCATCCAGTGGATCATACAGGTGGTGAATACTGTCTTGGAATACGTTATTCCACGCCTGCTCGACCTGTTCACACAGTTCTGTAAGAGTTGTGGGTGGACGAGTCGCGCGAGTCACTTGTCGGCCCATCATGTCCCACACGTGCTTGATAGGCGAAAGTCCGACAATCGTGCCGGCCAGGGAAGTTGCTGCACGTCTTGCAGTGCACATTGAGTTGCATAGACAGTGTGTGGGCAAGCATTATCCTGTGGGAACAAAACATCCCCTTCCTGTTGCAAGAACGGCAAAAGAACGGGTCTAACAACATCCTGCACGTACCGAGCACTGGTTAGCGTTCCCTCCACAAACACCAAACGTGAACGAGAGTTGTTGCATATCGCACCCCAGACCATAAGGGCTGGGGTGGGGCCGGTGTGTCCTGGATGAATGCACTATACGAGACAGCGCTCACCAGGTCTACGTCGAACGCGCCAAAGACCATCACTTGCGTGCAGGCAGAATCTGCTTTCATCGTTGAAGACCACGACGCGCCATTCCATCTTCCAAGTGATCCTCTGACGGCACCAGTCAAGCCGTGCACGTCGATGTTGTGGCGTGAGAGAAAGATGGGCTAGAGGTGTGCGTGCCCGTAGTCCCACTGCTAGTAACCGGTTCGCAACAGTTCGTGTTGACATTTCTGAACTCACAAACCCTCGTATCTGTGCTGTGGTAGCTGTACGATCTGCCACTGCTGCCCTTACAATACGACAATCCTGGTTGACGTCTGTGCTGCATGGACGTCCAGAACCTTGTCTACGGGTGTGAGAATGTTCACTTGACCACCGATACCAGCATCGTTTCACAACGGACACAGCACGTCCAACTTGTGTGGCAATCCGAAAGGACCGTCCCGCCACTCGGAAGGCCCCTTTCAAATTCGCTCAGTTGGCTGTAGGAAGCACGAGTGCGTCTCCGTGGCAATGTACCGGCTTGCTTCACACGTTTAGCAGCAAAATGAGCCGTACGGGTTTTTTTTTTTTGGGGGGGGGGAGGTTTCCCGCACCCCCCGCGTGGCACCCGACCTTACTACTGGTGCCTCCGACATGCAATTAGTCAACATAGTAGAAGAGAAAGCATAGGGGATTGGATGTGAGCTTTCCCTCTTAAATGGAACTGGTAGCTATGCCACTACGCTATCTGTTGGCGGACGACGTCGAAACCCTTATCAGTCCATCTACTATTCCCCAGGTGGCATCTGCCGTCATCGGATCGAAATCGACGTCGTTTTTTCAGGTGACCTAATTCATTTTTTTTCCGGCAATGTAGTTTTACAATTTCAAGTATATATTTAAGAGCATATTTTTCAGATATTAACAGATTGACTATTTGAAGTACATATTAAACAAAATGTTTTGTATATTTTAGAGTATAATTTTGCAATTTCAAGAACATGTTTAAGAGCATATATTTAGTTCGGTGGTCCATTAGCTTTCATCACTATCAATGACTGAGGTAAATGTATTTGAAAGGGGGAAGATGACCTCGATGTTCTGCCCCTTAAAAACACAATAACTAACTAATGTAAAATTTTAATACTGTTCTGATAGACGAGTATTTTATTTTACTTGTAATAGTTCACAATGTTTGGTAGTAAGCCTGATGGCAATTTATCCTAATTATGGTATTATTCTGGTGCTTTAACCATAATGTGTCTTGGCCTTGTGTCAATATGTCTTCAATATATTTCCTTGCCCTTATGGCGATGATACCCGAAGAGTACATAAAACAAGTGGATTGATGACAACAAATGGGTCCCTGTAATCTCATCATACTGTACCTCGGTAAGGGATGCCTTGGTGCTCTTCAGGGTAACTCTGCTCTTATTATGAACAGTGGCAGATATCCCGATGGTTTCTCCTGGTACATATCCACCTCTGTCTAGCGAAACTCGGCACACCACTGGACCGGAGTTGACGCAGCTCACACCCAATTTGTGCTCGATCTCACAACGAAATGGTTGCTGCAAATATATAAAACAAAATGAATGCGGTATATAGAAAGAGATATATAGTCTATATATATTAGCGTATGGCTTTTAGTGCTGGGAGTGTCCGAGGACATGTTCAGCTCGCCAGAGTTTGTAGCTGCTTATATGCGGACACCCATGAGGTGAGCTACAAGTACCGTCGCGTGTGGAGTGTTGGCTGAGGAGGAAAGTATGAATGTAAGGTCGAGGATTTGGAAGGTAGTGGCTGTGGCCGCTGGTTTGGGACCAACCCCGGCATTTGCCTGGAAGATGGGAGACCACAGAAGACCATATTCAAGGTTGCCGGCGGGGGGATTCGAACCTCCTCGCCTCCCAGATGTGGGCGACTGCCTGCAACCACGCCGTAACGACCATGGCTAAATCAGCCGGTTATAGAAATATATATTTACATAGGTAGATTGATAGATATATTACGCCATTCATCTATCTATACACTGCATAATTAATCTTCCGCATAAGTCAGTAATGACTAATCATCATCATGATCATTATCATCATCATCAGTCTACATTTTATCAGCATTTCCTTTCCTTACTCCAATTTTAAACTTACTTCTACCTAGGTAAGTATGTTACTTATTCACCCTAGCAATACATTAGCAATACTACAATTTCCTGCCCATACCAAGCTAATCTGTTTTTATATATTTTTTATATTGTGTCAATATTGTATTATTGTTAGATTTAAGTAGTTTTTGTATTATTCATTATGTATCAATTGAATAATCTGGTTAGATGGGAGAGAGGGCTCAATGGCCCTAATCTTGCCAGCCAAAATAAATCTATCTATCTATCAAATAATTGAATGTTTGAAAACACACTGCATAGGCTACGCTGTGCCATGTATCATCCAAATGTGAGATGCGAGGCACTGCATTGACAAGGGCTCAACCGATACTACTTAAGACAATTGTAAATTTCAATTACCGTCATGGAACAGCCCCCGAAAATTGAATTATTTTAGGACAAAATGAGAGTATTTTCCGTGCCCATGATAAAATGTAACTAGCAAATATAAATCCTGGAAGTGTGACACAAGTCAGTCGTGTTACAAGTTCGAGGCAGTTGGAGACTCCAATCACGTGATATGTTGCGCAACAGAAGTTTCTAGAAGGTTGAAATCGGCATTGCAACAGTGAATTAGCCATAAAAATAATAAATATTGTTATAAATTATGCTATTGGATACCAGCCCAGAGCCAATGAGAAGAGGTCTTATTGAAGACAGGATTAACTTCAACTATACAATTTGATGAAATTATGCATTTAGGCCCTTAGAAGTAGATTTTCTTAATTGGGAATGAAGAGAAAATTAAATGAAAATACGTCTGATACTTTAAAACCCGAAGAAAGGTTAATTTACGCACTAATAAGCATAGTTAAACTACGCGCTAAAATCATGGTGGGAGATTGATATGGCCGCCAAAAAGTTCGACTTGGAGAGGGAGAACCAAGCATCGGAGTTCTTAATCCTACTGACTTTGAAGAGAGAGGAAGTGCTCCTTGGGTTAACGGAGATCCCAAAGCCTTAGTCCGAGTGCGGTAATATACGACTCGTGGAGACGACACGTTAGCAGGGTGGAATAGTGGAGATCCCCGTGCTAATAATTAGGCGAAGTTGAGAGGAGCATTGATATTAGGATATCTCATTTCTCTTTGAGAATATACTTAAGCCAAGTGAATAAATAGATAGTACAGTTCGAATAGTATAATATATTAAAAGCTGAGCGTTTTGATTCGAACCATTTCGACGATATTTCAGAATAAAGACAGTTTTACAAATGTGTCGGACATAGAAGCTGAAAAACACTTTTGTTGGAACGTGAAGTTAGTGAACAGAGTTCGAGTGAACAGCAGTGGAGAGATTTTACATTGGCGCAGCAAACAAACATTATTATTATGGCTGTTAATATTCATCGATTAGTTTCATTCAACATTATTCTCATTGTTGAGATGATGGAATAATAAGTCATGCGCCAGGGACATATTTGATGCAGAGTTAAGATACAACAATGGAGCTTCGATATACAACGTATTGCAGAATACAGACGTAGTGTACGTTACATCTTGTACATTTTCGTCAGTCTACGAACACTAATATAACAACGATTAGCAATAGAAATAATTCATTTATCACCTACATGAATATTTCTATAAATAATTACTCAACGATGATGCTGATATATATTTGCGACGGAGAATGAAGATCCTACAGAAGAAGATGGTCAAGATGCTAGGGAATCCCAGCAAACCCAGAAGAATATGCCAGAGGGATGTCGTTCGATACCAGACGGAGGTTGGTGTTTACCGGAGAGGGAACTTCTTCCCAAATCCGAGGTCGGTGTTCCGAGGTTTCGAATGGAGGTCCATTCCAGTGTATTGGAATGAGGAAATACCTAAGTATTGTGCAAATACTTACCCTGATCTTCAAGTCATTGTCTAAATAAGGTAGCAATGTTATCTATTTGTAGTATAGAGCTTGATTAGTGACATGCTGAGCCGACGTCCTTACTCCATATTTCATGTATTTCATTGTTTCCATGTAAATTACACTTTAGTTGTGTATCAAGTTCTTATGCTTCAAGATCATTAGAGATGATTGCCTTTCATCTATTTTTCAATTTTTATTCTACGGTTCAGTTGTTGAACTGAAATTCAGATTTTGTTTGAGGAATCAGATTTCCTTATGTCGTTTTGACTATCGAATTTTTATTTTTATTTGAACCAAGGATTCAGACTTAGTGTCATAGATGCAAATTAAATTCATTTCAACAATTAAATTTGGGCACTTTATTGTATCAACTTCAAGACCAGAAGAAACTTCGAATGGTATCTTTATATCATTATTGTATACTAGTAGTAGTGCCCGTCTTCACCCGGTGGATTTATTTGTTTTATGGATGATAATGAATACTACTACAGAACTGGTACATGATACTTAAACTAACAGAAAACAATATTCTAAAAATATATATTTTTGTGGTGGTGGTGGTGGCGGTGGTGGTGGTGGTGGTGGTGGTGGTTGTAGTGAGGGTGATAAGTAGTACAGTATAATGGACGTATTATTCAGGTCATTTTCCCGTAATGATAATTATGAATAGGGAAACAGCTATTTACTAACTACAGCACTGACACATGTAACTTACAAACAAATGTACACAGAAAAAAAAATAGAAAGAGGAGTAAGTGAAATAAAAGACACTGCCTAGGGCCTATATCTCACTGGCTGTTAGAAATGTACAGACCAATAGTGTCGTCTCTTGTCGCACAGCACCGTAGGAAAATAATCAGAACTCTTTGGAAAACTTCGGCTGTCCCGAGCTACTGAGGTAGCAATAGTATCATTTAACGCCACAAAGCGCTTAACGATAAGTTTCTGAATAAATGAAGGTAAATTTGAAAGCACCAACGCTTATTGCAGCTGATTACCTCAATGTACTGCACCAACACCATTGCACTTATACAGAGGCATAATATTTTCATGATGATAACTGTTTAAAGGGGCCTAGGAAATCATTTGCACTAATTACCCCCCCCCCGTGACTGCAATTTATAAACAGCGCAAGATGCAACTATTTTCGTAATTCTGCACCAGAACACTGGTAGGGGTGACGTGATGCATCCCGAACTGCCCGTCAACAATAGACTTATTAAAAGACCCTTACAGGTACACTACTACGGACATGAATGGTTCTAGAGCCTTAATACGTGGTTTTCAAGTTCATTTTGTCTGTTATTCTAAACGTAAGGAATGGGGAGCGTTGTACAAATTATCAAGTGAATAGTGTTCCCAGCAGGGTTTCAAAGTGTATGTAAAATTTGGTGCAATTAAGAGAAACGGTGTAGATTTGTGATGAAGGGCCTAAATGCAGGGAATGGAGGGGTCTGTCCAAAATTTCATGCAGTCAGTGTTACTCGCAGGGTTTCAAAGGGTAAGTATACAAAATGTGGTTCAGATCGGTGAAACGGTGTAGATTTGTGCCAAAGGACCTAAATGCAGGGAATGGAGTGGTTTGTCCGACATTTCAAGCAAACAGTGTTACTCGTCGTGTTCCAAAGGGTAAGTATGTAAAATTTGGTTCAGATCTGTGAAACGGTGTATATTTGTGCCAAAGGGCCTAAATACAGAGAATGGAGGGGTCTGTCCAAAATTTCATGCAGACAGTGTTACTCGCAGGGTTCCAAAGGGTAATTATACAAATTTCCGTTCAGATCGGTGAAATTGTGTAGATTTGTGCCAAAGGGCCTACATGCAGGGAATGGAGTGGTCTGTCCAAAATTTCATGTAAACAGTGTTACTCGCAGGGTTCCAAAGGGTAAGTATACAAAGTTGGTTCAGATCGGTGAATCGGTGTAGATTAGTGCCAAAGGGCCTAAATGCAGGGAATAGAGTGGTCTGTCCGAAATTTCATGCAGACTGTGTTACTCGCAGGGTTCCAAAGGGTAAATATACAAATTTTGGTTCTGATCGGTGAAACGGTGTATATTTGTGCCAAAGGGCCTAAATGCAAGTAATGGAGTGATCTGTCCGAAAGTTCATGTAAACAGTGTTACTCGCAGGGTTCCAAAGGGTAATTATACAAATTTTGGTTCAGATCGGGGAAAAGGTGTAGATTTGAAACAAAGGGCCTAAATGCAGTGAATGGACTGGTCTGTCATAAATTTCACGTAGACAGTGTTACCATCAGGGTTCCAAAGGGTAAGTATACAAATTTTGGTTCAGATTGGTGAAACGGTGTACGTATCACTAACCATAACGCCAGCGCATGCGGATAGAGCTGTTCGGGAGCGCTTGTTCTACCGACTTACTGAACAAAAATCAATCTTTAAGGTTACCTGAGAGGTGTGGCCTAATGCTACATAGCCTAAACTACTCCTCTTGAATCTGGCTATCATATAAAAAAAAAGATTTTTTCGAATCGAACTGGTAGTTCCAGAGATTAGTGCGTTTAAACACATAAACACACAAACACACAAACTCTTCAGCTTTATTATAATAGTATAGATAAACTTTAAGGCGATCTAGCAAGAACTAGTCGTTTGATAAGACTGAAGTCTTAACAATTCATAGACATTCTTCGTGTAGAATGGAAAGATATTGCGAAACTGACAATCCTTACTTTATTTGAAGAGCTGAATGCCTTGGTCAATTAATTGTTGGAGGAAATATTTCTATATAGAAGATAACTTAAATCTTTTGCTAGAAATTCAAAGCTAGTTTATCCTGGTCAAGATTGAATTCTATTAGTCATTATAATTAACATGTGTGGTTATTTATACACTACATGTGTAATATCACGTCATAATGTAGACCTGATATTGCATCGACATGCAATTTAAAGCTTGACAAGTGAGAAGAAACAGAATTAGTATTTTTATTACATGTATTTGTGACAGTTGAGTTAACAATTAATTATCTTATTGTGTAGTAAACTCAAGGAGGTTATTCACGACAGTCTAAAGGCGTTCGTTATTGATGGAAGTTTTCTTTGAAGAACTAAAGGATGTATTAGTGTAGATCAGTAGACGACGCTGACGATTATGCCATTAATTAAAGGAGGTTCCTACAGAAGAAATGTTAATAACAATTAATCCGCTTTTGGTTATTGTTTAACATAGTGGAAGATATTTGTTTATACCATATACAGCGATATATGAGGTGATATAGAGCTATGTCTGAGCTCATGCGACGGTGTTTCCGCATTTTAAGGGAGGTTATCGAAGGATAGTTCTTTTGATAAGAACTTGACATAGATCATGAAGGAGTCGTTGTATGTGAGAACTCCAGTTCATTTGAAACAACGTTTTAGCTGTGATGACAGTAGGGTTTGAGCGGAAAGCAATTAGAGAACGATTGTCTACTTATGTCATTGATATTTTTATTAAACATTTATTAAAACTCGGTGTTGTATAGAAACGTGCAGATGATGTTTGCTGGTTGAATGTATTTGACCGATAATGTATAAAAAAAACTACCTAAGACAGTGTGTGTGCAGTATATAAACACTTATGAGTGTTAGCGAAACTTTATGTTGAGAAACATTGTAAATATTTAAATTCATGTTGTTTATTGAGAGAGAACTAGGATTCTCGAAGATAACGTGTTGACAACGTTAGGTATCGTTTATTATAACGACCAGATTACATGTAAATATTTTTCCGTAATTATTTAATTACGTAAATAATTTTGTTAGGATTAATTAGTAGGATGTTTTTGAAATAGTGTGTATTTTATGAGCGAATGATTTTAGTATGGATGATTGCCAGTTGTTAAGGATGACTGAACAACCTTGTCGGTTGTAGAACGACTCGGGAGTGTGAAAGGAAGGTTGTATTAAAATTTTAGTGAAATTAGTAAAGAACTGTGTGAGATATAAGCATTTTTATAAAGACAGAATGCCATTTTAAACGAGGCTACTCGACGCACGGCAAACTGCGTGTATGCAAGCAAATATGAGTGGAGAGGTTTACCGTTAGGAAGTCGAGGCCAATCTATTATGTAACGTGCAGCCAGGTGACAGCTCACAGCCTTCTGAATGGAAAGAGTTTCACGGCGCGACACGTGGTTGTCAGTGGGTCAGTGGAACGGAGTAAGCGGGTGCATTTCGAGACGCGTGGCATCAGAGTAACCTGTTGAAAGGAATGCTATTAACGCAAGAATGTTTGTTAAACGTTTTTATCGCCTACAGTAGGCCTAGACAGTTCAAAATTTTTGTGCTTTTAATTTATAACCCAGTAAATGCTGTAGAATGTGTGTAGTGGACGAGAAACGAGTATGAATGTATGGATGTTTTTATTAGTATAGTTCATTGTTATTTATTGTTTATATTAGATTTAGTTTACATACGTTTAAATAAATTTACACAGTTCGTTGTTCTTGTTCGTCTACGAGTGATTCATTTTAAATATTAGGAACAAGTTATTGTGGATTCATTTTCAGGCGAAGCTGAGTTCCCATATCCCCGAGTCAGGTAAGAAAGGTAAGTGAGCCCCGTATATGTTGTCGTTATCCACAATTTTCTTGAAGCTACTGTATGTAAATCCCCGAAGACCTTGTTGGAGCGATTTCTAATGTAGTAATTTGCCGGTGCTGTTAGAAATAGGCAATCCTGATGGGGCTATGGATATTCCGACAGGCAACTTCCCGGATTTACGGGTACGATAAGGTTGTAAGGGATTGGTTGTATAAATCACCTCTAAAGACTTCTCTGGGTCTGAGGTTGGATGAGCCAAACCTCTAATTGCTATGTAATAGCACCAGTAATCACTATTAAGCTGTTATCTAATATTTTGCACACTTGTCTTCAAAATATTCGTATATGTAAACCATGTAACATTGGTAACAGTTTAATCCGTACTGACTAGTGGTAATATGTTTGCTTGTCACAGACATATAACAAAATTGTATGAGCCAAACATAGAACTGTTTTATCAACAAGCAAAGGCATTTTAATTGAGAGTATCTCAGTATTTTCAAGCATTGTGTGAATTTGGCCGGTTATATGCTGAGAGGTTCAGGCAGCATGTGTATATACAGTAAATGCTTGGATGTTGGTTTCATGAACTGATCCATACATTGTGATACATAGTGAGCAGCAGCAAAAATCAGCCGACACGTGGGATTTGACTGACAGATATCGAGGTCGGAAGGCTCAATAGCCATAAAAGATTTACGTTTTTCACCTCATTATCCACCTGTAAGCGGAGTCTTCTACTACTACGTTTTTCACCTCATTATTCATCTGGAAGCGGCTTCATCTACTGCTACGTTAATAAACCAAATTATAGGAGTGTGAATTGGGCAGTTTCGTAAGGTAGATATCTAAAACAAATTCATGTAGGCCTATACATTTCACCAGTATTATTCGTAACTTCAGTTTTTAGTAAGAACCTCTATCTAATGTGTAAAATATAATTTGTATGTGAACTTTTCACTTTATTTTAAATCAAAATTTTGTAAGGATATCCATTTCACTTTATCATGTTAAAACATTAAACTATTAACGCTGATGCGCATCGTTGTCATATCGAAACATGTTCGTTTAATAGTGCATTATGCTACGAGCCTACAATGGAAATTAAAAAACTCGCTTACGCTCGTTTTATAAACATACTCGTGTCTTAATTACCATCATAGGCGAGTTGCATACGACTGTTTATGTCCGACTATAATTATAACTTTATTATGTGTTTTAACATAAATATTCATAAATATCTGTTGAGAGATAGCCACTTGAATTTTGTAATCGGAGTGCAAGCGCTGGGTATAATATCTCTGTTTTTCAAGTTCTTTGACCGACCGACCGACGCATGCGCTCTGTGTGTTTGCAATGCCATATGTTTACAGCCTGCCGTCCAGCTCTATGGCATTCACTAAGATTGTCACCAAAGTCGTTTGAAAGCAATGCGCTGTGTAGAAATTGGAGTTGGGGATATTAAGGTAGGCTACAGTGCTATTTCTTGTCTCATATTCGCCAGTTTATTTACGCGAACATATGGACGGTGCGTATTCCATGTCGGTAATTTATATAGAAAGATGCTGTGTTTATGTCCGGCATGTTGGATTTTGAGCGCATGGGCGAAGGTATCCTTACCTAATTGATCAATGAATGAGCTCTGATTGGCTGGAGAAACTGTATCGTAATGGAAAACAGTGTTATAATGACCGTCATTATGATACAGTTTTCTGACACATAATGTTTACATTTCGACATCGTCGAACATAAAATATTTTATTAAACATCATTTCGTGGTATTGACAAGGCGGATAACACAATACACATTATTTCAAAATATTCGGCATTTATTACATAACAGTAGTGCTTTTTTTTTCTAAACCAAATTTAAGGGGTACTCTCAGTGTCGTATTAGACAAAACATCATGATCTTGCAATTTTCGGTAATTTGCATAGTCCGGTTATTACTTTATGGGCTGACATGTTAAATGAAAGGTTGCATTGAGTTAATTTATTAACTCATTAATTAATTAACTTTCATTTTTTGATGCTTGGGTGAATGTAAAATACCGGTAGTTTGTTACATCCTTCAAAACTAACCACACACACACTAACAACCCACCCCGCCTCCAAACACTAGCCTGCGTGCTTATAAGAACAGAAATTCATTTCACGATTGTTAGAGTACGTTACTTATTTTTGCCTAAACAAGCAAATCTCTTCGAATTAGGCAGCAATTACACAAAGCTTTTGTCGAGCAGAAAATAATATGGCCTATTGTTTCGATTATGATGCTGAGTGCCTCGATGCCGACCAAAAGAAACTGATTCGATAGATCGATTTAAATCGAGGATTACTCAAAATATTCTCCAGCTGTTGTGCACAGCGCGTTGACGCCAGCTGATCGATGAACTTTCAAGTCGGAAGTTACATTTGCCGGACTAGATACAAATGTAACAATATTTTGTCTTAAACAGTTTTCAAATGTTTAAGGGGTACGCGTACCCCCGCGTTCCCCCTGAAAAATACCCTGCATAATAGTATTCTTCAATCTACGTCCGTTAGGGAATTGCACAGCGTAGCAAGCAAATTTTAGTGGAGACTGCCAATATCTAGTGAACATTCTTTATTTCACATTCAGGCCACGAAAGCCTACGAGTTGACTATTTATGTATTCACATACCGGCGTTTGTCTATTTATTTTACGTTAGGTTAAATATAATGGATACATAATTGTAAACTCACAGCTAATATCGGTGGTTCCAAGTTGAGGTCGATAGGATTCATGACGATAAACACCTGCTGGTTCTTGTGGGTAAGGCCGTTGGGCTCGCGTAAGGCTGCCTTACAATAGTATTGGACCCAGCCATGCTTCCCCAGGAACGTAGACGGGAGTCCCAAAGGAAGGCCCAGCTTGAAAGGGAAGCTGTGGATGCCAGGCGAAAGTAACACCGGTCCTTGACCTGGAAAAAAAAAAGTTCAGTTTGTAGGAGAGATACAATCAACGGCAATGACAGTTTGTAGGGTTCGAATTCAAACATTTTTATGAAAAACGGAAATATTATAGAGGGAAGGGTTACTTATATCATGCTACCGCTTCTTTGTTTTCATCAAATTAACCTATTATATGCTGAGTCTCTTAAAGAATTTTTTAAAGAATGTAGAAGTCATAATTTTTAACTTATCATGGAGGTGGGGGCCATGATAGGCTTAAAATGACTGCAGGTTTTGGGTGTCTTTCAAACTAAATCTAAATTCAAAATCCTACGTTTATATACATTTTTATTTTGAAATGAATCAAAATTAAAGTTTTGTGTGGCCATAATCTCCGTACCAGGTAAAGGGTCCAAAATGAAATTATTACTCAAAATCAGTAGGCAAGTAATTCTTGTTGCTCCTTATTAGTACCAAATATTGTATTTCTTGGATCCCAATTTGCTTGTTTATACCTCAGATGAACCCCAGATGTACAGGACAGACGTCTACAAAATGGTATATTAGTTACTTGAAGAAGCAAAATTCGAAACTCAAGTAGTACTACATAATGTCCAATGGATGGCAGAACATAACAGGGATCAATTTGGCACTCGAAAACGAATGGGGAATATGAAAAACAAAGAACGTTCTTGAGCAACGTTTATAGACGGGCGAAGTACTCGAAGGGTTAATGAAAGATTTTGATTCCATGTTGAGTCATTTAGGCAGTATATTGAGGCATAAAATGTAATTCTTCCAGAAGTTTAGCGCTAACACATGTTGCATTTCAAGATCGTCATTTGAAACCCAGGAACTCTGTACAAATTACGCATCTAATTTCCTAAACGCATTTGCATGTTATTCAAATCAACATTTCCTGTGCAGCAGACACTTTATTAAAATTACTGTGACTATGCACAGAATAATGCACATCCTTAACTGACTACATTATTAACTAATGGGACCTTCGGATTTCCGGCCCGATGCTCTAACCAATTGAGCTATTATGCACAAACAATTACTCTCAGATTGCCGTGGTCGTTACGGCGTGGCTGCAGGCAGCCGCTCACATCCGGGAGGCGAGGAGGTTTTAATCCCCCCACCGACATCCTTGAAGATGGTCCTCTGTGGTTTCCCATCTTCCTTCCAGGCAAATGCCAGAGTTGGTCTCTAACTACAGGCCTCAGCCGCTACCTTCCAACTCCTCGTTCTTACATTCAAACTTTCCTCCCCATACAACGCTCCACACGCGACGGTACTTGGGTGTTCACATAGAAGCAACTACGAACTCTGGCGAGCTGAAGATGACCACGGACACTCCCGGCACTAACAAAAGCCATTCGCTAAAAAATAGAACATTATGCAACGAGCCTATAATGGCAAAAATTAAGATACAAGTATGCTTATAAAACGAGCGTAACGAGTTTTATAAATTCCATACGAGTGTCTTAATTACCATTATAGGCGAGTTGCGTACGACTGTTTATGTTCGACGATAATTATAACTTTATTATATGTATTAACATAAATATTCATAAATATATGTGGGATTCAGTAACTTCAGTTAGTGAACAGAGCGCGCTGGGTGGTTTGCTGACTGAACAGAGTGCATGCGTGGTTCAAAGAATTTTGAAAGCATAGACCATTTACTTTGCTTGGCTATGCTATTGTTTACAGCCTGCATGATGTCTAGTGCCGATCAGAATTAGCATTCACTAATATTGTTACCGAAGTCGATTGAAAGCAATGCGCTGTGTAGAAATTGGTGTTGGGGATATTAAGGTACAGTGCTATTTCTTGTCTCATATTCGCCAGTTTATTTACGCGAACATATGGGACAGTGCACTTTCCATGTCGGTAATTTATATAGAAGGATGCTGTGTTGCTAACTTCTGGACGTAGATTCATAAATTTCTTGCATATGTCATAGTATTTTCTTGTTACCGTAAAGGTTCGTACTGATTTTGTCTTTGTGATTGTAACTACAATGGTTGATCCGATATCCAATTTGAACTGTCAAATCGTGTAAATAATGTCCGACATTTTGGATTTTGAGCGCATGCGTGAAGCTATCCTTACCTAAATGAATGAGCTCTGATTGGCTGGAGAAACTGTTTCATAATGAAGTATAGTACTATAATGACCCTCATTATGATACAGTTTCCTGACATATAATATTTACATTTCGACATCGTTGAACATTAAAAAAAACTACTGAGGTGATGACCACAATAGCGATGAGGAGCTGCAGCATGTCCAATGATCGAATGTTTGAATCCCGGCACTGACAGTGGCTACCCTGAATGTGGGTCTTTCGCCCGGATATTTCTACACCCCCTCCAGGCAAATACCGGGATAGTACCATACAGTACATCAAGTCCCGGGGCACCTACATCTTCCCTATTTCTAATAATTACAGTGCAACACACACCTAAGTACACAGAGTTGACGATGAAGAGGTTCCAACCCAACTCATACAATCCATCCCAAAAACGCGTCTCTTCACATTACGCGCCAACTGAACACAGTACGTGGGTAACAGCAAAATCACGTCTTGTTTCTTAGAATTACATCTCTAGTAGCTACTGCACGATGTTTTAATGTTGTCTTGTATCCTTTGCAGGGTTTCCAGTCGGATATACGGACTGTATCACTCTTCGTAAAGGGGAGTCAGCCCCAGGGGAGGGTTAACATACTCTCTTTTTTGTTTTGCTTAGAAAAATTCTGTATTCTATATCAGTATATTTTATTTTTACGACATCAAATTCATACTTGAATTAATACTTGTCTCACTTTAAAAACTATATTTCCAAAATTATTTAGTGCAGAAACATGGGATTTTTTATTTTGTAGAGCAAACTCCAATTCTTGTGTTGGTAACACTGTAATA
This sequence comes from Meconema thalassinum, assembly GCA_946902985.2. Lineage (NCBI taxonomy): Eukaryota > Metazoa > Arthropoda > Insecta > Orthoptera > Tettigoniidae > Meconema > Meconema thalassinum. Next base: position 1,062,206,688 of record OX336389.2, on the reverse strand, counting down.
ACAGTAATGGTGCCCTCAGATGCATAAACGAAGAGGACATGTGTTTGTTGTGAGAGTAATTGTAAGTTTATATCGATGTCTATCTTTTAAATCCAATTTCTGGAGAATTTAATGTTTCTCCACAATTGACCCATTTTCTCAGGATGTAATTGACATAGAGACTTGAGAAATTTTCACCATATTTGTCATTGTCATGCTGTGCCTGTTTTTGTACTAAAGTTACTCATTCAAGTGTACAACGTCATGTAAAATATCCTTTAAATGCAGACCATTTTCCACCAAAAAATTAACCTACATTTTAAAAAAAAGTAACTATCAGCCGTGAATTACCTATTCCAGTAGGGTGAAAAGAAATAGATACATGCTAATAACTGTAAAAAAAAAAAGATACGAGCCTTACAGTAGTCGCACATGATGTGTAACATCTGACATGTTATCCTACACGTATACTACACAGCTTGGACATTCATAAGATGTTAATTTACGCTCCGTTTTCATACTGGTACTATGATGAATGTATAGATTGAATTGGAGATATGCTACTGTCACACTTGTGGCGCAGTGGTCAAGCTGTTAGTCTCTCACCAAGGTAGACCGCGTTCGATTCCCGGTCAATACATGTGAGATTTTCGAATTGAAATGCCAAGTTCTGTGGTTCGCATTCCACGTAAAAGGGAGGTACCGTGGATCATGATCGTGAGATTAACGGTCACACAAAACCACAAGCTTCCTTCCTTCCTTTTACATGAATAATTCATAATAACAAAGTGACACACAACGTCGACTCTACTCTGAAGTACAGTGTGCACACTCCTCAGTAACTATAACATTCATTATTCTCAAGGCTCTCATACAATTCGTCGTAAACAATCAAAACATGGCTTCCTACAATCATGAAATGACCTAGTCTCACAATTGATGAAAATACAGCTTTTATTACACTCATATAACAACATTCTGTTATGAATTTAATATTTGATTACTCACCCACAGTTTGACAATAATGCCGCTTACTTAAATGTCATTTGCCGTCTTTATTTTATCATACACTCAACAACATTAGTCTCAAGTTTTCACTTCCTACCCCATGTGATATTCAACCTTGAACGTGAAGCTTCATAAACTGCTCAATGACAAATGAAAGTCGGTGAAACATTTGCAACTGTGCTCGTCAAACCAGTGCCTGCTAAATGCACTGCCTACTGTATTATCAAAACATTCTCGCGCTACAGAGCACACACTGCCTTGTTTCCAATAAACACATTTTCAATTGTACAAAAAACACGCTGCCTTTGCATGGTACCACTGCCAGCTAGTGCATACTTTCGTTGTCTACCACTGCCAGCTAGTACACTTCCGTTTGGTCGATCGAGCGGGCAGTGCATACTTCCGTTTGATCCACCACTGCCACCTCGATCGTTCCGATCCACTTCCGTCCCCAATTTTCAAAATCACTCCCACAAAACTATCCAGTAACCGAGCGGAAAGATGTTACACATCAAAAATGTTATGTTTTTGTTAATTGCTGAGATAATGGGGTATCATTGTTTAAGTTTTAATATACGCGGTATAGGGATGGCTGACTCCCCTTAAGTTCTGTCTGCTTAGGCCCGTGCCCAAATGAGCAAAACGTTAGGCTTTGGCAAGAAGGGTCCCCGGTTCTATCCCCGACCAAGCTTTGGGATTCCGAAGGTTGATTCCCTTAACTTGGGAGCTGGTGTTTGTGAAGTTTTCATAGCCGGCTGCGTGGCTCAGCGGTACCGTTCTCGCTTGCTGGCCCAAGATTGCAGGATTGAATCCTGGCGCAGCCAGTGGGCATTTGAGGGGCATGCGAGGGAGCCGTGGCAGTAGATTTACTGCCACGTTAAAGATCCCCTTTGGGGCAAGATTCCGACACCCCGGCGTCTCTAAAAGCCGCAGTAGTTAAAAGATACTTTAAACCAATAACATTATCATTTATGAAGTTTTCATAATTCATTTCAAACTCGCTACGACCGACGCGCAGGCCACCCATAGATGCCAACTCAAAAAACCTGCACCAGGCCCCAATGGAGGCCACATGCCATTAATTATGTTCTGTATTAGTTAATATGCTTCTTAAACCAAGCCTTTTAATTCTCTATTCAAGTCCCACTCTAGATTATTTGTTTCTAATTCCTTGTTAGCAATGCTGTGTATAGGCATATGTAAACTTTGTGTTAATTTTGTGGAACTAATGTAAGTTTAGCATGGCGAAATTCTGTGCAAAGGTAAGATGCATATGTAGAGTTGTGGTTGTTGTTGATTAATTTAGGGGCTTTGGGACATCGTGGCCATGACGCCCCGTGTATTTGGATGTTGTGGGTTTTGTCTGATAACCTGTGTGATTGTGATGGCTGTAGGCCTATTAGTGTAGTTATATTGCAGATGAGGATTGGGAAAGAGGCAGCCGTGGCTTTATTTAAGGCACCATCCCGGCATTCGCTTGAAGTAGAATTATGAAACCACGGAAAGCCACTTCCGGAATCTCACGAGGTTGAGATGACATTCCCTCGGGGAATGACAGCCAAGACACTACGTACGTGGCGAGGTGGTCCAGAACATATTCCTATATTAACTAAATACAGTATAAGTTTAAAAATTCCGAACCTGCGAGGATTCGAACCTGCGAGGATTCGAACCTGGAATCTTCAATTCCGTAGTCAAACGCTTTATCCGTTGCGCCACAGGGCCTCTGGTTGGAAATAATATCTTAATTATATTACCTTAGACACCAGTGACGTATCCAGAATTTCATTTCGTATGGAAGGAGGACTAAAGAAATCGTATCGGCCTGATCATCTTCCTCACAGCGTATAAATAAATAAATTAGATATAATCTAACCCTCCCCCACCCTCCATTCCAACACTCGGTTAATGCGCATTGGATGTGATAGATTTACGTAGATTTCTCAAACTGAGTTGCTTAAATTTCTTATTGGATTGTTTGTTGTTGTTGTTGCTGTTTCTTTTGAGGGGCTTGGACATCGTGGTAATTCAGCCTCGTGTACTTGTGTGTGCGTCTGTAGAATTCGTGTGTTATTGTGGTATCTGTAGTCGTGTGTATATTTATTATTCGGGCGAGGATTGGGAAGGAGGTGGTCATGACCTTACGTTAGGAACCATCCCTGCATTTGCCTGGGACCACGAAAAACTACTTCCAGGATGGCTGAGATGGAAATCGAACCCATCTCTTTTCAGTATTACCTCAGTAGAGTGTTAATATAGAAGATTATGGGCTCTACATTTGGCCGCAAATTTAATAAATTAATCCATCAATCTAAACTAAAGTTTGGTGCTTTTCAGTCGGTCAACACGAATGCACCCAAAAGAGTTGGGTTATACCCTAATCCTGAAAAACATTGAGATTAATAAATATCCTAGTGTATTTATTAAAACCATGTAATTGTTTTCAGGATTAGAGTATAACCCAACTCTTTTGGGTGCATTCGTGTTGACCGACTGAGAAGCACCAAACTTTAGTTTACTAAGGCAACACTGAAAAATGGCTTCAAACCTGGCGACCATCAATCTAAATAATCATGCCACGACAACTTTCAGGGAGAGTGCGCAAGATGAAGACTGATCTGGGCGCCCCTCCATGTCCACGACTGCAACAAATGTCGGTACAGTACAAGAAGTGGTGTTAACAGACAGTCACGTGATTGTGTCCGAAAAAAGGAAGATTGTAGTTTTACGTGACCGTTAATCTCGAGATCATAAGCCACGGGACCTCCTTTTTACGTGGAATCCGAACCACAGGACATGGTATTTCACTTTGAAAATCTCACATGCATTGACCGGGGTGATTGTGTCCGATGGTGCATCCACATTGGATGCTGGACGTGCTCAAGCAGCCCACCACATCATTCACACAAGTGAGAAGCTTATTTCCAAAAGATACCAAATCCAAAAAACAAAACAAAAAATTGAGATTATGATGGAAAACGTACGTTGGTAGGAAGATGCATCATATGAAAGAAAAAGAAATTGCCAAAACGACCTAAATCCATAACAAACAGGGCATTAAAAATCTCGTTTGATGCAAATAGTTTAAGTACCAAATCCTGTGGCCTGAATGAGCCAATACGTACCGTATCCATGCAGCCAATGAGAGGCCATTTCTTTTAGTACTGGATAATATTTTCCATTGTCCAGTTCACAAGTTATTTACCATATTCATGTTCTTTAGACACAAACTAGAATCATAATTCCATAAGTTCAGCACTGGTAAGTTACTTTGCTTAATTTTCACTGTTTTGTTCAATTTTATTTAATATTAAATAATCTATGCCATCACTGTAAATACCTTAAATCTAATTATTGCATAACTAAATACAATCAGTTTTCTCGAAGATTCTGATTACTGCAGTGGAATTTATGTCTTTTTTATTTTATTTTTATTTAGTCAATTTACCCTCTAGGTTGGTGGTTCCCACGGACTCAGCGAGGGAACTCACCACTACCGCCTCTATGGGCAGTGTCCTGGAGCTGGGAACATCTGGTCGGGATGGATACAACTGGGGAGGTGTGATCAGCACTTCGCCCAGGCGGCCTCACCTGCAAAGCGAACAGGGGCCTCATGAGAGATGGGAAGGGATGGAAGATTGGAATGGATAGGCTAGGAAGAGGGAAGGAGGCGGCCGTGGCCTTACAGTAGGTACCATCCCGGCATTTGCCCGAAGACGAAGTGGGAAACCACGGAAAACCACTTCGAGGATGGCTGAGGTGGGAATCGAACCCCCCTCTACTCATTTGGACCACCCGAGGCTGAGTAGACCCCGTTCCAGTCCTCATACCACTTTTCAAATTTCGTGGCAGAGCCGGGAATCGAATCCAGGACCTCCGGGGCGGCAGCTAACCATGTTGACCGCTACGCTACGGAGGCGACATTTATGTCTTTCCGTTGAAAGTATTTAGAGTTTCAGTGCCAAAAAGTACCAAATCCATCATTTTCGTTGAATATTTCCTAAACTGCAAGAGCCTAAACAGAAATACTTGGTATAACAATGCATTTATTCTATCTGAACATAATAAAAGTGCTCAAATGACTTTTCAGTTGAAATTTTATACTCTGCGCGTTTTTCCTCTCTCCTGTAAAATATTACTTTTTGGATTTGGTACCTTTTGGAAACAAGCTTCTCAAGTGTTGGGTCCTTCTCGTTGCTTAGTGGCTAGCGTTCTTGGCTGTCACTGCGGATCACAAGACTGCAACAATGGCAACAAGTCGCGAACACTTGTGGTGGTACGAGCACAAGGGCAATCGCCTTCTGTTCTGCTGGATCATCGCAGTGGATGAGAACCCGGAGATCAAGGATGCCCCGAAAGCGCCTTCGGTGGCGTAGTTGGTAGCATGCTGAGCTTCTGTGCCTAAGATCGCGGGTTCAAACCCGGCCGAAGTCATCGGATTTTTTAAGAGCGTTAAAAATCCCTCAGCATGCCTTCCTTCCAAGGGGAGGTAAATCCGGTGGCATGTCATAGATTTATGGCATGATAAAGAACCTTCCACTAATTACACATGCGTGAAGCTAAATTATAGGTTATCTCTGACTGACGCTCTTAGGTTCCAACGTTCGATGCCAGGAGCCGACTGCGGTGGCATCTAGTAACAAACTGCAGAACTAGTTAGTCGTTGACGGTGGCGTTTGGCAGCAAAAGTTGGAGCTACTTGAAAATCGAATCGAATCCTTACTTGAATTAAAAACAGGTAACACTCACTAATACAGCCATCACAATTAACACCGGTTATCAGACAGATTCTACACACACCCTGAGTACACGGCGCTACATGACCGCGTTGTCGCAGCCCCTAAACTGAGGAATCAACCAACCTGTCTCTCGAGCCATAAAATAATAAGAAGTTAATAACTGATCGGCCATTGCTACGTAGACTGAGTGCCTCCTTAATGTCAGCACTGCCCCCTCTTAGACACTTGACCACCTCGTGGTGTAGTGACTCTTTACTGTCGACCCAGAGGACCGGGTTCAATTCCCGGCTCTGCCAAGAAATTTCATTCTGATCAGAGGTCTGGAACGGAGCACACTCAGCCTCGTGATGCCAAACTGGGTAAAGATGGTGTCGATTCCCCCTCAGTCATCCTGGAAGTGGTTATCCGTCGCTTCCCACTTCTACTGCAGGAAAATGCTGGGATGGTTCCTAACTTTAGGCCACGGCCGTCAACTTGCCAATCCTTACCTGGATTACAAATATATACACTACTAAAAGCCATCACAATAACACAGGTTATTGGTCAAAATTACACACACACCCAAGTACACGGGGCTAAATGACCCTGATGTCCAAGCCCCTCAAATAAAACAACGATAACATCTTAGACGCTTACCAGTTCGAGCCCGAGTTCGTAAGCTTAACCTTGTTCAGTTGCTTCCACTAGAAGCGGGCGTAGCACCTGAATTGTTACCTTAGGCTACGCTTCGTGTTCTCGGGTTGCCGTGCACATCTCATGACAGAAATAAGTAAGCTACAGTTTTATTAAAATAAAGTTGGTTTTGTTGACTTGGTGATTAATGATGCCACGGGATATCGGCTTACTGAGGTTTAATGATTCCATTATCAGCATTCATAAAAGCTAAAATGAAATGACCCCGCGCGTCTCGCGCCATGACAGCGATGGGGTGCAGCAGTAAGTCTGGAGCCGGGTAGCTCGAATCCCGGCGGTGACAGCGGCCATCCTGAATGTGGTCTCTCCCGGGATTTTCCACACTTCCTCCGTGTAGATGTCGGTCGGTTCGGTTTCTCATTTCTAGCGACACCTAAGTCACTGCATGACTGATAAATTAGGCCTACAGCACAAAGTCACAACAGAAATACAAGATATTTGACAAATCCAACACGCATCCAAGTACACGAGGCAGATGACCAAGAAAACCCAAGCCTATAAAATATAATTGCAATCAACACCCTTACATGAGAAGGTGCTGAGAGAACTTAAGACAAAAAGAGAACAAACCTTTTAAAATATGACAGCTATGATTCAGCGGAGTGGATAGGAGCTGCATATGATAACTCGCTTCTCAGTTCATGGATATCACTACAAACTTTGCCAGAATATTTTATCATCAGCCTGCAGCGGAATATGTCAGTGAATTATGTGAGAGAGCCTTCTGGTGCCTTGTGTTCTAAGTGGAGACATTTCGAACAGCACTTTAGATTTCAATTTCACCCTTAGTAGTTAGACAAATGAGGACTAATATGAAAAAGGGCAAAAGTGCTGAATCTGTGTTACCGGTCTCCTGTGTTCGCCAACCCACTAGTTTTGAGGCCCTTGGGGACGTACCAGGTTTTTTTTTGTCAAGAGTCGGGAATCGAATCCAGGTGCTTCTGGACTTGAATCCCAATTCGTACCCGTTGACCACGGAGCGTGGCATGTATCAATTCAGAAACAGCTTGTATCCAGTGAATACAGGGTTTCCTTACTAACTGGCACTTCCCTCACCCCTCTCTTGTACAGGAGACCAGGAATATGGCCTTTGAAGTAGAAGTACAGCCTACTACATCAAGGAAATGTTATAAGAAATTAACATGATTGCATACAAATATTTTGCTTACTGATAACGACAAAACAATGAGTAACCAGATCGTAATGCGCACAGTGCTGCATGAGCAATCACCTAAACACACGGCAACACAAAGGACAGCACAGAAAAATATTATTGCCGTGTGAGACACAACCAGGCAACCACATTCACCCTTCCTTACCAATCTAAACAGGATACATTGGACTGTGGTTGCATGGGCGCCCATACGGGGGGGGGGGGGGGCAGGGTGGGCCATGCCCCCCCCCCCCTGGATCCTTGAAAATTAAAACGATATGAAAATCAGACTGAGAACAAACTTTTTTTTTGCAAAAGTTCTTACAGTATTCTAATTAATGTGTTCTAAATTTGTACTTCAGATATTTAACATTCCCCCAGGCCAAACATTAAATACTGTATAGTGGCAGTGGGCACATTAAGCCTGTCTGGCACACCTCAGAAATCTGAATTTTTAAAAATTACAATATTTGCTAAATAATAGTTTTGCTTCAATTAGTGAATACACTAATTCGTTCTCTACATAGTCTATTACGTAATGGTGCTCGATCAGGCGCATTCTGCCTCGCATATCACTTTTGCAACAACAGCAAATGTGTAGTAGGGTCATTGACAAACTGGCCGATATGGACTTAAATTGTGGGTGCTCACTAAAAATTGTTCTTGGAATATTCAAGCTTTAAGTGGGCCTGTTCGGCCATTTGGTACTCGTGGGCGCCCTTAGGGGGGGGACTGGATTTCCGAGAATGTTGAAATAAGATTATTCATTGTCACACCAGTTTATTTCATAAATGGTAGTTACAGATAGTCAACTGACAACTGTTACAACAAAAGAAATCTGTAATGTTGCTGACGTAATATGTATTTACAATTTTTAAATACAAATATGGTTCTAATGATGCATTGCACTCTGTCACCAATGGATGATCATGATGTTAATTGCTGTTTAAAGGGGCCTAACATCTAGGTAAGCTCCAAATTTCAATACGGTTATGCCTAGTGTTTCCCCATCCCTATCTTGAGTGGCTACTATTTTTGCCACCTCACTTCGGCAGTGTCGATATGAAAAGCACGTTCTGGAGATATGTTTAGACTTTGCGACATCGCTAGCGTATCTTAACCCCTAAAATAAGCTTTTCTATGCTTACTAGTAAAACTCTGGTCCTGTAAGGTCGTGCTTACAATATTGGATAATTTACTGTATTCAGACCCGACGGGGGGACAAACTTGCAACTGCCAAGGCGGCAGGTTTTAGGGACGGAAAATTTTCTGGGAAACTGTACAAAACTGCTTGGTCATTAAACGTCAAGTTGATTAAGTTTAAGCCCTCCACAAGAGAATATAATTTGGCATTGTTGATTATTTAAGGACATAAATAAAAGGATCGTCTTAGTCACCTTGGTGTTCTTGCTGTTGATCTGACATGAATGTTAAATTGTACCAATGAGGAAATTCCAAACTCGTTACCGGTATTTAAATAATTGTTTTTGCACATTGGTTGTGTATGATATCTATTAAAATTTAATGTGCATTAATTGTATTATTTTTGTAATTTGTAATTTTAGCAAACGCATATTTATAGTGTATGCCACTCCAAGTTAAGTACACACTCAGGCGAAGAAACAGCCTCATATGTTATGGAAACTTTGTAACTGCTCGGTTCCACGTGTTGCGTGAGGGTTAAACACCTGTACGGTATGAACAACAGCATTAAACATTCACTCCTAACTACACTGGTTATCTCATAAATACAAGCACTATAGATCTGGTAAAATTTACAATGTATTCTGATACCAGACATGAAATACACTTCGCAGGATCCTCGTCGTACAGACTATCTAACACTCCCTATCATATTCACACAGGCCTACTAATGACATATTAATGACCCTCGGAAATAATGATGACTGGTACTTACAGGCGATGACTTCAGCTGTGACGACTTAATTCTACTGATTCGGGGGTTAGTTGCTCCCAGAGAATCACTCCTACTTACTCGCAGCACAATTACTATATATTTCACACGCAAGCCTCTCAACTATGGACATTGTGTACATTATTACTTTGATGGTCAGCATCCAACGATTTATCTAGTTTCGTGGATCTGATTATACAAAGATGCTTTAAATCAGTGTGATGGATTATCGCATCTAGTTCGTTCCTGAGTTTACTAATACATAGCATATTTTACTAGAATTTGTCGTGTAACAATTTACCGCTATGGTCTCAGAATTTCGGTATACAGACGTTAGTTTACAATACTTCATGCGATTCGAGACAAACAATCTAAACTATTTGTTTGAAACTTGGCTCATAATTCCCTTGAGAATGTATAGCCAGCAACTCAGTAATTGTACATCGAACACTAACTTGTGATCGTCAGAAATACCTTCCTTCTGCACCAAAAACACACAAGTCCAAAATACAAGTTCCACTCCCTCACGGAGTCCTACCAAGAATACGAACCACTCCACACAGAGTCCAGAGGATGAGAACACCGCCCTAAACGCGGTCCAAAGAATGAGTACTACTCCCCACGGAGTCCTAAGAATGAGTCGCCCTCACAGCTTCGTCAAGTCCTAATAACATTCATCTCCCCTCCACAAATCATTGGCCTACCTGGCTTCCCTCACGGGTCCAGCCAATCAAAACAAAACATTACCATATAAGGAGTGCCTTCTTGGTCTTCAAAATACCCTAGTCACACCCCTAGCATAGGGTTGCCAAGCCTCCTACCTGCATGACTCATCATGCACTTGAGCTTGTGAGAGAAAAACCCAGGCGACAACAAGTCTACTTCCTGGTTCTTGCACATAATTCCAGACTCTCTGACTGAAGATTATTCCAATGTTAAAATATTCACATATAACTAGACTCAGATCCTGCCAATTACAATCCCTTAAAACCTAAACAAATTAATCGGAAATAAATCACATGATATTATACACTTCATTACATAATTATAAAACATAAAAAGGCATCAAATAAAAATATGTGGACGATTATGAAAATCGTACGTCCCGAAAGTAAGGGTTCGATCCCTTGTGACCTGGGAAGGTTACAACTTTAATAAATCTGCATATTCCAAGTCAGAGGCAGCAACGTAAATCCATACGTGGCATGCATTGTAAGAAAGGACAGAATGTAGTAATTTGATTTTTAAGCCCATCTGTGTAGTTGAGTACCTAAATTTAAGCTCCACGATGACGACTGGTTACCTAAATATTCTAAATTTGATTGCCGACGCTGACAGCAGCCATCCCTAGTAGGCCTACGATATTTTCAACACTACCTTCAGGGAAATACCACGTACGTATCATGTTTCATGTTCCGGGGCACTCATCTCAAAACTACGGTATCGGTACTCTGAAATAACATTACATATACACACTCGCCTAATGACACGTTATTACATAAACCGGAATTTCACTCAGAGTCAAGTACAAGGGGTGAGGGTTAACCCTGTTTACAAATAAAGCAACAATATTTAAAACAATGCCAGTTATTGAATATAAAAAGGTTAATTTTCCCCTCTTTAAGGGTAACCTTAACACACATAAATTAAAAAATAATTAAAAAGTATTTGTATTAGATTGGTTAGACAGTATATTGTTTACGTCTCAGGTACAATAATATGGCGAAATATATCACTTATTAATTTTATAAAACTCTACGGAATTGTACAATATCTGTTAGTTTCATGTTATCGTCTATTATTTTCATAAACAGAGAAAAGCTTGGGCATAAGGCTCAATTACACATTGAAAGAAGTGGTTTGTTTATGTTCATATCATCATTCCTGTATCACCATTCCTCTTGTTTCAGTCGAGAATTCGAATAATGGTAGTAAGAAGTAAGTGATATAGTGGTTTTTATACATTTTACTTAGTGGTTAGTAATAATCAGGCGAAATATTTTTATTGACAATACTAAATTTTACTAAAACCATTGGCTCGAGTTTATCAGTTCGTTGGCTACAAGTGTTTCATGATTCTAATAAGAGCAATGCGAAGTATTTCCGATTGGTTGTTTAGAAGAGGAAAGACCTTACGATCTGCTGTGATGGCCAGTAGGCCTACAAACTAGATACCGTAGCCTACCGTATTTGGAAACAGTGCTATTTAAATAATTGGGCTGATTCAGATGTTGGGATATTTCCACAGTTTAACTTAGTGATTTGGGATCGTGTGAAAATATGTCAGTTATTTAGAAAGTTCGCGAACTGGATTAACGATACCATTTTAATGAACTACGGCACTTGATTTTTATTTTTGTCGATACCACTAGATTTTTCCTGTTTTTAAGAATTGAACATTACGACGTTGAATCACGAAGAAAAGCGAACGTTAACGGACAAAAACTCAAAGAAAACATTCCTCCCATACTTGCCACAAAGTAGCCAATGGTTTCAGAGCAGTCAAATAATGAATTTCACGAAGTAAATAAGATATGAAACCTTCTTTTTTTGTGTGTGTGGGTGGTTGGGGGGGGGGGGGAGGGGAGGGGGGTGACAGGTAGGTAATGAAAGGAAAATATTTACTTGCCCCCCCACCCCTGGAAACAATCCTATGGGCGCCCATGTGTGGTTGTACTTGTTGAACTTCCTACCAACTAAACTAATGACTTGAGGCACATGCAGCAAGGCTAAAGACACCCCTTCATTAAAAAAAAAAAAAACACTTTCTTCATATTTCGGCATTTACACTCTTTTCCAGCGTTGTTACTCAAATGTGATAGGTTTCCTTACCTTTCCCATTGTTCTTATGAATAGGAATTTTAGTGGGTAACTGTTATAATGTACGCATCCTTTGTGATAGGCTCGTAACACCACAGCCAGCTCCTACGTACACAACAGGAGAGTAGCATGTCTTAAGAGGTTAAATGGCTTGCATTGCGTAAGAGAACAGCACATATCTGCTTGCAGTGGTGGTTAATTGATACGCATTTAAAATGCTTGTAGTACTCGACCGAGGTATGGTATCGACGTCGTATATTTAAGCGAGGCCATGATAGTCAAGTGAATGACGTGTTACATGATCAAAATATGGCAAGTTGCAGATATAACGCACACAAGCGCAGGACCGCTGAGCGCTGAGAGGGAGAGAGGGAGAGGGGGGGGGGGGGGAATGCATAGGGGCCCGTAATTATTGAGTGGCCGTTAGATTGTAATTCTTTGCATTTTCTTTCGAATATTTTATCATTTCAAATGATCTTGTCGACTTCGTCGTTATGCGTTACGGAGACGGAGACGGAAGTGACGTCATGCAGCCGCGCGGGAAGTGACGTCATGCAGCCACGCGGGAAGCAGAAGCTAATGGCTATTGGAGTCTGTTGAAAGAGTCCTGGGGCTTCGAGCGACCTGGGGCTTTGAGCGAAGCGAACACAAGAATACAGGGTGACTTCTAAAGAGATATACAAGATGCCATATAAGAATATAGGGTGCCTCCTAAAGAGATGTGCAGGATGTCAGAGCAAAATACAGTACAAGATGCCAGATAACAATACAGGGTGACTCCTAAAGAGATATACAAGATGTCAGATAAGAATACAAGGTGACTCTTAAAGAGGTGTACAAAATGGCAGAGAAGAATACAGGGTGACTCCTAAAGATGTGCACAAGATGTCAGACAAGAATACAGGGTGCCTCCTAAAGAGGTGTGCAGGATGTCTGAGCAAAATACAGTACAAGATGCCAGATAAGAATACAGGGTGGCTCCTAAAGAGGTGTGCAGGATGTCAGACAAGAATACAGGGTGCCTCCTAAAGAGGTGTGCAGGATGTCAGAGGAAAATACAGTACAAGATGCCAGATAAGAATACAAGGTGACTCTTAAAGAGGTGTACAAAATGGCAGAGAAGAATACAGGGTGACTCCTAAAGATGTGCACAAGATGTCAGACAAGAATACAGGGTGCCTCCTAAAGAGGTGTGCAGGATGTCAGAGCAAAATACAGTACAAGATGCCAGATAAGAATACAGGGTGACTCATAAAGAGATATACAAAATGCCAGATAAGAATACTTAAAGAGGTGTACAACATGGCAGAGAAGAATACAGGGTGACCCCTAAAGAGGTGCACAAGATGCCAGACAAGATTACAGGGTGACTCCTAAAGAGGTGTACAAGATGTCACACAAGAATACAGGGTGACTCCTAAAGAGATATACAAGATGCCAGATAAGAATACAAGGTCACTCTTAAAGAGGTCTACAAGATGGCAGAGACGAATACAGGGTGACTCCCAAAGAGGTGCACAAGATGTCAGACAAGAATACAGGGCGTCTCCTAAAGAGGTGTACAAGATGTCACACAAGAATACAGGGTGACTTCTAAAGAGATATACAAGATGCCAGATAAGAATACAGGGTGCCTCCTAAAGAGGTGTGCAGGATGTCAGAGCAAATTACAGGGTGACACTTAACGAGGTGCCTGCGCGGGAAGCCTAAGTTAATGGGTAATGGAGTCAGTGGAAAGAGTTCTGGGGCTTCGAGCGAAGCGAGAAGCCCTCCTGAGCCTTTCTAACATGTGTAGCATTTGTAGCATGCGTCATTTGAAATGATATAACGTCTAGTCTTTCAGACTGACTGTAATTTTTTTATTTATGTACAGAGAGTCTACTATACAAAACAACATTATTTTGTTGATTTTAATATACCCATATACCAGTAATTATAAAATATCCAACTTCATAAGCAGCAGAATAACGTTTCCCCCATGTTAGCTGAACTTACTGTATAACCAAACCACCCCATCAAAGTGCCTAGCTTCGCTTGGACTCTCCCTAGCCAAATCCGCGCGATCACTGTTGCAAACACGTTCGAAATAAAGGGGATATAGGTCTGCAATAGGTTGGAACTTGGTACAATCTACAATATTATTATTATTATTATTATTATTATTACAAAATAATAATAATAATAATAATAATAATAATAAGTATTTGTTATGTACGATAAACAACGGCCTGGCCATGTTGAAACATCGGATCCCATGAGAACTCGGCAGTTAAGCAGCATTGGGCGTGGTTGGACCTTGGATGGCATGCCAGTTGAGTGGAACCACGCGCTGTTTGCAAAGAATGGAGGAACGGAGAGGTCCTGGCCACCCTACCGCACGTAAACTCCGTCTGAAGATAGCCTCTTCGGAGGCACGGACCTTCCTTCGGGCAGAATACCAAAAATATGTACGATACCTTTAAAATATACGCTAGTGACATTGATGTCTACATTGTGCCTATACAATCCAAGATACTTGATGTAAAAGAAACCAGGCTAGGCGACCGCCAACTTGGATCTAATTAAGGAAAGGTCAGCGAATGGATGTTGGAAGGATTCCGGCCGTGCACCTGTTAAAAAATAGTCCTGGCTGGCATTTAGGCTACCTGGTGTACCAAATGAGAAACCACGAAAACCATTTTCAGGAGGGTCGAGATGGGATTCAAACCCACGCTTTCACGCTGCCAGCGAGGCATGAGCTAGTGCTTTAGCACTCTTGACCACCGTGGCCGGTTCAATTACATTCATGGAGATTAATCACTTTTACAACTAATGTTTACAACCCAAATGACCTGCCCGCTGCAACTTGCAGGCGCTGACTGTCATTTTCTTTCAGCATTCGTTCTTAGAGTTGGAGTGTGCTCTCTAAACGATGGTTCACATGACGATTTGGAGGCGTACCTGAATAACAGCTGTTTACAAAACTAAAATTAGACGGTAACTACCTGTTCAGGTAACTAGCATATGAAAAGAAGTTGAAGATCGTTGAAAATTAATGAATGCAGCACGAGTCTTCTAGTTATTAATATTTTTATTCCGTTTGTCTATTAAACTTCTGTAAGTGTTGAGGTTTCTTCTTGTTAGTACCTTTTATGTGTTTTAGAACGAAATCCCTTTGAATCGTTAACTTGTACCGTAGCGAGATTTTGAAGTGATTGCGTCCGAAATTATTTAGTAACTCTTCATATTCAAGAAACTACCCAATAATTATTAATTACAAACGCGGACAAATTGTGCAAATTATAAAGATACAATAAAAGATATACTGTAGGAACAAGTCTATTTTTCAATTTGTGCAAAAGTCTTTAATTGATTTCCCACGTATTTTTGCAGTGAAGCACATGATAACTGTCACATTTTTGTTCGCAGAACTGACATCAGGTTGGGGTCATGGTAACTTTTCGTCTTGCACAACTTGTGGTGGTAGGCATGGATTTAACGAAATGTCAGAGATCCTGGTTAGCTTCAGACCAGGCTCTGTTTGTCATGGATTCTGTCGTGTAGAACTCCATCCTGATATCTTCTATTTTGTGTTGGGGCCGATAACCCAGATGTTAGGCCCCTCAAAACAACAATAATCATCATCATCATCATCTCTTATGTGCGCTCTTTCTTTTATTGAACTCCTCCAAGCGTCCGTAGATGATATCCATTAATTTATAACAGTTTGTATTTCATAGTAGACTATGCTTTCTGAAGTACAATACTGTAAATTGATTTTTTGATAGCAACATTGTATATATTATTATTATTATTATTTTATTGTGATATCTAAAAATTCGTCCTGACCCGTGGTTCTGTAACTATTCACAGCATTATATTAGTGTGTTGTACCCCCTTCAGAAAATAATTGTTGGTTGACTGTGGTGGTAAAGTTGGTGTTTATGGCGGTGTTCCAAGATATGTAGGCCCAATACAGATATAAAATATATAAGTTCTGAGCCCCGACCAGGTATTGATCCTGCTCTGCCTCGGCTCTCACCTCTCATACAGTCCTGATATCCTAGTCTTTAGCAGAAACGAATCGCTCTAGAGTGGTGCAAATTTGACTGTGTACGCACTTCTACTGCTGAACGTCACAACAGCTCTTTTATCAATCTTCGTTGCCGCTAATTTACTGAGTAGTATGACATGTGGGACGACATACCCAAGTACACGGCGCTACATGACCACGATGTTGCAAAGCTCCTTAAGAATCCACAACAACTCCATAGACTACAATTATTTACTTATAGAACGTTTTTATAGCGTGTCAAATTCTTTACTAACATTCCGTTAATTTCATTGTATTCATACTTCTACTCATATCTCATAGTAACCGGGTGAGTTAGCCGTGGTTGCAGGCAGTTCGCTCACATCTAGGAGGCGAGGAGGTTCGTATCCCCCCGCCGGCAACCTTGAAGATGGTCCTCTGTGGTTTACCATCTTCCTTCCTGGCAAATGCCGGGGTTGGTCCCTAACAATAGGCCACAGCCGTTACCTTCCAATTTCTAGTCCTTACATTCACACTTTCCTCCCCAGACAACACTCCACATGTGACGTTAATTGTACCTCATCCCATGGGTGATCGCATAGAAGCAGCTACGAACTCGGGCGAGCGGAACATGTCCTCGGACACTCTTGGCACTAAAAGCCATACTCTAACAAGAAAAATCTCATAGCAGGCCTACTCTTGTAAATATTGTGTTTGAGTTGTTAATAGTCTACTAGTTATGTTGTTAAGAGCTTGGAACTGATGTGTGCCATGTATATACTGTATAGCCACCACACCTAGAGAAGCGCCTTAAATGATATTCGGCTGATGAACGAAATATTCCCTTTTCGAGAAGTGTATAATAATTGTATAAATCCATGTATTTAATTCCAAGTTCCCAGGTGTGAGTATGAAAGTTCTATTCCCAGACCATTTTAACTGGACACATTATCGTGTTGATCTGGCCTATTATTTTCGTCGCTGCATACTTTGATATATTTGGCTTCTTATATCATGGTTTCCCAGTATTTATCCCGATTTTCAACTGTCTAACTTGGCCTAGTACCCACTATTTCTGTGACCACGTCCGTGCCTAGAACTAGTGGATCATCTACAATCTTGTTATTGCCCTTTCTTACAAACCAATGCTGGAATAGGAATGTATATAGGGTTCATCCGCTTACGGTACCATCATAATTTATGAATATACGAGCGGGAAATCCATCTACGACTGAAAACTTCTATTTGACTGCGAGTTAAGGCGACCTCATTTTGTGAAGTTTTCAAATAATTAGGAAATATCAACTTATTGCATATTAGAAATTGTTAGCATTCCACCTAAAGAAAATTATTGAGTATTAAATTAATTGAGTGGGTGAAAACTGTTCCGAAATTGAAAATTGTAAACATGATTTCTAAGAAATAAACTTGTATTTCACCAACAACCAATGAGAAATGAGCAGCCCACAGCTCCAATCAATAAGGCGCGCAGCACTGTTACCAACTTAATAAACCATCAGCTCATATAAAACATTCAAGGGCTTATTACTAGGAATCGAAAGTCTAATAGCACAGTAAGTGAATATCATAATAGTGTATGCGAATGGCAGAACAATGTTACATCTGTAAAGCTTACAGTCAGCTCAGATTCCACTGATATGTACTACCTCCCCCCTCCCACGACATTCTTCTACGATATTCCAATCTCCTTTCAAAGAAATCGAATACCTAATAATTACAATAATAAATAAAAATAATATTAATAAAATAATAATTACAACAATAATAATAATAATGGTATCTGAACCATTTGCAATCAAAACTGGCGTTAGGCAAGACGATGGACTCTCTCCACTTCTTTTTAACTGCATTTTGGGAAAAGTTATTGGAGACTGGAGGAAGACGTTGCGCCAAGACGAAGGGAACGAAGCTCGATTCAGATTAGGTCCCAAACTGAAAGGGGCATATGTAGATTGTCTGGCCTTTGCAGATGCCTTGGCTATTTTTGCCAACAACAGCGACTCAGCAATTATGAAGATCAACCGGCTGAGAGAACCAGCTGAGCAAGTAGGACTGTAGATCTCCTTCGAGAAGACATAATAGGCCTTCGTGTCAAGTATCAGTGATGGGCCAGGATGGATGATCACAAATTATGGGTTGATCAGACGGGTCAAGTAATTTAAATATCTCGGTGAGGTAATCCAACAAACTTGACTGGAACAAGAAGACATCAATTACAGGATCTGGATAATAAACTGGGGTACAATCTGACGCAAATCACGCTTAGGCACTACGGTAGACTACGGTACATAAACTGGAAGGGCTGTATGCTTCGGAGACTTTGACTTTGTGTAGACAGGGACAAACAGGAGGGAACACCCATTTCCATTACTTGAATTGACAACTAAGTGAGTCTTGTACAGTCTCTATAAAAATGAAAATTAGCATTATTATATTATTATATAATACGCTAAGGTGTATGTTTCACAAAACTCCAGCTCCTAAAACAGAGGAAGTCTGAAGGTGTGGTTTTTACCAAAATCATCCAAATCGTCTCAATAGTACAGGAAAAATCTTGTATCTCTTGAAAAGTGAACGGAAATAATTATATTTATTTGTTTATAAAGTGCTTTTACAAGACTATAGCCCCTGCCAGAAATGTGTCGCGTCCAGCCCGCATAGCACTAGAGCCAGGCGGGTAGTCTGTACACACGGGGCGCACACAGCCCATTATGCGAGAGTTCTCGCACGGGTCCGCTAGTTATTACTACTTTACATTTAAATTGAGCGTCTATGGACTGCAAATTCACAATCACTTTCATTTTTGTAGCCTATAGATCTTGTTCTTCTGCCGGCCTTGACATCATCCCAGTATTTCTTGAGTCCATCGATCAGTGCCTTCTTTCGTGCTGCTTCTGATAGAGGCCCTCTCCGTCTCCTGGTCTCAAAATCCACTTTAAAATTTAACCATTTGTCGAAATTCAAATCTGAAGATGACCTAACTGTTCCGCCTCTTAAACCCCCATTAACTAACTAACTAACCTTTACCAAATTGTTGGCAGTCCTAATTTAGCCTTTCCCAGTGTTACAGGAAGGAATAAAGCAGAATTTCAGGGAAACTACAATTTGTAGGTAGATATAATTAGGCCTACACACAATTCCCATGTCACAGAGCCATAATGTTCGTTGTTGAATCACTTGAGGAGCTTGGACAAAGTGGTCTCTTTAGCCCTGTGTCTGATAGCCTGTGTTATAGTGATGCCTGCAGTAGTTTGTGTATTTGTAATTCAGGTATAGGCCAGAATCAAATATCTCGAGCCCAGATCTCTGCGGCGAGAGCCAAGAATTCTAGCCGCTACACCATGAGGTGTATTTGGGTTTCTATGGAATTTGTCTGATAGCCTGTGTTATTGGGAAGTCTCAACATTTTAAACAACATTATTTTTATTATTATTTTATTGTGATACATAATAATTCATCCCCACCCATGGTTCTGTATTTACACGTAGCATTATATTAGCAGGGTGGTCCAACCTTTCGTTACCCGAGGGCCAATCAAGCTTTAGTATAGTAATGTGAGGGCCAGAGATATTCCAGAAAGAAAACGTATTGCATATTTTACTCAAAAACATTTATTAAAATGTATATTAAAAGAAGTTTAATATTACTAGTTTAATAATATACCACTTCATTTTACAGTCAAGAAATCATTGTGATGATTGGCACTGCTTTCCTGACACAAGTGTATCAATGTCCACTGTAAGTTCAGTAAGGCAAAGTCTCAGGCTCGATTCCAGTGAAGCATTTTCAAATCGATTTCTCGTTTTTGATTTAATTTGTTTGAGAGCAGAAAAAGCACTTCCTCACACATACGTATTGCCAAACAGCGATAACACTTGCAGAGAGAATTTAAGCAGTTTAGGAAAACGTTCTTTAGAAATCAGTTTCCAGAAATTTTCAGGGACAACACACTTTTTAGTCTGGTAGATTGGGTCTGCCTGAATATCACAAATTTCCATTTGAAGGTCGCAGGGCACCTCACTCACTTCAATATCCATGGGGTTGTTGAACAGTGCAAGTTTTGGTTTTAGGGAGTCAAAATCCTGGAATCTGTTCTGGAACTCTTTCTTGATAGCTATTATTATTTCATGAAACATACTAAAATGTATGTAACTTTTTTCTTCTTTCAACTGCAGACAAGATGAGAAGTGTGCCATATTATTTGCCTTTAATGCAATTTGCATTATATTAATTTTTTTGCTGAAACCCTCAATATGTCCATAAAGCTGGGAGATATTTTGTTTTCTGCCTTGAAATTTCAGGTTTAAAGCATTTAGATGGGATGTTAAATCTGTCAGAAAAGCAAGATTATTTAAAAACTGGATTTCTTCCAGTTTTTCTTGATACTCATGCCCAATGTTTTCAATTTTGAGAAAAGCAAGAATTTCATTCCTTAACCCAAAAAACTGTTGTAAGCAATTTCCAGCACTTAGCCAACGCACTTCACAGTACAATGAAATGTCATCACACTCAGCTTCCAAATTGTCCAGGAATGCAATAAATGCTCTGTGTATACAGACTTTATTGCCTCCCCTTATGAAAATTTACAGTATTACAACAGTTTTCATTGTCTCACTGAGCCTTATAATTTTTCCACAGAGAGCCTCCTGGTGGATAATGCAGTGGAAAAACAAAAAATGCAATCCTTTTTCTTTACACAGTCCTACTAAACCAATTTTAGGACCAACCATTGCTTTAGCTCCATCTGTTGTAATGCCAGAGCACTTCACAAAACCTCCATATTTAGAAACGACATCATCCAGTGCGTTGAATATGTCAATACCTTTTTTGCTGGTTTCTAATGATCTTAATTCCAACAGTTCTTCGTGAATTTCAATTTCTTCGTTTATTGTTCTGACAAAGATAAGGAGCTGGCCGATGTCAGCTATATCTGTGCTCTCATCTAGAGCTAGAGAATAAAATTCACATTTATCCAAAATGCTCTTGAGAGAGCCTGAAACTTCACCAGCCATATCATTAATTCTTCTACTAACTGTCTGATGAGACATGGAAACTGTTTCAAAATTTTGAGCCATCCTAATATCTCCAAATGAAGATGCCATTTTTACAGCACTTCTCTTAATGAGCTCACCATCCCTAAAATACTTTTTACTTTTAGCTAGCTCTAAACATACCTCATAAGATACCTTTAAACCGGCAGTGTTTGATGGTTGCTGAAATTTATTCTTCTGTCTTGTTAGTTTCAGCTTCAAATCATTAAACACACAGCTTCTGGCACTTCCCTGGTATTGATCGTGTTTTGATTTATGCAAGCTGGTATAGTGTCTATTCACGTTATACTCCTTCGAAACACCTAAGACTTGAGAACAGATAACAAACTGTGGTTTTCCATAATGTTCAACAAAAATAAAGTAACTTTCCGGCCACTGACTGAAATAGTCGTTTCACTTCTTCAACACGCCGTTTATTAAGTCCCGCCATATTAGGTACCGCTCTCGCAACAACGATGACAACAAACTCTCGTCGTACTATATCTCTCGAACAACCTCTCTAGTCAAAAACAACCTCTTTGAACAGCCCTGCGCTCCCTTTTATAGGGAAATCCGCCGCAGCACACGAACGATCGCGAACTTATCGGCATCCAATCACTGGCAGCAAACCAGTTGTCGCCTGGAAGTGGGTCCGCTTCTCGTGCCGTACGTATTCGTGGAAAGACAATACCGGTATTCTGATTACTGGCGATTTTTCCGGATCTTTCCTTTCCCACCTGGCTCCTTCGTAACATTTCTGAATGAAAGTGAAAATTAAGGTAGGCACGCCACGGATTATAACTGTCGAAGAGTGAAGGGCAGTAAGAAGGGCAAGGGCCAACAAAAGTGAACAGGCGGGCCCGCATGCGGCCCGAGGGCCGCGGGTTGGACCACACTGATATTAGTGTATGGTAACCCCTCATAAAATAAATTCTGGTAATGCGCCTGTTTTTAAGAATGAAGACTGGCAATTATCGACTGCAGTGGTAAAGGTGATGGTTATGGTGGTGTTCCAAGAGAAGTAATACAGATAGGCCTATAGGATTTTTAAGTTCTGAGCTCCGAATTCTTATTGATCCAGCTCTACGTCAGGCACTACCTCTCGTACAGTCCTGCTATCCTGGTCTTTAGCAGGAACGAAGCGCTCAAAGAGTGACGCAATTTTACGGTGTCACTTCTCCAACAGCAGTGTTGCGAATTTAACGAATTTTCTGGCAATTCAGCGACAAAATATTTAAATTCAGTATTGTTTAATCATTTAGCTAGTATTTAAACTCTTGTTAGCTACAAAGTATTTTAAATTCAGTATGGCGTTCTGGATTTAGCGACTGTTTAATCTCTCGTTACCGGCAAAATATTTTAAATTCGTCGTTGTTTAGATATTTAGCAGCTATTTAAATGTAGACTCACGTTAGTGACAACATACTGTAGCAGTTTTGCTAGCCCACCCTTTGCCTAAGCTATGTTGTTTTAATGGGCGCCAAGACCTCAATTCAATGTTGAAATCTAAATTTGTATTTGAGAACGTCTAGCTCTGGCAGAACACCTTCAAGACTCTATTCACTCAGATCGTGGTATGATTTGATCATTAACCCAACAAACAATTGTATCAGGAGAAGGAATTGGTCTATATCTAATGCTACCTACTGAAAGCAAAGATTGCATTGTAAAAGAAATGAATTTATTATGTAAAACAAGAATAGCAAAATTAATAATAATAATAAGTTTAAAATTTAAATAGGAGCGTTGTGATTTTAATATTACCGATAGAAAATTACGTGAAAACGGAGTCTGATAAATTATTGATTTTACTCTTATTCCCAAGCTATGAAGTTACTGAAATATGAAATATAAAACCAAGAGAAATGAGAGATTGCGTATTTCTGCGTCATTCGCGCTTACCACTGGAAATGGCCGAAGCCTTTCCCTCGTACTGGATGATGCTGTGTGCTTCCCACAGTCTCCTGGACGTCGACATCTCCGTCGATATATGATGATATTCTGGTAGATTAGATAATTCTATGGTCCGTACCTCGGATCCAAACACTCGTACAACCACACTGGTTAAGTTTTACAAAAGTTAGTCCTCCACTCCACGGAACATCGGAGCGACTCCCGCGTACAACCGTACTCGTTAAGTTCTATACAGATAGTCCACGTTCCACGGAACACTGAACGATATATGCACCTGTCGCATTCCCACTCTTCATCCGACTTCTAGCTTGCGTGGTCCTCACTGATTGGCTGAGCACGCCGCTATATTCTCCTCCTCTGGCTCATTACACACGGCGCGCGAGAGGGAGAAGTCGTTTTCCGTTCCATATATCCGCCTTTCCTTGACGCTGCGACCCAGGATTGCGTCATGCTTTCCGACAAGATTAAGCGTGTACTTGAATTCCCAGTGAGTCACGTCTCTCGATATACCCTAACTGACGAAACTCCGTTAAATTCCGTAATCACATAACTTTCTATGATATTGTCGTTCGTAATAATTTGCTTGATAGCGTTTTCTAAGACATAGAAAACCTATCAGTATGCTTATAATTTTTATAAAATGCTCCGAAAAATATCTTAATAATAATTATAATAAATTAATAATAATAATAAATTAACATGAAAAATTCTCCTGGCTGAACAATTTGCCGCGTAATTAAATATAGAATGACTTCCTACTGACTTATGCCAGTTGCATAAAAAAACCTCGAAAAACACGTTACATATTCGCCTCGGATCATCGGATGATTTACCGTGACGACGGTCCATTATCCGATTATCCCAGACACGTTAATAATCCCCATCCAAAATACATATTACATAAATGAAATCACCCTAAATTACAGATATATACACTCATAATTTTTCTTCACGCACTTTGCGTCAAAGTTTGTTGTCACTATGGATTGCACTTTGCAACCAGTCCAATGTTTTACATATAGAATAGTGTTCCACGGATATTTCCGCCTCTCAAATTTCTCTATGTTGGAAAAATAGACATAATTACTGTGTGAGCACTATGTATATGAGATGTCACATCACACGCATCAAGGTGTTCTGATATATGTATATCTCCCTAGAACTTTCTAATTTCACTGGAGGTTCCTTCCTTATTGTGAAATTAATCCCACTTATCACTGAGCACACGATCACACTATTGTGGCAGCGCCTCGTGACCATAATACTGAATCTCTCTTTAAAGTAGATTAAATTAATATTGACTTCTGAAAAATAAAAACCAGTAAGTGCGCATTACATATAACACCAAATATTTCTGTGCCGTAATCGCCCTGTCTTGTTAAGTTCCCGTAGGCCATATTCTACTTAATACTAGTTCTCAACACAGACCAGTTCTCCTCACACGAATAATACCTTTGTACAAATTACCTTAAATTACACACTACAAATATTACATGGCGAGGCCGTAAACAGAAATCACGTGTGCTGATATGTATGAGTTTCATGAAGGACTGTCTCGCCTTCTGATGGCCCTTCTTTTGCCTCGTGGACGCCTTAAGCAAAAATACCCTGTCCAAGCGCTCACCCATCTCTAGGAGGCAAATGGGAATTCACCAGCGCTACCAAATTCTGGCCTTGGTGTATCGAGACATTTTAGTGCTCAAGAGCATCCGACAATCCCGTCATATTTCCCTGTACCTTAAAAACTCTCATTTACTTACATACTACCCCCCTGTGTGACTTCTGATACGCCTGCCTGGAAGACCATCTCCTCCCACGCACCAAATACCACACTTACTCATTTGATAGGCTGGCTCGCCAGCTAAACACACTCACTTTATGACACATATTTTCGTAGACTTATTATACGTCCCGTATAATCTGTTTCCCTTACTATCCTCCAGCACATGTGCTGTTTTTCCAATACGTTTGGAAACTATAAATGGGCCCTCGTAGAGATAAAAAAGAACTTGGACATGACTTTCTCTAGCTTATTTGACTGTTTCGGCACTCTAAGTAAGACTCTGTCTCCCGGCTCGAATAGGTCAAATTTAGTTTCTTTTTGTTGGCGAATTCTCTTTTGTGCTGACTTAGATAAATTCTGTTTCGCCAACTGGACAATGTAATCCATCCCCGGTTGCTTACCCTCATTTAATCCCAACACCCTCGCTAGTTCATTTTGTGGTCTTTTTCCGAAGTGAACTTCGTATGGCGTCAATTTCGTGCTCTCATGCTGGACAGAGTTCAGCCAAGTCTCGACCTTGGGAAGATGTCCAACCCAGGCCGCATGCTTCTCATGCACTAGAGTCCGAAAAAGACGAGCCACTTCCCTTAATGGACGCTCTGCAGAATTACCCTGAGGGTACCTTACAGAGGAATGAACGTGTGTTATACCAGCTTCCTGCATACTGGTTCTCCATTTCTTTGCAGTAAACTGTGGTCCACTGTCAGATAGTATCCTGAGAGGAATGCCAAACTCAGGTACATACTTATTAATGATCAGACGGCTACACGCTAGTCCCGTGGCTTTCCTTAGCGGATATAGCTTGACATACTTACTAAAAGCGTCAATAACTATAAAAAATGTACTCGTAGCCGTACTGTCCTTTAACGATCGGGCCAAATAAATCCACACACAGTAGTTCGCCGGGACTACTGGTGAGAACTGCAGATCTCTCCCCCACTAAATATTTAACTGGATATTTACTGCTTTGACAGGTGTCACACTTAGCTAAAATCCTCCTAACGTCCCTTCCCATTTTACTCCAAATGAAGTCACGACCAATTTCATAGAAGACCTTGGCAGCACCAAAGTGTCCTAATTCCCTATGAATGAACCAAATTAGCTCCTCCCGCAAAGTGGCAGGAACACATATTGCCCACCGATTATTCCTACATTTCCTTGCAAGAAGCCCATCCTGCATCTTGTACGTGAATCGTCCTACTTTCACATACTCTTCTTCACCTATTTCCAACCTGGCCAGTGGCTCCCCTAACTTAACGTCATCACGTTGCTCCACTAGCATATTTCTCAGTGTCAGTAACGATGCCCTGTTGCTACTGTCCACACATGCACATATTAAAATACCGTCCTCTGCTTTAACCACAGGATAATCCCTACATAAATTAGTGTCCCTCGATAGCATGTCTGCAAGAATGTTATCTTTACCTTTAATATATTTTACTGTGAATTCGTATTCCTGCAGAGCAAGAATCCACCTACTAACTCTGTTAGAACTGAGTTTACAAGTCCTCATATACAGTAATGCATGGTGATCTGTGTGAATCTCAAATTTCCCCCCTACTAAATACATTCTAAATTTCCCTAAACTGAAAACAATACCTAAAAGCTCTAACTCAGTAATCTGCTTCTCTACATGATTATTAATTTTAATGTCTACTAAAACTTGCTTAGAAATTACTTTAGACCTCTTCCCAACAGCTGTGATAACAAAAGTGCTTTTAATTGGCATCTCCTCAAAATTTACTCCAGTTCCTTTCATTTTATCATAAAATGCACTACTTATGCAACTCTTCATACAACCACTATCAATTAAAACATCTGTATACGCCTCGGACACGTTAAATTTAACTATGGGGCTCTTACTAACCACTTCCTGAATAATACCTTCATCATTTAGTTCATGTAATAATTCATTTCTTACATTTAGGTCATAGGGTTCCTGTATAATTGTATGGACAGGGCATGCTACAGACTGAGATTCTGACCTTACTTCGCAGCCTGGTTCGCGTTTAAAGAACCGCTACAGCTGGCCGTAGTACTACTAACTACTAAACTGGTCTGGTTGTTCTGGGCTGTGTTGTCATTGTTTGGCTGTATATTACTACCACTAGGCTGTCCTCTTCCTTGACCCCTATTCTGGTTGTAATTATTGTCATTATAATTTCTCCCTTGATTTCCCCTGTAATCATTGTTCCTCCCTTGATTTCCCCTGAAATCATTGTTCCTCCCTTGATACTGATTACCATAGCCATTTCCTCTGTTCTGATTTAGTTGATTATTATTATTTCTATTTTGAGCGTTGGCTCCTTCGCCACCGTTCCCTTGAACTTCTTGATGCCTGGCTTCATTAGGTCTATTGTTTCTTCTTTCGATTCGGCCATCTAAGGACCACGTCATTTCAACTGTTTCTTGTTGCATCGAGCTTTAACATCCTCCCAGTACTTTCGCATTAGTTCTCGATGCTGTTGTTTCCTTTCTGCAGTCCACTTCTTGCCAGTTGGAAGCTTTGGCTTTTCTTGAAAACATCGGTGTGCTGTTAGTTTTTGTTTAAGTGTGGCACGTTCCCAAATATCGTTGCCTGTTATTCCCACTTCTTGTAAATCTTTGTCCACCTCAATGAACCAAGCTCCCTTGGTTTTCTTTTTGAGGAAGTAGGTGAAAATTCTATTTGTCAATCGTGCTGGGTTCATTCTTGTTATATGACAGTAAAAGGTAATTCTCCGTTTCCTCATGGCATCAGTTATTTTTTCCACGTGGGTGTAAAGTTCGTGGTTGTGCCTTCTCCTATATTCCCCATTTTCTTTTACCGGACCCAAGATTTTTCTTAGAATTTTTCTTTCTTTCACTTCCAGCTTCTCTGTTAGTTCCTTGCGATGCATTGCAAGGCACTCTGCAGCATACAAAGCCTCAGGACGGATGACTGTTTGGTAGTGTCTTAACTTGGCATTTGTTGATATGGATTTCTTGTTGTAAATGGCCTTTGTTAGATTGTATGCCATTTCCATTTTCCTGATTCGTGACTCGAAAGCTGCCTTCTCGGAGAGATTGGGGTCTATCCACTCACCCAAATATTTGAACGCTTTCGTTTGCTTGATTTTCCCCTGTCCTACATCCAGCTCTTTTGGCGCTAGCTTGATATTAGTGATGAATTCTGTTTTTTCAAAGGAGATCTTAAGGCCCGCTTTTGCTGCTTGAATCTGGAGTTCATTAATTTGCGCTGCGGCTGCATCGAGGGAATCTGAAAAAATTGCGAGGTCATCTGCGAATGCTAGGCAGTCAACTATCAGGTTCTGTTTTTTGTAGCCCAATCTGACTCCATTTTCAGACTTGTTAATGTTCATTACTTTTCGCCACTGCCGGATGACTTTTTCGAGCACACAGTTGAAGAGCAAAGGAGATAGTCCATCTCCTTGTCTTACACCAGTCTTGATTTCGAAGGGCTCTGAAATTTCTCCCCTGAATTTCACTTTGGACGCAGTGTTGGTTAAGGTTTTCTGAATGATTGCTCTTGTTTTGTTGTCCAGTCCTAGTTCTTTCAGTATTTCAAATAGGGTGGGTCGATCGATAGAGTCATAAGCCTTTTTGAAGTCAATGAAGGTCACTACAAACTGTTTGTTTCTAAGCTTCAGATATGAAAGGATAGATTTAAGGTTCAAAATCTGTTCGGCACACGATCGTCCCTTCCGAAATCCCCCTTGATATTCCCCTAATTGTGGATCCAACTGTTCCTCTGATCTAGTTTGAAGGGCTTTTGAAAGGATTTTGTATGTTATTGCAAGGAGGGAGATGCCACGGTAATTGTTCACATTCGTTCTATCACCTTTTTTGTGAAGAGGGTGAAGCAGAGCTGATGTCCAATCAATAGGGAGTTCCTTCTTTTCCCATATCTCACTAATTATTTCCGTTAGTTTATCGATAGCTACGTCGCCAGCATGCTTCCATAATTCGGCGATTATTGAATCCTCGCCTGGTGCCTTATTGTTTTTAAGTGACTGAATAATCTGCATAATTTCTTCTTTGGTTGGTGGTGTAGAGTCCGGGTTTGTATTTGGATTGTCTTCAAATGAGAATGAGGATCCTGGGCTTTCACAGTTAAGGAGAGACTCAAAATAATTTGCCAGGATAGTGCAATTGTCCTTGTCATTATAGGCAGTTTTTCCCTCAGGATCTTTGAAATGTAGGCTAGGTGGAGTGTATTTAGTGAGATTCTGTCTGAAGGTTCTGTAGAAATCTCGAGTGTTGTTTTTCTTGAAGTCTTGTTGAATCTTTTCCAATTGACTTTTGTCGTATGCACGTTTTACCCCACGTATGGTTTTTGCAGCATGTTTCCTCACTAACAGAAAACTCTCCCAGTTATCTGAATTCTTCTTAGAGTTCCATCTCTGCCATGCTAGTTGTCTCTGCCTTATTGCTGCTTCACATTCACTGGTCCACCAGAGATGTTTCCTTCGTTTTGTTAGCGGGACTATCTCTTTAGCTGTTCTCACCATGCCATCTCTTAGTTGTTCCCAATTCTGTGGATCCAAAGTTTCAAGCTTCTCAGTAAACTCGTGATTCAGGTGTAGCTTCTCTGTGTCAAACCTGTTGATCTCTCTTCGGCAGACCCTCCTGGTATTTCTTGGAAGAAGTTTAACCTTGATTTTGGAAAGGTAGTGATCAGAATCAAGATTTACACTTCTCAGGACTTTTACATTCTGGATCTCTCGGTGTGCCTTGCGTGAAATAGCGACTTGATCGATTTGGAATGCACCAAGTTTTGGATTTGGAGAAGTCCACGTTTTCTGCTTTCTTGGCAGGTGTTTGAAAGCAGTAGATTTCATAACAAGGTTGAACGCCTTACAGAGCTCCAGAAGTCTCTCTCCATTGCGGTTGGTTCTGTAATGAGCTGGGTAACTTCCTACAATGTTTCGGAATTTTCTTTCACGGCCAAGTTGAGCATTGAAATCACCAAGCAAGATAATCATATGTTTGTCCGGAATTTTAGCCATTATATCCTCCAGTTCTTCCCAAAATTCATCTGTTCCTTCTCTGTCTTTTTTGTTTGCCTCATTAATTGGCGCTTGCACATTAACCATAGTATACATTTTGTTCGTGCATCGGAAAGTGAGGATTGCTACTCGGCTGTTAGGAGAACTGAAATCTACGACCGAGTCCAAAATTCTTCTATTTACAATGAATCCCGTGCCAAGGTGAGGGATGTTCTTTGCAACACGTTTACCAACTTTGCCTTTAAATATTCTGTACCCCTGAGACTCAAAAGGATGTTCATCTGTAAATCTTGTTTCTTGTACTGCCGTAATAAGAATTTGATGTTGGGAGAGAGTATCAGTGAGATGCTTAAGTTTACCAGTTTTCAAAAGGGAGTTCATATTAACGGTAGCAAAGAAGTTCCGATGTTTGTGTTTGATCTTTAGTGGAGTCTCCGACACCTCCAAGCATTTTGGTGCTGGCTCCCCAGAATCCGAAGGCCTGCATGCATCGCTGAAAGCGATGGTGGATTGGTTACCACCTGGGGTAGTAGCTTTTGCTGAATTTTCCTCCATGATTTCTTGAGACAGTTGAAAAACTGTAATTGGGGTCGGTGATATTTCACACCGGCCAAAGTACTACCAAGGTTGTGAGCCTTGGAGCCACCAGCACTGATCGGCTCGCCGACCCAGCTTCCCGCTGGGAGTGGTTACGCAACCTTCCACTGGGTTGCTCGGCTTAACAGGGGACACCTCGGGTAGGTTACGTGCTGGAGTTGGAGTGAAAGAGGCTAAGTTGGATTCTCTTGCTGAATTCAATATGTTTAAGTTGCAGGTGACATGCAACGACGCATTTCACTCCCATTTGCCCAGAGCCACAAGGACTCCTCCCTCATTAGGTCTATTATTATTATTACCCTGGTTCTGATTGAAATTGTCCTCATACCCCCTCTCCCTAGTGCATCAAATGTGCTTAACAAATTTTATACTTGTGATATTGTCTTTACATTCTGGATACAAGCAGCCTCCTTGATCCTATAGGGAAAGTGCCTAAGTAGCAACCTTACCACATCACTTTCCTCCTTCAAGCCATCCAGATATTTACACACTAATACCTGCCCTAAAAAGTATTCGGTCATGGTGGAGCTTCCTTTAGGGTTATATTTACCACACACTACTCCCTCACGATGCTGCGACTGAATAACCTCATTCCAGAACTTTTCACAGAATTTCATTTTAAAATCATTCATATCAGTAAACTTGTCTCTGTAGACAGCAAACCAATTCCTCGTTTCCCCCACAAACACTTGTTCTAAAATTTCAACTACCTGGCACCACTCAATACTACCATTTTCCAATCTCTCCCCGAATTTATTTTCTATAGTGTTCATGAACTCCATTGGGCACCCCTGTCGATTGCTGAACTTACCCAGTTCTACCTCCCTGTGTGTGCTCTTCACAAAAACTGGCCTATTCTGACTATTTTCTTGCCTGATCCTAGCTTTTAATTTTAATTCTAATTCTGCGATTTTCTCCTCAGCCTTCCTCTCAATACTGTTTACTGTTAATTTAATGTTTCCTTCTGATTATTCTACTTGATTATATAGCTTTGCTTGTTTCTCCTCAATCTTGCTAATGCTCTCTCTATTACTCTCTCTTAAATCATTTACTTCTGCAACTATTTGCGAGTGGACTTTCTCAATTCTACCCCCCAGCTGTTCCTTAACCTCTTTAGTTGCTACCTGAATTTTGTCAATTTCTCCCCCCAATTGCTTTTTGACCTGCTGTGTTTCCAGTTGCACTAGTTCTTTTAAATTTTCAGCCTGTGTACTGATTCTAATTTCTAACTCCTCCTGTACTTTTCCTAATTTCTTGTCTACATCTGCAATGATCTCTTTAACCTTCTCTTCCATTACTCCTCTGATTTCTCCTCTAATCTGCTCCATTTTCACACTAATTTCCTTGTTGTTCTTATCTAATTTTGCATTAATCTGTTCTAATTTGTTATTTAAAGCTTCTGTACTTTCTTTATTTTCCCTACTGTTTTGTTCTAATTTTGCATTATTCTGTTCTAATTTTGCATTTAAAGCTTCTGTACTTTCTTTATTTTCCCTACTGTTTTGTTCTAATTTTGCATTATTCTGTTCTAATTTTGCATTTAAAGCTTCTGTACTTTCTTTATTTTCCCTACTGTTTTGTTCTAATTTTGCATTATTCTGTTCTAATTTTGCATTTAAGGCATCACTACTAACTTTGTTCTGATACATGAACTCGAGAAGTCAAGTTTTTAATTCTGGTTGGCCGCCTACACTCCCTGTTTCAGTATCGGGATTTATCTCCGCTACCCCGGTACTACCATCACTCGACATACTGCTCGTATCATCACTCTCCAGTTGATGACCACTACGTAACCTCATCTGTCTTTCTTTCTCATCCCCTATAATGATATACACTGATAAAGACAAATAACCCCCAAAATACAGGCACAGAAATATATACCCTTCTCCTTCCACAAATGTTATTAGGTTTTCAGCCCCAAGTTGTCGGCGACAATTGTAGCAGTTTTCCTTAGGCTGGGATGACAAGTGAAACGGTATTTACTTTGCTCCACGTTGAGCGTACAAATGTAGCAGTTTTGCTAGCCCACCCTTTGCCTAAGCTATGTTGTTTTAATGGGCGCCAAGACCTCAATTCAATGTTGAAATCTAAATTTGTATTTGACAACGTCTAGCTCTGGCAGAACACCTTCAAGACTCTATTCACTCAGATCGTGGTATGATTTGATCATTAACCCAACCAACAATTGTATCAGGAGAAGGAATTGGTCTATATCTAATGCTACCTACTGAAAGCAAAGATTACATTGTAAAAGAAATGAATTTATTATATAAAACAAGAATAGCAAAATTAATAATAATAATAAGTTTAAAATTTAAATAGGAGCGTTGTGATTTTAATATTACCGATAGAAAATTACGTGAAAACGGAGTCTGATAAATTATTGATTTTACTCTTATTCCCAAGCTATGAAGTTACTGAAATATGAAATATAAAACCAAGAGAAAAGAGAGATTGCGTATTTCTGCGTCATTCGTGCTTACCACTGGAAATGGCCGAAGCCTTTCCCTCGTACTGGATGATGCTGTGTGCTTCCCACAGTCTCCTGGACGTCGACATCTCCGTCGATATATGATGATATTCTGGTAGATTAGATAATTCTATGGTCCGTACCTCGGACCCAAACACTCGTACAACCACATTGGTTAAGTTTTAAAAAAGTTAGTCCTCCACTCCACGGAACATCGGAGCGACTCCCGCGTACAACCGTACTCGTTAAGTTCTATACAGATAGTCCACGTTCCACGGAACACTGAACGATATATGCACCCGTCGCATCCCCACTCTTCATCCGACTTCTAGCTTGCGTGGTCCTCACTGATTGGCTGAGCACGCCGCTATATTCCCCTCCTCTGGCTCATTACACACGGCGCGCGAGAGGGAGAAGTCGTTTTCCGTTCCATATATCCGCCTTTCCTTGACGCTGCGACCCAGGATTGCGTCATGCTTTCCGACAAGATTAAGCGTGTACTTGAATTCCCAGTGAGTCACGTCTCTCGATATACCCTAACTGACGAAACTCCGTTAAATTCCGTAATCACATAACTTTCTATGATATTGTCGTTCGTAATAATTTGCTTGATAGCGTTTTCTAAGACATAGAAAACCTATCTGTATGCTTATAATTTTTATAAAATGCTCCGAAAAATATCTTAATAATAATTATAATAAATTAATAATAATAATAAATTAACATGAAAAATTCTCTTGGCTGAACAATTTGCCGCGTAAATAAATATAGAATGGCTTCCTACTGACTTATGCCAGTTGCATAAAAACCCCTCGAAAAACACGTTACAATACTATACAATCAGTAGAGTAGTGTAAAAATGTGTACGGTGATAGAGAATACTAGGGTACGCTAGGCTATGTGACGCTTAAAAAACTTGTTAAGTACAAAACTAACATAGCGGCCAAGCAAAATTAAAATATTTAAATGGCATTACTCGAGATTTAATCAACCGAGCGCAGTCAAAGCTAACACATTTTAAGTCTACACAAGATTTAGTCTACTGGCATCTAATTCAATTCAATTGTTCTCATAACAGCCAGATGGCGGCTGTGTCAGATTTCAAAATTAAGTTCACATTTTTCGTGCCCTAATTATACGATCGTAGTGAAAGTTTGAATAATGAACCCACGCCATAACGTTCATCTAATGATACAAAACTCTATGGCCTATACACATAACAATCCAACATGGCGAACAATAGAAATATTTAGACGGTTGGCAGTATAAGCGAATCCATTACAGCAATCAAACTGAACCTTAGTATTTTGATAGAGGCTGTTAACATAAGTTCACCTATGGATCATTCAATAACCTGGTGAGCACAAATCCAACAAGGCGGCGACCCTAAATATTTAGATGGATTTTTCTCGTGACTTAATAATCCGATCGCAGTGAAACTTAATGTAGCAAATATTTATACACGGCTTAATATATAGGCATCTAATTTAATTCAATTCTATGAAAACTTAAATTGGCGGCTGTGCTAAATTTTTAAAATCATGTTTATGTTTCTCGTGTCCTAAACAAGTGATAGAAATGTAGGTTGGTATAGTGAGCCTCGATTATAATATTCATCAGCTGGCATATACTTCTATAGCATACATATAAATTAATTCAACATGGCGTCCATACGATATATTTCACCGGTTCTCAATAGGCCTATCTCTGATACTATTTAAGCATTAAAACTGGAATTTTGTATGGTGTTTAGGGACTGTTAAGTATGGACAAATATGTGACTTTCCAAATCCAGAGAAATACAAAAACATCATGGCGGCCAAGTAATTTTCAAATTTTTAAAATATTTTTTCTGACGATCTAATCACCCGAGAGCAATGAAACTTAGCACAGCGAATATTTATTCAGAGCTTAGTGTAGAGACATCGAATGATGTTCTATTGTTTATAAAATTCAAGATACATCAGTTGGGAAATGAAAACCTTATTTTTGTATTATTTCTCGGGTCTTATTCTGGTGATTGAAAATGAACATTCGTATGCTGAGCAATGATAACAATCATAATCTAATGGCACTAAATTCCGTAACTTACTCTTCACAAATCGTAGAAGCCATGCATTTGACTTTTCTAAAACATAATTCCCGCTTGCAGAAGGATGCCATCTCGCGGGAGGAGTCTTAATCACCGATATTGAAAGCTATATATTATAGCACATAGAGTAACTTCTCATTGTAATGGTGTTGGAGAAGACATAGGTCGTGAACCAAAAGCTATTTAGTATTGAGTCCGTATGATCCCTGGTGATATTTTCTTTGAAGGAATGTGTAATTGCTTTGCCACAGCACAGAACGCACCCAGAAGCAAGCTTGAGCTTTGTCATGATTTGAGATGTTGTCTTGACTTTAGAGAATCATGCTAATATTTTTCCTGAGCATATTTTAGCACACATTTTTACTCTACGAGTCTCAGGATTTTGCATTTTGTAATTCTGTATGAATTTACCGCATTGATGTGGATTTAAATATTTTTGGTAGAGGTATTTCCATCGCAGATATGCGAACAAGACATAATTAGTCGCTACACGACTTGGGTACTTCCCGGAACGCCGATCCGACGACCAACACACCACGTTTCGAGTCTGTCGAAGACGGACGCATGAACGTTTGGCTCTGTAAAGCCCAAGTTTTTCTAAGTCCACTCAATCGAGTGAAGGAGTTTAAATCTACGAGCATCGTGTATCAAGAGCACATCAATGTTCTAAATTATAATTGTATTGCCAAGTTGGGCACGAATAATTCACGTCTGTGAAAGAGTTTTGTAAATCTGTGAATTTAGTGAATTTTTAACATTTTTCTACGTAACAGCACATGGAGCACACATATTCAACCACGCTGCAATCAGTATCAAAGTCCACGAGGTGGCATAATATTTTCAACGTGAACATTCTGTACTGTTCAAACTACGCAAAAGCACGCCATTACTACGTTTGAAATTGCATCGAGTTGTGCGCAATTTTTAAACACGCCGATCGCAGTGATATTAGGGGATTATTGTGCTTGTAAAAGTCTTAAATCCTTTGAGCAGATACCACCCGCGTATCTTAACTTCAGTGGCAGACCTACCATGGCCATTTTTAATATTGTCTGCAAGTGTACTTAGAGCCTGTGAATAAGTTAGTTGCAATCAACTGTGTAAAGATAAATTCTGTGAGAATTTTACATCTGAAACATAAATTCGGTGAGAACACGTGTGTATTCCACAAGCCATGTATCATTTGTTCAACCACGTGTACGCTATGTTACGACTGTCATTCGTAATGTGTGAGATGGCTTAAGCTACCCATTTGAAGGAGATGTCCTGAGGTGCAGCCGCGCTATGGACTGGAGCCTTCAAACGACAAGGAATCTGCAAACCATGTGCAGCCCATAATGGAAACCGCCGTCATGAAGAGGAAGCCACGAGGAAAGAGACCACGAGGACGCAGGAAATGGTAAAGAATAGGAAAGGCCAGGCATTTTCGGCCTAGGATTTATCTATTCCCTCCTATCCATGAGGAGATGCAAACCCCTCAATTCCTAGCCAAGGAATGAGGCGAATTACCAATGGTCCTGTGAGTTATGTATTTTCTTTCTTGTGCGTTTTTTTTATTATGGTAGACTTAGTGTAGAAATCAACCGAACTCCTTGACAATCAATCGGTAGGGTTAGTAGTTTGGAATCATTATGTGTCTTAATTTTTCAGAATGGTTAGATATTGGTGAGACACCCTATATGTGGATTTACGCCACTGGTGCATTTCTTTTGGGCGTATTATAACGTCAAGTTCTGAAACTCGTTAATCTTGTCTTAGCCTGTTGAGCTATGTTTCTGCAGCCTAGACTGATCGTAACTGGATGATATAATATCCATGTAAATAATTAGGGTACTTTTTGAACACCCTGTTCTGTGATTTTATTTAATTTATGCCACTGTTATCGTCGTATCATTTGGATTGATTGAGGATTAATCACCACCATTATAAATGGATTTGTTTAAACATTGTGGATCTCTGATGCCACTAAGTTCTAAGTGAGAACTAATTAAGGGAGTAATTAATGTTATCAAACCAGCATCGAACCCTGTTATAACGACGTATCATTTTTAATACAATCAGGAGTATACGGGGTTGTGAAGTTAATTATTATTTGTGTCCAGGAGTCGACATGCAAACGATATGAATGAAATCTGTAAATAGATGAAATGGAATGTCTTTCCAGAAACCAAAGAAGTTGGGAGTTGTTGTGATATCTCTCGTTCAAGTTATTTGCTATTTAAAACATGTTGCATCGTTGTACTGCGTAGAACTAGGCAGTATTGAATCTATTATTCTTTGTGTGATATTTAAAATACGTGTACCGTTCACATACTAGGACTTTATGCTGTGAATCCTTGCTTGAATGAGTGTAATATTTGCCTGCCTGACGCAGAGTGCTGTTAGTTGCACGCTCACGCTGTAAGACTTGCCCAAGGTCGAGCCAGTAAACCAGTTTGTACCCATAGTACATCGCGCTATCACATTTGACACCTACACTATTGATTATTTGAAGACGTAACCTGACGTCACATAACTGTGAGTAATGTATTTTGACAAGGTCAAGGACCGCTTCTTAATGTAGGACAATCAGCTGTTTGAATATTTCGTAATATGAGTGATATGCACGTCACGTATACGATCGCAATTTGAGACGACAGTTTTGATAGAAGTAACTTCATAAATCTTAGGAAATGATTAAAGGTTTACCCAATGTTTACCATGATGACATTTTGTATAAGGCTAGTTAATTGATGTTATTGTAGAGCCTGTAGAGTGCACTGTTACCGGATGGATTAATATCCGCGACCACTGTTGCCGGAAAGCACTGAGCAATGTTGCCAGGCTTGTTCCGAGGTTTATTATGCGAGCCATGTGTGTGGCGCTAGCTAGTGTTATTGTATTGCCGAGCTTATTGTTAGCTCGTGGTATTCTTGTGACTGGAAGTCGCCGATCTTGTGAGAATCTCAGAGGAGACTCACTATTATGGTATATTCAGCCTGTGTCATGGTAATCATCAGTATTCGTCATAAAACTAATCAGAGATCCTAAACCTGTACTATAAATCATGAAGCCTAATTAACCTAAACTAATTAAACTAAATAATTATTGATTGATTGATCTAAGCTTGAACCTACATTTTGTTGCCAACTGATGCCATGAGCTGAAGCATTTCCAGAGGGAAGCAACATTGGATTATGCTGACACTTATTTTGACCGACGGAGTTGCGACCGAACCAAAAGTTCGTAACTGATGGAGCGCATACTCATACATCATAAGACGTAGTTGTTACTACGCTGTTGTCACCATAATTACACACACTCATATGACAATTGAGAGCAAACAGCGCCACAATTTGTGTATGCAGGATTTACAATAAAAAAGCCTATGTGTTCAGTGATTTATTTATGTGTTTACCCATCTTGTACCCGTATTGCTTGTTGTACATTTGTTGTAATTTAGATATTGTTTTGCATATAATAAGACATTGGTTGTCATGTTAGCTTTTGTTGTAATTGTTTGTTTACAGACGATTATCGCCGTAATTTATCATCATGTCAGGACTTACCTAAATGAGTTTCATTTAAATGTAAATGCGAGAGTGGTACCATCATAACCTAGGCCTTGCTTTGTTGTCCTGTTAAATATAAATCCCCATATTAGTCACTTGTTTATAATTGCGTAGGGATTACCTTACGTGCCACATTTCAGGCTTAGTTGTTGTTGTTTACTTTTCTTGTATCACAGGAATTTCGAGAGGGTTTAACCTAGCTTCAGTTAGGGCCCTGGCCTCTTTATTTATTTTATTTATTAGCTTTGCGGATTAGCCAAACAAACCCTCCAAAGTAGGATAGGTGTTTGTTTAATTGAATAAACATGTACACGAACTTTTACTTAAGCCTGGATGTTTTTATTTTTAGCTTTGTGTTTGAGGGTGTACTTATTTGGGTGTCTATGACATTTCCTCCATGTATGGACCTGATCCCTAGCGACCCTAGTACTCGTGCTGTGCTAGCCTTAAGGAAGTGATTCCGATTCTCTCAGGTTGTGTGTTTGACAGACGGG
This sequence comes from Meconema thalassinum, assembly GCA_946902985.2. NCBI lineage: Eukaryota > Metazoa > Arthropoda > Insecta > Orthoptera > Tettigoniidae > Meconema > Meconema thalassinum. Next base: position 1,062,167,429 of record OX336389.2, on the reverse strand, counting down.
ACTGTCTGGACTACCATTTCGGTTTATGGTATTCCGGCAAACTCCTCTGACGGGCACAGTATATCTCATGGAAAATCCGTTTAATAGGCAAGAGATTTTTAATGGAAAAGGCCAGTGGAATATATGAAAATAGGCTACTTAGTTCTTCACGGAAAAACCTGTTTAATTTTCAATTCACTTCTGTAAGTGTTACTCTTTTTATTCCTGGTACTCTTTATGTGTTGACGTATGAATAACCTTCGAATTCTTAACTTCTACCGTAGCGAGCTTTTGAAGTGATTGCTTTCGAAATTATTTTGCTAGTAACTGTTCATATTGAAGGAACTACCCAATAATATACATGAGTTTATATTTCATAGTAGATTATGCATACTGAAGTATAGTTCTGTAAATTTCTTTGTTTTATAGCAACATGGATATAATATAGAATGCAATGAATTTTGCCATACTAGCAGGGCATTTGTCTTTCTCGTATTGATAGAGTTCTTATAATATGTTACATATACGCCAAACAATACATAGCCTAACCACAACATATCTATTTATACGTATATTATAGTTACATGATTCAACCTAGCGATGAGGTCTACTTCAGCCAACATCATGAATAAATAATGTAAATAGGCTACTGTATTATTGTCATATCTAGGTCTACTAACTAATGTTGGTATGTAAGAAAATCTATATTAAATATTATATTCTTATTACCTTATTATAATTTAATTATAATCTAATATTGAGAACATACGGAAAACTGCGGCTGCTCTTAATATACTGTAAATAATTGGAGTATAGAATTCAAATGGGTTACGGCACAAATATGTATTCAAGGCAACAAGCTGGGTGATAAAATTGCAAAGGAGGCTGAGAAATTAAATGAAAACTGCTACGACAAAATACCCATCATCACAGTAACAATTCACCTCAGAGAAGAATATATTAATGAATGGCAGAATATGGGAAGAAACTTCAAAAGGCACTATTACAAGGGAATTCTTTCCAACAGTTGCAGGCAGACTAAAAAACAAAATAAAGCTAACACCAAACATGACAACAATAGTAACCGGACATGGAAATATTGCCTCGTACTTGCACAGGCTTAGGATTATACGCAGCCCAGAGTGTTCCTACAATCGAGGTCCCCAATCAGTAGACCATTTAATATTTGAGTGTAGTGAGGTGGAAACTGAGAGGGAAATGTTAATAAACAGTGTTGTTATTGGAGGCAACTGACCCATGCACAATTCCGTCCTAATCAAAAAGTATTCAAAACCATATTCAAAATTTGTGAACTCTGTACACTTTCAAGTAGGCTATTGAAAAAGCATCAAAATCAATAACCATTAACAAATATGCCTGTCAAAGGTGTCAAAGGTAATTTATGTTCTACACACAACTCTGTAAGGATAGTTAAGAACGTGTAGTACTATGCATGTAGAGAATATAGGCCTACATAAATATAATAAATAAAAATAAATAATATATATATATATATGTAACATAGTGTTTCTCACTTATCCTACATTAGTTAGTTGACTTAGATACAACAATAATAGTTTAATTATATATTCAATAAGAATACCTCATTGCTAATTTGAAGCGTTTGCTCTTAATAGGCTATATGGATTTTATGTTTTAGTTATGCGTTGATTGTCGTATATAACGGATGGGCCTAAAGCCTTTATAATTATTTTATTGTGAGATATAAACATTTATACCAGCCAGTGGTTCTGTAACTACAAGCAGCATTATATTAGTGAGTTGTGCCCCCTCATAAAATAAATTCTGGTTATGCGCCTGCTTTTAAGAAGGAAGACTGGCAATCCTCCACTGTGGTGGCAAAGGTGATTGTTATGGTGGTGTTCCAAACTTCAGAGTCCCGACTTCGTATTGATCCAGCTCTGCCTCATTTCTTACCTCTTGTACAGTCATGATATCCTGTACTTTAGCGGGAACGAAACGCTCCTAGAGAGACGCAATTTGACGGCGTACGTACGCACTTCTACGGATTAACGTCACAACGGAAGTTTTGCCAATTTAGCGAATTTTCCAGCAATTTCCGACAAAATATTTTTAATTCAGCATTGTTTAGATATTTAGCTGTTAAATGAACTCATCTTAGCTACAAAACATTTTAAATTGAATCCTACTGTTTAGATCTTTAGGGGCTATTTAAACTTTCGTTGGCGACAATTAAAATCAGCATTTTTCAGATATAACTAACTTACAGCATAAACTTATCTTCAATTCAATATTGTTAGGGATTTAAAGGCTATTTAACCTCTTGTTAGCGACAAAAATATATTATTTATTTTTTGATAACTCAAGAATATATACTCTGCCAGAAATTCCACATCATTCATCACCCCTCTGCCTCTTGACCAATCCATGTACAGGCCGGACGTTTGTTTTAGACGAGTGAAAAATCTTAATGGAAGCCTGGAGGCGAGATACTACAGTACCTGTGTTGTTATCAGCTGCCTCAAGCGGTCCGATGATTGACAACGCTCTTTCACACTACTCTTGAAGTACAGTCATTGGCAAATATAATGGTGATCTGTTCGTAACTATGTAACTTGTACTTCCGCGTCACACAATACTTCGGCGTGGACTGTACTGTCTGCTAAGTCTGGAATTCCATTACATCAGATCGGTGGTGACAAGTGTGAAGCGATAGGGTGAGAGAGTGAGTGTGTGTAGGCTCACCCGCAGGCTTCAAGGTCAAGGGCAATCGTCAAAAACAAACGTCCGGCCTGTACGCATAGTTGATGCCATAATACTCTGCGTTGCAATATCACAGCCCACGTGCTTCAGTGCCTGGTCAGCTGTATCCCTGGCTTGCACAGAGTGATCGCTTGTTAATTCTAACTGTGCTTTGGTGATAGTAATAGTGCTTTAATAATTGTCTGTATAGTACGGTAAAGTACAGAACAGTAGAACAGCAGTAGTTAAAAGTGATTAGTAACTTATATTTGTGTGACTCTATTCAGTTTTCATTCACATTAACAGTCTATTTTCATATTAGATTTCGCTATGTCGGAGGCGGGCACGGTGGCTAAGGGAATGGGTGAACTGAAAACCACAGGGCGAGGAATCGTTCTGCGAGGTCAGTCCCGAGAATTGGTATGTTCTTTACGGGGATATTTATAGTTATAGTGATAATACACCTAGCTACCAGTGTGAGGTCCTTGATGCTATCCTTCAAATGGTAAGTTCCTTTTTTAAAATCTCTGAACTGGCAGTTCATCTTTACTTTTTTGTGTGTTTTCTTAAACATGATTTTGCTTTGAGTAGCAACGTGCTCTCTCCAAAGTTAAGGCATAGCTTGTGACGCTAAGCAAAGTAGCTGACATGAGGAATGTTAATGACGCCACAATGAAAATTAACAAGCATATTGACAGCGTTATGACTTGTGCGGATAGCAATAATGGTATTGAGAACTGATAAAATGCCCAGACCTTCTTCGTGTTGACCGACTGAAAAGCACCAAACTTTTGTTTAATAAGGCTACAATGAAAAATGGCTTCAATCCCCATAATATTTTCCCACCAAATGACCGGTACATTTAGCCCTAAAATTCATCCTGGCTCGTAATTCTGTAAAACATATTTTAAAACAATATTTTTGGGTTTCGCCTTAATACAACCAGCTCCAATTTGTACATTTCAAATTATTTTGTTATACGTCATATATAGACTAGACATCGGGCCTAGTTAATGTTAATGCAATCATGCCCTATGCCGGATTCGATCTATCAGCACGGTGGTCTTGAGCTACACTCGCCCACTCTGTAACGTACGCAGCATTATATTTTTGAGTTTATTTATTTAAGGTATTTATTTATTTATATATTTATTGATGGTACACAACAAGGCTCAGTGTGCGCCCCAATAACAGTGCACCTACACAGTAAAATGCATTTCCAGATATTTCTACATTATTAAGTATTAATATCTACAGTAAATGTAATTCTTAACGCTAAGAAGAGCACAGAGATGTCTAAATGCATACTAGTAAAAGGCTTGCGCCTTTTCCAGTAAATAAATGCTGGTTATGCACCTGCTTTCAATAAGAATTCTCCACTATGATGGTAAAGATGTAAAACAGATATAGGCCTAGAACATATTGGTTATGAGCCCCGACTCTCTGACCCCCGGTAAACTCCTGCTATCCTACTATTTAGCAGCCACGTAAGGCTGCGGAAACGATGCGACGCAATCTACGGGCATACGGTCAATTCTCGGTCGGGCCGCAGGGAATTTTATCTCCAGTGGCCGAGAGCGCTAATGCGCTTCCTCGTGTCTCGCTGGCATCAGGAGAGGGTGGGCTCGAATCCCAGGGCTCTGTAACTACACGCAGTTGTGCCTCCTCAGGAAATCCTTGTTATACTCCTGCTTGTAATAATGAAGACTGGCAATCATCGACTGTGGTGGTAAAGGTGATTGTTATGGTTGTGTTCCAAGAGAATTAATACAGATACAGAGGCTATAAATTCTTAGCCCCGAATTCGTATTGATCAAGCTCTGCAACATATCTAACCTCTCGTGCTGTCCTGATATCCTGGTATTTAGCACGAACGAAACGCTCTAGAGTGAAGCAATTTGACCGCACTTCTACGCCTTAACGTTACGAATGTAATTTGGGCAATTTTCTGCAATCCTGCGATAAAATGTTTTGAATTCAGTATTGTTTAGGCATTTAGTGACTATATAAACTCTCGTAAGCTACAGAATATTTTAAAATCAGTATGGCTTATGGATTTAGCGACTATTTAAATTCTAATTAGCTTAAAATCTTTTGAATTATTATACAGTATTTAGATAGTTAGTGACTATTTAACCTCCGGTTAGTGAAACATATTTAAAATTCAATATCTTTCAGGATGTAGCGGCAATTTAAATTCTTGTTAACAATAAATTATTTTTTAGAGTTACTTAGGGATTTTGCGAATATTTAAACTCCCGTCGTGACATAAAGTATTCTGTTCTTATTGAAAACACAAGAATCCAATAGCAATTTGACTGATACTCGAGTTTAGAGGCCAATAAAACCTTTACCCTTAGTCTTACATAAGAACAACCTACACCAAAATTTTCCTTGTTTTATTTGTCGTTTAACGATATAGAGTAAATATTTGCATTGTATCTCGTTAAAATTTAAAAACAGATTGAACAAAAAAAGTACCGGTTTTTCTTACCAAGTTTACGGAGCGCTCAATTAGAAAGATCATTACGTTAAAAGTATTGATCTGATCGTAACGAAACTTTAATACGTCTTAAAGGAACTTATTGTTTACGCGTATATGAAGTTTTAATCTGGTGTGACGTTTCTTAAAATAGTTGTTGTGAATTTTGTAAAACAACTTTTTCTCGGGCCTGGGTGGTCATAGCAGTATGAAATATGGCTTGTTATGAGGCTCATAGCAATGCAAGGCTTAACATAAAACTACATTTTATCTACTTGTGATTATCGATTTTATATGGATTGATATTTAATCGGACCATTGAGGGCAGCGATAGTACCGCAGGAGCCTGGCAATGTTGCCAGTTGCTGCGCGCTCGTTCCTACGCACACCAAACTCTGACCTTTGTTCATCGTTGAGTCATTAGCAACAAGCAGCAACTATCACTGTCTGTATTGTTTGCACATTGATCAAGATGCCAGCTAATCCGCAGTTAACGGAGGAAGAATTTGCCATGATTATAAGTGCAATATGTTTTTTTTTAGATGCGAGAGAGAAAGTAATAATGATAAGAGGGTTTAGCAAATAGTATCCAAGTGTATTGGAAGGTCGATAGCCACGGCAGTGGCGCCGAATCTTTTTTTTTTTTCAGGTCTAGCAGTCACCCACCCCTCTCGTTCTGTGGGACCCCCCTCCCCCTTGTTAAACCGGACCCCTACCCCAATAATTTCGTTTTTACAGCTTATTTCGCACAGTTCTCCTCTTCTCTTCTCTCTCCCTTCTTTCCTTTCCTCTTTTCCTTCTTCCCTTTCCTCCTCTATCCGTAACCCCCCAACGGAACCCACCCCCGAAGGGTACCGGGAGACCCACCCCCTCGTCAGGTCTAGCGGTCGCTAGACCTCGACCATGGATTCGGCGCCCCTGAGCCACGGTGAAGGGATGTGCCGCTGCAATGAATGATATTCCTCTTCCTCCCAGAATCCAAAAGTATGAAAGTATGACGAAAGCAGAGCTAATTGTTCACGCCAAACCTCACTTCAGGGCACCTAAAATGAAGCTGGAACAGATAATCAAGAATGTTCGTCCTGACGTCGAACTCGTCTGGTTGCCAGTTGCTCATTGTGAGCTCAACCCCATAGAGCTGGTTTGGTCCCACGTGAAAAATAAAATAGCTAAAGTGAATATGAGTAACCAGGCGGAGAGAGGAAGATCAATGGAGGTGATGCGAGATCTCTGTAAAGAAGTCTTGAGGTCTGTAACACCGGAGCTATGGAAAAAATGCATCGAACACACCAAAAAAATAGAGAAACATTACTGGGAAAAGGATTGGCTAACAGAAGACGTCCCCGTTGTTGAGCCACTTGTTATAAACTTAAATGACAGTTCATCTGATTCATCGGGCAGTGATTTTTCAGACAGTTAATAAGGGAGCAGTTTTATAATCTTATAATCTCAAAGTGTAAATTACTTCAAACAATTAATCTTATAATAATAGCTTTTCAGCTGACACACCATTTTTAAACCTGCCAATGGAGGTCCAAAGCCCTCATTAAAAAAGGTGTTGGGAAATGTTTAACTTCTTGCGAAAATGAAATATAAGACACGTTTCTCTAACTTGTAGGTAAAATTAGCAGAGGCTATTAGCGCTGTACATAAGGGACGCATATTTCAGGATATAAAGAAGAATTAAATAGTTAAGTTAAATAGACGTGAATGATAGTGTTTTTTTTTTTCTTTCTTAATCGTATTACCCTCCAGGGTTGGCTATTCCCTCGGACTAAGCGATGGATCCCACATTTACCGCCTCCATTTTGAAACTTCGGGATCGGGTATACAACTGGGGTGTGTAACCAGCACTTCGCCCAGGTTGCCTCACCTGCAAAGCGAACAGGGATCTTATGAGGGATGGGAAGATTGGGAGGGATAGGCAAGGAAGAGGGAATGAGGCGGCCGTGGCCTTACGTTAGGTATCATCCCGGCATTTGCCTGGAGACGAAGTGGGAAACCACGAAAACCACTTCAAGGATGGCTGAGGTGGGAATCGAACCCCCCCTCTACTCATTTGGAGCACCCGAGGCTGAGTTGACACCGTTCCAATCCTCATACCAATTTTGAAATTTCGTGGCAGAGCCGGGAATCGAACCACGGACCTCCTGGGTGGCAGCTAAGCACTCTGACCACTACACCACGGAGGCGAATATATATAATAATTTTTGTATTATAATTCGTCAATTTCACGTATGGTTTTTAATTTATTTTAATTAATGTCATTTTTCAAGTCCTCGTACTGTAGCTCCTTCACCAAGATTTTACTCGTATAAAAAATATCTTCCTTGTCACGTGAGCGACCCATGGCTTAACCCAAAGACATTCGCTTTATCTTTCCGTTTCTTTTATATACCGGTATTGCCACCACAGAATTTCAACTACCATAATATAGTTAAGTGAACACGGAACTGTCCTTCTTCCATTTTGCTGAATTATGATAAAATATTTGATGTAGTGTAATGGTGTGATAATTGCTTTGTATAACTTTGATAAAAGTTCAGTTTTATAAAATATTTGATAACATTTATTTGACACATTTCTTTAGCAGTGTAATACCGGCCTAACACAAATTCCAATACAACAACAGAAATTCACAGACCTTACGGCTTGGAACGCGCGCGTATTGGGCAACGTCGCAAGAGTTTCCTCGACCGAGCGCATCGTTCCCGTCGCTTGCTACGATACATTCTCCTCACATAACCACCCGATTAAATATCAATCGATATAAAAGCAATTATCAAAAGTAGATAAAATGTAGTTTTACGTTAAGCCTTGCATTGCTATGAGCCTCATAACAAGCCATATTTCATACTGCTATGACCACCCAGGCCCGAGAAAAAGATGTTTTACAAAATTCACAACAACTACTTAAAGAAACGTCCGATCAGATTAAAACTTCATATACGCATTAACAATAAGTTCCTTTAAGACGTATTAGAGTTTCATTACGATCCGATTAATACTTTTAACGTAATGATCCTTCTAAGTGACCGCTCCGTGAACTTGGTAAGAAAAACCGGTACTTTTTTTGTTCAATCTGCTATAAAATTTTAACGAGCTACAATGCAAATATTTACTCTATATCGTTAAACGACAAATAAAACAAGGAAAATTTTGGTGTAGGTTGTTCTTATGTAAGACTAAGGGTAAAGGTTTTATTGACCTCTAAACTCGAGTATCTATACTTATTTCCCCGACTAGTATATACTTGGGAAGTTCTTATAAACCTGAGTTGGCAACACTGGAATACAGCGTCAAACGGCTAAGGAGATCGTTGAAACTTTCCATCTTCTTACATCAGTCGCAATCAATATTTAAAATCCTATAATTCTGTGTGGATCTCCTCTTGAATTCACTTCCGCTATTCAGTGATAAAAGTGGCAGGCTCTCATAAAAAAGGAACCTTGTGGTTTAGTGCCATCAATCTCACGGTCATAAGCCACGTAACACTAAAAATATTCTTTTGTGCAGTTTAATGTTATTAATATATTGGACGAGTTACGAAATTATCGTGCTAATTGTTGTTGTTAGTAATTTATTTTTAAAAGCATTGGATATCATGGTCATCAGCCTCGTGTATTTGAATGTGTGTGTCGAATTTTTCTGACAACCTGTGTTTCTGAGGTGTCTGTAATAGTGTGTATGTAGGCCTAACTCTAATTATTGAGATCGGGAATGAGGTAACTGCCCAGAAATTTGAAATAAAACCCATTGGCGTAGCAGTGTGCGTTACGTCGCTCACCAGGACCTCAAGGAGAAGCTGTAGCAACTCCGGAGATCAAAGGTTCGAATCCCGGAGCTGTCAGCGGCTTTCATAAATTTGTTGTTTTTCCCGTGTTTTTCCACACTCCCTCCAGATAAATGCCATATTGTGCTTTATTTTAAATGCCAGGGCAACTACCACATCCCTGTTCCAAGTACAGCTACACAAGCTACAAAACTACAGTCATAAAAGAAGTTTAATACAGACGCCAGTACTAGGATGGACCAAGCCCTAAAAGTTGAATTAACAACGATAACCACCCGCTCATAACTCGGTTAAACCACATTTCCATGTGAAGACATATCAACACTGCGAAAAACTTAGGATTACAATGTTTATTTTTCAAACATTCACTGTAACCACTACGGTTTTCCTTCATTATGTTCTTCAACTGCATGATCGAACTCTTCATTAACCAACGATGGACGTCCACTTCGTACGTCATCGTGCAGTTGATCACCCATCCCCTCACCATTCAATCACTCATCGCATTTCCTCCGAACATCTCGCAAATCTGTCGATGAATGTCGACTGGTTTAGTGTTCTTCGCAATCAGAAAACGAATGATAGCCTAGATCTAATTTCACAAGCGCACGATGCGAGTTTCTATTACATTTGCCATTCTAACGAAGCACCATAAAGCGTAAACAACATACAGCGATGTCAAAATGGAGTCAGCTCCTTCTCCTTGACTCAGAGCAACTGCGATTGCAGCGATGACTGGTAACGTATAAAAACGAAAATACATTCTGGACGTGCCTAGTAGGCTATAGTCTACTGAGTAACACTTACGGACAACGTATATTGGCTTAGTCCACCTCCTTGCTTAGTGTCTAGCATTCATGACAATCACCAGAAGCCCGGGTTCGATTCCCAGCTCTTCCAAGAAAATTAAAAGTGGTTTGAAAATTGGAATTGGGTACACTCAACCTCGTTAGGCAAAACTGGGAAGAGGCGGTTCTATTCCTACATCTGCCATACTGGAAGTGGTTTTCCGTGATTTCCCCCACTTCTATTCCAGGCAAATGCTGGGATGGTACCTAGCATTTGGCCACGGCCGCTCCTACCAGATCATACCTCAATTATAAATACACACACTAGTACAAACATCACAGTGACACGGGTTGTCACACAAATTCTACACACATCCAAGAACACAGGGCAACATAACCCCTATGTCAGAAAGTCCCTATAGAATCAACAATAACTACAATTATAACCACAATTATTTAGTTACGAAAACTTTCTTATAGCGTGTCAATTTCTTTAGCCTACTTATATATCGTTAATTTCAAACTTGTCATACTTCTACTGATATCTCTATGTTGTTAAGACTTGCAAACACCTTGGTACTGAAGTGAGCCATGTATATATATTCGCCACACTTAGAATAGCGCCTTAAGTGAGCAACATCTCATGATGTTCATCTAATGAACGAAACACGCCCTTTTCGAGAAGTGTAGAGTAATTGGATAAATCCATGTATCTTTCCCCATGTTATCCATTTTAACTGGGGTGCAGCAGCAAGTCTGGAGACAGGTGAATAGAATCCCGTTGGTGACAGTGGCCGTCCTGAATGTGGTCCTCTCCCGAGGTTTTCCTTACTTCCTCCATGGAGATGTCTGTCGGGTTGGTTCCCCATATCTCGCGACACCTACGTCGATGCATGACTCTAATAAATTACAGCACACAGTCACAACTCAAACACAAACTATTTGACGAATTTTACACACAACCAATTATACGGGGCTGATGGCCAAGATGTCCCAAGCCCATAAAATGCAACTGTCATCAACACCATCATCCGAGGAGGTGCTACAAGAACTTAGGGCAATAAGGGAACAAATCTGGATGGACTTCAATAATACGACAGTGGACAGGAGCAGCATATGATAACTCGCTTCGTAGTTCATGGATATCACTACATACTTTGCCGCAATAAACGTTCTCATCAGCCTGCGGCAGAATGTGTCTGTGAATTAAGTGAGAGATTACATGCCTTGTGTTGTACAAAAAAAAAAAAACAATATCAGTTAACAAAGTTTGCGAATGACCGGCCAATCATTTAAATTTGTATATTTTGCGTAGTCGCCTCAGTAGCGTAGCGGTCAGCATGGTTAGCTGCCGCCCCGGAGGTCCTGGGTTCGATTCCCGGCTCTACCACGAAATTTGAAAAGTTGTACGAGGACTGGAACGGGGTCTAATCAGCCTCGGGTGGCCCAAATGAGTAGATGGGGTTGGATTCCCCCTCAGCCATCCTCGAAGTGGTTTTCCGTGGTTTCCCACTTCGTCTTCGGGTAAATGCCGGGATGGTTCCTTCTTCATGGCCCCGGCCGCCTCCTTCCCTCTTCCTTGCCTATCCATCCTCACCATCCCTTACCTTCCCTCATGAGGCCCCTGTTCGCTTTGCAGGTGAGGCTGCCTGGGCGAGGTGCCAATCCCACCTCACCAGTTGTATCCCTTCCGATTCGATGTTCCCAGCTCTAGGACACTGCCCGTAGAGGCGGCAGTGGTGAGTTCCCTCGCTGAGTCCGTGGGTTCCACCAACCTGGAGGGTAAAGGACTAAAATATATATATATATTGCGTAGCCTATAGGCCTACAAACTAGGCTTATTTGCCTATCTACAATTGATCATGAGGTTTTTGAGAGGGGCATCTTAGGTGACTAAACCTGTGAAATATAGAACAGTTGAAAAATGCATTTGTTCCCCTTGCTCCTCCCCATCCACCCTCCCCTATCGGCGATCATGCGCTTGTGTGCGTTATACATGCAACTTGCGAAATTTTGATCATGTGACACGTCATTCACTCGACTATCATGGCCTCGCTTAAATACTCGGCGTAGATACCATACCTCCGTCACGTAACACAAGCTTTTTAATGCGTGTCAATTAACCACCACTGAATGCAGATATGCGCTGTTCTCCAACACAATGCAAGCCCTGTAACCTCTTAAGACTTGCTGCTCTCCTGTTGTGTCCATCATAGCTGCTAGTAGTGGTACCAGCCTATCAAATGGGGTGCATACATTATAACAGTAAGGAATGACTAAAATTCCAATTCATAAGGAAAGTGGGAAAGGGAAGGAGAGCTTAAAATTATATGAGCCAAGTATTTTGGAGAACTGGCAGTGGTGTGTATATAGGGTGTTACAAAATGGTACGGCCAAACTTTCAGGAAACATTCCTCACACACAAAGAAATAAAATATGTTATGTGGACATGTGTCCGGAAACGCCTAATTTCCATGTTAGAGCTCATTTTAGTTTCGTTAGTATGTACTGTACTTCCTCGATTCACCGCCAGTTGGCCCATTTGAAGGAAGGTAATGTTGACGTAATGTTAGAGCTCATTTTAGTTTCGTTAGTATGTACTGTACTTCCTCGATTCACCGCCAGTTGGCCCATTTGAAGGAAGGTAATGTTGACGTCAGTGCTTGTGTTGACATGCGACTCATTGCTCTACAGTACGAGCATCAAGCACAAAAGTACGTAGCATCAACTGGTTAGTGTTCATCACGAACGTGGTTTTGCAGTCAGTGCAATGTTTACAAATGCGGAGTTGGCAGATGCCCATTTGATGTACGGATTAGCACGAGGCAATAGCCGTGGCGCGGTACGTTTGTATCGAGACAGATTTCTAGAACGAAGGTGTCCCGACAGGAAGACGTTCGAAGCAATTGATCGGCGTCTTAGGGAGCACGGAACATTCCAGCCTATGACTCGCGACTGGGGAAGACCTAGAACGACGAGGACACCTGCAATGGACGAGGCAATTCTTCGTGCAGTTGACGATAACCCTCATGTCAGCGTCAGAGAAGTTGCTGCTGTACAAGGTAACGTTGACCACGTCACTGTATGGAGAGTGCTACGGGAGAACCTGTTGTTCCCGTACCATGTACAGCGTGTGCAGGCACTATCAGCAGCTGATTGGCCTCCAAGGGTACACTTCTGCGAATGGTTCATCCAACAATGTGTCAATCCTCATTTCAGTGCAAATGTTCACTTTACGGATGAGGCGTCATTCCAACGTGATCAAATTGTAAATTTTCACAATCAACATGTGTGGGCTGACGAGAATCCGCACGCAATTGTGCAATCACGTCATCAACACAGATTTTCTGTGAACGTTTGGGCAGGAATTGTTGGTGAAGTCTTGATTGGGCCCCATGTTCTTCCACCTACGCTCAATGGAGCACGTTATCATGATTTCATACGGGATACTCTACCTGTGCTGCTAGAACATGTGCCTTTACAAGTACGACACAACATGTGGTTCATGCACGATGGAGCTCCTGCACATTTCAGTCGAAGTTTTCGTACGCTTCTCAACAACAGATTCGGTGACCGATGGATTGGTAGAGGCGGACCAATTCCATGGCCTCCACGCTCTCCTGACCTCAACCCTCTTGACTTTCATTTATGGGGGCATTTGAAAGCTCTTGTCTACGCAACCCCGGTACCAAATGTAGAGACTCTTCGTGCTCGTATTGTGAACGGCTGTGATACAATACGCCATTCTCCAGGGCTGCATCAGCGCATCAGGGATTCTATGCGACGGAGGGTGGATGCATGTATCCTCGCTAACGGAGGACATTTTGAACATTTCCTGTAACAAAGTGTTTGAAGTCACGATGGTACGTTCTGTTGCTGTGTGTTTCCATTCCATGATTAATGTGATTTGAAGAGAAGTAATAAAATGAGCTCTAACATGGAAATTAAGCGTTTCGGGACACATGTCCACATATCATATTTTCTTTCTTTGTGTGTGAGGAATGTTTCCTGAACGTTTGGCCGTACCTTTTTGTAACACCCTGTATATTGTTTACTTACAGCTCATAAATAGGACATGCTCTAACCTTTTTCTTCGCAGCGTAAGTGGTGGCGTTGCAGACTCTTGAGTTTATCACGCAGAGTTGGAAGGACTTAGGATCCCTCTTAGGACAGGTTTTTTATTTATTTACGTAAGGCCTATGCCTATTCTTCTTTCTTGGTACAGTGGAACTTGGATAATTCGAACCTCAAGGGACCAGTAAAAATATTCGAATTATCCAAAAAATCGAATTAAGAAAGTTCTTTGAAAAGGGTAGAGAAAATATATTGTATTACGTTTACATAATGATTTACGTTCAATAGAGCAGATTAACAGACAACGGTACTGTATAATGACTGTATCGTGAATAACATCAAAAGTTTCAAATTATAAAATAAAACCAAAATGTACTATTCACCTATTTAACGACAGTAGTAATCCAAAAATCTAGTTAAGTATTAGAGAAATCTACTGTTTTTCAAAAAAGTTTGAGATTTTTACCTGATTCCTACATTAAGTCTTTCGGCCATCACAAAAGAATCTAACAAATTTAATGAACGGAAAACAGAATCACTTACGTCATTTCCACTTTAAAAATAATGCCTAAGTTCTGGGATGTGGTTTGTTGTTTGGGCTGCACTCGGGACAGTTTTTTCGGGAACTTTCTCCACGAGTTCATCGCCAGATGCGTCGTCACCATCTTGTTTTCCAGAGTTCAGTACATCGGCGATGATTTCTGCGTCGGCCAGCTAACCACAAACTGAGACATTTTCGTCCGGGCGGCTTTTTATACGTAAAAACTTCGAATTATCCAAAATATAATTCGAATTAACCACGATTTTTTAACATTGATTGTATATGAAATTCTAGGGACCAAGAGAAAAATTCGAATTAAAGAAGATTTCGAATTATAGAAGTTCGAATTAGCCACGTTCCACTGTATTAGTAACACGTATGCTCTTTTATAATTTCATTGACAAACAAAAACATATTTTATAATCGTATGGATCCAAGGTCGTCTGATGAAGTCGGAAACAAATCAAAACTTCCAGGATTGAAAGATGAGCGCGGTAGAATTCAGCTCTTTTCCCTCACTTTAACGATTCTTTAGACGTTTAGAGACTTGAAGGATCAGATTTGGCCATTTAACGTAATTGCTTGTTAGTGGTAAGTTGACGAGCGTTTCCGTTTGATGAAATGCTCGTGCAAAGTTAAATAACCTTTAATGATGAATTACGAGATAATATGCATTGTTGAAAGCGGCCCTAAATTTAAAATATTTTGTAGATAACGAGTGTTAAAATAGTGGCTTAAAGCCTAAACAATGCCGAATTTAAAATATTTTGTAGCAGAAATGCAGGTAAATTTGCAAAATTAGCAACACTGCTGCTGTGACGTTCAGCCATAACAGTGCGTCAGACTGTCAAATTGCGTCGCCCTGTGAGCGTTTTGTTCCTGCTAAAGACCAGGATATTAGGAATGTACGAGAGGTTAGAATTGAGGCAAAGCTGGATCAATACCAGGTCGGAGCTCAGAACTTCTATATTCTAACTGTAGTGCTTTTCTTTGAACACCACCTTTACCATCACTGTGGAGGATTGCCAGTCTTCGTTCTTAGGAGCAGGCGCATAACCAGAATTTCATTTCTGAGGGGGCACAACACACTAATATAATGCTGTGTGCTGTTACAGAACCATGGGTCGGGATGAATTTTTAGATATCACAATAACTTAATAATGAGAGGCGGGTTCCATTCCTAATTACCTTATGTTTGATACCATCCCAGAATTTGCCTGGAGTAAAAGTGGGAAACCACGGAAAACCACATACCGGATGCCTAATGTAGGAATAGTAGCCACCTCCTCCCAGTTTTGCCTCACAAGGCTGAGTGTACCCCGTTCCAGTCCTCAAACCAGAACTAAATATTTTGGCAGAGCCGGGAATGAAGCCCGGATTTCAGGAGCGAGCACACACAACCTCTATGAGTGTGCTCTTTAAACGATGCTTTATGTGAAGAGTTTGAGGCGAACCTCAATTATTACAGATGTTTACACAATTGAAAGGCGACGGTAACTGTCTGTTCAGGTCATTAGCATATGGGATGAAGTGCTATATGATAGTTGAAATGAATGTTGCGGTACAGCACGGGTCTTGTGGTTATATTTTATTCCATTTGTCTATTACACTTCTGTAAGTGTTGAGTTTATGTTGCTAGCACTTTTTATGTGTTCAAGTACGAAAAACCATTGAATCGTTAACTTCTACCGCAGCGTGCTTTTGTAGTGATTTCGTTAGAAATTGTTTTGTTAGTAACTCTTTATATTGAAGGAACTCTCGTTATCTACAAAATATTTTAAAATCAGTATCGTATAAGGTTTTTGCGTGTATTTAAATTCCCGTTAGCAACACAATAATCAGTAGTCTATTGGTTATAGATTATTTAAACCCCCGTTAGCGAAAACATATTTTAAGTTCAGTATTTAAATATAGTTATTGACTATTTAAGCTCGTGTTAGTGGCGACACATTTTAAATTCAAAATTGTTTAGGAATATAGCGACTATTTACACTTCCGTTGACGACAAAATATTTTAATTTATTTAATTTAATTTAATTTCATTTAATTTAATTCCGAGATGTTATTCTTACGGCTGGTGAACCATATCATTACCAATTGACCTGGACTGTATTCTGTGTGGATATGTGTTTTGTCATGAGCCGCTTTTTGTCTGTGTTGAGCTTCGATGATGTTCTTCTTGACCATTTGTCTAGCCGTGTTTAAATGTGTAATTCTGTTTCTGTTGTCTGTGAATGTGTCTTCTGGTATGTGAATGTTGTCTATGGGGATTTTGGGATGATACTAATGTAGGAGGAAGTGTACCTGTTGCTGTGAATTTTGACGTGTTGTAGGTAAATATTATTGAGGGTAGATATTGTTCCCAATCGTCCCCCATGTTGTTCGTGAACATGGCGAGCGCTTTGACGAGGAATTCATTCATCGCCTCAGTGAGACTGTTTGTTTGTGGAGCAAAGCTAGTTGTTGTATAGGATTTAATGTTTAGTAGTTTGAGGAGTTACTGTATTATTTTTGCTGTGAACACTGTGCCTCTGTCTGAAAGTAGTGTTTGAAATGTGCCGTACCGTGTAATAATGTCCATGAGGAATTCCGCTACGTGTTGTTTGTCTGCTCTTGGTACTGTCCGTGTAATCATGTATTTTGTAAGGTATTCTGTGGCTACTATGATGTATTTGTTTCTGTGTTTTGATTTGCATATGGGTCCCTCAATATCTATGCCTACCCTGTGGAAGATATCTCCGACTGGTATCGGCTGTAAGAGACCCTGCGGTTTTCCCGCCCTGTTTTTGTATAGTTGGTAAGTGTGGCATGTTTTAATGAATTGTTGTATGTCTGTCTTCATGTTATCCCAGTAGTATTTCGCCCTTATCTTATGATATGTTTTGTGCACACCTTGGTGAGAGCCGCCAAGGGGTGAGTTGTGGTAATCTGTCATGATTTGTGTTTTCAGCGAGTCTGGTACAGCGATTGGCGTGTTGTCGTATGTAGCAGTTGGCTTGCACTTCAATATTCCTGTATCTGTTAGGAAGAATCTGCATGCCAGCCGTGCGTGTTTATTTCCTTTGTTGTTTAAATTGTGTAATGGTTGTCTGATCTGATTGAGATGTTAATCCTGTGTTTGCGCTTGTATGATGTTCTGTTGTGTGATAGAATAGGTAGGTATGCTGTCCCAAGTATTGTCTTCGTTTTCGTTAGGGGCGTCGAGAAGGGGAGGTCTTGATAGAGCGTCAGCGTCAGTATGTGTAGCGCCCTTCCGGTGTTTTACGTCGAAGTCATAGTCAAACAGTTTGAAGATGAATCTGTTTAGTCGGGAGTTGGGATTTTTGAATCTATCCCAGTGTGTAAGGCTAGCGTGGTCTGTGATTACAGTAAAGTGTATTCCGTATAAATATGTGCGAAAATAGTTCACCGCCCAGGAATAAGCAAGCATTGCCCCTTCCGTGGCACAGTACTTAGATTCTATTTGTGTGAGTTTTCTGATTGCATAGGCTACAGGGTGTCTGTCTTTGTCTGTGTGTTCCTGTAGTAATGCACCTCTGATGCCGTACTGGCTGGCATCGACGTGTATAAATGTGGGTTTAGTGCCGTCAAAGTGGTGTAATAATGGCAGTGTCATCAGCTTATGTTTCAGTGTGTTGAATGCATCTGTATGTTCGTCCGTGAACATGAATGGTGTTCTTGTCTGTTTTAGGTCTGTGAGTGGTTTAGTTATGTGTGAGACGTTGGGTATACATTTCCTGTAATAACTGGCTAGGCCGAGGAAACTACGGAGTTGTTTGATGTTAGTGGGTTGTGGGATCTGTGTGATGCATGTAATTTTGTTTGGGTCCGGCATGATGCCTTCCCTGTTTACTATGTGTCCTAGTATGTGTATCTGTTGTTTGGCAAAGTGACATTTCGAGGGTTTTAGTTTTAGGTTTGCTTGTCTGATCCTGTCAAAGCATGTGTTGAGATGTGTTAAGTGTTTCAAGAATGTCTGTGATGTCGTCTATGTAAGTGAGCACGGACTTCCACTTAAGTCTGGCGAAGATCTTGTCCATCAGTTTTTGGTATGTTTGGCTAGCGTTTTAGATACCCATAGGTAGTACGTTGTAGTTGTAGAGTCCGTTCTCCGTCACGAAAGCTAGTTTATGTCTGTCTGGCTCGTATATGGGTATCGTATAGAATCCACTGTAACAATCCATCGTGGAAAACCTCTTGGCTCCAATAAGGGTGTCCAGGTAGATGTCTGTCCTAGGGAGATGGTAGTGGTCGGACTCTATTAGCTTGTTCAGTCGTCTGAAGTCGGTACAGAATCTATGTGTCCCGTCTCTTTTCCTGGTCAATATAAGGGGGCACTGCAGTTGGAAATTGTAGGGGAGACAATGTCTGTGTCGAGCATTTCCTGTATCTGTGTGTCAATAATATCCCTTTCCTTCTTGCTGACTTTATATGGCGCTTGATGGATGGGATTGTAGTGTGATATGTGTATGTGATGTTGAATAAAGTCTGTCTTCTGTAAATCTCTGAGGGATGTGGCGAAAATGTCTTTGTGTTTTCCTAGTAGTGCAGTGAGTTGTGTTTTTAGTTCCTCTGTGATGTCTGCCCTGTTTGTATATTGGTCTGTGATACTGTGCATTTGTGAGTTGGTTTGTTCTTTAATTGTGTCCCCGTGTGTTTGGGTGTGTGTCAACCAACCTATGGTTGTCCCTTGAGGTATTGTAATATTATGGCTGCCGTTGTTTGTTATGTGTAATAGAGAAAAGTCACTGCCTAGGTTGTGTAGGATAATTGTTATGTCACGTGAGGTGAGTCCTGAGGTTTTTGGTAGGGTCCGATAACCTAGATGTTAGGCCCCTTAAATCAACAATTATCATCATCATCACCATGACGTTTTTGGTTCGAAAGAGTAGTGTAATGTGTCCTCAGGTTGGTATGAATGTTGTGCGTGTGTGTGTGCATGTGCCATTACCGTGTCCCTGGGTTTGATGTATACTGTGTTTTTGAGTGTTACCTTTATAGGGCTGGAGTAGCACTCTTCTGTGTTTATGGCTGTTTACCTTATTCTTGGTTGGTGTCCGTGCTGGGGAGCTCGTGTGTCTGTTTTGTGTTTGAATCGTAATGTAGAGGCTGAGTTGTGGTGTGATTTTTGGTTGTATTGTTTGTGTGAGAAGCTGATATTAGCTTGGTATTGTGCAAGGAAGCCTGTACCTACAGTAGAATACATGGTGTGGAAAAGTGTTTTACGACGTATATGGGGTGGTGTGTGTGTCGAAACCCTGTGTTTGTACACGATGCACAGTGTGTGTAAGGGTTGGGAGTTGGCCGCGATCAGCCGTATATTGTGAATGTTAGCGTTAATGTCCTGTTGTGTGATGTATTTGCTGTCTATGCAGCTTAGGACTGCTCCTGTGTCAATAAGCGCTTTTGTGTCGTGTCCGTTAGGTTTGCTGTAATATGCAGTGGTTGAAATGTGATGTTATTTCGGAGGACTTGCGTATTGCGCAGAATGTGTGTAGTTTGGTCCTCGAGTGTTGTTTCCGTGTTTTACGTACGCGTGCTGTGAGTCATTGTTTGTATTATTTGTTGCGATCGCGTACGTGCTTGGGGTCGGTGTAGTGCTGCGTTTGCATGTTTGTGTTTTCCGAGGCCGGAGTACCTTGCGTTGCTCTGTGTCGACATTGCGTGGCGCCTGTGTCGTAAGAATTTGAAGTGGGCTCGAGTGTGTTCCGTAATGGTACAACCGCTCTCTTTGGCTGGTGACAGGATTGTTGATTTTGTGTTTGTGAGCCCCTATGTGGTGTGTGCTGTCGTTTCCTGTTTTTGTATGTAGTTTGATGTGATTCCTTTGTTTGAAAGCTCGTTGGTTTTGGGAATTGTGAGATTTTGTCTCTGTGAGCCTTCTGTGTTTGTGGATTCTGAACTTTTGGGAATTGTGTGATTGTGTCTTTGTATGTCTTCTGTTTTCGTGGATTCTGTACCTTTCGAGAGTGTGTGAATGTGTTTTAGTATGTTTTCTGTAGGTTTAAAATCCTTGATTTTGGTAGGTATGTGAGTGTGTTTTTGTAGGATTTCTGTGTTTGTGAGAACCGTTCTGTCTTGTTTCTGTGCTTCTTCTGTGTTTAATGTGTTCTGTGTTCCGTATCGGGCAGTGGTTTTGTGTTCCCTCGTGTTTTTTGGTGTTTGGTGTTTTCTGTAGTGTGTTCGGAGCTGGAGTTTTCTGTTCGATTGTGTCCTTAGTGTTTTGGTGTTTTCTGTATTGTGTTCAGGGCTAGAGTTTTCTGTTTATTGTGTCTGAAGTGTCTGGTTTGTTGTGTTCCGTGTTTGAGCCCATGGTTTTGTGTTGGATTGTGTTTGGAGTGTCTGGTTTGTTGTGTTTTGTGTTTGAGGCCATGGTTTTGAGTTGAATTGGTTCCAGGGGGCTGCAGTGTACTGAGATCAGATTCCCTGTGAACAAAATGTGTAAATCCCTTTCGAATCCTGTGGTAGAGAGTATGGGGTGTTTATTGTCCAATGTGTAGACATGTATGTTATGTTGTGCTGTTTTGCCCAACGCGGTGACTTCAGTACCCCTGAGTATGTCCCTTTCGTGTTCATTTAGGCCTCGTATGCATGTTTTACTGTGAATATGTTGTCACGGCCGTCTGTGACGAAGTACTTGTACTCGTCCCAGTTATCCGTGATGTGTTTAACTGTTTGTGTTCTGTGTTTCGAGAGCTGATTCTCTGTATTATCTGTGAGGAAACTCATTGTTCTGAACAAACAGTTCCCATCACCCTGTACCTCGTGTCGTTTGAATTTCTGGTGGAGGAACATCGCTAGCCGGGTGTGGCGTTGGTTGCGTCTCCTCCTTTACCAGTTTTCCGAATGCGTGTTGCTGAATCTGTTTGTGTACATTGTTTGTTCATGTCGCGAGTGATTCTGCCAGTGATTAGGGTAGTTAGCTGGATTAGGCAACAAGTGTGGTCTGTCGTATGGGGGAGCATGCTGGTACTGTGTGTCATAATCTGTGAATCTGTAGGGTGGTATATGGTACTCAGGAGTGTGTCTGTATCGTGGAGGATCGTAGTATGTGTAATGCCCTGTGTTCTCGTGTCTCGGCGGGGGTGCAGCATTGGTGTGTGGATTGTAGTTTCTTTGTTCTCTGTTTGTATATGCGAGTGTGCTGTCGCCCTGTGGCCTGTAATGAATGTGATCTGCCCTGGTGTTATATGTCAGTGGAGGCAAGTGAGTCCTGTTCGGTTGTGGACGTCTATTGTTCTTTCTGTTATACCTTGTTTCTTTGGCCTGTGTACGTTATTAACTGTGGAAATTTTCATCTCCTGTACCTGTTTTTTGAGGTCATGTACTTGCAGTTGTAGGTATTGAGTGTTTACATTGAGGTGTGTCAATGGCATTTTCTGTAAATTTGTTCCGTGTTTCTATAGTTTTAATGCTTTCTCTGAGTTCTTGTAATGTGTTGTTCCTCATTGTGCACAATTTATCCACTAAAGCGGGCCTGAAACCTTTCATTATTAGCCGTATTTTCTGTTTTTCTGGCATTTGTGGGTCGTATCTTGAGTACATGTGTAGTTTCGTGTTTATGTATGAATTAGTGTGTTCCGTGGGCCCTCCCGTATTTGGTCGTATAAATCCTCCTGGTCCCGTCTATGTGTGCATACTTGTATGGAAATGTCCCGTAATTGTGGCCATGTAATGTTGTCTGCTATGAGTTCATACCATGTTGGGGCCGTGTCAGTGAGATATACGGGGGAATAGGCGTGTCTTATCTGTGTCCTTCCATCTGTTGATGCTGGCAACCCTGTTGAATGTTTTGATGTATTCATCAGCGTTCTGTGTGGCCCCCGAGTATTTGTTGGGATGGGTGAGTGGGTATTTTGTGGGAGTAGCCATGTTGTTTTCTGTAAGTGTTGGTGTTTTGTTTTGGGGAGAAGTGTCAGAGTCCCTTTGAGCAGGTGTTACGGAGTTATTGTGTGAAGTGTTGAGTTCTAGCTGTATTGAGTGCAATATTTTTGTGTATCGTGTGGTTCAGATGTTTCTAGGTTGTCTAGTGTGGTATCGTGTGCAATCTGTGTCGAATGTAGTGTGTCTAATGTGTTGTTAATGTCCTGTTTTAATACCTCAGCAGTGGTACTTATGTCGCTGATTAGTTCTATGTTTGCAGTTTTGGCTGTAGTTTCAAATTGAATCGGTCGGAGCTGAAACGCATTTAGTCAAAAATGGTCATTTTTCAAAGAATTAGTATTCTGAAGTATTGACCCGAGGGCCTTGGAACGGCATAGGAAAGAATTAAGTCAGCCTTCTGTTTAAGCCAGAAACCACTGCTACATGCAGTGCGATCAGAGGATAAAAGCATTAAGTCAATGACTTGCTGCCTTTCAGTGCCGTATTCCGTACTTAATGTTGGCCGCACTGAAAGATTCCCGCATGTTACAGTGGTATTGCAAATTACATTTTTGCAGCGTTTAGGTGGTTTTTATGATTCAAATCCATTTTTAAATAAAATGTCATGTGAAATATTCAGTATGGCTTTATGCCGCACTAAACTGACCACAGAGCTGAAATGCACGTTTCCACAATTGATTAGAAAAACATATTTATTAAATTAAAATTCATATTCCGCTAACAAAAAATATAGCCTCAATAGTTCATTCACAACATAGATGACTAATATATTGTGTTTGTTAAGTTCTGTTCTGTCAATGATGTTTTATTTGTCTCCTGAATAGTAGTGAAAAGTGACTTAATACTTTTCAGCTCTTACCCATTCAATTGTTGGATAAGTGCGTGTAATTGTTGTATGTTGGCTGTGTATCGAGGAGCTGTTGTAGTATTATATGGGATAGTGTGGGGGTTGCGTCTTCTATGTCAGAGCTAGAGGTGGATGAAAGTGAGTGTCGTGAGCTGTTGTGTTGTGCCTGCGATCGTGTAATAGGAGGGTTGAGTGTAATCATAGTGGGGTACTGTACTCTAAGTTCTAAAGCTGCGTTGTCGAATTCAGAGATAAGTCGACCCACGTTCGATTCGTCGATTAGATCGGCGTTCCTGATCTCAATCTTAGGCCGGAGAGGTTTAGGATTCGTGGAGAGTGTGTGGGCCCAGTCTCGAGCGGTGGTACTCAGTCTGTCCATACGTTGTGTAATACGATTGTTGAAATATGCGTGTCCCTGCTTGTGATGTGTGACCGTGTGAGGATAGTAATGTGTGGCTATGTTTGAATAGTAATGTGTGATTGAATGTGAATGTGGGCGACAATGTGTAGTTGTATGTAAGCAAGAGGTATTAAGTCCGTGGATCGACATGGTGTTCCACCAATTGTTTTGCCTCTTTCGTGACCATTCTCGAGGGGTCTTACTTGCTTGGCGAGTAAGGGGATGTGCCGAGAAGGTAAGAAGGCGAAACAGCATGTGTGTAATTGGGGGCGGGGGGGGGGGGGTGAAAGGGGAGTCAGTTAGTAGCAAGCACGGAAGTTGGGCGAGCGAACTTGGCGTGTGCTGCTATGAGCTGAGTGGGCAGTATGATGCCTAGCTTATAGGTGAGGAGTGGAGGGAGTGAAACTGCTTGTTTCAGCTGGTGTACAAACAATTGAAACAGGGTATCAGGGGTTTATTCTAATGCCCAGCAATGCAACTTGGAACAATGAAGAGTTTACAAAATTGTGAGGGTTTGACGGGGGAAGGATTGAGGAATAATTTCTAAGTACACACTAACGAATTCTGGTGCAGGCAATGTGTAGATGTATCGTGACAAAGGGGGTGGCGAATGGCAGCAAGAGTGGAAGAGACTGTTTGCGATGTTCCTCTTCCACCACTATTTATTCATTGGCTGTGTTGTGCAGTTTTGTCAGCGGTATTCTGTTATGTAAAACTGTTTGTTTTTCCGCATTTGGTTGTCCTAAATCGCGTGTTGTGATAGTTACATCACGCGTGTGGCCGTCAATCCGGTCTGCGTTCTGTGGCTTCCATGTAATTTAAGGGGTTTGGGCTAGGGCTGTAACGCAGAGCTGGAAGGAGTTACAATCCCTCTTGGGACAGGTTTTTTATTTATTTACGTCGGGCCTATGCCTATTCTTCTTTCATGGTATTAGTAACACGTATGCTCTTTTATAATTTCATTGACAAAAACATATTTTATATTCGTATGGATCCAAGGTCGTCTGATGAAGTCGGAAACAAATCAATACATACAGGATTGAACGATGAGCACGGTAGAATTCAGCTTTTTTTCCCTCACTTTAACGATTCTTTAGACGTTTAGAGACTTGAAGGATCAGATTTAACATAATTGCTTGTTAGTGGTAAGATAACGAGCGTTTCTTTTTGATGAAATTTAAAATATTTTGTTGCATAAATGCAGGTAAATTTGCAAAATTAGCAACACTGCTGTTGTGACGTTCAGCAATAACAGTGCTTCAAACTGTCAAATTGCGTCACCCTGTGAGCGTTTTGTTCCTGCTAAAGACCAGGATATTAGGACTGTACGAGAGGTTAGAACTGAGGCAAAGCTGGATCAATACCAGGTCGGAGCTCAGAACTTCTATATTCTATCTGCAGTGCTTGTCTTTGAACACCACCATAATCATCCCCTTTACCACCACTGTCGAGGATTGCCAGTCTTCGTTCTTAGGAGCAGGCGCATAACCAGGATTTCATTTCTGAGGGGGCACAACACACTAATATAATGCTGTGTGTTGTTACAGAACCATGGGTCGGGATGAATTTTTAGATATCACAATAAATTAATAATAAGAGGCGGGTTCCATTCCTAATGACCTAATGTTTGATACCACCCCAGAATTTGCATGGAGTAAAAGTGGGAAACCACGGAAGACCACATCCTGGATGCCTAATGTAGGAATAGTAGTCGCTGAGTGTACCCCGTTCTAGTCCTCAAACCAGAACTTATTTTTTGGGCAGAACCGGGAATGAAGCCCGGACCTCAGGAGCCAGATTACCTGCCCGCTTCAACATGCAGGCACTAACTGGCATATAGTTTCATCATTCGTTTTGAGAGCAAACCCAACCTCCTTATGTGTGCTCTTTAAGCGATGCTTTACGTGAAGAGTTTGAGACGAACCTCAATTATTACATATATTTACAAAATTGAGAGGCGACGGTAACTGTCTGTTCAGGTCATTAGCATATGGAATGTAGTGCTATATGATAGTTGAAATGAATGATTCGGAGCAGCACGGGTCTTGTAGTTATATTTTATTCCGTTTGACTATTACACTTCTGTAAGTGTTGAGTTTATGTTGCTAGCACTTTTTATGTGTTTAAGTAGGAAAACCCATTGAATAGTTAACTTCTACCGCAGCGTGCTTTTGTAATGATTGCGTTCGAAATTGTTTTGTTAGTAACTTTGTGAGGTTTGAAGCCATTTTTCAGTGTTGCCTAAGTAAACAAAAGTTTGGTGCTTTTCAGTCGGTCAACACGAATGTACCCAAATAGACCTGGGTTATGCCCTGATCCTGAAATAAATTACATAAGATTAATAAATACACTAGGATGACCAGTTTCGATCGTCAAGCGATCATCATCAGATCCATTACACTTAGGCTATAACATCTATGTTTGAGAATACAGGTGAAAAATATATACAATATGTACAATTATTTAGTTGCAGTGTTGGTAATGCAACAGTCAGTGTATGTTAAATGTGGTTTATCTAATGTTAGGTAAACTTCTTAAATAGTGATGAAAATCCGGAATATGTCTGTTAGGGGTGATTATATGGTTTTACAAAATCAACTATGATTATACTGAAATAATACAAGTTTATACTTATCGAGTTGTCTCCTTAACTGGAACATGAAGCAGTTGCGTGTTTCCTTAGACACCAGTTACAGTCGACTAACCCCGAGTATTAGCTGGGTGGAACTGGTTTTCCCCTTCCTCCCCCTATAGTTACTTCCAGAGGTCAGTGCAATGTATATTTGTGTGACTGCCAAGTCTAGATAAGAGTGTATGCTATTGAATGCAGGAGTCTGCAACTACTAAAGACCGTGGAACTATCTTCGCCACGCATGGGCTAAAAAAGCCATTTATACTAAGCGGTACATGGTCTATTGAAGACGTCCCGGCACCTTTAATACTGCCGCGCATATCGGCCTAGGTTTATTGCATAAAAATGTACATAGTACACCTGATCCAAATAACATTTACCTATAAACACCGCTATTCCCCCCCCCCCTTTTTATCTAGCTTGGCTGTATCGCTAAGTTGTGTCTTGTTTTCGACAGGGTGTGTTTTTTAGTAGAGCGAAAAGGGGTGAACTCTCCATAAAAGTGTGTTCATTTAGATTGTTGGGATTGTTTTGTTTGGCTAGGTGAATCTCGATTGCTTCTTTTATGTCGAGAGCTCTGCCTTTCGATTCGTGATGAATTATTTTTAGATCAGTCTCGATTTTAGCGAAGCTGTGCCCCGTGTCACACATATGTTCGGATACGGCTGAATGTGTTCCGTATCTTATCGCATTCCTATGTTCATTATAACGTGTATCTACTCGTCTTCCGCTCTGGCCAATCTAATATTAGCTTAACAACCAATGTCTTGGCATGTAATAGAATATACCCCTGACTTTGAATACGGGTCTTTTTTATTTAGATTGCTATTTTGCAGATGCCTCCCGGTCGTATTATTCGTTGTGAATGCTATTTTTATGCCTTGCTTTTGAATAGATTAGTGATTTTATATGTGTTCTCATTCACATAGTTCAAGCGCGCGAATTTTTCTCATTAATGTCCGGTTTTGGAATCATTTTATCTTTATTTTTATGTTTGGCTACAATTTGGTCTATTTTGCTTGGCGGGAAATTGTTTTCCATTGCTATTTGTTTAATGATTCGTATTTCCTTATTATAATTGTCTGTTGACATGGGTATGTTTAAACTCTGTGCACCATTGAATTGAACCCCGCTAATTTATGCGTACTGGGGTGATTAGACTGATTGTCGATTGCATGCGAGGTTTGTGTGGCTTTTCGGAATATGGAGTATGAAAGCTCGTTGTCCTTAGGTTCAATAGTTATGTCGAGATAATTTATTTTTCGATCTGTTTCGGATTGCTTAGTGAATTTGATTGAGTGGTGTAGGCTATTAATGGATTGGAGAATTGTTTCTTCGCTTGTTAATTCAGTATCGTAGATGAAAATTACATCATCTACGTATCTTTTCCATATTACTATTCCCCTTGTTGAAGTCTTTTCTAAAAACTCATTTTCTAGTGCATTAATGAAGATGTCAGCGATTAATCCGCTTAGTGGTGATCCCATCGCTAATCCTTCTGTTTGTGTGTGCATTTTATTGTCGAATTGAAACGCGTTTTGGCCGAGGACGACCCTCAGTAGTCGCACGATCTCTTCAGTTTCTTTTTCCGAATTGTTGGATTTTAAGTTATTTTCGATAGTGTTGATTGCATCATTAATAGGAATATTGGTGTACATGTTAGTTACATCGAAAGATACAAGCCTCAAGCTAGGTTTCATTTGTAGGGTGTTCAGTGCTGTTACTAATTCCGTTGTGTTCTTTACAGAGTTGTTTTTGTCGTTGGAAAGGCGGCGTTTTAAGATTTTTAGTAACTCTTTGCTGATGTTGTAATTAGGCGCATTCCTACAATTGACTATCGGTCTCATTGGGCACTCCTTTTTGTGTATTTTTGGTTGTCCCCTCAATGACGGTATTTTCGGGTTCATGTTTATTAGTTTCGATTTTTCAGCTTTGGTCAATATGTATTCTGTTTCTTTTAATACACTTTTTATTTGTTTTTGGAATTTATTGGTGGGGTCTTTTGCTAATTCCTTGATTTCGTTGTTGTTTAGGAATTCGACTGTTTTTTCAATGTATTCTGTTTTGTTCAAAATTACTGTAGTGTCTCCCTTATCTGCTTTTGTGATGATTAAGTCATGTTCTTTTATTTTTTGTTTCAATGACTTTATTTCTTTTTGTTGTTTGTTGTTTTGAGTGTAATTGTTTTCGGCCTCTCGTTTGAGGATTTTTTTGGCTTCGTTGGTGGCAAGATGTTTGGTTAATTCCCTGTCTTCTGCTGGGTGCTTGTGACTGGCTATCTCGATATCTGGGATTAACTGTTTTATATTATGTTTCGTGTGTGCGTCTGTGCAGTTGTATTTCAAACCTTTGTCTAGCATATCCATTTCATTTTGAGAGAAGGTTACGTTCGTTCTGTTGTTTACACTGCTGTGGAAATTCAATTCATTGATATTCGTGTGTTGTTCACTAGATTGATTATTCTGTGTTTCTCCTAGTTTTCTTACATACATACATACATACATACATACATAAGAAAGCAAAAAATCAACCAACAACTATACGATATTCAATTGCAACTAAGTAACTTCTGGCACGCATCCCAATGGGACAGTTTTACCGAGCACCTACATGACACCATCAAAATCAGAGCAACGAGGAAACACGAAACGCTAGAATATAAACTAAGAAAACTAGGAGAAACACAGAATAATCAATCTAGTGAACAACACACGAATAACAATGAATTCAATTTCCACAGCAGGGTAAACAACAGAACGAACGTAACCTTCTCCCAAAATGAAAAGGATATGCTAGACAACGGTTTGAAATACAACTGCACAGACGCACACACGAAACATAATATAAAACAGTTAATCACAGATATCGAGATAGCCAGTCACAAGCACCCAGCAGAAGACAGGGAATTAACCAAAAATCTTGCCACCAACGAAGCCAAAAGAAATCCTCAAACGAGAGGGCGAAAACAATTACACTCAAAACAACAAACAACAAAAAGAAATAAAGTCATTGAAACAAAAAATAAAAGAACATGACTTAATCATCACTAAAGCAGATAAGGGAGACACTACAGTAATTTTGAACAAAACAGAATACATTGAAGAAACAGTCGAATTCCTAAACAACAACGAAATCAAGGAATTAGCAAAAGACCCCACCAATAAATTCCAAAAACAAATAAAAAGTGTATTAAAAGAAACTGAATACATATTGACCAAAGCTGAAAAATCAAAACTAATAAACATGAACCCGAAAATACCGTCATTGAGGGGACAACCAAAAATACACAAAAAGGAGTGCCCAATGAGACCGATAGTCAATTGTAGGAATGCGCCTAATTACAAAATCAGCAAAGGGTTACTAAAAATCTTAAAATGACGCCTTTCCAATGACAAAAACAACTCTGTAAAGAACACAACGGAATTAGTAACAGCACTGAACACCCTACAAATGAAACCTAGCATGAGGCTTGTATCTTTCGATGTAACTAACATGTACACCAATATTCCTATTAATGATGCAATCAACACTATCGAAAATAACTTAAAATCCAACAATTCGGAAGAAGAAACTAAAGAGATCGTGCGACTACTGAGGGTCGTCCTCGGCCAAAACGCGTTTCAATTCGACAATAAAATGTACACACAAACAAAAGGATTAGCGATGGGATCACCACTAAGCGGATTAATCGCTGACATCTTCATTAATGCACTAGAAAATGAGTTTTTAGAAAAGACTTCAACAAGGGGAATAGTAATATGGAAAAGATACGTAGATGATGTAATTTGCATCTACGATACTGAATTAACAAGCGAAGAAACAATTCTCAAATCCATTAATACCCTACACCACTCAATCAAATTCACTAAGCAATCCGAAACAGATCGAAAAATAAATTATCTCGACATAACTATTGAACCTAAGGACAACGAGCTTTCATACTCCATATTCCGAAAAGCCACACAAACCTCGCATGCAATCGATAATCAGTCTAATCACCCCAGTACGCATAAATTAGCGGGGTTCAATTCAATGGTGCACAGAGCTTTAAACATACCCATGTCAACAGACAATTATAATAAGGAAATACGAATCATTAAACAAATAGCAAAGGAAAACAATTTCCCGCCAAGCAAAATAGACCAAATTGTAGCCAAACATAAAAATAAAGATAAAATGATTCCAAAACCAGACATTAATGAGAAAAAATTCGCGCGCTTCAACTATGTGAATGAGAACACATATAAAATCACTAATCTATTCAAAAAGCAAGGCATAAAATAGCATTCACAACGAATAATACGACCGGGAGGCACCTGCAAAATAGCAATCTAAATAAACAAGACCCGTATTCAAAGTCAGGGGTATATTCTATTACATGCCAAGACATTGGTTGTCAAGCTAATTACATTGGACAGAGCGGAAGAAGAGTAGATACACGTTATAATCCCATAGGAATGCGATAAGATACGGAACACATTCAGCCGTATGCGAACATATGTGTGACACGGGGCACAGCTTCACTAAAATCGAGACTGATCTAAAAATAATTCATCACGAATCGAAAGGCAGAGCTCTCGACATAAAAGAAGCAATCGATATTCACCTAGCCAAACAAAACAATCCCAACAATCTAAATGAACACACTTTTATGGAGAGTTCACCCCTTTTCGCTCTACTAAAAACACACCCTGTCGAAAACAAGACACAACTTAGCGATACAGCCAATCTAGATAAAAAGGGGGGGGGGGGGAATAGCGGTGTTTATAGGTAAATGTTATTTGGATCAGGTGTACTATGTACATTTTTTCTGCAATAAACCTAGGCCGATATGCGCGGCAGTATTTAAGGTGTCGGGACGTCTTCAATAGACCGTGTACCGCTTAGTATAAATGGCTTTTTAGCCCATGCGTGGCGAAGATAGTTCCACGGTCTTTAGTAGTTGCAGACTCCTGCATTCAATAGCATACACTCTTATCTAGACTTGGCAGTCACACTAATATACATGGCACTGACCTCTTGAAGCAACTAAAGGGGGAGGAAGGGGAAAACCAGTCCCACCCAGCTAATACTCCGGGTTAGTCGACTGTAACTGGTGTGTAAGGAAACACGCAACTGCTTCAAGTTCCAATTAAGGAGACAACTCGATAAGTATAAGCTTGTATTATTTCAGTATAACCATAGTTGATTTTGTAAAACCATATAATCACCCCTAACAGACATATTCCGGATTTTCATCACTATTTTAGAAGTTTACCTAACATTAGATATACCACATTTAACATACACAGACTGTTGCATTACCAACACTGCAACTAAATAATTGTACATATTGTATATATTTTTCACCTGTATTCTCAAACATAGATGTTATAGCCTAAGTGTAATGGATCTGATGATGATCGCTTGACGATCGAAACTGGTCATCCTAGTGTATTTATTAATCTTATGTAATATATTTCAGGATCAGTGCATAACCCAGCTCTATTTGGGTACATTCGTGTTGACCGACTGAAAAGCACCAAACTTTTGTTTTTGTTGTTAGTAACTCGAATGTACCCAAAAGAGATGCGTTATGCCCTAATCCTGAAATAAATTACATGAGATTAATAAAACACTAGGATGACCAGTTTCGATCGTCAAGCGATCATCATCAGATCCATTACACTTAGGCTACAAAATCTATGTTTGAAATTCAGGTGAAAATATTTACAATATGTACAATTATTTAGTTGCAGTATTGGTACTGCAACTGTCAGTGTATGCTAAATGCAGTATATATGTTAGGTGAAATGCTAAATGGTGATAGCTATCCGTAGATTGTACTTTAGAGAGATTATATGGTTGTAAACTATGGTTAAACTATAAAATTTTAGGCTAACTACTTATCTGATTGTCTTCCGTACAACAGCTACTCGCAGTTTTCGTGCTCACTGGAACTCACTGTGCGGTCGACTGCGGTGGTTATCTTAACGACTGGTTTTCCCTGCTTTCTCCCCCCTGCTCCTACGTGCTGTGGGGATTGATAGCGATGTGTTTATGTGAGGTGTTACCAACCTAGATAAGATGTATGTTATTGAATGAGGTGGGTCTACAACTATTAAAGACCGTGGATTAGCCCTCGCCACGCGTGGAGCATAACCCATTCGAACTAAGCGTTGACGGTCTTATGAGGACGTCCTGGCACATTTAATACTGCCGCGAATATGGGCCTTGGTTTATTGCAGAAGAAAAGTACATCGTACACCTGATCCAGATAACATTTACCTATTAATAACCCCCTAATTTCCCCCCTTTTTTATCTAGCTTGGCTGTGTCGCTAAATTGTGTTTTGTTTCCGACAGGGTGTGTTTTTAGTAGCGTGAAGAGGGGTGAGCTCTCCACGAACGTGTGTTCATTTAGATTGTTGGGATTGTTTCGTTTGGCTAGGTGTATCTCGATTGCTTCCTTTATGTCAAGAGCTCTGCCTTTCGATTCGTGATGGATTATTTTAAGGTCCGACTCTATGTTGGTAAAGCTGTGCCCTGCGTCACACATATGTTCGCACACGGCTGAATGTGTTCCGTATCTTATCGCATTCCTATGTTCATTATAACGTGTGTCTACTCGCCTTCCACTCTGCCCAATGTAATTAGCTTGACAATCGGTGTCTTGGCACGTTATAGAATATACCCCTGTCCTTGAATACGGGTCACGTTTATTTAGATTACTATTTAGGAGGTGCCTAGCGGTTGTGTTTTTCGTCGTGAAAGCTATCATTATGGCTTGCTTTTTGAATAGGTTAGTGATTTTATATGTATTCGGATTCACATAGTTGAAACGCGCAAATTTTTTCTCAATACTGTCTGGTTTGGGAATCGTTATATCTTTATTTTTATGTTTGGCTATAATTTGATTTATTTTGCTTGGCGAGAAGTTGTTTTCCTTTGCTATTTACCAACATAGAGTCGGACCTTAAAATAATCCATCACGAATCGAAAGGCAGAGCTCTTGACATAAAGGAAGCAATCGAGATACACCTAGCCAAACGAAACAATCCCAACAATATAAATGAACACACGTTCATGGAGAGCTCACCCCTCTTCACGCTACTAAAAAACACACCCTGTCGGAAACAAAACACAATTTAGCGACACAGCCAAGCTAGATAAAAAAGGGGGGAAATTAGGGGGTTATTAATAGGTAAATGTTATCTGGATCAGGTGTACGATGTACTTTTCTTCTGCAATAAACCAAGGCCCATATTCGCGGCAGTATTAAAGGTGCCGGGACGTCCTCACAAGACCGTCAACGCTTAGTTCGAATGGGTTATGCTCCACGCGTGGCGAGGGCTAATCCACGGTCTTTAATAGTTGTAGACCCACCTCATTCAATAACATACATCTTATCTAGGTTGGCAACACCTCACATAAACACATCGCTATCACTCCCCACGGCACGTAGGAGCAGGGGGGAGAAAGCAGGGAAAAACCAGTCGCTAAGATAACCACCGCAGTCGACCGCACAGTGAGTTCCAGTGAGCACGAAAACTGCGAGTAGCTGTTGTACGGAAGACAATCACATAAGTAGTTAGCCTAAAATTTTATAGTTTAACCATAGTTTACAACCATATAATCTCTCTAAAGTACACACTTCAAAAAAAGTTTTGCATCACCTCGGTTCCCAGATCTCCGGCATATAGACGTTGACTGTGTATATTGTATCCAAGATACAGTCCATTTGACTGTTCATAGATGTCACTAAAACTGCTCAAAGATGTAAACAACCATGCATGAGCAGGGCCTATTAGACGGAGGGGGTACGACAGCCGATCAGTTCCAGTCATTCCACCAGGACGAAGGTACGCTGCTCATGTTGTCTGTAGTTCTACCATGCCTAGAAGGTCAATACCGCAGTTCGATCGCGTCCGCATTGTTACTTTGTGTCAAGAAGGGCTCTCAACAAGGGAAGTTTCCAGGCGTCTCAGAGTGAACCAAAGCGATGTTGTTCGGACATGGAGGAGGTACAGAGATACAGGAACTGTCGATGACAGGCCTCGCTCAGGCCGCCCAAGGGCTACTACTGTAGTGGATGACCGCTACTTACGGATTGCCGCTCGGAGGAACCCTGACAGCAATGCCACCATGTTGAATAATGCGTTTCGTTCAGCCACAGGACGTCGTGTTTCAACTCAAACTGTGCGCAATAGGCTGCATGATGCGCAACTTCACTCCCGACGTCCATGGCGAGGTCCAGCTTTGCAACCCCGACACCATGCAGCGCGGTACAGATGGGCCCAACAACATGCTGAATGGACCCCACGGAATTGGCATCACGTTCTCTTCACCGATGAGTGTCGCATATGCCTTCAACCAGACAATCGTCGGAGACGTGTTTGGAGGCACCCTGGTCAGGCTGAACGTCTTAGACACACTGTCCAGCGAGTGCAGCAAGGTGGTGGTTCCCTGATGTTTTGGGGTGGCATTATGTGGGGCCGACGTACGCCACTGGTGGTCATGGAAGGCTCCGAAACGGCTTTACGATACCTGAATGACATCCTCCGACCCATAGTGCAACCATATCGGCAGAATATTGGAGAGGCATTTGTCTTCATGGACGACAATTCTCGACCTCATCGTGCACATCTTGTGAATGCGTTCCTTCAAGATAACGACATCGCTCGACTACAGTGGCCAGCATGTTCGCCAGACATGAACCCTATCGAACATGCCTGGGATATGTTGAAAAGGGCTGTTTATGGACGTCTTGACCCACCAACCACTCTGAGAGATTTAAGCCGAATTGTCGTTGAGGAGTGGGACAATTTGGACCAACAGTGTCTTGATGAACTTGTGGATAGTATGCCACGGCGAATACAGGCATGCATCAATGCAAGAGGACGTGCTACTGGGTATTAGAGGTAGTGGTGTGTACTGCAATCTGGACCACAAATGCTGAAAGTCTAGCTGTATGATGGTACAACATGCAATGTGTGGGTCTCATGAACAATAAAACGAGCTGAAATGTTGTTTGTGTTGATCTCTATTCCCTTTGTATTTAACGGTTCCGGAACTCTTGGAACCGAGGTGATGCAAAACTTTTTTTGATGTGTGTACAATCTACGGATAGCTATCATCATTTAGCATTTCACCTAGCATATATACTGCATTTAGCATACACTGACAGTTGCAGTACCAATACAGCAACTAAATAATTGTACATATTGTAAATATTTTCACCTGAATTTCAAACATAGATTTTGTAGCCTAAGTGTAATGGATCTGATGATGATCGCTTGACGATCGAAACTGGTCATCCTAGTGTTTTATTAATCTCATGTAATTTATTTCAGGATTAGGGCATAACCCATCTCTTTTGGGTACATTCGTGTTGACCGACTGAAAAGCACTAAACTCTTGTTTACTAAGGCAACACTGAAAATATGGCTTCAAACACCACAATGTTGTTAGTAACTCTTTGTATTGAAGGAACTCTTGTCAGCTACAAAAATTGTTAAAATCAGTATCGCTTAAGTGTTTGCGTGTATTTAAATTCCCGTTAGCGACAAAATATTTAAAAATCAGTAGTATATTGGTTGTAGATGATTTAAGCCCCTGTTAGAGAAAACATATTTTTAAGTTCAGTTTTTAAAGATAGTTATTGACTATTTAAATTCATGTTAGCGGCGACACATTTTACATTCAAAATTGTTTAGGAATATAGCGACCTCCGTTGACGACAAAATATTTTAATTCAGTATTGCTTAGGGATGTATCGACTATTTTAAATTCTGTTAGCCATTAAATATTTAAATTTTATATTGGTTAAGGATTGAAACCATTCAAACATCCGTTATCGACAACATATTATTTTAAATTCAGGAGCCTATTGTTTAAATAATACGCAACTATTTAAACTCGGTTAGTGACATCATTTTTTGAATTCAATATTGTTCAATGATATACTGACAATTTAATCTCTCCTTATCAAAAAATAATGTTTTAGAGTTGTTTAGGGATTTAGCGATTATTTAGGATCTCGATGGCCAAAATATATTTTAAATTAAGTATTTTTTAGATATTTAGCGACTATTTAAACACCCGTTTGCGACAAAAAATATTGTTTCCTTTTTGATAACACAAGAGTCTAGTGACATTTGACTGCTAGTTAGCAAGTTTTTCAAGTTCTGAGTTGGAAACGCTGAAATTGGGCGGTAACTGGCTGATGAGATTGTCGAAACTTCGCCAGCTACTTACATCAGTCGCAATCAATATTAAAAGTACTATAATATTGAGTGTATCTCTTCTTCAAGTACAGTATCTGCCACCATTCCGTGCTAAAAGTCATACGCACCACGAGAAGAAGAAATAATGCTTGTGATTTTGAGTCACCAATATCGCGGTCATAAGCCACTTGAAACTATGAGAAATCTGTATGCTGTTTAATGTAATTAATATACAGGATAAGCTACAAAATAATAGTGCTTATTATTGTTGTTCTTCTTTTTTTGTAATTAATTTTACGTAGATTTGGTCGTCACAGTCATCAGTACTGTGTATTTCGATTTGAGTGATGAATTTGTCTGATAACCTGTGTTTCTGAGGAGTCTGAAATAGTGTGTGTATACCTGTAATTATCGCGGTCAGGAATCAGATAGGCAACTTATGGCACTACGTCCCATGGGAATCATTCTTATGCAATTTACACGACAAAGTTAAATTGCAAGCTATTAATAGGCAAAATACTCTAGAAGCTAACATTGGAAAATTCATAAAAAGATACGGACAAAACCTAACCGAAAATACAAAACACAAAAAGCGTCAAATTCAATGACAGGTTACACAACAGGGCGGAAGCACGTTTCTCCAAGGAGAAGATCATGATGTTGTAGAAAGGAATTAAATTTAATTGCCAAGATAAGCACAATGAACACAATATAAAACAGCTCGTAACGGACGTAGATATTGCGTGTAGCAAATTATCTGAAAAAAGAAAGAGAGATAGTTAAGAATCTTGTAGCAAACGAAGCTAGGAAGATCGTAAAACAAGAAAACAGTAGCAATAAAAGAAACAATAAAACTCAAACAGCGTTAGTGGAATCGTTGAAGGAAGAAAATCGATAAGGAGGAATTAATTGTAACGAAAGCCGACAAGGGGAACACAACAGTAATCAGGAATAAAGCCGAATACTTAAATAAAATGGCAGAATTCATACACGATAACGGTATAAATGAGATAGGGAAAGATCCAACTAATTAATTTCAAAACCAAGTCAAAACATACTAAACAAATCGATTAGAAGAAGTTAGAGAAAGCTAAAATCATAGACATGAACCCACAGTTACCGTCACTGAGGGCACTACCGAAGATCCATAAGGGTAATTGCCCCATTAGTCCAATCGTTCATTGAAGAGGTGCGCCAGGCTACAAACTAAATAAAGAATAAATAAAAATCTCGAGGGTAAGGTTAATTATCAAAAGAGACGTCTCAGTAAAAAACACAACCGAATTAGTCAATAAAATGAAGTCCATAAACATAAAACCAAGCATAAGAATGATTCTTTCGATATCACGATTATGTACACTAACATACCGGCAAAAGAAGCAATAATGAAGGTAATAGGGGAACTTTAAAATAGAATAACTCAGAAGAAGAAATGGAAAGAAAGAAATGGAATGTGTTTCAATTTCAGGATGAACAATCAACAGGCTTATCTATGGGGTCACCACTCAGTGGATTAGTTGCCAACGTATTCATTAACAATTTAGAGAACAAATTCCTCGAAGGACATTCCACACAAGACATTGTACATTGGAGTAGATATGTGGATGACGTCATTTGCACATACGTCACGGAAATTACTAACGAAGACACATTGCTTCAATCATTCAATTACTTACACCAGTCCATTAAATTCACAACGGAAACAGAAAACAACCAACGCATAAATTACTTAGATTTAGCAACCCACCGAGCGGATAATAATTTAACGTACACCATATACCGTAAGAAGACGCAAACGTCACACACTATTGAAAATTGCTCAAACCACCCAATTTCACACAAATTAGCAGGCATGAAATCCATGGTAAATAGGGCCATCAGCATACCTATGTCCAAATGAAATTTCAATAAAGAAATCAACACGATAAAACAGGTAGTAACGGAGAATAACATTCAGCCCCACACGGTAAACCAGATAG
The DNA here is from genome assembly GCA_946902985.2 of Meconema thalassinum. Classification (NCBI taxonomy): domain Eukaryota; kingdom Metazoa; phylum Arthropoda; class Insecta; order Orthoptera; family Tettigoniidae; genus Meconema; species Meconema thalassinum. Next base: position 1,062,129,102 of record OX336389.2, on the reverse strand, counting down.
CCTACTAGATAAACAACGAAAGAAAAAGGAGGACAGAACACTAACTCAAAATGAAAATAAGTACACACGATTCAATTTGGTGAACAAAACCACTTTTAGAATAACAAACATCTTCAAGAATCATGAACTAAACATAGCTTTCAGAACTAACAACTCACTCGTTTTCTTTTCTTTTTCGTGTGGCTTCCTGAGAGGCTGAGTGCAGGTTTTTCTAGTCAACGCCCGTGGGCAACCTGCGCGTCGGAATGAGAGATGAGATGAATGGATGAAAGTGGGCAAGGATGTGGAAGGAAGCGGTCTTGGCCTGTCAGAAGGTACCATCCCAGCATTTGCCTGGAGTTGAAAATTGGAAACCGCGGAAAAACATTTCAAGGACGGCCGATGTTGGGGCTCGAATCCACGTCTACCCAGTCAGCTGAGAGGTTGGGCCCATAGCCGAACGCTGCACTTCAGCGAGCGTAGCCACTGCTGTCGGTAACTCACTCGGTAAACACCTACACAATAGCAACCTAACAAACAAAAACCCGCATGCAAATTGAGGCGCAGGCCAATATCTCTTCACTTGCCAAGATGACGAATGTAATGCTAATTATGTCGGGCAAAGTGGAAGACAAATCGGAACACGATATAAAGAACACAAGAATGCGATTGAATACAAGAAACATTTAGCTATATGCGTACACACAACTATCATCGTTTCACTAAAATAGAAACAAACTTGAAAATTCTACACCACGAAGTGAAGGGAAAAGCTGTGGACATAAATGAATCCATAGAAATATATCTAGCGAAGAAAGATAATCCAGTGAATCTGAATGAACACACATTTTTAGAAAGATCACCACTTTTTGCGCTGCTAAAATGAAATAAAATCTACACAAGTAAAAATCAGACAAGGAATGCAAACGTGAAGGGCTAATTGGGAAATATGTTATAGAGGATGAGGATGCACATTGTGCCTATTTTCAACAAACCTAGACCTGTATATAGGTAGTTTCGTAGAGTCCTGTACCGTCTGATAGACCAGATGGCGACCAAAGGGACAGATGTCTAACTTGTGGCAGTCGACTTAAATGGCCTACGATAGTTATGAACACAGTTCCAAGAGTCCAGAACATTTATCTTCCGTGAGTCATTCCAGCCTCATTCAATTCGGTCCAGGTACAACGATAATTCATTCAAAACCTCAGTTATGACTTCGAATAACAGATGGCACGCAGGATGTTGTGCGGAACTATGTTAGGCATAGAGCTCACCGTGCCAGTAGCGGTGTGCAGGACGATAAGTCAACATCGCCGTGAGGAGTCCTTCGCCAAGTTAAATAAACATTATAATTAGTTTCTTCTAGTGCAAGCAAAACAAATTTGTTAATTGATTTATTATTATTACGGTGTGTTATTATAAATTGTATACACGTGCATATACACCTTTACTCACGTAATTCACAAAACCTTGAACACAAAACAAATCTAACATATAGCGAGATTCAAATTGCGAATCGTTTTATAATCACCTAACGAATTATTATAGTACTGCAATAATGAATTTCCATTAGTGAAAATTTACTCTTTAACACAGTGATCTGGATCTGATGATTTCCCCAATTAATTGTTATAATTAACTAATACATGTATTTTTTTCCATGAGTATATTTACATATTTATATCTTGTACCGCGCCCATTCATAAGGAACAATCGTGTTGACCGACTGAAAAGCTACAAATGATAATTTGTATAGGCAACATAGAAAAAAATAATGGCTTCGAATCTCTACACTACAGGAATCAGGTAGGTGTCCCGCGGTGTAGCCATGTGCGTTGTATTGGTCACCTGCACCGCGACGAGGTGATAAGTCCCTGGAAACACATTTTGATGCTGATGAGATCTGGCATGAAGAATGGACCTCTTCAAAACCCGACCACCTGGGTTAAATCCATCATCCTTGTTGAGCTCCTCCTGGTTTCAACCTACCTATGAGGAGCTGTAGGAAGAGGAGACCGGAGGATCGAATCCCGCCGCTGTCAGTGGCTTTCCAGAGTGTTGTTTTCTACCCGTGCTTTTCCATACTCCCTCCAGGTATATTATAGGATTGTGCCTTATTTTAACACCCAAGGAACCTACCACATATCTGTCTTAAATACAGCCACTCACACTACTTCAGTCAACACAGAAGTTCAACACACACACAAGTACACGGGGCTGATGACCAAGATGCACCAAGCCCTACAAGCTGAATTAACAACAATAACCACCCGCTCATAACTCGGGTAATACAAGTATCCATGTGAAGGCCTACGCACATCCACTGTGTTCGTAATGGTTATCCTTGATGCGTTCTTCAACTACACAAACAAACTCTTCATGGACGCCCACTTCGTTCTTCATCGTGCACATTATCAGTCCTTCATTGAACTGTGGGCCCCATCTCCTCACCATTGAAACACTCGTCGCATTTTCTCCGTACACTTTGAAAATCTGTCGATGAACGTTGACTGGTTTAGAGTTCTTCGTATTCAGAAAGTGAATGACTGATCTAATCTCACAAGCGGCGGGATTTTCTATCACCTTCACCATTCTAACCAAGCACTATAGTTATAAAGCGTAAACGACAGAGAGCGATCTCAAAATGGCGTCACCTCCTCCTCCTTTACTCAGAAATACTACTTCGCATGACCGAATCGCGTTGCAGTGACGATGGGGCAACATATGATAAAAAAGAACTTACTTTCTGGACGTGCATAGTAGGCTATAATGTATAGCACTTAAACACAACTTATATTGGATACAGATCCGCCGCGTTGCGTAGTGACTAGCATTCATGGCTGACACTGGAAACACTGGGAACAGGCGGGTTCTATTCTTACATCCGCCATCCTACAAGGGGGTTTCCGTGGTTTCCCACTTCTACTCCAAGCAAGTGACAGGATGATTCCTAACATTTGGCCACGGCCGCTGCTACCAAAATCGATCCTCAATTACAAATACACACACTAGTACAGACATCACAGTGACACGGGTTGTCAGACAAATTCTACACATACCCTAGTGCAGGAGGCTACATAACCACTATGTCGCAAAGCCGCTAAAGAATCGACAACAACTATATAGGCTACAATTATTTAGTTACAAAAACTTCTTTATAGCGTGGCAATTATTGATTTCACATAGGCCTTTAACCTATTCCGTTAGTTTCATTGTCGTCATACTTCTACTAATATCACATAGTATTCTTGTTTGCGATGTTCATACTAGTTATGATGTTAAGAGATGCACACACCTTGGTACTGAAGTGAGTCATGTATAGGTATATATCCGCCACATCTAGAGTAGCGCCTTAAGTGAGCAAACATCTTATGTACGAAACACTCCCTTTTCAAGAAGTGTATAATAATATCCATGTACTGTATATGTTTCGCAAGTTACCAGGTGTGAGTAGATAAGTTTTATTACCCACCCATTTAACTGGGGCGCAGCAGCAAGTCTGGAAACAGGTAACTTAAATCCCGACGGTGACAGTGGCCATCCTGAATGCTGTCCTCTCCCGGGGTTTTCCACACTTCATCCATGCAGATGTCTATCGGTCCGGTTGCTCATTTCTCGGGACACTTACGCCAATGCCTGAGTCTAATAAATTACAGCACAAAGTCACAACAGAGGCAAACGTTAACATCAGACTGCAGCAGAATGAGGAACTAATATTTAAAACAGTGTAAGTGCCAATACATTGTTTTTCCAATAAAAGCCAAATATAGAGTTTCCTTGCTCACAGTGGGAGACTAGTAATAATAATTATAGCCTTCTAAGCCAAGCAAACTACAACAAAGAAATGTTATAAGAAATTTACATTAAAATATGTAGCTAACGGATTATTGTTAACGAAAAAATACTGACCTACAAGTTCGTAATGCACACGGTGCGGCGTGAGCACTCAACTAAAGACATGGTAGCACACTGACACAATATACACCACAGAGGAAATTCCGCGTGAGATGCTACCACATTCGCCCTTCCCTACCAAACTCAACGGGGCTCATTGGACTGAGGCTGTACTTGTTGAACTTCCTACCAACTAAAATATTGACTTCAGGCACATTATCAGTTTACAGTTATATGTAGCATGGCTAATACAACCCGTCATTCCAAAAAGAAAAAAAACTTTTTTCATATTTCGGCACTTACACCCTTTTCCATCATTGGTATCAAATATGATAGATTTCCTTACCTTTCCGATCGTTCTTATAAATTGGAATAATTGTCATTCCTAACATTTGGGTCAACTGTTATAATGTACGCACCCCTTGTGATAGGCTGGTAACACCACTGGCAACTCTGATGTACACAACAGGAGAGCAGCAAGTATTAGGAGGTTACAGGGATTGCATTGCGTGGGTGAACAGCGCATGTCTGCTTGCAGGCGTGGTTTATTGACATGCATTTAAAATGCTTGTAGTACTCAATGGAAGACATTCGAGGTATGGTAAATATGCCGTGTATTTGGGCGAAGGCATGCTATGTGAGTGAATGACATGTCACATAATCAACAATATCGCAAGTTGCTAATATAACGCACAGAAGCGCAGGGCCTCTGAGTGGGGAGGGGGGAGGGAACGAGGGGGACAAATGGCATAGAGGCCAGTAAGAAATGAGTGCCCGTTAGTGATTCTTTACATTTTATTGCGAATGGATCTTTCATTGATGTACAGATAGTCTACTATAAAATACAAGATTAATTGAGAAAGCGTGAACTTGACGAACTTAACCAAACTATGAATGACAGACTAGACGATATAGAACAGTATGGACGTAGGCTAAATGTCAGGCAATTTGGCATTAATGAGAATGGTGCAGAGGACATGGACGACCTTGTGTTCCAAGTTGCAAAAAACATTAATGCAGATGTCAACAAGAATGACACTGATAGGAGCCATCGAGTGGGAATGAAGTCCACAAACATGCCGCGACCAATTATAGTGGGGTTTACTTCATATAGAGCTAGGAGTGAGCTTTTCAAGAAGAAAAGGCATCTCAAGGGAACGAGGACAACTATAAGGGAAGACCTCACCGCGAATAGACTTGCTGTTCTGAAGACTGCTGTGTCTCGATGCCAATTGAAGAACGTTAGGAGTCAAGATGGTGTCATTTTTGTAAGAAACACCGATGGAAGAAATGTCCAAGTGACGAAAATGAAGGACTTACCAGCCCCTCGGGAAGCCAGATGAGTAATTGACACTTTTTGATTCCCGGAGTCCATCTCATATTATAATACAAACTTTACATTTTGTATAGTTTTTCAATTTAATTTTTAATTAATTTAAAATCACTAATTTAATACGCATTGCCTTTTATTAATTTCACTTCATACATTAATTTATTACATTATTCATTCTGATCTTTTCACTTAATTTCAAGTATAACATCAGCTGCTAAATACTTTAAGACGTATAAGTTGGTACTGAACTCGAATTTGGTTTAACTCAAGGAATTGTATGAGGCAAGGATCGAACCGACTTGCGTACTAAATTTATGCAAGAAATAGAAATTAAGGTTGGAACAATATTTTATTCACATAACTATTTTATGATGTGAATGGAAAATATTGATGATTTTTTGAGAAATTTGCAGCATTTTTAAAGAATTAAATATTGGAAATATTTCAGTGAATATTATTTTAACCAAGGGAGAGTCCAATCTATAGACACTGGAATATGACCAAACTCTCAAGTTAGCTCGTCAAGGACCGGTTTTGTTCACCGAGTAGTCAATAACAAAAATTTGCACACGACACTTTGATAAGAGGCTAGAACAATGAGTTTTGCTTGATAACTCAAGAGCCAATCAGAAAAAGCTACATAAATATAGAGGGAATTGTTATTATATTTTATTCTGAAGAAAATAAACGATATAAGCTCTCCAATTTTTAGAGAACACGATATTATATTTTCCCATCGAAACAGAATTAAAAATTAATGAATACGAGAGAAGATATGAGCGAATTACAGAAATTAGGACTATGTTGGAGGCTAGTCCGCCATTTCTGACAGTAAGGAGCGTGGCAGCAGAGAGCAGGGAGATTCATTCCTTTATTGCGACAGGTACAGTGCAGACCTGTGTAACTGTTCGTCCGAAAGAAGCATATAAGCATATTCAAGGTACGGCAAGGAACTTGGACTTGACCGGAGGAGTCGCAACACTCACCGAGGAATAATAGGAGATGCCGATGAAGGAACAACAGCAGTATTTTAAAACTTGAAACGACAGATTCTAATACGACGTTTATAAGAAGCAGTTTACATTATTGCAAAGAATATACTACTACATTATTAAGAGTAGTCAGTTACACATCGACTGCCATAGTGAAGAAATCATAAAAAGTATATTTCTTGTATATACACGATGGCAAAGAATTCAGGTCAGGGGGAAGTTCCCAATGTGAATCTATTTTGAAGATCGTCATGCAGTACTAAATCATGAAGGGAAGTTAGTCTACATTTACGGAGTGGAATTCAGAGTGGACCAGACCATCCACATTTTTCATTGAAAATCAACAGAAACACATATCCCTGTTTTTTCATTCCAATTACCGAAGCGGATTTACATAAGTACCTACACGAAATAAGCGACACTAAAGCAATGAGAATAGATAACATCTCAGCTCAAACTATTAAGCAGAATATTAATACTTTAAGGAGTCCTTTGCTTGCAATAATAAACGAGTCACTTTCACTTGGATACTTTCCAAAGCAATTGAAAATTACAATTGTAAAACATCTACATAAAGCAGGCAGTCCTTCAGAACTAAAGAACTGTCGACCTATATCGTCAGCGACAATCATATCAAAATTATTTGAAAAATGTATAAAAAATCATATTTATCAGTTTTTGAAGAAACACAATTTAATATCAACTAGGCAATTTGGCTTTATAAAAAATGTCAGCACCACTGACGCTATTGGGGAATTAACTAGGCAAATTTATGAAAATATGAACAGTATGATACCAACGTTGGACATATTTCTCGATTTGGAGAAGGCTTTTGACCCCATACACCATATTCTCCTTCAGAAGATGGAGAGTTATGGCATCAGAGGCATAGCACTGAAATTGGTAGCTATTTGACTGATAGGAGTCAATACGTTAGAATAAATGGAACAAGTCTACCTCTAAGAGTGAAAGGAGGAGTACCACAAGGCACTGTACTGGGTCCATTATTATTTTGATTGTTATCAATGATAATGAATCATCTATACATGGAATTGAAAATGTTAATATCATATCATACGCAGATGATAAGGTAGTGTGTGTTCAAAGTAGAACATGGGGAAATGTAAAACAAGTTGGAACTACTGCATTGAAAATATCAAAGATATGGCTAGATGGTAACGAACTATTTTGAAATATAAATACAGTAAATCAAAGTTCGTAAGATTCAGTTTAAAGGCAGTTGAAGATAATTATAATGAACTAAAAATACACACTTTGAACTGTAATTAGAACTGAGACTGTCCTAAAATAGCTAAATTGGATACAGTTAAATATCTGGGATTATTTATAGATAGTGACATGAAATGGAAAAGTAAAATAAGAAGAACAAACTATATAATTCACAACTTAAAACATATTGTCAATTACAAATTAAAAAGATACATCTACCATGCTCTAGTTCAGTCAGTTCTTTCATATGGTATTCTTGCCTGGGGAGGTGCCTATCAAAATGTACTAACAAGTGTTCAGATAGTACAAAATCTCATACTGCGAATAATGTTGAAGAAAGATAGATTATATCCGACTCTGAGAATGTATGCTGAGACAAGGGTCTTAAACATTAAACAATTGTATGATTTTGAAATATATAAATTCATTTTTAAAGATAGAATTTGAATTCAAGTTGTAAGTCACGGGTATGGAACCGGAAGTATATCAACTTAAGTAAAGTATAGCTAAACGTAACTTTCTGTAGTACTCACCAAAATTATATAACATTCTTCCAATTAAATTAAAAGAATTTAAAGGAAATCATGCAAACCTGAAGATGCATATAAAACATTTTCTCAAAGAAAACAAAATTAAAATTGAAAATATAATTTGTTGAGCCTACAAATTTATACAAACGCAAATTCCATTTTCCTTCTTATTAATTATTTCTTAGTACATAAAGCATTTACATAGAACGTGTTATTTGACTAAGCCATTATACAATTTTAAGAAATATTAATCAATGCTATGCATGCCACACACAAGTTCAGTGGCATATGTGATTGCTCTTCCTGCTCTGTATGAATTTGGTATCCTATTTCGACCTGTCTTTATCATATTGTAACAATATAATTTAATAATTGTAAATTTACAGATTAAACAATGAGTTGGGATTGTAAGGAAATTCATTAAATGTGTACAGTCTTTCTGAATTTTGTAAAATGTGTGTATTTGTAACAATTTAAACAATAATAGTCTAATAATTTTTGTCCAGTAGAATTCCAATTAACCGAATCAATTGGGACCGGACTCCATTCGGATAATCAAAAATTCGGATAATTGGATTTACATACGCCTACATGGTATACATAAGTCTACATGAAATGAAAATCCACAGCCTGCTTCCAGTCTCCGACCGGGTCAGGAATGGAATGAATGAAGCCCCTATCTAGCGGCGAGGATATGAACTATGCCGGCTGCCGAGGCCCGACGCACTCCTCTGGGGCAATGATTAAATGAATGACAGATGAAATGAAATGATAGTGGAGAGTGATGCTGGAATGAAATTTTGACAGGGAAAACCGGAGTAACCGGAGAAAAACCTGTCTGCCTCCGTTTTGTCCAGCACAGATCTCACATGGAGTGACCGGGATTTGAACCACGGACTCAGCGGTGAGAGGCCGGCGTGCTGCCGCCTAAGCCACGGAGGCTCTACATAAGTCTACATATATATTTTAAAGAAAAAAAGCTTATTTTCTGTATTGTATGCATTTTTAATGATGTAATTAAATGAAAAGGCAACAGTTTTTCATGTTATATAGCGTACGTACTTACAAGTGCTGTGCAATAGTACAATAGTGTACTATGAGACAGTGACTTATCATCCCAATGTTCGCGATGCACTACACTAGCTTAGTGGGGGGAAGGACGATAGCGCGCGCAGACAGAATCATTATTTATGTTCGACGATCGCGAAATGTACATATTATATGTCAGAAAACGGTATCGTAATGAGGATCATTATAGTACTATTCTTCATTATGAAACAGTTTCTCCAGCCAATCAGAGCTCATTCATTGACCAATTAGGTAAGGATAGCTTCACGCATGCGCTCAAAATCCAACATATCGGACATGAATTACATGATTTGAAAGTTCAAATTGGATATCGGATCAACCATTGTAGTTACAATCACAAACACAAAGACAAAATCAGCACGAACCTTTACGGTAACAAGAAAATACTATGACATATGCAAGAAATGTATGAATCTACCTCCAGAAGTTAGTAACACAGCATCCTTCTATATACCGTAAATTACCGACATGGAAAGTGCACCGTCCCATATGTTCACGTAAATAAACTGGCGAATATGAGACAAGAAATAGCACTGTACCTTATCCTCAACTCCAATTTCTACACAGCACATTGCTTTCAAACGACTCGGTGACAATATTAGTGAATGCTAGTTCTGATCGGCACTAGACGTCATGCAGGTTGTAAACAATTGTATTGCCAAGCAAATTAAATGGTCTCTGCTTTCGAAATTCTTTGACCCACGCATGCGCTCTGTTCAGTCAGCAAACCACCCAGCGCGCTCTGTTCCCTAACTGAAGTTACTGAATCCCACATATATTTATGAATATTTATGTGAAAGCATATAATAAAGTTATAATTATCGTCGAACATAAACAGTCGTATGCAACTCGCCTATAATAGTAATTAAGACACTCGTATGGAAATTATAAAACTCTCTACGCTCGTTTTATAAGCATACTCGTGTCTTAATTATTGCCATTATAGGCTCGTTGCATGATGTACTATTTGCGAATCGCAGTGCGTTTCCGTCTTTCGTTTCTGAAAACGATTCGGATAATTGGAGTTCTGCTGTACACCCATTAACGAGTCATCGGGACATATCCAATTTTAAAAGCAACAGAATACTGTTTTCCTCTCGTTAGGCGAGGGCTCGACTTGCAGTTATTTGCTGATTTTACGAGCAGTATTGTACCACATAATTTCTGCAGTAAAACAGAGTGGCTACATTTACTGCGTTTTTAGAGAATGGCCACGACAAATGTTTCGGCTACACTGCAGTAAGAGGCAGTGTGCAGTGGAGTGGAAGCCGATCAAAACCAGATATAAATAACATTTTATTCACGGTTTATGGCATATCGTGAAAATGATAACTGTTATTGATGTGTAACATCTTTCCGCTCGGTTGCTGGATAGTTTTGTGGGAGTGATTTTGAAAATTGGGGACGGAAGTGGATCGGAACGATCGAGCTGGCAGTGGTGGATCCAACGGAAGTATGCACTGCCCGCTCGATCGATCAAACGGAAGTGTACTAGCTGGCAGTGGTGGACAACGGAAGTATGCACTGCCCGCTCGATCGATCAAACGGAAGTGTACTAGCTGGCAGTGGTGGACAACGGAAGTATGCACTGCCCGCTTGATCAATCGGACGGAAGTGTCCTAGCTGGCAGTGGTGGAAAACGGAAGTATGCACTGCCCGCTCGATCGATCGATCCAGCTACCAGATTATCATTTTAAACTATATTTATCATATCAATATGACTCATTTTAACAGAATCCATATGAAATTACGTGTTGGTCTGTGAATGAAGAGGACCTGTTTATAAGGAATTTAAAGTTATGAGCGGGGTCGCGTCTATTAATCTAGTTGATCCATATCGTATTCTTTATTTAGGCTAGTGCTGGTGGAAGCTACAAATCATCTAATAAAATGAGTTCCGTATTGTTACGTGCCACCCCCTAGTGGCACTTTTGTTGACTGGATTACGGTGGGGGTACAAAGCACAACACCAATTACTGCTTAAAGAAATAATTAACTTTATTGTGGCCAGAAAATTACACTAATCAGCAAATACAAGCAATTAGGAGCCTTCTCCAGTTTCCTCAAGTCTCTTCCTTATGCGCTCTTGGCCCCTTTCACTTGTCAACAAACCACAGAAGTTAATCCTGCCGCTAATGAGCCTAGTGGCCTTGACAGAACTACATGCAACTTCTTTCTAATGTGCGCCTACTACAGTACTTACGAGCACTTGCTGCGCGCTGTTCACCAGCTGGGAGAAACAATGTCACTGGATTTCGACACCACAATATCTGACACTCAGTGAAAGCACACTTACTCAGAACACGGCAGTCCCCTGTATGTTCCTCACTTCGCCGCTACACTAGGGGTTTCGCAAGTCACCACACTTCTGTCGCTCAGAATAAACGCTCACACTAGCTCGTAAAACACAACCACAACAACTGCTTCACGGGTCACTCTTATATAGCAGGCCGGTGACTCAATAAATGGTTCTAGATCCATCCAGGGTCCACGGCTTCTCGAGGTTTCCATCGCTGGTCCAGTCACGAATCTTCTGGACTATCCCTTTGTCTTAGTAGCCCTGTTGCATAAGGCACACGCAATACAGGAGGCATGCCACAGCCCAGCCCCTGGAGCAGTTGTGACTCAAGCGGCGAGCGATGACACAAACTCACAGCCGTAACACCACCCCCTTCCTAAAAAGGCTGATCGTCCCGATCAATCATTGGTCCGTCTGTGTCCGTCCGTAGGCTGCCAGGCGATCTCGATGCACGATCTTCATCTTCGCCCTCGGGTTCCGCTGGATCCTGTAGACGACATCGTTGATCCGTTTCACGACTCGGTACGGGCCCTCCCAGGACTTCTGAAGTTTGGGTGACAGGCCTTTCTTCCGTAATGGGTTGAAGAGCCAGACCAGGTCGTCCTCGTGGAATCCGCCGGCATTCGTCTGCTGGTCGTATCGGGTCTTCATTCGGTCGGTCTCGATCCGCAGTTTCCTCCTTGCGAACGCGTGCACGTCCTCCAGTTGGTCGACCAGTTCTTGACAATACTGGCTTACCGGGATCGGATCATTCCCAGGTCGGCCGAAGGCAAGATCGACAGGTAGACGGAGCTCCCTCCCAAACATGGCCCGGGCTGGTGTGCACCCGGTGGCTTCATGCACGGCGGCGCGGTAGGCCAGGAGAAATAGTGGAAGATGTTTGTCCCAATCCCTCTGGTGCTCGCTGACGACTATTCGGAGATGGTTCTCGATGGTGCGATTGAATCGCTCTACCATCCCGTCGGACTAAGGGTGTAGCGGCGTCGTCCTTGTCTTCCGGATTCCCAGCAGCTGGCATAGGTTCTGGAACACCTGCGACTCGAAGTTCCTCCCTTGGTCGGAGTGCAGCTCCAGGGGTACTCCGTACCGGCTGACGAATTCTTTCACCAGGGTCTCTGCAATCGTCGCGGCTTCTTGGTTAGGGAGCGCATACGCCTCCGGCCATTTGGTAAAGTAGTCGCTGACGACTAATATGTAGCGGTTCCCTGCCTCGCTTAACGGGAATGGCCCAGCAACATCGATGGCCACTCTCTCCATGGGGCCGCCCACGTTGTAGGTCTTCAGTGGACCCCGTCGTCTTCGTCCTGGGCCCTTGCTGGCTGCGCAATCGTGGCACCTCGCGCAGTGGTTCTCCACGTATGTTCCGCATCCGATCCAGTAGAACCGCTCTCTCAGCTTCTCCAGGGTCTTCTTTATCCCTAGGTGTCCACCAGATGATCCTCCATGAACTTCCTTCAGGACTTCCTCCGTCATAGCCTTTGGAACGACGACTTGTTCCCGAGATGTCTTCCCGTCGGTGCTCTCCCAGGTACGGCAGATGAGGCCATCCCTTACAATCAGCGAGTCCCACTGTGCCCAGTAGGACTTAAACTTTGGGCTGCAGTCACTCACAATGTTCCACCCGGGTCTGGGGACACAGGCCCTCTTCCATTCGGCTATCAGTCCCAGTTCATCATCCTCTGCTTGTGCCCGCGTGAAAGATTCGCGGCTCCAGTTACCTTGAAGTTCCACAGTAGTCCGTCGGCACAGTATCCCGGTGTTCTCCTCCCTTCGGGCACAGAAGGTGCAGTCTTCGGGGCACGGTCTTCGTGACAGGGCGTCGGCGTTAGAATGCAGTTGGCCTTTCCTGTGCTGAATCTCAAAGTTGTACTGTTGAAGCCTCTCTAACCACCGCGCGAGTTGACCCTCGGGCTGCTTGAAGTTCAGGAGCCACCGCAGGGATGCATGGTCGGTCCTGATGAGAAATTCTTGCCCGTACAGGTACTTGTGGAAGTGTTCAATGGTCTTCACGATGGCGAGCAGCTCCTTCCTGGTGACGCAGTAGTTCCTTTCTGGCTTTGACAAGGCCTTGCTGAAGTAGGCCACTACTCTCTCCTCGCCGTCCACTACCTGCGACAGGATTCCCCCTATGCCAAAGTCGCTGGCATCGGTATCGACGATGAACCTTGTTCCAGGTCTGGGGTAGGCCAGAATAGGCGCGGTGCACAGAGCCTGCTTGAGTTGTTCGAAGGCACTGTGGCATTCTGCTGTCCACGTGAAGAGTTGGTCCTTCTCAGTCAGTCGATGTAAAGGTTTGGCGATGTCGGCGAATCCTCTCACGAAGCGACGGTAATAAGTGCAGAGTCCCAGGAAGCTTCGTAGTTGGGACTTGTCCTTCGGAACTGGCCACTCCCTCACAGCCGCGGTCTTCTCTGGGTCGGTGCGCACCCCTTCCTCGGAGACGATATGCCCAAGGTACTGGACCCGCTTCTGGAAGAGCTGACACTTCTTGGGGCTCAACTTCAGCTGGGCAGCCCGTAGCTTCAACAAGATCTCCTTCAGATTGCTGTAGTGCTCCTCGAAGCTCTTTCCCAGAACGATGACGTCGTCTAGGTATACCAGGCAGGTCTTCCAGTGTAGTCCCCTCAGAATGGACTCCATTAGCCTTTCGAAGGTCGCAGGGGCGTTGCAGAGACAGAATGGCATGACGGTGAACTGCCAGAGCCCGCTGCCCACAGAGAACGCCGTTTTCTCGCGGTCCTTAGGGTGGACCTCCACCTGCCAGTAGCCACTCTTCAAATCCAAGGTGGAGAACCATCTTGACCCTGATATGGTGTCCAGCGTGTCGTCGATCCGGGGTAGAGGGTAGCTGTCCTTCTTCGTGACGTCGTTCACCCGCCTGTAGTCCACGCAGAACCTGGTGGAACCGTCCTTCTTCTTCACAAGCACGACCGGAGAACTCCAAGGACTATGTGATGGCTCGATCACCCCTTGCTCCTTCATCTCTTCTACCATCCGGTCGACTTCGGCTTGCTTGGCGAGCGGGACACGTCGGAATGGGGCCCTAATCGGTGCGCTGTCCCCAACGTCGATTCTGTGCTGGACCAAGCTTGTCCTGCCGAAGTCTTTGCTCCCCACGGAGAAGACATCCTGGAATTCGCGTAGCAGGTCCTGAAGTTGGCGTGATTGCTCTTCGTCTAAATGGTCCTGGGATCCTTGGTACAGCTTCTGTAGTTCTTCTGGCAGTGTGCGTCTTCTTCGGTTGTCCGTCTGCAGGTGTCCGTCTGTCGTATCTGTGATGCGGGCAATCCAGGTAACGGGCTCGCAGACTCCTAGGTTGGTGTCCCGGTGAACCGTAATGTCGTAGTGGTTCAGGTTGGACAGGCGTACGTACGGCCGAGACGTCGTGTTGATGAGAGTCTTGGCAACTAGCAATCCTTTTGTCTGGATGTCCTCATATTTTGGTTCGATGACAGCCGCCACTCCCTCAGCTGTTCCGTCGACAATTACGGCAGCGCTGACTTCCGTCCTGGCGGGAACGATGACGTCCTCTCTCAGCCTTACTCGTCGTGCGGCGACGGCCTCGTGTGCTGGTCGCAAAGCAAGTTCCTCCCTTCCGAAGTGCAGAGTGTTGGTACCCAGATCCAAGATGATGTTGTTCTGGTCCAGGAAGTCCAGTCCGATGATCACTTCATTTGATACGTCAGCCACAAGCACTGGATGCTTTATCGCCCGTCGACCAATTACGAACTCCAGTGATGCTCCGCCATGTACCGGTGCGGTCTCTCCGGTCGCGGTTATTAGCTGGAGGTTCCTTTGTGCGGGTTGCACTCTCCACTTCGGGATCACGGTGGGGCTGACGATGGTCCTCGATGCTCCCGTGTCGATTAGCATGGGCCAGCTCACTCCGTTGATGACTCCGTCGACCATCAGGCTGCTTTTATCCCTCCGTAACTGCGTCACACGAACTTGGACTGCCGGGGCTTGACGACTGTCACGAGCCAACCTTCGCCCCTCATGGCTGGCTGATACTTGCTTTCCTGGGCCGCGCGGTTTCCCTACGACTGACTGTCCCGACGGAAACTCTTGGCGGCGGCGATCACCGCAGTCCTTGCTCAGGTGGCCTCTCTTACGGCAGGTCCAGCAGGTTGGTAGTCCTCTTCCGGGCCGCCTCACCGGATGTCCTTCGGCTAAGTTTTTGTTGGTGGTACTGCGACTCTTGAAGAACCGGCCTAGCACCTCCATCAGTTCATCGGCCAGGGGCTTGGTCTTGTTGGCTTGGGCCGGTTCGTCAACGTCCACCTGACGCACCCGCGCGCACATTCTAGATACTTGCTTTGCCGTCTCGAACTCAAGTGCGTGGCTCAGCGCATCTGCCAGGGTCTTATTGCGCGCGAGACGCAGCGCCTGTTGAGTGTCTGAGTCCCGTAGCCCGTCGGTGAAAGTCTGCGTCGCTATCTGCTCCAGAAAGTCGGCCGGCGCTGTTGGGTAGGCGAGCCTTACGAGGCGTGCGATGTCCATCTCGAACTCCTGCAGGGTTTCCGCGTTCTTCTGTACCCGGGTCCGGAGCTGCATCTGGTAGGCCTGCTGAAGATGGCTATCTCCATATCGGGACTCCATATGGGCGATCAGTGCGGCGTAGTCCTGGGATCCAGTCGGGATGGCCTGAAGGACGTTAAGGGCGTCGCCTCTCAGCGCTACAATGAGAGCTGTAGCCTTTTCTGTGTTGTTCCAGTTATTTATGGAACAGGCCGCCTCGAACTGACTAAGTAGGTGCTCCACGGGACCTTTCCGTCGAAGGTTGGGGGCGTCACTCTGCTCTGTCCCGTTCCTGATGTCCCCGGTGTACCTGTGGGCGGGCGTCGGCGCAGCTCGGCAACTTCCTCTTGAAGAGCGTTGAATTTCTCTTCCACCCCCGTGAGTGGGCGTTGGCGCAGTTCGGCAACTTCCTCTTGTAAGGCTTTGACTCTCTCATCCACCCCGGTCGGCGGGCGTCGGCGCAGCTCGGCGACTTCCTCTTGTAGGGCTTTGAATCTATCTTCCATCCCTGTCGGCGGGAGTCGGCGCAGCTCAGCAAATTCCTTTTGTAGAGCGTTGAATCTCTCTTCCACCCCCATCAGCGGTCGTTGGCACAGCTCGGCAACTTCCACTTGCAAGGCGTTGAATTTCTCCTCCACCCCCATCAGCGGGCGTTGGCGCAGCTCGGCAACTTCCACTTGCAAGGTGTTGAACTTCTCCTCCACTGCTGCGACTTCCTCACGTAGGCCCTGTTCTAATTTCCTTTGGCTCTCCTCTAATTTCGTCAGCAGACACTCTTCCAGATTTTTCTGGCCATCCAGAAATTTGGCGGTTAGGTCCTCTGCTAACTTATTCTGGCCGTCCTTCAGGTCCTCTGCTAACTTCTTCTGGCCGTCCTCCATCTTCTTCTGGCCGTCCTCCATCTTCTTCTGGCCGTCTTCCATCTTCTTCAGGTCATCCTTCAGGTCCTTGGCTAATTTCTTCTGGCCGTCTTCCATCTTCTTCTGACCGTCTTCCATCTTCTTCAGGTCATCCTTCAGGTCCTTGGCTAATTTCTTCTGGCCGTCTTCCATGCCAGTTAACTTTTCTAGCAATGCTGCCAATTTCTCCTCCATATTAGTTGTTTGTCTTGTAAAGGGCATGCACTCACAGGAAAATTAGAGAAAATGACCTGCTCGGGTTTTGAAACCAGGACCGTCAGGTGTTGTGCTTGAGTTCGTAATCCGGCTTCTGACACCAGTTGTTACGTGCCACCCCCTAGTGGCACTTTTGTTGACTGGATTACGGTGGGGGTACAAAGCACAACACCAATTACTGCTTAAAGAAATAATTAACTTTATTGTGGCCAGAAAATTACACTAATCAGCAAATACAAGCAATTAGGAGCCTTCTCCAGTTTCCTCAAGTCTCTTCCTTATGCGCTCTTGGCCCCTTTCACTTGTCAACAAACCACAGAAGTTAATCCTGCCGCTAATGAGCCTAGTGGCCTTGACAGAACTACATGCAACTTCTTTCTAATGTGCGCCTACTACAGTACTTACGAGCACTTGCTGCGCGCTGTTCACCAGCTGGGAGAAACAATGTCACTGGATTTCGACACCACAATATCTGACACTCAGTGAAAGCACACTTACTCAGAACACGGCAGTCCCCTGTATGTTCCTCACTTCGCCGCTACACTAGGGGTTTCGCAAGTCACCACACTTCTGTCGCTCAGAATAAACGCTCACACTAGCTCGTAAAACACAACCACAACAACTGCTTCACGGGTCACTCTTATATAGCAGGCCGGTGACTCAATAAATGGTTCTAGATCCATCCAGGGTCCACGGCTTCTCGAGGTTTCCATCGCTGGTCCAGTCACGAATCTTCTGGACTATCCCTTTGTCTTAGTAGCCCTGTTGCATAAGGCACACGCAATACAGGAGGCATGCCACAGCCCAGCCCCTGGGGCAGTTGTGACTCAAGCGGCGAGCGATGACACAAACTCACAGCCGTAACAGTATTATAAACTACAATCTCTGTAAAACACTACCTTTTAAAATAACAATTCAAAATGTGCGTATAGGAAACAAGGCAGTGTGTGCTCTGTAGCGCGAGAATATTATGGTAATACAGTAGACAGTGCATTTAGCAGGCACTGGTTTGACGAGCACAGTGGCAAATGTTTCACGGACTTTCATTTGTCATTGAGCAGTTTATGAAGCTTCACGTTCAAGGTTGAACATCACATGGGGTAGGACAAAGACGACAAATTACATTTAAGTAAGCGGCATTATTCTCACGCTGTGGTTGAGTAGGCTAGTCAAATATTAAATGCATAACAGAATGTTGTTATATGAGTGGAATAAAAGCTGAGACTAGGTCATTTCATGATTGTAGGAAGGCATGTTTTGATTGTTTACGACGAATTGTATGAGAGTCATGAGAATAATGAATGATACAGTTACTGAGGAGTGTGCTCACAGTATTTGAGAGTACAGTCGACGTTGTGTGTCACTTTGTTATTATGAATTATTAAGGAAGGAAGGAAGCTTGTAGTTTTGCGTGACCGTTAATCTCACAATCATGATCCACGGTACCTCCCTTTTACGTGGAATGCGAACCACAGGACATGGCATTTCAATTCGAAAATCTCACATGTATTGACCGGGAATCAAACCCGGTCTACCTTGGTGAGAGACTAACAGCTTGACCGCTGCGCCACAAGTGTGACAGTAGCATATCTCCAATTCAATCTATACATTCATCATAGTACCAGTCTGAAAATGGAGCGTAAATTAACATTTTAAGAATGTCCAAGCTGTGTAGTATACCAGTAGGATAACATGTCAGATGTTACACATCATATGCGACTACTGTAAGGCTCGTATCTTTTTTTATTTTGTGTGTATTGTTGCTCATTCGACATAGATGGTTGCGTCAGAGAATGTTTTTAGCATGCAAGAGTGAATTTACTCACAGTATTATAGAGCACAGGATATTTATCAACTTCAATTATTCGTTCACTATCAACCTCCATTTCAACAAACGAACAAGAAACAGCAAAACACAATTCAACGACAATATTAATGAAGAGGTATGCAATTGCACGGTGTTAAATACGTGGTTCACAGTAAATGTACCGGACAAGAAAATCAAAGTTTAAAGAAGCGTATCCCACGTTTACGTTGACAGAGAGGTAAGTTATATCAAGGTTAGTGACAAAGCAAGTCAGCTTCATCTTCCTCTGCAGAGCAGCGGGACCAAGACAGTAGAGGTCAGCTCGTCATTTCAGTTTCGATATCTTATCTACCCACGTGTTTCAGTGCCTGGTCAGCTGTATCTCTGGCTCGTACATTTTGGCAACTTTGTTCTCAGACCACATGGCGAGGCGAGAACTGCCAATCCCATTCTGGTAGCTCACAAAGTACAGATATCGCGCCAGGAGATGGCAGTTGGGTTTGAACTACATAGGTCTTCCCGCTCACTGCGTATCGCGCATTCCAAAAACATTCACTACTTGCTTCACTCACTCAGCACATTCCTTCTTTCACTGGCTGCGTATCGTCTGCTGCAATAATAACCATTGGCATGCGGGCAGCCGATATATTTAAGTTTGGAATAGGCGGACCACGCATGCGTACTGCAAGACACCCCCCGCACCCTGTCACAGCGTGCTCTACTGCCATCTCCTGCCACGATGACAGTATATGGTTGTTTGTGTCACCTAATATAATAATGGCGGATATAATGCTGCTTGAGCCTTCGTGGCTTAGGCGGCAGCACGCCGGCCTCTCACCGCTGGGTCCGTGGTTCAAATCCCGGCCAATCCATGTGAGATCTGTGCTGGACAAAACGGAGGCAGACAGGTTTTTCTCCGGGTACTCCGGTTTTCCCTGTCAAAATTTCATTCCAGCAACACTCTCCACTATCATTTCATTTCATCTGTCATTCATTTAATCATTGCCCCAGAGGAGTGCGTCAGGCCTCGGCAGCTGGCATTGTTCATATCCTCGCCGCTAGATGGGGGCTTCATTCATTCCATTCCTGACCCGGTCGGAGACTGGAAGCAGGCTGTGGATTTTCATTTTCATAATGCTGCCTGAAGATACAGAACCATGGACCTGAATGAATACTTAGATATTACAATAAAATAATAATATATCTATGTTGCCATCAAACAAAACAATTTACAAGATTGTACTTCGGAATGCCAGGTCTACCACGGTTATTTTATTGTAATGTTTAATCATTTATCCCGGCCCATGGTTCTGTAACTGCACCTACACGCAGCATCATTTTAGTGTATTGCGCCCCCTCACAAGAAATTCTGGTGATCCGCCTGCTTCTAAGACTGAAAACTGGCAATCCTTGTCTGTGGTAATAAAGGTGAAGGTTATGGTGGTGTTCCAAGAGAAGTAATACATGTACATAAAATCTATACGTTCTGGCCCTTATTGGTATTGATCCAGCTCTGCAGCAGTTCTAACCTCTCGTACGGTCCTGATATCCTGGGCTTAAGCAGGAACGAAACACTCCTAGAGTGACGACATTTGACGGTGTACTGTGCCCACGTTATGACTCTGCCGGTGACCTACGTCATTACTTCCAGGAATGGTATACATGCCGGACGTTTGTTTTAGACGATTGCCCTTGACTTTGAAGCCTGTCGGTGAGCCTGTACACAGTCACTCTCTAGCCCTATCGCTTCACATTTGTCACCACCGGTCTGATTTAACGGAATTCCAGACTTGAGCTCGTGACGACATCAGTGTGCAGACAGTACAGTTCACGTCAAGTATTGTGTGACGCGGAAGTACACGTTACATAGTTACGAACAGAACGCCACTATATTTGTCAATGACTGTACTTTAACAGTAGTGCGAGATAGCTATGTCAATCATCTGACCGCATGGGGCAGGTGACAGCAACACAGGTACTGTAGTAACTCGCCTCCAGGCTTCCATTAAGATATTTCACTCGTCTAAAACAAACGTCCGGCCTGTACCAACTGTACTAGCCACACCAAAGACATTTCTCAAATTGACACACAAACAATTGTGTGGCAAGCACTAACGAGTGCGCCGAGTGCATTACGCTAAGTCAGCCGTCAGAACTCCCGAACCCCACAATGTGGGGTAATGTCTTATGAATAGGAGTAGAGAAGTTGACGGCTCGAATTCTCAGAAATGCAACGGTCATCATCGGCAGAGATATAATGCGAATAATTTTGTTTTGTACGCACTTCGGTGGCATGGCGTCAAAACAGCATTACTGCCAAGTGACTTTAGGCAATTATGTGAGAAATCATTTTAAATTCAGTATTGTTTAAAATCCCGTTAACGATGACATATTTTAAATTCAATATTGTTTAGGGATTTAGTGTCTATTTGAGCTCTCGTTGGCGACAAAATATTGTGTCCTTCTTGGTAACCCAAGAATCTAGGCACATTTGACTACTAGGCCTACTTGGCAAGCTTTTAAAAACCTGAGTTGGTAACACTGGAATGCAGTGGTAACCGGCTAAGGAGATTGTCAAACCTTTCTTATCTCCGTACATCAGTCGCAATCAATACTGAAAATCCTATAATATTGTGTGGATCTCCTCTTGGAATAACTGCCGCCATTCCATGATAGGACTCTTGTGGTTTAGTGCCACCAATCTAGCGGCCATAAGCCATGTGACACTAAATGAAATATGTGTGCAGTTTAATGTAATTAATATACAGTATCAGAAAATCTACGAAATTTTCGTGCTAATTATTGTTGTAAGTAAATTGTTTTCCGTAGCTTTGGACACCATTATCTTCAGCCGTGTGTATTTGGATGGGTGTGTCGAAAGTTTTCTGATAACCTGATTTGCAGACGTTTGCTTGTAACGGGGATGAGGTACTGTAGGTGCCTTGAAACTTGAAATAAAACCCCGCGGGGTAGCCGTGTGAGGTAAATTATTCACCAGGTCTGCGACGGGGAGCTGCAGCGTACCAGAGATCGGAGGTTTGAATCCCGCTGCAGTCAGCGGCTTTCCTGAGCGTTGTTTTTTTTTCCCTCCATGCAAATGCCAACATTGTACCATATTTTAAATCCCAAGGCACCTAGCACATCCCTGTCCCACGTAAAGCTACACACACTAATACAGGGTCATTATATTTGTGTGCTCCGATAAACACGGCAAGCTACTGCTCGGGTCTAAGCTCTGTGAACTTGCGGGGTGAAGGGACGAGACAGGGAAAGGTCAGGCGTGAATTGAGAAGCCTGACAACAGGCCGCCTTGTTACCTGATATTCCCGTCTATTCTAATACTGCTAACATAGGGTACTTGCTGAAAACAGTGTGGCGTTGCGAAAGAGTGAGTGAGTCTCCGAGCAATGTAGGCAATTTGGTTCTGTTACTAAGCACGGACCGGGAAACCTAATCACTCGTCACCATCACTTCTCATAGTGCGCGATCCACATTCCTCTCAGGTTCACGCAGCTTGGACCCAAGCAGTAGAGCCGGCTTTGACTGGCGCAGATCGCGGGTGCGCGTACACGGTTCAGTCGGTGGTGGCGTGCACTTTTACACTTTTACCCAACATGTTCGGTAATGTGTACTTATAGTGCCCATAGCTGATGCTGAAAATGTCCTCCCTCTCTTGTAACACACACCTGACATCTTCTGGTGAAAGAATGGACAACAATCTCATCTAATAATTGTTCTGTAAGAACACAACGTTGTCTGTCAACTTTTTAAAATTATTTATGGAGCCTGTTTTCTTGAATCGTTTAGCGAGCCTCCTAATTGTACTGGCATTAGGCACAGGTCTTCCTGGAAACTTAATTCGAAATTTTATTTTACGACTTGTTTCAGAACAAGACTTTCTGCATTTCATATACGAATTATGGATACACACATGTTCGCGCAATGTGAATTACTGTCTAGGTATGACCAACAATCACAGTAAACACAATACTCACTAAACGTGCACTACTAACGTCTAAGCTTTGCAGATACACGTCCATATTGAGACCTTAATGCATATTGCATATCCATCTAGTCTCAAGTTTATGTTTTCAACATTAATTCTATACGCAGACCGGCACAGCAGTTGCAGAGTACAGAGGCGGCAAATACTTTTATTGGAGATGTGCAGAAACGTGAGCGAAGAATAGCAGGAGCGATGAGTGGTCATAAATGCACTTAGCAGGCTTCCAGGGAGTGCCGAGGGTATACGTGTACCGTGAGAAGACAAGCGAGGGCTAGGCCGGCAGGTCGTTGAACGCAAGAATTTGTGTGAGAAAATTGCAGTTTGGCAAGGACACAGCTCAAGTTTTGGTACCGCCCAGATGCGACCTACTTAAGAATTAATGACCGGAGAGCAATGAGAGTTGCATATATGGAAGCGGGAGACTCTCTACCTCCCAGAAATGTAATTTGGTGCAATTTGGATGTAAGGCTGATTTAATTCAGTATAAAATGCCTGATGTGGGGGCGTTTCAGCGTCAGCCAATGAGAGGATAAGCGTCACCAAGCCGTGTTTTGCGCGTAAATTGGCAGAAAATGAGGGATGAGTACTGAGTTCATTTGATAAGAAGCCCACGATCGATTCTTGGAAAGGACATCACCAATGAGACATTGGGATTACAACGAGTTAATTTTTTTTGAGCGTATGGCTTTTAGTGCCGGGAGTGTCCGAGGACATGTTCGGCTCGCCAGTTTTGTAGCTGCTTCGAGACGGACACCCAATGGGTGAGCTACAAGTACCGCTGGGGAGGGAAGGAGGGAAGTTGGAATGTAAGGACGAGGAGTTGGAAGGTAGCGGCTGTGGCCTATAGTTAGGGACCAACCCCGGCATTTGCCTGGAAGGAAGATGGGAAACCACAGAAGACCATCTTCAAGGTTGCCGGCGGGGGGATTCGAACCTCCTCGCCTCCCGGATGTGAGCGACTGCCATCTGTCATGCCGTAACCACCACGGCTAACTCACCCGGTAACGAGTTCAGTGATATAAGTCAATTCGGGATAGAGCTATTATTTTGGAAATAAATCTCATAGTTCCCCTTCCTACGACCAGTTATGCTTCAAACACTTAAATAGCTCCATCTGGGAGAGTGAAGTCAGTCGATTTTGTGATTCTGTTACGGACGCTTCACGTCAGTAGAGTTCGTGATTTGGACTCTGTTGTTTTACATGTCCAGTTGTAAAAATTGAGACAGTGTGGCGCTGCTTTTGAGATCATGCCTAGATACTATAGCATACGAGTGCGAATTCTTGTCAGTGTCGAGATAAGATATTGATATGCGCGCTAGTTCGCGAGTGCAAGTTCGGCTGAGAAATAGGCTAGCCACTGCGCTAGGTAAACATATAAGTTGTGTCGATAGGAGCTACGGTGGACAATCTGGATGAATTGAATAGTTCAGGTGGTAGCTATTTAGGAGAATGATAGGGTTATCGGCTCTGAACAGTGAGTGCGAGTTACCTTCTTGCATCCTTATTTAAGTAACTGTGTATTCTGTGTTCATCCTTACCACGAGGTACCCGAAGCAAGAAGAATCTGATGCTGCAATTGGAACACTGGGAGGATCTTCAAACGTGGAATTCGTCATGTGTGAAATGATGGCGTAAACCAAAACCGTGGGGCACGCTGCAATGATGGAGAGGATCTGGGACCCAGGAATAGTGATAAGTACAGCAAATTATCTTGCATAATTTAGTTAGGAGTGTACGGGTCAACATGAGTGCAATGGATGTGTACATATTCATTTCCTAATGTTAGTTGTGTTTTTGTTGTTGTGGTTGTTGTGTTTGTTGATACAACGTGCGTGTAAATATGTATCGTGTGGTCAAGGATTTCAGTGTAGTTTGGCAGAGTAACATTCAGGGGAAATCTGGCTATCAGCTTCTGTCACTGTAAATAAATTTTCAGTTGAGAGGGTGGGGGAGAGTTTGTGCATTTGTCGTAAGCAAACGAGAGCATATTGAATATTGTTGTGATAAATAAGGTTCGTGGATCGCCTGTGGTAAGTCCTACCAGGTAATGGTTTTGCAATCTTCGATCGGTGACGGACAAGGCAGGCAAACCCGGCGATTTGAAGTAAATAAAATGGAGTCTGACCGGGTGTACTAATGCATATCGGTAAGTCGTGGATGCTCTGCCCACGTGTATTTGGTTGAGTTAGTGGATGATGGTGCCCACCCATATAGGTAAGTTGTGGATGTTCAAAACCACGTAAGTATTTTGATAATTCCGTGGATGAGGTAATTCCCACGAGGTAAACATCATGGCTGTGATGCTGGGGTCGGTTTGACGCCCGTAGGCAGCGTGCTAAGTGATGATTCTGCGAGGCTTGTTGAATTGAGCCATGTTGAGCACGTGCTTTAGTCAGTACACGTCAGCTGTGTTTTATAGTGAAAGCAGGTAGCCACTCCTCGCCGCGGGGTGCCCTTGCTTGGCCTTGAGTCTGTCCGAGGTTATTTGGTAAAAGTTAAATGGCTGGTTTGTTTATATATTTTGTTGTTATTGATTCTGGGATTCCGGTTTGTTGTGCTTTTGATTTTATTGTGGACCCACGTTACTAGTGTATTAGATATTGTACCCTCTGGGTGGCCGCTAGACGGAGATGTCTTGATAAATGTTTCACACGGGAACAATTGTATGTGAATGAGGTAGGCACGTTGTATTTTAATGTAGTGTTTGTGTGGCCGCACTGCATGTTGACCGTACACGACTCTAACGGAGGTCGTGAAGGGAGGTCTGTTTGCCAAACGGAACGATCTCGTCTGTACGATTCACTTTTTCCAAATAGCGTTAGAATGAGATTCCAGCTTGTGAAATTTAATTGATTTGATGCTCCGTTGGGGTGTATAGTGTTCTGATCTGATTAACGTAATGGTTCAATTCTTGTGGCATTAATTTAATATTTTGATGTTGCATTTTGAACTCACCTGGGGTGAGAACGCGCCACTATGATTTTTGATTTAATTTTATTTGGATTTGTGTTTTATATGGAGTTCCATGATCCTGCAGTGTTTGGTCAAGGGAAAGCTGAGTCTTTGCCCG
Source organism: Meconema thalassinum (assembly GCA_946902985.2). NCBI lineage: Eukaryota > Metazoa > Arthropoda > Insecta > Orthoptera > Tettigoniidae > Meconema > Meconema thalassinum. The sequence goes on along the minus strand of OX336389.2, from coordinate 1,062,103,236 downwards.
AATTAATTAGATTAAGGTACCCTGGTCGTACCATCTCTGTGGACTTTATGGCAGAGAATGATAGTGATGACGCAGGTTATTTTGTTATTACGTTGGTTTGGGTTGTTTATATGGGGAATGATCTTTTTTTATTTCGTCTTGTAGTACTTCTGAGAATAAATTTTGTTTCCTTGTTCACCTGGCATATGATTTATAGTTGTAAGTTCCCATGATCCAAATTTCGAAATTCCTAGGATGTAAAGTGTTAATTAGCCACCGAACGAGCCACGCCCGAGATAAGTTTCAGCATCCTAGAGGACCTTTGGAAGGGTACAATATGAATTACAAAACAAGTGTGAACTAACGATATGTGTCAGCGGTGCGGGGTACTGTGAAGTCCACTCGCTCCGCACCTGGCCAGCCAAATGGTGCCATAGATTGCCACGATTACCGGGGCGCACAAAGATAATGGCCCTTTACAACCATAAGAGAAGTTCAACACAGATGCAGGTACCAGGTGCTGATGACCATAATGTGCCAAGCCCTAAACATGAATTAACAACAATAACCACCCGCTCATAACTCGAGTTAAACAAATTTCCGTGTGAAGACCTATCAACACTGTGAAAAAAATAGGACAAGGTTCATTTTGCAAACATTCACTGTAATCAGTACGGTTACCATTGATGTGTTCTTCAACTGCACGAGTGAACTCTTCATTAACAACCGATGGACGTCCACATCCTTCGTCACCGCGCACTTGATCAGTCCTTCATTCAACTGGCGGACCCATCTCCATATCAATGAATCACTCATCACATTTTCTCGGACACCTCGCAATTCTGATTGTTTTATCACTTTAGCCATTCTAACCAAACACTATAAAGCGTAAACAACAGACAGCGATCTCAAATGGCGTCATCTTCTTCTCCTTGACTCAAAGCAACTACCACGCTTGCGACGAACGGCGATTGCAGCGATGACGGGGCATCGTATAAAAACGGAACTTACTTTCTGGACGTGCCCAGTATACTGTATAACAGTTCGCCACGGTGCGTAGTGCCTTGCGTACGTGGCTGTCAGAGGAGGTCAAGGATCAATTCGCAGCTCCGTCAAAATATTTAATTCTGCATTGGGAATTGGAATGAGGCGCACGTTCGCTCCTACCAAAATCCTACCTCAATTACAAATTCACACACTAGTAATGTACAGACATCACAGTGACACGTGTTGTCAGACAAATTCGACACACATCCCATAATAATGATGTTACTAATTATAGCCTACGTCCCTTTTAACTTCTGTGAACTTAAGAGACACTGGAGTGCCAAAATTTTGACCCGAAGGGGATCTTTAACGTGCCATTAAATCTACTGACACGTCTGCCTCGCATTTGCGCACCCTCAATTATCAACGGAATGCGCCGGGATTCGATCACGCAACCTTGGGCACTGTAACGTAATCTTGATTACGGTACAAATTATTATTATTAGTATTATTATTATTATTATTAAAGTCATTGTGTAATTATTATTATTATTATTATTATTATTATTATTATTATTATTATTATTATTATTATTATTATTGAAATATCAAAGTTATATCGTTTTATTCACCCATTAATATCAAGGGAGGGGCCATACCATATTCACGTCATTACCATAATCATATATAATATTGTCAAGTGTTTAGATTAAGAAACAGGGTTTTTATAGAGGTCTAGGGCTGTTTTATTAGTTAAATTGTAAAGACAGGACGGGCATGGTTGAAAGAAGTTATGGACGGTGAAGCAACATATTGCAAGAAAATGTATTTCTGGAACGAAGCCAAGCTGACGGGAGACAAGGGCTTGGAGAAAGATTTGGGCGGAAAATATACATGCGCAACGAGAGGAATAGCGGGTTCTGAGTGGAATATTTGAAGTACGCGGGCCTGTATTCCCGCTCGGAGAAGTTACAGCGTCGCTTGAGGACTGAGAAATGCTTTGCTATAATTGGTCTGATGGGTCGCGGGCAAATTTATGCCGCGAAACATCGGGACCATTCAGAGTGTATAAAAGCCCAGCGCGACTTCAGCACTGGCTATTCTATTCTATAGATTCTATTCTGTCATTCACTTATTCGATCACGCACTCACTCATTGACTTTGTGAGTCGTAGACTCTGTCAGTCCCTCAGTAAGGTGGGACTTAGTGAATTCAATTAGCCTGGTTTGTTCACATTTGCTTACCATGGTGATCAAACTCAGAAACAAGCAGCAGCAGCAACAACAACAACCACAACAACTAGACGAAGTACAGTTAGCAAAGTGAAAACATATGTTTTCAAAGGTCAATAAACGCGTGTTGGCGTAAGATCTCAAATTAGCCTACAAGCAGAGCAACGAGATGGACTTTGAACCACAAGGCACCAGGTACGTGGACCGAGTTATTATCAACACAGAAGATCAGCGCTAGCGAGAAGACAGTCAATATTGCCCAGCAATTAGGGAATATTAATGCACATATTGTACACAGCTCGAAACCTCAGATCAAATGTTATTAATAATTTTGTTGTAAATAAACCAGTATTAGTTAAAATGTCTTGTTCATTGGGAGTTGAATATATAGGATAGTTGGAATGCAAAGAGTATCTCATAGAGCAAGTTTATTGCCCTACGCTCCGATGATAGATCTTGGCTCAAGGGAGGGAGCGGCCGTGGCTAAATAAAATTTTAATGTGTTATCTTTACGATAACTGGCGCCCAGTAAAACTAAATTAATAAAGTGTATGTCGTCTGTCTAGACAGGCCAATGCTAAATAAGAACGATGAGGTGGTTTTAAGGAGTCTTGAGTGTAATATCTGTAGAAACGTTATAAATGATCGCCCAACTTGTAGAGCGATATCCAACGACGAAGGTAGCCGTTACAAATGGCACAACCAATGTGGGGCTACGAAATATCGTACTGAAGTGAATGGATATTATGTATAAATCCAGTTTATTTCAAGTATGTTAAAGTTTAAAGTTGTTTTCATGTACGATATAAACGAGTACTCTTTGCATTCATTCCGAGTTTTTCAATAAAGAGGCATATATCAAGTTAGGGAACTACGGTTATAAATTAGGAGTGTTCTTTTGATGAGTTGTTTTTTGGGTAATGAGTAAGAGGGATAATTTGGGGAATATACATTTGAGAAACCGTAGTATTATAAGATCAGTTAAAATGTCGAAATTAGAAGTGCAGGGTACCAATGATGAGATGTCAAAAGTAAGCGAAAATCAGGAAACTGAGGAAAATAAACAAGACGGGGCTACAACCATCCAGAGTAATGGGGGGGGGGGGAGAATCCTTCCTGGCTTCGAAACCTGACGATGCTCATAACTGAACAGAGTAGGAAGTTAGAGGAACAGAGTAAGAAATTTGACGTGCGTAGCGATCAATTAGAAAAATCAATAGATCTTAAGTTCACTGAGCAGAGTAAGAAGCTAGATGAACAAGGTAAGAGGTTTGATGAAGCCACAGAGAACTTCAATAGACAAATTAAAGAAGTAGGCCGAGAATTTCACAATAAGTTAGAAAACAGGATTAGTGAGGTGGAAGAATCATGGTCACTTAAGGTTGACGCCAGAATGCAACAAGTGTCGGAGCGAGTTGATAAAATTGACGAGGAAGTGAAAATTAAATGTAGTAAGGTTAGGGTTGACTTAGAAGGAGAAGTCAACAGTATGAAGGTCAAGTGTGATAATAATATTGCTAAAATAGGTAATTTAGAAAATAAACTAGAGAAATTAGGGAAGAGGTTAACAGTAAATTTAACAGTATCAGTGAAGAAGTAGCGAGTAAAACAGATAAAATGGAGGAGAAATTGCAGAGATGTCAGAAGCAAATAGCAACAAATAGCGGTAATGTACAAATAGGAAAATTTAAGTAGATTTCTAACTAAGGAGGCAGATTTGCCAGTATTCACAGGCAAGGCATATAACCCAATGGAATTCTTAAAAACAGTAGAAAAGTTGTTCGCTAAAGATTTAGAAGAGGGGATCGTTCAATGGAAGCAAGTACTTGAGATGCTAGATAAATCCTTTGTTAGGGATTCAAGGTCATGGTTCAGTGTGTATAAATACCAGATGACTAGTTTTAGAAAATTTAAAGAGAAGTTCATAGCCAAGTACTGGAATGAAAATGTGCAAAAAAGAGAAAGATGTAACATTATTTTTGGAAAATACCAAAGGAGAGATGGTGTTTCGTACACAGAGTATTTCTTAGCGCATGTACTTATATGCCAGAATTTAGAAGGTTTAGAGACTGAATCACAGGTAATTAAAACATTATTAAGGCATTTTCCAGATATAATTAAAGAAGCATTCTTCATGCAGAATATTACTACTATTGGCGGGTTCGAGAAGCTATTGGAAAACTTTGACTCTCTTGAAAATAGTAGGACCGAACGCAAGCCAATAAGTAGAGGAGATAATTTCGGGCAAGGTGAGAGAGAGAGAGGGGAAGAGAACAAGGCAGGAATGCGAATTACGAAAGACGACTTGACAATGGGGGACGCACAGCAAATACGAGGAACGAGAATTTGAACAGAGTAGGGGAAGGTACTAGGCCAGACAGACGTACAGGTCAACAACAACAACAACAACAACAATCTACACCAGGGGCAGGTAGGCCTAATTTAAACGAATAACGGGTTGCAGTGAGGTCAACAGACAGCCCGAAGTGATTGCAGTTCAATGTCCTAGGAATATTGAGTATTTAGGAGATTTTAATATAGATGTTAGAGAAGAACTGCTTTATGACCTAAATGGTGGAAATTTAGATAATGTTGAGAATGAGATTATGTCACCAGTAATTAAACTTAATGTGTGGGGTAAAGAAGTTGATGTTTTATTGGACAGTGGAAGCGAAAACTCTTGTATAAATTTAAGATTTTTGGAAGATGTAATGAGAGAAGGTATTCATGTTGATATAATTCCAGTTAAGTCCACTTTCATTGTCACAGCTGTAGGTAGTAGGTCTCAGAAAATATCTAAGCAAGTCGCAGTTCCAATTAACATTAGTGAGTTGGTTAAATTTCAGCCCTGTTTGGCAGTTCCAAATTTAGTATATCCGGTGATTCTCGGTGCAGAATGGTTATCATTACATCAAGTTAAATTAGATTTTCATTTTGGCAGGATATGTTTATTTTGGCAGGATAAAGAAGTTCAGGTTACGTATAAGGCGTCTAAGACCGACAAACAGATGAACGTGTGTATGTTTGAGGAAGAAAGCAACGTGGTTGTGAGTGATGAGATTCCTGAAGTAAATGAGGTAGATCGCGGAGATGCTAGTGAGAGCTACATTTTTAAGGTGTGTCAGGTTGCAATGGAGTCTGAACTTGAGAGTAGGATCCATGATGCATTGTCACAGTGTAAGCTGGATGATGAGCAAGGTCATCAGTTACATGAGGTATTAATAAAATATAAGGAAATTTTCAGCACAAAACACGGAGCAACACACTTATATGAGCATAGTTTCGTCGTTAAAGACACAAGTAGTTTCGTAGGGCCGAGGTATCCTGTTGCAACTAAATATATGAAAGCCGTTGAACAACAGATAGAATTAATGTCGGAAAACGACATAATTGAGCCTTCAGCTTGCCATTGTTTAAATCCATTAGTTGTAGTAGCCAAGAAAGACAATTCAGCGAGACTGTGCATAGACGGCAGAATGTTAAATACTAGGGTCGAAAGTGACCAGCTGAGAACTGAAGCAGTGGAGGATTTAGTTCAACGTTTTCAGGGGCGGAAGTGGTTCTCAACAGTAGATTTTAGTAGTAGTTGCTCATCGTTAGTTAGGAAATTAGTTAGGACACTAGGTAGTTATTTCAGGTATGTATTGTTGACTCATGTGATGTTATCGAGACTAGTCAGTGTTTTGTTGAGAGGTAGGAAGTACATGGAGGTTTGTAGCAACGATTGTTACGTAAGCCGTTGCCATCTTGTGCATTGGAAGGGAAAATGTCAAAGCTGTTTTTATTGTTTACTGGACCTTATGTCGTTTCCAAGGGGATAGGAAAGAATGCCTACTTATTGAAAGATCAGGAAAATTGTGTCATAGGTACATATAACATTTACAATCTGAGGAAATATCATAGAAAAGAGCAAGTGCAGCAAGAAGGGCAGATTGCCGTGTGTTAACATATAATTAGAGTCGTGTCGTGGCTCTAAGGAATTCGTGGAAGTGAGATGAATCACTTGTGTTGCGTGAAACAAGAAGCAATATATTGCGGTCTATTATTGTAAGGGACTACAAGAACAAATGTAGCATGTAAATACTGTATGACTGCACAGGACAATCAGAATGTTTAATGTAACATTGCAAGAAGAGTGCAGACCAATCAAGGAAAATGAAAAGGGTATAATCATTATGTATGTAATTTGAAGGGTCATATATGTATATTGAGTGTATTTCCTGTTAAGTTTTAAAGGGAAGATTTGTGATTTCATCATTCATTACATTCTTTATGAAACCATGGGGACGTTTTGTAACGTAATCTTGATTACGGTACAAATTATTATTATTATTATTATTATTATTATTATTATTATTATTATTAAAGTAATTGTGTAATTATTATTATTATTATTATTATTATTGACATATCAAAGTTATATCGTTTTATTCACCCATTAATATCAAGGGAGGGGCCATACCATATTCACGTCATTACCATAATCATATATAATATTGTCGAGTGTTTAGATTAAGAAACAGGGTTTTTATAGAGGTCTAGGGCTGTTTTATTAGTTAAATTGTAAAGACAGGACGGGCATGGTTGAAAGAAGTTATGGACGGTGAAGCAACATATTGCAAGAAAATGTATTTCTGGAACGAAGCCAAGCTGACGGGAGACAAGGGCTTGGAGAAAGATTTGGGCGGAAAATATACATGCGCAACGAGAGGAATAGCGGGTTCTGAGTGGAATATTTGAAGTACGCGGGCCTGTATTCCCGCTCGGAGAAGTTACAGCGTCGCTTGAGGACTGAGAAATGCTTTGCTATAATTGGTCTGATGGGTCGCGGGCAAATTTATGCCGCGAAACATCGGGACCATTCAGAGTGTATAAAAGCCCAGCGCGACTTCAGCACTGGCTATTCTATTCTATAGATTCTATTCTGTCATTCACTTATTCGATCACGCACTCACTCATTGACTTTGTGAGTCGTAGACTCTGTCAGTCCCTCAGTAAGGTGGGACTTAGTGAATTCAATTAGCCTGGTTTGTTCACATTTGCTTACCATGGTGATCAAATTCAGAAACAAGCAGCAGCAGCAACAACAACAACCACAACAACTAGACGAAGTACAGTTAGCAAAGTGAAAACATATGTTTTCAAAGGTCAATAAACGCGTGTTGGCGTAAGATCTCAAATTAGCCTACAAGCAGAGCAACGAGATGGACTTTGAACCACAAGGCACCAGGTATGTGGACCGAGTTATTATCAACACAGAAGATCAGCGCTAGCGAGAAGACAGTCAATATTGCCCAGCAATTAGGGAATATTAATGCACATATTGTACACAGCTCGAAACCTCAGATCAAATGTTATTAATAATTTTGTTGTAAATAAACCAGTATTAGTTAAAATGTCTTGTTCATTGGGAGTTGAATATATAGGATAGTTGGAATGCAAAGAGTATCTCATAGAGCAAGTTTATTGCCCTACGCTCCGATGATAGATCTTGGCTCAAGGGAGGGAGCGGCCGTGGCTAAATAAAATTTTAATGTGTTATCTTTACGATAACTGGCGCCCAGTAAAACTAAATTAATAAAGTGTATGTCGTCTGTCTAGACAGGCCAATGCTAAATAAGAACGATGAGGTGGTTTTAAGGAGTCTTGAGTGTAATATCTGTAGAAACGTTATAAATGATCGCCCAACTTGTAGAGCGATATCCAACGACGAAGGTAGCCGTTACAGCACAGAAGGCGAGAACAATAACACTGAGCCACGCAGCCAGTTGACACACACCCAAATACACGGGGCTGCGTAACCAGTAAGTCGCAAAGCCCCTAAAGATTCAACAACTATATAGACTGCAATATTATTTAGTTACACAAAATTCTTTATAGCGTGCCAATTCATTTCACATATAACTTATTCCGTTAGTTTCATATTCGTCATACATCTAGACTACTAATATCTCATAGCAATCTTGTAAATATTGTGTTTGTGTTGTTAATACTTGTTATGTTGTTAAGACCATGGTACTGAAGTGAGCCATGTAAATTCAGTATATCCGCCACGCCTAGTGTAGTGCCTTAAGTGATGTTCGTCTGGAAACGAAACATGTCCTTCTCCCGAAGTGAATGAAAATGAAAATCCACAGCCTGCTTCCAGTCTCCGACCAGGTCAGGAATGGAACGAATGAAGCCCCCATCTAGCGGCGAGGATAGGAACTGTGCCGGCTGCCGAGGCCTGACGCACTCCTCTGGGGCAATGATTAAATGAATGACAGATGAAATGAAATGATAGTGGAGAGTGTTGCTGGAATGAAATTGTGACAGGGAAAACCGAAGTACCCGGAGAAAAACCTGTCTGCCTCCGTTTTGTCCAGAACAGATCTCACATGGAGTGACCGGGATTTGAACCACGGACCCAGCGGTGAGAGGCCGGCGTGCTGCCACCTAAGCCACGGAGGCTCCCGAAGTGAATAAAAATTGCATTCTTTTTTTTTTCAAGTTACCGGGTGTGAGTAGATAAGTTTTATTCCCCACCCTTTTTAACTGGGGTTCAGCAGCAAGTCTGGAGACAGGTGACTCGAATCCCGGCGGTGACAGCGGCCATCCTGAAGGTGGTCCTCTTCCGGGGTTTTCCACTCTTCCTCCATGCAGATGTCGGTCGGGCTGGTTCGCCGTTTCACAAATTACCAACGTCAATGCATGACTCTAATAAATTACAACACACAGTCATATCTGAAACACAAGCTTTTTGAGGAATCCAACACGCACCCAGGAATACGGGGATGATGGCCGTTTTATCCCAAACCCATAAAATGCAACTGTCATCAACACCCTCATATGATGTGGTATTACAAGAACTTAGGACGAAAAGGGAAGAAATCTGGGTGGCCTTCAACAGGGTCTTTCACTCAAAGTGAAGGGTTGGACGAGCTCATGGCAACCGACTGAGCTTGGGGTCGAGAGAGCGCCCGTACGAATTGCATGTAAATAACAAGCACTCAATAATACCACACAATCGAAATAAAATCATTGACACAGGAGATGTTGTAAAAGTCTTCCGCCTGCATCTACACATTTCTGGCACCTTCTAAGGAAATTTTCATTCACACGCATAAGTTCATCCACCGAGATAGCCTCAATTTCTCTCGTAATATTTAGTTTGAATTCATCTGGAGTGTGAGGGTTTGTTGCATCAACCTTATTTTTCAATTTTCCCCATAAATAAAAATGTACATGAGATTAATAAATGCACTTACGAATACATAGACTACAACTATCAAATATTGACGAGTTGAACTATCTCAACTAACACCGCAACTAAAGAAGTGTACATATTGCAAATATTTTCACCCATACTTTCAGACGTAAACATTTTGTAGCCTAAGTGTAATGGATCTGATGATGAACGCTTGACGATCGAAACTGGTCATCCAAGTGTATTTATTAATCTCATGTAAAACATTTTTCAGGATTGGGGAATAACCCATCTCATTTGGGTACAATCGTGTTGACCGACTGAAAAGCATCAAACTTTCGTTTACTAAGGCAACACTGAAGATGGCTTCAAACACCATAATAATAGTATAAAGTCATGCATTTTTTTCTAAGTTACCAGGTGTGAGTAGATAAGCTTCATTCCCCGCCCATTTTAACTGGGCAACATAACGAGTTGATCTGGCACATTATTTTCGTCGTTGCATATTCTTTGATATATTCGGCTTCTTATATAATGTTTTCACAGTAATTATCCTGATTCTCAACTGTCTAGCGTAGTAACCAACCCTTTTGTGACCATGTCCGTGCCTAGGGCTAGTAGACAGACTACAGTATTGTCATTGCCCTTTCATACCAACAAATGCTGGAATAGGACTGTATTTTATAGTACATTATGCAACGAGCCTATAATGGCTATAATTAAGACACGAGTATCTATATATATAAAAATCAATCTTACGTGATAGTTTGTCTGTGGGTGTGTGTGTATGTCTCCTATGCATTCATATACCACTCAACCGATTGCGATGAAACTTGGGTGAGATGCTGAGTACACTCTAAGGAAGGTTTCTGACTTAGTAAATCCATTTTACAATAGGTAGCGCACGCGTAGATTCAACAAATGAGTGACGATGCGCGAAGCGTTTCAAACAAGTCCCGTATGTGTTCATATACCATTCGTCCGATAACGATGAAACTTGGGTGAGATGTTGTATACACTTACGTGAAGGTTTCCAAATTAGTGAGTACATTTCACAGTAGATAGCGCACGAGTAGATTCAACAAATGAGCGACGACACGCAAAGTGTTTCAAAAATGTCCCATATGCATTCATATACCATTCGTCCGATAGCTATGAAACTTGCGTAAAATGTTGTGTACACTTCAGGGAAATTTTCTGGCTTAGTAAATCCACTTTACAATAGGCAGCGCACGAGTAGATTCAACAAATGAGCTACGACGCGCGAAGCATTTCAACAAAGTCAGTTTCAAAAAAGTCCCGTATGCATTCATATACCATTCGTCCGATAGCTATGAAACTTGCGTAAAATGTTGTGTACACTTCAGGGAAATTTTCTGGCTTAGTAAATCCACTTTACAATAGGCAGCGCACGAGTAGATTCAACAAATGAGCTACGACGCGCGAAGCATTTCAACAAAGTCAGTTTCAAAAAAGTCCCGTATGCATTCATATACCATTCGTCCGATAGCTATGAAACTTGCGTAAAATGTTGTGTACACTTCAGGGAAATTTTCTGGCTTATTAAATCCACTTTACAATAGGCAGCGCACGAGTAGATTCAACAAATGAGCTACGACGCGTGAAGCATTTCAACAAAGTCACGTATGCGTTTATATACCATTCGTCCGATAGCGATGAAACTAGGCTGAGATGTGTGCACTCCAGGGAAGGTTTCTGGCTTAGTAAATCCCTTTAAAAATAGGAAGAGCAGGAGCAGAATCAACAAATGAGCGACGACGCGCGAAGTTTTTCATCAAAGTCCCATTTAAGGTCATATACCATTCATCCGATAGCGATGAAACTTGGGTGAGCTGTTGTGTACACTCCAGGGAAGGTTTCTGGCTTAGTACATCCATTTTACAATAGGTAGCGCAGCAGTAGATTCAACAAATGAGCGATGACACGCGAAGCGTTTCAACAAAGTCCCGTATAAGGTCATATACTATTCGTCTGACAGTGATAAATGTTTGGTGAATTGTTGTGTACACTACAGGAAAGGTTTATGGCTTAGTTAATCCATTTTACAATACGAAGCGCACGTTTAGATTCAACAAATGAGTGACTACGCGCGAAGCGTTTCGACAACGACCCGTATACGTTCACATACCATTCATCCGATTGCGATGAAACTTGGGTGAGATGTTGTGTACACTCCAGGGAAGGTTTCTGGCTGAGTACATCCATATTACAATAAGTAGCGCAAGTAGAATCAACAAATGAGCGACGACACGCGAAGCGTTTCAACCATGTCCCGTCTGCATTCATATACCATTCGTCCGATAGCTATGAAACTTGGGTGAGATGTTGTGTACACTTCATGGAAGGTTTCTGGCTTAGTAAATCCACTATACAACAGGCAGCGCACAAGTAGATTCAACAAATGAGGGACGACGCACGAAGCGTTTCAACAAAGTCCCGTATAAGGTCATATACCATTCTGCCGTTAGCGGTGAAACTTGGGTGAAATATGGTGGACACTCCAAGGAAGGTTTCTGGCTTAGTAAATATATTTCACAGTAGGTAGCACACGAGTAGATTCGACAAATGAACGACGTCACGCGGAGCGTTTCAATACACTCCCCTATGTCTTCATATCCCATTAGTCCGATAGCGATGAAACTTGGGTGAGATGTTGTGGACACTTACGTGACGGTTTCTAACTTGGTAAATACATTTTACAGCAGGTAGCGCACGAGTAGATTCAACACATGAGTGACGGAGCGTGAATCGTTTAAACAAAATCCGGTATGCGTTCATATACTATTCATCCGATTGCGATGAAACATTGATCAGTTATTGTGTACACGCCAGGGAAGGGTTTCGACTTAGTAAATCCATTTCACAATAAGTAGCGCAAGAGTAGATGCAACAAATGGGTGCCGACGCGCGAAGCGTTTCAACAAAATCCCATATTGGGTTCATATAACCTTCTTCGATTGTGATGAAACCTTGATGAGTTATTGTGTACACGCCAGGGTAGGGTTTCGACTTAGCAAATTCATTTCTCAATAGGTAGCGTACGAGTAGAATCAACAAATGAGTGACAGCGCACGAATCGTTCAAACAAAATCCCGTATACGTTCATATACCATTCATCCGATTGCGATGAAACTTTTGAAAGTTGTTGTGCACGCTCCCACGATTGATTCAAAATTAGAAAATCCATTTTACGATAGCATAGGGGCAGTTAACGGAAATTGAAAAACATGTTGTGTATCCAAAAGCACTTCAAAAAACAGAATTTCAACGCCAACACTTTCTTTGATTGGCATTGCAACGCATGCCGGGTACAGCTTGTTTTTTATAAAACGAGCGTATGCGAGTTTTATAATTTCCATACGAGTGTCTTAATTACCATTATAGGCGAGTTGCATACGACTGTTTATGCTCGACGATAATTATAACTTTATTGTATGTTTTAACATAAATATTCATAAATATCTGTTGAGAGTCAGCTACTGGAATTTTGTGATCGCAGAGCGAGCGTTGGGTGTTATATCTCTGCCTTTCAAGAGCTTTGAACGACCGACGCATGCGCTCTGTGTGTTTGCAATGCCATATGCAAACCATATGTTTACATCTGCCGTCCCTCAGAAATATTGTCACCGGTGTCAGTTGAAGACAATGCGCTGTGTAGAAATTAGTGTTGGTGATTTTAAGGTACAGTGCTATTTCTTGTCTCATATTCGCCAGTTTATTTACGCGAACATATGGACAGTGGATATTCCATGTCGGTAATTTATTATAGTTCGATGTTGTGTTTATGTCCGACATGTTGGATTTTGAGCGCATGCGCGAAGTTATCGTTACCTAATTGGTCAATGAACGAGCTCTGATTGGCTGGAGAAACTGTATCATAATGGAAAACAGTGTTATAATGACCATCATTATGATACAGTTATCTGACACATAATAGTGAGGGTCGAACATAAACATTTTAAATGATCTAGTCGACTTCGTCGTTACGTTACGGCGACATCACGAAATGTACCGAGAATGCACTGAGGTGTGTGACGTCATAGTACCGCTTGCTGCATGTGTACTGAGTTCACTGGTGAGCTCTGGCGTTACGAGACGGCAACGACACGGTGAGCGTGACGTCATCCAGCCAGCTCCCTCCTTTCACCGCGCGCTCCAGCTCCCTCATGACTTGTAACCTTCTAGCGTTCTGATTGTTTCGCTCGAAGCCTCCAGTCTTTGTAGAATTTTTCAGCATTTGTAGCATTTAAAATGATATCAAGTCCAGTCTTTCAGACTAACTGTCTCCTTTTATAGTGTTCATCCGCTTGTGGTGCTATCATAGAATTTGAATGAAGGAGCGGGAAATCCGCCGTCTACGATGTCGAATGTTCCCCAGCAGTATCCGGTTCGTTGGCTAATTGAGTAATATGCTAGGCTTTGGCACGAAGGGTCCCAGGTACGATTCCCGGCAATGTCAAGGGGATTTTAATATCCCATGGCACGGGGACATAATCTCCACTAAGCGTAAAACAAAGTCCCCGATTCTTGGATGACACGGGTAATCTCGAGAACCTCTGGATGGATTTTGATACGGTTCTCACCATTCTGTAAAGGATATCTTGAGGATGATTTCTGTAGAAAATAATTTATTTTCGATCAAAGGAAGCCGAGCAGTTACGATTTCAATGAAAATGTCAAAAAGAAAACCTGGCGTCCGAGCGCTTTGTAAGCTTACGCTGGGCAAACCGTTAAAAATATCTTAATACTATGAGTATAAGAATTGTTCAGTCTAAGTGTTTTTACGTTTTCATTTCTTCCAACCATGTCCATTCAAATACTGAGGCGACAGTTTACGAGCTAGCTATGGGCGAGTCTATCACGCCTGTTACAACCTAACTAGCGGGCGAACCTATTACCCCAGATACATCCAGCAGCAAACCGTCGAGTCGTGTTGAGTTAAGACTTCAGAGAAGGGTGGTTGTGTTTGGAGTTATCCTGGAAGTGCAACTTGACTTTTCTTAATTTCGCCTGTGAACTTTCCGTTCCGCAAAATACACAGTCATGTTAAGATCGGACGGAAGGGGATTTTTGTTTCATGCACCTCGCCATTCCCTTGAAGTGCAACTCGGCTTTTCTCCATTTCGTCTGTGAACTTTTCGTTCCGCAAAATACACAGTCAAGTTAAAATTGGACTGAAGGGAGATTTGTGTTTCATGCACCTTGCCATTCCCAGGAAGTGCAACTCTTCATTTCGTCTGTGAACTTTCCGATCTGCAAAATACGCAGTTAAGTTAAGATTGGACGGAAGGGGGATTTGTGATTCACGCACCTTGCCAATCCCCTGGAAGTGCAACTCGGCTTTCCTTCATTTCGCCTGTGAACTTTTCGTTCTGCAAAATACACAATCAATTTAAGATGGGACGGAAGGGGGATTTGTGTTTCATGCACCTCGCCATTCTTAAATTACGTCTGACAAGAATTCGTTATAACTAATAGTCCAGTCAGTCATTTTAAGCCATCATGCCGATAAGTAAAACGGATAAAGGTCATAGTTCATTGACATCGAAGAAAAAAGCGCTTATCACGTAACAATGAAACAGAGCAAAAAATAATTTCTCGATTGCCACAAGAGAAAGAAAGACTTCGTCCTCGGCTCCTTCAAACCGTTGCTCAAGAAGAACACCGTCTGAACCACGATCAGAAACAAGCTTATGACACTATCATATCTAGCATCACTAAGAAGGAAGGTAAGATATTTTTTCTCGATGCCCCTGGAGATACAGGCAAAACGTTCTTGATTAATTTGTCGCTCGCCAAAGTGAGGTCTGGTGGTAATATTGCTCTTGCCGTCGCATCATCTGGAATTGCAGCCACTCTTTTGGAAGAGGGGAAGAACAGCACATGCAACATTTAAACTTCATTTTAAAGTCAGCAGTAATGATGGAAGCGTATGTAATATTTCAAAACAAAGTAACACTGCCAGTTAAATCCAAAATTGTTCTTTAGTTGTATTGGATGAGGCTACAATGTCGCACAAAACTTCCGTTGAAGCTGTAGACAGGACGTTGCGTGATATAAGGAATCGGAACACACCTATGGGTGACTGCACAGTTTTGTTCGCCGGAGATTTTCGTCAAATTTCACCAGTTGTTACCAGAGGAACGAGAGCCGACGAAGTAAACGCTTCATTAAAGAGATCTTACATCTGGCCGGATATAACAAAATTGGCACTCAAAACCAACGCGAGAGTACTCTTATCTTAAGAAGATAATAGTATGTTAGCTAATTTGTTACTTAGAGTCGGAAATGGAGATTTACCGGTCATTGACGGGAAAATTACCCTCAGTCACGATTTCTGTGTTTTAGTAAGCAGCATTCAAGAATTGATTGATAGCGTATATCCTCAAATCCATGACCTATCTAACAAGTCTCATTCCTGGTTTAAAGAAAGAGCAATATTATCGCCGACAAACGAACAAGTTGTGAAAATTAATGACTTGGTGTTCTCCAAATTCACTGCCCAGGCTCAAGTAATTTACTCAGTAGACGCAGTAGTCGATTGTGAAGAAGCTGTTCATTACCCTACAGAATACCTATATGCTTTACTTCCTTCAGGCTTGCCACCACACACGCTTATTTTGAAAGTAGGAGTGCCTATTATATTGCTACGTAATTTACACCCACCAAAGTTATGCAATGGGACGCGATTGGTAGTGAAAACTTTGAAAAACTGTTTCATCGAAGCAACTATCTTTACTAGCTGTGGCACAGGAGAAACGGTCTTAGTACCAAGAATCCCTATGAATCCTTCAGATTTGCCTTATCATTTCAAACGAGTAAAATTCCCAGTAAGAGTCAGCACTGGCATGACTATAGACAAAGCACAGGGTCAGACACTTAGCGTGACTGGAGTTGATCTCAGTGGAGAATGTTTTTCTCATGGACAGCTTTACGAAGCTCTATCGCGTGTTACATCAAACCAAAATCTTTTCGTGTTCACTGCTGGTGGGAAAACGACTAATGTCATATACAAGGAAATCTTATAAGACCTCAGTTAAAAGTAGCCTCTCACCTTGCATTCATAACTGTTCCCGGGCGAAGCCGGGGCGGGTTGCTAGTAAGAAATATAAGAAATAAAGTAAACAGAAAAGCGGACTAAGCACGAAATAAGGAACATAAAAGAATCTGTCACAGACGAATGTTTAAAGTCACCCAAGACTGAATTCTTGAGGCAATTGATGATATATTTTTCAAGTATAAAATAAACCAGCCTTTGCTGTGTTTAAAACTTAACCTGTTGATGCCTCAGGTCAGTGAATCTCAACTGGTGTGTCGCGATACTTCTGAGGGTTTATGATATTGCTAAGGGAATAATTTTGCTGAATATATATATATATTTTTAGGGACAACAGGATGTACCTAAAGTGCTGTTCCAGAACTTAAACTTATGTATATGTTATTTATTGGTTTTACGCCTTACAGCAGGTTTGAGTTATCAATGAGAAACTTGAGCCTGTCCTTTTAATCAAAAACGTATCCATACCGAAAAATTAACACATTTACTAGATATTTCTTTCCAGAGCCGGGAATCGAACCTGGTCCTATGCAGAGACAGCAAAGAATAATATCCACTACGTCACTTAAATATTCGTATAAATTTCTGTAACACCAAAAAGAAAACTTACTAGGTTAGTATGACACCAGCACGAGATATCAATTTATTAATTTCAAATTAATTAGCAGGTTGACCAATCATCTAACGCACATAAACCACACTGTATATTAAAATAATTGGGAAGAAAATTCATTTTGACTAAAACTGAAATATACTGCTCAAAAAAATTAAAGCACCACTTTTTCAAAAGCCACCAAATTTTGAAAAGTTGACCTACAAGCTCGAAATCTCAGTATGACGTTTGTCCTGACGCCTACCAAGCATATGCTTCAGCACAACTCCCCAACTTGAGTAGTTTCGGGGTAGCACCCCGAAAACCAGCCCATTTTCGAAAACCGCAAATTGAAGTTTGCGAAAAACGCTGCAGGACTTGTCGCAGGTTGCCAGAGCAGTCGAAAATGAATGAGTCTTGCTCCTAAAGGTTCCACAAACACGTTGAAATCGTTACATTTGACGTTTGGGCATTTTCAACCCCCTTCATCATCCCCTAAACATGGACTACCATTGGGGGCGTCTAAGAAGGTACCGGGTGTGTTTAACCACCTGAAAACCTGTACACCGTCCTCAGTTGCTGATTGCAGTAAGTTCTTAAGGCCTCCGGCAATGTCCACACCCCCTAACACCCTCAACTGGCATGGGACCAAACCACCCCTTCTCGATTCACCCCTAAGGAAGGTTTTAATCGAGATGTTTATCAGTGCTGCTAATGGGGGGTCTTCCCCTAACGTTTCAAAAAAGGAACTGTGCCTTTGTCACCACCCCTTCCCCTGCAACCCCCGTTTGTATGATTTTTCGAATCAGGCCCTTTTTAAGGGCTGAAACGACGTCTTAATCGCTGAAAGGGCTGTAAAGGTCCTTAGAAGTAGTGGTGACACGAAATCAACCCCTTCCGATCGATGATTGACATTCCGTCCCCCAAATTCGAAATTTTTGCACCCCCTACCCTCCCTGTCTGGACGCGTAATGCGTCATGGCAGAGTTTTCAGAGTTGGATGAAAATGAAGCGTACGGCCTGCAATAGAGCCCAAAACAGCAGGCTGGATAGAAATTCATCGGTAGGTTGGGAAACGGGACCAAAATTTTTCAAAAAAGTGTACAGCCTACAGTAAGTACGCCCATGCATAGGCGATCCACATCACGTCCGTGCGTGTGGGTTGCCTATGATCGGCAATAGGTTACAAAGTTTGGCAATGGGAGAAAAATGACGTGATGTGGGTTGCCTATGCATTGGTGTACTTACTAGAGGCTGTTAACTTTTTTGAAAACTTTTTGGTCCCGTTTCCCACCCTACCGATGAATTTCCATCCAACCTGCTGTTTTGGGCTCCATTTCAGGCCAAAAGCTTCATTTTGATCCAACTCTGAAAACTCTGCCATGACGCGTTACGCGTCCAGACAGGGAGGGTTGAGGGTGCAAAAATGTCAACTTTGGGGGATGGAATGTCAATCAAACATCGGAAGGGGTTGATTTCGTGTCACCACTACTTCTAAGGACCTTTACAGCCCTTTCAGCGATTAAGACCTCATTTCAGCCCTTAAAAAGGGCCTGATTCGAAAAATCATACAAACGGGGGTTGCAGGGGAAGGGGTGGCGACACAGGCGCAGGTCCTCTTTTGGAACGTTAGGGGAAGACCCCCCATTAGCAGCACTGATAAAAATCTCGATTTAAACCTTCCTTAGGGGTGAATCAAGACGGGGTGGTTTGGTCCCTTGCCAGTTGAGGGTGTTAGGAGGGGTGAACATTGCCGGAGGCCTTAAGAATTTACTGCAATCAGCAACTGAGGACGGTGTGCAGGTTTTCAGGTGGTTAAACACATCCGGTACCTTCTCAGGCGCCCCCAATGGTAGTCCATGTTTAGGGGATGATGAAGGGGGTTGAAAATGCCCAAACGTCAAATGTAACGATTTCAACGTGTTCGTAGAACCTTAAGAGCATGACTCATTCATTTTCGACTGCTTTGGCAACCTGCGACAAGTCCTACAGCGTTTTTCGCAAACTTCAATTTACGGTTTTCAAAAATGGGCTGGTTTTGGGGGCGCTATCCCGAAACTACACAAGTTGGGGAGTTGTGCTGACGCATGTGCTTGGTAGGCGTCGGGGCAAACGTCATACTGAGATTTCGACCTTGTGCAGTCAACTTTCCAAATTTGGTGGCCATTGAAAAAAGTGGTGCTTTAATTTTTTTGAGCAGTATATTTTGACAAGTAATTGTGCTACGACGACGTTTGTTGGTTTACGACACTATGCACGTTACACAATATCCATTAAGCCCCAACTTACTTCATTCTGACATTTGTGTATTAAAACAATTGCGAATATTTATTTCAGCAAGGCCATTCTCCTGACCAAGGTGTGTGCCGGCCGTAGTGAGGAGACGAGCGAGTCAAGTGTACTATAAGACGCGTGCGCTCAAGAGTCAGACGACCTGCCCACGGCAACATGCATGCGCTTACTTGCATTCTTTTTCAGTACAGTATTCGTTCTTTGAGGTTGTGTGTGCTCTTCATACGAAGAGTTGGAGGCGAAATATAATTAGAGATGTTTACATAATTGAAAGGCTACGGTAACTGCCTGTTCAGGTCATATTCATAAGAAAAGAAGTACTACGTGATAGTTGAAATGAATGTTGAGGAGCAACACGTGTCTTGTAGTTATATTTTATGTTCTTATTCAGTCTATTACAGTTCTGTACGTGTTGTGATTTTTGGTTGTAGCACTTTTTATGTATTTAAGCATGAAACCCCTTTGAATCGTTAACTTAAATCGTAGCGTGCTTTTGAAGTGATTGCGTTTGAAACTATTTTGTTAGTAGCTCTTCATATTCCAGGAACTACCCAATAACATACGCCAGTTTATATTCTATAGTAGGATATGCTTACTGGATTACTACTTTGTAAATTGTATTTTTATAGCATCACGGATATATCATAGGCCTATATATTATTTCAGTAGTATAGATCCCTCCTGTGGCGCTCACAAGCGACCGATAGTGACAAATGAGCATTCAAATAAAAGAGAATAGACATTAGCAGTGACGAATTGCACTCTAATTTCATAAATATCTATAATTTCTTTAGAAAATAACGTAAAAAAATGTACAAAGTGTGCAATTTGCAGATACTGTTGCTATAGGAAAATACGAGTTTCATATCATTTTAACATTCTGACGTCTTTCCTTTATCATTTTGCATGGATTTCAGAAACAATAAATCATAGGAATGAGTACCGTACTCAAATCGTATAATTTCATAAACATCGAATAACCGGTGAGGGTTATGATGATTGAATTTTCAGTGATTGCCTTTTTAAGTGAGGGAACGTAGAACTTGGAATTCTAACTGAAATGTAAATAGTGTTCTATAATCATTTGGTTGAAATAAAAACATAACAACGTTTCTCCTCAAGTCTCTCATTATAAACCTACAGGGGAAAGTGTGGTTTATGAACATGCGAGATTTCTCACTCGGGTCCGCTAGTTATTATTTTTATTTGATTGTGATATCTAAAAATCGTCCCGTCCCGTGGTTCTGTAACTTCACGCAGCATTATATAGTGTGTGTTGTAACCCCTCAGAAAATACATTCTGGTAATGCGCCTGCTTCTAAGAATGATGACTGGCAATCCTCGACAGTGGTGGTAATAGTGATGGTTATTATGGAGTTTCAAGAGAAGTAAGTTAATACAGGGATAGAAACTATGAGTTCTGAACCCCATTGATCCAGCTCTGCAGCAGTTCTAACCTCTCGTACAGTCCTGATATCCTGGTCTTTAGCGGGAACAAAACGCTCATAGGGTGACGCAATTTGAGGGTGTACGCACTTTTACGGCTGAACATCACAACAGCAGTGTTGCCAATTTTGCAAATCTTCCGTCATTTCTGTTACAAAATATTTTAAATTTGGTGGTGCTGGTGCTGAAAGTTTTAGATGCTTGAAGGGGGGATTCGGGGAAAAGTTGACTAGATTTGAACAAACTGAATTTTTTTATTGCTTCTCCTCCGAGCTCAGCTTTTACCCACGGACTCGGCGAGGGATCTGAGAGCTGAACATATCTTCAGCAGAAACAACTGGGGATGTTGACAGGCCATTTGCCCTTGTGACCGAAAACTTGGGTGTAGCGTATGGCATTACACATGAATCACAATAATATTAATAATAATGATAATATTTATAATAATAATAATAATATGTACATATTAGGCGCGTTTTTTAAGTAAAACCTTTGTGATATTACGCCGTTGCAGCGCTGCGGTCGGCATTCCATGCAGGCGCAATGTGTACCTGCATCTATTGGCAACGCTGAGACGCCATTACGGCAACAGTCGCCCATGTGTGGGTGTGTTGACAAGCTTTTGAAATGGCATCGCCGATCGAGAGTCCCGCCGACTCGTAGACAAGAGCGAAAACTCCCCTGTAAGATATGCTGTCATTTGGCCACCTCTGTCAGGCAAATTGCGTATGTTCTCAGGAGAAATCCTAAACATACGTAGTTCTCCAGAGTATTGGCAACTGCAGCTATCTGATATGACATCTAGCGGTAAAAATGAGAAACTTACCAAGTAGGGTACATTTGTCACGTGGTGACTGTTTGTATATGGTTTCTTGTATTGGTAAGCAGATAGTGCTAAATTCTTCGTGTCTTTATACTTAAGTAATAAGTTTTACTCGTTGATAGAGTGCAAAATGAGTAAAAGGAAAGTATATTGCTCAGTTTACGGCTGTAAGTCGATGTATAAGAGGGCCGCGGATATAAGTTTTCATCACCTTCCAAAAGATGCAAGTAGCAAGAGCCGAAAGGTGACGATACCAAATAAATACGGTCAACAGGAGCGGGTCGGACCACTCACCACTACACTCACGGACGACAGGACGGGTTGTTCACTGTTACGCCGAGCCAAGCCGCACCTAAGTCATCGCGTCAGGAGGTGGCAGTCCAACACCTTGTGACGGGGTGCGGGGGGGTCTTGCAGTACGCATGCACGGCCTGCATATTCCAAACTTAAATATATCGGCTTCGCGCATGCCAATCGCTGTTATTGCAGTACACGACACGAAGCCAGTGAAAGAAGGAATGTGCTGAATGAGTGAAATAAGTAGTGACTAACTTAATGTTTTTGGAATGTGCGATACGCATTGAGCGGGAAGACATCTGCAGTTCAAACCCAACTGCCAACTCCTGGCGCGATATCAGTAGACAGCAGGGGGGTGTAACTTGTATGGATCCGTCGCTTCCGACAATCGCAATTTTAATGACGAGTTCCAATAGCGTCCTCAAGAGGCGCTGTTCACCGATGTGTAAGCAAGCCAGGCTTCCTATTGGCTAGTACCCATATGCTTTGCTATTGGTGGAAACCTAATTGTAACTGTGCGAGAAGCAGCCCGTCTGATCTTAAAAATTTGACAGGCACTTGAAGTGATTTAAAGTACATCTTTGTTCTCTGTTTTGGTGGGAATTATGGAATGTCAAGTGGTTTATTTCAAGTGGTTAGTTCAGGCGTGGTCTTTACTTAACTGGCAGACACAACTGAAGATTCATCCTGAGAAGCGCGACTCATACATACCTATGGTAAGAAACCCTCACGTTATACACAGTATTATCAATAATCAAAAATGGCCCTTTACGGGGTCAAAGATATTAATTGCCGTACTTTAGAAAACTACACTTGATTTTAAATACGGTAATAACAATTAGAGCAATGTAATAACGTTATGTCCGTATTAGTGAGTGTTACTTTCTCTAATACTTCATTTATTTTCTGAAATAAATAAATCAAAAATGAAATCTCTGAATTTGTCTGAAATTGCTGCTAATAAAAAGGCACTGACAGGTTTAAAATGCAACTTTAGCCTAATGTTTAGTGTTCTTTCTTGACCAATAAGCCCTGCTAAGTTGTAGATTGAGGTACCTCTATTCAAGGAATAGGCCTATATTAGTACTGGTATTACATTTCTTTCATCATGCTCCATGGTAGTATAATCATAGTTTAGCAGTAACAGTGAAGCCTCCGTGGCTTAGGCGGCAGCACGCCGGCCTCTCACCGCTGGGTCCGTGGTTCAAATCCCGGTCACTCCATGTGAGATCTGTGCTGGACAAAACGGAGGCAGATAGGTTTTTCTCCGGGTACTCCGGTTTTCCCTGTCAACATTTCATTCCAGCAACACTCTCCACTATCATTTCATTTCATCTGTCATTCATTTAATCATTGCCCCAGAGGAGTGCGTCAGGTCTCGGCAGCCGGCACAGTTCATATCCTCGCCGCTAGATAGGGGCTTCATTCATTCCATTCCTGACCCGGTCGGAGACTGGAAGCAGGCTGTGGATTTTAATTTCAGCAGTAACAGTGGGTACGGTATCCCGGATTGTGTGGTATTTAAAAAAATACTCATTTTAATATTTGTTTTCATTTTACAGAATATGAACATTCCAGGCCGCAAGTGTAACATTTGTGAAGTTCACCAAGGAGATGAGGTGGTGAAAATAGAAAAAAATAATGTAGGCAGTGGCTGGAGGTTGTAGGCAGGGAAAGCCTAAAGAAGCTGACGGCCAAACAACTGAGAGGTCGTTATGTTTGTTCGAGGCACTTCTGGCCCGCCAGTTATCCGGGACCCTTGTCAAAGAATTTGTATTCACATGCCGTCCCAGATAGAAGTGAGTAATGATTTATTATTTGAATTCAATAATTAATATGTGATACCCTGTCTTGAAAGTAAACATGAAGCCCAGCTCTAACATGTAGTGTCTTCCTTATGCACCTTTCTAACCAAGTGCACTAAGTCTAACTGCACACTGAAGCTTGGATATGCATACCTACACATTGGGGTTTGTAGTTTGAATCCCTGAAGTGTAGACTGTAGAAAAGTATATTCAGTATTGTCTTAATAATCTAGTAAGTGCTTTTAGTAAGAGTAGAGTTTACCTGAACCAAAGTAAAAAAAAATCCTAAAGTACTGAAATTAGCCAAAATCCTTGGAGAGGCTTATGTTCCAAGCAGATCCAGCCAGGGGCTGGAAACTGTAGAAGATGATGATGATGACCTGTAGTAATGGTAGGGAAAAACCGGGAGATGATATAGTAATAGATGTTAACTCCTCTGCTCTCTGTAACCCACCCAGCCATCCCAAATAGGATCACAACTTACATAGATTAAATTGCAGCTCACTCCGCCATTTTTAGCAACATGTACAGTATTGCCAACCCAACTCATTCGGTACTATATCACATCCGGTATCGTTAAACAAAAGAGCGCTGACAAGTTAATGCGAAAGTGCGCCAAGTTTCAATTTCAACATGGGTTGTGCGAGTTGCCAGACCAATGGTCTTCGCTTCGATCAATAATTGTTAGGTAGCGTTGCCCAATGGGCCGTGTTAACTAATATAAACACCCCTGGTTTTGTCACGCACAGTGGGGGTAGTCACGCATCAATAATCTTTATCCAGGCCAATGGTTTTGCCAATTATTTCTTTTTTCACATAATTAAAAAGTTACATGTGTCGTGTAGTGTATTTTGTATCGGATATGTTAGCAACACGATATGACTTCAATATCTAGGCAACAAACATCTGCCGTCGTTCTCCCGTCATTGAAGAAGTTACAAATGAAAATCTTCTTTTAAGCAATATTAGTGATATTTGACAGTATTTTCAATTCCTAATGACTCCCAGAAAGGTATGTGAATGATATATGTACAATCAGGGCTAGATTTGTGACGGCAAACACCTGTACGCCGTACCGAAACCACTTATCGGGGGAAAAGTCGAATGACTTATATAGCATAATGTTAAGAACTGTGGAACGTTAATTAGTTGTGTGTGTTTTCAAACCAAATGTATTTAATTTTTTAAATTACGTAAAAAGAAAAGAAATCATGTACAATGTTTGAATGGTAGCCTAGTTGGCCTACATTAAAATTTAATATAGGCCAACGGCTATGGTAAGAAAAATGTTGCTACAGCAGTCTCAATTTTATTTAAAATTGTAATAAAAATTAGATGGCTATTTTGTCCACTGATTAATTTTTAAAGGTGTTCAGAAAAGCGTGAAAATATCATTTTTAGAATTCTATATTTCAATATTCCATAAAGCACCACCACCACCCGGTAGCCCACAGTACCGGAACCTCTTATTTTACAAATCAAGCACTGTGTACAATAATATACCACATTCTAGCCGGCCCCATGGAATAGGGTGCACTCAGCCTCGTGAGGACAATTGAGTAGGTGAGGCAGCACCTTGATCACGAAAACCAAGATTAATGGCTGAGGGGGCCCGGTACGCTGATCACGCGTCGCCCCAATATCTGCAGGCCAAATGGCTGGGCAGCGGTCTCTTGGTAGGCCTAGGCCTTTCACGGGCTGTAGTGCCAGGTGATTTTTTAAATCTACTACATTCTAATTTGGATCCGGTTCTGTTAATCTCCACAATTAATGTGTTTTTCAGTTGACCTATACATTGAGGGGTGGGTCCAATCAGATTAGTGTATTGACTAATCGAAGAGCAATTCTTTTATAGATCCCTGGCAGTGGTCATTAGCACTCCAGAGTCTGTAAAGCCACAATATTTAAAAGGGATGTAAAACCCATGTTATCATGTTCTGTGAGGGGACTTATAATGTGGCTAAGTCTATTGAGTTGGGAGGCCGGTTGGATCCTCAGATAAGTATCGCCATAGGTTATGCGGTTAGAACAAAATCTTCAATGTTCACCAAATGCCTGAAATTTATTTTTGCTTAGGGATTTCTTTCCCACTTTTTGTCATAAGAGAATTTACTGTCCTTGTTGAATTTGGCCTCTACACCAAACCCCAACTTATGAATGACTGTGTCATTCAACATTGTTTAGGTATGCTAATGCTTACAGGTTTAAGAATGACAACTTTCCTTACAGGTGTACCAGCACATGCCTCAGGACCTTGCCCCGCCAGATTACTGCAACCTGCTGCAGTAATTCAGAGCACAGCCACTGCTACTCCTGCGGTTGTTATCAGTACCAGCAGTATGCTTACCTCTACTACTGCTTCTACTACTACTATTTCTACTTACTCTACTACTACTGTTACTTCTCAGATTCCTTCTACTAGTACTTCTACTGCTATATCTCCTATTTCTTCACATTCTCACATAATTGACAAGGATAATGCTATGCCACACACAAAAGAATTCTCTCAATTACCAGAACAATTCTTGGAAGCAGAAGCCTTGCCTGGGCCTTCAGTACCTATCATTGCTAGGACTCAACTTGCACAGCACACGCCACCTAAGAGAAGAGGGGCTCTCTCTTTAATAGGAGCTCGCACCTATAAAGAGATTACCCCTCGGAAGCGTAAACTGTGCAAGAGAATTCTTATTCAGAAAAGAATGCTGCAACAGCTTCGCAAGAAGTGTAGGAGAGTAAGGCAAGGTAAGAAGGAGGATACCGGTACCGATATTGCTACTGATAATTTGATTACTACCCTTAATGATGTATTCTCCCGAAACCCTACATTTGCAGCATTACTTGGGGATCTGATTAAAAATGTGTCCAAGTTGGGGAAAGGTAGGCGCTGGAGTCCTACAGCGAAGGCAATTTATCTGGGGTTGTTCAAACGTAGCCCTAATTGCTATCGACTTCTACAGAAGATGATCCATATGCCTTCTCGTCGAACCCTTATCAAACTCCTCAATACCTTTCACCTTCCTACTCGCTGGATTTAACAAGTAGTCGCTTGGAGTGTAACTGTCTAGCAGATAGGCCTTACAGCTAACCTAATGGCACATACAGAGGTCATTCCAGTTTTCTTCAAACATATTTGATGAAAATTAGTGCTACAGAAGTAAATAAACTGAGATGTATGCCAATTCTTCCAAGTAAAGCCCATAATCTGCAATAGAAGCGAGTGAAAACATGGAATAAGATCAATGTGTTTATGGGCCGGCAAAAAGGATCCATTATGCATTGCTTACCAGATAATACAATCTCTTAGGTCATCGAGCTGTAACTGTAAGGCCTATGTGGTAGGGAGGGCCCCTAAATGTGACAGCAAAGGGTACATTGTAATAATATCTCCTTATTCAGTTAAGTTTCGGTATTATTTCTTTACTGGCATGTCCTTGACAACTGTACTGAGGTTTTCAATTGCAGAGTAAGGTTATGATAATTTTGAGAAACCAAGTCATCCTCACAAATTATTATAAAATTGGAGAAGGCACATAAGCACCCTTGTGCCGCGATGAATGAGAGTGAGGAATGTCCTGAAACATGTTACCTGAGTAATATGTGGTGAATTTCATTGAATGAGCCACTACCTCATATTAATCTGTGTGTGGTTTTGAAGTCATTTTTCACTATTGCCTGTACAAACTAGCGGGATGCCTGACTGAAATTTATAAATTGATAGTCCTGTTTTATTCTGCAATTCCATTCCTGCGTCCTTATGTACAGAATTATGTGAGTTGTGATTTCCTTGTATATTTATTTTTTCCTATCTGTATCTATTTATGTACCGGTATGGTATGCTTATTCTATTTAATGAACAGTAATTCCAGAGGATAAGTGCATTGTTCCATGTATTTATTCTAATTTCCTTGTCAAATCACTCTTGGTTCATGATGATTTTTTTTCTCTGTATATGGACATAACTCCAAAAATCTCCTAATGAGAATTACTTCACTCTAGAATTTTAAATTATGGAAGTCCAATTTCCTTTTTTTACAGTCCAGTCCCAAAGTGGGGCTGCAACAGCCTGGAGTGGGATTGGATAGCAGATAGGCCTTACGACCAATCTAACGGAACATACAGAGGTCAATATAGTTTTCTTCAAACTTTTAGTGCTACGGAAGGAAATAAACTGAGGCATAAAGCATGTAAATCTCATAACCTGCAATTTGAAGTGACTGAAAACATGGAATAAGAACAATATGTTTGCTGTGAAAAATGTATTCATCATTCGATGTTTCTCAGTGTAGTGGAGAAACTTCCACTTTTTATTTCATTATAAATACATTTATGTAGCGGACTCCTTAGGTATAATATGTTTCAGCATCAACTAATTTTATTTATTTTATATGTTTTCAAACAATGTACGATAATGTGTATGATTATGTATCATTTCTTTATTTGGTAAGAAACCATAAGAGTTATACTTTTGCAGCTTCCTTCCTCTCTAAATTTGCCTGCCCAAGTGTTGACATAACAAATAATGTATAATTTTATTTATTTATATCTGTATGTAAAATAGAATATAATATATTTTTGTACAGTATATAACTTTGTTTTCATTTTGATGTTATAATATCAATCCTACACACAGCCTAATGGCCTCAGTTCCTTTACCATATTATGTACTGTACTTCATTGAATGTGGGATTAATATTTCAATGTGTGCTAGCCTTGGTGTTCTGTTCCAATGTCATTTTATTTATTTGTGTTGTGATCTGGTCAAACTCAGTGTAGCCTACTCTTCAGTAATTATTAGCTATTATTGAAGAATATTTTAATGAGGTGCTTAATTACATACTGAGAGTAGGCCTACCATACTGAACTGTAGTTATTGGTTTGACACTACTACTGTACATGAATTGCACCAGTATTATGTACAAAGTAGCCTACATTGAAAGGGAGAATGGCAATTCAATTGTAGAAAACCCATAATATTTTTGGCACACAGAAATAACATTGTGAGATTTGAAGCCATTTTCCAGTGTTGCCTAAGTAAACAAAAGTTTGGTGCTTTTCAGTCGGTCAACATGAATGTACCCAAATAGAGCTGGGTTATGCCCTAATCCTGAAATAAATTACATGAGATTAATAAATAAATAAATAAATAAAAAATAATTAATCTCATGTAATTTATTTCAGGATTAGGGCATAATCCAGCTCTATTTGGGTACATTCGTGTTGACTGACTGGAAAGCACCAAACTTTTGTTTTGTACACAGAAAGAAATAAACAAAGGGAGGGGGGAGGGGCGGAAGGAATGGGGGGGGGGGGGCTAGCCGAAGATTGCGGTTCAAATTTCCCGCGCGATAAATTTAGTTCCATTAGCGTCCTCAGGAGGCGCTACAGTGCATGCGTACGCAACGGCGTGTGAGCGGTGGGCGTGATCGGAATTGAATTCAAAGCTGGAGTAACCGTTCTTACCCATATTCTTTGGTAGACAGCCAAGCACAGTCTCGCCGAGCCAAGCCGTACCAAGACAGCCAAGCTTCATCAGTCAGGTATCCTTCCCCGCTCCCTAGTTCATTTCCAATAACCCTACCAACCACCATCACCTCGCTCTGCGATATCCGAGCCATACCACTACGAGTCATATAGGCCTAATTTGACTTCGCAGGGTAAATATCTACTCTGCGAGAACCTGCTACCAGTCCGATAATCAACACCAAACCATCCAAACGATCCAATTCCTGTCTCCCCCGAGTTTTTACAAGTTAATCTCATCCCTTCGCCCTACCAATCAACAAATAATTTCTAGAGTCTATGGTACAGTGAGCAAACTCAAATATAGCTTTTAAAGTTAACAGAGCCATGACTCGAACTGCTCAAAAACAAATACCAGCAGACAACAGATGCTTAATAATATGCAATTGACACATAAAATCCAGTGGAACACACAAATTAGATCACGTGTATCGCTCAGTTATACATATACACAATTAAAAACAAGAAGTTCCGTGAAGAACTATACAGCCTACTTTTCATGCCAATGATTATTCTACAGAATATGAACCTATCTAGAATAATGACGAAATTAAGTTGCTAATATCGAAATTTCCAATTAGTTCGAAATACTGTATACCTGGCATAATGTATCCGAATAGAGCACTGCAGTTGGCAGCCCTGATGACTGAATATATTCTTAGTTCCATCTCTTAAGGTACAAAATACAAAATTTGGTTGAAGTCCAATGAATAGCATGGACGTTACATGCAGTTAAACATTGGATCTAACAGCGCGCGTAAAATCATGTTGGCAACAATGTCATGCATGTATTGGTCAGAAATAATCTGAAATAATATGATCTATTGTTGTGCCAATTTTGAATGAAATCCATTAGTTAGTATAGAAGTTACATGCATTTTAAAATTGGACCTATCAGCAGGCTTAGAATCATGTTGGCAGCACTGACGTATATTAGTTACTCCAAATTCGTCTAGAATGCCAGGTGCTATACGTGTGCAAAGTTTAGAGCTATTGACTTGCATACTTTCTGATATATTGATATTAGGGTAACAAAAATAGGGACAGCACATATTAACAGTTGGCAGCCCTGGTTGCTCCTTAGAATACGCATAGTCATATCTGTTATGGTACACATAGCACATACGAAATTTGGTTCAAATCCAAATGATAGTATGGAAGTTACATGTATTTAAAGTTGGACCTGTCAGCAGGCTTAGAATCATGTTGGTAGCACTGACGTATATAAGTTACTCCAAATTAATATATACTGCTCAAAAAAATTAAAGCACCACTTTTTTCAAAGGCCACCAAATTTTGAAAAGTTGACCTACAAGCTCGAAATCTCAGTATAACGTTTGTCCTGACGCCTACCAAGCATATGCTTCAGCACAACTCCCCAACTTGAGTAGTTTCGGGGTAGCACCCCGAAAACCAGCCCATTTTCGAAAACCGCAAATTGAAGTTTGCGAAAAACGCTGCAGGACTTGTCGCAGGTTGCCAAAGCAGTCGAAAATGAATGAGTCTTGCTCTTAAAGGTTCCACAAACACGTTGAAATCGTTAGATTTGACGTTTGGGCATTTTCAACCCCCTTCATCATCCCCTAAACATGGACTACCATTGGGGGCGTCTGAGAAGGTACCGGGTGTGTTTAACCACCTGAAAACCTGTACACCGTCCTCAGTTGCTGATTGCAGTAAGTTCTTAAGGCCGGCAATGTCCACACCCCCTAACACCCTCAACTGGCATGGGACCAAACCACCCCTTCTCGATTCACCCCTAAGGAAGGTTTTAATCGAGATGTTTATCAGTGCTGCTAATGGGGGAGTCTTCCCCTAACGTTTCAAAAAAGTAACTGTGCCTTTGTCACCACCCCTTCCCCTGCAACCCCCGTTTGTATGATTTTTCGAAACAGGCCCTTTTTAAGGGCTGAAACGACGTCTTAATCGCTGAAAGGGCTGTAAAGGTCCTTAGAAGTAGTGGTGACACGAAATCAACCCCTTCCGATCGGTGATTGACATTCCTTCCCCCAAATTCGAAATTTTTGCACCCCCAACCCTCCCTGTCTGGACGCGTAATGCGTCATGGCAGAGTTTTAAGAGTTGGAAGAAAATGAAGCCTATGGCCTGCAATGGAGCCCAAAACAGCAGGCTGGATAGAAATTCATCGGTAGGTTGGGAAACGGGACCAAAATTTTTCAAAAAAGTGTACAGCCTACAGTAAGTACGCCCATGCATAGGCAACCCACATCACGTCCGTGCGTGTTGGTTGCCTGTGATCGGCAATAGGTTACAAAGTTTGGCAATGGGAGAAAAATGACGTGATGTGGGTTGCCTATGCATTGGTGTACTTACTAGAGGCTGTTAACTTTTTTGAAAACTTTTTGGTCCCGTTTCCCACCCTACCGATGAATTTCCATCCAACCTGCCGTTTTGGGCTCCATTTTAGGCCATAAGCTTCATTTTGATCCAACTCTGAAAACTCTGCCATGACGCGTTACGCGTCCAGACAGGGAGGGTTGAGGGTGCAAAAATGTCAACTTTGGGGGATGGAATGTCAATCAAACATCATAAGGGGTTGATTTCGTGTCACCACTACTTCTAAGGACCTTTACAGCCCTTTCAGCGTTTAAGACCTCATTTCAGCCCTTAAAAAGGGCCTGATTCGAAAAATCATACAAACGGGGGTTGCAGGGGAAGGGGTGGCGACACAGGCGCAGGTCCTCGTTTGAAACGTTAGGGGAAGACCCCCCCATTAGCAGCACTGATAAAAATCTCGATTTAAACCTTCCTTAGGGGTGAATCAAGACGGGGTGGTTTGGTCCCTTGCCATTTGAGGGTGTTAGGAGGGGTGAACATTGCCGGAGGCCTTAAGAACTTACTGCAATCAGCAACTGAGGACGGTGTGCAGGTTTTCAGGTGGTTAAACACA
Source organism: Meconema thalassinum (assembly GCA_946902985.2). Taxonomy (NCBI): domain Eukaryota; kingdom Metazoa; phylum Arthropoda; class Insecta; order Orthoptera; family Tettigoniidae; genus Meconema; species Meconema thalassinum. Next base: position 1,062,071,088 of record OX336389.2, on the reverse strand, counting down.
TCCGGTACCTTCTCAGGCGCCCCCAATGGTAGTCCATTTTTAGGGGATGATGAAGGGGGTTGAAAATGCCCAAACGTCAAATGTAACGATTTCAACGTGTTCGTGGAACCTTAAGAGCATGACTCATTCATTTTCGACTGCTTTGGCAACCTGCGACAAGTCCTACAGCGTTTTTCGCAAACTTCAATTTACGGTTTTCAAAAATGGGCTGGTTTTGGGGGCGCTATCCCGAAACTACACAAGTTGGGGAGTTGTGCTGAAGCATGTGCTTGGTAGGCGTCGGGGCAAACGTCATACTGAAATTTCGACCTTGTGCAGTCAACTTTCCAAATTTGGTGGCCATTGAAAAAAGTGGTGCTTTAATTTTTTTGAGCAGTATAGAATGTCAGGTACTATACGTGTGCATAGTTTAAAGCTGTCGGCTTGCATACTTTCTGATATATTGGTATTTGGATAAAATAAATTAGGAGCATTTATTAACAGTTGGCAGCCCTGGTAGGTCTTAAGAATATGCTCAGTCATATCTGGTTATGTACACATACAACATACGAAATTTGGTTGAATTCCAATTGATAGTGTAGATGTTATATGCATTTAAAAATTGGACCTATCAGGAGGCTTATAATCATTTTGGCAACACTACCATGTTTGGCCTCCTGGAAATTAAACTGAAATATTATGATCTGTACGTGTGCCAATTTTGAAATAGCTCCCATTCATACTTTCCAAGATATCCAACATGGAGCTCAAATTTCAATTGCGATTTTTTAGCAGTTGGTAGCACTGACATCATTTTCAAATATGGCCGTGAGATATTCAGGTATAGATCTTTACTCCTACCAAATTTTGTTTTGATTGCTGCAGCCGTTTAGGAGTTGATAGGGGGGGACACACACACAGCCAGACAGACAGAAGGACGGACAGACAGACAGAAGGACAGACAGACAGACAGACAGACACACATTTGCCCGATCTCATAAGTCTACTTTTTCCTCATTTTTGCAAAATGTGAAAAGTAGGCTAATAACACTGTCATTATTTTAGGGACCACATTTACTGATAATAACCAAAAAATAAAAAGTGTTCCATATCAAACGCGTGTTATTGAGTATTTTTACTCTACTTATCCAGACCGACCGCAGCGCCCCAAGTGTTAGTTTGAGTTGCCAATACACGCAATTTGCCTGACAGTGGTGGCCAAATGACAGCATATCCTACAGGGGAATTTTCTCTCTTGTCTACGAGTCGGCGGAACTCTCGATCGGCGATGCCATTTCAAAAGCTTTTCAACACACCCACTCATGGGCGACTGTTGCCGTAATGGCGTCTCAGCCTTGCCAATGGATGCAGGTACACATTGCTACTACACGGAATGCTGACCGCAGTGCTGCAATGGCGTAATATCACAACGGTTTTTACTTAAAAAACGCGCCTCGTATGTACATTTTATTATTATTATTATGATGATTATTATAAATATTATTATTATTATTATTATTATTATTATTATTATTATTGTGATTCATGTGTAATGCCATACGCTACATAAATAAATACAACAGTTATCGGATAAAGCACGTGTATTATATTTAGTCCACAAATACATAAGCTTGCAATATGCAAAACCATTTTTGACCAGTGTATAAAGGTGACGATAACTGTCTGTTCAGGTCAGTAGCATAAATAAAAAAGCGCTATTTGATTGTTGAAATGAATGCTGCGGAGCAGTACGGGTCTTCTTTTAAGTTTTTATTCCGTTCGTCTATTACAATTGCGCTTTTTGTTGTTAGTACTTTATGTGTTTAAGTATGAACCCCCTTTGAATCGTTAACTTCTAACGACCAAGGGAGCGACCTTAATGATTTCATTCGAAATTCATTTGCAAGTAGCTGTTCATATTAAAGGAACTACCCGATGATTTGCAACAGTCTATATTTCATAGTAGACAATACTCACTGAAGTGCAATTCTGTAAATCGTTTTGTTTGATAGCAAGAAGTGTATATTGTTATTTTGTTGTGATATCGAAATATTCATCCCGACTAATGGTTCTGTAACTACACGCAGCATTACACTGTATTAGTGTGTAGTGCCCCCTTAGAAAATACATTCTGGTTATGATTCTACTTTTAAGGACGAAGACTGGCAATCCTCGGCTGTGGTGGGAAAAGGGATGGCTATGGTGGTGTTCAAACAGAAGTAATACAAATATAGAAACTATAAGTTTTGAGCCCCAACTTCGTATTGATTTAGCTTGGCCGCAGCTCTTACCTCTCGTATAGTCCTGATATCCTGGTTTTTGGCAGGTACGAAACGCTCATAGAAGCAATTCGCCGGTGTACGCACTTTTACCGTTAAACGTCACAAAACAGTGATTTGCCATTTGGCCAATTTTCTGGCATACCAGCGACAATATATTTTAAATTCAGGATTGTTAAAATGGTCGGCGACTATTCAAAACAGACGCAAGTATACGGAGCTGATGACCTAGATACACCAAGCCCTAAAATTTGAATTAGCAGCAATAAAAACCCTCGGCTAAAACAAGTTTCCAAGTGAAGGCCTGTCAACACTATGAAACAATTAGGACAACAAGAATAATTTTGCAAACGTTCACTGCGATCGCTACAGTTTTCCTTGATGCGTTCCACACCTGCACGAATCAACTCTTCATTAACCTGCAATGGACGCACACTTCGTTCGTAATCGTGCACTTGATCATGTCCTTCATTAAACTGTCGGACTCCTACTAATCATTGAATTCTTCATCGCATTTCTCCGTACACCTCGAAAATCTGTCAATGAATGTCGACTGGTTAAGTGTTTATCGCATTCACGGAACGTATTCTCACAAACGGTAGAATTTTCTATCATCTTCGGCATTCTATCCAAGCACTATAAAGCGTAAACAACAGATAGCGATCTCCTCTTCCTTGACTCAAAGCAACTACCGCGCATGCGCCAAAATGCGATTGCAATTCACGGGCGACGTATAGAGACAGGAGTTACTTTCTGGACGTTCCTAGTATACTATAGAACTCTTAGGGCCTTATTACACTAGGCAGCCAGGTCACGCAACTGGTAGCGCGACCGGTGTCGTGTCCAGCAATCGGTGCGGCAGCCAGGCAGTCACCACCATGTAGCTCAAGTGTCTGTTCGACCAATGAGGAAGAGATCAGTTGTACATGACAGGAGTTATTAAGTTAAGTTAATTAGTAAAGATGATTGATAAGTAATGAATATGCTTCTTTTTATGCTACTATTGAAAAGGAGGAGGCGAAGGAAAAGAACGATGCATGTACATCCTATTCTATCTTTCAAGAAAATCTAAAGGGTTGTCCTATATTCTTTCTGATGAGCTTTGCGCATACAACAGTAAGTTTTTACTTGCGAATGTCAAAATCCACTTTTTATGAACTATTAGGATGAATACAGGTTGATATAGCAGGACTCAAATGAGAAGATGTATCACACCAGAAGAGAAACTTACAGTAACTTTAAGGAAAGGTAAGCCACAAAAATTGATACCATAACTATTTAACCTATTGGTTTATAATAACACAAGTTCCGACTGAATTGGTGTAAATTTAAAAAAACGCTTGTTTTTAACTGATTTTACTACAAAACTCGTTACGGTATCTCTCGAGTCGATTAACTTCTGGCACTCTTTCAAGAGTTCTTCTTGTTTCTTCTTTTCTGGTTTCTCTGCCCTTCCACTTGCACTCACTTCATTCATAGCGTTTTCCATTGCCGGTTCACTTAACGTCAAGACAACAGTATGTAATAGAACGTACAGATACGCACTAACCTAGTAATCATGGTGGCTCACTGGCTGCCTAGTGTAATAAGCTCCATATGCTACAATGCCCAGCAACCAGTCTGAGTAGCCAGTGGTCGCCGGAGCGGTCGCGGGGCAGGCAGCCAGCCGGCCAACAATCTTTGGTCACGCGGATTGGCTGTCCTAGTGTAATAACAATAACATCCATAAGAATCAATGCCCGATGACGAGTTGCGCCGCCAGTTGCGCGACCTGGCTGCCTAGTGTAATAAGGCCCATACATCTTATATTGGCTACAGTCTGACTACTTGCATTGTAGCTAGCATTAATGGCCGTCACCGGAGGCCCTCGGTCGATTCCCGACTCTGCCAAGAAATTCAATTCTGGTTTGATGACTGGAACGGGGAACATTCTGCCTCGAGAGGTAAAACTGAGAAGACGCTGGATCGATTCCTACATGAGCCATACTGGAATTGGTTTCCGTGGTTTCCCACTTCTACTCCTGGCAAATGCCGGGATGGTATTTAACCTGACAACACGACAGCTTCCTACCAAAATTCTACCTCAATTACATATACACACACTAGTACAGACATAACAGTGACACGGGTTGTCAGACAAATTCTACACGCACTGAAGTATACGGGTCTACATGACCACGATGTCGCAAAGCCCCTAAGGAATCAACAACAATATAGGCTACAATACAAAACCTTCTTCATAGCAAGTCAATATTTAAGCCAAAAGTTTGTGGGTGCCTGGGTGTGACTGAATGTGTATAAAAGGCTCGTCACGTTGCGTTCGGTGAATAAAGTCAGAACGATCGACCTGACGACACACAACGCAACGTCAAATTAGACCTGTTGACACAGTGCGTGTTTAGAAGGATGAATGTATGCAACCTACCATGCACATCTGTTCGGCGGGTTGCAGTGAGAAGGATGAATTTATGCAACCTACCATGCACATCTGTTTGGCGGGTGGCAGTAAGAAGAGTGAATGTTCTGTGGAATGGAATGAAAACCATCGTCACTGGCGACGAGACCTGGTGTCTGAGGTACGACTCCGAAGTCAAGCGTCAAAGTATGGAGTGGCGGGGTCCAGGTCCAGGGTCACCGAAAAGCCCTGAAGGGCCAGAGGTTTTCGAACATTTTGGACATCCAACGTAATGTGACGACCCAACTGAAGGCTATCCCTAAAGAGTTTCCAGGACTTGTACAGACATTCTCAGAAGTGCATAACCATCCACGGGGATTACTTCGAAGGACAGTAACTGCTGTTTCAGGTAAGCCAACAATCCGTTCGTAATATAGACCCATTCACCGAACTTTCCAGTCACGTGACGAGCCTTTTGAACACCATCCCAAAGAACGCCTTCTTGCAAAGTTTTCAGGACATGTATCGCCGATCTCAGCATTGCATAGTTACGGGAGGGGACTATTTCGAAGGACAATAGGATCACTGTCGTGCATTGTTCATCTATATTGATAGTATAGGACTATTCACCGAACTTTATTGTCACAGGTTGTATGTGTACGTCTGCCCCCCTCCTTATCAATTCAAACATGACGAAATCGAATTGAACCAAATTTGGTACAGAGGTAGCACTAGCAAAGGAAAACTCTGCGTCATCTTTTATATCGTCGCCATCTGGACGAAAACGAAATGGTGGCCATCCAAATGTTCAAAGTTTAAATCAAGTTACTACTAAACTAACCATATGATTTCAAACAAATTTTGAATAAAAAAATATGTGGGAGGCGTCTATTACCCAAAGTACAAGGTCATTAGCGAAATATTATGAAGATGGCGGCCGTGTATATGAGCAATCCCATCTCCCCTATCAATTCAATCACGACGAAACCGAATTGCACCAGCTTTAGTACAGAGGTAGCACTAGCAAAGGATAACTGTGAAACATTCTATATCGTCGCCATCTTAACGAAAACGAAATGGCAGTCACCCGAATGTTCAAAGCTTAACTCAAATAACGATTAACCTAATCATCCGATCTCTACCAAATTTTGCAAAAATATACCTTTATGTCGGAAGCGTCTTTTGCCCAAACTACAAGGTCATTAGACTAATAGTTTCAAGATGGCGGTCCTGTGAATCATGCAAGCATGATAGACTTATCCGGAACTTATTATCCAACATGGCCCAGCTTCACCAGTTCCACTTGTCATACAGAGGTTGGTTAGAATATTTTACTGTAGCAGTGACCAGTGAAATAACCGGCTATGCCGTGTCGTGCCTTGGCTAACTGTGCACTTCAAGGTCACTCTTCACAATGGCGACTATTCTTTCCTGGTTGGACATAGGCCTACCTAGGTATATCAGTAGTTTGAAATTCTTTTATGGAGTGTACTGAACGAAATAATATAAATTTAGTATGAAAATGGTTTATAATAATGGCATAATACGCTGAAGAAATCGTCAATTCCAAGACATTATAAGATTTAGCCAAGAGTTTAGCGTTCTAGACTGTCACCCAGCGAACTGGGGTTCATATCCAGAAACTACATAAGATTAATTATTTCACTTGGGTGATCAGTTTCGATCGTCAAGTGATCATCTTCAGATTCCTTACACTCAGGCTTTTACCGTAATCTATGTCTACGAATATGTGGGTTAACCCACATCGAAACTGGTCATCCAAGTGTTATAATGAATTCCATGTTATTTTTTTAGATTTAGGGAACAACACCCATACAATTTGGGTACAATCGTGTTGACCGACGGAAGAGCATTTCAATTTCATTTACTCAGGAAATACTCAAAAATGGCTTCCAACACGAAATCTTCCACAATAATGCCGAGTTCAAATATTACATTCTTACGCCATAGAGTTTTAACCTTACAAATCTTCCTGCTTCTCGCTTGCTAACACAAGCGACAATGTTGCTGTATTTCTAAATGATAAACAGTTGTTGTTTCATTTGAGGGGGCTTGGACATCGTTGCCAGTTAGCTCCGTGTACTGGGATGTGTGAAAAATGTATCTGATAACCTGTGTTATTCTAATGTCTCTAGGCTATATGTATTGTTATTCAGGTGCGGATTGGGAGGGAGGCAGCCGTGGCCTTCAGATAGGAACCATCCTAGCATTTACCTGGAGTATAAGTGGAAAAACCACGGGAAACCACTTCCAGGATGGCTGAGGTGGGAATCGAACCCACCTGAGTTTAGCCTCACGAGGCTGAGTGTACCCCGTTCCATCCCTCAGACCTAAATTGAATTTTCTTAGCAGAGCTGGGAATGGAACCAGGACCTCCGGGCCGACAGTCAAGAAAGCTAGCCGCTTCACCAGGGAGTGGACAAATTAGGAACATGAGGCATGTTTGAATTCTACTGTATAATGTCGCGATGAGTTATCGTTAAGGTCACGCATTTTAAGCCACGACTCAAATTTTTACGACCAAAATTTGGATAAAAAGTGCGGCTTATTTTCGCACCAATACTGAATATATGGCACTTTTAAGAGCATAGAAAAGAACAGGCCACTCTCGAATAGGAATAATCGACTATTTAGTGACACTGACGCTTTCTCGCACATCTTTCATTTGTTGGAACTATAGCAACACGTATCAGTTCACCCATCCCCAACATGTGTAGCGCCTTGTGCTAACTCACCAATCCCCAAGATGTGTAGCATCGTGTACCAACTCACCATTCCCCAACATGTGTAGCATCTTGTACCAACTCACCAGTCCCCAATATAAGCACAGCCACGTGTGAACTCACCTGCAAAGAGAAATAACATACATGGTTAGGTTGGAAGCAATGTATGTCCCTCCCAATGGCTCTACAGAAATAAATCTATGTGTTAAAAAGACACTTGCCCACATGAACAAACTTTCCAAAAGTAATCATGTTTTCTCCATTTCTAATTTGAATGACTCTGCTCTATGGCAGGGCTTTTCAGGCGCGTGAGCCCATGGTAGCTATGTGCCGAGGGCAGCGCGTCATGCCTCTCCTGATCTTGAGGCAGGGTGATGAGTCTTTGCAAGGAGGGAGAAAATCACCACCACTTGCTGGCCTGTCCTACGATGTGCAAGGAGACACTTTTGGCTGGCATTTGTGCATGATGGGTAAATGCAAAAACTTCCCGTTTCAAATTCGGACGATTACAAGAGTAAAAGTTATTGTTGTAGTTAATTCGTATTAAAGGCTTGGGACCGTTTACCTGGGTTTGTCCTACAACGTGGCGTACACGTGCACATTAAATCATTCACCACGACCGCGGCCGTGTGCTAGAGCAAATCCGGCTACTAGAGTGAAGTTTTCCCCGCGGTTTTCCCCAGTCCCTCCAGATAATTGCCAGGATAGTACCGGGACACCAACCTCATCCCCGACCCTAATAATTACAGCTACACACACTACTGTCCACCACAGAACCACAGGTTATCAGACATGTTCAACATATACACATGAAGACTACACGGGACTAATGACCAAAGATTTCCAAGCGCCTAATACGAATTAACAACAACAACTGAATAAAGGTGAAGAGACAAACGTTTTGAGGGTAAATTAGTAATGCTCAGAATCTTTGAACGTTAGAATCCCAGGCAAATAAAAATAGAATACCTGACCAGTAAGTTTTATTCCATTAGAAACATAGTCCGGCTTTGCAGCAGCCAACATTGTGTTCATATTGGATTTCGTATTCAAACATTTTTGTGGGTTTCCCAAAATAAATAAATTATACATTTTCATATCAGTAGCATCACGTGAGAAACATCAATAAGACATCAGGTTATGTCTTTAATCACTTAATCTCCCTTATCACTCATATACAGACTAGTTCATGCTTATTCTTTAACATTTGAATCATTAGGTTCATTTTAGAATCTAATGTCAACGAAAATAAATGCAAATAGCATTGACCTAGCTATGCTCAAGATGCAATATGGGGTAAAGTTAAGTAACTCCGTGATACTAAGCTTTTTTTTGTTACTATTTCAGAAAGTTTAGATTTCAGTAATTTAGATTCGTTTCATGTTAGAGAGGGATACCCTACGAAACATTTCTGACATTTATGTTACAAATATCCATATGTTATTTCAAGGTATTAACTAATACATTTCGGTAGTAGAAGTACCCGCCATGATATTCAAGTTACTCCGTGATAGCATGGTTTTCACCATTCAGTGTACATTTTAAGCGTGTAAACTAATGTTTAATGTTATGAAGGTGTTCAAATCGTATATATATATAGGTTTCTATTACTCCATATTGCCCATATTGATACATTTCACTACACAAAATATATATAAAAAAGTAGATAAGAACATTCCAATAAACATATTGTAAGTGTATTTGGCTCTCCTTAGTCACTATCTGATTCCTCGTACCCATCAAATATAAAATAGACATTGTATCTACCAGACATTACAAAATTGGCACTCAATCTATTCGGCTCCATTCTTCCTCTTGGCGTCATCCTCAAGGGGAGCCACCGTACGCACCACAACCATCGTCGTAATTGTTCTGGGGTCTGGAATTAGGCCTGGACCGATCTATTGTGTCTATCTTGACGCACGTCCGTAGGTTAAACCTTAGAAAGCCCTACACGTGACCTCTGGGTGTTGCTGAGGAAGCAACGACATTGGCTGCTGGACCTATCTTCTAAAGATCTCCCAGCAAATATGCAAACTGTACGAAGTAATCCGCTCAACGGCTCTATTAAGAGCCAAATTACTCAAAAACTTGCACATGCTATTAAAATTTGTCAACTGAATATTGAAGGTATGAGTAGATCTAAGTGTGAGGTTTTGTCAAAATTGCTCCGTAATAATGATATTGATCTGGTACTCATTCAAGAAACACATACTGCTACAGAAGATGAGCTTATGAAAAGAGGGAAGATTCATGGTTAAAGTATTGTTGGTGCTACCTTTGACAACGTATATAGAATTGCTACATATGCCCGAAAGAACTTGGAGCTGATTGAATTCATCTCATCTAGTAAAATGAATAATATTCATACTGTAACAATAAAACTACAAGATGTAACCATCGTAATTATCTACAAACCTCCAGCCATCTCTTGGCCAACCCCAGCTCTTCCAGATGCAAGTCATCCAACTATCTATGCTGGCAACTTCAACAGCCATCATGAAACTTGAAAATATGCAAGAAACAATGATTGCGGCATAGCTTTAGTAGAATGGTCAGAAGATCAAAATGTACACCTTATATTTGATGCTAAAGACAAAGGTACGTTTAGATCTGCTGCTTGGAGGGGAGAGTCTAACCCAGACCTTTGTTTTGTCACATGTGACTCTGTAGGCAACCCGCTACCCATGATTAGAAAAGTTATGGGTGACTTCCCAAATAGTCAACACAGACCAATCTTCCTTGAGATGGGCATCTCTGTTCCCTTAATTACATCTTTCCCACGCCCACGATGGAACTTTAAAAAGGCAAACTGGACGAAATTATCTGAAGAGCTTGACAAATACATCAGATGGATTCCTGCAATCAGCGGTAATTATCAGAGATTTGTAGGGCTTGTGAATCCTGTAGCCAAAAAGCGCATTCAAAGAGGCTGCAGGAAAGAATATGTTCCTGGATGGAGTGAACAAAGCGATGCCCTATACAAAGATTTTCTTGAAACGGGTGCCCATATGACTGGTGAGGAACTACTACGGAGTTTAGATGAAAATCGTAGACAGAAATGGACAGAAACAGTTAGTAACTTGGATTTCTCTCATTCCAGTAGAGAAGCCCGGAGCCTACAAAGAAAACTTGGAGGAAGCTCAACAGGAGTTAGAGAACAGTCAACTATCTCACCAAACAAAATAGCCTCCCCATATTGTTTCAACTTCAAGGGTTCCTGAAGATAAATTTCATATAAAAACAGTGAAATAGGACCTAAAGATGCTTAAACGTACCTCTCCAACTTCTTCCAAGTACTCTGAAGCTTTCAAGATTGACGAGATCAATACAGCATTAAAGGACATGAAAGTCAACAAGGCTCCAGGTTTCGATGGAATACATCCTGAATTCCTTGTAAATATGGGACGGAATGCGAGAAGGTGGTTGACGTGCTTCTTTACCCACATACTTCTGACAGGTATCCTTCCTGAGGAGTTTAAGAAGACTAAAATCCTTGCCATATTGAAACCTGGCAAACCAAAAGCTACAGACCAATCGCTCTCCTCAGCTGTTGCTCCAAACTCCTTGAAAGACTATTATACAGCAGAATCAGCATTGTAATTAATCAACATATTCCTAATGACCAAGCTGGTTTAAGGCAGAATCGTAGCTGCTGTGATCAAGTCCTTGCACTCACAACATGCATGGAAGCAGGCTTCCACAAACAGTTGAAAACCTCTGCTGTCTTTTTGGATCTTTCCGCTGCTTATGACACAGTTTAGGGAGAAGGGTTGCTGTACAAACTTTTCAGGTATTACCATGCAAAACCACGGTACAATTAATTGGAAACATGCTTAATAATAGACTCAGGTTGTTCTAGGGAATGAGAATAGCAAACTGAAAAGATTGAATAATGGTCTCCCTCAAGGATCACGCTTGGCTCCGCTCCAGTTCAATCTGTATAATATATCGGATTTGCCACCAACGAAATCCAGAAAATATTGCTACGCTGATGATATAGCTTTAGTTACAAGTCATAGCAACCTGAAAGAAACGGAGAGTACTTTAACTGATGACCTTTCCATTCTTAGAGACTATTTTCAGAAATGGAGACTCCAACCAAACACCAGCAAAACTGAGGTGGCCTGCTTTCATCTAAACAACAAAATGGCAAGCTGTACTCTCCGAGTCTCTTTTAATGGTAAGGTCCTCAGGTACAATAACTACCCGAAGTACTTATGTATAACATTAGATCGGACTCTCTCCTTCAGACAACGTCTAGTAAATACAGCAGCGACGATTAGGAGTCGTAACAACATTCTTCAGAAGTTGTGTGGTACAACCTGGGGTGCTTCTGCAACTACCTTGAGATGTTCTTCCCTTGGTTTAGTTTCCTCTGTAGCAGAGTATTGTGCTCCTGTGTGGATCAACAGCTGTCATGTGAAACTTGTAGACACTAAGCTGAACAACACAATGAGGATTATACAAGGTGTAAAAAGATCAACACCTATCCACTGGCTTCCTGTCCTGAGCAAAATCATGCCACCTTCATTCCGTAGAGCACAAGCACTGCTAAGAGAACACTCCAAGATACATGAGAACCTTGACTTGCCCATCCACTCCAATATTCCTGACCTTCAGAGGAACCGGTTGAAATCTAGACATCCGCCAGTAAGTTCGCTCAGAAGCTCACAGAAGTTTATTTCGACCCCTATGCCCAATGGAGGGAAGAATGGATCTTAAAAACAGATGAACATCTCTGGTCTTTGTTCACATCTAATTCAAGGTTTGATCTCCCAAGAAGAATTTGGACCCTCCTCAACAGGATTTGTTGTGGCCATGGAGTCTGTGCTGCGTCTCTCTACAAATGGGGAAAGATACAATCCTCCAAGTGTGACTTTGGTGCCCCTCTTCAAACCATCGAGCACATTGTAAGAAAGTGTAGTAGAAGAGCCTACCCTGGAGATTGGTTTGATTTTCTAGAGGCCACTACAGAGGTTCTGGATTGGATAAGAACATTGGACATTAAAATATAATGTACTTGCTTTTCTGCTTTTGTGTATGTATGCCATACGATAAATAAATAAATAATCTTCACTTCAAGTTCAGGTGGCAAACGAATGGCTTTCCAATTTTTGCAAGGATTGCACTTCCTGGATAGGCTAAAAATGTTGTGCAATAATCCCTTAGTGTAGCCTACTCCAAGGGGTTATTTAAAAGTATTCCGTTTTGGCGTCATTTCAGCGTCCAACCTAAGAAAAACAAACCCATTGCTAAGCTCACACACCTTGCATGCTTAACACTACATGCATTTATTTGTAAGTTTCATATGCAAATGTTCAGTATCTTACCTCTGACTGGTGTTAAAATGAAACTTATACAAGGAAACAGTTGTTAATAAGAAATTAAAATCTTCACCACAGATTTCAGATGTCAACTCCTTGTGAATATTCTTTAAAACTTCTTTGAGTTGGCCAAAGATAGAGCGCAAGGGCTTCCTGGATACCTGTTTCTACTGCCATCTATTGGTAAAAATGTAGAACCCTCGTAATTGAACCTACGTCGTGATCAAGTAAATACGCTTTATCACAGTGTTACTTGATATCACGGAGTAACTTGACTCTCCTGGCTGATTTTTGAAACACTGGAAGAATGATATTAGTTCATGATAAAATAACCGACATTCAGTATATCAACATTTGTTAATATTTTACTCATTGCTGTCTCATTAAGAGGATAAGTAGATAACCTCTGACGTAATATTCTTTTCTGATACTGCAAAATTAAATTAAGATTTACAGGTTCATCTCCTGAGAAGCTCATTATACTTCATAAACCCAATAGCTACTGCAGTTACTCGTTGATGAACGTCAATCATAATCACCAGACTGGACAAGGTTTATTTTCATATATTGTTAAGGAAAACTTTCCAGTCAGTAAACACAAATTGTGTCCAATTACATTCGGCGGGAAAACAAGTAATATTAAAACTGAAAGAAATATTACATAAGATAAATTATCACAAAATAACACTCTTTTGTGTAGGGTCTACTTAATTGGATGACATGTTTCGATCATCATCTGATCTTGCTCACTTAGGCTAACTGTCGACCAAAATATTATGTGCACTCGAGTTTTAAGGTTGTTTGTGAAGTAACCAATAGACCTACATCAAAACCAATAACATCATCATTTTTGTCGTTCTATTTTACGTTAGTTCATGTAGGTTTGGAATTTTTAATTTATATTTTAATATTTTTTATCGGAGTTGGAACACAAAAAGTGCCCGTTTGTTAAGCGTGCTTCAACCATGCGTCATATTTAAGAATTATTGTCTCACGAACCCGTCATAAGATCGAATCCAAATTTTAACACAATATACATTGGAATATTGTATAACTGATTTATTAATATCAAAACTTTGTGTGCCCAAGAAACACAGTTGTTATCATTTTTGTAAGGTAACTTTTTTCTGCTCAGGATGGTTGAAAAATGTAGTTCTTGGTCGCGTTGTAATCCTTATACATCAAAAAGTTATGATGTATGACTTGAAATACGTAAATTAATTCACTTATTTTATATCGGTTTGTATTTGTACGGGGAAATAAGACATGGTTCACCAGTTAGCCGCTCCAGGGAATGCTGTACAGCGTTGCTGATATGGAGCCCATCACTTCCGGGAGAGGCGCGCCATGACGCGTGATGGGCTACATATTGGCAACGCTGTACAGCTTTCCTCGGAGCGGCTAGCTGGTGAACCATGTCTTATTTCCCCGTATAAATACAAACCGATATAAAATAAGTGAATTAATTTACGTATTTCACAGTCATACAGCATAACGTTTTGAAGTATAAGGATTACAACGCAACCAAGAACTACATTTTCCAACCACCCCGAGCCGATAAAAAGTTACTCTACAAAAATAATAACAACTTTGTTTCTTGGACACACAAAATTTTGAAAGTATTAAACCAGTTATACAACATTCCAATGTATACTGTGTTAAAATTTGGATTCGATCTGATGACGTGTTTGTGAGATAATAATTCTTAAATGTGACGCATGGTTGAAACACGCTTAAAACGGGCACTTTTTGTGTTCCAGCTGCGTTAAAAAATATTGAAATATAAATTAAAAATTCCAAACCAGCATGAACTAACGTGAAATAGAACGACAAAAATGATGATGTTATTGGATTTTATGTAGGTCTATTGGTTACTTCACAAACAACCTTCAAACTCGAGTGCACATAATATTTTGGTCGACAGTAGTTAATGTACGATGTTTATGAATTGCACTTATACACAAATAGGCTATAGGCTATATACAATGTTTAGACTTCATAAGTTTGTAAAAACTTGTATAGCGTGCCAATCTTATTTACAGACATTATTGCCCACTTCTATAGTTGTTGCGTTATTATTAATGTAGTTTAAATATGTTAGCCTGTGATCTATTGACTTACAAGCTGAAGTACCCGTGCTTTGCTACGGGTCATAAATAAATTAAAATGTGGAGGTGACAGTTAAAGCAGGGTATAGGCTAGGTGCTGCGCGGAGGGAGAGTAAGGATGGAATATTTTGTCTAACTACACCGCTCGGCGTTGACCATGTTTTATAGCACAAATTTAGGTTTTATTCGCTAACCGTTGGAGATACACGAAAAGTGATAAGGACCTTTCGGATAGAAAATTAAATTTTAAACCTCGTATATGCCATCAAAATTTTGCTATTTCTTAGCGTTCTCCTTTTATTTTAAATGGAAATATGACAGTTTGAAACCAAAGGGTGTGGTGACGTCACTAAAATGGTCGCCATCTTTAAATAGTGCAAAGTATCGAAATCAAAAGTAGCCTTTATGTTAACCAGGTAAATCAGCTGCTTCCATGTAAAATTTCATGCAAATCGTACCAATGGTTCTTACGTGATTGAGTAATACACAGACACACAGACACACCCCATCTCATTTTTATATATTAGTATAGATTATTGTGACTAACTTCAGGAGAGTGGTTTAAACTGTCCTCAAGGAGGTGACCCGTTGGATAGCCTATTATAACTAGTATTAACAACTCAAACACACTATTTACAAGAGTACTATAAGATATTAGTAGAATTATGCCTACTATGACACCAACGGAATTAGTATACAAGATGTTCAGTAAAGAACTTATAGCCTACTTTCTCTTAAATGTATGGATGTACTGTGGTTAGAACTCACTGTCCTTAGTAATTTAATGTTGGTTTTAGTAGCTTTGTGAAATACAACGTGGTGTATTATACGTTAATTGATTGTTGTTTTATAGGAGGAACACTGAGGTCCTCCACTTCAGTGTAAGGCCTATAAATTACACAATGCTAAAGATCTTTCCTTATTTCCAATGATACGGGACTTCCTGAACCTAGTATCGACTTCTTAACTAAATGTGGTACTTTGATGGATGGTCCTGTGGTCTAGATGCTGAATATGTAAAACATGTTTTTTATTTGTGTTTTCTACAGAAAACTGTAGAAGTGACTAGTGATCAGACCAAGCGACCGTCCCGTGCCGTGCCGTGCCGTGCCGTGCTATGGCATGCCGTGCCGTGCACCGAGCACTTCCAGCTCACTCGTCAAAATAGCGACTATTGTTTGCTGACTGGCCCATATTTCAGTACCTTAAAATTCTTTTATGGACTGCACTGAATAAAATTATGTAAATTTAGTATGAAATGGTTTATAATAAAGGTTAATACGCTGAAGAAATCGTTCATTCCAAGACATTATATGCTAGGCAGTTATACTAAGGTTATTGATAACATTGTTTTAACAACTGTCAGATACAGCCAAGAAGTAGCGTTCCAGACTGTCACCTGTAGGACTGGGGTTCAAATCCAGGTAGTGCTCATTTCTTATATTTATTGTTTTATAATTAGACTACTCGCTAAACATATATAGTGTAAATTGCAATAGAAAATATTATATATACGTACATCACCACATATTTCACCACGCTACAACAGCCATTTCCATTCGTTGTCCTTTATCAGGGGTAGAGTTACCACAGTCCACTATTCTGACACGTAAACCATATAGTATTCTTTATATTACAGTACTAGTGGGTGATGTAGGCTACTTTTTGGCGAAGGGGCGGGTATAGGAATCCTTAGCCAATGAACTACCCTCTTTGTTGTGGAAGTTTTCAATAAAACGTGCTGTGTAATTCGTATTTATTTTTATTAGAAAATACACTCTATATGTAATTATAAAACACAAATAAAAAACATGTTTTACATATTCAGCATCTTGACCACAGGACCATCCATCAAAGTACCACATTTAGTTAAGAAGTCGATACTAGGTTCAGGAAGTCCCGTATCATTGGAAATAAGGAAAGATCTTTAGCATTGTGTAATTTATAGGCCTTACACTGAAGTGGAGGACCTCAGTGTTCCTCCTATAAAACAACAATCAATTAACGTATAATACACCACGTTGTATTTCACAAAGCTACTAAAACCAACATTAAATTACTAAGGACAGTGAGTTCTAACCACAGTACATCCATACATTTAAGAGAAAGTAGGCTATAAGTTCTTTACTGAACATCTTGTATACTAATTCCGTTGGTGTCATAGTAGGCATAATTCTACTAATATCTTATAGTACTCTTGTAAATAGTGTGTTTGAGTTGTTAATACTAGTTATGTTGTTAAGACTCTGGTACTGTTACATAAATACTGAAGTGAGTCATGCAGCCTATCTATACTATTTTTTTATTATTTTTTTTAGCGTATGGCTTTAGTGCCGGGAGTGTCCGAGGACATGTTCGGCTCGCCAGTGTTGTAGCTGCTTCGAGACGGACGCCCAATGGGTGAGCTACAAGTACCGTTGGGGAGGGAAAATTGGAAGGTAAGGACGAGGAGTTGGAAGGTAGCGGCTGTGGCCTATAGTTAAGGACCAACCCCGGCATTTGCCTGGAAGGAAGATGGGAAACCACAGAAGACCATCTTCAAGGTTGCCGGCGGGGGGATTCGAACCTCCTCGCCTCCCGGATGTGAGCGACTGCCAACAGTCATGCCGTAACGACCACGGCTAACTCACCCGGTTATACTAATATAATAGAGCTGAAGAGTTTGGGTGTTTATGTGTTTGTGTGTTTAAACGCGCTAATCTCAGGAACTACCAGTTGGATTCGAAAAATTCTTTTTGTATATGATAGCCAAATTCAAAAGGAATAGTTTAGGCTATGTAGCATTACCTCTCAGGTAACCTTAAAGATTGATTTTTGTTCAGTAAGTCGGAAGAACAAGCGCTCTTGAACAGTTTCAATAATACCTACGTCGATTGTTGCCAGGCAATGCAGGCTGCATCACGTCGCCCCTACCAGTGTTCTGGTGCAGAATAGCGAGCTGCTTATAAATTGCAGTCACGGGGATTAATTAGTGCAAAATGATTTCTTAGGCCCCTTAAAACAGTTATCATCATGACAATAGTATGCCTCTGTATAAGGGCGATAGTATTGGTGCAGTGTACTGAGGTTATCAGCTGCAATAAGCAATGGTGCTTTCCGATCCTTATCCTTGAGCGCTCCAGTTCTGTAGTAGTAACTTATTCATTATCATCCATAAAACAAATAAATCCACCGGGCGAAGCCGGGCACTACTGCTAGTAACTTATATAACCGCCACACCTAGAGTAGTGCCGTAAGTGATGTTCGTCTGATGAACGAAACACGCCCTTTTCGAGAAGTGTAAAATAATTGTACAAATCCATGTAGCCTATATGTCGCCAAGTTGCCAGGTGTGAGTAGATAAGCTCTATTCCCCGCCCATTTTAACTGGGCTTAATAACGTGTTGATCGACTGAAGAGAAATTCGTTTGCGATATTTGCCCTTCATATTTTGCATACTTTTGGTTGTACCTGCATGTTATTTACGTCACTGCATTTATTTTGGTTTAGACTACAGTATTTGGCTTCTTATATCATGTTTCCCAAGTAATTATCCAGATTTTCAATCCATTATGTTTGTGACAACGCCCGTGCCTACAGTTAGTAGACCTTCTACAGGCTTGTCATTGCCCTTTCATACCAACGAATGCGCGAATAGGACTGTATATAGTGCTCATTCACTTGCGGTGCTATCATAGGATTTGAATGTAGAATGTAGAACCGGGAAATCCGTCTACGACTGAAAACTTGTATCTGACTGCGAGTTAGGCGACTCCATTTTGTGAAGATTGCAGTGAATAAGGAAATATCGAACTGTTGCATATTATAAATTGTTAACATTCCACCTTAAAAAGATGACTGAGTAACAGATTAACTCAGTGGGCGAAAGCTGTTCCGAAATTGACGACTGTGAAAGTACAAACGTTATTTCCAAGAAATAAACGTGTATTTCACCAACAACAAATGAGAAACCAGTAGTCCACATGTCGTGCCAGACTCCAATCAATAAGGGGCGCAGCACTGTTACCAACTTAATAAACCATCAGCTCACATAATACATTCAAGGGTTTATTACTGGGAACGGAAAGTCTAATAACACAGGAAGTGAATACCACAATATTGTAGGCGAGTGGCAGAACTGAGTTTCATCTGTAAAACTGTCCGTGAAAGAAATTGAATAATAATTAATAATAAAAATAATAATAATGAGGAGGATGAGTATAATGATCATGATTTATTTACAGTGACTGTACAAGAATCATTTAGATGCCAATTCAAGTATGGGAATGGGCGTTCCCTCCTGTTTGTTACATGTGGTGCCCTTAACCACATTGTAGGTAATCCTACTTCGTTAGCCCCGACTTCGTATTAATCCAGCTCTGGGTCAGCTCTTACCTCTCGTACGGTCCTGATTTCCTGTTCTTTAGCAGGGATGAACCGTTTATAGAGTGACGCAATTTGAAGGTGTACGCACTTTGACAACGGCAATGTTGCCAATTCAGCGAATCGTCCGGCAATTCACCGACAAAATATTTTAAATTCAGTATTGTTTAGGTATGTAGCCAGTATTTAAACTTTCGTTAATTAGCAAGTGACCGATCTCGTGTTTTAGTAGCTCTGACATATTACTGTATTTTAGTGGTATTTTGCGTGTTCAAGTGTATGGTATGCAACTGAATCTGAAAACATTTCCAGCCGTAGTGATGTGTCGTGTGACCAAGAAATTCAGTGGTACTGTGCAGATAGTCACTTTACTCTCTCGATCGCGGCAGCTTGTAACCTCCCAGTGCTCCACCATGTTTCCACCACACCTCGTGGACCAGTACAAAGTTGCCGTGCTTCCTCCAGTGCAGTGTACTTCATACTACTTCTACTATCAGGTGACATTCATTTAAACCCAGGACCCCTTAACCTCTACTATCAGAACGCACAGAGCATCAAAAATAAACTAACCGACTGTTTAGCAAATGTAATTGAAATTAATCAATTGATATCCTCTGCCTCTCAGCAACATGGTGTGTGGTCCCAATTTGTGACCAGAATGAAATAATTTTATATATTTTATTATTATTATTATTATTATTATTATCAATATTTTTTAAGTTTACATTTTACCTTTTATTAGTTATTATGTTAACTAATATGTTTATATCTATTATTATGCGGTAATGTAGAATATTATGGCAATTGAAAGGACTTGGAGCGATACGCATATTATATTTGAAATAAGTTAGGTGCTTGACTGGATACTATTTCTGAAGAAAACACATACAAGGGAAGAAAGAGGGTGATTCACGGAAGGCCGGCTTATCCACGGCTTCTTGGAAATGACATAAATAGACACTTATGTCTTTCACATCAAGTATTCTACCAGTATACAAATCATACTAAGAAGGGATTCTATGAAGACTTGCCACTAACAATGCTGGGCCGATGAATGAGTCCTTTGCAACTTTATACAAAAGGTGGGCTGGACCTCCCGAGAAATTCTACAAAGAAGTATTGTCATTATTATTATGTGAAAGACGGGCTAATATTGCCTAGCGACTTCAGAAGAGGGGATAGACACGTGCCTTACCTGGGAACGTTATATATATGACGGCCGCCCAAATGATTATTATTATTGAATTGCTGAGAGAAGACGGAATGGTGCTGTGTGGAGCAGAAGAGTGGAACTTGTAGCGAGATGGACTGGGAAATTAACATTCATTTGTAACGCGTACTAAATAATACAGTTAACTATGTAAGTATGTGAATTTGATAAGACATTCTGTCTCATCAAACTGTGACATGGTTGTGTACGAGGCTATTGTCACAGGGATGATTTTTGGAATTTATTCCGTCATCCACATATAAATTCATTACGTTGAGGAAGATCAGGGCCATCAGGAATTCTCTACGCAACAATCCAACTACAATGATCTTCGATGCGGTGAGCGATTTAAACAGTTTTACTCCAGTCAAATCAGAAGGCTCTCATGCTTATTAAATTCAATCTATATTTTATTCAATTAACTCAGTATACTCCAATTTCCAATCAAGACCCATAATACAAATAAATTCAGTAGATTCTTTAATTTAATTTATTATTATTATTATTATCTTTAGTATTTTATTCTTTTTGCACTTGTTGTTTTTATATATTAAATTCATTTTTAAATTCAAATGTTTGACTGGTTTCCTTTAGTAGCTAGAAATTATTATAAGGCAACACCATACTCCTGAACTAATTATCGTAAGGTTAGATTACGTAAGTTTCACTACGGCTGGAGATAGGAATTTCGATGCTCTACCTCTGTTTAACCGAGGTTTAATACATTATTTTGATCATGATTTATATAAATGATCTGGCGCCCTTGGCTATATATAATACTACACATTATGTACTTTTTTTTAGTGAAGCTGACAACAATACAGATACACTATTAGATTAATACACAATTAAATGTTTCATTTTGATCACCCAAAAGTGGGCGACTATTTAATTAATAACTTTTGCATATTAACAGTAAAGAAGCTCATAAAACCATATTAATAACGCCCAACAGTGGAGCGCTTTGCATATTAACATTATTCAATATAACTTAGACCATTACAAATAACGCCCAACTAGTGGGGCAAGATTCAGTTCTCACTATACCACATTACAATGGTTGTCAGACTTTGTGACATGTGGAGAACTTCCGTTTTCATCTGAGTTCATTGATTTCGGCGCGATAGGTCCTCAAGGGGTGGCGGTGTTGCAATCGCAGTTCATAACAACCTGAAGGCAAAACATCGGCCTGACTTAGAAACTTCCTGCGAAATCATATGGGTCGAGATTAATATCCCAAAAAGGAAGAATTTACTCGTAGGTTGCTTCTACCGCCCACCTACCAGCAAAATTGACACCTTAGAAGAATGTTTCAACTCTACTGTTCTTGCTCTCAACCAAGAAAATGAAATAGTGTTATTAGGTGATTTTAATTCACATATCTCCTAGACATCAATAGGCAATGATACCATAAACTCTCCCCCAATTGATACTTTCATCTTATCAAATTTTATAAACGGTCTTCATCTGAAACAGTTCAATCTATACCCTACAAGGAAATCTGAAACACTGGACCTCATATTTTCAACACTGAGTGATGTCACCGTGGCAGTTGGAAGAAATATCCTGAACACTGACCACAGTTCAATAGAAGCCTCCCTCCCCGTCCCAGCCAGCAGACATAAAAACAGCCCACCCGCCAAGAACAAAACATTCCCTCTCTGAAGAAAGGTCGACTGGCAAGCTGTCAATCAAGATTTATCATTTCTTCCCTGGTGCCTACTAACAGCTGAGAGAGACGTAAATAATGCATTGGCCTTGTTCGAGGATTTTCTTTACTCGACCATTAAACAAACGTGCCTTTCTCCGTTCCCAAATCCAACAAATATCCGCACTGGCTAAGTCAAAACACCAAACTCCTTCTACAAAACAAAACAAAACTCGAGCATGGTCACTGTGGAAAACAGTCTCTAATCCTCATACACGCAATGTATTTACTCACCTACGGAAAAATTCAAGAGTTCATATGACAGAAGATTACAACCGATACATTTCTTCGATAACAGGAAATCTCAAGAATAACCCGAAGAAGTTCTGGACACTTATATCATCCCGTAGGAAGACTCCTAGAATTCCACTTAACCTAAACCTCCATAATGAAGAAATCCCATTTGAATTGAGGTCCACACATTTCAATGCATATTTTCACTCAACCTTTTCAGTTCCCGTACCAATGCCCAGTCCCCCTCAACTTACTAGCGTCTGTTCTGATTCACTGTCTCAAATTTCAACGACCCCTGAAGAAATCCAAAATATCTTTAAAAGTCTGCCCACAAACCGATCTACCGGACCCTCAGACATAAGCCCTATGTTCCTGAAAATCACCTGTGCATCTCTCAGCATCCCTTTGTCCATGATACTCAACTGGTGCATTACATCCGGCACTTCTCCTGACTCATGGAAAAGAGCTGACGTCACACCTGTCTTTAAATCAGGCAGCAAGCATGAAATTTCCTCATACAGACCTATATCTATCGTCCCTATACCAGTGGCGACTGGTGGTCACCGTTCTTGGTATACCGCACCATTTACCCCTTACATCCCCCCCCCCCCCCCCTTTATTTCCAAGCCTCGACCTCTTGTCAAAGTTGAATTATTATTATTATTATTATTATTATTATTATTATTATTATTATTATTATATGTATTGGAGAACATTTACATAACTTCTAAGAAATACACTTTATCGCTATAATTTTGGATAGGTTATCCCAATAAATTGAGGTCACTGGACAATTGTTTTGGCCGGGGATATAAGGTTGGATTCCCTTCCTAACGCCACGTGATCTTCCATGTGAAATATTTAGCGTGCTGTCACCGGAATTCGAACTTCGACCGTCCGGATTAGCCAGTGCTTCATCCTCCCTCTGCAAGGACTATGTCCTTATGCATTTAAAAAATCTTCGTTTAACGCCTGAACACGGCCTACTTGAAACTGCTTCTAGGTAAATGTCCTTCGAATCCCCTCGATCTCCTAGTTCATTTTGGCAACGTACAGAGTACATTTCATCATTACGCTACCTTCTCTCTCTGCCCGTTCTTGACCAGATCTTGAATTTTACGAAAAGATATAAACATTGATCCATTTCCGAAGGATCTCAATTATACATTGTCTCATCATTAGACATGTCCAAACATGAGAAGCGCATTCATTTATAACCAATGTAGTAATGCAATTAAAGAAGAGCCAGTATCTCAAAGTGAAAATATCTTCTGGAAAGCGAACATTCAGCCTCAATCAATAAAATAATTATAGTGTGAACTACCTTGACATATTGTTCCCCAACCTTGGTCTGCCAGGAAGAATATTTTTATTGAAAGTAAGTTCCATTCACTTAGATTTTTAAGGTCCACCTCGTGGCGTAGTGGCTAGTATTCTGGGGCTGTTACTGTGGAGGTCCGTGTTCGATTCTCTGCTCTACCAAGAAATGTAATTCTGGTCTGAGGGTTGGGATTCACTCAACCCCCAAGAGGCAGAAATCAGAACAGGTGGTTCGATTCTAACCCCAAACATCCTAGAAATGGTCTTTCGTGGTTTCCCACTTTCACTCGTACATATCGTAAGGCCACAGCCGCCTCCTACCAAAATCATGGCAACGGTACAGCCATCATAACGACATATCTCATCAGTTTCCACACGCACCAAGCCAGGGGTGGATTGAGGAGTGAACGATTCATCTTGCTGTTATACATTAAAAAAAAACGAAAACAGTGGCTTTAGACAAATTCTTTCACACTTAAATACTCTATATCAAAATGCACATTTTACGATAACCTACTATTTTGACTGTTCGGCTGTAGAGGATAACAGAAGCAGATGTAGAGCTATGAGGCGATGGTTAGTTTCAGTGTTGAACGATTTCAAAGTCAGAGATGTAGAAGCAGAGGGAGCCGCATTGCTAACTGCTAATAGGGGATCATAGAGGCGACTTGTTCGCAAACAGAGGCTTGTAGACTGTACTGGACGCTGAAAGGTAAAACCGTCTCAAATGAAAATGTATGTATATTTGGAAGAATACTACACATTTTTTACAGTTCTCTAAAAAATGGATTTAAACCACGCGTTGGCTATGACAGTAAATAGTAGAACTACCAAAACTAAAATAATTTGGAATACAATAAATATTTGACTTAAAATGGCTAATATCACGCAAATTTTTCCCAACTCACATAACGGAATCTGCGAGGGATCATTCCTCTACCGTCGCAAGGATGGTGTCTCGGAGCTGGATACACTTTGTTAACAGATACAACTGGGGATGGTGACAGGCGACCGCTAACTTGGGTCTAATTAAGGAAGGACCAGGGAAGGGATTTTGGAGGGAAGTCGGTCGGTCGTGGACCTATTGAAAGGAACCGTCACGGCACTTGCCTGGTGGTGAAAATAGGAAACCACGACAACCATTTTCCGGACGGCTGAAGTGGGATTCAAACCCACATTCTCCCGATGCAGCGAGACACGAGCTAGCGCGTTACTGCTCTCGGCCACCGTGATCGGTAACATTTATTTTTACTCCAAAATATAAAAAAAAATAACGCAAATGTCCTATTACTCACTAATTTGGGCCTAGTTTTAGCAAAATTATCCTACCCCGGCCCTCCCCCACCCCTCTCTAAGCTAGGAGTATTCCATACTCTTTAGACTCCCTGGTGTGTTCGCCTACCCCCATGATCTTGCCTTAAATCCGCCCCTGAACCATGTACACGGGGCTATATGACCACGATGCTTCAAAGCCCCTAATTGAATCAACAACTGCAAAGCAACAAATATTCCAAGTGTAAAATTCTACCTGATTTCGGCAGAAACCAATGCCTTCGTTTCCTTGCACAAAGAAATTTTAGTAGCCTACAGCCCATAGATCGCTTTAATTTCAACTTACTGAGGAAATCCAATGGAATAAAATCCTTTCAACAACGCTACTATCCACTTCCAGTGTTTCACTTAATCTAAACATGTTAATACTGTATTTCAGTGGGGAGTAATTCACGCCAAGACGAACTCACAACATAACTGAAGTGTATGAGGCGCTGGGCTGGTGTGCCTTCCCTTGTGAGCAGGGTGAAAGTACTGTTTGAAATCAACCAATCAGCACTACACTCACCGCTAGTCTGTAGCGCGATACCCCATACGGAACTTTGCTGGGCTACTCTTTCCTTCCCTCACCCCGCGGGCCAGTGTCGAGCCCTTTCAACGACCGGGCTAGACTTGCGGTATACCAAAGTACAGTCACTCACAGCTAAAAGTGTGCACCCCAGAAGAAAATTAACGAGTTACGCGGGGTTCGAGCGCCAACTTCCATGACAACAATCGGCGGAACATGAATGATGACAAGCTCGATTTTCCTGTCTGCACTGCTACATACAAGTCGAGAGAATGTGGAGATAAACATTTTATATTTTTATCACTGGTGGTATACCGCCGGTATATGCGATGCATGGGAGAATTCGCCACTGCCCTATACTCTCTTCAGTCTTCGAAAGAATAATACATTGCCGTCTCCTCACTTTCGCCAAACCACACCTCTCAGAAGAACAACGTGGATTCGTCCCTGGAAAATCATGTTTAACAAATCTGACTGTTCTGAACCAACACATAATTTCTGCAATAGATCAAAAATCTCAGCTAGATGTAATCTACGTTGACCTGGCCAAAGCATTTGATTCCGTGAACCATTTCCTTCTCCTCCACAAGCTCGCTTCACGATACAACGTACATGGATCCATCCTGTCCCTAATACAAAGCTTCCTGTCCAATAGGCAACAACGGGTAGTGCTTCCAGGGTCTGTATCGTCCTGGCTCCCAGTCTTATCAGGAGTAACTCAGGGCAGTATCCTGGGACCTCTTCTCTTCGTGCTGTATATGGACGATATAAACACATGTGTGCAAAATTCTCCGTGTTACATTCTCCTGTACGCTGATGACCTCAAGATATTCAGAAAAGTTTCCAGTTCTGACGACCGCCCTGAGCTCCAGGAAGCAGTGAATGCATGTACTGATTAGTTCAACAAATGGAGGTTATCTCCAAATCCCAAAAAGTGCTTCAGTGTGTCTTTTTCACTACTGAAATCTGGAAATAGAGGCGGACTATAAAATTTGTGGAAATAAATTGGATACGGCTTCTCAGGTAAGAGATTTAGGTATTATTCATGATGATAAACTGACATTCTCTCCCCACATTGACCATATCAAATCTCGCGCAATGCATAGTCTCGGCATTCTATACAGATTCACCGAATTTAAAGACCTCACTGCACTTAAATTGTACTTCACCACATATGTTCTCCCTATCCTAGATTTCTCTTCTCCATTTTGGTCTACTTCGGCTATAACCAATATTTCTAAATTGAACAATGTCATTAATTTCTTCATATCAATAATCAAAGCTCACCATCCTTCACTAAGGCACTTTGCCAAATCAGACATTTTAAATCAGCTCAATGTACTCGACCTGAGAAGCCGTCTACAATTTACTGACCTGTGTTTCCTACATAAAATTATGAATGGTTACACAAAATGTAACATGCTACTAACCTACTTCCCACTCCATGTCCCCTCCCGTTCAACACGTAAGAACCATTTAAACCACATACCTCGCCCTCGTGTTGAAGTACAGAAGCGCTCTATTTTCCACCGTCTACCTACCCTTAGCAACTCCCTTCCAAATATTGACATAGGCCTATTCTCTCACTATCGAACATTCAAACATGACATTAGAAGATCCCTTTCACCCTCAATTCCTAACCCCTCACCCTCCTAAGTACTCACTACCGCAATCACTCCCTGCGTCCTTCCCGAGATTTATCCCCTGCTGCCATCACTGCCAATTGTTACCTGTTATTGTTGTTGTTGCTGCGGTACTAATAACTTATATCCTGCATCAGAATTGCTTCAAAGCATAAATTAAACCACTGGTGACTTGGTTCCAGTAGTTATGACGCCAACACATAACGAATTGAGGTATATTTGGCCATTATACTCATCATCCGGGAGGCACAGAAACGGTTCAGCCAAATATTCCAAATGTTTTGACGGCTCACATTATTTTTAGAGACTGTGCAAGAATCACTTAGTTGCCAGGTCAAGAATGGAAATACGTATTTGTTACTTTTAGTGAGTGACCTTTGCCACATTGTTGGCAATCCTACGCTATGTAGCAGTAATTGAAGAGTATGATCCAAAACACGCTCACTCCATTTTTGCGTTTTACTATGAGCATGTTGATAGGCCTACATACTGAAAGGTACCTTTCTGTTGACACAAGTGCCCCTGAAAGTCACAAATTGATTTGTCGCATGCTACAGAGCTATTATTTGCACGTTGTATCTGAGAACTCCATAGACAAGGAAAACTCAGAACACGCTCAGTCCAATGCTCATTCGCAGCTTTCATGTTCGTTCGCGCTAAATTATGGTACACAGTACTTTGGTTAATTCTGTTCACTGTTCTAAGGAGTTGTGTACCAAGTAGACGAACCACCATGATAGGCGTGCACTGTAAGCTTTAGACACTTCGATAGGCTACATCCATATTAGAGTGGCAGGCCTATAGGGATTCAGAAGTATTGAAAAGTGTTTGTTAGGGTATGTTAACACAAAACCCTTTCAATGTACTGTAATTATACAAATATCATTCTACGACTTTCTCCTTCGTTGGTACTGTACTCGAATTCTAAAGGATTCAGGATGGACAGGATGCTATTTAGGATGTTTTGGTGAAATTTGGAGAAGATTGCAGTATTTTTGGAGGAATTACGATATTTTTAAAATTTTATTATGAGAGGAAGCTTCAGATTGTGTTTGACGACAGCAAAATGGCGATGGAAGCCGCCGTTGGGCAATGCTGCGTTGTATTTTCGCTTCGCCGCTCATAGCAACATGCAGAGTTCGAAGAGAAATGCGTTGTTTGGCTAATCCAATTTCTAGGGACAAGGAGGAAGGAGAAAATGAGCGCGCTTGATGAGAAGCTTCGTCGATTTATATACTGCCATTTATTAAAGAAGAGAGAATCTGCACATTTAAAACTATTGAGAAAAGATCTAAATTAAAAGGATTTATGATAGTCACCCAGAGAAGGAAGTTTGATAATCCTGTAGAAAGATATAAGTAATGAATGATTTACCGCTCTTTCCTCATGACGCGCCAGTCGATTGGTTTCGACGAGCGTGGTGACGCGCATCAAATCGAGGTCTTTGTGTTGAAGCAGTGCTGGGGAACAGACCTGCGACATTTGTGTTCCTGAAACTAGCGTGTGCAAGATAGGGGTCTCACGCAAATATAGTTTGTCGGCGAGGAGGTCGGTCCCGTCGGTCAAAATTTAACATGAGAAGTCCGCTGAAGATGTGGGAAACAGAATATCGTCATAATATCAGTTCTCGTGTGAAACTAGTATCGAGAGTTCGACTAAACTTAAGAGAAACATCGTGTGTATATTTCGTGAAAGTTTCAAGACGACATTTGAAAGAATAAGATAGTTTTCTTTGTTGAAAGCATACACATTATATAAGCACGTTTCACTCTGTGTGTGCCAGCATTACAGGCGTGAAGGGGATGGCCCGTTATAAGTCTCTTCCAATACATTTGAAGGACAGCAGCACTCTAGTATAGCAAGTCTCTGCTCAGTGATAAGCTTTTTATCGAAATGTTCGACATGCAAGCGTTAAGGGGAATAGTTAACATTGTGTTTAACGCATTTGTGATCATGAACTAAGCCAAGTTATGCGCAGGGAACGTGATGTTACATTGTCAGTCTATAATATCAGGCAACCGACATTAATCTTAAAATTATAAGATGTGGTGCAACGATTGCGCAGCTACAGTCCAACATTCCGAGATGGAACTTGATTATCGCGTCATGGCTAGATACTATCAAACCCGAACTGAAGCAGTTCATCGCACTTCGAGACTGGGAGGTTCATGCGGTATTGCTGATCGAGGCGATGTCCGTGTTCAAAACCAGCCAGGGAGATTAACGATCGGAGATCAGGGTTCGAGTCGTGATGAGGCAATTTTCCGGATGAAGATTATCAAGTGTGGAATTACTGGTGTCGTCAGTAATTTTCTCCACACTATTTCTACAAGATGTCATCGCAAGGTAGAGACAGAAAGCTTCGTTCGTAGTTGTTGGTTCTTTTTGTAGTTAGTTGTAGAGTAGAATATCAGAGAGCATGGCACCATTTCAACGCTAAACTATTTTTATTGTGTGTGATATAGTTTAGGCCCAGAAATTATTTTTCAAACTTTGGATATTTGAATATTAACTTTCTTTTAGTGAGATTTTGGATATTAACATTTGGATTTTTGACTTATAGGTTTCGAGATTTAAGTTCATTTTATAAATGATTTCGTTTTTCGAATTTATTTCGATCCATGAATTTTTTGGGAATTTTATTGAATTTTATCGAATTTTATTGAATTTTATTCAGCATTTTGGGATATGATATTAATTTACCCAAGCAACTCAGACTTTGAAAAGGATATTTATTAGGAAATGAATTATTATTTGGACATTTCCAAGATTTTATTGAAAATCTTAGGAACAGTTATCCTTCATTTTGGAAATATAGTTATTGTGTTATAGTTATCTTCGAGTCTGATGCCGCTCAAGTAATTATTCAATCGAGCATTTTGGATTGGTGGAAGGATGAAATATTATTTTGAAATTCCACTTTAGCCAGTCATTATTAATAATAATTTGTCAGTGGATAAATTATTTTATTTTGAGAGATCTTATCTGCTTAGACAAATCAACACGTTTGAGTATTCTACGAAATTTTTGCAACACTCTTAGAGATTGTTGTTGACTATTGATTGCATTAACGCAATATTTTGGAAAGACCAGAGAGAAGTAACGAATGTTTATTTTATTAAATGTTAACAACAATTATTTGAAATCTAGAGTAACTTATACTAGTAAACCATTACGTCATCACTGTTTATTAGAGTCGACTATTATGTATTATCACAACATCTGGAAGAGTTATACGCTGTAATTATTATATATAAATATATTATGAAAGCAAGGCATTATATGCAATTTAAATAAGTTGTTACGGCAGAATACTGTATTAAGAGATCGAAGTGAAGAATTATAGCAGATATATTTGTTTGATAACAATCTGAGGAAAATGTTACACGGAATTTACCTATGTAATTGAGAGAAGTTGTTGTTTACGTATTCTGTGGATATTTGTTCAGTATATCAGAGAAGGGAAGGTCATTATACGCGTTGTGAGCGTTTATTTGGAAATTATAAGTAAATATATTACAGTAAAGAATTAAGTAAGATCTTTGTTGTCCAGTATTATTGTGAAACGACTCTCAGTTGAATTGATAAGTTTTATTGGCGGAAAATATTTTGGAAACGGATTGAAAGTAACAATGTTGTTAATTATTATTAAAAGATATTATCAAGGATAAGACATCAATTATATAAGCTTAACTTAACCGGTCGGCTATGTATGTATGCCCAATTATGAAACGAAACAACTTTTTTTATGATGATAACAATGTGATATAATTTTGTAACAGTGACACATTATTTAAGAGCATAAAAATTTAGGATTGTCAGTAGTTGACAAGAGAAGGTTGGATGATTGAGAATCATCACGAATGATGTAAACAACATAAGACATTTTGTTAACAATATTTAAATATAATATTATTAATAACTAGGAGAATTTAACGATATAATAAAGTTAACTGAATAACTTTCTTGATAAACAACTGATCCTAAAACAATAATAATAATATGGTTTATTATTTGAATTAACACGATTAATAATTATTTCCAATAATTAATAAACATCTAAATAACGAACATTTTACAAACTTAATTAATATTTTGGAAATATTAATAGCTTTTAATTAGAATTTTAATAATAATTTCTATTGTTAATCATTAAATAATTTCGGGAACCTTACTTGACAATTAAACTTTCGTTTAATTTATTATAAAGCTTTTAAACGTTTAAACCATTAATAGGAGTGACGTTTAAAGAACGTGACGACGTTCTTTAACTACAGTAAGGTTGTTTATTGTTGTACAGAAGTGATCTTATAGAAGATCAATATAAAATTAATTTCCATTATTTTTACCAATGGATGGTTTGTAATAATAAGTAGAAATGTCATTGGAAGACATTGGCTGTATTAAAACCGATATTTGTTCATATATTACTAGAGAACAAGTGTAAATTTAAGCGCTGTTGTGCTAACAGCTGTTTGATAATTTGTTTATTTATTTTTTATAAGAAGTGGAGTACTTCTAACGTCCATGGGACGATGATTTAATTTCATCATTTGATTATTGGATTTACGCAGAATCATTTTGCGGATCATATGTAATTATTATAGGGATATTTGTTGATTTAATTTTATTTATTATCACTTCAATAATAAATTTATTTGTTAGTTTTGTAACCGCGTTTTGATGATTTATTTAAGTTATGAAGAAGGATTATGTTTTGGTGCATTTGAGGTTTTATTGAACCACTAATTTCGCCCACTTAACCGAGAATAGTAAGTTTCTCGAGCTCTTCGTTTATTCAGTTAATCCACCCATTTTGCTTTACCAAAACATGATCTTAGAAAGTGTGCACCCCCCATTTAGCTATTGTTGGTAGGATTTCCAGGTTTATGAGTCGGGGACCTCGAGATTCTGCAATCCAGTTGATCTTCGGATACGACAAGCAGCTCAAATGGTTTAAACGGGTACAGTACTACCCAACCAACGAATTTTTACCGGTGGCGGAAATCGGAACACGCCACACGCCTGCGTTGGACGTTATTTGTGTGCCCGATTCATGCTGGGCCGTGCGCTGTGCGGTGTGTCCTCATTGTAGCCTATGACTGTACATGAGTCCCCCCCCCCCCCATTGCCCCGCAAGCCGCTCGCTGCAGCCATAACGAGG
The DNA here is from genome assembly GCA_946902985.2 of Meconema thalassinum. NCBI lineage: Eukaryota > Metazoa > Arthropoda > Insecta > Orthoptera > Tettigoniidae > Meconema > Meconema thalassinum. The sequence continues at coordinate 1,062,038,775 of OX336389.2, read as the reverse complement.
CGAGATGACGTAATGAATCGGGTGCGTTCAAAATGTAACGAGCCGGAGGCTGGAATGCGTAAACCGGTGACGACATCGGCTAATCGTGGCGTGTGTAACGAGGCGTGGTTCCGACCACAGCGTGGAAGGTCACAGCCCGTAGCTAGAGGGCACGCGTGCACGTCAAGTGACGATACAAAGCGAGCAGCAGTATGCATCAATCGTCCAACCAAGACCATAACAGTAGGCCATTCGACAGGGTTCCTGGTGTGATTGAAGACTGTGGGCCACCCAGTGGGCACACACTTTCCGCAAGTGCAGTCGTTCCTCCATGATGGTGTGCACACTTCCGACGCTCAATCCGACCACGGCAGATATGGCGTTCACTGTCACTCGGCGGTCCTGGGTAATGAGTGCATTAACCAGCTGGACGTTGTCAACGGTAATGCAGTGGGGCGCCCCAGACGGGGCATCATCGGCTAACGACACCCGTCCTTCCCTGAAGCGCTTGTGCCATGCCTTGACCCTGGCAAGGGGCATGCAGTGTTCGCCATACACTTGTGACATTCGGCGATGAATGTCCGTTCCCCCTACTCCTTTCGCTGTCAGAAACCGAACAACACCTCTTTGCTCTTCGTTTGACGCCTCCATGTCACTCTTTGCAACGCGACTGGCAGCGTTGGACGATTGATGCATGCTGCTGCTCGCTTTGTATCGTCACGTGACTTGCACGCGTGCCCTCTAGCGACGGGCTGTGACCTTCCACGCTCCGGTCGGAACCACACCTCGTTACACACGCCACGATTAGCCGATGTCGTCCCCGGTTTGCGCATTACCGCCTCCGGCTCGTTCCTTTTTGAACGCAACTTATATACACAACAGCTGCGCTCTCCTTCTAGCGGTAACAATTCCCTGGTTGGGTAGTATGCATGATCGTGAAGTCCAAGGATTGAATTTCTTTTTTCGGGTATTCTATTACATGAACCTTCGTATTTCACTCAAAAACATTAAATGATATCAGTCGTATTGCAATTATTATATGTATAAAGGAGGACAACATGTTTGTATGTGTTTAATATGAAAACCCTTTGAATTGTTAACTTCTACCGTAGCGTGTTTATGAGTGATTGAGTTCGAAGTGGATTTGCTAGTAATTGTTCATATTCAAGAAACTACGTATTAATTTACAACAGTTTATATTTCATAGTAGATTATGGCAACTGAAGTACAATTCTGTGAATTGCTTTATTTTATTGCCACATGGATATATTATTATATTAAATTGATACCGTATATAACAATTCATCCCAGCCGGTGGTTCAATAACTACTCGCAGCATTATATTAGTGTGTTGTGTCTACACAGAATAGAAATTCTGGTTATGCGCCTGCGTCTAACAAGGGAAGTATCACATAAGACAGGTCGAAACCAATCTTGAAACATTTTGGACGCAATCGTTGTACTATAAGAGGACAACGTACGGAAAATCAGCCTCCAGATTGAACTGCAAGGCTCTGAAATCGTACCTGACATCCTGGTACACAGGAATGATGGCTGGTGGAGTTGAACATCCCTGCGGCACTCGGTATTGCTGGCTGCAGTGCAACACGCCCCACCTGACTGAAGCGTACGGCTGTTTCCCACCGGCCTTGAGTGCCTGGGCCGTCAGGGCTGTCCCTTCCAACATGTAGCCTACGGTAATTGCTACTTCCCATTGATTTATATATGAGAGATTTGCCACATGATTTCGGAGCCTTGTAGTTCAATCTGGAGGCTGATTTTCCGCACGCTGTCCTCTTATACTGTAGTATAACCATTGCGTCCAAAACGTTTCAACGATGGTTTTCACCTGTCTTACCAGAGGCTTTCCTTGTAAGAATGGGGACTGGCAAAGCTCGACTGTGGTGGTAAATGTTAGCCCCGACTTCGTATTGGTCCAGCTCTGGGTCAGCTCTTACCTCTCGTACGGTCCTGATATCCTGTTCTTTAGCAGGAACGGACCGTTCATAGAGTGACGCAATTTGATGATGTACGCACTTCTACAAAAGCAGTGTAGCCAATTCAGCGAACCTTCCGGCAATTCACCGACAAAATATTTTAAATTGAGTATTGTTTAGGAATTTAGCCAGTATTTAATCTCTCGTTAGTTACAAAGTATTATAAAATCAGTACGGCTTCAGAAATTTAGCCTGAATTTAAACTCTCGTTAGCTGCAAAGTATTATGAAATCGGTACGGCTTTAGGGATTTAGCCAGTATTTAAACATTTGTTAGTTACAAAGTATTATAAAATCAGTATAGCTTTAGTGATTTAGCCAGTATTTAAACTTTCGTTAGCCACAAAGTATTATAAAATCAGCATGGCTTTAGAAATTTAGCCAGTATTTAAACTCTCATTAGCTGTAAAATGTTTTAAGTTCGTCGTTGTTTAGGTATTTGTCAACTATTTAAACCCACTTTAGCGATTGAATATTTTAAAATTAGTTTCTTGTTTACGGATTTAGTGTCTATTTCAACTCCTGTTAGCGTGAAATTATTTTTAATTTAATATTGGATAGAGATTTAGCAACTTTTAAAACTTTCGTTGGCGACAAAATATATTTAATTCAGTTTTGCTTAGGGAGTTAACGACTATTTCAACTCCTGTTAGTGTGAATATATTTTAAATTTAATACTGTTTAGGGATTTAGCGACTATTTTAACTCTTGTTAATAACAAAATATTTCAAATTAGAGTTGTTTAAGGATTTATTGAAGTTTTAAGTTCTAGTTTGTGACAAATATCTTAAATTAAGTATTGTTTAGATATTTTGCGACTATTTAAACTCCCATTAGAGAACCAATGACAACTTCTTGGCCAGTCTAATAATACCAGAGTTGGCAACACTGGAATGCAGTGGCAACTGGCTAAGGCGATTGTCGAAACTTCCCTCAGTCGCAATAAATAGACTATATAAAATCCTAATATATTGCGTGGACCTCCCCTTGAAATAACTGCTGCCATTCCGAGATACTCGTATAACTCGGAGGCACTATGAGAAAACCACAGGAAGCTTGTGGTTTAGTGTAACCAATCTCGCGGTCATAAGCCACGTGACACACAGATGTGCCCTGCAGTCATCCCCTGCTGACCTGTTGAACGTGCACACGGATATGCCCAGTGTCGTGCAATTGGTGGTAAAACAAAGGTAAGAAACATTTTCCAAATTCCCATACGAAGTATAGCTCGGAGAAAATTACACCACTTGGGTGACGTACATGTCAACGATACCGTTTAAAACCTCAGTGCAGAATAACGTTTTTGTTTGTAGACAATCTCTTATCTGGGGTTGCAGACAATGATGGCAACCACTACACTACGAGGTGTAGAATCATATCTTGTCTAATCGCACCTCAATGCGAAACCAACATAACTCAACAAATGCAATTTTTCATTTATTGATATATTAAGATAATGCAAAAACGTTATCCATCCAATGAGGAACTAAAAACTTATATTCTGCTTCAGAATTGCTACAAAGCATAAATTAAACCACTGGTGACTTGGTTCCAGTAGTTATGACGCCAACACTTAACGAACTGAGGTATATTTGGCCATTATACTCATCATCCGGGAGGCACAGAAACGGTTCAGCCAAATATTCCAAATATTTTGACGGCTCACATTATTTTTAGAGACTGTGCAAGAATCACTTAGATGCCAGGTCAAGAATGGAGATAGGTATTTGTTACTTTTAGTGAGTGACCTTTGCCACATTGTTGGCATTACTACGCTATGTAGCAGTAATTGAAGAGTATGATCCAAAACTCGCTCACTCCATTTTTTCGTTTTTCTATGACCATGTTGATAGGCCTACATACTGAAAGGTACTTTTCTGTTGACACAAGTGCCCCTGAATGTCACAAATTGATTTGTCGCATGCTACAGAGCTATTATTTGCACGTTATATCTGAGAACTCCATGGACAAGGAAAACTCAGAACACGCTCAGTCCAATGCTCATTCGCAGCTCTCATGTTCGTTCGCGCTAAATGATGGTACACAGTACTTTGGTTAATTCTGTTCACTGTTCTAAGGAGTTGTGTACCAAGCAGACGAACCACCATGATAGGCGTGCACTGTAAGCTTTAGACACTTCGATAGGCTACATCCATATTTGAGTGGCAGGCCTATGGTGATTCAGAAGTAATGAAAAGTGTTTGTTAGGGTATGTTAACACAAAACCCTTTCAATGTACTGTTATTATACAAATAACATTCTACAACTTTCTCCCTCGTTGGTACTACCCGACCAGCGAATTGTTACCGGTGGCGGAAATCAGAACACGCCACACGCCTGCGTTGGACGTTATTTGTGTGCCTGATTCATGCTGGGCCGTGCGCTGTGCGGTGTGTCCTCATTGTAGCCTATGACTGTACATGAGTCCCCCCCCCCCCCCCCATTGCCCCGCAAGCCGCTCGCAGCAGCCATAACGAGGCGAAATGACGTAATGTATAGGGTGCGTTCAAAAAGTAACGAGCCGGAGGCTGGAATGCGTAAACCGGTGACGACATCGGCTAATCGTGGCGTGTGTAACGAGGCGTGGTTCCGACCACAGCGTGGAAGGTCGCAGCCCGTCGCTAGAGGGCACGCGTGCACGTCAAGTGACGATACAAAGCGAGCAGCAGTATGCATCAATCGTCCAACCAAGACCATAACAGTAGGCCATTCGACATGCTTCCTGGTGTGGTTGAAGACTGTGGGCCACCCATTGGGCACACACTTTCCGCAAGTGCAGTCGTTCCTTCATGATGGTGTGCACACTTCCGACGCTCAATCCGACCACGGCAGATATGGCGTTCACTGTCACTCGGTGGTCCTGGGTAATGAGTGCATTGACCAGCTGGACGTTGTCAACGGTAATGCAGGGGGTACCTCAGACCGGGCATCATCGGCTAACGACACCCGTCCTTCCCTGAAGCGCTTGTGCCAGTCCTTGACTCTTGCAAGGGACATGCAGTGTTCGCCATGCACTTGTGACATTCGGCGATGAATGTCCGTTCCCCCTATTCTTTTCCCTGTCAGAAACCGAACAACACCTCTTTGCTCTTCGTTTGACGCCTCCATGTCACTGTTTGCAATGCGAATGGCAGCGTTGGACGATTGATGCATGCTGCTGCTCGCTTTGTATCGTCACGTGACTTGCACGCGTGCCCTCTAGCGACGGGCTGTGACTTTCCACGCTCTGGTCGGAACCACACCTCGTTACACACGCCGCGATAAGCCGATGTCGTCACCGGTTTGCGCATCCTGTTCTTTAGCAGGAACGAACCGTTCATAGAGTGACGCAATTTGACGATGTACGCACTTCTACAAAAGCAGTGTTGCCAATTCAGCGAACCTTCCGGCAATTCGCCGACAAAATATTTTAAATTGAGTATTGTTTAAGTATTTAGTCAGTATTTAATATCTCGTTAGTTACAAAGTATTATTAAATCAGTATGGCTTTAGGGATTTAGCCAGAATTTAAACTCTCGTTAGCTGCAAAGTATTATGAAATCGGTAAGGCTTTAGGGATTTAGCCATTATTTAAACATTTGTTAGTTACAAAGTATTATAAAATCAGTATGGCTTTAGTGATTTAGCCGGTATTTTAACTTTCGTTAGCCACAAAGTATTATAAAATCAGTATGGCTTTAGGGATTTAGCTAGTATTTAAACTCTACTTAGCTACAAAGTATTATAAAATCAGCATGGCTTTAGAAATTTAGCCAGTATTTAAACTCTCATTAGCTGTAAAATATTTTAAGTTCGTCGTTGTTTATGTATTTGTAACTATTTAAACCTCTTTAGCGATTGAATATTTTAAAATCAGTTTCATGTTTACGGATTTAGTGTCTATTTCAACTCCTGTTAGCGTGACTTATTTTTAATTTAATATTGGTTTTGAGATTTAGCAACTTTTAAAACTTCCGGTGCCGACAAAATATATTTAATTCAGTTTTGCTTAGGGAGTTAACGACTATTTCAACTCCTGTTAGTGTGAATATATTTTAAATTTAATATTGTTTAGGGATTTAGCGACTATTTTATCTCTTGTTAATAACAAAATATTTCAAATTAGAGTTGTTTAAGGATTTAGTGAAGTTTTAAGTTCTAGTTTGTGCCAAATATCTTAAATTAAGTATTGTTTAGATATTTTGTGACTATTTCAACTCCCATTAGAGAACCAATGACAACTACTTGGCCAGTCTTATAATACCAGAGTTGGCAACACTGGAATGCAGCGGCAACTGGCTAAGGCGATTGTCGGAACTTCCCTCAGTCGCAATAAATAGACTATATAAAATCCTAATATATTGCGTGGACCTCCCCTTGAAATAACTGCTGCCATTCCGAGATACTCGTATAACTCGTAGGCACTATGAGAAAACCACAGGAAGCTTGTGGTTTAGTGTAATCAATCTCGCAATCATAAGCCACGTGACACAGCTCAATTTCCACAGATATGTACCACCCCCTCCATATGTTTTTCTACCATATTCGGACTTATGTTAAACAAGTCGAAAAATAATAGTTATAATAATGATGATATGGGTTATTTGTTTCTCTTAAACTCCTGAGACATTACAGACGTCGGGTTTCAGAAATTTTGCCCTGAGTGGAATCTTTCACGTCCCTAGTCATCTACGTTCATGGGTCTCTTACGTCTAGGAACCTCAAACGCCAAGTGTCTGTACCGGAATACAATCCTGAAACCTTGGGTACAGCTGGCGTGAAACTTAAGCTGTGCCCCGCAGCCATCCCCGATAACATGTCGACACTGGGATAAATATGTCACTAAACATCCTAATGAAAGTTGATCGTGTTAATAAATTAGTGGGTTGTTTTAAACAAGATCAATGCTTATCCACATTTCCTTCTCCTTCCACTGCTGACCTGTTGAACGTGCACACGGATATGCCCAGTGTCGTGCAATTGGTAGTAAAACAAAGGTAAGAAACATTTTCCAAATTCCCATACGAAGTATAGCTCGGGGAAAATGACACAATCTGGGCGACGTTCATGTCAACGATACCGTTTAAAACCTCAATGCAGAATACCTTTTTTGTTTGTAGAAACTCTGTTATCTGGGGTGGCAGACAATGATGGTAACCACTACACTACAAGGTGTAGAATCATATCTTGTCATATCGCACGTCGAATTCGAAACCAACATAACTCACGAAATGTCATTTTTCAGTTACTGATATATTAGGATAATGCAAAAACTTTATCCATCCGATGCTGTACTAATCACTTATATCCTGCATCAGAATTGCTTCAAAGCAAAAATTAAACCACTAGTGTCTTGGTTCCAGTAGTTATGACGCCAACACACAACGAACGGAGGTATATTTGGCCATTATACTCCTCATCCTGGAGAGATAGAAACGGTTCAGCCAAACATTCCAAATGTTTAGACGGGTCACATTATTTTCAGAGACTGTGCAAGAATAACGTAGATGCCGAGTCAAGAATGGAAATGGGTGTTTGTTCCTTGTGGTGACCATTGCCACATTGTTGGCAATCCTAGGCTGTGTAGCAGTAATTGTAGAGAATGATTCCAAAACTAGCTCACCCCATTTTAACGTTTTTCTATAAGCATGTTGATACACACTGAAAGGTTCCATTCTGTTAACACAAGTTGGCTCTGAATGTCACAAACTGATTTTCCCCATGCTACAGAGCTACTATTTGCACGTTGTATCTGAAAACTCCATACACAAGGAAAACTAAGAACACGCTCAGTCCATTGCTCATTCACAGCTCTCTTGTTCGCACTAAATGATGGTGCACAGTACTTAATTCTGTTCACTGTTCCAAGGAGGTCGGTAACAGAGTTGTGTACCAAGCAGATGAACCACCAGAATTAAATTTTTGATCACGGGCCTCAGTGGCGACAGCCTAGGATTCTAACCGCTACGCCAAGAGGTGGACTACAGTGCTATTATTTGCACGTTGTATCTGAGAACTCTGTAAACCGGGGAAACACAAAACATTCTCGGTCCATTGCACACTCGTAGTTTTCATGTTCGTTTGCATTAAATGATGGTGTACTGTACCTAATTCTGATAACAGGTCCAAGGAGGACGGTAACAGAGGTCTTTAGCATGCAGATGAACCACCAGAATAGGCTTGCACAGTAAGCTTTAAAACACTTCCATACGCTACATCCATATTAGAGTGGTAGGCCAATACTAATTCAGAAGTATTGAAAAGTGTTTGTTAGTGTAAGTTAACAGAAAACCATTTAAATAGATTTAATGGCAGCCAATGGCCATTATTTAAAAAAACATACATCATTCAGTACAAAATTCTGTTAGGGACTTAAGCCTCCGTCTACAATGCAGTACGTGATAACATCCACAGATATCATCACACAACTTACACACACACGCCCCACTTGGGGCATGAAAGACTTTTACCACACACATTCGGAAGTGAAAACCGTGAACAGCAAAACGAGTCACTGATTGGCACAGGTCGTATCCTGCCCTCGTCCATTCTTGGTTGTACATTGCTTCCGTCCCATAAAAAGTCTTCCCATATTTCCCTCTTCTTGGATTGTAACTCCAACAACAAGGCCTGGTAGGATCCAGTCGATGGAAGCAGCATGCCCATTCGTAATTTATCAATTAAGAAATATTCTCTAGCTAATTCGTACGTGATCCTAGGCGGGGTGTATTTAGACACACACAACAGCTTCTTTATGAAGGTGGATTTAACCTGCTTGATCACTTTGAGGTCACTTTTTGTCAGATAAGGCCATTTTAATGTAATTATAAAAATAACAATCTACGACTTTCTCCTTCGTTGGTATGCATGATTGTGAAGTCCATGGATTGAATTGATTCTTTTCAGGTATTCTATTATATGAACCCTCGTATTTCACTCTAAAACATTAAATGATTTCAGTCTTATTGCGATTATTATATGTATCAAAGTGGACAACATGTGTGTATGTGTTTAATATGAAAACCCTTTGAATCGTTAACTTCTACCGTAGCGTGTTTTTGAGTGATTGAGTTCGAAGTGGATTTGCTAGTAATTGTTCATATTCAAGAAACTACGTATTAATTTACAACAGTTTATATTTCATAGTAGATTATGGCAACTGAAGTACATTTCTGTGACTTGCTTTATTTTATTGCCACATGGATATATTATTATATTATTTTGATACCGTATATAACAATTCATCCCGGCCCGTGGTTCTCTAACTACTCACAGCATTATTTATTAGTGTGTTGTGTGCACACAGAAAAGACATTCTGGTTATGGGCCTGCGTCTAACAAGGGAAGTATCACATAAGACAGGTCGAAACCAATCTTGAAACTTTGTAGACACAATCGTTGTACTATAAGAGAACAACGTGCGGAATTTCAGCCTCCAGATTGAACTGCAAGGCTCTGAAGTCGTACCTGACATCCTGGTACACAGGCATGATGGCTGGTGGAGCTGAACATCCCTGAGGCACTCGTTATTGCTGGACGCAGTGCAACACGCCCCAGGTGACTGGAGCGTGCAGCTGCTTCCTACCGCCTTGAGTGCCTGAGCCGTCAGGACTGTCCCTTCCAACATGTACGGTACTCGCTACTTCCCATTGATTTATATGAGAGATTTGCCACATGATTTCGGAGCCTTGTAGTTCAATCTGGAGGCTGATTTTCCGCACGCTGTCCTCTTATACTGTAGTATGACCATTGCGTCCACAACGTTTCAAGCAAGGTTTTCACCTGTCTTACCAGAGGCTTTCCTTGTAAGAATGGAGACTGGCAAAGCTCGACTGTGATGGTAGTGTTCCAAGAAAGTAATAACGATACAGAAACAATAAGTTCTTAGCTCCCGACTTCGTATTGATCCAGCTCTGGGTCAGCTCTTACCTCTCGTACGGTCCTGGTATCCTGTTCTTTAGCAGGAACGGACCGTTCATAGAGTGACGCAATTTGACTTCTACAACTGCAGTGTTGCCAATTCAGTGAATCTTCCGGCAATTCGCCGACAAAATATTTTAAATTCAGTATTGTTTAGGTATTTAGCCAGTATTTAAACTCTCATTAGTTACAAAAGTACTATAAATCAGTATGGCTTTAGGGATTTAGCCAGTATTTAAACTCTCGTTAGCTACAAAATACTATAAATCAGTATGGCTTTAGGGATTTAGCCAATATTTAAACTCTCATTAGCTGAAAAATATTTTAAATTCGTCTTGTTTAGGTATTTGGCAACTAGCTATTTAAACCCCCGGTTATCTATTGAATATTTTAAAATCAGATTTTCGTTTACGGATTTAGTGACTATTTCAACTCCTGTTAGCGTGAATTTGTTTTAAATTTAATATTCTTTAGACATTTCACAACTTTTAAAACTTCCGCTGCCGACAAGGTACATTTAATTCAGTATTGCCGGAGTTAGCGACTATTTCAACTCCTGTTAGTATGAAAATATTTTAAATTGAATATTGTTTAGAGATTTAGCGACTATATTAACTCTTGTTAATAATAAAATATTACAAATTAGAGTTGTTTGGGGATTTAGTGAAGTTTTAAGTTCTCGTTAGTGACAACAAATTTTAAATTAAATATTGTTTAGATATTTAGCGACTATTTAAACTCCCATTAGAGAACCAATGGCATTTGACAACTACGTGGCAAGTCTTTAAATACCAGAGTTGGCAACACTGGAATGCAGCAGCAACTGGCTAAATAGTCCAGTGAAATTAGTTTTAACCTGGACAAAATTAATAAAGTGCTGATAATTGGTGGAAACATTAAGATCAATGTCCTAAACGAAATCCCAAAATTCCCAAAAAATCCGAGCTGGGGAAAAGCCGCCATCTTGGAAAAACTGCCGCCATCTTGGATTGTTCCGTTTTTGGCCATATCTTTCAAACAAGTGGTCCTAGCGAGGTCCGACTGGTGTCAAATTGACCGGATTTTACCGCCAAAATCTCAGGAATATAAATGCAATATGTTAGACGCGTTCTTACAGCTGTTTTATTCATTTATGTACTATTAACATAAATAGAGTGTTTAAAGTTCGATTTTGACCGTTCCTGTCACAATAGCTAAAAACTGCCAATGCAAATAATGTATTTAAACCTAAAATTATAAATCATATTCTTAAAATTGTGAGTATCACATCTAAAATGCTTAAATTATTGTCAGTATTAAATGCAGAGACACTATGAGAGATGTAAGCTTTGACTTGTAATGCTTAGCGGCTTCCGTCGTTTGGTGGTCCCATGAGATCTGTAAAAAAAGGAACAGTGAGAATCTTATCTTTTGTGCAGATAATGTATATATATATTTCGAAATAACTTGCCATCGTATTAAAGCACACGATCGTCAGGGTCGTCAACGTCGATACTCTCCCCTGGGCGGTTCGCACATCCGTGACCAGCGCAGTATTCGCACATTGTTGTGCAGCGTAGGCCACTCAGTAGGCAAGCGCATTTGCGCTCACATCCGGATCTGCAGTTGTGGTGTACAATCTGCTAGTTATGGGGCATCCATATAAGGAAAGAAAGAAAGAAAGAAAGAAAGAAAGAAAGCCTCTCCTGCTGCAGCGATTTCTTTGTGCGATGCATCTGGCTTATTGAAAACATGGACCTTACTGCGCAATTTAGCGTTTTTTTAAGCTGATGAAGGACCTGATTTTTTCCTTTCTAAAGGGGGCGGATGTGGTGTCACAACCAGTAGCAGCGTGGAAGAAAGGGAGAATTGGAAGCAAGCTTCCAAGGCCAGGAACTGACTTCTGTTTTCCTTGAAGTTTCGGCTGCCGTTGAAACAATCAGGGTATCAGCGTCGTCTTCAGCTTGAATAACCTCAATGCCTGCTGTTGTAAGGTGTTTTGATTGGAGAGCAATGAAACGCGTCTTGTTGTTCTCGTTTGATAAAAACACTCCTTGTGGTACAGTAGTTGGCGTGAAATCTTCCATAACTGCGTCTGGTGCCTCCTTGCCAGTTCTCCTGGCATGTTCTGCATCTTTGGTTGTCGGGGCACCAGAGGCATCAAACACAACGGTTGTCTCTTTGCCAAAATGGATTTCAATAGAATTGACGTATTGCTGGCAAATTTGGGAGTAGGTTGCAGGACAGGTCCATACAACTCGATGCAGAAGGAAACCTCCGTCGACGTGAACACAGGGTTTGATGGCAAAGCTTCTTCGTAGCTTGAAATCTCTTCTTGGACTTTGTGCCATTCCGCAGAAGTGTGCCATCAAATAGAGCTGGTGGCCTTGCGGCCAACTCGTAAGTCAAGTGCTTTGAAAGCTCTCCTTTACTTCGTATTTTGCAAAGGAGGCGATGCAACAGTTGGTTCGGGTCTATTTCCACTGTGATGTCCTTAATTTTAGTGCTCTTGGCCATACTTCTAAGGGAACGAACTTTGTCCTTCCTCTTCAAGTGGACGTCGCTGAGGCATTGACCTACGATTGACTTTATGGCTTGCAAACCAAAGGTGTGGTCTTCGTCGCAGTTCACGGTGTCGTCGGCAACCACACGTGTACGCAGAGACAAAAGAAGAGGAAGTTTCACGAAAGGGTTGTGAGAACGCAGCCACTCTGTCATCTTGTCAACATCCCCTTCGTCTCTGCCTTATCGTGTCTCTCGAAGTTCGACGTGATGATCGCAAGTTTAAGAGAAAACACCACTGAAGCGTTCCATTGCATCGACAATATCAGACGTTGCAGGCATGGCGGTCACCCGTCGAGTTATCACCTCTTGGACATTCCGCGGCCGTGTGTCAGTCCTCCTGCTAACTTCATAGTACGCATCAGCACCTGTTCCATTGCCGTATCCGTCCAAACTCCACCCCAGAATTTGTCGGATCTTCGGACGGTGAAGAAGCCTTTCGTCACAAATTGTGCGATTTCGGACGCAGTCATGGTTTCATTTATCCTCAACATTTGCTGGAGGTAAATGTGAGCGTATTTGGCATAATTAAAATGCCCTGCAGCATGTACGTATGGAATCATGCTCTGCACACAATACAGGTGAAGATTTCAGTCCCCGGAACGTTCGGCTCTCACGAAAAGACGCATGATGGTTACCATTTTGAAATACTCAGTCCACAATTTCGCTGTGCGACCTGATTTGGCGACTTCGTCGAACTTGGTGTAAAACCGACTGGAGGCGTCAGCGAGACATGTAGTATTGCGGGTGCTGGCAACTGTTTCTTCCCCTAAAAGTACCTTTCGGTGAACTGCTTTAAGTTCTTCAGTTAAAATCGTATCTCCTTTTATGTCGTCGATGAGGACACTGGCGAGAGCAACTTGAGTCAGGAAGTGGGCACGGATTGCTCGAGCATACGCGTGTCCAGACATCATGTGAATTACCGAATTCTTTGCATAAATTTCCCCCCACAAGTCCTCTAAGCCACTTCCAGCCATTAACGATCCTACAGCGCCCATAAAGGACATCAAGAGGTGGAAACCTCCAAGCCACAAAGTAATATTTGATAAGGGGCTATTTTCTTCGGCTGAGAGCACGATATCCAAAGCTTTTGCATAGAGCGGTTGATCAAACGTTACCACACAGGACTGGTTTCTCGCTTCGCTCTGCTCTGCTGCATAAAGGAGGCAAGTGTGAATCGTCGACGGATTTGATGGCGATAAGTTTATATATTCATTGTATCTTTAGAATAACTCTTATTCCACCAATTCAGGTAACTTTACTAAGTTAGTGCGTAAAAACAGGTCAACATCGAACTTTAAACACACTATTTATATTATTAACAGTACTAAAATAATTTAAAAAGCTGTACAAATGCGTCTAGCGTATGTTATTAATGTTTCCGAGACTTCGACAGTAAAATCTGCTCCATTCGACACCAGTCAGACCTCGCTAGGACCACTAGTTCGAAATATATGGCCAAGAACCGAAAAATCCAAGATGGCGGCGGTTTTTTCAGGATGGCGGCTTTTCCCCAGCTCGGACTTTTTGGGACTTTTGGGATTTCGTTTAGGACATTGTTCTTAGCGTTTCCACCAATTTTCAGCTTGTTATTAATTGTGTCCGAGTCAGAGGTCAATTTTGTCTAATTGCACTGGACTAAAGGCGATTGTCGAAACTTCCCTATCTCCTTAAATCAGTCGCAATAAAATATAAAATCCTATGATATTGCGTGGATCTCCCCTTGAAACAACTGCTGGCATTCCGTGATAATCGTGGAACTCAGAGGCACTATGAGAAAACCAAAGAAAGCTTGTGGTTTTGTGTAATCAATCTCGCAGTCATAAGCCACGTGACACAGCTCAATTTCCACAGATATGTACCACACCCTCCTTATGTATTTCTACCATATTCGGACTTAAACAAGTCGAATAATAATAGTTATAATAATAATGAACATTTGGTTATTTGTTTCTCTTAAACTGCTGAGACATAACAGACGTCGGATTTCCGAAATTTTGCCCTGAATGGAATCTTTCACGTCCCCAGACATCTACGTTCACGGGTCTCTCACGTCTATCTCACGTCTAAGAACCTCAAACGCCAAGTGACTGTACAGGAATACAGTCCTGAAACCTTGGGTACAGCTGGCGTGAAACTTACAGCTGTGCCCCGCAGCCATCCCCGATAACATGTCGACACCGGGATAAATATGTCACTAAATATCCTAAAGGAAGTTGATCGTGTTATTAAATTAGTGGGTTGCTTTAAACAAGACCAATCCTTATCCACATTTCCTTCTCCTTCCACTGCTGACGAGATGAACGTGCACACGGATGTGCCCAGTGTCGTCCATTTGGTGGTAAAACAAAGGTAAGAAACATTTCCCAAATTCCCATACGAAGGAAAGCTCAGGGAAAATAACACCATTTCGGTGACGTTCATGTCAACGATACCGTTTAAAACCTCAACGCAGAATAACTTTTTTTGTTTTTAGAAACTCTCTTATCTGGGGTGGCACACAATGACGGTAACCACTACACTACAAGGTGTAGAATCATATCTCGTCATATCGCACGTCCAATTCGAATCCAACATAACTCAAGTAATGTCATTTTTCAGTTATTGATATATTAGGATAATGCAATAACTTTATCCATCCAATGAGGTACTAATAACTTATATCCTGCATCAAAATTGCTCAAAGCATAAATTAAACAAATGGTGATTTGGTTCCAGTAGTTATGACGCCTACACATAACGAACGGAGGTATATTTGGCCATTATACTCCTCATCCTGGGATATAGAAAAGGTTCAGCAAAACATTCCATACGTGTAGATGAGTCACATTATTTTTAGAGACTGTGCACGAATCACTTAAGATGCCAACTCAAGAATGGAAATGGGTATTTGTTACTTGTAGTGAGTCACCTTGCCACATTGTTGGCAATCCTACGCTAAGTAGTAGTAATTGAAGAGTATCATTTCAATACTCGCTCACTCCATTTTTGCATTTTCTATGAACATGTTGATACACACTGCAAGGTACCTTTCTGCTAACACAAGTGCCTCTGAATGTCACAAATTGATTTGTCCAAGCTACATAGCTACTATTTGCACGTTGTATCTGAGAACTCCATAGACAAGGACAACTCAGAACACGCTCAGTCCATTGCTCATTCGCAGCTCTCATGTTCGATCGCGCTAAATGATGGTGCACAGTACTTAATTCTCTTCACTGTTCCAAGGAGTTGTGACCAAGTAGACGAACCACCAGAATAGGCATGCACTGTAAGCTTTTAACACTTCGATAGTCTACATCCATATTAGAGTGGCAGACCTATAGATAAAGCCCTGCGCGGATGCGGATATCCGCGGATAAACCCGCGGATAACCGCAAAATTTTTCGCCACGCGGATATAGTTTGTATGGCTGCGCGGATAGTGGATACGCTGCGGATAATGTTTCAAGTAAATTTGCGGATAGTTTTTAGAATAAAATGTGGAACGATAATATTACATATTTGATACGCCATCTACAGCTTCCCTTATACTATGTGAGCTGCCTGAATAGGATTGACATTTGGCCGGAAGTTCCTCGTCAGTCATCACCCCTCTGCCTTTTGACCAATCCATGTTCGCATAGTTGATGTCATAGTACACTGAGTTGCAATATCTTAGCCAACGTGCGTCAGTGCCTGACAGCTGTATCTCTAGCTTGTACAGTGTGATCGCTAGTTATTTTAACTGTTGGGAAACCTTGTTCCCTGACCACAAGGCGAGGCGAGAACTGTCAATCCTATTCTGGCAGCTCACAGAGTATATAGCCTATTGCTTTCGAAATATTCAGGCACGTATGTGCACGAGAAGATTATGCTTTCAACTACATTTTATTAAGTACCTCATCAATTCTCACTGCCATTATTACTATACGTACGAGATATAATGCTGTCAATAAGCCTGTTAGTTCATCGTTGTGACATCATTAACATTCCTCAAGTCAGCTACTTCGCGGTCTAAGCTATCCTGGAAGATCTGGTTCCATGAGTATCCTATCTGTAGATTGATTTCCAACTTGACACTGAAACACGCTGACTGTGATATTGCAACCGATAGAGTTATGACATCAACCATGCGGACATGGATGAGTCAAGAAGCAGATGGATGATGACTGACTTGGAATTTCCGGCCAAATATCAATCTCTTTCTCCAAGCGTAAAGAGAGGTCACTTATTATTAGTGAATGTTACCGTGGCCGTGAGTATGAACATCATTTAACCAACATGGATAAACTATCTATTAAAATAAAACAAGGTGAATATTCAATAGTGCGTGAAACTAAGCTGAAGTCAACGATATGGCAGACATTTGGTTACGTTTTCAATGGAAACGAAAAGGTGAACGATATAGTTAGTATGTTTTACCTGTAAGAAAGTGTATTCATACTCAGGACACAAATCAGGCACATCAAACTTACTGAGGCACAAGTGCAAAAGTAGCCAAAAAAGTATAGCCAGTTGTTTGTCTATAGCGGAGGTCAAGAAACCTGAAGTGTCATCCAACTTGAAGTTCCTTGCAATGAAGCAAATTTCCAGGAACGACTCACTCCTCAGTCTGAATGTGTTGGTTTGCTACTTTATGCTTTATCTAATAAATTAAAAATAATATTTAAATATCAGCGGATTTGGATAAAAGTCATGCGGATGCGGGGCGGATGCGGATAACAGTAATGCGGATGCGGGGCGGATGCGGATAACAGTCGTGCGGATGCGGGGCGGATGCAGATAACAGTCGTGCGGATGCGGGGCGGATGCGGATAACGTTTTGTTTATCCGCGCAGGGCTCTACCTATAGAGATTCAGAAGTATTGAAACGTGTTTGTTAGGGTATACCGATTGAGTTGCTACGCTGCATAGGAGATGAAGGTCTGACCAGGTTATTTCACTTGGTGTGTAGGATTTATGAGACAGGTGAGGTACCCCCTGATTTCCGGAAGAATGTTATTATCCCTATACCAAAGAAAGTGGGAGCTGACAGATGTGAAGATTACCGTACAATCAGCTTGATTACTCATGCTTCAAAAATCCTGTCTAGAATAATTTACAAGAGGATGGAAAGCCAGATAGAAACGGAGTTGGGTGAAGACCAGTTTGGTTTCAGGAGAAATGTAGGAACAAGGGAAGCTGTACTAAGTCTTAGGCTGATTTTGGAAGGTAGAATAAGGAAAAATAAGAGAACGTTCATGGCATTTGTGGACTTAGAAAAGGCTTTCGATAACGTTGATTGGACTAAATTGTTTGACATTTTGAAATCTATTGGAATAAAGTACAGGGATAGGAGAGCGATATACAATATATACAGAAACCAGAGGGCAGTCATTCGAGCTGAAGGACATGAGAGAGAAGCTGGTATTCAGAAAGGTGTAAGGCAAGGCTGCAACTTATCACCCATGCTTTTCAATCTTTACATTGAACAAGCAATGAAGGAAATTGGAGAAAAATTTTAAGAAGTGGGAGTGAAGATTCAAGGACAAATAATTTCAACTCTGAGATTTGCTGATGTCATCGTCTTCTTGGTCGAAACGCCTGAGGATTTGAATGAGGTTTTGAATGGTATGGACTCCGTCTTACGGAATGAATTCATGATGAAAATTAATAAATGTAAAACAAAAATACTGGAATGCAGCCGAAATAAATCAGAAACCTCTATGGACATCAAATTGGCAGGTGAAAAGCTGAAGGAAGTAGGAGACTTCTGTTACTTAGGAAGCAAAATAACCAGTGATGGACGAATCAAAGAGGATATAAATAGTAGGTTGGCTCAGGCAAGGAAAGCCTTTCTACAAAAAAGAAATCTGTTGACATCGAATATAGATTTAGGTATTAGGAAGTCTTTTTTGAAAACCTTTGTCTGGAGCGTGGCGCTCTATGGAAGTGAAACTTGGACTATTGGTGCAGCAGTAAAGAGGAGAATTGAAGCATTTGAAATGTGGTGTTACAGGAGAATGATGAAGATCAGATGGGTAGATAGGGTGACAAACGAAGAGGTATTAAGACGAGTGGGAGAGGAGAGATGTTTCTGGGGACTGCTAATGAAGAGAAGAGATAGGTTAGTATTACACATACTAAGACACCCAGGAATAGCAAGCTTAGTTATGGAAGAAAGGGTTGAGGACAAGAACTGAAGGGGTAGACCTAGGTTAGAATATGTTACACAGATTGCTTCGGATGTAGGGTGTGGTAGCTATGTAGAGATGAAACGATTAGCTCAAGACAGGGAGGCATGGACAGCTGCATCAAACCAGTCAAATGACTGAAGACTCAAACAACAACAACAACAGGATATGTTACCACAAAACCCTTTTAATGTAACGATAAAAATAACATTCTACGACTTTCTCCTTCGTTGGTATGCATGATTGTGAAGTCCATGGATAGAATTGGCTTTTTCTGGTATTCTATTATATAAACCCTCATATTTCACTCAAAAACATTAAATGATTTCATTCTTATTGCAATTATTATATGTATCAAGGTGGACATGTTTATATGTGTTTAATATTAAAACCCTTTGAATCGTTAACTTCCACCGTAGCGTGTTTTTGAGTGATTGAGTTCGAAGTGGATTTGCTAGTAATTGTTCATATTCAAGAAGGTACGTAATAATTTACAACGGTTTATATTTCATAGTAGATTGTGGCAACTGAAGTACAATTCTGTGAATTGCTTTATTTTATTGCCACATGGATATATTATTATATTAATTTGATGCCGAATATAACGATTCATCCCGGCCCGTGGTTCTATAACTACTCGCAGCATTATATTAGTGTGTTGTGTCCACACAGAAAAGAAATTCTGGTTATGGGCCTGCGTCTAACAAGGGAAGTATCACATAAGACAGGTCGAAACCAATCTTGAAACATTGTGGACGCAATCGTTGTACTATAAGAGGACAACGTGCGGAATTTCAGCCTCCAGATTGAACTGCAAGGCTCTGAAATCGTACCTGACATCCTGGTACACAGGCATGATGGCTGGTGGAGCTGAACATCCCTGCGGCACTTGTTATTGCTGGACGCAGTGCAACACGCCCCAGGTGACTGGAGCGTGCGGCTGCTTCCTACCGCCTTGAGTTCCTGAGCCGTCAGGACTGTCCCTTCCAACATGTACGGTACTCGCTACTTCCCATTGATTTATATGAGAGATTTGCCACATGATTTCGGAGTCTTGTAGTTCAATCTGGAGGCTGATTTTCCGCACGTTGTCCTCTTATACTGTAGTATAACCATTGCGTCCACAACGTTTCAAGCAAGGTTTTCACCTGTCTTACCTGAGGCTTCCCTTGTAGGAATGGAGACTGGCAAACCTCGACTGTGGTGGTAAAGACGATGGTTATGGTAGTGTTCCAAGAAAGTAATAAAGATACAGAAACAATAAGTTCTTAGCCCCGACTTCGTATTGATCCAGCTCTGGGTCAGCTCTTACCTCTCGTACGGTCCTGATTTCCTGTTCTTTAGCAGGAACAAACCGTTCATAGAGTGACGCAATTTGACGATGTACGCACTCCTACAAAAGCAGTGTTGCCAATTCAGCGAACCTTCCGGCAATTCGCCGACAAAATATTTTAATTTCAGTATCGTTTAGGCATTTAGCCAGTATTTAATCTCTCGTTAGTTACAAAGTATTATAAAATCAGTATGGCTTTAGGGATTTAGCCAGAATTTAAACTCTCGTTAGCTGCAAAGTATTATGAAATCGGTACGGCATTAGCCACATTCATACAGCATAACGTTTTGATGTATAAGGATTACAACGCGACCAAGAACTACATTTTCCAACCACCCCAAGCCGAGAAAAAGTTACCTTACATAAATGATAACAACTTTGTTTCTGGGACACACAAAATGTTGAAATTAATAAACCAGTTATACAACATTCCAATGTAGATTGTGTTAAAATTTGGATTCGGTCTGATGACGGGTTTTTGAGATAATAATTCTTAAATGTGACGCATGGTTGAAACACGCCTAAGAACAGGCACTTTTTCTGTTCCAACTGCGATAAAAAAAAATATTAAAATATAAATCAAAAATTCCAAACGTACATGAACTAACGTAAAATAGAACGACAAAAATGATGATGTTATTGGATTTTATGTAGGTCTATTGGGTACTTCACAAACAACCTTCAAACTCGATTGCACATAATACTTTGGCCGACAGTAATGTATAACACGCGTGCGCTCAGGAGCCATGCAGGCACTAACTTGCATTTTGTTTCAACATTCGTTCTTGGAAGTGTGTGTGCTCTCAAAACGCAAGCGATGGTTCGTTCATACGACGCGTTCGAAACGAACCTCAGTTACAGATGTTTAAAAAATTGAAAGACGACGGTAACAGTCTGTTCACGTCATTGGCATATGGAAATAAATGATATATGCGGAGCAGCACGGGTCCTCTAGTATTTATTTTATTCTGTTTGCCTATTACACTTTTGTAAATGTTACGCTTTATGTTGTTAGTAGCCTACTCCTTATGCGTTTAAGAATGAAAACCCGTTGAATCGTTAACTTGTAGCGTAGCGAGCTTTTGAATTTATTGCTTCGAAATTATTTTGGTAGTAATTGTTCATGTTCAAGGAACCACCCAATAATATAGGCTACAACAGTTTATATTTCATGTTAGACTATGCTTACTGGAATACTATTCTGTAAATTCCTTTGTTTTATAGCAATATGGATATATTATTATTTTATTGTGAAATATAAGAATATATCTCGACCTATGGTTCTGTAACATTATATTCGTGTTGCGTGCCCGCTCAGAAAATAAATTCTGGATATCCGCCTGCTTCTAAGAAGGAAGACTAGCAAATTTTGACTGTGGTGGTAAAAATGATGG